>JAFKAC010000002.1:1206874-2413748 GCA_025766275.1 Lactarius indigo | reverse complement strand
GAAAGGATAACGGAATCAGAAGAGCATATCGTAACGTGCACCCCCAATACAGTGGTGCTTCGTCTTCAATTACGAGCTCTTTGCCCCGCGGCGTAATTCGTTGAACACCTGCTGACCACAAAGGGTTATATATATGCCCCAGGCATTCCACGATGGAATCCAAACCGACTGTCCAGACCACAGGGTTTTCAGAACTGAATTGAATTACGGTTTCACTGTGGGCATTCCATAAGGTGCTCCAAAATCCGGCCAATCAGATTTCAGGGAGTTACGGGAAGGAATTGAATTGAAATACACCGTCAGGTGCCACAGCGATCGTGGAACGCCAACGGTGAATTAATGTAGTTGCCGAGGTAGTCGCAGAGATAATATTCCTCGGATCAACTATGTTCCACAGAGCCATAGGAATAACGAAGACGTGAACAAGCCTCGCAGAGAGTGCGTCCATGGACCTTGTTTTGAGTACTAATATCACCGAGTGGAGCTGTGGCCTGAAGGAAGTGACCGCTGGTCCCAAATCGACGCCAAGAAGACCTTCGCCTTTCGGTATTTTTCTTTCTCTGATTCCCCGTTCGATGTTGTACTTTGGAACAAATGACATCGCAGAGCAAAGTACAAAGGACAAGGCAAGCAAGAATCGAGTGCGGCGACCGGAATGTGCGAAGATGGTCCAGAAATATATAAAAAGAAGGGTGGTCCGTCGGCAAAAACAAAAAAGAAGGCATGGGAGGAAAAAGTTAGGCGCGAATCTGTGGGACAAGCAAGGTCTCTTCGCCCAATGGCTCGGCGTGAGTACCGTACTGTATGCGCAGCGAAATAAACCCGCAGGAGAACCCCGTGATTGACGAAGGAAAAGAACGAGTCAGGACACGCGGTGAGGCGGGTAACCCGCTTCCGCGGACTGAGAAGCGATCAACGTTACATAGAATATAACTTATTTTGGGTGATATGGCACGGTGTTCCTCAACGGACCAAGAGAGCCAGAGCGTCCCTCAACTGGATGTCATCTGGAAAAGAGCGCAAGGGAGGGCGGATGCAACTGAACGTGCGGTCGCGCAACGTAATTAAACCTTACCCAAAGGAGATGCGCGCAAACGCACGTGGGGTACGCCGACCGATAAGTTCGTGACGGTCAGTTTGACTGGCATTCATTTCGCACAGAAAGTTATGCGATTTCATTTGCTTTCCCCAAGAGGTCTGTGCTCATGTGGTTTCGTCAGGGTTAGCCAGTCGGAAGGAGGGTCGATAGATGCAAGTGGAGCAAGCGGGCTCTGCGCTTGTTCCATATAAGGCAAGGACGAGCACTTCTTGCGTGTCCGAAGAGGGGGTAGGAGAACCGTCTAACTGGAAGGTTGCGGCGGCGGCGAGGGAGGGTTTACCCAGCTGAATGGACTCCCTGGTCGATCTGAAACTTAAATCGAACGATTTGATCAAAAAGCCTCATTTCTGCAATCCCTTTTCACCTCCCCCATCCCCTTACCCCCGTCCCCCGACGAAAGCCCTTACCTCCGCCGACGCGCCCCAAGGTCCCCCTTTGCCCTTTCTCGAAGCCTAATTGGACTGACTTGAGTGATCCCAGATGTGTCATAGGCACCTCAGCTTTAAAAAGAGCTCCCTTTGTGGTCATTTGATCCTCACCGAATCGTGCGACATCGATTGCCAAGACTCCCAATGTTATAATAGTGCTGCGCATCCTCTCGACTGCGCCACCCGATCCGGCCGTGCTCGTGCTCCTTGTCGGTGTCGCAGATATTATACGTCAGTTAATTCCCTCTCCAAGCGCGCTTTCCCTCACCGTCCTTACCACGCTAGCCAACCGATACGCGTTGTCCAAGATGGAGAGGTATTCTATTTTATTTATCACCTAACAATTTTCCTGGAAGTTTCTGAATTTAATTAAAACCCCCACTAGTTGTCGACCAAATGTCCTCGGTGTTCTTCACGTCGTTCATAGTTCCTTCAACACCCCATTTACTTATCTTGATTTTTTTTTCTTTCTATTTCTCCCATGTTTGTAGCGTACAAGTAGACCATCTCGTATCATGAACTCTGTACCATTATATATCCAAGTTAACCTCGCCCAGCGCTCGTTCCGAAAAACCGCCGGCGTCGTATTCATCATCGTCCTCGTCCATTGGTTCTCCCAGTCCCAGTACTTGGCTGGCTCGTGATTGCCGTGCCGTCACGGCGGCAGTTTGTTCGGCCTCTGCCTGCCGTTGAGCTGCCTGCGCTTTCTCAACGTCCTCCACTGTCCAAAGCGATACCCCAGTCGAATTCTCTCCAGCGGACTGTGAGATGGTGCGCATGAAGAGCTTTGATAATGTCAGAGCCATGTCAGTCGAGAGATTTGCAGCCGTTTCAGTGATGTACTGATTGATCCATCGAGGCAACTTAGCGCGTTTATCTGCACGCGCGAAGCGCTAGGATAACTCGGAGCATAAGCATATATATACCAACAATTCAAAAACGGACGAACCTTATCCGCAAAAATCATGAGACCCCAGTCGGTCTTCCCTCGCAGCGCACGTCCGACGCACTGGGCCGCGTTTCGAATTGCGTCAAAGCCCAGGAATTCGGACTCGCGTATCCGATAAGCATCGCGTAGGTACTCTAGCCGTGCTTTCAAAATTCGACTCTCCGTGTACTGGTATGGGACGCTGGAAGCACGAAACAATTAGCGGTCACCGCGTTGCAACCCTCCTGCGACCCAGAAAACCTACCCAAACATGATCACGGCTCGGCCATAGTTGTGGTCGAAATCGATCCCTTCTGAGACTTTCCCTCTCGCCACGGACAACAGAACAGCACCTCGGCCATTATCGCATGCCTGGCTCGGGATGAGGATGAGCGCGTAGGTAGAGAACACCGGCGAGGCCTACCCTCCGATAGTTTTCAAGTGCAATGCTGGTTTCATTTGCATCAGGTGTCTCGACGAAGATAAGCTTGTGCTTCCACACTTCGTTCAAGATGCCCTAAGGAATCCCGCATTCAGTTTTACGCTAGAGTCACAATAGATTAAGTTACAAATACATACCATGTCATTCCATGCTGCAACGATGGACTCCATATAAAGGTAGCTAGGGAAGAACGCGACGACGCCATCGGGCACGATCTTACTGTATTCCACCAAAATGCTTCCAAAATTCCGAACAACGGCGGGGTCGTTTCGGACCTCGAAGCGAGAGCTGATGGCAACCTGATCACTGCCCCGGGTAATGACCTAATTTCTCACATTCAACACACATAATGGGTGGAAAACGGGCGGTTGACACTCACGAGGGGTAGGAAAGCGTTGCGTGTCAGGGTCATTGCATAGGTCTCTTGGACTACCGGAGTAAACTGCAGCATTTTAGGATACATGTCAAGCGGTGAGATTGTTCCAGAGGTGATGACAACGCTGCTGAAGCGTTCAAACACTGGCTTGATAGCAATGGCAGGGTCCATGCAACTGACAGGGCATTTGAGTACATGGCTGCAAACACATAGTCTTGACGTGGGGACATACACAAAGTGGAACATAGGGTTTGGCACCGTAGCATTGTCGGTTTCGAACGGTTCTAGAATGAGGAGGAATCCTGTAGGTATTAATGTCAACTTACACCTATGGCAGTCGCAAGGAATGATGAATGGGCGCTCAGGACCTTTTTCATACGTCGAGACAAGTGTTGCGAAGTTTGCAACTTTTTGTAAGGACGAGTATTCATCCAGTCGATTAAGTTCGAGAGTTCGAACCAGAGATTGCAATCGTTCTGCGCAAAACCTGTTCGGAAAGGTGTCGTCAGGATGTTGTTGCTGCATGACGGCGTTTAGTATGTGCGCCCAGTGGTCAACCTACCGGAGTGGCCTCCTCTCGATGTAGGTAATGTCTTTTAAGTGTTGAAGGAAGGACAAAGGGGTTTCGGCGACAACATGTAATACGCGCATCCGAGTCTGGGCAGTCATGAGAATATAAGAAAGACTCTTGCAGGAATGAGGTGAGTAGAATCCGACCTTGAGATATTCAACAAGCCGTTTGAGAAATGCCACGAAATGCTCCGCCTTTCGTATGTTCCCAGGAATTGCTTCTTTGAGGAGGTCTTCGGGGAGAACTGTATCATAAACTCAGCTAAGTCCGCAATATCAGACGGTGCTCTGGTTGACCTGGGGTACTCGTGAAGGCATCCTCGTCTGATGCAGCCTCCTGCAATCCCTCAACAAGCTTGGCATATTCGTCCTGTAGCTTGGAGGCGTCTGTCTTCTTGATCCTGAATGACCAATCAAGCTTAATTCACGACGCAAGAATCAAAGAACTTGCTCATCAATCTTGTCCGCGAGTTTATCCACGCTCCGCGCTGCAGCGTCAAGCATTGGTCGGGTCAGGTCGATACTCAAAGACTCGATGCATACATTATCTGATTCGATTAGTACTTGGCTGCAAACTTGGCGCATAGTGTCCTCACCTATGTTGTGTGCTTCATCGAATACAACAATGGAGTCCTTGGACATCTCCTTGGAGACTTGTTCCGCCACTTTCGGATCGAGAAGGTAATGGAAGGAATAGATGATGACATCAACGAACGGCATCTTGATACGCGAAACACGAATCAGCCCTTCGTAACAAGAATGGGAAAATGGGGGCAGACCGAACGCCTGATAGTAAAATAAGGACAGGTCCCAGTATCTCGCCCGTGCTGCAAGACGTCTGCTAAGGTCCAGATGCCAGGTGACAGGATATTCTCGTATGGGATGTCATTCATGTTCTTTTGGTACGTGTTTGAGTGATGGCAGATGAGGTGCTAGAATAAATGGGTGCCCACCTCGTGAAAGCTACATACTTCCACTGACCCAGGCTCCGCTCTAGCCTTGTTCACCACGGCAGGGTTCGTGAGATCTCGACATCGGGCATCTACGACTTTGCCCTTTTTCTCTTTGGATACCTTGAAATATGAGTCACGAATGGCAGCGATTGCTGACGGGGTTCCATACTTCGGGGTGTATGCATAGATTCTTGCGACTGGTCAGTCCTAAGCCAATGAAGGCTTCTTCCTTCTTTCGCTGCTCGTCAGTCTCTGCCACTGATATGCGGTAGGCCATCAGTCGCTTCAGCTCGGAAAGTGCTTTCTCGATCTCGGGGACTGTTCGAGAACAGTATATGAGTTTGCGCTTTACGGGGAAGAACTAGAGATAACGGAAAGTCAAAAACAAATTCATCGAGGGAGGACAGATGATACCTGTTGATATGATACGATCAAGGATAGTAGAGATACCGTCTTCCCCGTCCCTGAGGGCATTTCAAGTACGCAATGTCCCTACCATATAGCACTAGTGAGCGACTACCAGGAACTTGAGGCCTACACATACGCACCGTCGCATCCAGTGTTCTCTTCAGGTCACACATGTACGCATATTGCTCTTGAAATACAGTGAGTAAACGAATATAATTGCATACGAGATAGGGATGCGTCTCACCAGGGTATATTCGGTCATAAGGAAAGATTATCTGTCAGCCATGGTCATTCGCTTTAGATCAATGAGAAGTATACAAGCTGCGCACGGGAAGGTCGTCAATGAAGAACTTCATAGCCCCAAGTCTGATGCGTTCTGATGACTGAAGTCGAGTCAAGCGAACCTACAGGCAAGACCCAAGGACAAGACGCGTCACAAATAGCGCGTCACGATCACGTGACATTGAGTTGGCAAATTATGACTACTATAAGAACGAATACACGACAAGATATCAGGTAGTACTGATAGGACATAAGGGTCTAACTTAAAAGGATGTTGTAGAGTAATATGATAGTAGTTCTAATATCGTCAAACGTCTCTACCAAAAGGTGGCCAAGTCATGTCCGAGGGTTCATCGAAAGTGTGATCGCCAGGGTCAGCAGACATTGCGGTAAGGAAGTGTACGTTCTTGAGCAAGGTATCGGGCACGTTGAAATCTGGAGAAGACATGACGTGCGTTTCTAGAAATACTATCAACGCGCAATTGATAGGTTGTTCGCGCATCGTACGTTCTTCGCTCCATAAAACCAAGGAGTCGACATTCAAGGCCTTTGGGCGTATGAGGCGGAATGAGGACAGTTTCGGAAGAATATCTCTACCCTCTGTGTCGGGGCGTTGCGTGACTAACCCTTCCATAACGTTTGAGACGTCCATGTCCATGAGGGAGAGCTCTTCAAGAGCCGTCAATCGCTCAAATAGACACCTCCACCCATCGGCGTGGAATGACTGGGAAGATTTTCCCAGGCCGAGACATAGTGACCGTATTTGCGAGCAAGGAAGGGACCGCAGGAAGCAGTTGAGAGCAGATTCAGGCCATACGTTGTATACGTCTGACTCGCCCCGCAGCCGGTATGATGTGGAGACACCGGAGTGACGGGAAGTGGCACTATATCGGATAGAACACTCTCCAAAGACTTTCATATCGTCTCGGATTGAAAGCTTCTCGACGCTCCCGAACGTTGGTAGAAGGTGAACATCCACCGGAAAAGGGGACGGTAAAAGCTCGTCCGGATGAGACGGGTCCATGTCTCGGTGAGCCCGGATGCAACAATGGCGGGGGAGTCGGAGATGAGTCAGAACGCGCGACGCCAATGCCCTCTCTGTCAGAGTCGAAACAAAGCACAAAAGTCGCAGATGGGGTAAATGAATGGGAGGGCGACGATCTGAAGTGTTAATCGAGGGGCCGGCATCGTCCAGGAGGAGTTCTTCAAGGTGAGGATTTGCTTCGAGGAAGTCAAGAAACTCGGTCATGGAAGGTCTCTTCTCGTACTGTGATTGTGAGCTTAATGCTAAGTGAGTTAGGCAACCAAAGGTGTGCCCGGGATATGGCGAGAAAGATTCGACCTGGAGATGCGTCACACGTGATATATCCCCGCCAAAGATCGGTGGAAGAACGGGAGAGTGGTACGAGCCCCACATTGCGGTGCACAGACGAAGAGATTTCAGCCTAGGGGCCAGAAACCCACACGTGGATAAGAGGAAGCGCGGGACATCGTATGACGAACACTTGAATGGGATCGAGATCGAGACGCTTTCGATTCGAGACGAGTATGGCAGGAAAAAATTGGATATCTGTTCTCCTCGGAACAGAGTTGAGATAACGATACTGAGAGAGGCGTCCTTTGACCTCTCTAAACAAAGCGTGGCCAGCTGGAAGTCATGGATGGCGCCTTCCCGGAGATGAATCGTGGTCCATAATGCCGGAAATCCGAGGGCCGTTTGACGCCAGTGGGAACAAACCAAAGACAGGACAATAATGCACTGTGCTGGGTGGGCATCTGCTTCCGCCATGCTTGCCAATTTGAAGATGTGCGCAAGAATCTCGATGGGAAGTTTGTTAATGGCGGCCACATTGTTCTGCCGACGGGCAAGGAGCATTTGTAGGCGAGGGAGGAGTGTGGCTAATTTCCGGACCTCATCCTGAAAGGGGAAAATTTGAGTTACGTGGGCGGCCTAGAGAAGTTGAGATGACCAACACTGATAGACTCAGAACATTCACTAAACGACCAACCCATTAACCATTTGCACCTCGTCAGAGAAGGTATCTAGAATAGACTTACCCATTTTCATCTAGGATGAAGCCATTGTCGAATTTAGTTATCAGCGCCTCCAGTAGCGACGAAGTGCTGATGTTGGACAAAAAAGCTGGGGATGTCATGGTAAAAATTCAGCCAGGCGCTTATTTGACGTGCCAGCTACATTCATATTTATACTTCCTCTAGTCCTATTGATGCCCGTAACGTTTATGGATGGTTCCGAGATTACCGCTTCCCGCGCGTGTCCGCTAGAGTCATAAAAAATGAGACTCGCTTGACTTACGGAGGCTAGGTGCATCTTAATCCCGTAAGCCGCCATCATTGCTCGGAATATGATAAGGGGCGCGGCGGCGACCACTAGAAAGACAGAGATGTTTTGAAATGGTGTCTGGCCATATCGCTTGTCATTTGTCGGACAGTTATAGCCGGTAGGGGACAAAGACGCTGCCATCGCTAGCTTACAGCAGTGCTTTTCGCTCGTGTGAACGGACTGCCACGAGGCAAGATCCAAGGGCCCGGAATTCAAAGGAGCTACGACCTGCTAATTGCTGATAAAAAATGGAGGGAAGAATGTAAGGCATAACGCAGGTGAACCCACGTGGTTGCAGCTAACGTTCTTCAGGAACCTCTCCACTCTCCTTCCCCTTCCCGGTAACCTCTCTCTGCCGAGCTCGCTCTTGCTCTCGCCGACGGTCATCCCTCTCACGTTCCTGCCTGAAGGCAACGGCAAGTATGTTAGGCCAGAGCGCTCCGCTGCGACGGGCCTGTAGGCGTTCCACGAAGGACGTGATCTTGTTGTGTTGAGCGCGTAAGTCAAAGACGTGCTCCTGAGCCACAGCCATGGTCAAAGTCAAGAACATGAAAAGGTAAAGAAAGGCCAAAGAACAATGAGCTTACGGCATCTGCAGCTCGTCGCCTGCGGTCTTCCTCCCGCATTCTATCCAACTCCCTTCGTCGCTCTTCTTTCTCCTTCAGGTTGAGACCTGCACGTGGGATGGAGCCACCGGACTAGGAAGTGCATTGAACGTCGAATCTCTGAGCCTGTTAACGGAAGACGCACGTGTTTGAAAAGTGATTCGTATACACTCTTGTCATTTAAGTTGACTTCTTGCTGATTATTGATTCGTTTTGGTCTCTTCAAGACCGATAATGTATCCACAGACTCTTCCTGCACGAGGCTAGGACCAGCTTTTGCTTCCTGCCCAGGTTTTCCTGTTGCCGGGTGGTTTGGAGTGGCATTTGTCGATGGAACTGCGTTGGGTTTGTTCTTCTTGATCGGGGGAAGTCGCTTCTTTTTGAACGGGGGAAGAGAGACCGATGCGGGCTCTTCTTTGACTACCTCCAATGCGGCCGTAGCGGTAGCATTAGCAGATGAGTCTACATCCGGTGAGACCGTGGCGTCGAGTTGTCCTTCTGGCTCATCCGCAGAAAGAGGATCATCTCTGGGGCGTTTGGATCCGCCAAGTTGACTGCGATCCCTCACCCAAGCTGAATCTCGGAGAGAGGGATCGTCTTCCCTTTCTCCTTTGACTCTGGGTGCAGGCCTTCGTCTTTGTTTAGATTCAGAGTGCGTGGGTGATGGTTCGTAATCGTCTTCCTCTGAATCTGTGGTCACCCGCCTTCGAGTGGACTTACGACGTGCATTGGAGGGTTCTGGGCCCTGCATGCATAGAAGTGAGTGGGTAAATAGGGCATGTTGTGTAGCAAAACGATGATACCGAGTTGTTCGAGTTGTTCTTCTTGGTGGGTATCTTGATGGTGAGCGACATAGCGTCACGGCCCGGAAACTCCCGGGTGGCCGGAGCTAACCGAGTCGTGCTCACACACCGGGCTACTGCCACCGCTTCACTTGGGGGTTCATGACATCCTTGCTTGGGAGGGTTCGTTACTTGCATCGCCGTACTCCCATATTCCCCGCTCGACGTCGTCAAGCCACCTCAGCTCCGTCACATATTCGGGTCCTCGGAGGGACGTATACCACCGATGACTACACCAACTTGTCCCCTTCAATCTCCTCTAAACTCTCTAAACGTCTGCATGCACAGAATGGACACCCGATTAGCACATTGCGCACTCTCATAGAGAATCACTTCCCCGATTTTTCGCACCTCTCCTCACTCTCCCCCATCGTTACCCCCAACCAGAACTTTGATTCCCTCTCCTTCCCCGCGGATCATCCTGGCAGAGCAAAAACAGACTCCTACTACATTAATAGGAACACGATGCTTCGCACACACACTTCGGCCCATGAAGTCGAAGTCTTCGCCAAGGGAACCGAGCGCTGGCTGCTCACTGCAGATGTATACCGACGCGATGAAATAGACGCGTCCCACTACCCAGTCTTCCACCAGATGGAGGGGGCTAAAATTTTCGGCAATGACACATCAAGCATCGAACAGATTGAGAGGGAGACACAACGCCTGGAGCGCCAGCTGGCTGCATCGAACATCGTCATCGAAGACGTTCGGCATATCTCCCACTCGAACCCAGCGCAGACTTCGCATAACGTGCGTAGTTCGGAGGTCACCGCAAAAAATCTAAAGCTCTGCTTGAACAGTTTGCTATATGAACTATTCGCTGGCGTAGCTGGCGCTTCCAAGGACGATCCTCTTCGAGTCAGGTGGATAGAAGCCTATTTTCCGTTTACGAGCCCCAGTTATGAAGTCGAGGTGTTCTTCCGTGGAAAATGGCTTGAGATCCTCGGTTGTGGCGTTGTGCTGCAATCGACACTTGACCGCGCAGGTATGGTCTCAACAGTGTCTTTGAACCATCGCTGAAATTTTGTCGCAGGTGTCGCAAACAAAATGGGTTGGGCTTTTGGTCTTGGGCTCGAGCGTATCGCTATGATTCTCTTCTCCATTCCCGACATCCGGTTGTTCTGGTCTGAAGACCACCGGTTTCTCTCGCAGTTTACACACGGAAAAATCAACACGTTCAAGCCATACTCTAAGTATCCCCCGAGCTACAGGGACATCAGTTTCTGGAAGCCGGGCCGCGATATGCATGACAATGACCTTTACGACGTGGTGAGGGACGTCGCCGGGGATCTCGTTGAGGATGTCGCCATTGTATGCCACCAATTGTCCGAAATTCTTGTTGCGCTCACACGCTGTCGCGAAGATTGACAGGTTCACACACCCGAAAACGCAACGCGACAGCTTGACGGCCCGAGTCGTTTATCGTTCATTTGATAGGTAAACTGACGTTTCTTGAGGCCGAATTGTGTTCTCATGTTCTTGGCAGGTCATTGGTGAATGAAGAGGTCAACGAGTTGCAGGATCGGGTAGTTTCACACCTAAAAGAGCAGCTGGGAGTTGAGATTCGGTGATTATTAGTGCGGTAATGTGAAAAATGCATGGGAGTGTATCCCCTATCCTATCTATGGCGTGAATGCGCAAATCTACGTCCACTCATAAAAAAAAAAATCATACGCTACAGTCCCAGGTTGGCTACTGCAGTAGTTATGATGTTTCCTGAGCAACTCCAACTTGCGCTGCTCGCAAAACCCGGTCTTTAATTGTATAGCCAGTTTTCTGGCAATCAATGACGGATCCGGGCTCTTTGCCGGGCACCGGCGCCTGGTATAACGCTTCGTGGCGGTTGGGGTCGAACTTGTCGCCCGTGGGGTCGAAAGGCTTGACGTGATACTTGAACAGGGTTTGCAGCAATAGACGTTGTGTCATCTCAACGCCATGGTGTAGTTCTTGTAAGTACACAGAGGGGGATTTGGATGAGTCACGCGAATTCGTTTCCGTTGGCGGTGCGAGGGCGGATTCGGGTACCGATTTGAGAGCTAGGGATAGCACATCGACGGTTTCGAGGAGGTCTCCGGCAAACCGAGTGATGGCAAAGTCCCGCGTTTGCTCCTTCTCACGAGCTGCGTTTCGCTGGAGGTTCAAGAAGTCGGCTTGGAGATATCGTAGCCTACCCTAAAAGCGTGTGGTAAATCAGAAAGGACGGTCGTGTGATAACTCATCGAGACGAGCGTACCGTCAAGTCCGACACTTCGGCCTCCTTGGCCTGTAATTTGGCCTCGAGTTCCGGCAACGGTGGGACTTGGTCAACTTTATCCTCGGCCTTGGTCTGGACACCCCCTGACCCTTCCGGAGATTCCTTAGAATTTTCCGGTGCAGTACTCGAGTAGGTTCGTGAACTTATCGCGGCGGTTCGATGAGAGTGATAGTAAGAATGGGAAACAGCGGGGGTGCGCAGTGATGAGGTGGCGAATCGGAGAAGGTTCAGGGCAGGGCGACTCATATTAAAGTGAAAGAGTAAAATGAGTAAGAAAGGTTCAAAGAGGTATAAAGATGCAGACTGATGCCGCTTTTTTTTGGGTGTCGGGTCTTTGGGAATGACGAAGAGCAGTGAGAGAGGCCGAAGAGCCACGTGATGGACAAGAACGGGACATTCACACACCAGACAGACGGAACGGGTTAAACGTCGCGTGGTCGCGTGATGGTGCGCCTAACCCGGGTGCGCCTCGGGCAATTACAGCGATTGTTATCGCCCAACCGTTTAACAATGGCCACTCCAGTCGAAAGTTATGCTGCTTCTGCCAAGATCATAGACGGAACTGCTATTGCAAAGTCGCTATCCATGCACTTTACTCATTCGACCGTAATATTGACCGCTACCGATCCAGGTCTATTCGCGATGAGGTTGCCCAAAGGATCAAAACGCTCAAGTCGACATATCCCCGCTTTCAACCCCAACTTATCATAGTGCAGGCGGGTGCCCGTCCCGATTCCAGTGTTTATGTCCGCATGAAGATCAAGGCCGCCGAAGAGGTCGGCATTCTCTATAGACATATCACCCTGCCTGTAGAAGCAACCGTGGACGAGATCGTGGACGTCGTACAGAAGCTCAATAGTGATGATACCGTCAGTGGTATCATAGTCCAACTCCCCCTAGGTGACCACATCGGCCCCAATGGGGAGCGTACCGTCACAGAGGCCATCAGCCCGGAGAAGGACGTGGATGGGTACGTCCGGTCCTTTCCCATCGCAAATTACACTCACGTCATGTGTGGTAACCAGATTCCATGCGTACAACATAGGCCACCTATCTTCTCGCGCCGCCCTGCCGTTGTTCACACCGTGCACGCCGACCGGCGTTCTGCGCCTGCTCGAGTCGACGGGTGTCTCGCTTTCTGGAGCAAATGCCGTCGTACTCGGTCGAAGTGATATCGTCGGCAGTCCCGTTGCAGCAATGTTGCGCAGCAAGGATGCGACTACTACCCAGTGCCACAGCAAGACTAAGAACATCCAGGAGATTGTAAGCCGTCATTCTACACAACACTAGCCCACTGACATAGATCTAACCTTACAGGTGAAAAATGCCGATATTCTCGTATCTGCCATTGGCAAACCCGAATATGTGCACGGGTCTTGGCTCAAACAAGGAGCGGTGGTGATCGACGTTGGTACAAATTATATCCCCGGTATGCTCTCTTCCTACCTTTCCTATTCAGGCGACTCAATAATTTATCAGATCCGACCAAAAAGTCTGGTCAACGTTTGGTGGGGGATGTCGACTTCGCCTCCGCGAAAAGCGTTGCATCCCATATCACGCCTGTTCCAGGTGGCGTTGGCCCCATGACCGTAGCGCAGCTCATGTTCAATACCCTCAAGTCGGCGGAACGCCTTTGGGAGGAGACTCGCTCTAGGAAAGTAAAGCCGCTCAAGTTACGTCTCCAAGAGAAGGTTCCAAGTGACATCGAAATAGCAATGGAGCAGACGCCGAAACCGATTCTGCACCTTGCCCAGGAGGTCGGTTTACTTCCGGATGAGCTCGAGAGCTACGGAAAATACAAGGCGAAGGTAGAACTTAGCGTTTTGGAACGATTGAACCACAGAAAGAACGGCAAATATGTCGTCATCTCCGGTATCACACCCACCCCCCTCGGGGAGGGAAAATCGACAACGACCATTGGCCTTTCTCAAGCCATAGCCGCTCATTTGGGTCGTCCTGCCTTTGCCTGTGTACGCCAACCGAGCCAAGGTCCAACGTTCGGGATTAAGGGAGGTGCAGCCGGCGGCGGGTACAGCCAGGTCATTCCTATGGATGAGGTCAGTCTCCACTAAACAGCTATTTCGTTGTCCTGAGTTTTTCCAGTTCAATCTTCACCTGACTGGCGATATTCATGCTGTGACGGCAGCAAACAATCTTTTGGGTAGGCAGAGACATGATGTGTTTGGCGTATTCTAACCTTTCCCTAGCTGCGGCACTTGATGCCCGGATGTTCCACGAGGCGACGCAGTCCGACAAGGCCTTGTATGGTCGACTGGTACCAGCCAAGAAAGGCAAGCGCGAGTTTGCGCCGCTCATGCTCAAGCGCCTGCAAAAACTCGGCATCAACAAGACCGACCCTAATGACCTTACTCCAGAAGAGATCAAGCGCTTTGCTCGCTTAGATGTGGACCCCCAGACCATCACTTGGAGCCGCGTCATCGACACTAACGACCGCTTCCTTCGTAAGATCACCATTGGTCAGGGTGACGCTGAAAAGGGTCACCAACGAGAGGCTGGTTTTGATATCGCCGTCGCGAGTGAATGCATGGCCGTATTAGCACTGACTACGAGTCTGCAAGACATGCGTGAGCGTCTAGGCGCGATGGTAGTGGCGACGAGCAAGAGTGGCGACGCCATCACGGCCGACGACCTCGGCGTTGGCGGCGCTCTCGCAGTTCTCTTGAAGGATGCAATCAAGCCCAACCTCATGCAGACACTTGAGGGCACACCCGTCTTTGTGCACGCTGGGCCCTTCGCCAACATCGCTCACGGCAACTCGTCCATCTTGGCCGACCGCGTCGCGCTGAAGCTCGTGGGTTCGGAGGAGGGCGACTCGCCCGATCACGTCGGATATGTTCTTACCGAGGGCGGTTTCGGTGCCGATATGGGCATGGAAAAGTTCTGCAACATCAAGTGCAGGGTTAGCGGACTGACCCCGGATGCCGTGGTCATCGTGTCGACGACACGCGCGTTGAAAATGCACGGAGGAGGACCCGAAGTCACCCCAGGAAAGCCACTCGCGGATACATACACCAAAGAAGATTTGGTCATACTCAAAGAAGGCACGAAGAACCTGGTCAGGCATATCCAGAACTCCAAGAAGTTCGGCCTGAAGGTGGTCGTGGCTGTCAACCGCTTCGCGTACGGATGTTCACCCCCAATCCTCGGTGCAGCGACTGTAGACTGATGAAAACATAGGTCGGACACCCCCGCGGAACTCGAGCTCATAAGGGAGCAGGCGCTCATCGGCGGTGCGGATGCTGCTGTGGTCAGCAATCATTGGGCCGAGGGCGGCGCCGGCGCCCATGAGCTCGCAGAAGCTCTAGTCACGGCCTGCGAAGGCGAATCAAAATTCAAGTTCCTCTATGATCTGGACCTTCCCATCGAGGAGAAGATCACCATTATCTCCAAGGAGATCTACGGCGCAGACGGCATCGAGCTCAGCGACCTCGCCAAACAGCAGATCGAAACCTATACCCGGCAAGGTTATAGCGGTCTTCCCAGTTCGTATTGCCGCAGCGTTCATGGTCGTTTCGGGGCTGATAATGTCGAGCAGTTTGCATGGCGAAAACGCAATATTCGTTCTCTCATGACCCCAAATTGAAAAACGCCCCAACCGGTCAGTGCTAACGTGATTTCTTGGCCGTCATTCACTCAGCTGTTGTCCCCCAGGGTTCGTCATTCCGATTCGATCCGTGAGACTCTCGGCAGGGGCTGGCTTCTTGTATCCCTTGCTGGGTGACATGCAGACCATGCCTGGCCTGGGAACCCGGCCAGGTCGGTCCTGTATCCTATCGATCATTCGCGATAACTTACGAGCGGTTTCACAGGGTTTTGGGAAGTCGGGCTCGATCCGGAATCCGGGCGGGTGGTGGGCTTGTTCTGACGGCTCGCACCAAGGTCACATTTGGTTGGGATCCTCACTAGATCATCGCAGGTTCATGAGTTGTTTGTATGACGTTCGCAGTTTCAGCACGAGGCGACGACTGCTGATCGAGCAGCGTAATTCAGGACGAGAAGTATGCCCATAATCCAACCCCGAACATTCCAGACAAAGTAATATGATTATCTTCGTTTATCTATGTATACCATTTGTGTACCACCAAATTGATTACCCTACCATCGGGTCGTGCCTTCGTGTCGGAGAAACCCAAGGAAGAAACTCCAGGAGATCGATCGGGAGCGGTGCTCGTTGCGGGTTCGCCATGCGCTGACCCCGTCGCCGCGCGTATGTATCCGCGGTGTCGATGTGGCCGAAGCCTTACTGCTAGACCCATCAGACCCGGTGTTACCTATCGCAACGAGAAGGAAAGTGCTCCTGCGAGCCGGCGGCATTAGTGGAGTCCAGGATGAACGGGTCAGACGGACTGTGCGGGTTGGTTAGTAAGTGGAACAACATGAGAGAAAATCATACGGTACCTTCAAAAAAAAGTTTCTATATCTTATTTCCAGGGCACGCACCTCATTTCTCTAGCGCTCGCACGATAAGACAGAGGCGACCTTGGGGGCTACCTCAAAAATATTCTGAAAGTAGGATAAGAATCTGAAACGGCCACAATCATTGCACTTTTCTCAAGGACAGTCGCACGGCAGTGTCTTGCTTGGCTCGTACATGGCTGCATGTTCTCGTAGCGCAAGCTTGAATGCAAGTCTTGAAAGAATACTACCTTCTATCGCGCGCCGCTCCTAACTCTGGTCTCCACCTCGATACGTTTACTGCACTAGACCGCTTAGTTCAAATCTTCGCCACTCAAGGTTACCAAGGGGATTACTGCATGGCGTTCCCCAGCCCCGTAGTTGGTATGGACGACGGTACTTGTAGCAAGCCAGAAATACACCCATTCCGATTGATCTGGTGATCCGGCTCGACGGTGCCAAGGCAAGAGTGACGGTATGTGGCCTGCCATTACAGTAGTGAGAATGTATAAGGATAAGACGGCAGGTGTGCGGTGTTGAGGTGGCCTAGAGGCCAACTGAGGTATGATAGCATAGAAGTATAACATACACTCACCACCATAAACTCTTTCTTGGAACATAACGGTCTCTACGCTTCAGCTGGCGTGCCTTGGCTTGTACTTCCGAGCCATCCAGTTCGTATCCTAGAACTCGGGACCGACTTCTTATGGAGACCTCTGACAATATCAGATCAAAAGGCGCCATAACCGTCACTATTTCAAGTTCCCACTCGGTCCCCACGTGAAACAAGGCTCGAAGAGACGTCTGTGCTTGATCTGGCATTAGGACATGGCCTGCAACTAGTTGACACTCCCTGGAAATATTAGGGTGGGTATTTGTTGTATCGTAATTCATGTGTGCTATGCGAATCAGTGCCCTTTCCCCCCCATCCCAGCGCGATCTTCCTCTTATCCCCCAAGCATTGACCCAGGTTCCTTCAACTAGCACTATGTCCCAAGTTTCGTCTACCCCTCGTCTTCTACAGACTTTGAGGCGATCTTCGGTGCTGCGTTGGAAGCGTACAAGACGCGGACAAAGAAAGACATTGCCTCACACCCCCTAGCCACGCAGCTGCAGTCCTGCGATTCTCCCAGTGCGATTCTCGCCGTGCTTCGGGCTCAAGTTCAGGCGTTCGGTGAATCTCAATGCGCAAATGAAAAGTTGACGAAGTGGTTGGATCCCACTGTACATGTTTTGTATGCATTCTCTGCAACCCTCGGCAATGGTATTGGGCTGGTAAGTTGTAAGAGGTAAAGCCACTCCAGATCTGCCCTCTTATCTGTGTCGATTATAGATATTTCCGCCTTCGAATGCGGATGCTACTGGAGCATAATGCGGAGGTAAATGCTCCGGATGATCGCGGAAGTACCCCCTTTCTCAATGCATCATTAAGTGGCACGCCGCACGCCGACATTGTGCAGTTATTCCTGAACCATAGTGCGAATGCGCACGTGCGCGACAACAGGGAAAACACCGCACTACATTTTGCGGCCCATCTCCGGAAAATCCAAGGTTGTTCAGATACTGCTCCCACTCAATGTGGAGGTCAATGCCAGGAACGATAATGGGAATACCCCATTTCTCAATGTATCTGTGAATGGGAGTCCTGAAATTGTGCAGTTATTGCTGGACCATAATGCAGATGCCGATGTGCGCGACAACAATGGAGACACTCCACTGCATAGGGCGGCATTCAGCGGTCACCTTCAAGTTACTCAGATACTACTCGAGTGCAGAGGTCAACGCCCAAATGACGAGGGATCAACTACATTACCTCAGGCATTACAGGGCTTCAAGTCAAACGGACACTCAAAGGTTGTGGGGTTACTACCGAACCATGGCGACGACGACGGGAACACTCCACTGCATATTGCAGCATGTCGCGGTTACCTCAAAGTTGCTCAGATACTCCCCGAGCGCAATGCGGAGGTCAACGCCCGGAACGACAACAGATCTACCCTCCTCAGAGCTTCGGCGAGTAGACGCTGTGATGTTGTGCAATTACTGTTGGACAACGACGCGAAACGCTCTTAAATGTAGCCGACCGCCTCCGAGCCATCGCGTTTCCAAGGTGGCCTTTGAGGGACTCCGTCGATGTCCGTCCCCTACGGGTTTATATGGCGTGTAGAAACCCTTGCTTCGTTCCAGCCCAATATTATATACTTTCAGGTCGCGTCGGCTGATCTCGCTGCACAACGTGCCTACGCGAGCACTTCTTTGAGACATCACCGTCCCTCGTGGGGCCATCACACTCTCCCCAGTGACTCTCCGCTGCAGAAAAGACTCTCACCGCTGCCAATGCTACGATGGATAAGAATGTGCCTACCAGTTGTGCGCAAGCTCGCAGACAAAATATAAAAGTGGGGGAGGCATGGCCCGGGCATATACGAGCACAGGCCAGAGGAGTTACAAAGCTGTGGAATTGGACGTCAATCCAGTAGCAATCCGGCCTTGCGCGTGTCATGTATTGATGGATGCTCCGTTGCATCGATGGCAGTGTAGATTGCGGATGGAAGGGCCGGGCTCTGAGTGACCCGTATAACACAGCAAAAGGTCACGTCCTCTTAGTCAACACAGGTCGTCCCCATAATCCGCTACTGAGAATGCGCACGGATGTACTCACTGGAGAATTCTACCTAGCTATGCGCCATTCACAAGTCAGACGAGATGTGTATCATTGCGAGAAGAGCGTAAGTAGTCCACTAGTAGGCAGGAGAGACATAGGGTAGGCGTACTAATTGTACGTATACGATATAACAGCGCGGACGTAGACGTGCATGTGAATCTTAGAATTGGTGGTCAAAGACGGTATCGTCGTCTGCGCGCGCGCCACTGGCACCAGTACCAGTGTCCTGCACACCCGCTTGCCTTGCGCGGCTATTACCGTACTGGCCACCTTCGGGGTCCTCGGGAACCTGAGCGGCCGATTCGCTGCCACGCGAGTAAGTGGACTCGTCATCGACTGTGGTGCGATTAGTACGCTTCTTCTTCCGCCGGGTTGTATTTTCAGTAATGGAATATGCATCCTCGGTACGTGCAAATCGATCCTTTTTTATCTTCTTTTTCTTCTTCGGCGCGCTGGAACCAAGTGCGGGACTCGCAGTCGCATCGTCAAAGTTGGCGGGATAATGCCAACGATGAGAGCGACTTTCGCCGCTACCGTTACTTTGTCCATAGAATTGTTCTTCTTGCGCATTCCAAAGTTCGCCGTTACCGGCCCTGCGGCGGGACGGTGCAGACTCTGAGGACAAAGAGACGTTTGACGCCTCGGGGTTTTGTCCTTCTTCCAAGGGTTGGTCATCGAGGGTCGAGTTGGGTAGGCGTTCATCGTAGCGGCTAGCCCACTGTGAGCGTTTTTCCTTGCGTTTGATGGTTGAAGTATCAACGAGACCGTATCGCTGGGCCCATTTGGGCGTGCGACGATGATTCTTGTTGTTGCGAATGTTCTGGATGTAGAAGTTGTGAACATGACCTGAGAGAGAGATAATATGATGGGAATGAGAAGCCAGGAAACGAGAAGACAACGAACCGGGGATATAACCAGCTAATGTGAGAACGAGATTGAGCCAGAAATCGCCTCCGATGCCGAAACGGGCAGCAACGGCTGAGAGACGGTTAATAAGCGAGAAAAGGAATGCTGATCGAACGGACAGACCAAGAGGTGGAAAGAGTGTTCCAAGGATGAAAAGAACGACGCCGAATCCATGATGTCTTTTCGGTTTGATGGTGGGCATCGGATTCGATACGAGATTGTGGTTGCGGTTCAAGTCGAAATTGAGGGTGAGACCGAGGGTGAGGACAAGGATGAAGCCGCGGTCGAGGGCTCCGACTCGTAACCTTATGCTGCATTATGGCCCAACACTCACACCCACAGTCGCCCGTCCTCGCCCTTTCAGACGTCGTTCACGATTCTCCTTCTTCTCAATCCCCGTTCCCATATAATTCCTCTCCGTCGCCCTCGCATTCCTCCTCACCTTCTATCCTCTTCACCGCCCCGAAAGATCATGACAACCACTCCGACCTCAACTTTCTTTCTACGGGCCAGGAGCTTAACGTTGATCTTCTAGAGCGTGAGCTCAACACCCTTTTGAACCAAGGCGCGACTGCCGCACACCCCCCTGACGCGTTTCCCCACCACAAGGAACACCAGCATCATGTCCCACAACAATCCCAGTCCCCGAGACCCACACACCAGTCTTTGCCTCAGCATGCTCTCCCCATGTCTGACCTTGATTTTAATGATATTGCCGCAATGCTCCAGGCCGTTGCAGCAGAGGAGAACGTAGGCAAGGACAAGACTCGTGCAGCCCCTGCCTTTCACTCTCTTACTGCCGATGATCCCCCTCGCATTACTTCACCCAGAATCAGCGGTGTGCAGACCGCGCTTTCTGATGAATCACGATTTCTCTACGGCTCAGACACTCATAGTGATAACCAGGACGATGACAGCACAGGACCACGCAAGCGCCGACGTCTGGGTTCAACCGAACATGAACTGCCCCCTCCGTCTGGAATGCGGAGCGATTTCAGCGACATCTCGGATATTCTCAACCACCTAGTACATTTTGAGCACCCACATCATGTCACTCTGAGTACCGAACACGACACCCGAGAAACGGACGATGTTGTTGAACAAGTCATACAGTCGTCTCCTGGTGCGAGTTCGCCGATTCTCGGCAACGACCAGCACATATCCACCACCACGCGGCACTCAAATCAGCAGCAGAAACAGCACCCGACCGTACCAACCGTCCCCGCGTCCCGGGGCGGCGATTCGTCGGTCACGGCATTCCACAATGCGCGGGCATCCGATTTTTCAGCGCCATCTCGACCTTCGACATACACCTTTCAGACCAAGAGACCAGAGCGACCCGAAGACGCACCGAGTTCAGACGGCAAGAAGCAGCCACACGCATGCGATGAGTGCCAAAAGCGGTTCACGAGGCGTAGTGATCTACTCCGGCACATGCGCATACACACCGGTGAACGACCGTTTGTATGTGCTCGAGAAGGTTGTGGAAAGACATTCATCCAGGTATTCACTTGTATTTTTCGTATTTCACCACACAGACTGATACCCCCATCCCGTCGGATAGCGCTCAGCGCTACACGTACACATGCGGGTACACACAGGAGAGAAACCACACTGCTGCGAGTATCCTGGGTGTACCAAGACGTTCGGCGATTCGAGTTCGCTGGCGCGACACCGAAGAACGCACACAGGCAAACGTCCGTACAAGTGTGAAGACCCCATTTGTGAAAAGACGTTCACGAGGCGAACGACACTGACTGCGCACATGCGCACGCATGATCCTCATTGGGAGCCAGATCCCAACATGTATGTATTTGTTATTCTCGTTGACGAAGCCCACTTTAATTGACCCGTCATGTGCAGTAAGTATGATTTTAAACCTAAGAAACGGAAGCACCATGAGTCTGGGAACCATGAAGGCTCCTCTGAGGATGACGACCTGGAGGAGTCAGTGCGCACGATATCGGCACTATTACGAAGCACCGAAGGGGACGTTGGGATACTGCCACCACATATACTTGCCCAGAGTGGTGTAGGTAATGATTGTACCCCTATGGATGGCGACCAGGATACGGTTGAAGTGCACGATCTGGCATCCAGGGTGGCCAATATCAACGCGCGGATAATGGCCGATGTAATGGCGGAGGAAGCAGAAGAGGAGGAAGTCGACGAGCTTGTGGATGAGTTAGAAGGAGATGGAGAGGTGGTAGGTGGGGGGGAAGTGGAAGGGACACAAAAAGACATAGGACTGAAAGGTTGGGATGAAGAGGACGACAGCGACACGTTCCCTGTGCCTTTGAGGCCACGGAAAGATGTTGGTAACGTGACGACATGAACTAGCCACGGGACGGGACGGGTGCGCGGCGGGGCGGGCGGCGGGGGCCTAAATCTCACAGGGTCCTCGGATCTCTCTCAATCACTCTCATTTCATCTCTACGATCATCCCCACAATGACTACTGAACTTGCACCCCCCAGTACGGAGATTATCACTCTCACACGGTGCGTCTCATCGTTCTGTATGCTCCACGGAGCCACCTTGACTCTCGATCCTCCTAGTCACGTCCTCGCCGAGCAAATTCACCTTGGGCCCGCCGCGTCGGGCGATCTTACCCTTCTCCTCAATGCCATTCAACTCACTTCTAAATTCATTGCCACCAACGTGCGCAGGGCACGCTTGATCAACCTGTTAGCTTCTCAACTCCGAGCGTTTCGTTGCTTTGGTCACTAAAGTTCCTACCAGCGTCGGCCTGGCTGGCGATACGAATGTCCAGGGTGAAGAACAGAAGAAGCTCGATGTGCTTTCGAACGACATCATGGTGAACGCCCTACGCGCGTCCGGAAAGACCGCCGTGCTTGTGTCCGAAGAACTAGACGAGGCTATCATCATCGAAGACAGATACAAGGGAAAGTATTGCGTCGTCTTCGATCCACTTGATGGAAGCAGCAACATCGACGCCGGTGTAAACATCGGCACCATTTTTGGAATATATCAAATCGTGAGGATCTTCCTGCTCGCAGACTGTGCGCACGATGGGCTTAGTTCGTCTTTTGAACTATAGAGACCGGGTTCGCAAGGCACAATTGCAGACGTCCTGAGGCCTGGTAGTGAAATGGTTGCTGCCGGCTATACGATGTGGGGCCTTCTCCGTCAAACACGTGCAACTACGACTGACCTCTCCCTGTTAGGTATGGCTCTTCTGCGAATCTCGTCCTCTCTACGGGTAATGGTGTCAATGGTTACACACTCGATACCGCGCTTGGAGAGTTCGTGCTCACTCATCCCGACATCAAGATACCGCCGCGCGGCAAAATTTACTCGTTCAACGAGGGAAATTCGCTCTATTTCCACAACCCCACCGTCAACTATCTCAATAGCGTCAAGTATCCGCCCGCTGGGAAGAGTCCTTACTCTGCACGATATATCGGGAGTATGGTCGCAGATGTTCACCGGACCTTGCTATATGGTGGTATCTTCGGATACCCAGATGACAAGAAGAGCAAGCAAGGGAAGCTCAGGTTGCTCTATGAGGCATTCCCTATGGCTTTCTTGACTGAGCAGGTATGCAACCTATGGCATTGATTCTCTGTTATGATTAACGAAATGATGCTGCCCAGGCTGGAGGCGTCGCAACGACGGGCACTAAGCGCATCCTCGACATCGTGCCAACTAAAGTCCACGAGCGCACCGGTATTTACCTAGGGAGCAAGGATGATGTGCAGGAGGTGATCAGATTCTACGAAGCGGAGGCAAAGTCTGCGTGACACCAATCGGGATGAGAAGTACGACAAGCGCCTATGAAGCGCCTCTTTGTAGTTGCTATAATATGAAGAGGCTCAAGTAATTCGTTTCGGTCAGAAACCATTACGATCGCGAAATAAACCGTGATGAGAATCGATGATAACATATCAACGCAAGTGATCGACAATCTCAGCTTCATTGGTCATGACACAGGCATCCCTCCTCACTGGGTGAATACGCGGAGACACAAACTAGCACGAAAGAGAGGCTTAGCATCGTTACAGAGAGTTAAGGGGAGCACCACACCTTCTCGTCATACTCGTGCAATACCTCCGCAGCAATGATCGCTCGGTCTTTGATCAAAGCTTCATAAGTCGTCGTCAAAACTCGCACCTAGTAGAACAATGGTTTGAACAACGGCAAGCGGAAGGGAGAAGAAACGAACCTGAAAGCTGACAGCAGCCATGACGGCGGCCATCATGATCCAATTCCCTGTATTCCACAGCATCCACAAGAACACATGGATGGGCGAGTAGACGCAGAAGAGCATAAGCTCTCCCTCGCTCGGCGTCCAAACTTCAAGCTCTTGCACGCGCGGGCCACCACACACGCTGGTCCCTGGTGAGAAGGATGGACTTATGCCAAGGAGGAAGCGCCAGAATCCAAGAAACGCGCTCCACGTGTGCGTGCGTACACGGGTAGAGAATGAGGGTGAATCAACTAGCGCAGAGACGAAGCGGGCGTGTGGGGACGAGACAGGGTCCGGTTGGAGGTGGAGGTGATAGAGTTTAGTATGCGTGAATAGGAAGAGTGTGTTCAACGATGCAGCGATGATCAGGAGGCAGGTCATGGGCACCGTCTAATTCAAAAAAAATAAATTTGTCAGCTCGCGCCCGGCATGCACACAGAGTAAGGGGAACACACCCAGTCGAACCAAGCCACATTGTTGTCTTCGCGGTACATATCCTCCCAGCCGATATCCGAATCCGGAATAGATCGGATCTGTGAGACGCGAATGCAGAAATGAATGAGGTGCAATGTGCCACCGATGATGCAAGCCGATGTCTTGGGTGCTGGGAGAGGTACATTGCTGGGGAAGATGGAGATCTCGAAAGCGATCCGAGATGGCAAAGAGGTGATTCTCACACACATAGATTAGACACATCTTCACTGGTAGAAAATCGAGCCGAATCACCTCTCATACAGGCTCTTCTTACGCACTGAGCGTTTGGACAGCCGGTGTTTCCCATCGGGGGTGCCAAAGTCGCTATTCCGCCCCTCTCGACGTTTGGGGCCAAGCGGGGAGTATGGTGGGTCGCGCAGGCCCCGAGCAGCTTCCCAGTCAAAGGGCAGACTTGCGGATATTGAGGGGTACTCCAGAGGGGATCTAGCAATCGGGTAGGGCACGCGTTCCCTTGGTGTGATGGGAAGGGCTGGTGCCGAGGTTGGGGTGGAAGAGGTAGAGGTGCTCAAACGACGATTTGAAGAAGAAGAGGTACGCCTCGGGGACGCCATAGCGTTTGCCTGGGCAAGACGACGGAGGTCCATTGAGGGGCGGCGGTGTGGCTGGTGGGCCAGTGGAAGTACCCAGGGCAAGGCCAGGCGAGAGACGAACGCGAACCACGCGTCTTTCACGCGTTCTGTCACGTGTCACAGGTCACTCCGTTCCGAGGAAATTATTTGTTGTGGGAATTTGATGTTCCCTTTAGAAGAAATGAGGTGGCCACGTTTCATTGTTCGCGTGAATTTTTTTGTTTGGATAACGTTACGTAATACACACAAAGAACCAAAAATGGAAATACAGACAATGGTAATTTAAGGTGGTCCTTTTCGGGTTCTAGTTGAACATCGTCCCCCATTTACTTCTCTTCCCTGTACATCCATCACCCTCACCTTTTATTTCTCAGCCTATTCACATATCTATCGTCCCCATTTCTCCTTTTTTTTTTTACAAACATAACTTCCACCGACCGCGCCCGCACTTCCACATCCTTGTCGCCCTCGAACTCGATCAGCGTCAGGATGGCTCAGCCTTCTTCTTCCCATCGTGAACGCGACAGAGAGGGACACTCACACCGCTCTGAACGCTCCACCCACCACCGTCACCATAGGACCATTTCTTCTACCACCCTTCTTCTTGTCTTGTCCCTTATCCTCGCCGTCCTCGCCGTCATGCTTTCCCTCCCTAGCCAAAGCTCCTCCAGTGGTACTGCAACTCCAGGAGATCCCGCTACCTCGGGTGTCTGGAGTGTGCTCACGCCCAAGAGATCCCAAGCTCTCATCGCTCGTGAAAGCAATGTTGCAGTGCGCGAAGCCGAGGTCGCTCGACGTGAAGCAGAGATTTTGGCAGGTGCCCCCGGTGGCGTTGTTGGACCTGGACCCCTTGGCCCTGCTCCCACGTCCTGTCCTCCTTGTGTAGCGCAGGCGACGTTCGAACCTCCTCCCATCCAGACCGTTATCAAGGAGGTTGTCCAAGAAAAAGATCTCACTCCACCTGGATGGTGGAAGGAAAGCAATGTGCGGTTTGAAGACATCCTCGACCGCGAACTCAAAATTGCCGAGCGCGAACGCGAGATCAGTCGTCGTGAAGAGACTGTCAACCGCCGCGAGCATGACGCGTCTCGTCGTGAGGCTTGGATCATGGAGCAACTTGCGTAAGTCAACCGAGATTCAAACCTCCTTCTGTCCTAGCTGATAGCTCCCCTACCCAGTGCTCTCGGTGGTGAATCTGCAGTTGAAGAAGAATACGTTTACGAACCAGCAGGGCCTCCCAAGCGTAGACCATCCAAGGTACCACCGCCTCTCTACCGCCGTCCCGAGCTCTGAGACGAAGGAGGTTCCGGATTCGTCTCCTTCCCGCTTCAGTCAGTTGAAGTCTCTGTGATGTCCTTCCTCCTACACTCCTTCGTCCGGGCTTGGGGGACAACGGTTTTTCTCATCTCTCTTTTGTCCCCCTCGTTCCCTGTAGCCCTGGAGCCAGTCAGTTACGACGCGACTAGTCGCGTCTCCCCGAATCAGACTCGATCGAGAGACGCGTCTTACACGTGATAGGCCCGATCGCCCTCGTGCGAGTCGCATTGCCACTGCTTGGTTGGGCAATCGCCTTATATCATCCAGACTGGCTCCAGGGCTACATCCCCCCTTAATACGTTCGAGAATCGCTTTCGCTGACGCATGCCTGTTTCCATGTTAGGAAGTCCCCCCCGTCGTAATTACAGAGATTGAAACCGCAACACGTACCGTAACCCAAGTTCATATTGAAACCCAGTTTGTGCCAAATGAAACCGTTGTCATTCCACCACCCGCAAATACTCGCCGTGTC
This sequence comes from Lactarius indigo, assembly GCA_025766275.1. Classification (NCBI taxonomy): domain Eukaryota; kingdom Fungi; phylum Basidiomycota; class Agaricomycetes; order Russulales; family Russulaceae; genus Lactarius; species Lactarius indigo. The sequence goes on along the minus strand of JAFKAC010000002.1, from coordinate 2,387,168 downwards.
GCTCATCCTACTCCTTCGCCCTATACAACTTCCTTCTCAACTATGTTGCCGAGAACAACTTCGGTTGAGGTGGTTATAGAGCATGAAGAAGAAGTTGTGCGTGAGGAGCCTGTTGAAGTTGAAGAAGAGGTCATTGAGGAGCCGAGGAGGCGTGTGGTTCGCAAGGCACCCCCCCCTCCTCCGGCTTTTCCACCCGCCGCGTATAGACAGGCGCCGCAGCGATGGTGGTAAGTAATGTGTGGTGGTTGGAGGAAACTCACGTTTGGTGATCATGAAACCGATCTGGGCTTGTATTGACTATTGATATTTTCTTTGTTTTTGTTTTTTTTTTTTGCTACATATTTTTCTATATTGTTACTGCTTGCAGTGCCTCGTTGCTATTGTCGAGTCTGACCTTCCTACTTCCTACTCATCCAGCGATACCTAGATACTTGACCCTTATTGACGCTTACGAACGATTGACGACGAATGGAAGGTTATACTTGCACTGAACTTGCGTGAGCATGATGATGACACCCCAGTGTAATTTAGGTCACGCGGAAAGTCTAGTTTGTCTTTGTTTGGAGACCCAGTTTTTTGGCGCGCCTTTGCCCGGACGTGTACCGTGCCTTGACAGAGTCCGTTCTCATACAACCAACCAACTAATCGCCTTCGCGGCTCTATTCCCTTTAACTCTCATGGCCGCAGCCTCGCATGAAAAATCCCTCCCCCCAGGCTCGTATACGGAGGCTCCTGTCCAATCAAAAAAATCTACCCTTTTCTCTGCGTTTTCACCTCTCGCCAATGCCTCCTCCCGGTTCTCCAGCTGGCGTACAGCACTCGGTCTGCCTAACCCAGGCTCAGTAGAGAATCTACAGAAAGAGGTCAAAAGTAAACATTTTTATTCTTCGTAAACTATTGGGGGGGAGCTGACAGCGTGACACAGCTACCCATCTGACCAACTTCATCTTTGATGGCGCGCGAGCCGACCTTATGAAGGGGCTGTCGATGGACCCTGCTTTCCAGGTCACCCATTCGTTCCAGCTGGCTTCCCAATCGGCACCCCCAACTTACTCGTTTGGCGCGCTGTTTGCGAACTCCAAGGTGGGTCGCGAAATTCTAGTCATATGACGTGTGGTTTTCAAACCAAGTTTATGATAAAAGGGGCTCCTACAAGGCAACGTCGACCATGAGGGAAACGTCTCTGGGCGATTCCAGCAAAATTGGTCAGGATCAAATATTTCAAAAGTGCAAGCACAGGTAGGTTACCGTCCTTAGGTTTACGAATCACTTCAATAACAAGCAACACTCTTCTGTAGCTCGGGATGCAGCCTGGTCATACCATGATTCAGCTGGAGCACGACTATTCAGGTCTCGACTACACTTTGAACGGTAAAGTCATCAATCCGTCCCCATTAGATGGCTCTGGCATCTACGTCGGGAGCTATCTCCAGTCCGTCACGAAGAGCCTAGCACTGGGCATCGAGACGCTCTACCAAAGAGCCGCACCCGACCAGGCAGAAGTATCTTCGTCGTACCTTGCCAAGTTGACAGGTTCCGATGGGAAGTGGATCGCGACGGCTCAGTTTCAGCCGATCGGTGTACTCCAAGCAACCTATTGGCATAAGCTGAGCGAGAAGGTGGAGGCGGCGGCAGACTTGCAGGTCATTGCCGCGCCCATGCGTCGTGATGCTATTGCCACTGTAGGCGCCAAGTATGACTTGCGCATGTCGACGTTCCGGGCTCAGCTGGACTCTACGGGCAAAGTATCAGCGCTTCTGGAGCAACGGTTTGCACCCAGCTTCGCCTTCACGGTCGCTGGAGAGATTGATCACTTCAAAGTGCGTCCTACTAATCGGTTCCCATCCTGTTCTGATTCATTCTGTTGTTTACCCCAGAACGCGGCGAAGGTCGGTGTCGGTGTGATGATCGAGAGCACAAGCCTGACGCCGGAGGAGATGGGAATGGTGCCACCACCAGGACAGCCACAGTTTTAGGACGTTTATTCAATACTTTACTCTAGACTAATGCAAATGTGTAACCGCGGTTGGCGTTGGCGGTTGGCGTTGGCGGAAGCTCGGACCGAAGCGTGAGACTTGAGAGATATCTGAGAAGAGCAACAGAGCGGCTGCGAACCTGCAACAACCCGCACTTCTCCAAGGTATGGCCCCCTTGGTTACCGTGAGGAATCTTTCTTGCGTTCGGCCAGAAGGCGATCCTATCTTTGTCAACGTCAACTTTAATGTGAACGAGGGTGACATCATCATCGTGCAGGCACGCAGTGGTGCTGGGTGAACTCACACTCGATTCCACCTCACCGTCATCTCATCCCTTGTTGTTTTTCCTAGAAAAACAACCCTCTTGAAGTGTCTGGCCCACCTCAGCCTTTACCATGGTGTCATAGAGTTCAAGGGAAAGTGAGTCGTGCTCTTGTCCTCGCGGTGCTCTCTCCCATATTTCACGGGCAAAACAGACCTCCAAAAAGTTACGGTACGCCGACCACCCGGAACGCCACAAAGTGTCCCTCACTCCATGACCGTCGTGACCCATAACCAGGTGTCCCCTCATACAGGACCCACGTCCAGTACATCCCCCAACGGCCCTCGCTGCTCCCCGGCACACCACGCGATCTGATCGAGACCCTCTGTACGTTCCACGCGCGCCTCGCCCCAGAACATTTCGCGGGCGACTCCCTCCATTTACATCGCGCGATGGACCTGGCTGAGCGATGGGGGATCGCGAAGGAGCTCTGGGACCGCCCGTGGAGCTCCCTCAGCGGCGGCGAGGCCCAGCGACTATCGCTCGCGATCCCCTACGGGCTTAACTGCGCCGAGGTGCTCTTGCTAGATGGTGCGCGCGCTCTCTCTTCTAAGGCTCGACGTTGGTTCCTGACACTCTCACTCGTAGAACCGACTTCCGCGCTCGATCCAGCGAGCTCCGCTGTGGTGGAGAAGGCGCTCGTAGAGGAGGTCAAGGACGCCGGCTCGTCTCTCAAGGCGATCGTTTGGATCACACATTCTGACGAGCAAGCCGCGCGCGTCGGCACCCGGTTTCTACACCTCACTCCCGTTGGCGTTCAGGAGGAGAGCACAGACGAACCGTGAGGTAAAGCGTGGCAGGGCGCGGCAAGGCAGGGTTTTCTTGGGTCTCGGGTATCTTTTCGGTTAGATGCACCTGCAGATGTATCGTTAGACACACCCAATTGGTAGTCCATGAGAACCGGCCAATTTCCCGATCAAGCGTGCAGTGGTTTGGAGAATAGATCCTGGTGTTGGCTCTAACTTTTTTTCTCCACATGTTAGGTGGATGTTGCCAACGATAGCTAAAAGGATAGGCGAGGGTAAAAAACCCGAACGCTTCGATTCGACCCTCCCGTGAGGATCGTAGACGCATAAAATGAGACCAGAGGTGTTGGACCTTTAGCTCAATCGGTAGAGCTTTGTACTTATGAGGTTACCTTAGCCCATTCATGCAAGGGTCCCGAGTTCGATTCTCGGAAGGTCCACTTTTTAACATGCGTTGTTCGCGAAGTCATCGAGCCCCTCCCGAGATCCAAGAAATATTGCGACTTCGTCCCACGGGGCTGTTCTATCTACAGCATGATTATATAGATGATATTTCGTTTTGGACACAGGAAGCTGTTAACCAAGAAGCGGTAGATTGAACTATGTGGAGACACGACCCGAACCCCCAGCGCCGCTACCCTTCGCACTGGCCGTGGCAGCAGTCAACGCTTGATGGACATAGTCAGGGTGCCGCTCGATCCATGCCGATATCAATTGGGCTAGCTTAGAGGACTGATCAGTTTTGTCTCCAACGAGCTTTTCATACAGCTCCATATCGCGGGCCTTTGCGATGCGTTCGGTGTCGGTGCGTGTTTCTGCCAAGATAGGAAGTATCTGCTCGTGCACCTGTTGTTGGACAGATGTCGTGATGGCGTCCATGAAAGGTTTGGGAAGGGGATATGTTGGTAGTGGTGGCAATAATGATCGAGTCGCCCTGTTCGCCTGTGCTTTAAGGGTGCTCCCTAAGGACTCAGCCTCGGCTCGAAGGCGCGCAAGCGCCTCAGCATTTTCTTGATCTGCCTTCACTAACTGTAGACGTCCTCGTCCGTGAGAGGATGGGAGTAACAGAGACGGAGGTCACGCACCTCAGCGAGTAATTCCTTACTCGAGGCGTCCTCCTGCTTGAAGAGGTCATTCTCACGTTTGAGTGAGTCTAATTTCGGAATGAGTTCTGCCACCTCCTGCGCAAGTTCCCCGATTTCTCGATCAGCTTGTGCGAAGCTTTCGCTGAACGCCTGAAAGGTTTTGGTAGTCTGTGGGCCGAGCCGAACTTCGACCAGAGAGGATACGTCGGCATTCCGCGCGATCTCTTCGATTTTCTCCTCTATCTTCACCTCAAGCAGTTCCATAACGTGACAAGAGTGCTGGGATATGTCATTCTCGACCTCGTGGAGGTGGTCGTCGATTTCGCGTATGGTGTTCTTAATAGACTCTACATCTTCGCGTATATCCGACGGGGTCGCATCATCGCTACCGTTGATGGATAAGCGTCGTCGTTTTTTGGTACGAACCGCCCCGTCGGCCATTTCTACGTCTTCGTCCGGACCTGGTCGCTTTGCGTTGGGGCCACCTGAGCGCTGTTCATAGAGACCTTCGATCCTCTTGTACAACTGACTGACACCGTCGGCCAAGCCTCCGAGTAACGTTTTTGCTTCCTTCAGCTTGGCCTCCAATTCACCGGCTCTCTGCGAGGGGACGGGGGGCCAGAAATCTGTTTCGGAAAGCTTATTGATCACGCTATCAAAGGAGTCCTTTTTCTTCTGGTGGGCGGATTCAGCACTTGTGAGGCCGGTTTGGAAAGTGGCTTTGACGTCAGAAGGGAGCGCGGCAAATCCAGGCGACTGAACTTGACGTCGACGCATCTGCATATCTTGCCCCAGCTTTTCAAGTTCCATAAATTCCTTGGTGGCATCCGCCATGAGGCTGAAAATAAGTTAAGACTGGGGTTGTGTACGACGGAGGCGGCGACGACTTACGTGATACGTCTCTCCCACACAGCTCGTCGTTGCTCAGGTGTCATCGCATCATCGCTGGGTTGAGACGAGTTTTTTGGTATGGGAGGTGGCGGAAGAACTTCTGAGAACGGCCGATGTGAGGGCGCTGCCGCGGGACCAGGGGGCTTGGAGGCTGTTTCAGACGAGGGCTTAGATGTTGTGATACTAGAGGGCGGGGCCGCTGCTGTCCCTTTGGCGGGAGCGATGGGACTGGATCTAGCATCCTGTTCGGAAGGGCGATCGCGAGAGGTTGTATGTGACATGACGAGTTTAGGGGGAGCCTTGGGGGGGATGTGATCCGGTTTGGGGTTTAAATCGATGCGTTGGGCGAGAGTGGGACGTTCGTGCGAGGATGAACGGCGGGGAGGTCGAACGTCACGATCGTGGTAGTGTGGCGGGGGATGATCATCACGACGGGGACTTCGTGAAGAGCCGTGACGCCAAACAGGGCTACGGACACGGACACTCCCACGGGGTGGCGTCCTCTGTCGTCTGGGGCTCAAGGCGCTGCGTTGGCGATCGAGCGATGGCGAGCGTCGAGCCGAGTGATCGTCACTGAACCTTCTGCTTTCTCCACGGACAACAGATTCCCATTCTGGATCGGACGGGTGAACGAAATGACAAGTGGCAGAAGTACGCGGGCACCCGGATTCACCGTGCTGGTGGACCCGGTGGCCTCGGACGTCGAAAAACTGACATAACAATCCATGTGAGCTCGAGAGGTACAAGGGCGAAAGGAACCGTGGACGACGAACATGACAGCGACGAGTCTTCGGAGGTCCAAGTCCAATAACCGGCATTCTTATTTGCTGTGGGTAAACTTATTTCTGGTGAGAAATTTTGTTATCGCACACCTAGTGTATTATATCAACGTCAACTTCAATTGAAAAGGCAGCGTTCCGCCGCGGTCCCCCTTTACCAGTTATGTCCCTAAGTGTAATCCGCCGCAACATACTTCTCTCGATCGTGATCGTGGCCGTCCTCTCGCTGGCATGTTGTCTCCTTTTCCCTAATAGACCACTAACTCGAACCTATGTAATGCAGACACTACTCTACACCCTGACCAGCCCCCTTGGTCACCTCCGGCTTTTGCCGTTAACGAGCCCAACCGATGCCACTCTCCTCGTCGTCTGTGAAGATTCCGACTTAGGGGCTGTGCTCACTACTATGCAACAAATTGAGGATAGGTTCAATGCACAGGCTAGATATCCGTGGACGTTTCTATGCGACGAGCCACTTACGGAAGACTTCAAAACGTACTTCTCCAGTCCTCTCTCTCGAGCGTCACCAGCCTGACTGTCCTAACTCAAGACGTGTCTCGACAATGACTGATTCCCCAATCTCGTTCGATGTGATCCCCACGGAACACTGGGGTCCCCCTGATTGGATAAACAGAACCAGGGCGGAGCAAGTGCGTAAGAACATGGGACTGCTGAGAATTCCCCAAGGAGGTAGACGCCGAACAATATTTTGTTCACACGCTTGCTTATGCCCTGGTCAACTGACTAGACAGCGCACGGTATGTGCCTGTCCGAATTCACTGAAAGAACCCTCTGACCCTGCTTCTCGTAGCTTTAGGAACTTGAGCAGATTCAATGCTGGTGTAATACTAACCCTTTTACCCGCTCAGATGCAGGCTGAGATCTGCCACAGTTTTTAGCCCGACAGGATATCCTTCAACCATATAGGTATTACTGGCGAATCCAGTCAGTTAGACTATCCTGGCTGGCGTGGTCCTATTTGACCAAAAATTATAAGACCGGGGTCGCAATACTTCTGCGACTTTTTCGAGGACCCGTTCGAGATCATGCGAGAAGGGAAAATATACGGTACCACAAACCCATGTCCTAACTGGCTGTTGCTTGATGACGCTTCGAAGCATTCAATATGGCTCTTCGCGAAATGGAACAGACTGTCTCCACATTATGGGAGGCAGTATACGGTACGCGCACGACTTGTTGTGTAGCCATTTCTTGATTCCTGAATAACGATAGATTTTATGCAGGAGCACAAGCTCCGTATAAACACGGGAAGCAACTTGGCGGGGTTCGTAACAGAGGACGAAGATACCTATACCTTGTGCCACTGTGCGTGACGGTCGTGGGCCTTCGGTGTTCCTGCTCAGATCAAAGCGCTCCTAGACGAGAGTAGTTTCGAAGTCATCGACATGAAGTTCCTGAGGAGTGCAGGGTACTTGACATTCTTCGACTATCTGGACAAGAAAGGTGGTATATTTTACGAGGTACGCTGGGTCACATTTTTGAACGCCGCGCTTCCTTGGTGGCTGAATTTTACTGTACGCGAAGCGATGGGACAGCGCATCAATACTGAGCATTGCTCTGTCTTTATTCCTGCACAAGGAGAAGCTATTCTTCCAAGATAGCATCGGCTATCGTCATGGCGACATTCAACATTGCCCACAGGGAGACGCACACATGGCTAGACGCTGTGCGTGCGACCCCAAAGAAAATTTTGGTAAGAAAAATCCCCCTTTTTGATTATACGATGTGATCGGACGGCCACTTGTCCGCTAGATCTCGACCGGCGCTCGTGTCTTGGAAAATGGCAAAGGTTGTAACATGTTTGAGCGAGTCATACAATTCTACTCGTTGTCTACATCTATACAATTCTATACATCACAAGAGCGGACTTCGAAATCCCGCATCACTTGTGCGTTATGCGCTCCTCCTCTGCACCCAGCCTGGCATCAATTGGCAACGCTCGCATTTGCTCCTGTCCCTTAGGCTGGAAATGTCATCGTGGCGCATGGCAAACGCATTTTAAGTTTACCACTCGCAAACACTGTTCATTCAGCTCCAACTACCTTCCATCCAGACGGACACATGGCAGGTTTGATCTCTAGATGACGTGGCCGGTACAACTTCGTCAACTATCAGCCCACAAAATAGGCACCCTAATGTTCAGTACCCGCCAAGGAAATGCGAAGACGTTGCATCCTTGGACAATGAGCAGCACGGTGTCGCTGCGGTGTACACCGCCTCACAAATGGATAACTCGACATCAGCGAAAGGAGCACCTCTCATGAGACCGCACTGGATGCAGCATCAAGGTACCGGTGACTCGAAATAGCAAAATTGTTGAATGGGCGTTGTGCGGGCGTGGACTCCCGGGACAGGGATAGCCGAACCCCCCCTGCTCACTCCTGCTTTCCATAGGAAGAAAATGACTGCAGGCATTTTTGGGTAGAAAGCAAGAACCATCTGTTTACAGAGCATTTTGAAATGATTCCCGGAGTGGCCCTTCCAAATTACTAAAGGTATGAGAGGTCGAGTACACCCAAATTCCATTCGCCACTACCAAGTATTGGATCTGGTCGAACAAAATCAACCCCCGTCTGGTCCTCGGGAACATTAACATACATTTCACTTTAATTCACAAATTGCTTAAAGACCTCATAACAAGACAGAATGACCTTCCTATTATCCAATGGCTTCATGCCTTCGCTCCAGCGGCGATTCGGTCTCGGGTTATTGGGAATGTGCGCATAGACAGTGGTTGCTTCCTGAGGGTAAACCCCACCTCCGATACTGTTTACAAGTGCTACTGTGACCTCAATTCTGTAAGAATCGGTACGGTGCCCTTCAAAGTGATTCCGGTCATCATCTTGGAATCAAGGGAAGTTAGATTGGGTGTTTGTCGGCGAGTCTGATTATTTGCAGCGAAGGCTGCGATAGCTTTTGCGATGAGCTGTGGCTCTGGGTCTGAATTGTCCATGTGTCGTTTGTCTTCCTGGACGAGGAGCAAGATTCCGTTTTGGTCGATGATACACACGCCCGTTTTGGCATACCTGCTCTCGCCACAAATAACAAGAGGGATGCCCTTCCTCGTCCTTAAAACACCTGCCCCTCGTGTTGTAGCGCAACGCACGCAACAGCAGCACAGAAAAATCGTTCACGGCAGATTCCTCTGCCAGGACAGGGGACATAGCGAGATCCATCGTACGAAGGAGCTCATAAACACTGTCATTAGCTGCGTCGTCGGGATCTGTAGCCGTGAGGACAGCTGGGTCAATGGTGGCGGGCTGGGGGAGGTTGTGTGTGCCAAAGAAGGTAGCAGCATCCTGATACTCGACCGTGATGTTGTAGGCTGCGAGCTCGTTCCTCGTCCAGTCGCTAGCAGACTTGGCATTGCGGATGAGTTCGGCCATGCTAACGACAAGGTGACTGTCACGGTAGTGTTGAGAGTGGCTATCTTACCAACTGCACCGAACGGTCACGTTGCGGGGACCAGGAACCAACAAATATAGAAATATTTTTATTTGGCCGATGCTGGGTCCGACAAACCGCGTGCTAGCCGGTTGGGCTCTACAGTAATCCCGACGCCGCCTTCTTTGCTTTGAGTCCCCACAACCTCATACAACCATGACCATACCCTCCCTATTGTCAGAAGCAGGGCATACAATCACTTCTATGCATTGCAGTCATGTGAGTTTATGAGATCGCGCTGGATGGCAACCACGAGGCACCACAGTAGGCACAGCTCGCATACCTCAGAAGCTGACAACGCTACTCGAGCCTCAGCGAAAAACCCCACTATATGAATTTCATGTTCAACACGGTGCAAAGATGGTCCCGTTTGCAGGCTGTCACATGCCATTGATGTATGGGGGATGCTAGCCAGGGCCCAGGGCCCATATCCCTTCACTTTCCAGACCCGAGGTTTCTGATGCCTCCACAGTTGCCAGTACCTATAAAGTGAAATGGAGGGATCCCGTCTGTACCTGTACTTCTATAACCTTTCCAAAAATAGCCACGTTCAATCATCATGCGGATTGCACAAAATGTCTATCCGGCTCGGATACACTGGCACAGTGTCTCTCCGCCGACCCGTAGCACCCAGTTTAGTGTAGACACATGAACACAGCCTTAATGATGTCAGGACCCTTACGGTCGTTTCTCACGACCGTGTAGAATATGAGTAGGCGCTGGCATATCACTCTTATATTACTGGCTGCGAATTCGCACCTGACTCCAACAGACGACAGGCTGCACCTGGCTTCGTTTGTTACTCTCACACACAACTTCTTACTCGTCCTGTTTAAAGTTCACCAGTGAGTATCATCGAGTATCGAGTGAGGCTGAAGGCAAGCCTAGCACTGGTCTGTCATTGGCCATCCAAGGCCGCAGCCCGCAACAGTCGCTCCTAGGAGAGAGGTCAGTCTCGTCGTACGTCTCAGAGCGTTATGATACGGCTCTCGTCACGGGCTCTTATCGCGGTGCTGGCCATACCTGTGAGTGGATCAGAGTTATATTGCGCGTTGTGGATACAACTAATGTCGTCAAAATCAAAAACAAAAGATAATCCTGTATCTCGTGCTCGCACTCGGCTTCCTTTCCCACTCGGTCCCTGAACCAGTCCTTCCCGTTAAGAACTCGCCGTACAACAAACACCTGGAACAGCCTAATGGCGACGCGTCCCTTGCGAATGCGACTTTCGTCGTACTATGCCGCAACTCGGACCTGGGTGACGTTTTGTGGAGCGTGCAGCAAATGGAGGATAGGTTCAATAAGCGATTTGGGTATCCATGGGTGTTTCTGAATGACGAACCGTTCACGGAAGGATTCCAAGAGTGAGCTTTTGTGGGCACGAGTGTGGATATCTCCCGAACTCACACCTCAAATAACGACAGACGCGTGAGTGCGCTGACGGACGCAACTGTATCATTCGGTACGATTCCACGCGAGCACTGGGTACAACCCGAGTGGATAGACGAGGATAGGGCCCAGGAGGCCCGGAGACAGATGGGGATGGATAGGGCACACTTTATACCATATGGTGGTACGCCGCGAGATTTGAAATATCATCGTCTTCTACAACTGACACTATAATATCCCAGGGAGTCTCGAGTGAGTCATAGCAAGCTTTCGTGACCAGTAATTTTACTGAATTCGACAGATACCGCAACATGTGTCGTTTCAACTCAGGTGTAAGGGCTGGCTCGAGCTTGACTTATCATCCCCTCATGCATTTTGACAGTTCTTCTATCGGCACGATTTGTTGAAACCCTACAAGTTTTATTGGCGTGTGGAGTAAGTAAGAACCTAGACCCACCGATCTTCGCTTAACACCTTGGAACAGGCCTGGGGTTAGATTCTTCTGTGACCTCGACTACGACCCGTTTGTGTTTATGGAGCACAATAATAAAACATACGGTCTCGAGGATGTTCCACATTGCAGTGTTGCTGCCCGCTAACGCGACCTTCTAGGCTTCAACATTGGGATTTATGAGTACAAGTTTACTATACTGACGTTGTGGGACACGGTAAAAGGCAAGATGTTTCTAGTTGCCCCTACGTTATCTGACCACCGTACAGAGTTTATGAGAGAAAACTCGGAATTGATACCCAAGGACAATATGATGGGCTTCATTTCTGACGATGCCGGGGAAACATACAATCTCTGTCATTGTACGTCTGTTGGTATGTTATTCTAGCGGGTATTTGACGATCCTTAGTCTGGAGCAATTTCGAGATCGGTGACATGGACTTCTGGAGGGGAGACGCTTATGGGAGGTTCTTCGACTTCTTGGATAAGAAAGGGGGATTTTATTATGAGGTGGGTACCAGTAAGCGATCGTTGACCTGGTAACAGCTGACAAGATGCTGCGGCAGCGGTGGGGTGACGCACCGGTTCATAGTATCGCAGCCTCGATATTTTTACGGAAAGAGCAAACGCAATTTTTTAGCGACATCGGTTACCGCCATGAGCCGTTTCAGATTTGTCCACAGGGTGAGGACTGGACAAAACGACGATGCAGTTGCGACCCAACGATAAATATCGGTAAGCTAACTAGTTAACCCTTTTCGCCACGAGCTAAGCGTGGATTAGATAAGTCCATGTCGTGTATTCCGAGATGGGAGGGGCTGTGACCTTAATAGAAATTCTAATTTGTAAAATAATCCGTAATATAAAGGAAAGGAGCAGAGCGTGCACAGGCGATCTCCTTTTTAACTCACTCAGCATGATCACACCCTGGCGGTACCTGATCCTGGTCCTAGGTCTTGTCGTAAGTTTTAATGCCACTTTCCACTCCTCTACACTTCCCTTACCCCTCCTCAGCTGGGTCTCCATTTCATCCTCACCGTATCCCACGAAGCATATGGCAACGCTACATCACTTTCCCGCTTGCTTGGCACCAGTACCAGCAAGACGACGCCTCCAGGAACTTCCCCGAAACTTGTTCCCGAGCAATACCACTTGCCGGACAATTCTACGTTCGTGCTGGATCGCCAAGCAAACGCGACCATCGTCATGCTTGCACGCAATGGCGACCTCCAGGGCGTGGTAAAGAGCGTCAAACAGATGGAAGACCGCTTCAACAAACGTTTCCGCTATCCCTACGTCTTCCTTAACGAGGAACCATTTACAGATCTATTCAAGGAGTGCGTCGCATTGCCACGTTGACGTCCTCGTTTCGTTCGTAGTGCTTACTCCTCCTCGTCCAACGCGACCGCAGGAGGGTGGCTGGACTGACCGATGCACTCGTCGAGTTTGGCCTCATTCCTCCAGAGCATTGGCATCAGCCAGACTGGATAGATGAAGAAAAGGCCTCTGCAGCGCGGGACGCGATGGCGAAAAATAATGTGATCTATGGAGGTGCGTTCCCTCCAATTGCTGTGGAGATGGCATAGCCTTACCCCTTTTCCAGGAAGCCTACCGTACGTACAAAGACCCGTTTGCGTTGGCCTTGGTGTCGAGTGTTGACGTCACAAAGATACCGGAACATGTGTCGCTTCAATTCTGGCGTACGCTTCACTCTTATCGTACATCTTCTCAGCCGTCTGACTTGCACCCTAGTTTTTCTTCAGGCACGAGCTATTGGCGAAGTACAAGTACTATTGGCGGGTCGAGTAGGTCGAGTTCCTTAGTTGTTGTCTGCTCCCACTGATGGGCCTCCAGGCCTGATGTGACTTTCTTCTGTGACCTTGATTTTGACCCCTTCCTCTACATGCAAGATCATGAAAAGGTGTACGGTACGAGAATATTGAGTGCCCTCTCCCTCCGGGCCTGATCGCGTGCAGGTTTCACCATTAGCCTTCCTGAGTACGGAGAGACCATTGAAACCCTATGGGATACCGTCAGAGGTGCTGTCATTTCGTCCGCACGGAATCAAATTCCACTAATCGTTTTTGCTTTCATCCTCACAGGGTTTATGAAAGAGAACCCTGACCTTATCGCCCCGGATAACGGAATGGGCTTCCTGTCTGACGACGGCGGGATCACCTATAACAGGTGCCATTGTACGTTTCACGGAACCCGTTTCGCTCTTCTATTCCGTGCTGACTTTGCTCAGTCTGGAGTAATTTCGAGATCGCGGATCTCGACTTTTGGCGCGGTGAAGCTTACATGAAATACTTTGAACATCTCGAAAAGGCTGGTGGATTCTATTACGAGCGTTGGGGTGATGCGCCTGTACACTCAATCGGCGCCGCCCTGTTGGCACCGAAGGACAAACTGCACTTTTTCCATGAGATTGGCTACCGCCACGAACCATTCCAACACTGCCCGGTGGCTGAGTCGCATAAACGAGGTAAATGTTGGTGTGATCCGCAGCAGGACAACTTCGGTGAGCCACAGCGTTATCTAGCGTATTCCACAGCCTGACTTTTTTTTCCGATAGATTACCATTGGTATTCATGCTTGCCAAAATATGACCGCCTTTTTGAATAGTTTTGTGTTGGCATTTTTATCCCATGTTGCACTATCTATTAATTTGATGCATAGACGATTACCTATTCGTATAAATAGCTTGCTGCAGTGATATCCGAGTAGCTGTGCTGTATAGTTGGATCACTTGAAGCTCTGACTAGTACGGGATCATAGAATGGACTGAGAATAGTACTGATACTAGATCCGACAGTGAGCTGTGAGTGAGACGGAACCAACAAACGGTGCCTACCGAGTCGTACAATCGCGTCCAGGTCGATCCCAGGGACGTGTCGATGAGCCTGTCAACGTGTTCTACCACGAGTGAATGTGTGAGCGCTTGTTGGAAACGTTCCCGCAGCTGCGCAGCAGTCTGGTCTCCAGAGGCTGCGAAGCAGGGGAGAGTGGAGTCTTCCAAACCCTCCAAGGTCAGTACAATACCTTGAAGCCTAGGGTTTCGCATGCCATACCTTTCTGCATGAGTTCCACCATCGTAACAATTCTGTCGCAATGTTTTCGTGCGGCCTCGAATCCTTCATGAAATAATCTTCGGAATTCTCGCAATGGCTCGCTGTCTGCCCCACCTAATACCTCGACGTACTCTAAAGGCAACTTGAACGGAGCAGCCTCGAAGCCGATGTTCCCCGGTGAGTTGGAGAGCATGAAGCCAAAATCAATGTGGATCAAATGGCCATCGCGGTCCAATAAGATGTTGCCATTATGGCGGTCTTTGATTTGGAGAAGGTAGGTGATTACAGAGTACCCAGCCAGCGATTTTGCAAAGTTCTGCTGGGCACGGGCGAACTTTGCAGAAGAGGGGTCCCCATAAGTCTGAGAGAATATGAGCAGGACCCGGTAGGTAGGACATGAAAAAAACACACATTCTTAAAATGATCCATGAGGGAGACATGTCCTAATCGACCTTCTGCGAGACGTCGTGCGTATTCTGCCTTCTTGATTGAGTGTATTGACACAGCGTCCGTGATGGTTTCGACAAGACCAGAAGAGCCCCCTGTGATAAGGATGCGAAAGCTCGAGGGAGAAGTCAGATCCCCCTCCACTGGAGAAAGAGAAGTGGCGTACTATCGCGCCCAACATTGGCAGTTTTCCTCTTTCCATATACGCTTGAACTCTTGGACGAGCTGAACAGCAAGTTGCTCTTGGCGGAGATCACCACCGGTTTTGACGATCACAGATAAACAATCCCAATTGGCTTATTAGAGGGTGTGTCAGAATCAGGTAAACGGGTGATTCGATACACACATGCCTAAATGTCCGTAGGGGGACTCCTGTCGTACTCGGCTCTTCTTTGCTGTCCAACTCTCGCTAACGACGACCGCTGACGGGTCTACCTTGTTCAGTTCGCGCCGTATTATGCCTTCGTCTTCCATCGTGTTGGCCATCGCCATACCGATTCTAAAGGCGCTATGGTCGTCGCGGTTCTCCCGCATGCGCTGCATGCGCTCTTCCTCGAGTGCCAACATCTCGTTCATGATACGGTCGCGAATTGCCGCCGCTTCAGATGGTTGGAGTTTCATCCGCTGCGGTTGCGATGCCGTTTGCTCTTGAGGGACCCCAGCAAGTGATGGGTGTAACGGGCCACTCTCGCCAGCAGTCGGAGAATGTGGAGCAACAACGGCGAACCACGACGAACCAGAAAGCCACTTCGACGGCCCTGCGGGCGTGATTGGCGTGCGGTCTTGAGTGCCAGGTGCAGGACTGACAGGCTCCCATACGAGACTGGCGTTCAGCTGGGAAAGCATCACGGCAGCAGTACGCATTCGCTCAGAATAGTCTTCCAGAGTCAGATTCTGGCTCTGACCCGAGCGCGACAGCGCAATCGGTTGAGGAGTTGAGTTCCGTGAGTTGGAACGTTGGTGGTCGGAGCCTGTCGCGCCGTCGTTTTGTTCAAAAGACGGGGTGGTCGGTTGCGATGATGAACGTGACCAAGCAGCCAAGTCAAGGTCCTTGTTTTTGGGTGCCGGCCGGAGAACAACAGAGTCCGAGAGGTCAAGTGGCCTCGACCTCAACGACTCCTCACCACCGTAGAGTTGTTCAACGAGGTCAATCTCCTCTTCTTCTCCTTCGGTCTGGGCCAACGGCGCCGGGACCACGGCATTTACGACGGGAACAGGTGCAAATGCTCCGCCTTCCGTTTCAGGAGTGTCCTTGCCCAGAACCGCGTCGGATACGTTTACTCGAATAGAGGGTTGGTCCTGGCTAGAGGATGTAGACGGAAAAGGTATGAGATCTCTTGACGTCCCTTGTTTCTCGCTCTCCTTGGCCACAATCCTCTGTAAGGTGGACTTATTATGGCGGTTGCTCGGGTCAAAATCGAGGTCATTGTTGAGAATTTCGATCACCAGCAGATATGGGGCACGCTCTGCCGAGTTCAACACGACGCATTCACCAGGCGGTATACGAACAATGCGGTGATGTGGTGTCGGGATGGATTGAGAGGGCGAGATCCCATCAGCACTGGTGCACCATAACGGCATACAAACCTAGGGAGCAATGAGTCCCGGCGTTGACCGGAGTACCGTATTGCTTACCTCCGCGGGTAGTCGGTGATTGAGGGCCGTCAACTCAGCGCGCAGAGCACTCACTCTGGCAGGTTTTGGGACCACCACCAGTCTGTTCGAAATACTTTCCAGATTCAAAATAAATTTGATCTATAACCTGGATCAATATTGAGGTGAACCAAATTAGTGCTCACAGACCTCAGACCGACAAAAGTGACTCCTTAAAAGTTGTATCTGCGATCCCAAGTCGTATTTGTTCAAAAGAATTTCCGAGGCATTCAACGAACTTGGTCGATGGGGCTGCTTGATGGAGGGTAGCGATGGGACCGATTGGGTGATAGCCGGCGGAGGGTCCAGTTGCCCTAGAGGATCATCGGAGAATCTGGGTGGTCGATCCTCTTTTCGAGGGAGTGAGAGGCTGGGACTAGTACGCGCGGCGCGGGTCGCCTCACGCTGCCGCCTGGTACCTGCGGATCCCTTCTCGGTAACTCTTTCGGAGACCATGGGCGGTCCGTCGGAAAAACCGGCAGCTTCTACATCGCGCGAGGGACTGTCAACCTCGTCGTCCTCTGCAGACCGTTGATATATTGACGGGGCCCTCCCTTGTGCTAAGTCATCTCCATGGCGTTCTAAACTTTTGACATCAGAACCTTGTTTATCTATTCGTCCCTGTTCGATGGCAACCTCCCCCATAACCTTTGAGAGGGTGGGGAGGCCAGGTGAACTGGCCAGCACCATGCCCATGCCAATTAATGCTGGGTGAAGATGGGGCTTCACCTTCTTTCGCAAGAATTGTGGTAAAGAAGGTGAAGAAAGCCCCGGATATGCCGATGTCGTGGGTAGAGGTATATCCCCGAATATGAGTTCATGGCACATGAGCAATGTCCGTTGGCAAATTAAGAATGATTCTGGGGTATGATTGGTACTTGAAAAGTCCCTCAACGATGCTTGCATGAACCATAGTGTCTAAGCTCGTGAAAAAATATGCAACTATTGAAACAATCGGACTACACACAAGCATGGCTATGTGAGTTGACTTGCGGGAAATGTCCATGACAAAACACTCGAGCGCCCGAGATCGAGACGGCCTGGAGACAAGCAGATAGCTGAGACAGTTGTCAAAACGGGTTCAAGGGTGTTTGTAACGAACATCTGTGTTCACCATATGAAACCCCAGACATCGCGAAGCTCGTCGACCTTGAATTCCCGGAGTCGACGGGTAAGATAATATGTGATCCCGATGTTGTCGGAGTATAGCATGAGATATCGCAGGGAGACATGGACGGAGAAGAAAGAGGGAGAAAGGAACAAACGAAGGAGGAGAGCATGGGTCATGGTGGAAAGTAGCGAGACGCACCGTGACCGCGTCCGCGCCGTTAAATCCGTGCCCGCGTTCCGGGCCACGTAGTCCGTTTGACCTCTTTTGCTCTTTGCACTCATGCTCTTACCCTTCTTTCTTTTACTTGCCCTTCCGGCCATCGTTCTCGCTGCAAAAGATAACACCCATCAGCGGCTCGTGAAACTGGCAGCAGAGAACAACGGTGTCGTCAAACTCGATGCCAAGACTTTTGACCTGATCATTTCACCTCAACGCGACTGGTCCGCGTCCATTCACTTTACTGCACTCGACAAAAGGCGCAAATGCACACCGTGCCGGTGAGTTACAATCGGTTTTCTCCTCAGGACTTGTCTCATCGAGTGTGCAGGGAATTTGAGCCGTCCTGGGTAGCCGTAGCCAAGGCATGGTCAAAGGTACCGCCCTCCGAGCGCGACTCGCATTTCTTCGCTACCATCGATTTTGATGACGGTCAAATGGTTTTCCAACGAGTTAGTCTTTTTTTTTTGTTTACCTGCCACCTAAATGTCTAGCTTACGGGGCGAATAGATGGGTTTGCAGTCTGCACCTGTTGTGATGAACTATCTTCCGGCGACAGGTCCCCGCAAGTCTGCCAATCCGGATACTCCTGTGACTCATGATTTCTCATAGTGAGTACATTGCACGTCGCATCATAGATCCCTTTGAACCATATGCTGCAGCGGTTTCGATGCCCAACCCCTTGCAGAACAGCTCTCTGCGTTCACCCCCATACCCATACCATTCCGCCCCCCCATTAACTGGACAAAGTGGGGCGTTGGGGCTTTCTTTACTCTATCCGGTGTCTTGGCCATTCGGTTCCTAGCCCCTGTTCTTCGTAACCGCTGGACTTGGGCGACCATCACCATTCTCACTTCCTTAGTCATGACCTCGGGCTATATGTTCACTCGAATCCGCGGTATGCCCAATACAGCCCCGGACGGCTCGTGGATTTCGCCTGGTTTTCAATCTCAATACGGCCAAGAGACTATCGTCGTTGCGAGCCTCTGTACGTTGTCTTCCTTGGGCACCGTGACTAGCCTTGATTGTATTTTGCAGATGGTCTGTTGTCAACCTCCTTTCTAATGCTCACGCTCGTGGCCCCGCTCCAAGCCTCACCTACCAGACAACGCACTCAGATATACTTGTGGTCAGGAGTAGTATTTATTCTTTTCTCAGTACTCGTGTCATTCTTCAGGGTGAAGAACAGAGGTATGGTGGCATCCCTAATTCTCATTGTTGACACGTGGCATCTAACATCATCTGTAACTAGGATATCCGTTCAAACTTCTCCTGTGATCTTTTTTTGACGTGGTAGTAGGACTAAGATCTACGGCCTCATAAGTTGCAATAACGCAATAATGCGTGCCAGCTTCACAATGCATTAAATGATTGATTTAAGGACGGGCGCGAATGGCTTGATGTGAAAACAAGACATAAAGACATGTATGACTGAATAACTGCGATAATGCAATGTTCAACTGTAGGTATTATTGGGGCAAACGAATATCTTTAGGTCTCAGCTGTAGGCTGTTGGAAGACATCCACGTAACGACTGCGCAGGTTACGCTTTGTCGCTTGCGACCGCGGTCGGCTGGGCGGAGGTGTCGGAGAACCAGAAGGGACTGGTGAAGCGGAAGCCGTCGAACCTGGGCCAGGAGGCGCACCATAGGTGTTACTTTCCCCCTCTGTTGATGCTAAGGTTGATCGGGGGCGGGGTACCATACGCTTCGGAGGAGATGCAGTGAGGTCGATGGCCGAAGCCGCGCGCACAGGTGGGGGTGCAGGGGGAGCACCACTTGGTATTCTCGGCGCAGTGTGCCCGGGGGATGTAGTTTGGGCTCGAGTGGGCGGCGGGGGAGGTGCAGCAGGCTTCGTGGCTTCTGCGCCGGCCTACAACACTTTGAGACTGGGAAACCCGGCGCACCTATTGAAACTCACCTTTCTATTTACCCAGCGCTTAAGCTCCTTGTCATATACGAAACTACTTTCCTCTCCGAGAGTGGCCTTAACTGGGCCGCTTGACCCCTCTTTGTTCCACCAACGGCTGAACCAGCCGGATGATTGCTGGCTAGGCTTCGCCCCTTCAAAAATGATGTAAGCACAGGCAAATCGTCAACAGAGCAGTGTTACCTAGTTGCGGTTGTAGGGTCGCTTGTTCTGCCTTCGGGTCGGGTACAGCGCCATTGCCAGTGACAGAATCATTTGACGAAACTTTGTGCTTCCCGGAGGAATTTCCCAAACCAAGATCGTCGTCCTCGTCCTCGTCGTGTGTTGTGAGGGTCGAGGAATGCGACAGCGATCCGGACGCAGATACTGCAGGCATCGGCGACCCGTCCATCAACGACACGAAGCCAGAAGGTGAGGATGCGCGGTCATTGGGGAACATAGTGGCAGTCGGAGTTGTGGTAGTAGACTCTTCCGTAACTGAGGAGCCCCACCAAGTGCCCGCGCTAGAGCCAATATACGGTGATTCGCTCTCTGGCTGCTGATAGGCGCCGTTGGAAGTGCTTGCCTGGGGATATCCGTTGTTCCTTAAACTCGCGTGGGAAAAGTGCGTTGTAGCCGCACTAGCAGACGCGATACGCGGACCTGGCGATGAATTTCGGTGGATTGGTCGGTATTCCATTGCCGACGACGCACGATCGATTGGAACATGTGGGTTGAGACGAACGGCCTGTGCGGAGCCGGTCCTACGAGGAAACGCGCCTTGTGCATCCGCCAAAACGTTGTGATTTACGACAGTTGGTTGGGGGGAAGGTGCTTTCGAGGTGGTGGTAGACGAGGAGATTGTACTGTAATGAGAGAATGGCCCAGCGAATGCCTTGCTCTCGTGAGGAGTGGTTTCACCGTTTGCCGTTGGCGAAACATCTCCACCAGCCACGAACTCGGTGAGGCGGCCACCAAGCCAGTTTCCAAAGCTATCTAGACTAGGGCGGGACATTTTGCCACCGATCCACGAGCCTGTCTTGTCTAGTCGCGGTGCACCAATCAGCCTATCGTTGAGCTCCCTCAACTGTTCCGCCAAATCTGAGTGAGATCCCGTAGGGGCTCGACTTAGACACGCGGTGATGGCCTCGCAATACCTACGCTCGATTGAGTCTCTCCTTGCATATAATACGCTCATGGTGACACTGACCTATTCGCAGCCAACACGTGACCCATTTCCGCCAAGTTTACCGCCCGAACTAGTTTGTATGGTTGCAAGTGGGGCAGTCCATTAAATGGTTCTTGGCCTTTAGAAAGAGGTGCTAATGAAAGAGCAAACTCCACAATTTCTGCAAAGACGATTGCATCGTCGTCCACGTGGAAGTTGGGGACAGCGGTCGGGCCACGTGATCCAATGAGTGCAACGCGTCCAGGTGAGCCGATCGTTCCAAGTACACCACTTTGGGGAGCAAGGAGGTAACTACAATGGATTACATATCAATGGTCAATCTTAATTGAGCTGCAAGTGACACATACCACGCGTGTGCAGCTTCTACCCACTGATTCGCAAAAAGACAGTCTCCCAGAGCTACGAGAGCGGCCGAGCACTCAGAAGCAGAAGGGCCTGGAATGAGCATGGCAGCAGTAACTGGCCATTTACTTAATACGTCGGCATGAATAGGTACCGTCGGGGTATGAGGGAGGGCGTTTGGAGAGATTGGTGTGACGTGAGACAAAGTAGGGACGTGAAGCATCTCGCCGCCTTTGTTTAAAGATATTGGCGGAACTAGTCCTTGTACTGTTCATACAGTGCGGTCAATGAACCGAAATACGCAGCAGCTAGGCTTCCCACGCACCAGATGCAGCTCCTTGACCGGAGTACAGGCCATAAGCCACCTTCAAAGGCTCTCGACCTGTCCCTGGTGGCATCGCTTCACGTTGATTTAAGCCAGCGCCATCAGCAGAAACTTGGGAACTCAATTCCGAGCGAATAAAATCATTAACAACTTCCTTCCAGGCTTCTTTGTCGACGCTACTGGCAATGACCATCGCGTGAGCCCACAAGCGTTCGTCCAAGGCATAGCGGTAGGCGGCCGTACGTTCCCCTCGGGCGAGAAGGTCCTGAATCTTATCGAGGGCCGATGACCTGACAGTCTGAACAGATAAGACACGATCGTGAGAGTCAAAAGCAGGTAAGCCAAGTGGTACTACAGCGCCGTCAAGGCCATACAAAGTAGCCTTCGGAGAGGTCGTCGATTTCTCTAGACCGGAAGCGTTGCTGATTCGGGGAACGAGGACAGCCCGGACAGAAGCTTCCACCTCAGGACTGGAGATATCGTTGAAATCAGTCATTTCATTTAGCTTGTGTGTTCTCTCACCTGCCAGACAGATGACCATCGTGTTCTAAGAGGACCTTCAGCAACCTCACGAGTACGTGTTTTCCCTCTGCTTGTCTGTGCTCGGCGCTCCCTTGGCCAAGGTATGCCAGCCCGCGAGAGATCTCTTCCGCACGCTCTTCCAAATATTTGATAACCTTGACTTTGTTGCTCTTAGATTGTGTTGTTGCAGCGGCACGTACCAGACTGGTTGGTGATCCGGGATCACAGAACAAAGGACCAGGGAAAGATGTTGAAATATGATCTAATGCGGATTCAGGAATAACTGCGTGCAAAGGCCGAAACTGGATGCCCGTCGTTTGCCTTGATGAAAGAGCAACGTCGAATCCAGTATTCAACGTGTTCGATCCATGGAAACAAAGTACCAAATTCCCACCGAATCCGAAGCTGACTACAGGCGCACGGCTTGAAGTCCTACCAAGAGGGTCGTTGGTACCCAGAAGCGAGGGCGATGGGGCATATGGAGGGTGAGTTTGAGCTGGGTACATTAGAGTTTGACCACCATGAGAGCGGTCCATATCATGAACAGGTGCACGCGACGCGTGGTGCACCAAGCTTGGTATAGACGCTTCGGACGGGTTCTGACTACGACGAGAGGGAGCATACGGGTCTGAGGCGACAGAGGAGTGAGAGGAGACAAGGGAGCTATTCGACATGGAGCGATCCCTAGCTGGCGTGGAGGGCTCTATGTTACGCGCGGGAGCATAGGGGTCACGTGAAGAGACCTGAGGGGATTTCCACGACCGGACGGAAGCGGGGGAAGAGACCCTGGAGACCGAAGGCTTAGGGTCCGTAGAGGGTCCCGCAGAGACAGGTGGATGGTGCATGGATCCAGTAAACTTAGGGGGAGAGACCAGATCACGCCTCGACGATCGGGAGCTGTGCACCGACGAGCCACTGGGCGACTGAGTCCTCTCAAATGTAGGTGCGTAACCAGGCAGCTCGTATTTTCCCGTATGAATTGGCGGTGAGCGAGAAATCTCCCGAGAGTAGTCATTGTTGGTAATGGGACGAGTAAACTCACGCCCAGTATCCAAATGATCATATTGGCTCTCCGACAGCGTAGTTAGACTGTTTTTGCGTTCGGTGGGCTCTCCTCGCTGATTTGGTCGGATAGTACGATCGTTGAAAGCTCCGCTGTCACCTGAAACAGTAACTGGATAGCCAAGCTCATCGACCAAGGTGCCCCCTGCTACAGGGCCGTTACTCAAGACATTGTGCGGAGGATAGTGGTCCAAGATATTGTGGTGGGGGTCTAATGCTGGTGTGGTAGAATAGTGAGGGGCTCTGATAGAGCGCCCGGAGGGAACAGATGATCCGGGGATAATACGCGGGTGGGGGTCGCGGTGAGGGGGCGATGCACTGGCAACTAGCTGGGAGACGAGTGGCGCAGATGCTTGGCCGGTGTACCTATCTGGCAGGGATGAGGAAGCAGCATTCGTGTGCTGAGCGACATGTCTCGCCCCCTGTGTAGCGTATCCTTGCACCATGCTAGTAGGAGAAAGCACCCGGGAAGATCCTGACGCACCAGAAGGGTATCTGGTAGACTTCGGAGGTGGAATGGGAGGATCATATGCATTGGACGTTTTGGGGCGATACAACGCAGCAGCCTGAGAAGGGTCGGGAGGGTTGTCCTTGATACCTAATGATATAGGGACTACTTGGGGAGGGGGCGGATTGGCGGGTACCAAATACGGCTGGTATCCCGACTGGGGAATCGAAGGAGCGCCGCTAGATATTGGCTGGTACGGCGAGTACACAGCTGAGCGGTCATGGGCGGAAGACAAGGGGGGCTCCGAGTACATGGAAGAACTACCAACGCTGGTCGGTTGCTGTACTGTAGGCCCATAAGGATCAAATGTTGACTGTGCGTGTGCAGCACGCGTATGCAAGGTGGACAAAGCGGGATCAATAGGCAAGCCTCCACCTGGCTGAGAAATTGAACGCCGCTCAAATGGCACTTGCACGGTACTTGGTTTGTATTGTTGTTGCGTGTTATAGACATGTCCAGCTGAATTCAGGTTCGCGCATAGTGAGCTTAAAATTACTTGCGCACAGAAACCACTCACTGTCGTGTGATGCTGGGTACTGCGAATGGCCATCCTCATGGAAGTTCAAGCTGCTTGGCGAAGTCGGTCCTCCGTAACGTGGTTGCGAGTCGTAATGACCACCACCAGCATCACTACTCTTCCAGCTGTATTCTGGGTGAAATAAACCTTGAGATCGATGGTCGCCGGATTGACCATTATACCAGCTACCTCCACCATTAACATCTTGCGCCTCTGGCGGTGGAAGTTCGCTAGAGTGAAAAGTAGTTCTGTCAGTAAGGTCGTCGCCACCGTTGCCGACGATAGTTCCGAATGGATCGAGGCTAGAGTCAGAGGGGCCAAAGAGAGAAGCAGCTTCTTCCATGGCGGCTCTGGATGATGCGCTGACTGAAGCGGTGACGCAGAATTGGAGAGCAACCTGTGAACCGAACACGGTGGCGCCCGCACTTCCACGTCGGCCAACCTTTAGCGAATTTGTTTGTTCCGATTTGTTCGGCCATATAATACTCCGAGTCCGAGTCGGATTATAATCAAAACCGTGACTAGAACGAATGCTATATTAATATTGTGATGTGCAACTGTATGGAGCAGACGGATGAAGGCATGGTGTGTAGTAACTAGATCGTGGTCAAGTATATAATGTCAGGTTCCATGACGAACTACGAGACGGTAACAAATGATAGAGAGCGGTAGCGAGAACGACTGAGGTACGAGATGAACGATACCTCTAAAATATTCGACATGAAGATGATTAATGTGCAGGCAATACGCGTGAGTGGTATAGACCGAGTTGACAGGTGCATTGCAGAGTTGCGGATGAGCACAAAACGATGAAGTGGACCGGTATCAATGATTGTTCGTAAAAGAAATTGCTGCAAATTAAGACAGACTCTCTCCTGCCTGTGTCAACAAACGCTCGACTGAGTACGGAAAGTACGGCAAAAACAAAGCGTGTCAGGTCCAAATTATAGGAAGCATCAATATATTTACTTACTTGAGAGCAGGTGTTTGCTATAAGCACTAGAATACCTCCGCATGCTAACTAATTGAGGCTTGATCTTGCTGATCAATTCGCGCTTTTGTTCTTGGTCTGCGACAGAAACCGCACGTTGTAAGACGTAGTCTGAAGTGTGTCAGTGATGACCTGACTACGGGGCGACAAGCGATTACTCACTCGCATATTGGTCCTTCATCATTGTGGCAATGGGACTCACGCCGTCTTGTTTAGATGTCATCACCTCCAGTATGAGCGCACGACGGCTTTCCGCATCGGCTGTGAGGAGAGCCTTCTCGCAGACGTTCGAAGCGAACTTATGACGTGACATATGAAGCATCTGTCCTCGAAGCTTGGATATAACAAGCGCTCTATCGTGCTGCTTGCCATATTCGAGGACATACTGCACAACATAATTCTGAAAAACAAATTGATGAGTCGTAAACGTCGTAATGATCTCCGACGCACCCCAAATTGATCTTGCATGAGGTTGATAATATACTTGTGGAGTTCGTCCATGAGCGGCCTAGTCTGTTCCTCTCCTAGGTGCTCGAAACATCTTTGAAGAACACGGCATCCGTATGGGTGGGTAGACAATTCGAAAACGCTGCCCTTGAAAGCCGAAATGAAACTCAGACGATCGGCCGGCACACGCTCGATAAGCTTTTGCACGACCTGGAAGCATGTCAGAAGAAGCGACAGATAGACAATGTAGCACAAACATGATTGCCATTTGCATCTTTGACGCACTTAAGCACGTGTGGTTCTA
Organism: Lactarius indigo; assembly: GCA_025766275.1. NCBI lineage: Eukaryota > Fungi > Basidiomycota > Agaricomycetes > Russulales > Russulaceae > Lactarius > Lactarius indigo. Next base: position 2,361,451 of record JAFKAC010000002.1, on the reverse strand, counting down.
ATTCTTTCACGATTGCTATTTGCTGTTCGGGAAGGATGTACTCGATCGCCTGCTGCACGGTAAGAAGCGGAAATAACAAGCAGTCAACAATATTACCTTTTGGACAACGCGACACGCGTACATTTGTACTGACAATTGGGCTATATGTGGCTCAATCGCATTGGCCAATAACGTCTTGTGGACTTGAGTACCATGTTCGAAAAGTTTCTGGATGACCTAATGACCAAGGTATGAGATTAGTTTCAAGTACGACTGTGGACGACCAACGTAGTTGCCAAAGACATCTTGAACGAGCTGTAAAGTATTGTCGGGGACAATTTCGTCAAAGATGATTTGCTTCTCCTCGCTTGAGGCCGTTTCGATCTTTTGTTGTATGAACCGAGAACCATGCTGATCACCACTGAATTCCACAATATGTCCATAGATGTCCTGATGTGCGATGTAACCCGTTGAGTTTTAAAACAATTCAAAAAATTTGGTGAAAGTGACGCCTACACAAAGTTCCCACTTGCGAGTTCGATTAGTGCGAAACTCCTCTAAAATCGGACTACGAAGCGCGATCGTATCGCCATCTCGACGGCGGACGAATTGAGCCCCGTGATTATAGAAGTGCATTGTATGTGGACCCATTCCAGTATACATCGTACCCGGAGCCCCAGGATGCATTCCGGGATGAAGGGCGCCGTACTCTACGTGAGCCGTATAAAGGTGGGGCGAGCTGGCATACTGGTGGGGAGACGGTGGCGACCTGACAGAACCATAGCTCAACCCATGGGGAGGGATCTGCCAGAGATACATATTAGTGCCCGAAGCGTGTTGTAGCGGTAAACCCAATACACCTGCATATCTCTTTTATGGTCGCCCACTATTGGAGGTACGTGGACGGCAATGTGGGGTGAGAGTAATGGTGAATGGCTAGCATGGTATAGTGTTGGCTGGGAGGGATAATAGAATTGGGAACCTGGGGGTCTAGGTGGCCCCGCATAGTCGTAAAACATACCATGCTGCAAAGCTCGCATGAACGAGTTATTTTACATAATAGAGAATACAGACCCACCGGTGGATACAAGTTTGCCGGTACTGCACTTGGGGTGACGGGGGACGGTGCGTATACGGACGGGTCTGACAGAAGTTATCAGAAAAGAATATAATAAATGCCTATGACACTGACCAGTGGGTGTACCTGGGTAATATGAGGCATACTCAGGAGGTGGGAAGGCAGTGTAAGGCCCCCGAGGCTGCAACGGTGCGGCACGGATGTGAGGTAAAGCACTTGGGACACCAGCAGACACATGATTTCCATTGCGGTAGGTGGGCGTTTGCTGCGAAAGGGAGGGATCATCCTCAACAACCATGCCACGAATACCGAGCGCCAGGTTGTCCACAACCGACGGACTGTGGCTTGGGTCGTATGCCATAGGATGGCTTTGAGCAACCTGCTGCGAGGAAAATGGAGATGCGGAGAAGGTTGTCGGCTGCGGAGAGGAATAACGTGGGGTAGTAGCGGGTTCTTTGTTCAGATTAACATCAAAACGTTGAGGAGAAAAACCAGGTTTGGATCCTCCAAGAGGTTGATCGTCCTAAATATGTGGGTAATTATGTAAAATTCAACGCACTGTTCCAATTCTTAGACTCACGGTGTGTGGTGAGGAAAAAGTGACGCCTTGCGCAACACTGACCTGCCTGGGTCGGCCCTGGTCGAGAGGTTAGCGGACTGCCGACTGCGCACAAGAGACAGGTTTTTTCGAGTGCTACACCGCTCTCCAATGACTCACCAACGGGAACTCGGCTGAATCATCGTCTGCCCATGCTCCGTTGCTGGGGCGCCAACCTTCGCTCATATTTGGGCGAAACGGCATCTCGCTTTGGCTTGACAGCGAATCTGGAGCTGAGCTTGCCGAGACGTTACGCTGAGGAGTCGGCGTGGTGCCCCCCCAAACCTGGACCTGGTGAATAGAGGGAAGAGAGGGATCGAGTTACACACACCTGCCAACCAGAGCTGAGACTCGAATTTGCTAATGTGCTAGGCGTGCCAATACCAGCCCCAAATGTATTGTTTGATGTAACTCTTCGCTGTGATGAAGCCTAATCGATGAAAATACACATGATTAGTGGTTCTGAATGTGTCCAATCCTCACGAATCGACATACGTTGTTAGGCGAACCCATTGGTGAGTGCGTGCCGGATAGTGACGAAGAGCCTGAAGGTTTTCTGGAAACGTCATTGGTGTTTTGTGACATGAATTGCGTAGTTCCTTCCAGTGAAGAACGCGACGTTTCGACGAAGCACATCGGAGACAAGAAACGCGCTCACTTGGTGAAAACTGAAAGTGATGTCACTGTCTTTCAAGCAACGAGGGTCTGGGGAGTTGAGCTGTAGGCAACACCGTCAGCGGTGTAAAACCTGAGCCTGGCCGGGCTGTCGTTGGTAGATTATCCTACACGCCGCGAACGGGACGAAGCACAACGAAGGCCAGCCGTCTGGGCAGAGAGCGACCCAATAAAAAGGCTGCAACTCACGTTTCGCGTGTCCAAAGCAAGGTAGTGTGTTACAGCCAGCGGAGGTCAAGACGCGACAAGCGGAGGGTTGAAGAAGCAAAGGAGGGGGAAAGACGCCCTCAAGGCGCGACGGGCGGGAAACGGAGCACGGGAATAGGTTCCGGCGCTCGACGCACGGAGGAAATTGAATTTCGGAAGAAAATGATGAATGAAGGTGACGCTTCGGCGACCAGTACTATTTGGTCCCGGCAGAAATTGACTACTTGTGCTTGACAAACGGGCAGAGACCTGAAACGTACGGAGCGGAGCGGCCTTTAGTATTACATACAACGTATAAAGCCCGGTGTGTCGACGAGTCGAACTGCATGTTCTGTAAGGGGCGCACCTCTGCAGCACGACGCCGGGTAATTTGATTCATCACGGAAGCGGCCCCTCGCGCCCTCGCCTCGTCAAGATTGAATAGCCTGGTTGTGGTGTAAATTTACCTTCAAAGAAGCCACGAGCCTGAGCCAAGGAGCTGGCACTGCCTCCACTGCGGTACTTTTTTCTTCCCGAGGGGTCCGGATGTCAACGTACGACACTCAATAAGACACTCGTGCTACTTTATACGTCTTAACTTAAGCCACGTGTCTTCATGGCCTTCTCGTTCCCTCAAGATCGTCTTTCTTTTCTTTCTTTAAAGCCAAAGTTTAGGCAAGCCACAGGTCTCGAGGCAAATAAAAAGGAGAAATAGTAATAACAGTAATCCGTCTCCCGCGGGTTACATCAAGGGCCAAGACCAACTCTATCACACATCGCCGCTTTTAGTGCTTGCTCTTCGATTCTAGGGACCCATGAGTTGGGCTCGGCCTAGCCGCTTAGGGCTGTGTCCAAAAAAAAAAAAGATTTAGCCCCGCGGAGTGTCTAGACCATGTAACCTTCACAGTGCACACTTCAAGGAGAGTATACATGCAATTGGGGATGAGTGTGCCAGTTGGTAGATGTAATGTATGACGAATGATAGAACGTACAACTAGCGTCGGGTATAGCAGTAAAACAGGGAGAGAGCAAATAATACAGCCAGTTAACGTGACTGGAAGAACCATGAAGCGCGCTTGCCTATGCACACAATGATGCGTAAATGAGAAAAGGAAAATGCAACACGCAGAAAACTTACCTCCCCTGAAAATGTAGAATTTCGGCTAAGTGCGAAACCACCACACGAAGAAGAGGCTAACGTACCCATCCTCATTTTGGAGCCTAGACAGTGGGTTTACGGAGACAGGCGGACTAGTTGGAGTCTGGATCGTCGTATTAGGCACAACCCCACCGCCACCACCACGCAGGGGTTTTGCAATTCTCCCCGCGAAACTAAGAGGAGAAGGTGTCGCGGCTTTTTGTGCTGAAAAGAACGGAGTATAAGTTCTGTGATGAGGTTGAAACAAACCAAATACCTCTTGCTTGATCCAGTCGATCCTTGACTGCTTGAAGTTGTGCTTCAAACTTCTGGTTCTGCAGGGCCAGCCGACGGTCCGCGTCTTGAAGTAAGGCCTCGAGATTTTGTATTCGCTCATTCCTCGCAAGTAGCTTTCGTTCAGCGATCCCAGCCTCCTTCTTCAGAGCGGAGTTCTGGTCAACCAACTTGAGCAAAGCGTGTAAGATTAAGTCATCAAGTCAGTCACGAGAAATAGGACAATACCTGCTTCTGAACCAGCGTCAGCTGCTCAAGATTCCGCTCCAAGAAAGCCATCTTCTTCTGTTGCGCCTTTGAGTTACTGTTCCGGATCACGTTGTTATACTGCTCCTTGATCTCATCTAACTGTATTTCAAGTTCGACGACCTTTTCGCAGCGATTCTGCAGATCGCGCATGAGCGATTTCTTGACGCCGTCAAACTCTGCAAGTTGAACATTAATAGCTTTGCGCGTCCGCTCAAGGTCTTGGGCGCTCTCCGCTAAGTTCTTCCCACCCTCGATGCCTGCGGACGTAACAGCGAAGGCACGCTGGAAAGGGGTCAAAGGAATAATCTACAATACGAGGATGAAACCAACCTTTAGCTCCTCATTGACGCTCTTGAGGCTGTCAATCGAAGCATTCAAACTCCGGACCTCGCTGTTCTTCATCTCCAGTTGTTGCTTCAGATCAGCGACCTCACTTTGTTGGGCCTCACGCTTCGACGCGTACTGAGCCTCCAATTTGTTCTGCAAATACACCCAGCAAATTCATCAACGGGAACAAAAATGCTATATCCAGCTACCTCACCTTAAGTTCGGCGGTTGATCGTGCAATGTCTGCATTGCTGGCTTCTTCATCGTGAATGATTTTCTCTAAACGAATAATGAATCAGTGTGCTTTAGAGCAGAATGGGCTACAGTACCTAGCAACTCCTCATATTCTGCCTCCAAGGTACTAAGACGGCTCTCCAATTCGTCCTTCCGTCGTGTGATAAGGTCGCTCTCCTCCTGCTTCTGACGAAGGCGTTCTACTGTTTCACGGACAAGGGATTGACCCTCAGCGAGCTGTCGGCGGATTTGCGTGACATCTTCGGTGGTCAGGGATGGTGCACTTGACTCTGACTCGATGGCATCGAGCTTAGTAATTATCTGACGTAGTTGTTCGTCTTTCTCAGAAAACGTTCCTTGCTGTGGGATTTGAAATTACTCGGCACCATGAGATTACGGGTCATGACACTCACCATGTCAAACTGTGCCATCATCAGTGCCATCTTCTCTTGCTTCTTCTTCTCCTTGTCGTCGGCAGTAGGATCCCTCTGAGAGGACTTGAGCTCGGCGATAGTTCGTTTGAACTCCTCCAGCTCATTCTTAGCGTCCGCATTCTGCTCCTTGAGAATGTCAACAGTGATGACACCCTCTTTGTTGTCGAATTCAAGCTTCTCGACCTGGAGACGAAGCTCGTTGAGTTGTACGGACATTGCCTTGTTTTCCTGAAACACCGTCCACATCGGTCACTCCGTGCCTTGTCACTTCAGCTGAGTCTCACCTTGGAGGAAGCTGCTTCCTGCTCTTTAAGAAAGGCTAGTTCTTCCTTCAACTCTTTGACAAGTTTCTCAGCAGCCACAAGCGCTCCCTCGCGTTCAGCAAGTTGGTCACTGAGCTCGTTCTCGCGTTTCAAAAACTCTTCTCTCTCGTCCTTGTCCAGCCCTATCACCGTAGGAGTCTGTGGCCGGCTGTCCAAATCCTTCAAGCCCTCTAGAGTAGGGTTGACGGGTGTTGCGCTGCGAGTTGTCGAACTTGAAGGTGTTGGTGAAGTAGGTGTCCTCTTCGGGGCCGTGGTTGAGCCCACCTTGTCTCCGGTGATCGGGGCGTACTCTGATGGATCGACGCTTCCCCCGGCACGCCATACGGCGAGTTCCGCTTCGAGGGCAGCGATCTGCTTTCTGGTAGGAGGCGCTGGAAATCTGTGCCTTCTGGAGGAGTGCCTTGAGCTCAAGTGGTGAGAGCTCTGCGTTCACACGGGCAGTATTCTTGATTGACTTTGCCCGGATCCCGAAGCGAAGTGTGGACAGGGTCTCTGCCTCGTTAAAGGAGGCTGGTGAACAGTTGATGATCAGTGTGGTGCGTGAGTTACCACCAAGGGATTCTTGTAATATGCGGGTAAGTTTGGAGTCCCGATAAGGTATATGCTTTGTCCTAAAGAACACCCCAAACGCTCGGCAGGTACCTTGACCATTGTGAAAAAGGACGCACCTTTTCGGTCAGCGCATTGATTACCATCCCGAGAGCAGAAAGAGACTTGTTGATCTTCTTTGCTTCTTCAAGGGTCTGGCCGGAAGCACCAGTCTTTCCGACCTTCTCAGAGCCAGCTAGATCCACGAGGTACAAGTTTCCAGTCTTCTGGGCGCCAGTTTCCGTGTTCCTCTGGCTGATCGTAATAAGGAAGATGGAATGAGAGCGCGAACTTTCGGCGTTCATATCTATGAGAGACGGGACCTCCAAAATCGTGTAGGTGCTTAAGAAACGGCAACTTACTTGTAGATGTAACAACACGAGCAGCGCCACCTTGCCTCATGATCTCATAGACCTCACGAGCACTACTGACATAGTAATCGGATAGACTCTTCACGTATACGCCCTTCGACTTTTCCTCGTGTATCTGAAGGTTGTCATTTTGTGCTGAGTTAAAGCGAGTTAGCATAGAATGGAAGATATTTAGTTGCACTCACGTTGCAGCAAGTCCCTAATACGTTCCAGGTATATCTCCATGTAGGACACCTTCACAAAATACTCTAAGTGCGCGTCCGACTCTACAATAGATTGGAATATCTGTTCAGTGATACGGGGAATTATTCCTTTCAGCTCTTCTGAATCTATGTCAGCACCCTTGAGGTCATTGAGCTACATGTTCCAAGTATGATGGGAAAAAGACGCACCATCATCGTAAAAGTCTTTCCGCTCCCCGTTTGCCCGTAGGCAAAGACCGTCCCATTATAGCCATCAAGGACATCTGGTATATATGATTAGCTGCATGCGAGAGTGTGTGGATACTGCAGGATAGACGGCTTGTGTCACACACCTTTTACAATTCTAGAAAACCGGAACTGTAACTATCGAGACGTAATTGAAAGAGCGGGAAGACTCAACTCTTTGACCCCGTAGTCAAAGACCTCGTGCTGTTTCGTTCCCATAGGGAAGACTCTATCGAAAGTGAAACCATCCTTCTCAGGCCCTGAGCTGACTTGCGCAGAACGAAGCTGAACGGTCTGTAGGTTGTCGTCAAATGAGACGATAACTTCACTGCCTTCTCTTATTTCTAAAGCATTTGGTGGACGAAATCTATTGGGAATAGCAGGATGGAGATCATAAGCAGATCTAGCGACCAAGAAGGATGCGGGCCTACGCACCGACAGATGACCTTGATGTTATTTGATGACATTATTAAGGAGTGAGCAACGGAGGGGGAGGGAGGAATAGGTAAATGAACGAGCGGAGGGGAACGCGAGAGTCTGAGGCGAGGCGGGTGAGTACGCGTTGCCAGCTACTATACCGTCGGAATTGTGGTTGCGACCACAATTACAGTAAAAGCGTATGGATATTGACTGGAATTTAATTATTGAGTAGACAGAACAAGTGGTCTATTTTACATTGGGAATAGTAACAAGGTGGGTAGTACAGTGCGGTGACATATACTCGCAGTCCAGGCTAATCTTCCTCGCTCCCTATAGATGGTGGGCCGGTAGGCCTTGCTCGGCCTGAAGACGCCACAGGACGCCGCAGTGCTCGCCGCTCTTCTTCCTTGGCAGCATAATCTGCAGCATCTAACCACTCCGAGTAGATATCTATAGGCTCTGTTAAGTCTAAGGTTGTGGTGGGATAAGTTTCTTGTGGTATTCAATGCCCTTGTGAACACGTACGATTGACTTTGCTTTGAAAGCTTTGACCACACACTTTGCACACGAGCTGGGCGACACCCTCTTTCCTGTCAAGTTTGACTGTTACCGATTGGTCGTGGTGGCAGAACAGGCAGGTAAATGTAGTGTCTGCAAATGTTCCATGATAACTTGGAATGTGGGATAAAAGAGATCGCTCCAACCTAAGGGCTCTGCCTTTCGTTTCGGGGCAGGTTTCCTGGAGGATTTTTTGCGTTTCCCCATTGGCGTTGAAAGTGTGATTGGGGAGACGACAAGGGGAAGGGTCAGACTAGCCTATGGCAGTCTTGAAAACACACGATCATGTGACACTATCATTTGACGCGAATTGTTCGTTCTCAACCCGCCGAGTTCACTTTCCAGATGGCGAGTCGTCGCGTCGCAGCTAATCGCAGTCGCTCCCAGACGGGTGCTACAATCCCACTCTCGACTCGCCCTAAATCTGTCGCGGCCAAGGCGCAGCGTTCGGTCGCTGGTACCGCCACTTTCCACACAAGATGCGTCTGGGCCGCCATTACTGTCCCCTCCTTCCCTTCCCACAGCCTAAGCCAGTCACAAAGCTACAAGTACCCATTCAATCTCAAGATGAATGCGAAACGAATATCCAAGTTGTTATTCGCTGTAGACGCCGCTCGGACAGAGAGGTTCAAGAGAACTCTCCGATCATCGTTAGCACTGAAGGGGCACGGGGTCAATCTGTGTCAATAGAAACGGCCGCTCCCGTGTCAAGTCTAGGCGTCGTTACACTTCCTCCGATGAGGACATATCCTTTCGACCTCGTGTTTGGACCAGAAGCTGACCAGTCCATGATCTATCAAGACGTCGTTCATCCTATGCTAGATGAAGTCCTGCTGGGATATAATTGCACTCTTTTTGCGTATGGACAAACAGGGACAGGGAAAACGTAAGTCTGATTCCGTCGGCCTACAATGGTGGGTGAGATGGTCACCTTCAACATAGGTATACCATGCAAGGTGATCTGGGTACCACTCCTTTAGGTAATCCTGTGGCTTCTGCAGGGATGGTTCCTCGCGTACTTTTTCGTCTCTTCAGCCAGCTTGAGACATCTGGCATCGACTTTAGCATCAAAGTTTCGTACATCGAATTGTATAACGAGGAGCTCCGTGACCTCCTCGCATCGGATCTTGCGAGCCCTGTAGGGAGTAGCCAACCGATGAGCATGGGGTCTGGGAATCCCCGAGACACAGCAGCTAATTCTGGCGGGCTAAAGATATTTGATGACTCTAGCAAGCGGGGCGTATTTATCCAGGGATTGGAGGAGATCTCAGTCAAGAGTGCCCCGGACGCATTGGCACTTCTTGTTAAGGGCAGCGACCGTCGGCAGATTGCTGCCACCAAATTCAATGACCATTCTAGTCGGTCACACTCGATCTTTTCCATCACTGTGCACACCAAGGAGGTCTCAGCAATGGGCGATGACCTACTTCGAGTCGGGAAATTAAATCTTGTCGATCTCGCGGGCTCTGAGAACATAGGCCGTTCGGGTGCTGAGAACAAGAGAGCGCGCGAGGCTGGTATGATTAATCAGAGCTTGTTGACATTGGGTCGTGTCATCAATGGCCTGGTGGAAAGGTCATCTCACATTCCATACCGGTACGTACCTTATCCTTCATGCTATAGGTATGACATCTGATTCTCCCAAGGGAGTCTAAGCTTACAAGGCTTCTGCAAGATTCTCTCGGTGGTCGTACTAAGACCTGCATTATTGCTACCATCTCACCCGCACGATCGAATATGGAAGAAACACTATCCACACTCGATTACGCTATTCGCGCAAAGTCTATTCGAAATCGTCCCGAAATTAACCAGCGCATGACGCGAAACTGCTTTACTCAAAGAATACGTCACAGAAATTGAACGTCTCAAGTCGGATCTCCTCGCAGCACGCGAGAAGAACGGCATTTTCTTTTCCGAGGACACATGGAACCAGATGAATGTAGAACACGAAGTCGCACGGACGTCCCTAGAGGAGACTAAGCGCCAGGTCGAGACAATCGAAAGGCAACTCAAGAACGTTCAAGAGGAATACCAAGAATGCATGAACTTGCTTACAACGCGGGACGGTGACCTCAAGGTGGCGAAGGAGGAACTCTCAGAAACCACGCGCATTTTGACAACCACGAACGAACAGTTGCAAGTAACGAAACGCGCCTTGGAGGAGGAGGTCATTGTCCGAGAATCCTATCAAACTACGGAGGCCACCTTAGATGAGGTCGCGCGGGGGTTGAAGCGAACAGCTCAAGAAAGCCTTGGTGATTTAAGCGCGACAGTTTGGCAAAATATGTGCGTGCGTCTATGTACCCTCACTTACAGGGAGTCTCATAGCTTTGCACAGCGCGAAAATCTGCCGTGCTCAGCGCGAACGTGGAAGCCGTTCTCAGCCTTGGGAAGGCGCTAACCTCGGAGACGCAGAGATTCTCAGCAGAATTGGACGTATTTGTCAAGAACACTACACATGGTCTAGCTAAGTTGCGCTCCGACGAGGAGCAATATCAGACAAAGGAGCTAGAGAATCTCGCTGGCCTCACTGGTCGAATCAATGACCAAGTTCGACGTGTACAAGATGTAATGTCATCGATCCAAGCACAGGACGAGATAGCCAGTGAAGCCATGAGAAATGCACAAACGTCAGTGAAGGAAGCCAATGACAACATTCGCGCAACCTTTTCTTCTTGGTCAGACAAGCTCGAGCAGTCCAGTTTGTCCTGGCGCGGTGACCTGGAGAAATCCTCTATGAGCAGCTTCCAAGCAGTACGCAGAGCACCAAGTTCTTCGATTACCTTGTATGCTAACCTGACATTAGGTCGAGAAGGCCCTCGACTCGATAGCGGTCCTGGTACAGAGTGTTATTCAAGAAACACAGAAGTATATGGCCGCGGAACGCGAGCGCAATGCGGAAGCGAAATCACTCGCAGAGAGCCAAGCGGAGGAACAAATTCGTCACCTCAAGGACCAAAATGCCCAGCTGACTCGCTTGCTGCAGCACGAGAAACTCAAGTCAGAGCGGATGAAGAACGAACTCGTTGAACGTGTTTCCGGCCTCCTCAATGAATATGTTGCTGACAGAGACAAGAGCCTGGAAGAGGCTGTCGTCGCAATAAAGGAAGAGAACGCCCAGGCAGAAAGCGTGTTGAATGAGTTTCACGGACGAAAACTCGCGGAAAGTCGATGATGTTATGATGCGGAATCAAGAGTTGTCCACCCTCATTGAGAAGAAGGGTGACCAATGCAAGCGTCTCCGAGATGGCGCATTTAAGGTAATGCGGGCCATCCGCCATTCAAGCAGCTATTGACAAGCTATGGAGTCTCTTGGCAGTGTCAACAATACAACCCTCGATGGCGTGTCGAATATACAGAGTCTTGTATCGACATCCCTGTCAACATATTCTGCGGACGTAACACGACAAATCCACTTATTGAACTCAGCAAGTGCAGATGGTAAGCGTTATCCATGGTTATTTACAAGCGCACTGACAACGCACCAGCATTTGAACGCCATGGACGCGCAAAGCGGACCAGGATCGATGCCACTGATGGCTTATGCGCAGATGTTCTAGCCGAATCTCAGTATCTCCAACGTGCTATCGCTGCCATGTCAAAGTCTATGGAAGCAAATGCGTCGAAGGTGACCACAGAGGTCCGCTCTTTACCTCAATCTTTTTCTTGTACACACCTTAAACACGGGCACCTCAGGCTTCGAAAACTGTCAGATCCGCCCAAGTGTATCACAAATCCGCGTCTGAACACTTGGCTTCAATGCGCAAGACGACTGACTCGCTGATCGACCAAGGCACTCGAGAAGACTTACCCACTGGCAACACACCCCGAAAGCGCGTCTGGCAGTACACCGATGATTGGGAGTTGACCAAAGACCGCGATACCGTCATTCAGTTGTGGAAGCGGAAAGCTCTACAACCGCAAGACGATGGGTCTGACCTGCGGTGTCTTCCCTTAGCACCCTCCTCAGACAGCCTTGAGCAGCTTCTCCCATCAAGCGTCGCGCAACCAGCTGGGATATTGGACCGGTCGGACCTAGATCCACTGCCTCCGCCCTATCTCGAGGCAGACCTGGAAAAGCCCCCCACGTCCAAATTTTCCATGCCGTTACTTCCACCTATTGCGCCAGCTCTACCACCACCGGCGTCAGTTTCGAATACGAAGACCAAGAACGTGAAGCCAGGATCTGATGATATCCCTGTCTTGGGCACCCTCACAGAGCGCTCGACGAATTTGATATATGGTAGAGGGGCCCGGAGAGCGAGATGATGTTCTTTTATTGCCGTCAGCCCGCCATTGATAGCAGAGACGGGACGATATTGCACCAAGGATTGCACCCACTGTACCTGTAGACCTTTTTCGCCATAGTAATTTATTCTTGGGCGAGTGTTGAACATTGTATACTCTCTTGGGACTCCGACTTGCAGAACCGCACCAAGTTCAACACACATCTCGCCATCGATCTCCATGCTTCCTTCATCACTTCCCCATCGCTCTTGCGATGATCTAGTGAGGACCCCGAGGGACATAGCGCCTCTTCATAAGTAGGGCTCAGTCTAGTGGGACGTCCGGACTGAGGCCGTGCATATAAATCGATTCGGGTTGGGCTTTTGTCGGCCCCATCATTGACTAGGATGTGCGCCATTCTTGGCGCCGTCGCCGCACAGGAGTTCAACGTTCAACGTTCATTGACGTTCATCAGCATTTTGTGGACCGTACCGTGATAGCGTAAGCAAACCCAAACACTGCCCAACTGTGGTCGGCCATTGGCACCGGGCCGCAGCTGAGTGAAGGCGACCACCCGGACGTCTACTATGGGTTCGGACGGCCCAGAGGACACAGACACGCTTCTGGCTTTGCTATGTAGCCTCCTGCCCGATAACTTTTCACCTTCCTGGCAGACACTCCTCGAGGTATTACTCCAGACAGAGGGTGACGTAGAAATGGCAGCTGGGATCATATTGAAACAGCGTACGGCGGATCGCAAACGCAAAAGAAACACGAGCTTGGATAGCTGGCTAACACGTTCCGCCTCTGCAACGCAAACCGAGGGGCTATCCTCTGTACCATCCTCTTCCGCTGGCTTTTCGCATAATCAACTGGCGTCAGGCTCGTCGCCTCAAAAGAAGCCACGCTCTGAGGGTAGTGCGACATCCACTACGACAAAGAGAGACCAGCTGCCCTTCTTCAGACCCGTCAAGCCAGTGAAGAACCTACTAGAGGTTCTCCGCCCCCAGCCTCCTCAGGCTGGTGCTACGGCGAATGTCCCACGTCTCCCCCCATTGACGCTCAGCAACCCTTCGTTGGTGACCCAGCACACCCCATGTACACTTCATCTTGGTTTACTTCCACCAGAGCTCGCGTGTCGTCTATTCTATACCATGCTCCATGAGGCAAAAGATTGGCCGAAGAATAAGTGGTGGCTGTTTGACAGGTTGGTTGAAAGCCCGCACCGATCTTCTTTGTACACCCGACACCCCGCCGAGACAGGCAACGAGGCTGCTTGGCAGAACATAACTCGTGCATGGTGAACAGTAACAATTCAGTCTTTTTTTTTGCTCATATACTCTGTTGGTTAGGTACAACGGCCGGCTAAGCGAGGCCCCGAAACAGTTCCCTTCACCAATGGAGGAGGCTTGTATGATTATCGAGAAGATTGTCAATGTTGAGATGCGCAAGCGCAAACATTTTCCTCTCGAATGGGGTGGTGGCCCTGATAATTCTGAAGGAGAGGGCTGTATCTGGCGTGCTAACTTCGCTGCGGCGAATTGTTATGAGGGTGCCAAAGGTGCCGTCGGGTTTCATTCAGATCGCCTGACAACCATTGGGCCCTATCCGACCATCGCAAGCCTGAGTCTAGGTACATAAAGCTGCCATACTATTTTTGGTCGACGGCACGATGATTTCTGCAGGAACTCGGAGAGTGTTTCGGCTTCGGGAAGTTATCCCACTTGATGAAGTTGAGAAGAGGGCTGCTCAAACGTTCGACATCCCTCTTCCACATAACTCTGTTGGTGTACCCCAGTTTGCGCGACTCAGATATCGTTCACGAGCGTGTTCCTCTTGTAGCTCTGTATAATGCACGCGTCTACTCAGGAGCGTTTCAAACATTCCATTCCACCGCGGAATGCCATTGATCGCTTCTATCCTCCATATCCTCCTCCGACCGACTTGTCTGAACTTGCGTTTGACCCGGGTCACTGTCGGATCAACGTCACATTCCGATTTTTTCGCCCAGATTTTCACCCGGACACCATCCCACGCTGCAAGTGTGGTGAGATGACGACTCTGCGGCCAGACATGAAAGGGCGACAGCGCGAACAGGTGGGGAATGACAAGTCGAAAGGAGGTCCTGAGTCCAGCTCGGAGCGCTCTACGGGTTACTGGTGGGCGTGTACAGCTGGAGATCAGAATGAGGGAAAAGGATGTGGATTCTGGAAGGTAATGGATGTAAAAGCTGAGGGTCGAGGGCCATTTGCGTCAGATTTGTTTTAGTAGTGCTAGTAGCGATCACTAGTACTTTGTAGGAGTGCTCCTCAATCACTTGACACGATGACCACGGCTGCTCGCACCGCGACTATTTCTCGCAAAACTAACGAGACTGAGATCGAAGTATATATCAATCTTGACTCGCAGCCAGGTTCAGCGTCTCAACAAGTTATCAATATCTCGACGGGGATTGGTTTCCTCGATCACGTACGTCTTCCACCTAAAAAACAGCACCCATGCCTCTCTACGAGTGAGATAATACTGTAGATGTACCACGCTCTTGCGGAGCATGGTGGCATGTCTCTCACCATGCGAGCAAAAGGCGACCTTCACATAGACGACCACCACACGGCTGATAAGTCTACCCATCATTGTCTGCCCCATGGCACCCTGATCTTCCCCCCCCGTCCACACAGGATACTGCGATTGCGCTGGGCACCGCGTTCAAGCAGGCGCTGGGCGAAGTCAGGGGCATCCGTCGCTACGGTACAGGTTTTGCTCCGCTCGACGAGGCAAGTCCACATGTCTGCCCTTCTGACCGCGGGCAACCATCACGTTGCGCACCCGACAGGCTCTTTCGCGCGCGGTTATCGACATCTGCTCGCGCCCTTACTGCGTGACCGACCTGGGCATTAAGCGCGAAAAGATCGGCGACCTCTCAACGGAGATGCTTCCTCACATATTCTACTCGTTCGCCATGGCGTCTGGGTGCACGCTGCACATAGATGTCTTGCGCGGCCAGAACGACCATCACAGGTATATTGAGCAACCGGGCACCCTTATCAAGTACACAAATTCATTACCACGTTCACAGGGCCGAGTCTGCTTTCAAGGCCCTGGCGCTGGCAATTCGTCAGGCCATAGAGCGCACGGGAGGGAACGATGTTCCCAGCACAAAAGGTGTATTATAGTATCGTAACCAGGCCACGAGGTCGACACTTCACGTGTGCACAGTGCTTGAATCCAACACACCGTACAGGTTAATTGCCGCAGGAAGGGAGGATAAATAATATGCTACAAGTTGCACGGTTGTGTCCTTCCAATCACGATGACCACAGAAGGCATCGTTTCTCGGGTGGTGGATTGAGCTAGAAAACCTTAGGAGGTAAAGGCAAGTAAGGGTCATTGAAATACGGACCTTCGCCTTTGTGGAGCAATTGAAAGCCTTCGCGAATTCTGGGACATTGTGCAGAGTCCCATCTACGCGGAACTGGGCGGGAGAATGTGGGTCCGTGCGAATTCGTTGAACTAGGGCTGCGGGTTTGATGTTCTCTGCCCAGATACGACCGAATGCAATGAAGAAGAGTTGATCCCTGTGCACAATTGTAAGTATGTTGACGCATCAAAAGGGCTAGTTATATCGTACCTCGTGAAATTAAGACCGGGCAGGAGATATTCATTCCCTGCCTTGAACGAATCGGCATATTGTACTTTCCATGCACGGTAAGCCTGGATGATGCCGGAGTCGCCAATATTCTCCCCGGATGTTCTGGAACCAGTCAGTTGTGGTGGACATCATCATGACCCAAGATCAGCGTACAGGTTTCCCTGAAAAACAACAATTTAGGTGAAGGTGAACCAATCAAGTGATTGGAAGCCTACGTTGACGTGAACTTTACCGCCGTGCCCGTCGTCTACGGCGTAGGCTGAATTTTTGCCATCTGAGTGAGCAACAAACCTTGATAAAGCGCGCGCGGCTCACAAGAGTATTGCTTCTCGAGGCAGCTTTGCTTCACTTTAAAACCCTCGCTTGTAGCATTCGTCCACCACTCCTCTAACTTGCCTTCCTGGTTGTACAAGCGTCCAGCAGAATCGAATGCGTGCTTAGGGAGTCACTAAATTAGTGCACTACCGCCTCGAAGAGAGCCGAGACGTACAGTTAGCTCGTGGGAAGCAACTTGGCCGAATGCCCCGTAACTCAGATAGGCAGGCCAATCTTTATTGAAGAATGGTGGCCGTAAAATGCCAGCGGGGAACACAATCTGGGGGACGTCCATTAAATGACCGAGCACGCGCGTTGTGCAAGGGAAAACATACTTCATTTGCCGGGGGATTAAAATAGGCGTTCACAGTAGCTGGTGTCATCCCCCAAGCATCCAAATCGCGACGCTTCCCAAGCTGTTGCCACTCCTTGTAGACGTCACTCACACTGCGCCATGCCTTCAATAAGGGCCATCACGAAAGTCATTGGGACAGTACCTCGCGCTAAGCATGTTGTTGAAGTATTCGAATTTGTTGATCTTGACGAGGGTGTAGTATCGCAAAAGAGATGGGGCGCTCAGTGTATCAGGGGAAACAGGGTAGCCGACTTTCACGCGGATCGCATCGGCCTGGAAATCGGGTCATGAAGACACGTGTACCGCATCCAAAATACAGAACAAGTCACCTTTTGGGCCGCGGCGACAGCGGACTTTTTGTCCATCCAAGGTATAGATGATAACGACTCCTTGAAAGCTTTCACGATATCTGCACAGAAAAAGTCCACGCTAGAACCGACAAATGATAAGTGAGTACACACCAGTGATGACCTTGGTACCTTTCTCCTTCGAGTCGCCTGCGAAAGTCTCGTTCACAAAGTATCTACCAGTCGCGAATCCGAGTGCCTGATCCACACTATTGGCGCAGTACTCTGCTCGGTCGCCAATGGCGCCGGGTTTTATGCCTTGCAGAACTTCTTGCAGAGCCCTTGTAGCCTTCCATGATTCCGTGGACGTCCCAAGCCGGGGAGCCAAGGACAGAGTAGCGCGAGACACGAGGTAGGCCTCGAGGACGTCGGAGTCAGTATCATTGAGAATGGAGGTAAGCGAGCGGGTATATTCCGGGTAAGTCACAACAACTTCTTCGGGGTAATTGCGTGGGGTGAGGGTTGCGAAATAGTTCTGAAAGTTGACCTGTGTGATAGTCTCAGTGATGTTGGAGATAGCGACCTTGTTGTAGGTAAACAGGGGATCTTGGTATAAGATGTCTCTGTGCAACCATTAGTACCTAGGATTGTCTTGCAATAAACATGCTGACAGGTCCAGACTTGCCCGTGCAAGTTTCCATTCGAATTTGACCACTTCTTCTGCGAGTTCTGTCGCGTTCTTTGGGCCGTGCTTTGGGCCGTCATTGTCATCGTCATCGTCACCCCACGGAGGCCAGGGCCAAGGGGGCCAAACGTTCACAGAATCCTCATTATTAACCAAGAGCGGAGGTTTGGGTTTGTGTTCCTCACCCCCTCCGTCATAATGAGCGATGAGAAGGCGCTCTAGAACGCTTCCGTAGACCTCCCGCATAGTCTCTTCCTCAAAGTACTCCTACATTTAATTGTGAAAAAAAAGGGATAGAACGAATGAGATTTTGTGCCATACTTTCGAAGGGAGACCAAACATGGGCTGCTGGAACCAAAGAATCATGAAATTTGGGTCGACAGCGGCATCACCCTCGACACCGAGTTCGAAGAGGCCAGGAATACCTGTGTGGCGGTGAGTAGATGCGATGCCATTGAGTCTAAGGACTGTCTTCGAACCTCTTGAGTGCAGGAACGCCAAAGCAGCAGTCAGCCCTTCCCGCTTCTGGTCATCATCAATGACGTAAGTGACGCCGGTCGACCCTCCACGATACAGCTTTTTGACGTGACCAACAAAGTCCTTCAAAGGGCCTTCGCCTAATTGATCTAGTGTGTCCTCATCCATACACGAGTGATACAGATTGCGTAGCTTGGTGAGGAGTTGCTGGTCAGCAGATTCCTTGAGTGAACCAACAGACATGGGGCCATTGTCATCGAGGATGTCCTTCACAATCTGCTGGTTCTCCTGGAAAAGAAGGTTGAAATTGCCGAAGCGACCTTTGTCCGAGGGGAGAGGATGAGTTTTGCGCCACCCACCAGCTAGGTTGTAGACATGTAGGTGAGTGAGTTGGAGGATAGAAATCTGGACGATACCCACTGGCGTAATCGTAGAAGTTCTCGCAGGGGTCCTGAGTGGTATCCAGAGAGGAAAGTATGGCCGCAGAAAGCATAACGCATTCGGGGGTAAAACATTCCCTCTGCGAACTCGTCAAGAAAAATATTAGCGGCAGCAGTAACAAACTTGCCTCTTCTGGGGGATTTGAAGGGCCAGGTGCAGGCGCGCCTGTGACGGTAGTCACCGAAGTGGTCGTTACAGTGGCGGTGGAAGTTGAAGGGACGGTAACCGTGCTTGTGAATGTGCTGGGGGGATGGTCCCCAGGGGCATCCGGCTTACCATTGAGCTTGTGCATTGAACCCATGAACAAGCCAATAAAGATGGAGCTGAGGAGGAGGAAGACAAGGAGGAGGATAAGCAGTATTTTGTTGAGGGTAGTGAGTGGGTTCTGAAGAATTGAACCAAGTTTGTCGGTTATCGACGGAGAGGTCGACGGAAGAGGATGAGGACCCCCATTCCCTGGATTACTATCCCGAAGAAGAGGAGCAGACTCTACATGGTTGTGAGTGGTCGTGGTTGAAGGGCATCACAACGAGATAAAGGTACCTTCATCTGTAGATGGCCTTGCCTGCCTTTCAGGCATGGCGACAAGGCGGGAGTGAGAAAGAGACACGAATGTATGCGCCTTACGGATGGGGTGCGACACCAACGCGCTCGCTTTTCGGCCCGGCAGGATCGGCTCGCCACGTGAACAAGAACGCGTGAATCGCCGCGACTGAGCGAGACCGAATGGGACATCGTCTCATGCTCACCCTCATTCGGTGTTCTCACCTCCGTGTGCCATGTCGCATCAATTCGGGCCAATTCGCTCGCCAAATTATTCACTCCAGATCATTATTTAATCTCTTCAAAAAGGCACCCCCGCAGCTAGAGTTCCAACCCACACTTTCCCAAGACAACCTTTTCCATCCTTTTTCCGGGTCTCCCTTTCCTGCCATAGTTGCTCGGGGAGAAGCCATCAAGTCTCTGGCCCCGTGTCCAGTTTGTGCTTCACATCATGATCACATATATGCACACGCAAAGGCCCAACCTCGAGCGGTCGCGTTTGAGTGTCCTGACTGCGGGTGGCCTACACATTGCACGGAGGAGCATTGGCAAGCTGACGAAGACCACGCAAAGTACTGCTCGCGCCTCCGCGAAGTGAATGAAGATGAGCACGATCTTCGCAGCGGTCGGAGATTGCGGGAATTTGAGTTGCCAGGTCCATTTCTCCTGCTTTCTATCGTTCGATTACTTATCCTCTCGTAAGTGTAGGCCCGCAAGATACAGAAGCCGCCATATCCTTTTCTAACTGGGACGTGTTTTGGTATACGCGTAACTTTCCTTCAATGGACACGGAACGGTCACGGAGACACGCCAGCAAGCTACTCACATATCCTATAACCATCGGATCTGTCATACACCAATACAGCGCGTTGACTCTCGGAAATCAAAGGCTGACCCCAGAAGGCAGTCGTTCATTAGCTGGTGGGTACACTAGCCACCCAATCGTCTGTCACTTACAAGTGCACCACTCTACCAGCTCTACGATCGACGTTACACGGTGCCACGGGAACGCCGGAGACAGAGGAAGCTTCCATTGACAAACCCCAGATGCGAATATTCATCCTTGGCGCGCGAGCAGAATCCTCCTTACCCCCTCACGTTTGGGAGCAACTCACGCTTTTGTTCCCAGCTGCGCTCTTTCATCTCTACTTCATCGGGCCGCAGGTTTCTCTGCCTAAAAAGGCGCCAGCTTCGCACACCGCTAACCCTTCATCAGAAACGGCGTCTCAGTCAACTGGCACCTCATCGAGCCCTCAGGCAGAAGGTTCGGCCTCGAGAGAATCTGTCAAGCCTGAGGAAAACCCAGTATACCTGCCCAATGTATACGAACCTCCAACACCGGCTCCCATTGAACCTCATAAACGTACTCGATCGTCCATCGAACGCTATGGTGTACCATCGTATACGGTGCCCTACACCCCACAACTCACAATTACCGGTATGCAGTGCAACTACCACGAAGTTCACGCGCAATTCCAGGACACGTTTGACCCGTATACCGACCTCTTCTTTATGTTCTCTCCTGGCTTTGGCTTTCCGTCACCGACCTCAGTCTCCGATGTGACCGGGGAACCTTTATTACAAATCGAGTCTCCAACCGAGTGGGGATCTGTTCTCCCGCTTCTGTTGGCTACAAAATGCCCTATTTTCGTCACCGGGTTC
This sequence comes from Lactarius indigo, assembly GCA_025766275.1. Taxonomy (NCBI): domain Eukaryota; kingdom Fungi; phylum Basidiomycota; class Agaricomycetes; order Russulales; family Russulaceae; genus Lactarius; species Lactarius indigo. The sequence continues at coordinate 2,340,930 of JAFKAC010000002.1, read as the reverse complement.
TCTCCTACCGATGTTGAACGCGACATCAAGTCGATGTCTATCGCGCCTGGTGTAGCGGGTGAATTTGATTGGGTGATCACGCCCGGAGAGAATGCGTTTGGAAGCGAAAAGTGGGAGGTTGCAGACTTTGACCCGAGGGTGATGGTTAAGACGAACTGGGGAGTATGGGGCATTCGGGGTAAACGACGGGATGTGCGTGAGCGAAGCGTATTTGGCTTTTGATTAATGTGATTACGTGAGACACGCGTCGCGTTTACTCAATCGAATATTGGCTCCGGGTCTTTCACGTCTTCCATGGTCTTCATCCCGCCGCCTCATCTCGCCTCTGCCTCGCGTCCATCATATGCCGAAGCATATAATAATATCTTAGCAGCACACAGAAGATCTCCACTTTCGGCTGCTTCTTCGGTCATCATCCTCGTAGCACCCGATGTCGATGCGCTCTGCGCCGCTAAAATGTTTGCAGAGCTATTTAAGCAGGATGATGTCATGCATCGTATCACACCTTTGTCTGGAATTGCAGACCTCGAACGTATGCGTGATGAACTTATAACCTATTCAGAAGTACATCACGCCAGTCCAATCATCCGTCTTGGACCTGACAGTGCGCCATCAGCTTCACACCCTTATCCTCTTAAATATCGGCTCTATCCTCGATCTGCCTTCATCGGAGTGGTTTGGTGACTTCCCTCCCAAAGTTCATGTGCACGTCATCGACTCAGGCCGGCCGCAGAATCTGTCCAGTTTATTCGGCGAAGGCGAGGGGGGAGAGCGGATCATTATATGGGATGATGGAGGAGCGGAGCACCTTGACGAAGAGAGGAGAGCTTGGGAAGCGCTCAATGTGAGTTTTTTTTGTCAACTGGTGGTTTTGCACACCGTGACAGTGTTTCCTTTGAAGAACGACCCGGAGCCAAGTTCGGACGAAGGCTCCGATGACGACTCACACCAAGACTTACATGAAGACTCTGCAGATGAAGGTGTGGTGAGCCCTTCTCGTAAAAGAAGGTCCACCAGCGTGGGCAGTAGGAGCCGAGGTAAACGCAGACGTGTGGACGATGGGGTTAGCCCGAAGATACTTCTTCCATGTCCTAATACTAACAATATGCTACAGCGACATCCGCGCGTGTCAAGAGAGCAGCGCGACCAGTACTACGCCTTGTTAGACAAGTACTATATGTCTGGGACATCTTATGGACAGAGTGCGGCCGGCGTCGTCTACATCCTCGCAACTATACTGGAGCGCGTTGATAATGATCTTCTCTGGTAAGCTCCATGTGTCCCGCGCTCTGTTGTCTGCGAAACTCACCAAATAAGGCTCGCGGTCCTTGGCCTCACGAATCAGTACATCCGATGTCGAATATCGCGCCCCGAGTACGACAAATATCATTCTATCTATCACGACGAGGTTTCCAGGCTCAATCCTCCTCCACCTGCGGGCGACACGTACGGCCTAGCTGCGCTGAGCGCAGATGATATGTCGCTGCGCACAACCGATGAGCTCCGCTTTGAGCTATTTCGGCATTGGACACTGTACGACGCGATGTTTCACTCTAGCTACGTAGCAGGGAAGATGGGAATCTGGAAAGAACAAGGTCGAAAACGACTGACAGGCCTCCTTGCAAAAATGGGGTAGGTGTACGACATTGGCGACGCCCATCCCTCTGATAGTTGTCACAGTTTTTCTATCCCACAGACACAACAACTATATGCACACATGGACATGGACCTGAAGAGTCAACTCCGCGACAAGCTCGATGCCATTGCACCCGAGTACGGCATGATTGAGCTCACTTACCCTTCCTTCGTGCGATGCTATGGTTACCATATGCAGCCACTATCTGCCGCTGATGCCGTAGATGCGCTCAACGCCCTCCTGGATGTAGCCACCGGCGTACAGATTGAAGTCGAACTCGATGGGGCGCGAAATGGTGGAGAATGGTTCGGAGGCGCACGTGTCTGGCGCGCTGCTGGACGCTGGGGAGTATCAGAGGTGAACGGAACCGCAAACATGCATGATAACGGTCAAGAAGAGCATGCAGCAGAGGCAAGGGTGGAGGAACGCGAGTCTTTGCTTGTGCGCAACTTCTGGAATGCATTTGATGCGCTCGAAGAGTGAGTGAGCCTTGGGTCACATGGAGTGCCCATCGGCTGACGTCTGGACTGCGAGCAGCATCGCCCGCCTACGTGAAGCCGTTGGTCTAGCAAAATCTGTCCACCAAGCGATAATCCGCACAGGTTCCTCCATCATCGACAAGAACGACATTCGTATGATCAAGGGTTATCGCATCGTACAACTCAAGCAGGGTCCCGACCTCGCCTTGTTTACGCACCCGGGTGTTCTCTTCCGTCTCGGTCTTTGGTTGACAGAAGTTCTTCGCGATCGGGTTAAAGGGGTTGTCGCTAGCAGACGGAACAAAAAGAAGAGCTTGCCATTGATTCTCGCGTGCCTAGACGAGCAAGATCGGACTTATCTTGTGATGGGCTTGAATGAAAGCATCGATTTTGGCGATGTGAGGAAAAAGTACGTGCTTGACGTGTATAGAAGCCATGGATCCAAATGACTGACAATGTCTCAGTGAGTTTGGTCTGATCTTTCTGGACGCCAAGGAGGATTCCGGTGCTCGGACACGGCACAGTTCATTCGACACCAACATACTAGAGGTCAATGAGGCGGATTTCGAAAAATTCATTGCGGAGGTTTACAGAGCAAACGACAAGTACTAATACGGATATAACGCACGCGACACGCTTGTTATATTTGTAATTGTAAGATCGACGTACTCTCTCATCAGATATCCAAGGACGGAAGTACTCAATCCGACGAGCTCCAACCGAAGTGCCAAAAGCCCATGCCAGGTCTGACCGTATGTGAACCTAAGACCGCAGAACTAGAAATGATCTGATACACGTACCCTCCCTCTGAATGCCTGGAGAAATAGTCAAAGTCGACATTCACCGCCATTGCCAATACAAGCTACAGCCGAGTGCGACCCTTAGACAGACAGCGAAAGGATACGAAATGACCTCACCGCTCGTTCTTGTAGCGACAGCTCTCGAATGACGTACGGTTTCCTCGGTGTGGTGTCCTCTGGGACTGCCTGTGAAGGCAGAGGATTGAAGCTCACCGAATATTGTCCTATGCACAGTTATGTTGGCAGCTCCTTGATTGTATCAAATGTACATGACTTGCCCGTATCAGTGAAGATCTCGCGTCCAAAGCCACGGAATGCCCGACTTATACTCGCCAGCTCTTTACCACGAGAGTCGCGAAGGGTGAAATGCCATGCCCAAAAGCCTTCGTCGATCTTGGCAAATTGCACAAAGTGCTCTGGTTGAGGCTTGAGGGAGTGTTCATCTGCTTTCGATAATGTATGTTCCATTGTGACTTTATCGGTAGGAGGGGGTTTGAGGTGTCGGTTCGTTGACCGGGAGGTCCTGCCTGAGAAAAAGATCGTAGCGCCGCCGCCACAGGTGCCAACGCTGTTGGGCCTCAGCAAAGGTGTCCAGGACGGGTTCTCCACTAGGGGTGTACTCATGCCAGTCCTTGAGTCTTGCGACGTACATGCGAGAGTTTATCCACGCAAAAGGTCGCTGGATCTAATATACCACAAATGTGAGTCCGATGAAACAACGCCACAACCCGCATACCCAGAGAATGGGCGTGCCATCACGGTCCATAATCACGGCACGAAATGGTCGATGCGTTCTAAAAATTTGGCGGGAGAAAGATGCCAGTAATCCACGGGGCTCTTCGGCAATAAATCCCAGAGTCTCGCCGTCCTCATTTGCTACACGCTCTTAGTCACTTGGCAAAGGCAGAGTATTCGACACGAACAGATAACATATTTATTTGTTTGCTCGAAGCCTATGAATATATTGAGCATTCTCAAGCTGTCTGTAACAGAATTTGAATCAATGCGACTTGATAGGCAAGGAAATAACAGACCGTGTCACGACTAAGCTATCATTTTGCAGGAGCCTCGTGAGACCATGTTCTGGATTCGAAGCGGGGGGTCTCTGACTTTCTTCCCAAAGAGGTGAGTTGTTGACGATGCCAGAAGAGCTGTCGTGTTGCGGTTCTAAATGTTCCCTCGGACCTTGACGCGCGCGTGGTGTAGGTGTTTGTGGCCTTGTCCTTCCTCCAGACGGTGCACCCCCACGAGGGAATCTGGACAACGCAAATGACCTGAGAAACAATGTACTTTGACGACCTCTGCTGATGGAACTGAGCCTGCTCACTGGCAGGCTGAGCCTGAGCATGACGGTCGTTGTGGTTGTGGTTATCCCGGCTCGCGGTCCGCATTTTCCCGTCAGTGCCCATCGCCGGGGTTTGCACACTTGCCTAAGGACCTCCCTGGCTTCCTAAATGCAAACGAGTTCGAGACATGTGCTCCCTCGACTCACAAGTCACGTAGACATTCGGTTTGCATCTGTTGCTGCCAAACCTGCCGTGCGTTCGGGTTTCTCGCTCTCGTCGCTATCTTACAGACGTTTATTTCCGATGCGCATAGCCGCTGCCCACTCGCAACTCTCATACTCCTCCAACACTTTCTACCAATAGGTCAGCACCTGATCTCGGAAAATGGGGGCGCCCGCAGGGTCTCTCCCAGAGATTGCCTGGGGCTAGTTTCTCGCCTGCATCTGAGGCGTCCGGTTCGACGTTCAAAAGGGGACGATACCCTCGTGATCTGGCCAGCGACTCTACTCAAGCTTCGGACGGGAAGCGTGGGTCTCGACCGGAACCCTCCCGCATCGCGCCTTCAGGTCATTCAAAATGGAAAAAGCCTATCCCTTTCCCTATGCCATCGAGACGACTCGAATCTGCCCCCCGTACTGTCTCCCGCGACTCCCGCCCCACATCTTGCCAACTCTGCTGCCCGAAGTCTGCCTCACCTAGGTAGTGCCACGCACTCCAGAATGGACCCTCATGATAATTCTCTTCGCGCTGAGACTGCTCAGGCTCCTTCGGAAGAGCTGTTTGCCGAAGCGGAAGACTTCGAGAGTGAAGTGTTCTCCCCCGACCAAGTACGTGGGAACCTTGCAAACGGCAAGCCAAGACGTTCGAAGGTCACGCACAAGGATCGTGGGTCACTCAGATTGGCATACCGCGACTTCGAGCCGTCTTCTCGAAATCGTAGTCGTGACAAAGTCGTGAACCCTCACGGATCGAATGCGAAACCCAAGAGTAAACCCAAAGTTCTCAATCAGACAAGGCCAGAAGTTTTTATTCCAAGTATTATCTCTGTTGGCAACCTCGCCAGGATTCTTCGTGTTTCACTTAGTAGGCCATGCACTCATCTATACATTCCGGACATTCATTTTACGTGATTAGGTAGACTCCAGCGGAAGATGCGGGAAGCAGGAATGGGGGAAGAGGCTTCCTACGACCACGGTACGTCAGCCTTTATGGCCTCTCCTGGTGTGGCTCTAACTCCCGTTCCTAGTCTTGACAGCTGAATATGCTGTCCTTCTGGCCGAGGAATTTAACTACAAACCTGTTGTCAACGATGAGGCTGCCTTTGACCTTTACCCTTCGTAAGACCTACATTGACGCATCTAGCCTCTGATTGACATCACCCATTACATAGTCCGCCCACTGATGCCTCGACACTGCCTCTGAGACCACCCGTCGTGACTATCATGGGGCACGTCGACCACGGCAAAACAACACTGTTGGACACCCTTCGTTCTACCTCGGTGGCTAAGGGGGAGGCAGGAGGTATCACCCAGCACATCGGTGCCTTCTCAGTTCCTGTCCCAAGCAGTGTGGGGGGTGGTCTTCAGCAGATCACGTTCTTGGATACTCCTGGCCATGCAGCATTCTCTGCGATGCGCGCCCGTGGTGCTGATGTCACCGATATTGTCGTTTTGGTCGTAGCTGCAGACGATGGCGTCCGTCCGCAGACCAAGGAGGTCATCCAACTCATTCAGAGAGACCCCGATGTACAGCTCATCGTAGCCATTAATAAGGTAGACAAACCCGGGATTGATATCGTGCGCCATAGTCTGTTTCTCTCTTTTTCTCCTTTGACGTTCTCGACAGATCAAGGTACACAATGCCCTTTTAGCCGAGGGCATCCAGCTCGAGGTGATGGGCGGCGATGTACCTTCTGTGGAAATATCCGGTTTAACGGGTAAAGGCCTCGACCAGCTTGTGGAGACTATAACCGCCGTCGCAGAAATGCAAGATCTACGTGCAGACTCGACGGGCCAAGCTTACGGCCGTATCGTCGAGTCAAAGTTGCAAAAGGGGCTTGGGTGAGTACTCGTCTACTGCGCCTTCCGTTGCCTTTCAAACTTTCGGTGCAGAAATGTTGCCACGGTGCTTTTACTCAGTGGTTCGCTCAAGCCCGGTGCCCACTTGATCGCTGGCACCACTCATGCTAAGCTCCGTATCATGACCGACTCAACAGGCTCGCAGATTAAAGTGGCGGGCCCTGGCATGGCTGTCACTGTGTCAGGGTGGAAAGAACTCCCGGGCGCCGGTGATGAAGTTCTCGAAGGCTCAGAACAGGACGTCAAGAAGGCAGTGGCTAACCGAAAACGCAAAGCGGAAGAGCAGGCCATGATGGTAGACATCGACGCGATCAACGTGCAGCGCCGGCTCGATCGTGAGCAGAGGGAGCGCGAAGAAGCTGATCAATCTGAAGTCACTTCTGAGACAGAGAAAAAGCCGCATGAGCTTAGATTGGTCGTCAAAGCGGACGTGAGTGGGAGCGTCGAAGCGCTGGAGGGTGCATTGAAATGTATTGGAAACGAGAACGCGCGGGCCAAGATCGTTTTCACTGGCGTTGGCGAGGTCACCGAGTCGGACATCCTCCTTGCCAAGACCTCTGAAAGTGAGAATTTTCGATGTGTCTCAGGAAGATCTCTCTGACCGAGTTGGATCTCTGCAGGCACGATCATCGCCTTTGCGGTGCCAGTACCTCGAAGCGCTGTCGTTGCTGCTGGTTCACAAAGCATCCCCATAGTCTCATCCAAGATTATTTATCAAGTCATAGAAGACGTCAGGCAGCGCGTTGCTAACTTGCTTCCTTCCGTCTACGAGAAACGAGTCTCCGGGGAAGCCGCTGTCCTACAAACATTCGACATCAAACTCACTGGTGGACGCACGAAAACGATTGCTGGTTGCCGTGTCACGAAAGGTATCGTTGAGAAAAGCAAGAAAGTCCAAGTTGTTCGAAACGGTGTGGTTGTTCACGAAGGTACGGCACTATTTGCATCCCGGAGCGTGTCTCGCCATTAAGCTGTTGTCCCTAGGTCGATTAGACACCTTTAGACACTTGAAAGACGACATCACCGAGGCATCCAAAGGGACCGAATGCGGTATTAGCTTAGAAGTCATTCGGAGATCTCAAGAAAGACGATGTCATTCAGGTATATAGTGACATAGAGCTTCCTAAAGTGTTGTAGACCCACTTAGACACCAGTTCTCTTATTGCCACACCTCTTCTCCGATGGATTGCCGATAGTGTCTACGTCTAAGGGACATGGTTGCGACTATTTTGTTCATCCAAGACGAACTCCTTTGCGCCGACTGTTCCTGTGCGACCCTTAACTCCGAACGTAAAACTTACAGGTCCCAAGTCACGATCAGTCTTTTCCAGTACTGTCCAACTCCTTCCGTCAAGCTTTTTCAACTTGACCTCAATCTAGTGATTTCTGAGTAATCAAAGAAAGAAGGCGGTCTACTTGACGTTACCTTGGTTCCAAAAACCGTAAAGGATGACGCAGATGAGTCGACAGGTCCAAAGAGCTGCACGGATCGGGTGAACCGCTTCGATCCAGGTAGATAGAGGTCAAAGTGAATCTGGGCAGGTGAGCTTGATGTTTGAAGAATGTCGGATCGTCGGGCAATCCATTACCTCGTTTTCCCCGATTTTTATGGTGCTCCGTTCTTTGTCTACTTGTTTAGCGAATACCGTGACATATACCGTACTTGGCGTTTGATAGTGGTCGATCCGACAGTTCACGACTTCTTCCGCTTGCTGCAAAGCATTGGCACCACATCAGTGAACAGTCGATACAATACGAGTCATCTCACGTATCACGTACGTCTCCCCTCGACTTAGGGACAAAAAGATGCCGCCCTTCTGCACATCCTTCGATTTTGAGAAACTCGTCGAACTCAAGTACACGACGTTTACAACAAAAGTAACCCTGTAAAGTAGTAGTCGCTGTCATTGACGTCGCGTTCGGAGAGTAGTGAACTCAGAACCAACCTTGCTCCCCTCATGGAATAGAGGCTGATAGACAAGACGACGTCAGAAAAAGGTGTACACGCAATAAACATCCTTACGGCTCCGGGGTGATAAACACACTTCGTCCCTGGACCATCACCGTTCCGGTTTTCCTCGTCGCTCACGAATATCAGTTTACACCCGGCTCGTTTGCACACGGTGCCTGGAGGGACAACAGCGTCTGGATCGTCCTCATCTGCCTCAGCCTTCTTGTTCGGAGCTGGCGCTGCCGCGGGAATGGCTGCGGCGAGTTCTGTCGGCTCGTGTGGCTGGCTGGAAGCAGATCGTGTTGTGTACACTTCTTTTCCATCTGACGTCTCGGTCATCGTAAGGGACTTATTCGGTGCGGAGGGTGTTTCCTTAGGTTCCACTTTCGGAGCATCCTCGGTGTGCACGCTGCGCGTACACCCCTGCGCGAGTACTTTTAGAATATACAAAAGTCATAACCAAAATAACCTGACTTACGGGTATGGCCATAAACTCGTCAAAGTCCAAAACGGGCTTATTGACCGTATTGCAGCAAGACCATGACTTCAAGCCTTCATGAAATATCTATGCTCTAAGGTGGTCAGATGAATATCGGATGATGCGGGCGCGACTCACCGGAGCACCAGGGTGATAGACGCAATTTTCCTCCGTATTACCCGCAGGATCGAACTCTTTGCCACAGCCTTTGTGAGTGCAGCGAGGCATGATTTTGTCACCTTAAAATTATCTTTGTCAGCGTGCACGGAGTGATGAGCGACGTTTGTATGCAGCGATCTCGTCGTTGATAAGCGCTTAGTAAGCGAGCTGGTGACTTGGTATATTACTGGGTGTACTGTATCCATATGTTACTGCAAGTCGATAATCTATGATATGCCGGGTCCAAATGCCTCCCAGACCAAGAATCCGACCCCCCATGGGCCCACACGTCCTAATGTCCGCGCAACCGCAAGCAACCTTTGCCGACCCAGACTCATGGGATTCTTCTCTTCGTAGCCCGTAGCATTACGGAAAAAGAAAAGCAAGCCATCGTCACGTATCTTGCACATTATGAGATTGATAAGGTGATGCCTTGGTCTATGAGTGGTGGCAGACTGAATCCGGTCAAGGTGAGCTAGCCTCCGAGCCACATCCCACGGTCGACAAACGACCTCGTACGCTAACCCCGCGGTGACCCCTCCGGCCACTAGAGTCGCACCGTGAACTGTGCGGGGAAGGTTTCGTTGTATTGCAGTCGGCCGTTCATCAGCTACAGTGAACGGCCGCACAAGACCCACCGATAAGATCTTCAGCTCCGTGGCAAGACGACGAGTGACCTCAAAAATTGTGAAAAATACTGAGAAACCTGTAGACAAGGTTAGATGACTCGCCCTTTGGAAAAGCCGCGTCAAGCAGGGCTCACCACAAACGTCTTTAGCCAGTCCCCAACCCCAGCCATTCCACCCACGCCCCGCCATGTCGCGAACCTCCATCATCCAACCCCGGACCTGCCTTATTTCACGGAGACTCTTCTTTTCAGTCGACTGATTCTGAACCGTTCCTCGGAGCACCTCCTTCCATGCGTGAGACCAGCCACCTCCTGCAGTACCACCCTCGATAGCTAAGCGAGCGTTCTCTGCGGGAGCAGCCACAATGGCCTGGGCACCACCGGCGATCGCACCGGAAATTGCGGCGGTGGCAATCGGATGTGCTTCTAAACTGTCACCACCGTTTAGGAGATAAGAAGTTCCCGAGTACGCCGTCCATAGAACAGTGCCTAGCGCCGCATTGACTAGGAGGGGTGGGACAAAGTGTCTTGGTATAACTAGTAGCTTGGAGAAGTTGATGAGTGGAACGGGTGTGAAGGACGCTTAGTACACACTCCTTGGGTCCTTACGAGCCGCGTGACAAAGTGCGGGACTTAATGATGTTCCGTCACTGGCAGCAAGACCTCTGAGCGAGTGCCATCCACTGACTTTGTTTGTGGTATGGGCCTTAGAAAAGGATCTGACTCGCAAAACGTGGAAACGCACTCTTGGAAGGCCTGAAAATCCGCACTGGTCTTGAAAAATATAACGCCGCGCCACGCTGTCAGCGTTCGTGCAACGGCGGCGTACGTCGAGTTGGTTGCTCCTTGGCCACCTTGTGTCGGATCATCTGGCTCCTTGGACATCTTGGTTCATTAACGACGGAGATTGAGATTGGATGTGCAAGTCCAATCTGGTATCTGCACCTGTTGGCACAAATTAGGCGGTCTCAGCCCGGTGCCCGCGGCCCGTGGTCGTTCCACCTCGTTCCGCCGCCACCGAGTAAATTACCTTCGCGTAGCCCGACGAGCGGTGGAATAAAACGCAAGTTATCCGTTATTCTCTTTGATTGCGACCATAACGACGCCATCATGCTGCGCACTTATCACTCTATCCTACGACGCTACAGTAAGCGTTCTGCTTTACCTGCTGATTTCCTATGGTTTCCGCGCTTTTTCAATCCCACGGAACAACACGCGCTGCTTTCTGCCGCCCTTCGGAAGCTAGACGTAGCGGAACCAAGAGCTGCGCGTAAGCGACGCCGAGATTTCCTCGCGTCCCATCAACGTGATCGACCCCGAGAAGCCGGAGATCTGGAAGATGTTTTTCTTCCTGACGGATTTTATCACTTCGAAGAGGTTCGTCCTTCTCAACTGCGGGGACCTGCCTTACCCGGAGCAAACAGGGTCACTACGACGGTGTCATTAAGCGGTTCCGGGAAACCCGCGTCTCTTCATGGGACGGCGAGAACGATCCTGTTTTCAGGTCTGCCCTTGGTCGCTTAGAAGCACTTTGTCCAAATGCAGGTAGCACACAGACACATTTGTTACATTTGGCTTCCGACGGAGAAATACTTCCGCACGTCGACAACGTTGATGCGAGCGGGTCTTGGATACTTGGCGTCAGCCTCGGTTCCGACAGGGTTTTGCGAATGGAATCCGTGGAAGCCGATTCTGATTGCTCCCCGAGACACACATTCGACATCACACTACCTTCTGGGAGTGTGTACATTCAGAGGTGGGAAACTCATCCGCGCGGTGGCCTTGTTGCTCACGCATAGAAGGGACGATGTTCGCTACAATTATAGGCACTCGATACTGTGTGCCGAGCCAATATTGGCACATGGGGCGTCTCGAGGGCAGCGCCTAAGTATCATGGTCAGGGTGCGTTTCCAGCTGGTGCCTATTCTGCAACAAAATTCATGAATAAACTTGCACTTTCTGAAGGATTGTCCTCCTATCGCGTCAGAAGAGGCGACATTTGTTTAGTGCGAAACCATACATATTGTACGTCACAAGTCAGAAAAAGAATTAATCCGATGCCCGCTCCGGTACCATCGCCCAACGCATGAGACTTGTCGCTGCCAATCTCGAGCCAACAGGCGCTGACTTCAGTGCAATGTGCAAAACGGGGTATAGGCCAACAGTATAAACGAATTTCGGGTGCCTGGCGTATAAAATAATGCGGGTTGTTGGATGAATTCTAAAGAAAACCATACCGGGACTGCACCACGCGTCGTAGGACGGTGAGTAAGAGGCTGTCCTGCACTATAAGTTTCTTGGATATCCTCTGTGCCAACATATTGACTGATCCCTGCCAATCTTTTGCATATCAGAAAAAATCGGAAAGCCGCAGACCGGCACGTATACCGAAGGATTGAGGGAAACGCCTGTTGCATATGATTACAACCCTATGTCCAACACAACACACAGACCAAATCCGGTTCTGACATACCTATCATTACCGCGACCGTCCAGTGACTGCGTCATCGAGTCCTCTGCCAATGGGCCAAAGTAGATCGAAGATACACGAATCCCTTCGAGCTCTAGCACGTTGGCCAGGCTCTCGGCGGTGGCAGCGCGACCCGCCAAAGATAACAGCGCGAGGGGTGTGCCTGTATCAACCCGTCAGAAACGCCGAACCGTAGAATAGACCCACCACACCAACTATCAGCAAAGTTAGATAGTATGACGATTCGCCCCGAGGCTTCGGCAAGTAACTCCCTGTAGTCGTTTGCCATGAGAACTGGTTCCGTGACATCTTCGAGTACAGTATTTCTCCACGCGTCTTCTCCGAGGTGGCTCTCGTCAGTTCCGACTGTCGCGTCTAGCGCGTCTATGGGCAATGGTCCTGTGCCGGGATGGGACTTGGAGTCGTGCGAAATTATCAGCGCCACAAGACGAAGGTCATAGGCATTACAATGGGCCCAGACTGTCTCGTGTACTACTTGACGTTGAGACCGAGACCACATGTTCAGTTGCATCGGCGCTACTAGACCCCATGGAATCGAGCGAGACCTTTCTTTCCTGTTATGCCAGATGTACAGGAGCTTTGGACAAAAGGTGCTTTTGTTGGTAAGATAATTCCACTGTCAGGAGAAAGCAGGCCCTGCGCTCTTACCGAAGCTACACCCCTGGACCCACCAGGCGATACGAGTTGGCCTGCATCATCTTGTCGATTGGGACACAACGCAAAGACAGTGTAGCCTAACTCGGAGAATTGAAGTGCGGCGTTTCTTCCCACACCTGACTCAAGGATGCACGTCGATATTTGATTCGATCGAATAGGCGAAGTATGTACCTTCTTGGGCTCCTAGAATTAATACAGCGCATTTCTCTGTTGGGAAGGAGCTGCGAGGTGGGACCCCAGAGGAATCGGAGGCCAGCTCGAAGAGGACTGATGTGATGTCTTCGAACAGGGAAAGTAGAGCGGTGATCCCGGCTAATAAAGTAAAGATCGTTAACTCGACTACCGAGAAGGTGATATAGGTGATGCTCAGAAAAAGGTAGTTCATCATCGGGATCAACGACTTGAAGAACACCACTCCGGAGTCCTTGTTCCTCAAGGCATCCGGGTCGGGAACCGACGACGGACACTGGCACGTGGACGATGATTGCCGTAATTGGTATATCTGTGACGATCGCGTAACCATATTTGTACTCAGCACGCCATGCAACGACATGCTCTTCCTCAGGCTTTGTCGGCGACTTGTTCGCTACGCCGCGGAGAGTGTCGGATTCTATCCCGAACTCTAAGCGGGTTTTCAATCTGGATCTGTCTTCAGGCTGGGCTGCTATGTGGCCTTCGGTTCCTGCTGTACCTGTTGAACGACTCAAGGTTACTGTAACGTGCACTTCCATCGCACTCGAGTAGCAATCCAATCATTCCGTGTTCTTGGCAACCCCCAAGCGCCAGACCCGTCCCGTTGTGGCGCAGTTCGAGAACACTGTAAAATGCGATTGGACTAGATCTTGGCAAAGATTGCCATCATTTCTCGCCCCCCTCGTGGCATCTACTCATAATATCTATTCGCCTTTCATTTCAATTTCATTGTCCCCAAAGCATCGGCAGTACATAGGCCATGCAGCGATATATCGTACCTGCCCCTGCCCGTGCACATCACCGGTCTTTTACGCACTCCCGTCGGTGGTGACAGCCCGTTTTCATGTGCTCCGAGCTCAGCTGCCGTATTATGTTCTTGGACTTCCGAGTTTCATAGCTGGACGAGAAGAATCGTGGCTGTACGGTATTGGCGTCCTCTCGGACATGAGTGATGTGTTACACCATCTTGCCCTATTCCCGTGTCATTACAACCCCAATTCTGCCACGCCTTCGTTTGAGCAAAAATTCTAGACCTGCCTCCAGGCGCCGTCCATGTCCATGGGGCATCGGAATGTTTTTCTTGGCGCACGTATCACCGCTCTTCCAGACGTCTCACCCGGTCGTACCCTCAATTTGCGCGCTTCGACGTCATGGCTCTCTACCACCGGACGTCAGTTGAATCGAACTAGACTTATGATTATTCTACGAATTCTGTGACAATCAGATCTATAGTTGTGATATAAGTTATGTGGTACGATCTATGGGAGTGCAAGAATGGTACGCGTCCAAAGTGCTAACTGTCCATAATGCGGATGCGGGTACGATACAGTCCGAATGACAAATACATCAGTTCGTGGAGGAAAAACGACATGTCATTCTAGAATGACGGAACAGTGTAGGCTTCACTGGCGTTATCCCGCGAGTTTCACATGATCTATTCTGGAGGATTGTCGACGCAAAATTAATCTGAGTTATGTGATGTGATAGCTGTCACGTACGGAAGTGTCACTGTCGAAGGTTGTCCGTCCTCCACTTGAATCACAACGACATAAGAGTTCTAATCACAATACACGTCAGCGTCGTTAAGAGTAAACCTGGACCAAGAACGCACGTCGGTCAATACGTTGATGGCTTTTATACATCCATGTTTGAGTTGCCCCCGGCTATCCCACCACCTGACACGGTTGCCAATCTGCGTCAAATTGTCGGAATTATGGAACGCGTGACGAAAACAAATCCAGCTCACCTGAGGGTTCATAACCAGTACATCAATACGCAGATGTCGTGAGAGGAGGTTAGTTTCAGGCCCTTAAGACCAGGTTATCTCCAAACTTCTTTTGCGGCGAACTTGAACGAAGCCGACGGCGTCAACTTGAAATGAAGTGCGAGGTACAACAATGCACGATCGTATATGTCGTTCCCACAAAGAGTACCGCGCCTTTGCATTCAAGGGAGGTGAGCGAGAGTCAGAGGGTGTATATGAAGGATCCCAAGTCTGATCGGAATCACTGAGATGGTTTCACCACATCTGGGTGGGAATCGTACCAAGGAAAAGTTACAAGCAACTCTTTATTGCCGAATTGTGACAACTAGAACTCGCTGTGATTCCCATGGCGCGGCAGGAGGGCAAAATATTGGCGCCGGGTACACCAAAATCGAGGCCGCGAAGCGTGAATTGGGAACCAGGGTCAGTGTAAAATTGCATGGTGCGTGGCGAGAGTCGTGTCTTTGCCGGAAGCGAACGAGGGGCCGGAGGCGTAGAGTGAGGAATTTCTGAGAAAGAACAGAAGCAGGCACGGTTACCAGATACATGATACACGTAATTCAAATGCGAGGCCTGCGGACTACCTGTGTCCTGGGTTTAGTTGAGATTGCAAGGGGGCGGGGCTTCGATGAACCGGAGTGGGCACTTTCATGGAAGAGGGAAGGGGGTGTCTTAATTGGTACCCACCCAGTCCTACAGTCCTGGCGCGTGCACGACTGGAATTTCAGTAGCTCACGGTAGCGATACTATCGAAAGGCAGTCGTAAATGGCGAAAGAGGATCACTGCCAGAGAGAGGGAATCTATCAAAGGGGGAATTAAGTGATACAGAAACAAGTCGGGCGGGGTCAATATCGTCAGCAGCCGTCAATACGACCCCCATCTTCTCCGAGAGCCATTGACTGGTCCCCTTGAATACTTCGATCGACACAGCAACGCACATCACAAGACATAGTGCACACTTTTAACGACGTAGCAACAGGGTAACGGACAGAAACTAAAGGCCAGCTACAGTACCCCCCGGTCTTGGCACAATGCCTAACCAGCCTGCGGCTCCCGCCCCTGCCCGGCATGACATGTCCGTCATACTTGTCACTGGCTCTTACGACCACGAAATCCGCTTCTGGGAGGCCTGGAGCGGTATATGTTCTCGAACCATCGCTCGTTCAGGAGAGTCAGGAGTGAGGCATAGTCTCCAATCCAAATTGTCTTCTACTCTCACCACCTAGTTCGATCGTCACTTAGCAAGTAAATCGACTCGCAATCTCTCCAGAGTGCGTTTGCCTGCACCCCGGTCTTTATATAGTCGTCTGATCTGGTTATCTACAGCAAGCGTTTGTTAGCTGCCGCAATTCATAAGAAAGTGAACGTATATGAGATTGCCAGCTCCTCATCTACACCAGTAATTGGATTATCGATTGTTTACCGTCGCCCCAATTCTCAAGTGCAGGAACACAGGTCATCACCTTCGAAGGCCACACTTCTAATGTTACCTCGGTCTCTTTCCATAGCCAGGGAAAGTGGTTAGTGACGGGAAGTGAGGACGGTACCATAAAGATATGGGATCTCCGGTGAGCCCATCAGATATGTGTGGTTGACTGATAGTGTGAATCACTTCACAGGAACACGCACTTACACCGCAATTATAATAACGAGGCACCAGGTCGCTCTCACGTCTTTTGCTCGCTGTTACGACAGTGGTGACTCAAACTTCTCGTACACGCAGTCAACGACGTTTGCGTTCATCCGAACCAAGGAGAGCTCATTTCCTGCGACCAAGCAGGACGAATCAAGCAATGGGATTTGTCCGAAAATATTTGCACGCATGAACTGGTATCGGCTTCGTTCTTTCTATGTGTCTCGTGTTTAATATTGAAAGGGCCCAAGACGCCAGCTGGGGATGTCCCCATACGATCTGTGACGCTAGCATCGGATGGATCGTGCTTAGTTGCTGGTAACAACAAGGTGGAAAATTCGGCGAGACTTCCATTGCAGCGGATCCGTAAGAATGATCCTTTTTTCCAGGGCAAGTGTTATGTATGGAAGATCTACGAAGAGGGTACAGGGCTACCCCGCTTCCAAGCTGTCACAAAATTTCAGGCGCACAACAAGCACTTGACACGTTGTCTCCTTAGCCCTGACGTGAAGTCCGTAATCTTGTTTCCTTCTTTGCTGCTTTGCATCTAAGATAAGGCAGATATCTCGCCACCTGCTCGGCGGACACCACGGTGAAGATCTGGTCGATCTCTCCCAACTACGAGTTCAAATCCGAGAAGGTTTTACAAGGACACCAACGCTGGGTATGGGATTGCGCATTCAGCGCAGATTCGGCTTATCTTGTGACAGGTGAGTCTAGCCTCAAGTGATCATGGGGTACTTCTGATGCGCCACAAGCGTCTTCTGACCATACCGCGCGTTTATGGGAAATGGCTTCTGGGGAAACGGTTAGACAATACAATGGTCATCACAAAGGTTTGTGTGTTCCCGAGACGATCTGCCTTGGCTGAAGCCCATTAGCTGCGGTGTGTTGTGCCCTGCATGACGGTGCTGGTTGAAGGCAAAGGAATGTACGTCGGACGTGTGATTGTATTTGTAGCCCCGTCCCTTGCATGTAATACGGACTTGGCTAGGAGGAGCAATGCCGCTGAGGTAGAAAATGACGAATCGTGTGGGAATTGATATAACATTGGCACGTTGATTGGCCAAGGAGGGACTCGGCCGAGCGCCACGGATAGATTCGGCGGACGTGAGCAAAGATAAAGGGAGACTCCACGGCCCCTCTCCGAGACACGGCTCCCCTCAGTGAATTTTTCGTTAGCGCAAGCTCGAGCTTCTTCCGCTTTCTTTCGCTGCCAGTGTAGCCAGTCTTCTCTTTCCTAGAGAGTGTTCCAGCTCTCCCATGTCCTCGACCTCCGAACTCCTACTCGATCCTTCCATTCCCTTCGTTGAGGATTTCGCCTCACAATCTTCTATCAGCAGTTTTCATGCCGTACAACGCGATCCTTCGTCATGGGCGGGTGCGATGCCAGCTAATCAAGGCCTTTATATGAATGAGCTCGAGAAAGATGCCTGTGGTGTCGGCTTCATTTGCCATATCAAAGGTGAACAAAACCACAAAATCGTCTCAGATGCCAGGCAGCTGCTCTGCGCCATGACCCATCGAGGCGCCACCGGTGCTGACAGTCGTGATGGTGACGGTGCTGGTGTGATGACCAGCATCCCTCATGCTTTGTTTAAGCGTGAAGCAGAAAGAGACATCGGCTCCGAACTGCCAGAGCCTGGCGAATACGCCGTTGGTAACGTTTTCTTCAAGGCCAACGACCCAGCACTTGTCCAAAAGCATCAGTCTATCTTTTCTAGGATCGCCGGTGATCTGGGCCTTAGAGTCCTTGGCTGGCGTGAGGTGCCTACCGACGGTACCATCCTAGGACCAGCCGCCAGCAGCACAGAACCCATCATTCTCCAACCCTTTGTTGTACTTCGTTCCCACTACGGAGACGGAACTGTTAGCCAAAGAGGTCATTTTGATGAAAAACATTTCGAGAGACAGCTTTACGTCCTCCGCAAGCACGCAACTCATAGCATGTTTGTGGTTTTCTATCTTTGTGCAACGCCCTGAGCTCAACATATCGGACTTGCCCTGTATAAAGTACGCTTGCGAAATCCTTTTATGTCTGCTCCTTGTCGTCCAAGAACATTGTCTACAAGGGACAGCTATCGCCCCCTCAAGTGTACAATTACTACCATGACCTCAACCACGTTCTATATTGTTCGCATTTCACCTTGGTTCATTCCCGATTCTCGACGAATACATTCCCCAGCTGGGATCGTGCTCAACCTATGAGGTGGGCAGCTCACAATGGTAAGCGATGTTGGTCCTTGCTTCTCGGAACGGCTCGTCTTCATTTTTTCGGTTGCAGGCGAGATCAACACAGTCCGCGGGAACAAAAATTGGATGCGTGCGCGCGAAGGCGTTCTACACTCTACTCACTTCGGAGATCAACTTGACCTTCTATATCCTATCATCGAAGCGGGCGGTTCGGACTCAGCTGCTTTTGACAACGTTCTAGAGCTGCTCGTAGTAAATGGCGTTGTCACCCTCCCTGAGGCCGTGATGATGCTCGTCCCTGAAGCCTGGCAAGGCAACGATTATATGGAGCCGGAGAAACGCGCATTCTATAACTGGGCAGCTTGCCTCCAGGAGCCCTGGGATGGACCGGCGCTATTCGCCTTCTCTGATGGTCGTTACTGTGGCGCGAACTTGGATCGTAATGGCCTACGCCCGTGTCGATTTATCGTCACGAGTGAGGACATCATGGTCTGCGCTTCAGAAGTTGGGGCTTTGGTAATTCCACCCGAGAAGATAGTCTCGAAAGGTCGCTTGAAACCGGGACGAATGCTTTTAGTGGACACTGTTGAAGGCCGTGTTGTAGATGACAAAGAACTCAAGAGGAATACCGCAAGAAAACAAAACTTCGCCTCGTGGATTGAGAGTCATGTACTCCAGGTTCCCAACATTGTCAAACGCGTCACTCGGACTTTGTCAGTCGATGTGACCGTCGATGATGCACCGCTGAGCACCGACGCTCGGCTTGTAGCTTTCGGCTTCACAGTGGAACAACTCAGTCTTCTCATGCTTCCCATGATCACTTCTGGAAAGGAGGCACTTGGCTCCATGGGGAACGATGCACCGCTCGCAGCTATGGCGACTCAACCGCGCGTCGTCTACGATTATTTCCGTCAACTATTCGCGCAAGTCACTAACCCTCCCATTGACCCTATCCGAGAGAATATCGTCATGTCCCTGGAGACTTATGTCGGACCCGAAGGGAACCTCTTGGAGATGAAACCGCAGCAGTGCCATCGTATCCTTCTCCCTTCCCCTGTACTTTCGATTGAAGAAATGAATGCCATGAAGAACCTTAAGGCTGCATACCCTACTTGGCCCTCTTGTACTATCGACGTCACTTTCCCGAAAGATGAAGGTCTTCCCGGTTACAAGAACGCACTAGATCGGGTGTGCAACGAGGCTACGCAGGCCATTGAAGATGGTATAAAAGTAATCATCATTTCGGACCGGGCGACCTCCCCCACTCGCGTGCCTCTTTCCACTCTCGTTGCTTGTGGAGGGGTTCACCACCATCTCGTTCTTCAGAAGAAGCGCGCAAAGGTCGCGCTTATGGTCGAGACGGCAGAAGCTAGAGAGGTTCATCACATCTGTGTACTCGTTGGATACGGCGCAGACGCTATTTGTCCATGGCTCACGATGGAAGCAATACACAAGGTTGCAAGGGAAGGCCTGTGAGTTATAATTCGCCGAATCAGTGCTCGGCTCGCCTGTATCCTAACCTCTCGCTTTCGGATAGGGTGAAGAATGACATGGCCGTGAATCAACTCATGGAGAAATACCGGACCTCCTTGGATAATGGTATTCTCAAGGTTATGTCGAAGATGGGCATCTCTACCCTCCAGTCGTACAAAGGCGCCCAAATTTTCGAAGCGCTGGGCCTACACAGTGAAGTTATCGATCGTTGCTTCGTTGGTACGGCTAGTCGTGTTCAGGGGGCGACTTTCGATCTCCTTGCCATGGACGCGTTCGAACTCCATGAGCGTGGCTGGCCTTCTCGCGAGACGTTGATTCCTCCTGGAATGCCCGAGTCTGGAGAGTATCACTGGCGTGATGGTGGGGAGCCACATATTAACGACCCCGAAGGTATCGCCAATCTCCAAGACGCTGTCCACGAGAAGAATCAGAAGGCTTACGACGCTTACGCGCTTAATGCGAACAAGCAGGGGAAGAGCATTCATCTTCGCGGTCTCTTAGACTTCCGCTATGAGGGCGCGACACCCATCCCCGTTGATCAGGTGGAACCTTGGAACGAAATCGTCCGCCGTTTCGTCACCGGAGCAATGTCTTATGGCTCGATCTCGATGGAGGCTCACTCAACTCTCGCAATTGCCATGAATCGACTTCGTGGCAAGTCAAATACCGGCGAAGGTGGTGAAGATGCCGAGCGATCACTGATATTAAACAATGGAGATACAATGCGTTCTGCCATCAAGCAAGTGGCGTCTGGCCGCTTCGGTGTCACTTCAAACTACCTTGCGGACGCGGATGAGCTGCAAATAAAAATGGCACAGGGTGCCAAGCCAGGCGAAGGCGGTGAACTTCCTGGTCACAAAGTCTCTACGTCCATCGCTCGCACGCGTCACTCCACCGCTGGCGTCGGCCTCATATCCCCGCCACCTCATCATGACATTTATTCGATCGAAGACCTCAAGCAGCTTATTTATGACCTAAAATGTTCCAACCCACGCGGTCGCGTGTCTGTGAAGCTGGTGTCGGAAGTCGGTGTGGGAATCGTCGCAAGCGGTGTTGCGAAAGCCAAGGCCGACCACATCCTCATATCAGGACATGACGGAGGAACAGGGGCATCACGTTGGACGGGAATCAAGAACGCGGGACTTCCCTGGGAACTTGGTCTGGCTGAAACTCACCAGACACTCGTGTTGAACGATCTCCGTGGTCGTGTGACCGTGCAAACCGACGGCCAGATACGAACGGGCCGCGACATTGCAATTGCCTGTCTACTTGGAGCCGAAGAATGGGGTTTCGCAACCGCACCGTTAATAGCTATGGGATGCATAATGATGAGGAAGTGTCACCGTGAGTCCAGCGTTTACTTTCCTAGCGGTGGGCCATAGGTTCTAAGACTTATGTCGACGCAGTCAATACCTGCCCTGTTGGCATTGCTACCCAGGATCCACAACTTCGCGCGAAGTTTGCCGGTCAGCCAGAACATGTTATCAACTTTTTTACTACCTCGCCGAAGATCTCCGGGGATACATGGCGAAGCTCGGGTTCCGAACTATCAACGAGATGGTTGGGCGGGCAGATATGCTCAAAGTCGACGAGAAGCTTCGTACTCCAAAGACAAGGTATCTGGATTTATCGGCTATATTGAAACCCGCTTGGCAGATGCGCCCTGGCGCTGCCACCTATCGCGTCCGGCAGCAGGATCACAAACTCTATATTCGCCTCGATAACAAGTTCATTGATGAGTCAGAACCGGCCCTGACGAAAGGACTTCCCGTTCACATCGAATGCGACGTGGTTAACACTGACCGTGCACTCGGAAGCACACTTTCCTACCGCGTGTCTAAACTTTACGGAGAAGAAGGACTCCCGAGAGACACAATTCACATCAGCATGAAGGGATCCGCAGGACAATCATGTGGAGCGTTCCTCGCCCCGGGCATAACAATCGAACTCGAAGGCGACGCCAATGATTACGTGGGCAAGGGACTTT
Organism: Lactarius indigo; assembly: GCA_025766275.1. Taxonomy (NCBI): domain Eukaryota; kingdom Fungi; phylum Basidiomycota; class Agaricomycetes; order Russulales; family Russulaceae; genus Lactarius; species Lactarius indigo. The sequence continues at coordinate 2,319,022 of JAFKAC010000002.1, read as the reverse complement.
CAGGAGGTCGGATCATTGTTTATCCTCCGCGCCAGGCCCCGTTCAAGGCAGAAGAGAATATCATCATCGGAAATGTCTGCCTTTATGGTGCCACCTCTGGGGAAGCGTTTATCCGCGGTATTGCCGCGGAGCGTTTCGCTGTGCGGAATTCTGGAGCTAACGCTGTTGTTGAGGGAACTGGCGATCATGGTTGCGAGTACATGACGGGTGGAAGAATCATCGTTCTTGGCACCACTGGGCGTAACTTTGCTGCAGGAATGAGCGGCGGGATCGCATACGTGCTGGATACAGCTCATACGTTCGCGTCAAAAGTCAACATGGAAATGGTCGAGCTTGGGAAAGTCACCGAACCCCGCGAAATTGCTGAGCTACGTAGTCTCATCGAAGATCATCGCCACTTCACTGGTTCCGAAGTTGCTGACCGTGTTCTTCGCGACTTCCACCACCTCTTACCGCTGTTCGTTCGCGTAATGCCCTTCGATTACAAACGGGTATTGGAAGAGCAAGCAGCTAAAGCTAAGGAAGACAAATTACGCCAGAGCGTCATCGATCTTGTACCCTCACGCACCGCGAGTCAGGTTGATCTCGCTTCTGAAGGTCTCGAAGACTTCCTTACTCCGAAAGAGCCTCAACTCTCCCCAGTATCTCCCATCAAGCGCCACGAACCATCTGTCGTTGACCTCGAAGATTCGATGGCCGATGAAACCTCGACGAAACAGCGCTTGCACAAGTTGGACAAGATGCGTGGGTTTATGAAGTACAAACGCCTGGGAGAGGCATACAGGCCCCCCCGAAAACGCACCAAGGACTGGAAGGAAATCTCGACTCGCCTGACGGAAAGCGAATTGAAGTATCAATCGGCGCGTTGCATGGACTGCGGCGTACCCTTCTGTCAATCAGACACTGGCTGCCCTATTTCAAACGTTATCCCGAAATGGAACGATCTCGTATTCAAGGGCCAATGGCAAGACGCGCTGAATCGCCTGTTACTGACAAATAACTTCCCTGAATTCACCGGCAGGGTCTGTCCTGCACCGTGTGAGGGTGCCTGTGTGTTGGGTATCAACGAACAGCCTGTTGGCATCAAATCCATTGAGTGTGCGATCATAGACAAGGTGACTAATTTGTTCTCTCCGCGTGATTCGCCTCCCTGATTTTTTTTTTTTTTTTTTCAGGGCTTTGAGATGGGTTGGATGGCCCCTAGCCCGCCAACGTTCAGCTCAGGAAAAAGGGTAGCTGTCATCGGCTCTGGACCAGCGGGACTTGCATGTGCAGACCAATTAAACAAAGCAGGGCACAAAGTCACCGTCTATGATCGTAACGATCGCATGGGTGGCCTCCTCATGTATGGAATTCCTAAGTACGTACATCTTCTATCGAAGAGGGGTTTAGTGCTCAAAAATCTCCCACATCTAGTATGAAGCTTGACAAGTCCATCGTGCAACGCCGCCTAGACCTCATGGCCGCAGAGGGGGTGGTAAGGCTCGTGCACTCCAAGTTTAAGGGGCAGGCTAACACTTCCGTCTTGCAGGTATTTGTGCCGAACGCACATGTCGGGGTAGACACAGACATTGATAAAATCCGGGCCGATAACGATGCGGTGGTTTTGTGCACTGGGGCTACCTGGCCTCGGGATTTGAAGATACCCGGTCGCGATGCAGATGGCATCCACTTTGCGATGGAATATTTACAAGTCGGTCTTCTTTGCTCACGATTCCTGCGGCACGAGCTAAGATCCTCTCGTCATGATAGCTAAACACGACGTCACTTCTGGACTCAGATCTCCAAGACGGCAGGTACATAAACGCCAAGGGAAAGGACGTTATCGTCATTGGGGGTGGTGATACGGGAAATGACTGTATTGGCACGGCCATGCGGCATGGCGCGAAGTCAGTGACAAACTTCGAACTACTGCCCGAACCACCCGGGTCGCGTGGCCGTGACAACCCCTGGCCCCAATGGCCGCGGTACGTCTAGATATTGTTCGCATCAGTCACTGTGATGGTAACACATATTTAGCATTTTCCGCACAGACTATGGTCACACCGAGGTTGCTGCCCACTTTGGAAGCGGTCAATCTTTGTTCTTGTTGAGTGTCCGATCCTTGCTGACGCGTTCCGCCCACAGACCCCCGTGAATACTGTATTTCAACGAAGGACTTTGTTGTCGATGACGAAGGGAAACTACAAGGTCTGAACACCGGTAAGCATCGATTTCCGATATCTTTGTTGAAGTTTACCCAACTTACCCTTTTAGTTCGCGTCGAATGGACAAAGGACAGTGGCGGGCGCTGGAAAATGGAGGAGGTGCCTGGTTCGGCAAAATACTTCTCTGCGCAGCTCGTCTTCCTTGCCCTTGGTTTCTTGGGCCCGCAGCCCGAGGTAATCGAGGTACTTGGCGTGAGCCAAGACGCGCGTTCGAATATTCGAACACCTAACAAGAAGTATTCGACCAATGTGGATGGCGTCTTTGCCGCGGGCGATTGTCGTCGTGGCCAGTCCTTGATTGTCTGGGGTATCAAGTGGGTTCTTGTTGATTCTCTCACCGCGAGCTCGGTCTGATCACGCCAATTCCCTTCACAGCGAAGGGCGTGGAGCGGCGGCTGAAGTAGACCTGTGGCTCATGAAAAATACCCGACTTCCTGCTGCTGGAGGTATCAAAACCAGGGTACGTATTCTTACTTATACGAAGACCGAACCTTATTTTGGTTTGACAGCACTTTGTCCCACCCCCGAGCAACGTTCCCAACGGTGGCCAAACTGTGATATCCGTCGCAGCATAAATTCAGAGTACATCTTTCTCCCTTTCGCAATTCTTACAACTTCTCATCTTTCTCCTCGTAGGTATTGGCTGTGAAAGTTATATCCTTTTGTAGTCAAACAATCTATGTATGATATATCTATCAATGGATCAATATATAAGGGTCTAGCCCTCCACTTCACCAGTCGGGCAGCTGGATGGGAGATAGAATCGTACATACAGCAAGGTCAAATATATCTACTCTTGGTATATCCGGACATAGCCCCCACCCCATTTCTCCATTAGTGCCTTTCCAGAGGCAGTAGGCTGCGTGAATGCGACTTCACCGCACCTGGGGTCCAGGGGACAACCATGCACAAAAGTTGCGGCTGCGGCATCAAGTAAACGAAGAGCGATGCCGCGCCGCTGGTAGGCGGAGGGTACGAACAAACGCGAGACGCCCATCGGCGTCGGAAGAGGCTCCGGTTTGCAAAATAGACCAGAACTAGGGTCGACAGAGACCAGACGGGCTGTGGGAGGTGGAACGGTGTTTGCTTTTGAAGGTGTGGGGGAGCCTTGGACTTCTGCTGGTGAGGCGACTGCCAGGGCATCAGAGATATGGGTGGCAACTATACAGCCAGCGATAATTTCGCAGGAAAGTGATCTCTCCGATGGGATGAGGAAGAGGTAGACCTTTGAGACATGAAGTACATCGCGGGTAAGTGGAGGTGAGGAAAGGTGCAAAGATATTGTCTGTAGGAGTGTAGCCAGCTTCGCGAGGTGGGATTCTATTAGATAAGTTTTCGTGTACCGTTGAGTTGGATCATACCTTTGTGCCAATCTTTCCACCGACATCCGCGCTCACGGATATAATCCTGCCCAATTTGCCGACCTTGAGCTTTACACTGGTAGCAATTTCGTAGACGTGAGCCTCCGCAGCAGCTCTTTCTTCGTCACGACGCCACTGCATGCCTCTCTGGACTCTAGCGCAATGAGAATTGTGTAGGGTTTCATCCTCAGGAGCCCCCTTCGTGTAAGTGAGATCGCAGAGAGGACATGTGCGCAGGATAGACGAATCGAGAGTGAAATGAAGCTGAGTGAGATTCTTGGGAGGTCGGTCCTCTTTACTCTTGAGGTTGTGCTTTGTCTTGGACTTGGAGACCCGTGCAGAAGCGGAAGGAATAGCTCGAGCGGGTTGAAGGGATTGGGGTGTATTATGAAAGGACAGTCGCTCTGCGAGGGGACGCTTTCTGGTGGATGGCTGTGGTGATGAACACGTAGACTTGCGGGATGAGCGAGAGCTGGTATAAGTCCGCATGAGAAAGCCACTGGGGGCAGTCGCGCTCGCGTCGATGTACTAACGCGTCAATCACGTGCACTGATTACTGTGACTTGACCAGGACCATCATCCCAGCATCATGTCACTGTCCACTATCGGGACATGTTCCTCGATTGTTGCAAATGCGTTTGTCTTTTTCTCTTTCTGACTTATCATCACACTCATTCAAGCTATTCAGTCTCTTTGCGGGTGGTATCTTCATCTTTCCTCTTCTCTCACCCACGCTCGCTCTTCACCTTAAATTCACACAACCACAACTCACAACCATCGTTCTCCTGTGGGGTCTTTAACATACCTACTTCCTTCTTTCTGACATTTTTCAGTGGGATGATGGGCCAATATCCGTTCGCTGCGTTCATTGGCAAAATTGTCGACGAATATGGCCCTTGGGCGTGCTCTCTGATCGCCTCATTTCTCTTTTCGGGTAGCTTCGCTATCCTCGCTGCGGAGATAGCCAAGACTCCGGACGATATCACGGGACCTTCAGAATCCTCCTTCGGGATCCTCGCTGGAACTTTCTTCATGATGGGTCTTGCGACTGTTGCCTCGTATGTTTCCTCATATTTAGCGCCCGCTCTTAACCTCACGTCTTTGTTCGACATAGGTACTTTTCTTCCCTCTTTGCCGCCTCTCGGACTTTCCCTCAATACCTTGGTGCCGCTTCCGGGGCAAGCATGACGGTCTTTGGATTGTCTCCCCTATTCCTCTCCCTTCTAGCATCCACATTCTTCACCGATCCGTCCACCGGTTTGGATGTCCCCCGTTTCTTAAATTTCTTGGCCCTCACATCAGGAATCGTCCACCTTATCGGTGCTTTCAACATGCGCTTATGCAAACATCAGTGCATAGCCCCATCGATGCCCGCGAGTGCTTCCACAAGTGACGAGGAGCGTTCAATTGACGAACGCGAGCCCCTACTGTCTAACAAGCCCCATCATTCGGAGCTACAGACCATACCCATTGGAGAGAGCCAGTCCCGTCATTGAGCTGTTCAAGGATTCTCATTTCTGGTTGCTAGCCCTCGCAGCCCTCCTCATACTTGGTTCTGTAAGTCGCCGCTTGGCCACCCGATATCTCTTCCATAACCGAACATCTGCAGTGCGAAATGATTATTTCAAATATTGGAACCATCGTTCTCTCTCTTTATCCAGAGCGCATTTATGGTGGAGGTCCTTCCTCTGCAGCAGCTACCGCGACTCAAGTACGCCTCATTTCCATCTCCAATACCCTGTCTCGTGTTGTTGTTGGCCCTCTTGCGGACTTAATATCCCCTGTCGCTTCCCGTGCTTCTGGCGATTCGCCAACATTGCCGCAAAGATACCGAATTAGTAGAGTTGCCCTTTTGTCTTTCGTCCCACTCCTTCTTGTGGGAACTTTTCTTTATCTGGAGTTGGCTATCAGAACCCCAGATGACCTTTGGATACTCAGGTATGCAGCATTATTCTTGACCCTTCTATGTTGTTGGTTCACCTCTCTCTAGCGTAAACACTGGTGCCGCCTATGGTATCACGTTCACGATTTTGTGCGTCACTTCTACTTCCTTCTCGCACGTCACTCAGTGTTTGGCCATGTAGACCCAGTATTGTTTCCACGATCTGGGGCAATAGGGACTTTGGGCGCAATTTTGGCATTGTGACCTACGCCCCCTTCTTTGGAACGCCTCTTTTCTCGTACCTGTATGCATTCGTTTCGGATCACAACAATGTCGGTGCCGGCGTTTGCACTGGTATTGCATGCTGGAGTTCCACATTCTGGGTCATTACTGGCACGACCCTTCTGTCCTGTGCCGCAAGCACCCTTCTGTGGCGACGGTGGGCCGGACTGGTCTAGAGGAGGTCCATGGATAGATTTCAGCCTCCAATCCAGTCGGCGAGTCAGTAGGTATTCTTTCCATACTATCATTCTCTACACGCTATCCCTACATGCTGTAGATTTAATCGCCCCTGTATGACATAACGTAGTGGTTAGTTTTGTACCATTTGCTTTCGACGCTTTCACCTATAGACTGGACATTTGCCTCGTCACCGAGTCATCGTGGAGCCTCGAGCCAGCTTTGGTTGTTTGACAGTGCGTTCTATGTCGCAAGCCAGCACACAACGTTACGCAGAGTTATGGGTACACCCTATTACTGCATTCACGCGAGTTGGGTGACCACCGAAGAGGGGGTGCAGATCACAAATAGGCATTGTGATAGCCCTGTTGCGATCAGGGTTTTGCGAGGCGATAGTCATTCGGGTCTTCATATAGCTTCATGGCTTCATATATCTCGTTCGATCTTGCGTGCCCTTTGGCGGCACTCTTGCCAGTGGGCAGGCTCTCGTCCATTTTCGCTTTGTCTGATCACTACTCCGTGTCCAATGCCCCTCTCCATGCATTACGGCACCTGTCTACTTGAAAGGTTCAATCCGATAGTAAGTTATATTTTATCCAAAGCTTGAACCCAATAGCTAGTGTGTTCAGCTGTCGATCACTATCGTCCGGAACCCCGACAAGCCTCCAGGCCTGGGCTTCGATATTTAATAGTCCTGTAAATGGCCATGGTCCGGTTTTTGTGATGCTCCGGTAGCCAAAAAAAAAAAACCCCTCGGCGGGTTCTGCTGGTTTTGTACCGCTTACATAAAATAATTCATCTCCATAGAAATACTAGGGGCCCCATTCACAACAACGTTGCCGTTGTCGCATCGCCAATCACCATGGCAGACAAACCAACCAAGCAAAAGCTGTGGGGTGGCCGCTTCACGGGGAAGACGGATCCACTGTAAGTCTCTATAGTTATCACTAACTGATGCTGACTACCCGGATCGAACAAAGCATGCACGCGTTCAATCAATCATTGGACTATGATCGGAGGATGTACGCCGCAGATATTCGTGGGTCGATCGCATACGCAAAGTCGTTGACGCTCGTTGGTATCCTCACCAAGAGTGAAGAGGTCAAGATTGTTGAAGGTCTCTTGGCAGTTAAGAAGGAATGGGAAAGTGGCCAGGTTGGCTTTCTATCTCTCCACATGATAACCTGTGGTATCTTATCTGAGCAGTTTCGAATTCAACCTGACGATGAGGACATTCACACGGCGAATGAGCGGCGCTTAAGTGAACTGATAGGTCCCCTAGGAGGGAAATTGCACACTGGTCGCTCAAGAAACGATCAAGTCGCGACGGACATGCGCATCTGGCTTCTTGACCAAGTCGACGAAATTGAAGCAAGCTTGGTCGCACTGATCCGGGTCATGGTCGAGCGTGCTGACAAGGAAGTCGACTACCTAATGCCTGGATATACACACTTGCAGGTTATTATTTTCTGCATATTTTGGACATAAACGCGCAGCTGATCGGCGATGAAATTGTGCAGCGCGCCCAGCCCATTCGCTGGTCCCACCTTCTCTTGTCTCACGCCTTTTCTTTTAGCTCAGATCTCGAGCGCCTCCGTCAGCTCATTCCCCGGATATCTGTTCTTCCATTAGGCTCAGGTGCACTTGCTGGTAACCCCTTCTCTGTTGATCGTCTTTACCTCGCGAAGGAGCTCGGGTTCCAGTCACTTGCGGAAAACAGTCTATGGGGTGTAGGCGACCGCGACTTTGTCATCGAGTTCATGATGTGGGCCAGTCTGACGACAACCCACCTCAGTCGCATGTCAGAAGACTTCATCATCTATTCGACGGCAGAGTTCGGCTTCATTACTTTGAGTGACGCTTATAGGTTTGCTCTCGTAGCATCGTAGATGGAATAAATGCTCACGGGCTCATAATTAGCACGGGCTCAAGTATAATGCCTCAAAAGAAAAACCCAGACTCACTGGAACTACTTCGCGGGAAGTCTGGCCGCGTATTCGGAAACGTCAGTATTTGTTTGCTTGCCTTCTTAACGTGTACGTGTTGAAAACAGGGCAGATGGCAGGATTCCTTGTGAGCTATTAAAGGGCTACCGTCAACATACAATAAGGATTTGCAAGAGGACAAGGAACCCTTGTTTGACTCAGTGGACACTGTCTCGTCGTGTCTTCGCATTGCCGAGGGGGTCATTGGGACACTGAATGTGAACGATTTGGATCACGATCTTGAAGTGACAAATTAACAGCTCTCCAGGTACATCCAGAAAAGATGAGACAGGCGCTCACTATGGACGTCTTGGCTACTGACCTAGCCGACTACCTCGTGCGCAAAGGGGTGAGTGTATTTGTTCGTACGTCTGCCACAGACCACTACGATGCGTCGAACAGGTTCCATTCAGAGAAACACATCACATATCCGGTCGCGCAGTAGCCCTTGCAGAGTCCCGGAAGTGTCAACTGAACGAACTCACAGTCGCCGACTACGATGAATCTTCACCCTGAGTTCGGGAACGACGTTCATGAAGTGTTCGACTTTGAAGCCAGTGTTGAGAGACGGCAGGCGATTGGGGGACCCAGCCGTGCAATGATAAGTAGACAGGTTGCAGTGTTGCGAGAAAGACTCAGTGGTTAAGTGAGACATAAAATGTATACTCGAAAGCCAAAAGGCGGCGTAGAAGTGGAAATATTTGGCACAGGAATGCAAGACCCTACAGACAGTGACCGAAAGTGACAACAAGCGAAGTCTTGCAAGCGCCAGCGGATCATTTCGCCGGTTTTGCTGTGACCACACACAGCCACATACCCCTCCCCCTCCCATCTTCACCCCTCTCCCCCCATTCTTGCTGCTTACCTCCAACATTGACTGTTGTCGGGTCCTAAACATCACCGTTCACTCCTATCTTCGTTTACACATCGCACTTCCACAATGGCTAGAGACAGACTTGCGGCAATGAGAGTCAGTGCCACATTATTCAGCATGCAGTTATTGTGTTAATTGGCGACTCTTCAGGCTCAGCAGACTGCGGGCAACAATCCTAGCAGGTGCGTCCTGGTCGTGTTTCTCGACTAGGTGTCCAATAGTCTCAACGAACATATAGCAATTCGTATCCCACGCAACGTCCTGGTAATGATGGGGGTTACTCCCGTCGACATAACCCCTATGCCCAACAAGACGACAACCCCAGTTATGAGTTGTCTGATGTGAACCCCAGCACTGCGCATCTGACCACGAACATGGCTGCGGATACCATGGCTGCTTTTTATGACGAGGTACGCGCACCTTCGAATAGGATGAGTTCTGACGGGTTCGATTGTTTTCGCATAGATTTCGTCCGTCCAGGAGAGTGTCAAACTCTTTAATGACAACATCTCGAGAATATCGGACTTGCATGCGCGATCGCTCAACAACACAGATGACGCTGCAGCAGCGCGCAATACCCAGCAATTGGAAGAACTCGTCAACGAGACAAGTGCCCTCAGCTCAACCCTCAAGCGAAGGGTCAAAGCACTTGAACGTCAGGGTGGTTCCGCACGGGAAGCACAGATCAAGAAGCAGCAGGTCGGTGCTTTGTTACGTGCTCGTGACTTATACCATTGGGACCGACCCTCTATAGACCTGCATTAGTCAAATCAAAATTCGTGGAAGCCATTCAAAACTACCAGCAGGTTGAGCAGCAATACAGGCAGAAATATAAGCAGAGGATGGAACGCCAGTTCAAGATCGGTGCGTCCTATCGAGTGCCCTTACATGTTTGTACATCGACCTGACGACCGCATCCGCAGTCAAGCCTGATGCGACACCAGAAGAAGTACGTGCTGTCGTTGAGGATGATCAAGGCGGACAAATATTCTCTCAAGCTGTGAGTTCTGTCGTTTTGACTTGTATGAGTATGTTCTGAACGCTTTATCAGCTTATGAGCTCGAACAGGTACGGCGAGTCTCGTGCCGCTTACCGTGAAGTACAAGAACGTCATGAAGACATCAAGCGTATCGAACGGACTATTGCCGAACTCGCGCAGTTGTTTAATGACGTCCGTCTCTTCGCGTACTTTGAGGGATCACTCGTCTAACTAGCGTACTGAACATCAGATGAGCATCCTGGTCGAGCAACAAGACGAGACCATCAATATCATCGAGGCTCAGGCTAGTGAGGCGGAGAAGGACGTAGGAAGCTGGGTGAGAGACGCCTCTGACTGCTTGGATGCTTCCGTTGTTGATCGTGTTCTTAGTCTTGGCTACACGGATAAGGCCGTTAGCTCCGCACGGGCAGCCCGTAAAAAGCGATGGATCTGCTTCATCATATTCCTCATAATCCTTGCTATTGTCGGCGTCGTCGTGGGTATTCAAGTCGCGAACCACAACAAGTAGAATGCAACCCCAACTTGTGCTGGTCGTCTTCTGTACTTCGTTGACATCCGGGAGAACTTATTTATCTCAGGTTTAATGCTTTCTTTGCAAGTTATTCGTTCCACTCTTTCTGCGTCCGCGTGCTTTTTAAATTATTTTCACACACCCTTGGACACGTAGCTCTGTTTAGCGTACTACCGACTTCCACCGAGATATCTTAGTCTACCCCGGGGTGTGCATAGTAATTGGATGCGCTGCATTCCTCCAAGATATAGATACCCATTATGACATTGAAGGCAGTGAGCTTGTTCCAGTGCAGAGAACATAAGTGTTATCATAGAATGACGTGCAAGGTACTTACGTTGACAAATGGTATTATGTCCATAGGTTTGTGAGTACTATGGATCGCCAGATTCGGCCTGAATCTTGTGTGTTGTTAGGATTGGAACTCGGAATCTGGTTGTGGTCCTGTATCGTGCTTGCGGTGTATATGAACACCTTCCTCACTCGAAGTCTCGAAGTCTCGTGACAATGAGTTGCTAGCACTGCAGTATCATTGTACTATTGTATTACAATACAGTAATCGAGGCTGTCCTAGTAACCGAGCACAAAGCACGGTCGTGCTCATTGCATCTGCATATCGATTTTCAAGTTACTTGCCACAGCACCCACCATGCACGCCGTCCATTAAAATCATTACTGTAGTGACCCACCAAACCCCCTTTCCATAACCCCAGATAGGCACTGTAGGACACCTGGCCTCCGGGTCCACAGCAGTCAACTGTCAAACTTCTCACCACCAACCCTCGTTGACACTAATTTGTCCTTGTACAGGCTGTGATCACTTCCTAGTTAATATATGCTATCTGCTGTAAGGGGATGACTACGCCCCGAGTACAATGAGCCACAACAAAGTTGCAAACCATAAGACTGGACGTGAAACAGGAACCAAAACTGGTCCCTGTCTGGCCGGCTCAACAGTTCTGGGTCTTGACGCCGAAATGGAGCGTGCGGTCAGGGTTGAGGAGGCTATGTTCGGGGGACCGGGCTCAGGAAGGGCCGTGAACATGAGTTAGAGCCGCCATCGCATCGCGTCGCAAGTTGCGTGTTGTTAGCCTTGCCTTTTCTCGGAAAATGCCGTTGCCCAACCGTCGATCTTAGATCTTCGAATGCTGACGCGTCCCGTCCCCCTCACCTCATATAAATCAAGCCCCTCCTCTTCCTCTATTCCAAAGTCCCACCTCACACCGCACGAGAAACATCTCACCGTCCCCATTCCTCTTTGTACGTTAATTCCCGACCGAAGTCATCGCGTTTCTGGGTTTAACCATACCACGGCTCTTATTCAGGTCCCTTCAGCTAGAACTTCCTTCGATCAAAGTCATGCCGGCCAAGAAGCGTTGCCAATTCCATAGCGAGCAGCAATGTAACCAGGCTGCTTTGCGTATCATCGGAAACTGTCCCCATTGTCGCTCCGACTTCTGCGGAACTGTGCGCCTTCAGCAGTTAGTTTCGCTTTCGTCCATGTTAACATTTGTCTGTTTTGTAGCATCGCTTACCGGAGCACCATGCATGCAATAAACTCGAGGATTGTCGGCAGCAGGCCTTCAACCGCAACAAGCTCAAGTTAGAGAGTGAGCGGACCGTGGCCTCCAAGTTGGCGACTGCATGATTACATCCTCTTCACCCTCCCTCCTCCCCCTCTTTCATACCCCCCCCCCCCTCATCATATGTGAGCCACCCTCCACACACGTCCACTTACTGAAATGGATATAACGTTTTCCTCCCCCTTCCGACGTCGGCATACGCTTTTCCATTTGATGCAATATCAATCACGGACATCTAGGATGCTGTCTATCCCTCCTCTAATTTTGGCCCCCAAATTTTCTCTTCCTTTGGGCACTCTATTTTGTAGATTACTGCCATTGTTTTGTATCGATCCTCCGTGGCCATAGGCATTATTATGATTGAATAGGTTTCTTCGAGAGCGAATATGGCCGACTGTGAATAGGTGACGTAAATCGACTTCGGTCAAGGAGGCAGGCACTCGGACTGGTGAAGCACCGAGGCGCCCCTTCGGATGGTCTTCGGACTGAGCGTAAACGGGGCGGCGACCTTGTTACGTCCTGAACGAGAATTCTCCCCATTTTCCCCGCGTGATACCACAGTTGAGGTGCTTGAGCGGGCCCTCAATTGGATCGGGGATAACAGCCATGCCTGCTGCCGTGATTACAACACGAGTTCTGGGCGCTACCACACTCGATACAAATAGCAAGTGTCCCATGGGCCGTTGGCTTCCGTCCGAGTCACACAGGTCAAGCACAAGCGACACTTGAACCGGCCTTTCTTGGATCCAGCTATCACGTGTGTTGTCAGACAGACTGCCTATTTTTCGGTGGGTAGGGATTCATGTTCGTTGATCGACCCCCCTAAGTTCCTGCCGTTGGCCATCACCTCTGACATGACGGGTAGATTGCAACAGATCGCACAACATCTCACTTCGCAGTCCATGTCGGCAGGTTAGTAGATCAAAATATTGGCCCCGCCAAAGACGCTCATGATTCGCAGAGACCTGGAACAATGTACCTCTGGCCCCGCCAGACAGGTACGAGTTCTAATGATATATCGAGCAAAGTAGCGGATGCTCAGACACATCGACAGCATTTTCAAGTTGACTGCAGCCTACAAAGCCGATCCGTACCCCCACAAGATCAATCTCGGCGTAGGCGCTTATCGTGACGACGACAGTAAACCATGGGTGCTACCTAGTCGTGAAGAAAGTTTGTGAATTTTTTTTTCCGTGTTATCTTTCCCTGCCGACGCACTGCAGGCATCACAAATAATCCTGAACGACGCTACGCTCGATCACGAGTATCTTCCCATTACGGGTCTTTCCGAGTTCGTGACTGGCGCTGCACGTTTGATATTAGGAGAAAATTCCCCTGCCATTTCAGAAGGTCGTGTCGTTAGCGTACAGACGATTTCTGGGACTGGCGCCAATCACCTCGGCGCGCTCTTCCTGAGTAGGTATTACCATTTCAATGGTGACAAGGCGATCTATCTGAGCGACCCAACTTGGGGTAAGTGTTTTACTAGATCTATGGCCTGCCCTGACATCTTACGTGATGCAGCCAATCATTTTGCCATCTTCAACAATGTCGGGATCAAACCGCTCCTGTATCCTTATTACGACCCGAAGACCATTGGTCTCGATTTTACTGGATTCCTTGCAACGCTCCAGAGCGCTCCGGAGCGTTCGGTGTTCTTACTCCACGCCTGCGCTCACAATCCCACGGGTGTCGACCCTACGGAAGAGCAATGGAAGACTATTGCGGATGTCGTAGTCGCAAAACAGCACTACGCTTTCTTTGACACCGCTTATCAAGGTTTCGCGAGTGGTGATCTGGAGCGGGACGCTACGGCAGTCAGATACTTTGTGTCGCGAGGCGTGCCTCTACTTGTTTGCCAGGTGCGTAAATGGTAGTATTCAGTCGGCGTTGGATATCTCTGATTCGAGGATTTGACCAGAGCTTCGCCAAGAATGCGGGACTCTACGGCGAACGCGTTGGTGCGCTTCACCTCGTAACACCAACCAAGGAGACGGCAGACCGAGTGCGCAGTCAATTGTCTGTGCTACAACGAAGTGAGATTTCGAACCCCCCGTCATACGGTGCGCGTATAGTACGTAATCATAACCTTCGTATACCTAGCCCTGGATCGATCCGATGTTGCTATCTCCAGGTTGCGTTGATCCTGAATAACCCCGAACTATTTGAGGAGTGGAAAGCAGATATCCGGACGATGGCTGGCCGGATTATCGAGATGCGCAAGGAGCTATACCGCCTGTTGACTGAAGAGTTCAAGACGCCAGGAAACTGGGAGCATATAGTCAACCAAATCGGAATGTTCAGGTGCGTAGACGACTGACGACCAAAGTCTCTGACTGACATATGGCATTTAGTTTCACCGGAATTTCTGAGGCTCAATCCAAGGCGTTGACTGAGGGCGCACATGTGTATTTGACCACGAACGGAAGAATTTCGATGGCTGGGCTGAACACGAAAAACATTAGGTATTTTGCAAAAGCACTAGACGGGGTGGTACAGAGAGTTTAAAAAGGTTGAAGACAATGAAGTCGTTTGTACTATGGGACCAGAGCTTCGAGTTGGGGTAACTGAGCACAGCTGTCTTACTGTCTAACTGGACCAATTGAGCACCTGTGTCTGGACAGTTCTCGGACTATAGGCGATACGAGCCAAGCTTCCAAGCTTTTCAAGGGTATCGCCTAGACTCATAACTAGTCGCAGAATGAGGTCTTAGCGAAGCCGGTCGCCGCTCATAGAATTTGCTGTTGTTTTTTATACGGTTGCCTCGAACTCGTTGAGCTAGGAACCTACAATCGCCAGTGTCTTCAGTTTCACCGGCTCACCGTGGTAGTGCGAATTTCCTACCAGAGCGTTAGCGACCAGTTAAGGACTTTCCAAGCCACGTTCCTCCGGGCTCCTGAACATGTGTGTCTGGTATTGTATTGGCCTGATTCCGCTGGCATTGTTCGTACCAAGGCGCCGGCCTTGTTATTTTCCCCAACACCCGTGTGGCAACAAGACCGCTATTCTTCTCAGTGCCCATAAGGAGCCACAGCCCTCCCTTACCTATGCATTGTCCTCTCCCATTTCTATTTACCCCTCCACGCTCCTTGCTGGCTACTTCGCGGTTAAGTTACCCAGTGCCACCGTGAACCCAAGTTTGCTGTGGAGCAAGAATGCCGACACCTCAGCCCTCCCGCCTTCTGCTGGTCAAAAGCCCATTTCTCCTCGTCCGATTCGTCGTTTTCTGTGAGCAAAGTAACTCGTCCTCCCGTTGCAATCACTCACGTCCCTACTCTAGCACTCCTGGTCTATTTGGGGTTGACTGCGCTGGGTTTCGCAGCATGGGAAGTGGGCGCAAGCAGGGCAGCTGGAGCTCACGGTGAGCCTCAAACTTTGTCTCTCCTTCGGATTGCTCAGAACGCGGGTTCATGCTAGTTAACGGAGCGCCTGCCCTCCTCATCTTCACCAGCATCGCAACGTCTCTTTGCATAGCCGCGTGCGTGTCTCGTCGCATATCAATCAAGTTGCCTTCCCTTGACAGAATAACAGATCTTTGGTGGATGTGAAGATATCATCACTCAAGGTCTCGATGGCGGGGGTCGAGTGTCTTTGGACAGGTGTCTTCTCTTCATTGCAGATAGGTACCACACTGTTTACTTCTCCTCTGGCGTTTCTGATGCCAGAAATAATAGCTGCCAGTGTCTTCGTTACTTTAGTCGGTCCTCCAGAGTCTTGTGCGGTGGGGGCACCACTAGCCGTCTGCGCCTCGACCACCATCTTGGTTCCTGTATCCTGGCTAGCCGCGACGTTGCGTGAGCATGGTTCTGCTCTACCCAGAACTCGATCTTCCTAACTCTCCCTGTTCCTCCAGTACTGGGTTACTTCATGGCAATTACGACACTGTGCATCACGCACTTGCGCTTGTATCCCGCGCTATGGTCCATGCCCCTCTATGATATCGCCTGGTTTGAAGAGGATAATGCTAAAGACAAGCGCAACTCAGCCCCTCAGCTTCCCCCTATAAACGCCTCCACCCTTACACGCCTTTCCGTCGTCTCTCGTCGCCATTCAACTTCCTCACTCCCCTGGGACGTAGAAAATCAAGTTCCAGTTTCAACCTCCCCTGATCGTGAGAAGCCCCTGCCGTCACCCACACCTTCAAACGTCTGGTGGGGGCGTCTTCTTCCCGGTCGGGCTGGGAAGGATCACCCTTTCAGTATCCGTCGCGCGAAAAGAACTGAGTTCCAGTGGGAGAGTAATGAGGGTGACCTGGGATATGGCCGGCGTGCCCCGTCTACGTATCCTGGATTGCAAGCACCACCGGGTGTGTCACAATTTCCACCATATCCATCGGTCACGGAAGTAGCTTTGAATGAAGATGAACCTATACCATTAGGTGATCGGTCTCAGTGGGTTCGTGCTGCGAGGGTCCCCAGGCCATACGTCCCCCGATTACATGACGGATAGGGTGACCGGTAGTTGACTGCCAGAGGCTTTACTATATGTGTATCCTAGTTCGTGCACTCCTTACATTACAGTGTATTTTATTGGTCGCTCTGTAAAAGGTAAATGTAGCATCATGAACAATAGAAGCTTTAAATAGATCCGAAGGGATAAGAGAGAACGTGATCAACCTAAAGTATAGTGGAGAAACGGAACGACTCAGGGGCCAATGATTAACCCGTTCGGGTTTGAGATTCTAACCATGTGACTCTCGCGTGGAGCTCCTGATTCTCCTCCCGTGTCTGGGCGAGTGCGGAGCGAGACTCTTCTAGCTCATACTTCACCCGAGCTAGCTCCTTAATTGTGTCTTCTCCGATTTCCCCAGCACCGACTGCGACGCCTACAGGAGCTGAGGGTCGGTATTCTTTCCGAGACGCGGTGTAGTTGCTCACCTCCTACTAATTTCAAAAGTCGCCAGAGACGGAGGGCGATGAGCAATCCAGCCAGTTCGCGTTCCTTTCCTCTGAGAACGACCTCGAGGACGAATGTCGTTACAATGATGGTGGCGTCAAAGAGATGAAGAGACGCATGCGGAACCTGCCCATGGGGCTTGTAAAACTCGAGTCCGAGTGACCATACGGTAAGGGGAATCTCAATGAGGAAGAGTGTAGTAATCACGGTGGAAATGAGAGAAAGGACCTCCAGCCACGCTGGAGCACCGGGAGCACCAGACGTTTCACAGTCAGAGGACAAGAGGGTGTAGGCGAGATCGACTAGCACACACCCGGCGTCTATGACGATCTATGAAAAATGGGTTAAAAATAAAGAAACAACTATATGAGATGAAAACAGTAACGGACAAGTGTGATAACAAATTTGTGAGCAGTAGAGGATTCTAGGGCTTCAGCCACATGTTCACGCCAGGTAGATGGTGAAGCCACCGTCTGAGACTGGTCTTGCTGATCTTGAGAATACGAAGAAGGAAGAAGTGGTTCCTGCTCAGACGATCGTGACATGCCGTACTTGACTACTGTAAGTCCTGCAATTGCTCTGACTGTAAATCACGGTTTCTGATACTGGGCCCGACTCAGACGCCTCGTGGGATCACGTGCAGATAGATCACCGTTTTAGGCCGAGGCGCAAAAATATGCGCTGTCCAAGATACCCATGGCCATCAGCGCTCAGCACACCAAGACACATTAGTACCGTAAACACGCGCGCTCATCATCATCAACCTACTGGGGCTGTTCATGGCTACTACTTAGAACGGCCTGATGTGAAGGCTGTAGTGACGTCCACAGCCCTGATTCCACGCTTTAACTAGATACACTCTGCAAAAGTATGATTATGATGGCAGCATTGTGATGTGTCAAGCCCAAAGTCCGCATTAGTGACCGTGCGCCCATCCAGTTGACTGGTAGCTCTGTTACTACTATCATTCGTGTCGGACCGTCAATGGCCATCACCGCCGCCGGACATAGTAAAATCGCCCTAAAGGGCGTGCTTCCAGTGCCACGCCTGATACCCTCTTTCTTTCCCTCCACTGGCTGGCTAGGTCTTGTGCTTGGCCTTTATATCCGCACGTACTTCGTACCGTCGGAATCTGGGGGCGCGGGGTCGCCTTCCTTTTCGTTGTTCCTGCTTTTTTGTTTTTTTTTTGTCACGTCTTCATTTGATTCGTCATGAACGTTTGGGTCATTTTTCGCAGAGCGAGAATTGTTTTGTTTTGTGAGTATTTATCATAGTGTTCGTGTCTTCAGCTAACCGTTGTGCGTCTTCTATAGCGTTGCTAGTTTTGCTTTGCTTCACGTGGGCCGCCCTCTTCGCCTGTCTTCCTCGCCCACGAGTGGTCACATTTTTCCGAGTTTCAGAGTGCGCCAGTCCTGAAATGTGTGTGTGTGTTACCTCCTGACAGAGCTATCCAGAGATCGTGGTTTTATGCTTGTCGTCGCTTTATGGCTTCACTGGCGTCCTCCTGTATTTAATGTGAGAGATTCGAACGCTTGTGAAACTTACACCCTAACACCGTCCCCAGGGCTGTGGTGCAATTCCGTTTTTGGTGGGACGTTGCGCGAGTTGTGTCGCTTTTAGTCATCCATACTGGTGAGTTAACAACCACACAAACGAGAAATAGTTTAACATGGCGAGTAGGAGGTTCCTTAGTGTTCATGCACTATCGCAATAGTTTTCCTTGTCGCGGATTTGGTAGGTGAACCCAAATTTCCACTAGCTGCGCTGATTCGAGCCAATCCTAGGGACGGAAACAGTTTGCAGACAGTTTACTTTTGCCATCCTCATCGGATGCTGGGTTTTCACTGCGACGAGTAAGATAGATCATATTGGTTACTAGCCGGCTGTGCTAAGGTCCCTCGTGCTTACAGTACTCTTTTTCGCCGTCATTCTCGGGATCATGGCTTTCCTCCCTCGACCAGTGGAACCAAGCGGAGAAGAAGACTTCCCTCCTAGCCCCGCTTCGTTCAAAGCAGGCAGCCTTTACGATGGGCGACCCCCATCCTTTCATTCTTTCGATCCGCGCATGGGTTATGATGACAAGAGTGCATTTCCAGATGAGCCACTCTCCTCAGCACATGCGCTCGCCCTGGCCAACGCCGCTCCCCAAGAACCACCTCGTCTCTTCCAGACCAAGAACAACACTGATGATCCTATATATGCTCAGATGACGATTATTAGGACAGATAGTCCCATGAACCCCCCCGGCGTTGACATGAAGAAAGCCGACTCGCTTTATTTCAATCCTTTCAGCTCTCCTTCACCTCCCCCACTTCCCCTCTATACACCGGCGTCAGAGACCGGAAACGAACCCTCCTCAGTTCCACTGATTATACCAGGCCGGCTTCCTACCGTCCCCGAACTGATGTACGGAGCTCGTGGCATGACTTCTGATTCTATTCCCCGCGACCGCGCCACTCCATATACGCTAGGGATCGACACCGATCCCAGTGCCAACTCGTTGCCAGCAACCTTCAGGGGAAGTCACCAACCGCGCCATTTGTACCCGGAACCCGTGCAGACTGCTGAGCCCCGTATTTCTTCGTTCCACTCCGCTACTGCGAGCATCCACTCCAAATGGGCGATGTCACCCTCGCATGTCCTCCCCCCTCCAGTCTTCACTCCGAGTGCAAGTATATTGCAAGACCCCCCGTCAGTATACCACGCGCAGAACACGACTCTCAAGCGTAATGCCTCAGTGCCGAACGGGTCTGTTCTGGGTCACGGCGGAAGTCCCCTTCAGAGAAGGGGCAGCGATGGACAGGTGGTTGACCACGCACAGTGGCAGGGACTTGTATTGGGTGCAGCAGCGAAGCCTTGAAGATTTGTGCCTCTCCGACGCGGTCCGACTCGGGGATTCTTTCGTGGGGGCAATCATCCATGACTCTCCGATGTAGTCGAGGTTTCTATGTATCCTTGTGCTGTACTACCCACGTTCTCCAGGTAATCCGCTCCACCTATCTATGTAAACGTCACCCCGTGAGCTCTGTATCCTATCAGTTGATTCAGCTCGAAGTTACTGTAATGCTTCTACTTTGACCCACAAGGTCAGGTAGTTCGAGGATTGATTATCTTAATGACAGTTCATGTGACACCTAGAAATCAACGCATTATCCACATGCACCGCTACCCATCTAGGAGACACGTGCGTAACGGGCATGTGGTGAAATAAGCGTGGGGTGAGACGAGTGTTAAACTCGTGACACCACCTCTCAGGGACTTCGTGTAGACCATGGAGGAAAATGCAATATATATAGGTTGCGAAAACAAGACTCGTATAGCAACCTAGAAGCTCATTGCTTTGCACTAGGATAATGCGTTCCTCTCTAGTCTTCCTCTCCCTCGGGTTGTTGGCATCCGCGGTGCCAGTCAAGCGAGCCTTGCCAACACCGGTTTCGGTGGCGACGGCTAAGACATTCCTTAGCGAACGTATGGACTTATCGATGGAAATGGAGAAATCCAGGGCTCACTCACGTATGGTTTGCAGTGACCGTAGCGGTGGAGTCCAATGTGCCTGCATACTCGAGGGACTTGTTCAAGACTTGGGATACTAGTCAGTAACGCAGTAGTTCGGTATTTCACCAACAGGTGAAAAATACGCTGACAAAATTTTGGTCTCACCAGTTTCTGGCACCTGCGATACTAGAGAAAGTGAGTCACTCCCCACGCGTACCACACAGCGGCCATCTCATCCTGTAAAAATTTAGCTGTTCTCAAGAGGGATGGCACCAATGTTGTCACCGACAGCGCATGCAGCGCGGTGTCTGGAAACTGGTTTTCAATGTACGACGACGTTACAACGACCGACTCGAGCACTTTCGATATCGACCACCTTGTCCCACTAAAGGAGGTGAGGCAGCCCCGCACAGCATCGTCGCGACAGAATGGTTTATAAAATTGTCTACTTAGGCCTGGGTGTCTGGCGCAAGGAGCTGGACCGACGCTCAGCGAGAGGCGTTCGCTAACGACCTGACAAGGCCGCAACTGATCGCAGTTTCGGCTAGCTCCAACAGGTCCAAAGGTAAGAGTCACTTGGGAACGGAAACCCAGAGTCGTCCCTGATATAGTCCTTGTCTTTGTGAAACAGGTGACAGCGATCCCGCCGAGTGGATGCCCCCAGACTCGAGTTTCCACTGCACATACGTGCGGGCGTGGATCACCGTGAAACACTTTTACGGATTGACGGTGGACAGCGCGGAGAAGTCGGCGCTGACGACGTTGATTAACCAGTGTTGAAGAAAGTAGCTGAGTTGGACTTGGAGTTAGAAGTGGTACACGTGGATGAGTCAGCTGGAGGCGTCTCCCATGGCATCATCTCTCTTTCCAGAATATCCGAGTCCTAGGTCGTACTACCTCTTGTCATTATTTCGTACGGGTGAAACCGTAACCTATAGAAACCACCAATTAGTCTAATGTTAGGCGGACGGGTACTACTGACTTGGGCCTCTCAGTTCTGCTTGATGTGCTAAGAGGTTGAAGCGAGGGAGCGTGACATTTAACGATACTCATCCATTGACACAGTGCCTCTTGAACTACGTGAACCAGGAAGACCTTTCATACCTTGGGTCGCGATCGCGCTGCTCCATACATGCCAGTAACTATACCAATCTCAGAGCCTACTCGTTTCTAGGGAAAATCACCAGTCACGCTACCATATGTTCTAGATCACATGGAAATTGCCAGTGCCATGCCCCATGTTGATTCGTTCTTCACTTCGCTCTTGCGAGCATCCACTCCAAATGGGCAGCGCCACCCTCACACCACCCTCCCCCCTCCTGTCTTCGCCCCGGGTGTTGCGCACTCAAAAATGCATTCTTCCACCTGCAAGACCTTCAACCGCACACAGCCAAGGACTCGAGGCGTTGAGGACCAAACACGACTCCAGCACAACGCCTCGGAGCCGAACAAGACTGGTCCGATCGCGGTGAATGTCCGGATCATACACTTTACTCACCATAGAAGTTCTCTTCAGAGAAGAGGGTTGGATCACACACGGTGGTGGTGACTTGTATTGTCTGCGGTGGCCCACCCTTGGAGATCTGTGCTTCTCCGACTCGGGTATTCCTAAGTGAGAGGAATCGTCACAGCTCTCCGTAATGTTTCCGTCTATCTCTTGCTGTACCATAAGGATTCTTAATCCAAGTACGATGGTCCGCTCCACTTTGTGTGAACGTCGATCCCGTACCCATCAGCTTGATGTCATCGTAACGCTTCTACTTCAGATGTACTCTGACTCAAAAGGTCAGCGAATTGGTTATCATAATGACAGTTCGCTTGGCACCTAGAAATTGAAATGTTATCCACATGCACCTGTCGAGGAACGTGCTCAAGGTTCAACTCATGACTTTCCCGACATGGAACTACCAATCCAGCAGACGGAATATAAAATGGGACTAGCATAGCAACCCAGAAGCCTGAGCTCGTTAGCGGATTATGCGGTCCTCTCTGGTCTTCCTCTCCCTGGGACTGTTGGCAGTCGCAGCGCCGCTCAAGCGAGCCTTGCCAACACCAGTTTCGGTGGCGACGGCCAAGACATACCTTAGCGAATGTACGGGCTTACAGTATCCATGGAAGTGGAAGAATCTGGGGATTAACGCGACGTACTCTTTGCAGTGACAGTAGCGGCGGAGTCCAATGTGCCAGCATACTCGAGGGACTTATTCAAAACCTGGGATACTAGTCAGTCACAGAGCCGTTCGGTATTGCCCTCGAGAAATTTTCGCTGACAAAATGATGGTACTACTAGTTTCTGGCACCTGCGATACTAGAGAAAGTGAGCCAGTCTCCATGCATACCACGCAGCGGCCATCTCATCCTATAAAACGCAGCCGTTCTCAAGAGGGATGGCACCAGTGTTGTCACCAACAGCGCATGCAGCGCGGTGTCGGGACACTGGGTGTCATCCATACGACGGCGTCTCGACGACCGACTCGAGCAGTTTTGACATCGACCACCTCGTCCCGCTGAAGGAGGTGAGACAACCCCGCACAGCGTCGTCGCGATAGGATGGTAAAATTATACATCTATCATAGGCCTGGGTATCTGGTGCAAGGAGCTGGACGAACGCCCAGCGAGAGGCATTCGCTAATGACCTGACAAGGCCGCAACTGATCGCAGTTTCGGCTAGCTCCAACAGATCCAAAGGTGAGAGCCCTTGAGTCTGTAGCCAGGAGCTGTTTCTGATATAGCGCCTGTCTGTGTAAACAGGAGATAGTGACCCCGACTCCTGGATGCCCCCATCCTCGAGTTACCACTGCACATATGTGCGAGCGTGGATCACCGTAAAACACTTTTATAAGTTGACGGTGGACAGTGCAGAGAAGTCGGCGTTGACCACGTTTATTAACCAGTGTTGAAAAAAAAGGTCGGATGGAATATCGTGACTTGCTGTACTGTAAACTTGAATAAACACTGCATGATGGATGAGTCAGCTGTTCCGCATTCGAATCCCCATGGCATCTCTGTACACCCTTGCGTTCTCGCGTCGGGCTGTTCCTGGGTCGTACTACCTTTTGTCGTGATATAACACGAGCAAAGCGCTCTCTATGGAAAGCACCAATTTTTTCGGAAACCTCACGCCCATTGAGTAATGCAGTAGCAGCCAGAAGAATGGGGGCCACCGTTCGGTGGGCAGGTGCCAGTGCTGGTCTCGCTGTAGGCACTAGCTTAGGGCTCTTATCCTATGCGAACCTCCCTCGGCTCAACTGCGAGTGTAAGTCTGTTACTTTATGGGCCTATTCGGTCTTTGCTGAGATCGGCCCAGCCGATTCTACATCTACTCAGCCGACTTTGAGAGGGGTAGGGAGACCATCGGATCCAGCAGGCCTTCCTCCTCCACCAGAGTCCAGAGTCGATAAGTACGGACTCACGTTTGGGACTGTCTGTGGTATTTGCGCTGGTGTATTCGTCAAGAGGGGAGCAAAAGTGCTCGCATTCTTTTTTGGCGGGATATTTGTGTTGCTACAGGTGAGTTGTGCGTTGTCTCATCGTTGGTCTCGTCTCAAATCCACACATAGTCTCTTGGTTCTGCATCCATAATCAAAGTAGACTGGTCAAGGGCCGCGGCGCGCTTTGAAAACCTCATATATACTACAGAAGCCAATGGGGTCAGACGGCCTCCATCTGTTTATTCGCTGTGGAGGTGGCTGGTAGACTTTTTGACCGCAGATTTCCAACAGAGGGCATCCTTTATCGCAGGGTTTGCCTTGGGAATTAGAATCGGCTAGATGGTTTTGGTACGGTAACCCGCGCTTCAGTAAAAACAAAAAATTAAAAAAGAAAAGTCGACCCAGGTCAGGTCAGCTGGTACGTTAGTCAGAAATGGTCATCGAGTAGCCAAAATGACCCCCGGTGCGTATAGTTTGCAAGATTTTTGACCCCGATTGGCTGGAATTGACTGAGAATAGTCGAGTCCAGGTCCGTTCAGTCAGGGTGAGAGCATCCGATGGTCCAAAGTCATCTGGGACAAGTCAAATTTTGCCATTTATAATTAGTGGACCGTTACAGGCAGTTCTAAGTCAAACTTTTGCCAAAAAAAAAAAAAAGATCCTTTCGCAATGTATACACGATATCTGCGGGTAATATACAAAGCAGGGGTAACTATAAGAATGCGCGGCGCGGGACCTGCTTTGGCATGCAGAGCTCTACCCCTCCGCCACCGTCTGCGCAGCTGGGGCACCGGGCGAACAGAACACGCCGCCGCCACTACCACAATCGTTGTGGGTGGGACTCGCGGACGGAGTGCCCCCCTCCCCCAACACCCCGCCGCGGCTGCATCGTCGTCACAGTTGTGGCACGTGCGGCTCAGTCGGCTTGCGTTGGACCCCAGCGGTGGTAGTCGTGGGTGGTTGTGGGCGCATGTCAGATAGTTGCCCTGAATGTAGACCTGAAGTAAAAGCAGCGGTGGCAGGAAAATGAGGAAGACGAAGAGAACGAAGTAGACAACTGCGTTCAAAATGGGAGAACATGTCACGTGTCGTGTAACTCGATTAGGAGATTTTAAGTGACTCATGTGACAATTGATACGACCATGGGAAGACGCGCTAAGAACAAGCAAGGTGACCCTCTTCAAGAGCCTACGGAGCAAAGCTCCCCCAAAAAACTTGGCAAGCGTAAGGCCGATCCGGGTTCTGACCAAAAACGGCCTGCAAAGAAGGTTAAAAATCCTGCTCGACCGACTAGATCAGAGAATTTGCAAGAGAATTTAAAAACCCGACGTACGGGAAAGGCAGCGTGGAGTGACGACTCGGAGGAGTCTTGGGGCGGCATCGAGGAAAGTCACCACGAAGGTTGGGACAATGTACAGGACGAGGACGCAGTCCCTAGGTATGTGTTTTCACACTTAAGAGGGTCTGCCTCTCACTGGGTTAAATTGGGAAGATCGTTGTTCCAAGACAGTGACGTTTCTTCAAAATCGGACGCGACTTCGGCCTCTGACACGGACGAAGAGGGCGAAGATTTACCCATCACGGCGTCGAACTTCGAAGCGAGGTCTCATGCACTCGACGCAGAGCTTGCACGCGATGCCGAATTGGACGCTGAAGAACTACAGCTGGCCGCTCAAGTTAGAAGCGGACGATCTCGAAGGTGCTGAAGACATGGATTCCGATGAAGAGGAGGTGGACGCGCCCGACAATGGTACTGTTCTACCGACACCGGAAGAGCGTGCAGAAGAAAAAAAGGTCGGCGGTCCAGAAGTTCACGTTGTTCAAAAACGTATGCGCCAGTGTATCGGGATATTGAAAAGATGGAAAACATCGGGGGCAAAAACTGGCAGGTTCGTATTCTGACCTGGTCACGGTGACGATATGATCAACTCTGACAGGGATCGCGCCGAGTTTGTCGAGCAACTCATCTTGGATATCGCTAGCTATTACGGCTACAACGAATATCTTGCAGAGAAGTTGTTCCAACTTTTTCCCGCCGCGGAGGTTTATCGAACACCCGAGACAGTGTACGTGTACTGACCATATCACCAGGCTATTGAATTTTTCGACGCAAACGAAGTTCCTCGTCCTGTTACTATTCGGACGAATACTCTCCGCACCAGACGCCGTGACCTAGCACAGGCCTTGATCAATCGTGGTGTCAACCTAGAACCAATAGGCAAATGGACGAACGTTGGTCTCCAGGTGTTCGAGAGCAGTGTACCGATAGGTAATAGCCAGCCCAAGTCATTCCTCCCTTATTCTTCCCTCAACAACCACATTTCGTAGGTGCAACCCCAGAATACCTCGCCGGACAATACATGCTGCAAGCAGCGTCATCGTTTCTTCCCGTCATTTCTCTGTCGCCACAGCCACACGAGCGTGTACTCGACATGGCGTCTTCCCCTGGGGGTAAGACAACACACATGGCTGCGTTGATGCAAAATACTGGGATCATCTTTGCAAACGACGCCAACAAGGCTCGCACAAAGAGTCTAACGGCCAATATACATCGTCTAGGGTGCAAGAACGTTGTAGTATGTTCTTACGATGGACGTGAATTTCCCAAGATCCTGGGCGGCTTTGACCGCGTGTTACTCGATGCGCCATGCAGCGGGACAGGCGTCATCAGTAAAGACGCCAGCGTCAAGATCAACAAGGTGCGTCACTCGGCGTCAACGTACTTCGTCAAGTCGTTAATTATACATTGGCGTCTATGCGACTACTTCGGTGGCGTTGCCGGAAGCAGACCGAGAAAGACTTTACGTTGTTGTCGCATTTGCAAAAGCAACTTATTTTGTGTGCTATTGACAGCGTCAACCCTGCTTCAAAAACGGGTGGATACTTGGTCTATTCGACTTGCTCGGTGACTATCGATGAGAACGAAGCAGTGGTCGACTATGCGCTTCGAAAGCGGCCCAATGCCCATCTGGTAGATTCTGAGCTTGAATTTGGCCGCCCAGGCTACACAAGCTATCGCGGCAAGTCCTTCCATGATAGCGTCAAGCAAACTCGACGATTTTACCCCCACGTGCACAATATGGACGGATTCTTTGTAGCAAAATTCCGAGTCACGAAGCGGGCAAAGCAAGCAGACGAAGACGAAGAAAGAAACAACCCCGTGGTCGACGAGGATGTACTACAAGATGTGCAGTTTGACGAAAAAGAGGATGAACGGTACATTCAAGGTGAGAGCCCCCGCATAGCCGCAGTTCTGGCGTGCGACTCATGGATTTAATAGTGGCCAAACGGAGGCAGTTGAAGGCGAAAGGTCTTCGCGTCACACCTCGGAGTCATGCTACGACCTCTGCGCCCAGTTCCTAGTGCTTCCTGCGCGGAACCATGTGGACTCACAGATTTACATAAGCTCTTACTGTTTGATAACTTACAAAGGCTCGCGTGATGCAGTGAGCCAGAATGTAAGAGTAAGCTGAGGTGGAGTCATTTACCATAATGGATAGGTTCAGGTCGTAGTGACATGTCCTGATTTGGAAGCAGTCAGTCAGATGGTTATCAGGTGTCATTGGGTTACTCTGTGGATCCGGCTGCGTTGGTTATCTCATCGATGGCCTGACCATTGCCGGCTAGCTGGCGACGGGAGATACTGATGCCTGTTAGTGAGTCGGCCGCGCCAGACAAATGGAGATATTTGGGTACAGCTTGAGAAAGCACCGCCTTCAATTTGTGGGTTTCATCGCCAATCTGTGCAATCGTGAAAGGCTCGGAAATGATGTAAAGATCATTGAACGCAGTTTCTAGGTTTTGTTTGACCTTTCA
This sequence comes from Lactarius indigo, assembly GCA_025766275.1. Taxonomy (NCBI): domain Eukaryota; kingdom Fungi; phylum Basidiomycota; class Agaricomycetes; order Russulales; family Russulaceae; genus Lactarius; species Lactarius indigo. Next base: position 2,291,522 of record JAFKAC010000002.1, on the reverse strand, counting down.
GCTAGATGGGATAAAGGACCAAAGGAAACTGGCGCTCGAGTGATCAACTCCGACAGGGCAATTGGAGATGATAAGTACGAGAGGGTTTTATGGGGAGATGTCGTGTGAGCCTGCTGGAGGGTCCATGTAAGTTACGTACTTAGCAGATGGATCTCCTCGGCGGACGGTGCGATGGCGTGAGAATAGAAGGAGTGTGATAGCCGGGTGGACAGGAGATACGGTGACGACAATGCCATGCATGTTACCAAGGTGAGCTGGGCCGGGCTAGTTTGAGACGGAACCTAGGCTTCAGTTTACAGAGAGGGACGTCTACTAGCTCAGAAACTAAAATAAGACCATCTCTGACAGGTAATTCCTTGCGCTCCGAGCAGGTCGCGAAGCGGAATCGGTGGTCGAGACAACGACAACGCGTGATCGAGACTTCTTCTCCCGACATATTTCGTTACTACATAGCATACAATAATTTTTTTTTTTTTTTCCTTCTGTTTATCACACCCCTCCTCTTCGGATTCCCACCCAGATGTACATACAAACAAAACAAAGAAAGGAAATATTACACAACGAGTGAAAGAGAACGGTGGCTCAGGGGTTCTAAACAGTGAGAGATAAAGGGGGCGAACTTGGCCAAATTTGGGAAGTAGGCGAAGAATAGAGTTCGGGTCATTTTGTTTGGTTGACGCGGGCGGAGCCAAACATGAATAAGAAGGGGGCGGAACCTGCCTCCCTCAACCTATCTCTCTTCCTCCTCTCACTCTCCCCTTTTTTGCTTCACGGGCCAGCCCTCCACTTCTCTCTCTCTCTCTCGTCTACAGTACCTCCTTCGTTCGTATCCGTTCGTATCATTTCGGTCACCTATGTTGATTTGCTTTCACTCTAGTTCCAGTCTACCTCTATTTTTGTAATGTCTGCCCCTGAAGCTGTTGCCGCCCCTGTTGCCACCGTGGAGGAGGTCAAGCCCGCTGAGACTGCCCCTGCTCCTGAGCCCTCTGTCCCCGCCGCTGAGGCTCTGAAACCCGAGGAGGTTGCCCAGTCACCTGTAAGACTTCCCTTTGTATATCGATTGTTCTCTTCGTGACCCTATGCAAGGAGGCTACCAAGGCAGAGCCAGCTCAAGTGAGTTATTATAGGCGGTTTTTGTTTTGATTTTAACACACCCCTCTTCAAAAGGAAAGCGCCGTTGAGTCCCCTGCGAACCCAGAGCCTTCCTCGGATGCCACTCCTGTTACTGAGGAAGCCAAGCCTGTATGGACCCTCCCCTCTATGAACAGTTCAATTTGCTAATCTATCACGTCGGGTTCTAGGCCGAGCCCACCCCCACGGAGGCCAAGAAGGAGGATCAACCGAGGAGTCCTTCTCTCCTCGCCAAGATTCTTGCTCCTTTCAAGAGTGTCGAGAAGAAGGTGAAGGCCCCCAAGAGCCCCAAGAAAGAGAAGAAAGAAGAGGTTAAGGTATTGTGTTGACTAATTTCGTCAAGTGTGTGTTGATGAACACGTCTGTCTGTAGCCAGAGCCTGCTGCCACTGAAGAGCCTGCTAAGGTGGTCGAAACTCTCGCAGCTGAGGAAACTCCAGCTGAGGTTGTTGCCGAGACGTAGGTCGTTCCTCGTGAAGTCAGAGATCACTAGTAACGCAGCGTTTGTGTAGTGCCCCACCCGCCACTGAGGCTGCAGCTTCTGAACCCCCCGTCGAGGCCGCAGCTGAGCCAGTTGCCTCCGACACAGAGGGTCCCAAGGAGGAGGCTGTGCGTGGCACTCTAGAGTGTATACGATACATTATACTCATTACTTTGCAGAAAGAGGAGAAAAAACCTGAAAAGAGGGACGCCAAGCAAACCGCTGTCAAGGTTGGGCGTCGGCTGTCCTCTCGTGTTGGGGAGTTCTTCAAACCCAAGAGGACAGAGGCTTCTACCCCGGCTAAGGTCGACGAAAATCCCCCGAAGATTGACGAACCTATGCCTGTTGCCCCCTTAGAAAACCCTGCTGCTCCCACTTCTACTGAGCCCGCTGCTGAGGAGACCCCTGCTCCTGCTGAGGAACCAAAGCCCGAGGTTCCTCCTGCCGCTCCCGTGGTAGCTGCCACGGCGTGAAAGTTTGGCACGGGTATTTATCATTGAATGACTATCATGACTGTGGCAAGATCTGGCCCTCTTTCTCTTATCTTCTAACCATCTTTATGCCTTTTGGATATCTACGTCTCTTCCTTCAATCATTCTGCTCGTATATTGCATAGTTTACGTCCGGGTCTTGTTTCATCTTGGCACAGGCGATGATATGTTGCAGCTTGATCCGTTCCATCCCACTTCACTAATAGCGATCCTATGGTCCGGTTTATATACCCTTACTTTCCTTACCCTCGGGGTCGTTTTTCTGCTTCCCGTACATTTTCTTGTAAAGTAGTCACTTTAGGCTCACGTTGCAAGTATGTTCACGTTCACTTGATATTTGTGGTCACACGTGATCCGCTAGTAAGTCAGAGTGCTTCCGCTCCTGAACGAACACACAATGCCTTCGAAACCATCAACCGGCAAAGAGCTTGCTGAAGAGGAGGAAGGCTGAGGTGCTTCAAGCTGTCATCCTTGCCGACAGTTTCAACAGACGATTCAAACCGTTAACCACTGATCGACCCAAGGTAAGCCCGTCGCATAAATTGTGTACCCCGTCTGACTGGCTTACCCAGTGTCTAATTCCTATCTGCAATACCCCATCTATTAGACTGGACCCTGGAAGGCCTCGCACTTGCAGGCGTCCAAGAGATCTTCGTTATATGTCGTTCACATCCAGAACAGGTGAAATCGGCAATTCAGTGCGTCGGGTCCCGTGTCGTTCCTCCTTTCATTAGTAACGTTATTTCCAGGAATTCCAAATGGTCTCATCCGTCGAGTGGCCTCAAAATCGTACCTGTAATGACGGCCAAGGAGACATTCACTCCGGGGGACGCGATGCGTGACATTTACACGCACGGTATCATTACCAGTGATTTTGTCCTCGTCTCTGGTGATTTGGTTAGCAACATCCGTATCGATGAAGTCGTTCGTGCACACAAGGATCGGCGGAAAGTTAATAAAGACGCAATCATGACGATGGTCGTTAAAGAGAGTGGAACCACACATCGGACCAGGTGAGCAGACTCTTCTCCGCCATATCTGGGCGGGGGTTTTCGTCTTGACACGAAAAACCTCGAGGTCTAAAGGCGATTCGGCTGTGTTCGTGCTTGATCAAGATACTTCGGAATGTCTGCACTACGAACCAGTGACGGGTTATCCTCCGAAGAGTATCGCTAGAATTCCCCGAGATATTCTTGAGAGCCATCCGAATATCGAAATTCGAAATGACCTTCTCGACTGTTCAATTGACGTTTGCGCTTTGGAGGCAAGACCACCATTGTTTTACGTTTCTCCCGCCTGACCAATGGGTTTCTTCAGGTACCATCGTTATTTCAAGACAACTTCGACTATGGTGATATCAGGCGGGATTTCGTGCACGGCATACTCACGTCGGATTTACTCATGAAGAACATATATTGTTACGTTGCGAAAGAGGGCTACGCTGCACGGGTCCAGGATACGCGAAGTTATGACGCCATCAGGTTCGTAACCCCCCCTTTCTAGCGAGCTGGCACGACCATTGATACCCGCATTAGCAAGGATATCCTGTCTCGCTGGACTTTCCCACTGGTACCTGACGACAACCACCCAGGTGGACACGCTTACGATCACTTACGTGGTAACAAATACATTCCCAAAGACAATTCGGTCGTGCTCTCACGGTTAGTGCCAGAACATGTGATGATTTACGCTCTCCTGAACCAGCTTACAGGACATGCAAGATTGGAAACAATACGCTCATAGGTCCCTCGTCCCACGTGGGCGACGACGCACAGGTCGTTGCCTTCGACACTCGGAGCGCGCTGTTCCGTTGGCCCCGATACCATCTTGCGCAACGCATACGTCTTCGATGATGTGACGATAGGCCCAAATTGTGTCCTCGAGAGCTGCATCGTCGGCGCCGGGGTGCAAGTCGGCGAGGGCAGCCGGATAGCGCGAGGTTCACTCGTTGCCGATGGTGTCAAGCTCGGGCCAGGGACGGTTCTCATGCCGTTTGAAAGGGTATCCAGGCGGAAGCAAAAGCCTGTTCCTGTCATAGGCGAACTCGCGGAGGACGGGGACGATGGGGACGATGCCGATGCCGATTCTGAGCTCGAAGAGGCCGAGAAAAGTCACTCTCTAACGTTTTTCGCTGTCCTGCTCGTGACACTGAACGGGCCACTCTGATTTTGTAGACCAACGCTCTATCTCGCAGAACCTGGGTCCTGGCTCTGACGCTTTCGTATGGCCCCGAAGAGCGATCGCACGGAAGGGTGACGAAGAAGGATATGAGAACGAACTAGAGAACTTCAACAACTGGCGGCTGATGCGACTAGGTACGTTCTTCCCATATGGTTCAGAAGAACGCACGGATCATGAATTTTATTATAGGTGATGACTTGACCGATCTTGTGCTATCTGACCCTGGCTCGCTGACGTCCGAGGACGAAAGGTCATCTGATTCGGACGACGATTCTTTCTCTCAGAATGCCTCTCTAGCTTCCTCTGTCACTTCCCTTCCCGCGGCTTCGGCGACCGCAACTGTATCAGCTGGTGAACAAGAGTTCCAGACAGAAGTCCGCCTGTCTTTGGAACGTGCCTTCTCGGAAGGACATTCGCTAGAGAATGCCAGCGTCGAGCTAAAGACATTGCGAATGGCGAGTAATGTGCCGCTGCGCCGCGTGCGCTGAGGCGGTTGTCGCGGGCATCGTGGAAAATATTTCTCTCATCGAAGAGGCCGTACCGCAACGTGCGGAGATCAAGAGATGGATAGACCGATGGGGAGACTTGATCAACCTTATCGGCGGTGTGGACGGTGTGGAGACAGTCTCAATCCTACAGGTAGGGACTCCTTTATCTTCGGCTCTAGTAAGAAGTTCACGATTTGCCCACACATCGGTAGTACCACTGCGCTTCCTCAACGCGCTTTCCATTATTTGGGCAGATACTCGCAGCGCTTTATCAAAACGATATCGTCGAGGAAGAGGACATCCAGAACTGGCACGCCAAGCCAGAAGCGAAAGGCGAAGGTGTTAAAAGCGGTAACTTACTAGAGAACATACAGAAGACTTGGATCGTTGGCGCACGGATGATCCACCAACTAAATGAGCAAGAGAGTGACGACGACGAGAGCGAAGAGGCAGAGGATTCAGAATAGCGGTGCAAATCGGAACAATTTACACAGGCGACACTCGGAAGTATTCGGATTTGGGTCACGTGAATGAGACGAACAACGTCCGTATCCTTGTATACTATTTACAAGCGACTACAATCGCGGCAATTAAACTGTACGAGCGAAACATATGGGCATAGGAATCGTAGCGTTTGATTCGGTCTCAATATTTGAGGATGATATATAATGCTGTGCAAGTAACGGCCCATTTAGTGAGACGCTCGTCGGAGTATGTTTACTACTACTTACCGTGGATGATGCCGGGTCTAGAATGCCAAGAAAAAAAAAGTACAGGTCAAAAACCAGAGCGATAGGAGAAATTGTAGACACATACATATAGCCCAGAATCGTCTGGGTAGAAGCGAGGCAACATTAGTAATTCGAACGGGATTAGTTCCGAAGAATGAACACATACGAGGAGGATATTTATCAACTATTGACATAGGGTGGTGTTAAGAACAAACCAGAGAATTGATATATGTGAATGGGGTGACATACGAAATCAGCACCACAGCCGCGCTCCAAGAAAACCCCTAAGGGAGGGATGAAGATGGCAAAGCTAAAATGAGGGTGAGAGACCAGAAGGCGTGGGTGGAAAGGGGGAGAAGGGGACGAACAGGATCTAGTAAAGATGAGTTACGGTGTTAAGGGAAGAGACTGTTGTTCGATACGCACTTTGCAAATGTCAGAACCAGTGAGAGCCATTTGGGTGTTTGAGTTGGGTCGGAGGAATTGGGTGGGAAACGGAAGCGAGGGGGTTTATTTCTTATACCCACCTGCTAGCCTGCATGACGTCACGATAAGATCACGAGTGCGATGTTGCCGCATGTCCGCGGGCAGGACGAAGTCCTTTCTCTCCCTTCTCCTCTCGTCATGACCGCAGGTTTAAAGGAATTTTGGGACATACCCTACACAAATGATACCAATCCCAATCCTTTACACACCTTTGACTTGTTCGTTCCCCATCGGCCCCCACTGGCACAACCTGCCCCACTCATCTGTTTTGTGCATGGTGGTGCATGGCGCTCGTGAGTTCTGGTCGCCAATTGTATACGACGATCTATGACAAATATATATTGAATTTCGGCTGTCTCTCATCACAGTGAAGATAAGAAGGATTACGGCGACCTTGCGCGCAACCTCGCCGTGTACACGTCTTACCCGGTTGCTGTCCCGAACTACCGGCTGAGCAAACCAGACAACAAGCTGCACCACCCTGCACATGCGCAGGACGTCCTCCAGCTGCTCACTTTCCTACTTTCCTGGCCTGGGCCCGCGGGATGTCAATCCCACCCGTATAACCCCGACAAGCTCTTCCTTATGGGTCATAGTTGCGGTGCACACATGCTAGCCTGCATGCTTCTCGATTCATCGGAGCCAGCATTGGTGCCGTCACCAGAGCTCTTGCGGGCGATCCGGGGCGTGATCTTCTCGGAGGGTATCTATAACATTGATGCCTTGCTTCAATCCTTCCCTACTTACCGCGACTGGTTCATCGCCGATGCGTTCGGCGATCTGTCAAACTACAGCCAATATTCTGTCGCAAGCACACCTCTCCGTGAAGGGGCGAGCCATATTCATTGGATCATCGTCCACTCCAAAGGGGACACCCTTGTGGACATGCGTCAAAGCCAGGGTATGTACGAGCACTTGCGATCGCTTCACGAGGGTAATACATTGGAGGCGGGTCGGGTATTGAAAAGTTGGGATGATCTGGGAGATGAACACGACGCAGTTCTTCAGTCGGGAAAATTCCTTCAGATCGCGGGAGACTTCATACTATATTCAGGTTGAAGAACGAATAAACGTTTCACTTCTTCTGCCTTGCCGCCTCTTTAGTCGTCCAGCTCGTTGAGAACCTCTTCCAGATATTTTGCTGCGTTCTCGCAATCCTGAACAGTGCTGTACAGAGCCGTGGGAGCTAATCGTATGACATTTGGGTGCCTTTCGTCCGCCATAACACCATAGCTACCAAGTCTCTGGTGAACTTTTTGCATGAGTTCCGTATCAGACGAGAAAAACAGAAGGGAAAGTTGTGAACCCCGAGAGTTTGCGGCAGTGGGCGTGATAATGGTGAAAGCGGGACGGTGGTATTGAACGGAGTCCGTTGAACCGACGCACAATGGCAACTTTACAGCGGCCTCGTGGGGAGGAACGAAATAAGCTGACAGAGTTAGGAGCCGTTCGAGATAGGCCGTCAGTTCGACGGAACGTTCGCGCAAACGTTGCATCATCCCGGCCTCCTTGAACACCTGAAGGGAACCAAGTAGAGAGGCGACCCCGAGGACGGATGGGTTAGACAACTGTAACCCTTGTGCACCGCGGATAGGGGAGAAAATCGGTGGCATAAGGAAACGTGTGACAGGATCGTGTCCCCACCAGCCCGCGTATCTGTAATCGATACACGTCAACAAACAGACCCTTTCGGCCCCTCAGGAAAAGAAGTGGGAGAAAACATGGCGTAGGGGGATCGGTGAATGTGTCAGAGAAGACGTGGAGCACCCCGCACCTTGGCTTTTCGTCCCACTTCTCGTGTACGTAGAGACCAGCAATGTTTCCAGGACCCGAATTTAGGTACTTGTAGCTGCACCATACTGCCCAGTCGACGTCCCAATCGTGAAGAGAGAGGGGGACGTTTCCGATCGCGTGAGCTAAGTCCCATCCACAAATACAGCCCTATGTATAGCACCGATCAGTCGAATGAGAACGTAAAAAAACACCGAAGGCGCTGGGACTATGGAATATATCCTGGCCGGACATTGATCTAGAACAGGTTGGACACTTCCCCGAGCGCCTGGGGATGACTCCGGGGATGAACGGGTAAAACTCACCTGGGCCTTAGCTGCCTTAGTGATCGACTGCATTGGGAACCATTGGCCGGTGTAATATTGCACGCCACTGAAAATGACTAGGGAGATAGAAGACCCGTGTTTTTCTATTACTTCCAAAATATCCTCTTCTCGAAGGGTGAATTCCCCTTGACGGGGATTCATTTCGATGATGGCATCCTCAGGCTTGAACCCGTGTAGTTGCACCTGGGACGCAAAGGCGTACTTTGGACAAATGGGGCGTTAAAGAAAAGTGTGAGAGAAAGAAAAAACTGGTAACGAAAGGGATACCTGATCGGACGGGAAAGCCTTGCCCTCACAGAGTAACTTGTACCGTTCGGGGGTGGGTTTATAAAACGTATTCATCATGAGATGCAGATTAGCTGTCAGTGTCCCCATGCAGGCGACTTCAGCCTCACGGGCACCTTCGCCGAGGCGGCAGAGTGAGTCAAGAAACCGCAAGGGTGACTGATGGGTTTCTCTACCTAAGAGCTCAGCAAGGAGGGGATTGACATGGTCAGTGATCTTCACCCATTCCCTTCCAAGTGGATGATCGTGGTGTCCCCGGACGGCCCTGCGAAGATGAAAAACGGTGTCAGGATATCTGTGATAAATGAAAACGGAAGGTCTACGGTGCTTGCCTAGAACCCCAGACACGAAGTTCCTCCTGGACCAGTGCTTCCGCCGGCTTGGGAAGAAGGCCGAGAGAATTACCACATAGATAAGTGCAAGGTTCTTCGCCTGCAAGTTCAGGGCGCTTCGGTGGGCATTTGATTTACGATGGCGCGGAAGCAGATTGGAAGGTTGAAGGAGGACTAACCTCTAACAGCGCGATGCGCCAATGTCGTTGTTAGTAGGAATAATAAAGTGACGTCTAGACGGGGGGTCCATAGGTGGGGATGAGACTCGGGCAACCACTGCCCGGCAATTCGCGAGGTGATGAGAGATATATGCGCGATGAACACCTAATGCCCGGCAATTCGCGAAGAAATTAAACATAAATTAGCGGTTTGGGTGTTATCTGCATCTGATAAAACTGTGGCCGCGGAATTTGTCAAGTGACTTGCCCAGTTCGTGTCGTTGAATGGAAGCCTCAGTGCGCAGTGCGTGACTCGGCGTCCAAGTTGAATGGTCCTCGAACAACGTCCAACACATGACTAGGAAACTTGTCGTAGTAGGTGCTGGCCCCGTCGGCTGTCTCGCCGCCATTGCCCTCGCAAAGATGGGTTGGTCCGTCGAAATCTACGAGGCTCGCCCTGGTATTTTCCTCTTTCAACAGACCCCCACTTTTTCTTAACGTAAAATCAAACGCTAGATATGCGCTTACCTTCTTCACGGGCGGCCGCCCAGCAGCGATCGATTAACCTCGCCATCTCTTCTCGCGGAATAGCTGCCATGCAGGCAATTGATCCCGCCGCGGCCTCTCGCTTCCTCGACAATGTTATTCCCATGCATGGCCGGATGATCCATGATTCCAACGGTAATTTAGACAGCCAACCCTACGATAGGGATGGCCAGGTGGGTGCCATGTTCTCACCCCTTCATCGTCCGTTCACACCCTTGTACCGCCTATGTGTCGTCCCTGAATTTCCTTGTTCTTGAAAAGTCCATCAATTCCATCGACCGTGCCCTTCTCAACCAGGGACTCCTCGACGAAGCCCTCTCCGTCGATTCCATTCGTGTCTTGTTCCGACATAAAATTGTGTCTATAAACTTTGACGGGCGCGTGATAAGGGTCTTCGATGTCGGCAAGGGCGAAGAACTTGAAAGCAGTTTTGACCTGTGTATTGGCGCCGATGGCAGCTTATTCTGTTGTAAGACGTCAGCTGATGAGGGTGGTTCGGTAGGTGCCTCGCTCACTTAGGAATGCGCTGCGTTGTGACACAAGTCCCCTTTCTTTTGTAGCATGGATTTTCAGCAAGTGTATATCCCTCATGAATACATTGAACTTAAAATACCAGCGGGCACAGACAATCGTAATGATCCAGCTTTTCTCCTTGATCCGAATCATCTACATATCTGGCCAAGGCATTCTTTCATGCTGATAGCATTACCCAACAAAGTCAGTCCTCTGTCCCAACATAACTCGTTCTTATCTGCAACGTGTTGTAATACAGGACAAGTCGTTTACTTGCACGTTATTCGCTCCAACGACTGAGTTCGAGAAGCTATCTCACGATGACCAAATTCTTGCGTGGTTCAAGAGACATTTTTCGGACGCTTTCGGATTCATAGGAGCGGCGGGATTATTGAACTCCTTTCACCAGAACCCGCGGAGCCCGCTAGTTTCTATCAAAGTATGGTACCTTTGTCCGCAAATGTGTTTGGGGTATATGTATTTATTGTTTTTTCTTCTTCAGGCAAAACCGTACCACTACAAGGATCGCGCAATTATCCTGGGGGATGCGGCCCACTCCATGGTGCCTTTCTATGGTCAAGGCCTAAATTGCGGTCTCGAAGACGTTCGAGTCCTCACAGCATTACTTCACGAGGCAGGGGTTCATCCCACGACGGGCCAAGATCCGGACGATTTTGATCTTCGGCTTGCCAGGGCCCTGTCCCGGTACTCCGAGTCGAGGCACGAGGATCTCATTGCGATCAATGACCTGGCGATGGATAATTAGTGAGTGTGCTCCCGTCACCCCAATCGTTCATGCGTAGATCAGAAAAAAAAATCCAGTGTGGAGATGCGTCACTCTGTGACAACACCGGCCCACAAGTTGCGGAGGATGGTCGACAACCTTTTGTTTTCACTGACTTGTCGCACGCCTGTCACATTGGCAAGTCTTGGCGCCTTCGCAGCGGGTGTGACCTTCTCGCCGGGAATACCTCGCGGATGGCTCCCACTCTACACGATGGTGACGTTTCGTCCGGACATCAGCTACTCGACTGCGAAACGCAAAGCCGCCAAACAAGACCGTGTGATCTCTAACGTAGGAATTGCTGGATCGGTAGTGCTCGGTATTGCGAGCGTGGGCATGGCCTCGATGGCGTTATTTCACCGAACACGAACTTATTCGTAGAAGCATGTCAAGTAATCATTGGAGATAGGGGCCTCCAACCACATTGTTCGTGTTTCCGGGAATTTGGCCTGAATCGAATAAGTTCGGATATGCAGGGACGAGAAGGGCTGGTTTTCTGCGGTGATTGAGAAACCCTTGTTTTTCCTTCCCGGCAACTGATGGAACGTCATGATGAACGTATCGTCACACATGTTTTTATCAAACATTCTCGACCTTGACATCCAATCATACAAGGATCAGCTATGAAAACACCGTGTCCACCAGGAACCTAATGCTACGGAAAAGGGGAGTACAAGTGGAGTGGTGCGAGGAAATAGATACTACCGGACAAGTGCAACAATAAAGAGTCCAAGGGACAGGCAACAAGAAGTGGGTATTGTTCTCGATGGTCGTGGGCGCAAGCGTCGTCGCATCAGCACGGCGGAGGACGGTTCCATAAACGTATACAATGCATCCAATCAGAATATTATTTCAGGCGGCGTTCTTCGGGGGCCTGCCCCGCTTTCGCTTTACTGGGAGGTCGGAGGTACCGCCCTCGCCGGCGTCCTCCTGGGTCGAGGCAGGCTTGGGATTTTTTGGTGGCCTTCCTCTCTTACGTTTCGCGGGTGGTTCACCAGTCGAGGTGTCCTCCTGGGGATTCTTGGGCTGCCAAAAAATTCAAGAAGATGAGAAGGAAGGGAAGGACAGGGGGTTTGGCGAGCGGGCGTACTTTAGGAGGCCGCCCCCTTTTCCTCTTCTCGCCAGCCGCTGGGGAAGCTTCGGGTGCGGACGCCGACGCGCCCGCAACGCTCTTCTTGTTTTTGCTGCCCTTGGGACGACCGCGCCCTCGCTTCACGGGTGAAGGAGGGGCGCCTAAATGAGGAAGAAGGATACCGTCAGCGCACGGAATGGGATAGGACGCGCCTTATCGATCGTTAGAGAGAGGAAAGGGGGACTGACCCGAGTCCGAGTTCCCCGCCAGCTGAACACCCTCATCGAGCTCGTCGGGAAGTTTGTGATCGTCAAAGGTGTCGTCGGCTGGAGAGTCAGACATGGTGGTTGGGAAAAGAGGGGTAGTAGGGGGGATTGTTGAAGGGAGGGGACGGGTTATAACGATTATTTTGCCATAATTGAATAGGGTTCTTTTTCGCGTGCATTTTTATTGCTTTAGATAATGTTCTTCTTGAGAAAGCGTTCTGTGTCGGGCTGGCGGAGGGCCCTGGAACCGTGGAATACGTAATTAATTTAATTGGGGCAAGGTGGACCGAGGTCCATATCAATGGAAAATGCCGTTTCTGGGGAAGAAATCACCCAGAGGACCTTTCCCGCTCGTCCCACACTGTGCCATAAGCGCAATATCTCCCGTTTGAAAAAAAAAATACACAATAATAGGAGTGCAGGCTGTTGGAATGGGATGCGATCGCTGCTCGCCCTGGCCATGTGCTTTATCCTTCAACCGGCCAATCGTCGCGGAGACCAAACGGCCATTCCCGGAGTTTCGCTCAAGCCCGCAGGGAATCTAAATCTCAATCCGGCGCCACAACGTCCAGGGACCCGGACCATGCCACGTGGCTCTCTCTCCTCCGCCCTTGTCCTCCTCGCTCTTGTCCCCTCGATGCCTAGGATTCTCCTTCTCCTCCTTCCCCTTTTTTGCTCTCACCTATCTCTCGCTCGTCTATTTCAGTCTCTTCCGGACGATCTCTATGCCTTTCCGAAGTACAGGGTCTCGTTTCTCAATGGCTTGCCTCTCCTGAATGAAACAGCCGAACGCTGGCTTCGCGAGGGACTGCATGGGGGCGAACCAGAATTCCTCGACCACCCCACCCAATGGCAGGACCCTCCTCCTTTCAAACACATCGATGCGGGTGACGGCATAACTGTAGGTCCTTAAATTACCTACCTCTCTAACCCCTCGCTGACTCGGAGTTGCCTATCTTCCTGTAAAGCAAGCGCAAGTCAAGTCGACCCAAGATTACACGATCGAATTAATGAAAATGGGTCCGCGTGATACGTATCTTTGTTTCATACCTCCATCACCCAAGCAAGAGCCGCAACCCCCAGAAGAAACCATCACAGAAGTCGCCGCATCTCACAGCTGGTCGCTCCTCCAACCGCTGGATGGAACTTGCCTATACGTATGTGACCTGTCTGCTCTCCTCTTCCGGTCATATGACTTCCCTTTAGCATCGCCAAGGATGGTTCACCTACGCATACTGCCACAACTCTCACGTCCGGCAATTCCGAGAAATGATTCACCAGCGTCCGATGGCCCCAGGTGTGCTTCCACGTTGTGTCAACTCCCGCTCACACCGACCAAATTCCAGGAAAAGCTTATGAGATCGAGGAGGATCCTGACGTAAGTCCTCTCTATTCACGCTGTTCCCGTCGGCTTTACATGCGCTTCTCCCAGTGGGAAGCCTACGATCTTGGTCGGGCACCAGAGTCTGGCTCCGGCATCGACTTGAGCCGGGCGGATTCTAGTGCGGTCAGCTCCAACCTCGAGCTCGCGCGTGGTGCAGGATCGCGGTACCTCCTCCAGCGATGGGGAGACGGTACAATGTGCGACAAGACAGGAAAGCGACGCGAAATAGAGGTCCAGGTAGGCAATTAGTGCGCCCATTTGCTCGTAGCGTGTAACTCATCTTTCCGTTTTTGCATTGTGAATCTTCCTTCCTTCCTTCTGTTCATTTGCGCCCGCTCTAGTTCCATTGCTCCATGACAATGACAGACACGATCATGTTCGTGAAAGAGACGAAGACGTGTCACTACATCCTCGTAATCAACACCCCCCGTCTCTGCGGCGAGCCAGGCTTCAAATCGCGCGTCGACCAGCACGAAGAAGCCCTGATCCGCTGCCGCCAGGTCGTGGACGCTGCAACGCTCGCTAACGCAGACAACTCCCACCCAGAATCCGACCACCCGTACCGCCAGCGGCGCGCTCCTGCCCCGCCACCCTTAGATGCAGCGGAAACAGCAGCAGCCACGCCAGAAGAGCAAGTACAGAGCCATGAAGGTGACGACGACACACCGCACAAGGACGCTGAGGCCGCCGCACTGCGTAATGACGCGCTGCGCCGCGCGCTCGAGGCAGTTCTCCGAAAAGCGGGCAATCCCGTAGCGGGAAACGGCGCGGGGGCGGGGGCTGGCGCCGAGCCGCGCGTCGTCGTGGAAGATGTCGGCGACGGCGAGATGTTGATCGAGTTCATCAGCGAAGTGCAGCTGGACGATGGGACGGATCTTGAGCAGAGCGTCGACGATCTCTCCCGGCTGATGGATTCCAACATGTTTGAAGACGCCTTGCGCGCAGCGGGGTTCGATGTCCGTGATGAGGGGGTTGAGGTTGAAGTCGAAGTGGAGGAAGAGCGCGACGAAGGGAGAAAACAGGCTCCGAACGGTGCTGCCAAAGGTCGCCGGAGAGCGAACGCCCACCCTAATAGGGACGAATTGTAAAAGTGTGTACATCACAATACCTTTATAAGTGTAGTCAAGTCAGTGTGCTTCAAACCCAAGTACCTGTGATGTTAGCAAGTCGGTGGATTCGACTCGAGCTTTTCCAGATAACCTCCGAAATGTTATTTAGCCGGGAGTTGTGTAGTTAAATATAATTACAAGGGGGGGTGATGGAACTAGCAGTATTCGGTAAAAAGGCCAGAACATACACATGCGGAGACCGTCCCAGACAAGGAGAGAGCATGTAAGGCGCGACGAATGCAAAAGGGGAGCATTCTGTTGATCCAGTCCAATGATCAGCTCGCCTAGTGTGACAGAGGGAAATGTGGACATGTGAGTGAACGATGGCAGACTCGTGGCGGTGTAATGAGCAAAGAGGAAAGAAAATGAGCGCACGAAAGAGAACAGAAACAAATGGATGTGATGGATATATAAGTATAAGGCTGCATGTGCGCTAGAAAAATCGTCGCTTGTGTGCCTTCTCTTCTACATTTACTTTGATGTGAGTGTGGTCGGATTTACTGACCCCGAGAGTCGAGCATGTCTTGATGCCCTTGAGCCATGCATCACCGTCGTCCTCCTCTCCTGCACTCAGATCGTGGTCCTGACACACTCCAGGAGGGGTATCAATGCCACGAGACTGTGAATCGCTGACATGACGATGGCATCCACAAAGGAGGCCAGAGGTCTTCCCGCGACCCTTGAGAAGGTCTGTGAGAGTGCAACGCGCCTCGGGCTCAACAAACAACATGCGCCGAATTGCAGGCCGCGTCTCGCGCGGAAGGAGAAGGAAAATGGACTCTGCGCTGCCAACGAAGCCGTTGTGGGTCGCAACTGAGGCCGTGCTGTCCACGCGGCGACGGCGGATAGCCACTCTCTCCATTGGTGTAGGAGTAGATTCCTTCTCGCTGAGGTCCTGTGCAATCGCTTCTTCTTCGAACGTGACATTCTCTTCGTCCACAGCAAGGTCACCTTCCAACTTCTCAACGGAAACTGGTGACAGCGGCCCGTGGATGGTAGATGCGCGATTCCGCGTCGAAATGACTGTTGGTGGTTTCAGTGTCGGTGTCGGTAAGTCATCTAGAGACGTTCCAGCTGCCGTGGGTGATGATGTAATTCGGCTAGCGATCATAGGTGTGTGGATCCCCTGATAAGTCGGGCTGAGCGTCGGTGAGGATGGGAGTGACTCCGTCGATGCCCCTGGACGGGCGAATATCTCTACAGACGCATCTAGCTGGGTCGAGCTGTCTGCACGGCTTATGCTCTTTGGAAGGACAGCAGGAAGAGTCGTGACGGAGTAGGAGCGAGGACCCGTGCTCCCGGGTAAGAAATGAGCCAAGGGAACATCATGACTAAGATCATCGGAAGATCCTCCTGACTCATCAGAGACGTGGGTACATATTGTGAATTCGGTGTCCAGGCTGTCTGGGATGGAGCTCGTCTCGAAAGCGCTCAGGACAGTTTCAGCATCGGTGGAAGACGCGCTACTGGTCTGGCTGTCCTGGGATGGACTGTTGGAACCATCGAAGGGTACGGGGTCGTTCAGATCAACCGGTGCAGTTGCGGACTTGCGCGGTGTAGGTGGTCGAGGTCCCTGTGATGAGTCAACTCCGGAGGGAACAGTATGATCCTGGACCGAGACTCGAGGGGCCGGTTTCTGAGACAACTCCGGGTGCGAGCTGACAAACGCACGGAAGCTCGGATCCGCTTTAGCATCTGGGATCTTCCACGGGAAACGACGAAGGATCATGCACATAAATATGATGGCGACGCTCCACACGTCGGTCTTGCGCGGGTCGTAGTTTTCCTGTGTAATGACCTCTGGCGCTAAATAGGGATCGGATCCGACAATTCCCGTAGCTCTCTGATGAGAGCTTCCCGGGTAATGGAAGACAATAGCCGTGCCGAAGTCAATGAGCTTGACAACATTGTTTGTGGTCATGACGCAATTGTCAAGCTTTAAATCGCGGTGGGCCAAACCCATCTCGTGCAGGTACTCGACACCATCACAGATTTGCCTAAACACGCAATAAGTTTCGGGACGAGACATCTTGCCGGACATGACCACGCTGAAGAGATCATATGGTGCATATTCCATGACCTGGATCAAAAGGACGAAACTGAGATGACAGCGCACTCGAGGTTGATGAACCAGTTTACCTCGTAGTAATGGCCGTGATCACAAACGATATCGACGGTCTCGATGATATTGGGGTGTTTGAGAGTCGAACCGACGCAAAACTCTGCAGTGACCTTCTTCTGGTATTCCTTCTCAGACTCTCCGTTGCGTTTCGGCCTGAATTCCTTGACGGCAAAGATGTGACCGCCATTCTTGTTGCTGGCCTTGATGAGGCGTACCGTACCACCAGCGCCAGAACCGAGGACGCGGCCCCATTTGCCATACTTCTTTGTGAGATGCGCCTGAGTGGCCTCGGAAAGAGAGTTGATGGGATGCGCACGAGAAGGGGTATTGAAACTAGAAGCACGTGCGGGCGTAGAATTATGTGTATGATGCATATCTGGAATGGGTGATCGCGATCTCCTGCCACCGGAGGTAGAGGAGTGAGCAGGTGATGGGGACCGGTCGGAAGAAAGGTCCTTAGTAACTTTAACAGCTTTATCGTCTTTGACAAGAGGGAGTTTGTCTTTCCGCATAAACGCCGCAAGTTTGTGCTCCTTGGGGGCCTTCCCGTCGGGGAATTGTGCGTGGGAGAGCGAATCCGGGGTGTGGCTCGATCCTGGGGGACTCGGAGGTTCCGTGGAAGGGTGGGACGGGGTGTGGGCGTCGTCCAGAGAGCTGTGAGATTCAACATCGCGACCATGAAGGGAGCCAACGGAAAGTTGACGAGGCTCTACAGGAGTATGTACGCTAATTTCGACTTGACCCGCCGTGGCAAGAGGGGGAGTGAGCAATGTGGCTGAGTGGTTTTGGTTGTGATGGTGGTGGTGATGGTGATGGTGATGGGGTATGTGATTGTTCAAGAAACGCCTAAGATCGTGGAGCGGGCCAGAGAAATGCTTATGAGGTTTGACCGCATGGGGAACCTGATGCTGCAGGGCCGGGGACTGGTCTGGGGAGTGAGGTTGGGAGGCACAAGGAGAAGGAGTGTTTGGCGTGGCAGCAGGGCTGGCGCGAAAGTTGAACGAGCGACGGCGAGAGGTGAAACCGAGCTTAGAAGTCATGGTGGGGTGTTCCGCTGTAGGGGAGCCCGGCTGAGATGGACTACCTCTGGGTTTCAAGAAGGAAGGAGTCCTGGAGGGACGAGTTGAGGGAGCCTTCAAAGCAAGAAAAAAAAATAGGACGATCAGGATTGTGGTTGAGAGTAGATGAGGATGAGAAATACCTGCTCCGACTTGGGAAGAACTGTGGATGAGGACAGTTGTGGAGGTTCCGACTGAGCGGTAGAAGAATAGTCATCATCCGATGGACGTGGGGAATGATGGGGGGAAGAAGACGAAGATAAATCTAGTGGATCCGGGGTGAGATGAGAGGGGAAGGGACGCATATCAGGGAGGACGACAGGTTCGACGGGGTGAGCGGAGAGCATCGTGGAGTGAAATTGAGCGAGGACAGGACAGAGCGGTCGATGATGGATAAGAGGAAAGAGGGAAAGGAAAGGAGCGAGATGAGGGCGACCGAGTTGAATTTAGTCGAGGTCAATGGGGGGTATATTCCTTTTTAGTAGCCTCATCGCCGGTCCGGGAAACTTGTCACACGTTTCTAATTGATCTGCGAAACATCATCTAATCGTTCTTATGTCCACTCCGTCGGCCTCTTCTCCGGTCCATCCCCCGACACCCACGCCACTTCTCCTCCCTATTATTTTTATTTATTTTATTATTTTCACCCCACTCTAAAAATATCCCCCCGTCGTTACCCCGCGCTACATTTACGTACCTTTTCATTGTCGTCCCCACATTCTACCTTAGCGATCCTACGGCCCCAAGGTTACAACCACCTGTCCTGCTATGATGCCACCTACACCAGCTTATTGTAGACATTGTGGTGTCATTGGTACTGGTGACCATGGCTGTGTGCCACGGCCGCCTCCCCAGCATCCGCATTGCATATGCCATAATCCCGCGTGGTAGACTGGCTCCCATGACGCATTCGCCACCCGAGCTTATACAGCCTCTAGCTCTCATTACCCACTTCTCAATTTGACTACATGTGCCGCACCGTCCAATCCCCCTCGTCCTCGACTACTCTCGGCACCTCGGCCAAGGATCTATGCTGTACAAATAAGTGCTGTCTCAGCGCCGGCGCCCAACTTCCTGCACCTTACTACCTGTTCTGGTACTAGCGCCTAGGCTTATCCTCCACCTTCACATGCCACCGATGTCTTGCCCAATTTTTTCACCCTTGGTAAGGCCACTGTAAGGACTCGTGACCGAGCGTTCCTTGGCGCATAGATCCCCTACCAATGATAGTGCCTTTACCGAACGTTCCTCCCCTATTTTTAGCTCTCGCCGATTTCTGGGGTCATGTTAGGCCGACCACAGTCCGACCACTCCCGATGCTTGTCCCCCCTGACATAGAGTACCTTCCCGTCCGCCTTCCCTCTGTGGCTGTTCGTCTTCGTATTTCTAATTCGAACGGTTTATATGAACATATACGAGCCTCGTGTGCCACCTAGGGGTCTGCAACTATGAGAGGTCCCGTGCGCTTAGCTTGCCGGGGTGTTCTAGCCAATCCAATCCGGTTTCCTTACGTGCGTATTCTCATGTATCCATAACATATGTCGCTGGATGAATGCATCATGACTGTTGTGCACCACCACAACCATACTAATTCTTTGGGGTCCCGTCACCGTAATCTACTCTCGAGTCTCGACCGTAAGATCCGACAGCGCGTGTCCTCGTTGAAATGTCGAAAATTACAATATTATGATCATTTTTTTTTTTTGACACCCGTGCATGAGGCTTGAGGGCGTCGGGCGCAACACCGATGGGGTGCACATATTGCCATCACGTACATCACCCATAACCCAAGTTTTCTGATTGCTACTGCTGCGTCCGAAGCTTCGACAACATCATCACTAACCTTCTTCTTATCTGGCCCATCCCGCCGTCTAGATGAGACGAACGCCGCACCGCAACACGTGTGCAGCGTGTGTATGGCAAACAATACATACAACCGCACTCGCTCGGGGCGTACCTTCCGACTCGTATTCCGAGTGTGGGAGTGCGTCTAATCTAACCTGCTGCCCCTGCAGGGATCGGTCAACGATAAATATAACATATATTACGTAAACTTTGATACGGTGATCGACACCATAGATCGCATATACGATGCGGGTAATTGCACTACCAACTAACAAATGGCAATAGACACTCATGGAGCGGAGGGATAGGAATCGGATATTTGTTTCTCCCCTCCTTTCCTGTACTCCGAACCGCAGTATTCATCCTGTTGGTAAGCTAGACCGAGGATAGGCCAAGCTGCACAGTAAGGAAGGGATGCGAAGATATTACAAAAGATGCAACAGCTTTGACACTTCGAGCCCCATGTCTCGGGTAATATCATCGCCCGGAGTCGGTTGGCACTCCACAGCCGCGGCCGGAGGGTGATCGGACGGACGGACGGACGGACGGCGGCGTCACACAAAAGCCTGTCCGTTTTCATTATTTGTGACATTATTATTTGATATCTATAACGCATCATGGTTGTCCCATCCCCACTGGGCTTGCACTCCACTTGCTGTCGGTCTCGGAGAAACCTTTTTTTTTTTGTTCCAAGTACGGAGAAAACTCCACGAACCGCTCTGGTTTGTGCCTGTTCACAACGAATTGCAGTGACCCTTTTTTTGTTTTTGCTCTTGTTTCGTTATTTTTGTGCTTCCGAGCTATATATATTTGTATCCTCGGGGGACCCTCATCTACTGCATTTATTTTTGAGCAAAAAATGGACTCATGAGCGGTGTAACAGCAAGTACGCTGGGATTGCGACATCGATGTCGCCAAGTCTTCGCGACTACGGGATGAGCATATGAATTGGCGTCGACCTTGCCTAGTCTGGCCACATTATGTCCGCCCACTAAGTCCGCTCGTTCTGTTTTATCGTCATGAAACCCGAACGCGGATGGACGAACTAGCGAACACATGGAAGAATGTGAGGGCCAAGGAGAGCCAAGCAATTCTTAGGGATGCATCGAACATATCATGTCAACTGTAGTGTGTTTTTTGATATCGATTACGGAGCTGTCTTCTTGGGAAAACTTGAACTTGCCGGCGATGAAGCCCTCGTCATCTCCCATTTCTTAATCGTTTCATGGAAGGTACGGTACAATTCACTCGGACAAGAGAATGGGCACATAATACTGTACTCGTCGGGTGCCTCCAAACGGATCAGGGAACAGATATGGCAAAACCATAGTTGAGATTCGAGAACAGATCACCAAACATGCATGTATGACATGCCAAGTTCACGTCGCATGTGGGGGTTGACCGCGAATCAGCGGAGCGCCACGTTCAGGTCAAAGTAACTTAACACGCCAATATGAAACAAGCTAATCATCGAGCAGTGCACTCGCCAACGCCGAGCGCCACATCGCTAGAGACCAAGACCCCACCTCCTATCCTTGATCCTCGGCGTCCCGCTTGCGTTTCATCTCTCGTGACACCTTATGCTGGGCAGCCTCGTGCCGCGCGAGTTCCACAGGGACCTTCGACACGGGACTCTTCGATATTTCTGAAATACACATGGCTCAGGACTTCCGGATTTACTGCGAGAGTCTGACGTCATCTCACCTTGCTTCAAGTCATACCTACCAAGACGAATAACGTCAGTCCATACAGTCAAGAAAAGCACTACACTTGGAAACTGCGCTCACATCACTTCGTCATCATCATTGGTCAAAAACGTGATTGCTGTTCCCTGTTTGCCGGCACGCCCAGTACGACCTGGAGACGTAGCTTAGTCAGAAGCACAATGGTAGTCAAAGCTATGCCAAACCTATGCGATGCACGTAGGCCTCGATTGTGCCAGCCATCTGGAAATTGATGACGAGTGAAACGTCTTGGACATCGATACCGCGTCCAGCAAGATCGGTCGCTACCAGAACATCCGCGGTACCCGAACGCAGTGATTGCAACGAAGCTTCTCGCTGCTCTTGGTTTTTTCCGGAATGTAACGTCGCGGCGCTCCACTGTGCCAAGGCATCATCAGTGCATGTCGAGAAGCTATCAACGGATCACCAACGCACACCAGCACGGGAAAGGTCCTTGGCCACCATGTCCGCAGTCTTCTTTTGGTTGACGAAAACAATAATCGGAGCTTGATACTGCCCGCTGTTGAGAATTTCAAGCAAGCGTTGTCTGTTTCGAGAAAGAAGACACCTCAGCCATTGTACCTTTGCCGATCGACAACAAACCGCGCACTTCTTTTTTTCGTCACCGATGACGAACTCAACGCGCTGTTCAACTGTATCGACAGCTCTGCCTGCTTCACCGATGGTAATGACCGCAGGTCGTTTCAGGTACTTCCTCGCGAGTCTCTCGACGGGAGGTGGCATGGTTGCAGAGAAGAGTGTTGTCACTCGTGTGCGTCCCTTCTTCACAAGGGTCTCACCGTCAACGTCCATCTGCTCGCTTTGGTCCTCCCCTTCCATGGTCTCCGAGGGTAGCTGGTCCAGAATGAAGGTGAGATCAGCTTCGAACCCCAGGTGGACCATTCGGTCAGCCTCGTCCATGACAACGTATCGACATTGAGACAGCACGAGGACATGGCGCTCTAGGACATCCTTCAGGCGACCGGGTGTGGCAATTATGATTTCTGCACCCTCGCGAAGATTGAATTGTTGCTCTTCCACGGCTCTCTGGGGTAGGTCAGCCTATGCAACAAACAGAGCTAAGCCTAAAAACGTACCCCTCCGACGATGGACACGCAATGGAAACCGAGTGGTGCGGCAAACTTTTTTGCTTCTGATTCTATCTGCTGTGCCAACTCACGTGTGGGTGCCAAGATCAGGCCATATGGTCCCAAATGTCTATTTTCCTCGGTAAATGGCGGCATGTTCGAGATAAAAGTAAGCATAGGGATAACAAAAGCCGCGGTTTTCCCGGAACCTATAAGAAGTTTAGCGTCACATGTAAGTATGTACATAGGTTTCAAGGCGGACCTGTCTCTGCGATGCCGATAATGTCTCGGTTCTGTAGCCCAATAGGGATGGCCTGACGCTGAATTGGGGATGGCTCCTTGTAGCCAATCTGGTCTATGACGGCTAGAATCTGTTTAGGGATTGTAGACTCGCTCCATGAACGTAATGGGTGCGGTATATTACCACCTATGCTTGGTTCAGTGAATGACAAAAAGGGACTAGTTAATAGTCAGCAGACCTCGGGCTGCTATGCTAAAGTCCTCGCGAAAGATGCGCCAATCGCGCTCCTTCATCTCGTCTAAGGCTTTGTCGGTCCAATGACGGTCGTCGTATCCGTGCTTGGCGGCCTTTCGCCGTTCCATGGCGTCGGCAAGTTGAGCATCCGGTTTGGTCCCAGCCCTGCTTCCTCCGCCATCGTCCATACCTGCGATGTGCCCGCGTCCGAACATGACCTGCGCTCCCTGACGCTGTACCCCAATGTTTGCCGAGGGGTCTGCCGTACCAGTGTCCTCCTGTTCGTCCCAGTCGAAGACGAACTTGCGGTCATTCATCTTACGAATTTTGCGTTTTTTCTTATCCACACCGAGATATCGTGAACGTAGCGCAGCGAGGTCCTCCTCTGTCATTGGAGGAGTGAAGGTAGAATCTGGTGCAGGAGTCGAAGAGCTGGAGGCCGAAACGGACTGGGGACCCCCTGGTGTGAGAGTAGCAGGATTTGCTGAAGCTTTAGCACGCTCCGCGCGGGGTTCAGTGGGGACGTTGTTGTACCCTGAACGTCTGTCATCGTTTATGCGCCTGTCACGGTGATCTCTGCGACCGGTTCCCCGGCCACGGTCACGGTCACGATTGCGGTCGCGGTCGCGGTCATGATGATCATCGTCTATCACAACAAAGATTAGAATTTGGGATAGGGTGTGAGCAAAAGAAACGGATCAACATCTTGTACTGTTACTTGTTGTGTACTTGCTGTCTCTCTCTCGCCTTCGTATGACTTCTGCCTCGCGCTCGAGTTGTTCCCTGTTTATCCGATTATCCTCTTCCTTTCTCTTCTCTTCCTGTATTTCTTGGGCCCGCTTCGCAATGGCGATCCTTGCGCGTTCCTCCCTCGACAAGAACTTGGGCTGTGGAGGGACGATGAGGGGACGATTGGCCTCCAAAAGTAAGCTACTCACTCTAGCTGCAGCCTCGCGCTCCTCTTTCTGCTTCTGCAGTAAAGATTCGATGGATAGAGGTTCAGCTCCAGGCGCCATTGGTGCCGTCTTACCTGGGGTTATCCCTGAAACAGGTGTTTGAGCTTGTTGGAGGAAAGAAAGAGGACAAGGGTGATTACATAATGGGACAACGGAATGGGAAGGGTCAATCGCAACAACACAGTGCCAGTACAGCACCACCAACGTGCAACTGAAATCGTGGTCGCGGTAAAGGCACATTTCTTTATTCAGGAGATGAGGTAGACAGCTGGCCATACCAGTAATGGTACCTCACGAGACATTCACCATAACGGCCTCAAACAGTCCTTGCAAAACATGATGCAATGATGTTCGGAGGTTTAAAGATGATGGAGTGCCCTCTTCAGCTTTTGGTTCCCATATCATCCCAATCTTCTTCACTGCAGTTCAAGCCTACCCCCCTCCAATCGCTTGGGGGTCATAATAAAACCCCAGACCCGCGTCAATCACACCGCAGTCAGGGCGCTCAAATCGCAGACCTGCGGGAGCAGTTACTGCGGAAGGAAGGGTGCGGAGCAGTGGTTGGAGAGATGATGTCAAAGGGGTCCAATGGGTAGGTCGAGCTGTAAAGACCCAGCAGGAATCAGATTCGTCCAGTTGCATAAGTGTAGCACACCCTAATCTGGGTGGCTCCGCCATTGTACGTCGATTGGGAGTAATTCAGTACAACGTCCTGCGCGAGCGAGTCTTTGACGGATGTGAATAGTATGCTTGTGGACTAGCACTGGTAAAGGGCGGGAACACGTTGTGTGTGGCCACGCCCCCGCAAGGCAACCGTGGACCGGGTTTTTCATTCTTTTCTATTTCCCTTCTATTTCCTCCCCGCCCTTCCCTTCCCCTTCATCTCCTCCCAAACTCGTTTTCTGTACTTTTATCACTTTCTTTTCAACATTTTTGGTCTTCGCGTCCTCCTTTACCGGGTCGCGCCATGAAAGCTCTTTTCAATCGATTCAACCGAGGTCACTCCAAAGACAAAGTCAAGGATCCTAGGGATTCTGACTCGTTCCATCCCCCAGGGTCTTCCTACCAGAGGGAAAAACTTCCCCAGTTACCACCGCTCAGAGAATGGCCCCCAGCCCCGCCCCCACTCGAACAGCCTCAGCGTTCCATCGGTACTCCGACCTCAATCACGTCCTATAAACCCCTCCCAGAACTTTCCTCTCGTCCCCTTCCACCAATCGACGATACTCTCGTGCCTTTTGTCGACTACGACCCCGTATCTATATCTCACTCCAGAGGTCCCCTCTCTGATGTCGCGGAGGAGGATTCTATTGACACAGCCGTCGTCACCCGCACAGCTTCCCCTCGCGCGGATCTAGACTCTACCGGGAGAAGCTCGCGCAAGACTGGGAACGGAAGCATAACCACGACTAACGGGAGCAATGACATTCCAAAGAAAGTTGCTTTCCTTTCCCCTCCTCCGACCCCAAGTCTCAGCGCAGACCGTCCCTTACCAGAAGACGCGTCTGCCACGAACAAGAGCACTGTAGTTCGCTCGCAGTTGTCGCATCCCAGAGACCCCCGTGGCTCGATGTCTACCGCTGCGTCTGGTTCTCGCCCAGATGTCGGTTCCAGTAAAAACAGCACCCAGACCGTCAAAGCTACGTCAACGCGTTCGGTGACCTCACCCTATTCCGCGAAGCCAGCTTATGGAGATGCCGCTTCTATCCATCAATCACTCCGTTCTGCTACTCCTTTCTCTCAGAAGTCCATCGGAAGCGTTCTTCCTCCCGCTTCTTGGAGTGAAGGTGCGGAAGAAGATCTGGTGACCCACCTTGGACCTCGCGAGCGGACACGACAAGAAGTACTATGGGAGATTGTTGCAAGCGAAGAGAGGTATTGATTTCGTCCTTGTCTCATTGGCAGTGTCCGTTAATACCCTTGCAGATATGTAGCTGAGCTCCTCAAGATGAAGGAGACGTTCATAGTTCCTCTACTCCACCCATATGCAACTTCGCCCGTAGCATCGCCGACAATGTTAGAGTATGATGACATGTCTCGTCTCGACACGCCCGTAGAGTCGCTCGAACACTTACCCATTGCCTCGCGTTTTCTCTCCCCGACCGGGTTCCGGTCTGACACACCTACGGCTCTGGATTACGCGTCTCGCAGGGATGACAAGGATACACCAAACATGGATAGCGAGTCTCTCACTTCAGACGCTGAAGATGAGAATGATAGGATGGGCAAGGGGTTGTCTGACTCTCGACGGCTTGGAGCGAAGCACAACCATCCCCACTCGCCCTACGGCACATCCCGGACGGGCAAGAACACCTCAGTACCATTTCCCTCCCGTTCCCACCAGTCTCTCCCGCCACCTCCCCGCCCAAACCCTAATTCAGCGTCCACACAATCTCTCGGTCGCCAGTCTTTTGTGGGGACATCGTCTCCGGAAAAGGAACGAGATCGAGATCGCAAGTCTACCAATCCAAGCGCCCGAGGAATGCTACGGAAGTCCAAAAAAAGTTTGACGAAAGCAGATCTAATCGTCAATGGTGGTATCGCTCCGCATCAATTACCAGACGACTTGCGGCAGTGCCTAGAAGTCATCGAGGACAGTATACTTGCGGGACATCTCAAGCTCAGCGAGGGACTTCGGAAACGATATGACGAGCAATATCCTCTTGTCCGATCCTTGGCAGACGTTTTTGTAGCGAACGTAGGTTTTGTCTTACTTGCTCCCCATAACCCACTGATTAGTGACTACAGTCACACATTCTTCGGGGTTATGCGGACTATGTTCTACGTTTAGAACGGGCCCTTGAACAAGCTAACGACGCAATTTCGACAAGCAACTCGACGAAACGTCCAAAGAATAAGGACGTAGACGAATGGCTCAAAGTCTGCGTTTTTCTACGCAGACTCGAAAACGATGCTCAGGACCGTGGGGAAACTGGGCTGGCTATCTCTTTATCAAAGCCCTTCCAAAGGTTGCTCAAGTACCCGTTACTTTTTCAGAACCTCCTTTTCCACACGGACCCCTCGACTTTTGAATACGAAAGTACCCTCCACATGGTTGCAGAGGTCGAAAACATCGTTCGTAGCATCGAAGACGAAAAGATTCAAAAAGAAGAACGCGACAAGACGCGTGATATCCTGGCACGGATAGAGGGGCTGGACAAAGTAAAACAACTGGCTGCTCCCAAGCCGTCTCGCGTTCTAGTGGAAGAGCGAATGCTAGCCCCTCGAGACTTGAGTGATGCCTCAAAGCCTTCATCACCGCCTCCCGTCGGGACCACCAAGGCCGTGAAAGGGAAGACATCCTTTAAACGTCTAAGTGACGTGCTGCAGAATGGTGGCAGCGGTGTCGGTGGCAAAAAAGACATGTGGTTGGTCGTGTTCAGTGACGTCGTACTGCGTTGTCAACGGACTGGCACGACTTCTCTTCCCTTGGGGAGCGCCCATGCTTCAAGGGCGAATTCTCTACCCGAGGGTAAGACCAAGTATGCAACAACTGGCCGCCGAAACTCTACAGCGCGGCCACGGAATTTGTACAAATTCATCAAGGCAGGTTTCTGACCCTTTTTCCTGATACGGAGTAATTTGATGGCATCTCCTTCAGATCGAAAATTGGACTCTCGGCAACAGTGTTCAGCCTCGTGAAGGCGTGGTGTCCATGGAAGAGTAAGTGGTTTCGGGGTGTTTATGCGGAAGAACCACTTAATTGATCTCGTGCAGTGTGGTTCGCTCAAGAGCCCAGATCCACTCTGCCGTTCAACAACCTAAAATCGTGCCTATGCCCGATGATGATGAAGACGGTGGGGTTGATTCCGATGACTCAGATCGCAAGAGCAAGATGAGTTTCTCATATTGGGGCGCGGACAAGATTACTCTGCAGAAGCCCATCGCTAAACATCGACCGGTCCCTGGTGGTCTGGGTACTCGACGCAATGGTCCTATCGTGCCTTCGGGATACTCCAGGGAATCGTCGGCGAATGCTAAATTCGGTAGTCGCCTAGTTTCTGCGGACTCGTCAGCTGCTGGCGCTAGGCCGTCCAGCCGTCGAACTGTGACGCCATCTGGTCGCCGCCCAGCTGCCTCGGATGAGGGGCACTCCATAAAGGTCACCGTTACTCGACCAGCCTGGGACGGAAGCACCCGTACCCCTGTCACCTCCGTGCAATCGGCGAAGCGGTCACGCAACACCTCGCAAAACAGTGCCGCTACCCGAACCACAACGGCACCTCCCATCAACAAGGTTCTTTCTTCACCTGCCCCCTCCGAGGATTCCGGAGTGGGTCTCTATCGCCAGATGATGGCGAATGACCTATCATTGAACAACGACTAGGCCCGGTATACATCCTGTCCCTCTTAATTCTTTTAACGACCCTTCCATTTAAGATACCAACTCATTACATTATTTTGGAACGATAACACCGGGTCTCTCCATTTCTCCACGTCAACGTCCTTTGCATGTCGCTCACCTTTCTCGTCTTCACTGTGCCCTGAGTACCCCTCCTTTTGCGATACCGTTGCCATGTTCAAGTTCTCGGTTTCCGAGGTAGCCTCGTTTTTTTCATCCTTTCATTGATACCTGCACTCATTTCCGACGAACGGTTTCCACACCATACAACCCTTCTTTTGGAGTCTCATTGACCTGTCTGCTTCTTAATCTATACATGGCTAGAACTTGTATCACCATTATGCTGCTTTTGAATCTATCCCACCATTTGTCTTCACTCGTACGCCGCATTGTGGATACTGACACTCCTTCCGCTGGGGTCCGCGGCGCAACCCCAGTCTCCACGCGGAATCCACCTGTACCGAGTATTAGCTAAGCCAGTGAGCTAATCCGACGAAAAGTGCGGTGCATACCGAACGGCCGTTTTGGCTGCGGCATCGGACATGAACAAGCCTGTGCAAAGGTAAACGTTTTTAGTTGACACAGGGGTAACAGAAAGAATCAGCGTAGTTGGCAAGCTCACCATCGAATATGTCGCGCATGTAGTAGGCCTCCTTGGTACTCGGCGTGTCCACTGGCCAGCGTTCAAACCGTTTCTCGTATAGCTGGTCTGGGATGGCATTCTCGGCGTGGGCTTTCAGCCTAAAGTCAAAACAAGGGTGCGTGTGACGTGAGTAAACGAACGAGAAGCGAAAGTGGCGCACCCATCTATCCAAGAGTAGCCAACGCCGTCCGAGAATTGCTCTTTTTGCCTCCACAGGATTGAGCGAGGAAGATACGGCTACGATCGTAATTAGAAAAGGCTACTAATGAGAGGTGTCTCGTCGCAGACCTTGCCGTCGGGCGCCACGTCGAATGCCTTGCGGAGTATGTACTTCTCCATCTTCGCGCATCCATCCTCGTCGAGCTCCTGAGAGCTACCTTTAGCGAACATCTTGTCCTCAGGTCGCACATTCATCGCGACTTCCAAAAATGCCTTGTCCAAGAAAGGAACGCGGGCCTCGAGACCCCAGGCCATGGTGGATCTTTAGGGTGGT
The DNA here is from genome assembly GCA_025766275.1 of Lactarius indigo. Taxonomy (NCBI): domain Eukaryota; kingdom Fungi; phylum Basidiomycota; class Agaricomycetes; order Russulales; family Russulaceae; genus Lactarius; species Lactarius indigo. The sequence continues at coordinate 2,262,222 of JAFKAC010000002.1, read as the reverse complement.
CAGAGGAAAAACTTCGTCTGAAGTTCGCAATACACACTTATTCGCACGGAGACAGTCGGCTGTGTGCAGATTTTTCACTCTACGGACACATTCTTGGTGGAAAGAACGCGCATCGGGGGCTGCGTGGAAATATAGATAACCTGCGTATATTCAGCTTCACTGGACCATTTCCAGATGCAAGACCGATCACCTCCAAATATTTCGTCACTGCCTTCACCACTCAAGACCATCTTGACGCCCATGGCCTTGATCTTGCGACTGAGGAGATACATTGGCGTGCTTGCCCTCACCGTGGTCACATCGTAGGTTTCCAGGTGGTATATCACATCCGGAACGGCGTCTAAGCCCTCTTGAACAGTGAACACGTACTCATGATGCACGGTGCCCAGGTAATGGGCCGCCTTCCGGGCAGCAAGGAGATCAGGAGAGTGCTCTAGACCTATCGAAAAAGAATGTAGCCGGGGCCATGAGGCGATGGTTTCTGCAGAACAATCCGGGTGGTTCTCAGATATGGGCAGAAAAAAGAATTAATTACTACCCTCACCTTCCTCTGTCACCCCAGAATACGAACCCCCAGGAGGAGTCGCGAGGCCGGTATCGGCTTGGGCGAGCCGCTTCTGCCTAGCCTCGAACTGGGCGTGGGCCACTCTCTCGGTTTCTCTAGCCGCGACAGCCGCGATGATGCTACTATCTAGACCGCCACTGAGAAGGACACCGTAGGGGACTTCCGACATGAGCCGTTTCTTCACGGCAGCCTCGAGCGTCTCTCTAATTAACTTAAGATCCGCTGGCCGGGAGGGGATGGAGGTGTCTGGGCCGTCCGAGTCGCCATCCCACCACGACGGTGTGTAATAGCGGGTCAAGGAACTGTCACGGCTGTCAAACACGTGTCCAGGAGGGAACGAGATGATTTCATCGCATTCGTCGACAAGGCACTTGAGCTCTGAGGCGAAGAAAACGGCCCCCGGACACCTCGAAGGACCAGCCCTGATACAGCGTCGTGATCCCAACGGGGTCACGAGCGGCTATGATTCTGGAAGGCTCAACAGACTCGTCGAGTAACACGAAGGAGAACATCCCATCGAGGAGATGGCAAAGGTTCTTGTCATGTTTCTGATACTTGAGCGCAACGGGAAATTATTAACTAGCTGCTATGGGGACATACTCCACTCACCAGAGGGATCACCACCTCACAGTCAGAGTGGGTCTTGAATTTATATCCAAAGCAAGAGGCTCGCAGCTTGACGTGATTGTAAATCTCACCGTTCACGGCAAGAACGAGCTTCCCATCTTCGCTCACGATGGGCTTGTGCGCCCGTATCTGTACTCAACTACCCGTTTGTCAGAGACGGCAGCAATGACTTGCTTCGAAACACATTTACCAACACCAACGATCGCAAGACGCTCATGGACCAGTACGGTGCGCTGACCAACGTAACAGCCGGACCAGTCGGGGCCACGATGGCGCTGCTTCTTAGAGAGAGCGATGAATTTAGACCTGTCCGCAGCAGGTTTCTGGAGGTTGTGCACAGCAAATATGCCACACATCGTGGTCTACGGTGGTCGGTTGGAAGGTGTTTGCGCACAAAAATTTCATGCGGTGACTCAGGAGAGATAAGATAAGCTGCGATTACAATTTCAATCAGCCCACCATCGTGATGGGCAGCGGGGGTTATTTGTAACAATTTAAAGGGTACAACGCGTGGCCAGACGAGCGCTGGCTAAAGAAAGACACTGAGAGCGGGGACACCGCCAGTGCCCGTGGGTGTTCGGTTACGGTCCAGCGCTACGTCGGATGTAATTCTCACGCCGACTTGGTTCGTTGGTGGTCTGGTCACATTCCGCAGGCAGCCCCTCGCCCCACCCCATCCGGTTCCTCCGACTTGCTCCCTCCCTCGGTTCTTTCTCGTCGCTTGGTTTTTCTAGGCGCAGTATTGCGCTTATCGGAACATTTTGCCACTGCCGGTGAACACACAGACTCGAAGCAATGGCGCGCGATCGACTTGCTGCGTTGCGGGCACGTGTCATTTCCTACCGTTGCGTTGCGACGATACACTTACAACGCCTCCTCACTCCTAGGCTCAGAGACAGGGGGGTCCTCAAAGTCCCAATGCCACCGGGGAATACGAGATGGCTGGTCTCCAAACCCCAGACCGCATCACCGATGGGAATGGGGCCAGTGCTGCGGATGGCATGACCAGATTCTACAACCAGGTCCGCAGCCGGCTAATCTTATTTTTCTATTTTTCTTTTGATGCGAGCCACTGTTATTCTCATCAAAGATATCCAGCATTCAGGACGAACTTCGACGCTTCGACGCAAACGTGTCGAGGATTTCCGACTTGCACTCTCGTTCTCTGAACAACACGGATGAGGCGCTTTCTCAACAAAACGTCGCAGCCCTGGACCAGCTGGTATCGGAAACTCGGTCTTTGAGCAATCAAATCAAGACTCAAATTCAAGAGTTGGAGAAGGAGCCCGTCCCCGCTGGACAAGACGCAAGGATACGAAAGAATCAGGCACGTCGAGCCCCCTCTAAGACCGTGTACATGTTATTGACTCAAACCTGTCATGACAGACGTCCCTCGTCCGTTCAAAATTCATAGAAGCTTTGCAAAACTATCAACAGGTAGAGCAACAGTATCGCACGCGGTACCGTCAGCGGGTTGAGCGACAGTTTAAAATCGGTGGGTTAACTGTGTCTGTGTGACTTTGGCTGTCTTGACCTCCTGTCTTACATCGTCAGTAAAACCTGACGCTACTCCGGAGGAAGTTGCCGCGGTTGTCCAAAGTGATCAAGGGGCTGGTGGCCAGGTATTCGCCCAGGCAGTGCGTTCAACGTCGCCTCAGGCGGGCTACTTTCTGAATGGGTCATTACTTTAGCTTACGTCGTCCACGCGATATGGAGAGTCTCGAGCCGCATATCGTGAAGTCCAAGAGCGGACACGAGGATATCCGAAAAATTGAGCGTACGCTGGCCGAGCTGGCACAGATGTTCAATGATGTGAGAACTAGCTCCTTCCCTCCCACCAACTCGAACTCGGTGACTTACTGTTTATGTAGATGGACGCCCTCGTTGCCCAGCAGGAAGACATAGTCAACGCTATTGAAACCTCCGCGGCCCAAGTTGCAGGAGATACGGAAGCTGGGTACGTGAGATACCTGTCTATCATTGCTCTTTTTTAACTCGGAATTTCAGGCTCGCACAGACAGAAAAGGCCGTTAAGCATGCCCGAGCAGCCCGCCGAAAGCGTTGGATATGTTTCTTCATATTCCTTATTATCCTAGCCATCGTTGGTGTTGCTGTCGGTGTCACCGTCGGCAACAACAAGCATTAGATGCCTTGTATCGTTCTTAGCGACTGGCGACTGGACTTGGTTTTTACGATTTGCTCGATGTTTATGATTTTGGCTCTTGTATCTAAGCAAGTGGGCTGTTCGACGCCCCGCGCATTCTACCTAATTCGTTTACCCTGTTCGCATGATTCTTGCTTTTTTTGTTTATTTGCTCAAGAATTTCAAGGCTCATTTTTACTGCATTTTTATTCGGCGGCGGATGAGCGCTGAGCGCCGGGAAGGGTATAAGCTGTTGGAGTCACACGACTCGTGACCTCGTTTTCATCACTTCCCCTGTCATGACCAAAATCCCTGCTCATCGCCGCAAGGGTGGTTCTGTCGAAGTAGTCGATTCAAAATATGCCGTCGACTTGGCTACTCAGCAGTCCTATTCGGAAAATATATTCCTCTTCGTGCCTAATCTTATTGGTTAGTAGTTTTCATCCTTTTTTCTGCCACATGCTCAGTGGTGCAATCGGGATCCAGGTTACTGTCGCATAATTCTTGCAGGATTGGCTCTCCACTATATGAGCTACCACCCCAAATATTGCACATTACTCTATTGTCTGTCCTGTCTGTTGGATGCGGTGGATGGGCAAGCTGCGAGGGCTCTCGGTCAGACTTCCAAGTTCGGCGCAGTCCTGGACATGGTAACTGATAGGTGGTGTCACATGTCATCATCACTCTTCCCCGGTTCCAGTAGCTTATCGGTCGCATTAGGTGCACCACATCCTGCCTTCTATGCTACCTGTCATCGGCATATCCATCATATGCTTTGTTCTTCCAATTTTTGATCTCTTTGGACTTCGCGAGCCACTACATGCACATGTACAGGTGAGTGATGTCCAAACCATTTTTCCCTCCTTGGTTTTCATTTGTTGACGTGTTGCCCCTATCCAGTTCCCTTGTTACAGGTTCGCGGAGTCATAAGTTAGTCACGAGCGACGTCAGCAGAATACTATGGTACTACTACAACGATTCAGTGAGTGTTTTTTTGAATCATACACTATCGCTTGCTGATATAGCATGGTGCAGCGGACGCTCTTCGTGATGTGCGCGGGAAATGAACTGTTCTTTGTCGCGTTATATCTCATGAAATGGGTGAAAACACCCATTGGGTTCACGAACCCGTTGCTGGCGCGATTGACATGGCCGGAGGCCGTTGCCTTCTCGTCGTTCTGGATATTCCTTGCGAAGAACATCATCAACTTTGTTCAGCTGTGGAAGGCTTCGAAGATTCTCGTTGGTGTCGACCTTGCAGAGAGAGCGCAAGCACGGGAAGCGCAGGCTAATCCCAAGTCCAAGTGATAGACGTTTCCAAATAGATACCACTATAGTACCATGCTTTCTTTGCTACGTTATTGCCCACGAGCTGTAATGCTGATTTCGTTTTGTTTTCCTTATCTTCTCTACCATATTCCTGTTTCGTAACGTAAGCGCGTTCTAATATAGCCGCGTTGACTGTTCCAAGCACGCGTCACGGCTTGTATGCGTTCTCGCATTCTCCTTCGCAGGACTGGCCTGTGTACGAAAACCTCCTCGGTCGCAACTCGCGCCCTTCTTTCGTATTCTGGCCCTGCGCGTTACCCAAGGAATGACCTGCGCCACAACGTGGCCAAGGGCACTCGTGTCACTCGGCGCGCCTCCACGTCCTCAACGCGTCCACAAGCTGTTGACTCAGCACCGTCCCCTAGTAGCTCTGATACTCCCGCCAAGGAGCCTGATGGTTCAAATGGCAAAAGCGAATCGAGCGTCCCGTCACAGGCTCTGGAGGTTCCCATCGAACAAAGCTTCTTCTGGGCGCACCAATCTCTTCCTGAACCTGAGCCTTCCACTCTGCCCCCACCCGAGGTGTTCGAAGAGATTTTGAACAACGTGTACCTCGCCCTGCACCCGCAAGTGCAGCATAAAGCTACATATTCAACCCCGAGCGGTCCACCAACAGAGCCAACTCTTGCCCTTTACTGCCCGATCGAAGGTGGTAACTATGTAATCGACGATACCGTACGTGAGCTTGCGCGTCGAACAGGCTCAGATGTAGTCGTATTGGATGCGGTGCACATTGCGGCAGGTGAATGGGGTCATTTTGGGCAAGGTACGTGCGTCCGTCGTTTCGTAATGTCTGGGTACTCATGATGTTGCTTCTGCAATTGGTTTTTTAGCCGCATCGCTCATCGAACTACCCCAAAATCCACTACATTTTCCCTCTCAAAATTCTTCGACCACAAGACATGATGACTATGAAGAAGACTCGACATACTATCCTCCGTCTCAAATGACGTTCCAACTTGTCCTGCCACCCCAAATACCTCTAATGTCAGGGGGGGCTTCGTCGAAAAAGAACGTGGTCAAAACCAAGGCCTTCTTCGAAATGTGCATAAATTTGCAAGCCCCTGCTGATGCAGGAAGTTCAAACGGTACCCAGAGACCGCGTCTCGTATACATCCGCGACTTTTCAACCCTCTCGTCATCATGGTCGTCCTTACACCCGGTTCTACTCTCCGCAGTCCGCCAGCGGCGTCAAGGTGTCTTGTCACGACCTACGTCTCCCGTGACAAATCCCACGACCATAATATTTGGTATCACCCCTCCTATCTTTCCTTCGACTTCGTCCCCTTCATCGCCGCCACCCGGTCCACATGACATGGTGAATGTGTTGACAAGCAATGGTCAGGCAGGTCCTGGTGTCGCGACGCCAAAACTTGAGAGGTCCGATTGGAGTGAAGAAGACCACGCAGAGAAGGCCAGAGAACGGCGCCTACGGGAACGCTTGCGGAAATGGGAGCGTGGTGACAGTGCTCTGCAGTCTGAAATACCTAAGCTTGTGACGGCTATTCCCGTCGAAGAAGAGTCGGGCTCCAATCCCGCCAATTTTATGTTCCTTGGAAGCCCTGGTGGAGCAAATCCGCTCGTTTCACTCCTTAGTCCATTACTCGGTGGGCGTCGACCTAGTCCGCAGTCCGAGATCCCGAACTCCAACTCCTCAACTAACTCGGGTTTCCTGCGTACCTCTGTGTTAGTTCCTGCCTCCCGGTCTCTGTTGCGCGAAAAGACTTCCAGAGTAGGGCGCAGAAGGGAGATCAATGAATTGACTATGCGGATGGCGATCGGGGCGATCGGAGGACTGCTCGAGGCACGCAGCGCTGCTTCCGTGTTTACCCCATCTTCTGAGCTTGCACAACCCCCTGCTGAGCCTGTGGCGCCAGAGAACATGTCAAATGCAGCTAAGATGTGGGAGGATTGGGGTAACAGAATCACAGCTTGGGCACAAGGTCAAATCAATTGCCGACCAAGCCGTTGGCCGCGTCGTCTCGTCGTCGCTACATAGCCAAGAGATGGTTAAGCCATCTCTCTCCGCAGCCTCTGTTTTATGGGACCACGTATGCGGCGCGTGGGCTGGTCGATGGGCCTCTCATGGTCTCAGAAAAGCATGGATGCAACGATCTGCTGGTAGATCTGCCGGGGGGCAACACGGGAAAGCGTGGGACGACGAAACAGACACACAAGTGGACGACATTGTAGAGTCAGTGAGGCACGAGCCGTCCTTAGATATGCATGAGCACAGACTCTTGGGGTGTATTGTGGACTCTGGTAAGTTCTCCGAGCGAAGTGATAACCCTTCATTCGTTACTAAAGAGGGGACTTGCAGCGTCAATGCCCACCTCGTTCGCTCACGTTCACCTTCCCGCTCACACGATTGACTCTGTGCGAACCATCGTGTCGCTGCCGATGTTGCATCCAACCGCGTTTCAACAAGGCATCCTTAAGGAGCACAGCATGAGAGGGTGCCTTTTGTTTGGACCACCCGGCACAGGGAAGACCCTGGTTGTCCGAGCTCTTGCAAAGGAGGCTGGGTGTCGCATGCTAGTAATTTCTCCCTCCGACGTCATGGACATGGTTTGTGATTCTAAGGCTCTCCCCTTGATTCGGCCTGACTTATACCCATTTTCCAAAGTACGTAGGAGAGGGAGAAAAGCTAGTCCGCTCCGTGTTCTCGCTAGCCAGAAGGTTAGCTCCTTGCGTCGTTTTCATTGACGAGATCGATGCGCTCTTTGGTGCCCGTTCGTCCTCCAGCAATTCGGGGGGTGGATCCGCGCATCGTGGTGTCATTACCGAATTCATGCAGGAAATGGACGGCCTAAAGACATCCAATGCGGACAACGTCATCGTTATAGGCGCGACGAACAGGCCATTCGACCTCGACGACGCCGTCCTGAGACGGCTTCCTCGGAGACTTCTGGTTGACCTGCCTGGGGAGGGTGAACGTGAAGGCAAGTGAAGGTCTCTTGGTAACTCATATTCTCTCGCGTTCTGACCAGATCTCCAGAAATACTGAAGATCCTTCTTCGGGACGAGACCCTATCTCCCGACGTCGATCTGAAAGCTCTTGCGCGGGATACTCCCACGTTCTCTGGGTCTGATCTGAAGCGTAAGTCAAACCCCCTTAGGGTTTGTGTCATAACGCCGATTCGCAACGTTTCCTAGATGCCTGTGTGTCTGCAGCACTAGATGCGGTTAAGGAGAACGTCTCGGTGCCTTGGGTAGTCGACAGAAACAAGAATGACCACCAAGACACTCTGCAGACGAACAATACCGAGAGGAAGGAGAACGCGCATCCGGCGTCGGGCGACTCTGAATCGGCCACGCAGCGCGTCCTTCGACCTCATAATTTCGCAAAGGCCCTCAAAGAGATAACGCCCTCCGCGTCCGAGTCTCTGGGTAGTCTCGCCGATCTTCGCAAGTGGAATGACGAGTTCGGAGAAGGCCGTAAGCGGAGAAAACAGGTCTGGGGGAAGGACCGATTTGGCTTCACCAAGCAATGGCACAGCCGGGAGGATGGCAGAGTCGCTACTCTGACAGGGAACGACCAATCTAATAGTACACCATCTGCGGGGTAGAATACCCATAGGATAGATGTATCAGGGACGATACTAATCCCGTGTAACTATTGCACATATAATAGTCAACCACGCCGCCGTCCCTTCTCTCGTCTCTTCGGTTGGGGCAGTTCCCCTCCTTCCTCATCGCCCATCGCTGAATGTGGAGTACTGAAGGACGGTCAGCTAGGAATAATCTCATGACAAACGGTCACTACCTGGCACTTGCTGCGCGCTGCAGGTTACGACGTGCCGGCATTTGAGAAGACTCCGCCGGATCTCCCATAGGCACATCTACATCTTCATCCCCGTCTTCGCTCTCCGTCAAACTTCTTCGTGTACGGCGTGGCCATTCATCTTTGGGTGCGGCCGCCTCGCCAATGGGAACTACTTTGTCGTTCCCGGCTCTACCCCAGTCCTCGCTGCACTGGGGGCATTTGCCAACGGATCGACGATACGTATCGTAACAGGTGTTGTGCATCCCCACTCTACATTTAGCCTTGGGACACATGTGACCACGCGTAAGGATCTGTCGTCGTCTGCGCTCAGCTTGCTTTCAGGGGAAACAATAGCCGAACCCAACCTCGAAGCAGATGACGCATTCTAGAATTTCGTCTGGATACGTAGACTTGAGATAGGGCTGAAGTTCTAGCAAGGAACGTGGAGACAGCGAAAAACGACCCTTTCTAAAGAATAAGGTCGACGTCAACGGGGAACGGGACTTAACACGGACGTACTTGCTCTTCAGCAGCCAGCCCTTTGCGACAAAGCTGGCCAACACGCTCTCGGCTTGTGTTTTGGTCATTGGCGACGTTAGTGCGTTTACCTCCCGGAGAGCTGCAAGGGAAGAGATGGAGTAGGAGCTATTTGGGGCAAGCATGATCTGTTCGACCTGTACCGAGTCCAGTTCAGCGGCCATCACTGGAGGACAGGTGGCAGGCATACCAGGGCCCTGAAGTAGGATATCTCGAGTGGCGAATAGTCACTCGCGATACGAGCAATCTCGTCATCTCTGCGATTGACCTATAGGGTTGTTTAAACCGACAGATTTGGAACAGGGATAGTAGCAGAACAATTTACCAGGGCATACATCTCCTTTCCCGTAATTTCGTCACGCGTGCGCGAGAGCTCCAAATCCAAAGGATCCAGTGATTTATTCAGGGTGGCCAAAAAGTCACTCCAGCCGTCCGCTGAGTTTGTGTTCGCGTTTATCTGAATAGTATCATCTGCAGCTAGTCGTACATTGAGACCGACGCGTTATGCTATAAACGAAAGGGGTAGCACCTTTGACAGCTTCGACTGATTGCTTCCATAAGGCTTTCGCGAGGTCGACTGAAAGGACCCTGCGTGAGATGACCGACTGGAGGAAGAGACGTTGTACATCGCCCGAAGAAACCATGGCCACTCGGGAACAAGACGCGATATTGACGCGACGCGACGGACCGTGGCGGCTCACGCGCGCGTGCACCCACAATCGCCCTCTTTCATTTCATGTGCTCGAAATAAAACTACATCCAGAGAATGACAGCAGGGTAGGAAAATACCAATTTATGGGCGGGCATATTTTTTTTTGTCTTACTTAAGGCTTGGGAACACGAAGCGTCTTACTCACCATCATCGCGGCCCATGCACCGAATATGAGGCTCACGACGTGGAGATCACCGTGTCCTCCCGACTTTCCCCATACAGTCATAACCCCACCGGGAAGCCCTTCCTTCCCTTCAATCCACCCGTTCTTTACCCAGTAAGATAGGAGCCCGACCAACGCCAACGAGGAGGGGATGGGCAATCCTTCGAAATAGCGTGCCTTTCCTGTCGGGTCCTTTGGCACCAGCGCCACGGTTGCATTAAATCTAGCGAGACGTGCCAGCCCACAGCAGATGAAGCACGTGAGGGCGACCGTGTCGAGGGTCGTGCGAAGGCCGACGACAAAGGCCAGAACCGCGGGTGCCACCCCAAATGATATCTGTGACCGATGAAATGAGGACGTGAAGAGGTGAACACGCAAGAGGACGCACCAAGTCTGCCAGTGAGTCGAGCTCCTGACCCAACATGCTGGTCGACTTTCTCCAACGGGCGACCTTCCCGTCGAAGAAGTCAAATATCAGGCCAGCGAGCGGAAAGAGCAAGGCGTTCCGAAGGTAGTAATCGTCGCTCGTTACGAGATAGTTTGCAGAAGAGAATAAGGAGAATGACCCGCAAAATCCGTTCATGATCGTTACAAGGTCAGCCAGTCGAAAATTCCTGGGTCCAGTCAGCTCGGGGAATGGAGGTGTGGCAGGTCGCTTGGACTCACCTAACAAGTGAAAAATGGCCCTCGGTGTCATTGTATTGCTGGAGTGCGCATGCTACTTGATCATCATGGTCGTCCTTTGGCTTTGCTGGCTCGGCCTTTCGCTGGATCATGGTGCTCGTCAAGTCTTGTGAGTGGTTGGGCCCAAAGCCCTCACGAGGACCCGAGTACCGAGTCAGCGCTTCATTCAGCTTACATAAATGTAGACCACTCCAATACAGGTACAGTACAGTCGAGTCATCTCATAACAGTATCACCATCCGTCGATGCACGCTCTAACGCTCTGCTCGCTGCCACATACTGATTAGGATGCGTAACCGTCTCTCCAGATCCAACACCGTCTCCCTTCGCAACATATTGTGTCGCGTGCGTGATTTCAAACACCCTTGTGCACGCGACATGAAAAGCTTCGGCCTTCACCGTACCCATTATCTCTGGAAGATCGGCCTCTGTCAGCCCCTGGGGAGAGTACATCGATAACAGTGCCGTTTGGAGGTTGTCCGCGGAAAAGTGGCGGTATGGACATCCGTGTGAATCCTCGGCGCCAGGTTGGTCATTCATCAGAATTTGTTGACAGCTCGTGACAAGTTAGCGTGCCTTTTATTATCTCCCCCGGATCAGCAAAGCGTACCTTTTCGCTGGGTAGTTCGCTCGTCTGCCTTCCAACCCGTATGAGTGCCGGATATTATATTTATACTTTTTGTTGAAATCTTCGTCATTGTAACCGCTGAAAGACTTGCGCCAGAATACCATGGCTTCGTCGATAGATAAGCCTAGAGCCTGTATGTCCAGTGTTTGTTGACTAGTCCTGGCCCTCCAACGACGCAAGACATTACCTTGAGGAACAATCCATATTGCAGGCGTCCGAAATGCTTGAGTTTGTGATTCCGCTTGAGGTTCTCTTGAAGATTTCGCATGCACATTGGGAAGTGCTTGTGTGCGAGCTCGTCCACCATCTCGGCTCTAATTTCTTCACCAGTGCTTTCGTTGGCACCCCACTCCGAGCCGATACCGGCGATGAATCCTTGCGATAGATTGGCAAGGATTGGCTCCAGCCTAGTATCTTCGTCCATTCGTGGAATTGCCTTTGCTGTCATCTATTGCAAATCAGTATCAGTCCTTTCGCGTGCGTGTGGCACACTACCGCTAGAGCCCGTTCAAGACGCGTTTGGAACTCCTGAAACACTATGCTCGACAGCTCCCTGCTAGGGACGTACGCCCAACCGTCTTTGAGAAGAACTCTCCGCTTTTCGACAAGATCAGGGACGCGGGTCCATCTAACCTGCGGCACATCAGTCAGTCGGTGTTGGGGTAAATAGGAGGGCAATCACGCACTTTAAGATACTGGTCCTCTGGACTCGCATCGGGAACCAACTTGAGTTCTGATGCATACTTCGTCCTCTCCTCCGCCTCCACCTGTAAATACAATCTCAGGCGCTATAAATACCTCAAGTGATAAAGCTGACCAGGGTCCAATCAAAGTCTCCAGACTTGTGAAATTCCCTTCGCTCTGTGATTGTCGTATTCATGTAACGGACCCGGAAGAGTGTTGTCTCTGCTTTCACGAATCTCCGCCTGAGATCCTCCCTGCAGAAAGGTCAGCTGCAAACCCAGGTAGACGGGCCATAACGCACGATCGACAAAACGCCAATCTGAGCACGAAATGTCCGGTATTGTCCTTCCTTCGTTGACCGTCTCTGTCTTTGGTGGTCGCAGAGTTATGGTCAAGCGGAATGTGTTTCTCACTCTGCGAATGCGTGATCTCTTTGAGCTCATCGAATGGCCTATTACGCGCATAACACGATTCAATCTCGGACAGGACGCGGAGGCGATCTATGGCGCAAGTTTCGAACTCTTCGATAGTGATATCTTCTGTGGGTGGCTGGTCGTATCTGTATTTGAGAGCGTACATCAAGAGCCGCTGGATCGCAAAGCAAAAAGGTGTCCCACAAGCTGAGCCTATGTGGGTATTTCAGGCCCGAGTGCACCTGAACCTCTGCGACTATTTTCCTACTGCTCTTGTGCATCACTAATGTTATGAGTAGGCGGCAGAAAGAACGGCAGACTCAGACGCGTCACGGTGCAGGTCTGCGCAAGTGCACGTTACGCGTTGCGTCACGCGTCGTGCGTGACGAAACCTCCCCGCTGCCATCGTGTCATGAACTTGGTCGTGAATACAATTCAGCGTATTAACGATATGATACACCGTGCGACAGTTATAAATACAGCTTCGTAAGCTTCGTAGGGGAGGATTTGTAAATGAGTACGTATATACGATATAAAGGCAACCACACAGCGAAATATTAAGACCAAAGAAGAAAAAAAAGGCAGTGACAGCATATAAAATCGGGTCCTCAACTACGGACTTTATCGCGAGCCCGGACTGCATAGTTAAACCTGTGACGTTCTGCTTGGGGGTGATCTTCATAACCTTCAAAGTGTACACCTGGGCGCCGCCGTCGTGCGCCGCCTCGCTGAAGGGCCTCCGCTTCTTCTTTGTTTCGCCATACATAGGTTGCCTGCTGGGGGTCTCGTTGCGGTGGAAGCAATTTTGGTGTGGGACTCCGTGTTGAATTCGCCGGAGAAGTCAGCACGGTGCTCGCCTGCGAGTAGTCAACTATTAGCGCCATCGAAGAACGGAACTAGGAGACATACACCAGCATTCGTTCCATCGACGGCTTCCGCCGATGCACCAGACATGGTACGATGTCGCTTCGATGAACCAATTCGAAATGAGGTAAATGCATTAGGGACAGAGCTCATTCTCTCCTCAAATCGGGAGAAGGGCGTTGGGGGGGGTGCCCGAGGTGTCGGGGGCGGTTGTGGTTGCGACGGTGGGGGCTGAGACACGGGAGCGAACACTGGAGGGTGAGATGCGGCGGCAGTCCTTCCTTTCTTCAGCTTTGAAGACGTGATGACGACCTTGGAGTCCGACTCATATTGCAAAGGTCCAGGAGCCTTGGGGGGTGCTGGCTTGGAAGGAGGTGGCTGAGCGCGGAGACCTGCTTCTATCGTCTTGGATTCATGAGGGTGTTGCTTCTGAGCCGAGGACTTTGAACGGAACAGCCCTTGGAAAAAACCGCTCTTTTTCTTCGGCTCTTGGTACGATTGCGTAGACATCACCGGCGCTATGGGTTCATCGGACACAATAGGCAACTTGGTCGATACGGCAAGTGACGACGGGGTATTTAATTCCGACTCCTGCGACGGGGATGGCATCGTGTTCCTCAGCTGCCTAAAATTTGGGGCCGGGGTGGAAGGATATCCCGAGACTTGTCGAGTAGCGTAAGGATCCCCCGCAGCTTGCGCGGTTGAATAAGACCGGATGGGCACTGGTGATACTGGGGCAGGTACCTTCGGAGTAGGCTGCGTTTGCGATCGGACCGGTGGAGGTTGTGAGATAGAAGAAACAGGCACTATAGGAGCGGACGCGCTATGATAGTGGCGGGTGGTCTGGCGTGCAGCAGGGGTAGCAAATGTGTGGGCAGCTGCGTGGGTGTTACGGTCACCCGAAATGTCGGGCACAGGCGCTGGGATAAGGACAGATTGTCGGCCGCTGTGGTTTCCCACACGGGACACCATGACCTGAGGCTGAGACGTCGGTGACATTGGCGTCGGTAACAGCATCGATCCTTGTGAGGACGGGGTCTGTCCTAGAAGAGTTGTAGAACCAGTTTCATGAGATGGTGTCCTGTTTGTGATGTGCACCGCAACGGGATTTGTCGGCCCTTGAGGGGGTGCAACAGCTTGAGAGCGGGATCGGGGAGATGGATTTCCAGGCTTGAATTTGGGTGATGGATTATTTGGTGGTGCATTAGCTACAGAGGGATTATTATTGGTGGGGCTTGCTTCTACGTGAGTACGAGGTGACGAGGAAGGGTATATGGACGTGGCAGGGTATGCTGACGGATTCGAGTTTTGACTTAACACGTTGTGTACGCCAGGTTGAGAAGTGTCATGAGCACGCAGTGGATCGAGGTTAGTAGAGAGCTGCGGATGATATGTTGGGGCAAGAATAGGCGGCAGAGAAGACTTGGGTGGTGTCCCCTGGTTCACGTGACGGGGGTGCAAATTTGGAGACGCCTTAGTCGAACGCGGGGTGCGCTCACTGGAAGGCACAGTACTCACAACCAGACGGGCAGCGCTTTCCTGAGTGTGACCATATCGGTCCCACTGATCCGGTACGTTCCTTGATATTCGTGCCTCTTGTGCGCGTTCCTCCTGAGGCGAGTACCGATGATACACCTCCACGTTATCCTCTCGGATTGGAAACGCAGCAGCTAAGCCGGGGGCGATCGGTCGCGACGTCTGTGGGGCAACACGGGCTGACGAAGTGTCGCCATAGCCCCCTGGAGTAGATCGATGCCTTGGGGGCTTCGTACCAACTACATCAGGGACCGCAGATGTTGCGCCTTGTGGGGATGCACGTTGGCCGTTCGTAGCCGCCGGTGAAGGCACTGAGTGAGAGGGAACCGGAGCTGGTGGTCGATTATTTGCTGCGGTATTAGGCCAGGGTATTTCTTGCGGCACTAGGGCATGTCTAGGGCCCTCTTGCGTTGGAGGTACGTGGTGTGAGCGGGCCGAGAATGCTTGCCGATGCATCTCCACCGCGGCAGGAGGTGGTGCCAAAGGGGTAGGAAAAACCACAGGAGAGGGAACAATAGCTGGGCGGGGCGCTGGCGACATTGGGTGAAGCGCTGGCGACATGAGTTGAGGCACCGGCGACATGAGTTGAGGAACCGGTGACATGAGTTGGGGCACCGGCGACATGAGTTGGGGGACTGGCGACATAGGTTTAGGCACTGGTGACATAAGTTGAGGCGCTGGCGACATAAGTTGAGGAGCTGGCGACATAAGTTGCGGCACTGGTGACATAGGCTGAGGCTCTGTCGACCACTGCGCAGATTGTAACCATGACTGGGACGAAGCAGGTTGTGCGGCTGAAGCATGGCTGGGGGGTTCAAGCTGTGCACTAGCTGCGACACGAGGCACGGCACGAGGTTGTCTATCAAAAGTCTGGGGCTGCTGTAGCACTTGCACCGTGGGTAAAGGCTGGACAGTCGCATCTCTAGCAGAGGGAGTTACAGTTGGCGGCATTGCTCGTCTGGAACTGGTTTCCTGTAGATAGTCTGCAGGGCCTTCACCAGCTCTGAGGCTGACAACTCGAGGGATGTACTCGGGAGTATCGTTACGCATAATAGATGGAGCGACACGCGCGGTAGCCTGAGTGGCGATTTGGTTTGTGGAATGAGCATCCGTAGGCTTGGGGTACGAGCCAGCTCCCTCTCGATGAAATAGCCAGCCGCCAAATCCACCTTTTGACTGCTTCTGAAGGGCACATGAACACTGTTTTGTAGAAGATATCAAGACACGACGAACCTCCGATTTATGAGAACTCCGGTCAATGGGTGGTTGTACGTGCTGCGTAGGGGGTGGTTTGTAAACTGCTTCATGAGCAAAGCTGGTGCGATGACCGCCAGATGTCCGAGGACGTTCTATTGGCCGACCATTTTCGACATGTTTTGACCGCTGATGAAACGTTTACATTGACCACCAGTACTCATGTTACGACAACTCACATGCTCTCTTTTTGAAACATGCTCACTATCGCTTGCAGAGACAGCATAACCGGGAGGGTAGGGCACGGTTAAGTTCTGGGAGGGTGAACCTTTGTGAGGCTTCGCGCTGTACTTATCATTTGAGGTGCTGAGTGTCACATTCGACGGCTGCCCCAAAGTTGCTGCTTGCCGCGATTCATTCGGGTGTGACGAAGGGCCGTTCTCGGGCTGACCAGTTGGTACTGGAGCAGGATTAGTGGGGTATGTCGACTGACGCAAGACTGAGGGTACAGCAGCCTAAGAAAACCTAGGTCAAGCGAGTTTTCGAACCAGGCTAAACAAGTGCCCACCACTGGTGTCGTATGATCCCTCTGCCGGTGACGCCTGGGTCTGATCGAGCCTTGTGGCTTCATCAACGAGTTGTCAGATTCGTCGGAATCCTTGATACGTGCAAGTCTTGGGTCCTTTCCCAGAAACTGAAGAGGTGCTGAACCATCCTTGACCTCACCCCGCCTCTCCTGATGTCGGGTGGCTCTCTGAGGATGGTCGTCTTTGACCTTCTGCTCGACCTTCTGCTCGTGGTGACTATCGTCGCGCCGCCGCTCCTCTTCTTTGCGCCTCTCCTTCTCACGCCGACGTTCCTCTTTATACCGTCGTTGCTCTTCTTCGTACCTTGTGCTCTGCTCCCGCTGATCACGAGAAGCCTGCTCCTGAATTCTCTCTGCACGACCCCTTTCTTTTGATTTGGACGTTGGTTTTGGCTCATCCCTCGCTTTAGTTCTGCTCTGGTCCCTATCTTTTTCTCTGCCATCTGGACTCACTTTCTTGAGAAAGGACGAAGAGAGGGGCCAGATAGAGGCAGGTTGAGGTTCCGCACTTTCAAGAGTAGCGGGTGGGACGGTGCGAGATCGGTGGCGAGAACTCTTGTGACGATGATCGTCGGAGCGGCGAACTGGATCTGGAGACACGAGGGCTTTCTTGTCCGTGGCAGTGGCAGCCCTCTGGGAAGTAGCTCGGGAATCATAGGTGGGGTCTACATGCCTCTCGGCCGTTGCAGGATGAGCCTCCTGAGAGAGAGATGGGGCTGGAAGCGGTATTTTCTGTGACATGTTTGCTGGATGACCTTGAGAAGCCTGTGTGGGAGGGTGTTGATTATGAGATGCTTTGCTGACGGTGGCCAAGGATGGGGTGACTGGTGGTGGGTACGTGGGTGCAAGGGTTTGTGACGATGTAGGGGGGCCATCGGAGACGTAGCCGCGGGCGGAACGTAGCTTAGCATCGTCTTTGCCAGCGGGACGAGCGTCTGGGTTCTTGTGATGAGAGGAAGAAGAGAAGTGTTTGTGTCTCTGACGATCGGGTTCTTGGCTCAGCGATATAGCGGTGGGTTTCCAGAGCTTATAGGTGTTCATAGTCAGATGAGAATGAGTAGAAGAAACTCTGCCTCTCGAATAGAGAGGAAGGCCTTTGCGGCCCCAGAACTTGGGTGCTTGAAATGTGCACCGTCGGGAGACAAAATCGGAAAGGACTGAGCACGTCGGACGACCGACATGAGGCTGATTCGAGGTGCTGCCTACTACATATGGTTACGGCTGCATGGACCACCCGGTCACTGCTCTCTTAATTTGTGTCATTGCTACATCTACGTCTACATGTGTGCCCAAGTGACAACGATCAATGTCCAGCTGACATTGTCCATAGTCAAATCGGCTTTCCAAAAGGTAGGCCCAAACTCGTCTGGCTCCAAAACGGAGTGAAGAACAGTAAGACCCAGCCCCTCGTCTTATTCTTACACGGTTTTGACTCACTACCGACAATGAACAGCGCATATAACGCTGATGGAGCCCACGAGTGGACTCCTCTGTCGAGATGGTTTAAGGACCGTGTAAAGGAGAGAAAATATATATCTCAGCCTGAGAGAGAGAAGCCTGTATGCCGCTTTGTCCTTAATAGTCCCGTGTGACAAAAATTCGGCACTCTCCGGGACTGGGTGCGCTTGCTCTCATCGAGACATCCACGATCGCACTACGACTGCGTCACCTTACCTTGCCCGTTCACCCTCTTTCTTTTCCTAGGGTCGATATTTCTCGACATTGTATCAATAAACCTCTCTCCGCATATAACGTTCAATCTTACCGTCCGGGAATGGTGTGTCAATCCTTAAACGACTTGCCAGGATAACTGACCTCTCCTCTCTGCGTCACAGAGCGACATGGAAACGTTAGACGAGAAGGCCAACGGTGCACCTCCAATGGATGTCGACGAACCAGTATCTGTCAGAGATCGTGTGTACCGTTAATTTCGTCCTCTTTGCATCTTTTCATTATCGCTTTCACAGATGAAGCCTTTGCCGCCAAGCATATGCCAGACCTGGGTCATGATGTCAAGGAGTTTAGAGTCTTCTCATGGAAACTTACTGGCTGGAAAAAGCTTGAGAAAAAGCTAACTAGTCCAGAGTTCGACTGTGGCGGGCATCGTTGGTGAGTATCTCTCACTCCCTTTTTAAGACTTCCTATCCTTACCATTGGAACGGCGAAGGCGCATACTACTCTTTCCATTTGGTAATTCGAATGCCCCTCCAAATGACACCGTCTCGGTGTACCTTGATTACGCTGATCCGAAACGAGCCCCCGAGGGCTGGCACGCATGCGCCCAGTTTGCCTTAGTCATCTCCAATCCTCACGACCCCACCATCTATACTGTCAGCCGTACGTGTTTGGTGGACGTCAGAGATCATAGTATAATTTTAATCTGCCTCGTGACCCTCTTCTAGATGCACACCACCGCTTCATCGCCGAGGAATGTGACTGGGGCTTCACTCGTTTCAGCGAGCTGCGCAAATTATTTACCATTCAAGAAGGCCACAGTAGACCGACAATTGAAGACGAGTGCGCCGATGTTTCGGTGTTCGTTCGCGTACTAGAAGACCCGACGGGTGTACTATGGCACAATTTCGTAAAGTGCGAACTTTGGGTACATCGGTTGACTAACCATTTACGCCAAACCCTGTAGTTATGATTCCAAGAAAGAGACTGGCTATGTTGGCTTGAAAAATCAAGGCGCAACATGTTACATGAACTCACTACTCCAATCTCTGTTCTGTACACGATATTTCCGCAAGGTGATACCTTTGATGTTTCACAGGTTGGATAACATGAACTCACTGCCCTTTAGGCTGTCTATGAAATCCCCACAGAAGAAGAGCGACCGACAG
Organism: Lactarius indigo; assembly: GCA_025766275.1. Taxonomy (NCBI): domain Eukaryota; kingdom Fungi; phylum Basidiomycota; class Agaricomycetes; order Russulales; family Russulaceae; genus Lactarius; species Lactarius indigo. Next base: position 2,242,948 of record JAFKAC010000002.1, on the reverse strand, counting down.
AGAGTGTGGCCTTGGCGCTTCAGCGTGTCTTCTATCACTTGCAGACATCAGATCAACCCGTCGGTGTGTTGGTTGTTTTTGGCTCCAAACCACCTGTTCACCATTGTCACAGGCACTACCGAATTAACGAAATCATTCGGATGGACTTCACTGGACTCTTTCTTGCAGCATGATGTACAAGAATTTAATCGCGTCTTACAAGACAAGTTGGAGTCCAAGATGAAGGTACGTCTATTCTCCTCTGCTGAATCAGCGACCAATACCTTTGTAGGGCACGAAAGCGGAGGGTGCTATTGCCAAGCTCTTTGTCGGAAAGATGAAAAGTTACATCAAATGTGTCAACGTCGATTTTGAATCCTCACGAATCGAGGAATTCAATGGTATATCTCATCAGTGCAGTGAAATCCGACATTCATAACGGGTTTACAGATCTCCAACTTAATGTTAAGGGATGAAAAACCTCTATGACTCGTTTCGAGATTATGTCGCCGTTGAGACGCTTGATGGTGAGAACAAGTACCAGGCAGAGGGGTATGGTCTACAAGATGCAAAGAAGGGGATTATTTTCCAGTCTTTCCCTCCCGTTCTTCATCTTCAACTTAAGCGCTTCGAGTACGATGTTCAACGAGATGCTATGGTCAAGGTAAGCTCAGTGTCTGATACCAGCCACCCCGCAGCTAACTGATATTTGCAGATCAACGATCGGCATGAATTTCCCTTTGAGATTGACCTCGCGGAGTTTTTAGACGAGACCGCTGACCGATCACAGCCATGGGTCTACAAGTTACATGGTGTGCTCGTTCACTCGGGGGATCTCCACGGGGGTCATTACTTTGCTTGCATCAAACCTGATGCTGCCAGTCGATGGCTCAAGTTTGACGACGACCGGGTCACACCTGTGACAGACCGTGAGGTCCTTGAGGAGAACTACGGGGGAGAAGTTCTCAATGGCGTTCCTCCGACATTGCAACGCAATCAAGTCCGTTCAATGAAGAGGTTCTCAAACGCCTACATGTTGGTATACATACGTGAGGCTCTTGCGGACGAAGTGCTACCACCGTTCAAGGAAGAGGATACGCCCGCCCATCTCAGTAAGCGATATCATCCCCCCTTTTTATGTCACCGACGTGTTTGCATCAGAAAGGCGCCTGGAGGAGGAGCGCCTCCAGGTGGAGGCGAAGCGCCGGGAGCGCGAAGAACAGCACCTCTTCCTCACAGCGAAGGTAAAGTCATATTCACCATTCTTGGACGCACTAGATCTCTGTTTGAATCCAGGTCATTACGGACGAGACATTCTCGCAGCACGAGGGCTTTGACCTTGCAAGCTTTGATGAGAAAAATTGGCCACCATCAGAACTTCCAACGTTCCGCGTGCTCAAGACTGAGACCTACAGTGTTTTCAAGGCTCGAGTAGCCCAACATTTCAACTACCCCGACAATCAGGTCCGCTTGTGGGTGTTGGTAAACCGACAAAACAAGACTGTCCGACCCGACACCCACATACCCGAAAATGAGCCCACACTGAGTTTGTAATGTGATGTTCGCATGTAGTCACATCTCTAATGCACCATGCAGCGGTCGATGTCATCCGTAACAACATGGCTGCAAGGCAAACCGACCTCCGCCTTTACTTGGATGTCATTCCAGACCCGAGCAAGGTACCCTTCTGATCTATAGCCGCGTCCCTCTCTAACATCTTTACGCAGCCGGAGCTTCCTCAGGGAACAATCATGGTTTTCTTGAAACACTTCGATACATCAAAGCAGACGCTACATGGTATTGGGAAATGCTATGCGCAACGTAATGCCAAAATCAGCGACCTTGTCCCTATCATCAACGAGAGAATGCGGTGGACTCCCGGAACTCCACTAAAACTCTACGAGGAGATCAAGCCGGGAATGATCGAACTCATGAAACCTAAGCTCACGTTCTCCCAGAGCGAAATTCAGGATGGTGACGTGATATGTTTCCAAGTGGATCTCTCCGAGAAAGAGTGAGTTCTTGATACACTCGTTCATGTCTCGTCTAATACTTTCCAGGATTCATGATCTTGAGATCCAGAGCCTTTACTCGAATCCCATCCAGTTCTACGACTTCTTGCAAAATCGCGTGATGATTATTTTCCGGCCCAAGTCTGATTCCGATTCCGATGGCCCTGAGTTCAGTCTGGTACTAAGCAAAAAGCAGACATATGACGCGGTACGAGTCCCTTGTCGTTTAAATGAGGGAAAATTGGGCTCACCGGCGTACCACGACTTGTATAGATGGCAGTCAAAGTTGCCGAACATCTTCGACACGACCCTATAAAGCTTCGATTCACAACAACGCATGCGTCGAACGCTTCCCCCAAGGCAATCTTGAAGCGATCGTTAAACCAAAGCATTGCTGAGATTATCTCACCGTCCTACACCAGCCCCGCCACAACAGTTATCTTATTTGAGAAGCTGGAAGTTAGCATCGTGGAGCTTGAAACGAAGCGGAGCCTCAAAGTCATCTGGACTGGCATCCATAACAGGGAGGAATCGACACACACGTTCCTCCTCCCCAAGACAAGCATGGTGCATGAGCTAGCGGACCATCTGTCTAAACAAGTGACGATGTCGACGAACGGGCAAGGGTCCGGTAAAATTCGGGTGTTTGAAGTGTCGAAGGATGGCAAAACGCAGAAGGAATTCACTGGGTCAGAAATGATAGGGAACATTCCCGACCCAGTGGAGTTGTATGCTGAGGTAAGGCAGCCGCATGCTCTACCGGATTTTGTGCTCAGTCTTGGTCTTGTAGGAAGTACCATGGGAGGAGCTTGAAGCTGACGATGCAGACAAAGTGATCAGCGTGTTCCATTTTTCGAAGGAGGTTCAGCGAACACACGGTGTTCCCTTCAAATTTGTTGTCAAACCAGTACGTCGTCGGTTCTCTGGACGAGAAAACTGTGCTGAACCGGAGACCAGGGGGAACGCTTTGCGGACACGAAAAAGAGGCTCCAGGCTCGGATTGGCGCTTCCGACAAAGATTTTTCACGGTTCCGATTTGCGTTGATTCAGGCGGTGACGTTCAAACAGCCATCGTACATAGAAGACGGTGAGACCTGTCTAAGCTCGTTCTGCTGTGGTGATTGCTTAACTGCGGTAGTAGATGACAACATCTATGACCATAAGTTCGCGCCAGAAGATGTTCTAGGGCTGGACCACGTCGACAAGTCTGGAAAGACGCGGACTGGTACGGGTGAAAAAGCAATCGTGATTCGGGGTTAAGAGAACTTGCTCCTCCGTCGCTTTCTTTCTCTTCACCTTTTGACATTGTATTTTTGACTCCACGATCACGGTCATCCTCGCCATAACACCACGTTGTGTTCCTTGACACCAGTATGAAGATTACGATTTGGATAACTGCACTGAACAGGGGGGTGCACATAAATACTGTAGAATAGGAACTATTTTCGCTTCTTCGACTTTTTGGCAGACTGGATCAATAACAATGAGCACCTTGCAAAGGGTCAATGGCGAATTTGGACACTTACGCGGTTGCGTGGACTTGCTTCACCCTCACTGGAAACGCCATCTGTGCCTGTGCTAGGTGCGGGAGGTGAGAGAGACGGCGGAGACTTTGGTGAGATCGAGGGCTTTGGCGTGGTAGGGCCACTCGATGCGGATGCAGGGACGGGGGACGCCTGGGTGGTACCAGGTAGACCTTTACCGAATTTCGCTTCTGGCGATCAATCAGACGTAAAACCACGAGTCAGACGGATATTGTGCATACCGTTCCGTGCGCGCTCTAGGGGTATCTGCTCTACGATTGCCCTCGTCTTCTCATTGGCGAGCATTTCACTCGCCGTCTGGAAAAGCACGTGGCCCCATCCCTCGACGAACGAATTAGCCTCAGCGTGAACCTCGACGATTTCCGCCTCGAGTTCCTTCTCGGCGGCGAGGAGGCTGTTCCAGAGGTCGTCTCCGACGGAGCCCTTTTGCAGTAGGTTTTGCAGCGCCTGTTTGTCCTCACGTAAACGGAGGATACGCTGGACGTCCGCGACCGCCCGCCGGACGAGCGCGGCTTTCAACAATGCATCGGATGCAGGGGGGTCGGTGCGCTGGAGAAGTGTGACATAAGTGTCTCTCTCGTGGTGTCTTGGAAAGTAGGGCTCTATGTGTTTGTCTGAATGAGGGATTAACGTGAGCGAGTGTCCAAAAGAGATGCAGCTTTTGGCAGCGCACGTACTTGCAGTGCTTTTCCTGTAGAACCGGCCAAAAAGGAAAAGACCGCCAAATACGACGAGAACATAGAATACGGGGACCAGCACGGACGCCATCGAACGGACGAAAAGAAAGCGCAGTGGCACGTGGTCGAGAGGCGGAGGCGTGTTCTATTTACATCTATTTGGATATCCCGGACGCGGCCGGACAAGAAACGCGATCACGCGGACCGGAGATCACTCTCGGACTAGACCAGACCAGACTCGACCAGATGTTGCTTCCGTCGTAGCACTCTTCGCCTCGCATCCCTACTGCACTCATGTTAGCACACAGAGATTTGCATCGACAAAGGTTCGTTTCACAACGTGTCTGCACGTATTTCCGATCTAAAATGCCGTAGACTCTGAAAGAGACACTCCAAGAAGTCATACCAGCCAAGCAGGAACAACTTAAAAGCCTGGTGTGACTGGTCAATGCCGGTCTTAGAGTAGATACTGAACAAGTACCCAGAAAACGAAGCATTCACAAAAGGTCATCGTCGATGTCAAGGTCGAGAACATTATTGGAGGTATGCGCGGCCTGAAATCTATGTTGTGGGAGGCTTCCGTGCTGGACCCGAACGAGGCGAGTTTCTCCCGACTTAGTTCAGTTCCTGCACTAACGACGTGTATAGGGAATACGGTTCCATGGTCTGAGTATCCCCGACTGCCAGCGGCAGCTTCCTGCAGCCCCAGGTGGCAAGGAAATCATCGCCGAGAGCATGCTCTGGTTGCTTCTTACAGGCAAGGTTCCTACCGAAGCGGAGACACGCCAGCTCTCGCGCGAGCTTGCAGAGAAGGGCGACCTCCCGACCTACGTTGAGAAGCTCATCGACGGGTAGGGGGTTCCCCTTTGTCTGTTCTGTACCCACCGAAAACTCCGATTATGTGTTAGGCTCTCCCCGTCCATACACCCGATGACACAGCTCGGCATCGGCGTCGCCGCCCTCAACCACGATAGCGTGTTCCAAAAGGCGTACGAATCAGGAATAAAGAAGACCGAGTACTGGACGTACACGCTAGAGGACTGTCTTACGCTCATCGCACGCCTTCCGGCTCTCGCAGCACGCATTTACAGGAACGTCTACAGACAGGGCGCTGCTGCGCCCGCGATCGACAAGGATTTGGACCTCGTTGGCAATTATACCTCGTTGATGGGATACGGAGCGAACAAGGACCTGACAGAGTACCTTCGGCTATACATCTCCATTCATGGTGACCACGAAGGCGGAAACGCTTCCGCACACACAGCACGTACGTCCTCATTGTAACCCTCATCTCTATATTTGTCATTGAACACTGAGCAGATCTCGTGGGTTCGACGTTGGCTGACCCATACCTCGCCTATTCCGCTGCTCTTTTCGCTTTAGCCGGGCCATTACACGGGTGAGCCATAGACTTTTCATCCTTTGCCCTTGATAGGACTCGAACCTCGCCTGGACAGCCTTGCCAATCAGGAAGTATTGCGATGGCAGTTAGCGATGCTGAAAGAGCTCGGCGACAACGTCACCCTCGAGAATATCAAGGACTACCTCTGGAAGACTCTGAAGAGCGGTCAGGTTGTGCCTGGGTTAGTAGCAAATGTTTTTCCTCAGAAAAGCGCCTGCTACAACGGATGATCGTCAGCTATGGGCACGGTGTCTTGCGCAAGTCCGATCCGCGCTTCATCGCACTCCAGGAATTCTGCGACACTCGGCCAGACTTACTCAAGAGCGCTACGATTCAACTCGTGAAAAAGGTGCGGCTTGCCAGCCGACGAGCTTCCGAGAACCGGCACTGACGAATGTTTTGCACAAGACCTATGAAGTTGCCCCTGGCGTCCTAACTGAGCACGGGAAGGTGAGCAGATAGATATTGTGGGGTGAACCGGCACTGACCCGAAACCCGACATAGACTAAGAATCCCTGGCCCAATGTTGACGCCGCCTCTGGTTCGTTGGTCTGCAAAAGATTCCCTCCTCGTTTGCTAAATCAACACACGAATATAGGATGCGTACTTTACCACTACGGGCTCACAGAGTTCAAGGTACCGTGACGTCAGCTTTCTACGTTGAACATTTGTTGATCATCTATAAGTATTACACTGTGATCTTCGGTGTCTCCCGCGGTATGTAGCATCCATGCACCTACGCACGCCCCAGAAAAGCTTATATTCATTATAGCATTGGGCGCATTGACTCAACTTGTGTGGGCCCGCGGTACGTTTTGTTACTACCCATTGAATTGATAGCATCACCTGATGACCTGATTAGCGCTCGGTCTTCCCTTGGAGCGACCAAAGTGTAAGGTTGCTTTGGCAGTTAAATGGTCGTTATGCTAACAGCTGCCGTAGCCGTATCCATGGACACCCTCCAGGACATAATCAACAAAGGTGCTTAATGACGAGCGAGGGGGGGATAACTTGAGCTTGTTGACAAGCATACACTCAAGGCTACTAATACACACAACAGGGCATTTGCATTACCCCGGGACTGATAGTAGTAACAATGAAACAAAAAAAAAAAAAACAATATTTGCCTGCTTTCGGAGATGTGCCGTTTAGGATATAGGTGTTCGTGGCCGAAACTCCACAAGGAACCAGAGAAGGACAACACGGATGACCTCACAATATTCGAACAACAGAAATCCATCAACGATGAGGAACCACACAAAAGGAAGAAAAGAAAATCAGGATAAAGAAGCAGTAATCAAGGACCATGAGGGAGATGGGATATAAATAACGCTTAGCAGAGCGTAGCCAAGGCAATACTGGATCGGTACTAGAAACGTCGCGTGGCTTGCTGTGCCTGCTGTGGCATAGGTGCACGACTTGCAGAACCCGCGCTAGAGGCAACAGGTACGCCTTGACGGGGTTGGCCAGGGTTTGGGATGTAGCCCTGCGGCGGGGGAGGGCCTTGCGCACGCACGGCGGGATAACCTTGTGGGGGACGATTTTGCGGAGGAGGCATACCTGCTTGAGCTGAGGGACCGCGTTGGAGTACCTGTTGCTTGCGCTGGCGCGGGACCAGGGTCACGAAGAGAGACAGGGGCTGGACGGTTGTTCGGGACAGGGCCAGGAATGCCAGCAGGCATGGGAGCTCCCTGGGTATTTTTCTCTGCAGCCTTAATAATCTCGTCGCTGCCAAGGACACGCATGAGTATAGGATGGAAAGAGAACATGAGGAGTCTGGGCTTACTCTAGGAGATTCAGGGCAGCACAGAGGACGACCCACTCGACGCAGTCTTCGTTACCCTCCCCCAGTGTCTGCCAAACAGCCTTCTCTTCCGGAGTCTTTCCCGAGATCGTGATGCGTGTGCCACCACCATTGGGTCCAGGAGGATTCTTCTGGATCTTGCCAAACTCGATGCGTTTGGGTGGTATATTGTGACCAGCGTAGGCGAAGTAGAACATGCTCCAGAATGCGGCATTGGGATTGGGCTTGGAGATTTGGAAGAGCGGGAGGTCGGGCGAGTCAGGAGAAGGAAGGGCGAGTTTGTAGATGGGGGAGATCACGCCGGTATTGGTAATGGACCATTTGAGGTTGCGAGAAGCCTCGCAACGTACGACGCGGGATGGAGCACCACCATGTCCGGAGCCATGGCCTGGATCCGAGGCTGAGGCCTTGACTGCGGGATTGTTGGCACGTGGGGGGAAAAGTTTGGCGACGCAGAGATCGCCTTGGGGGGAGGGTGTCAAGAGGTAGTTTTCCGAATTCTGGGAGCAAACGGTTAAGAACAGGTAAAGAGAGGAGGGGTTGATATGGCGTACGAAGTTGGTGTGCAAGTAGGAATACAGAATATTGGAAGGCTGACCTGGGGAAAGATGAAGTGCGGATCAGAAAGATGAAGAATTCTAAATACCGTGGGGTGTTACGATGAGAGTCGGGAGATGGTTGGGTATTGGGGGGTGGGTTGGAGAGGTGTAGACAGAGTAGATCGCGGCCATGGGTTCGTGGTGGTATGGTGCTAGTGCTGGCTGGAAGGGCTAGGGTAGGGCTTGCGGGGTTGGCTGTGACTGGTCACGATTCTCACGGGTGGGCAAGTTGTGGCCGGGCTCATTCGTCCATCGAATCGCATCGCATCGCATCACATCGACCGACCGCCATGAAAAGCTTCAAAAAGTCTTTGGTATTATTTTATTCTCCACTTCCTCTCTTTATTTCTCATTTTCTCACTTCAGCTTCGTGGCAAAGATTCAAACTCTTCAAAAAATAAACCCGTTCAGCCATCTTCGACCCCATCGACCGCTTCCTCGTCATCTTCCACACTACCACCCCAATCCTCCGCGTCCGTTCAAGCTTCTCTTCCAGCAATCTCCACCCATAATGGAAGCAATCACTCTCTTCCCCCGCAACCTCCCCCGCAGTCATCCCGCTCCTCCGCCCAACCTGTGATCACCCAGGACCGTAGACTTGCAGTCGACAGAGCGACTCCCGCACCGCCCATTGTCGTCGTCAGTCCGGATAACTCTGACCAGTCGTCACGGAATAGCACTGGCTATGGTTCCCCCGAACGCTTGTCTATCGGACTCGAACCTGGAGGGTCCGCTACTCCTCCTCGAACGAGCCCTTTGAATCGTCTCCGAGGACCTAAGGATACCTATACCGATCGTCGGCAAGCCCCCAAGAAAACAAAGGAGCAGCCGCTTCGTCGTCACAGAGAAAGTTGAAATTGAAAGGCTCCCCCCCTTCATGGGTACGTTGCGCCGCTTATCAACCCACTCTACACTTGTCTCATCGTCGCTTTAGAAACTCCTCCTAGCGAGCGCCCTCAGCTTTTCATAAAGAAGCTACACCAGTGCCATGTCCTTTTTGACTTCAACGACGCCAGCTCCGAGCTCAAAGGCAAGCAAATTAAAGCACAGACACTCCATGAAATGCTAGAGTACATCACCACCCAGCGTGGCGTTATTTCTGAAAACATATACCCGGAGGTGATCAAGATGGTGCGCCTTTAATTTTCGTTGTCTGAATCTACTTGCTGAGAAATTCGCCCGCTCAGTTCGCGACTAACCTCTTCCGTTCCATACCCCCTCCTGTGAATCCCACAGGTGACGCATTCGACCCAGAAGAAGATGAGCCCGTGCTTGAGCTTGCTTGGCCTCACCTAAAGATCGTCTATGAATTCTTCCTCCGCTTCGTGGAGAGCCCCGATTTCAACACAAACCTAGCCAAACGCTATATCGATCAATCCTTTGTTTTAAATCTGCTCGAGCTCTTCGACTCTGAGGACCCTCGCGAACGCGACTTTTTGAAGACGACCTTACACAGGATATATGGCAAATTCCTTAATCTCCGTGCACCTATCAGGCGTGCCATCAACAACGTATTCTACCACTTCATCTACGAAACCGAGCGACATAACGGCATTGCCGAGCTCTTAGAGATTCTCGGATCTATCATCAACGGCTTTGCCCTACCGCTGAAGGAGGAGCACAAGACCTTCTTGATGCGTTTGCTCATCCCGCTTCACAAGGTCAAGAGTCTCTCCATGTACCATCCACAGCTCGCATATTGCGTCGTTCAATTTCTGGAGAAGGATGGGTCCCTGGCTGAAGAGGTCATACTCGGGCTTCTTAAATATTGGCCCAAAGTCAACTCCCCCAAGGAGGTGATGTTCCTTAGCGAAGTGGAAGAGATTCTCGATGTGATCGATCCCGCCGAGTTTCAAAAGATACAGATACCTCTTTTCCAACAACTCGCGCGTTGCATCAACAGTCAGCACTTCCAAGTCGCGGAACGTGCGTTATATTACTGGAACAACGAATACATCGTCAACTTGATGAGCGACAATATGGCGGTTATTCTGCCAATCGTATTTCCCGCTCTGTATCAAAACTCGAAGTCACATTGGAACCGGTAAGTTCAATTCCCGTTGCGGTCTTTGGCTCTGGCTCACTCGGTAACCCAAGCACAATACATGGGATGGTGTACAATGCGCTCAAACTTTTTATGGAACTCAACCCTGACTTATTCGATGAAACGATGCAGCAGTACAAACAACGAAGGATCGAGTACGTCATGCGTTGAACTTGGCTAAGACGATGCCTAATCCTACCTTATAGCGAGCGGCAACATGCCATGGACCGATACGAAAGCTGGAAGAAGATTCGGGCAAAAGCCCTCCAGAATGCAAATGGGCACTTACCAGATGGCTTTATGGAGGATGAGCCGCAGCCTCCTCCGCCACCGTCGCCTGATGATGGCGACGTCGTTGACCTGGCAATGGATCTCAGTGCCGTATCAATCGACGGCGAGGTAGCTCATGAGCTAGACGACAGCGGAATTGAGCGGGTGCCAACCGCGGATCCAGGGCTGGACGTGAGTGGTCAGAAGTCGGTCGCTGTGCGTGCTGATGGTGTATAGCGGCCGCTCCCCGAAGTGGGAACCAGCTTAGAGCCCGGATCGCCTCTGGGAAGTGGAACACACGTTCGTAGGAGAAGTGTATTACCAGGCAAGTGACATGCATTACATGAACGTGTGAAAAAAAAAGGAATGATAAACCGATTCAGCAGTGGATCCAACCGTACTGCGGGATTTGCAAGCTCATCGTAGCTTAGATGACGGACTCGGGGCACGGGGAGGATAGAGAGGGATGGAGTCACGGTGGCTGTGTGAAGTGTAGTGTACTGCTTATATAAGCGAATGAAGTAAGTATGTTGTGGAAAGCCAAAGAAGGCTCTGGAAAGCCATCGAAAAAAAAGTGTTTGGTTTAAGAACCCCCGGTGTGGCGTCAACCCTCTTTCCACATCTCACCTCTCATCCATTGCAATGTCCACTTCCAAGGCTGTTGGCATCGATCTCGGCACAACATACTCGTCGGTCTTATTTCTTCTTCATGTATCCATCGTGCTCACTCTCATCCAGTCTAGATGTGTTGGTGTCTGGCAAAATGATCGCGTTGAAATCATCGCGAACGACCAGGGCAACCGCACTACCCCTTCATACGTCTCTTTCTCAGAAAGTGAGCGTCTCATCGGTGATGCCGCGAAGAACCAAGTCGCGATGAATCCCCACAACACGTATGTACACGATGCAATCTTATCATTGTATCATCTGACTCGGATCTATGCTAGTGTCTTTGACGCAAAACGTCTCATCGGTCGCAAGTTCGATGATGCCGAGGTGCAGGCGGATCTCAAGCACTTCCCTTTCAAGGTCTTTAACAAGACTGGAAAACCCTACATCCGCGTTCAATACCGTGGCGAGGACAAAGAATTTGTGAGTCGCAGATTGATTCTAGCCAATGCATTTAGGGGGCTCATACCGTATGCAGTCGCCCGAGGAGGTTTCATCCATGGTTCTTTTGAAAATGAAGGAGACAGCCGAGTCCTACCTCGGCGCGACCATCACCAATGCCGTCGTTACAGTCCCAGCTTACTTTAACGACTCACAACGCCAAGCCACGAAGGACGCCGGCACAATCTCTGGCCTCAACGTTCTTCGTATCATCAACGAACCCACCGCTGCCGCCATTGCGTACGGTCTTGACAAGAAGGTTTCGGGCGAGCGCAACGTTCTCATTTTCGATTTGGGCGGAGGAACTTTCGATGTGTCTCTTCTCACCATCGAGGAGGGTATTTTCGAGGTTAAGGCTACCGCTGGTGACACTCACCTTGGTGGCGAGGACTTTGACAACCGCCTTGTCAACCACTTTGTCCAGGAGTTCAAGCGCAAATTTAAGAAGGACTTATCCTCGAATCCCCGTGCTCTTCGCCGTCTTCGCACTGCCTGCGAGCGCGCCAAGCGTACCCTTTCCTCTGCTACCAACACCACTCTTGAGATTGACTCTCTCTATGAGGGTATCGATTTTTACACCTCCCTCACTCGCGCGCGCTTCGAAGAGCTTTGCCAGGATCTGTTCCGCAGTACGTTGGAGCCGGTTGAGAAGGTTCTTCGGGACTCGAAGATTGACAAGGCCAACGTTCATGAGATCGTCCTCGTCGGTGGCTCCACCCGTATCCCCCGTATCGTTAAACTTGTCTCCGATTTCTTCAATGGCAAGGAGCCCAACAAGAGCATCAACCCGGACGAGGCCGTTGCATACGGAGCAGCAGTACAGGCCGCCATCCTCTCTGGTGACACCTCGGAGAAGACTCAGGATCTCCTCCTCCTTGACGTCGCCCCACTGTCCCTCGGGTAAGTTGGTGTACCCATATTTTCTGACTCGAAATAACCATCGCTCTAGTATCGAGACTGCAGGTGGTGTCATGACCGCGCTTATCAAGCGCAACACGACGGTCCCGACGAAGAAGTCCGAGATTTTCTCTACGTATTCAGACAACCAGCCCGGTGTGCTCATCCAAGTCTACGAGGGCGAGCGTGCGCGTACGAAGGACAACAACCTACTCGGGAAGTTCGAGCTCTCTGGAATCCCGCCAGCTCCTCGTGGTGTCCCTCAAGTAGAGGTTACATTCGACATCGACGCGAACGGCATCTTGAATGTGTCTGCGGCAGACAAGACAACGGGCAAGTCGAATCGTATAACGATCACGAATGACAAGGGTCGCCTGTCGAAGGAGGAAATTGAGCGCATGGTCAACGACGCCGAAAAATACAAGGGTGAGTGCCACGGTCTTTTCTCAGTTGGTGGTCCATTCTCAAACGAATATTAGCTGAGGACGAGGCCGCCGCCGCTCGTATCACTGCCAAGAATGGTCTCGAATCGTATTCATATAACCTTCGGAACTCATTGACGGATGAGAAGCTCGCGGACAAATTCGACGCAGCAGACAAGGCGAAGTTAGAGACCGCAGTCAACGAGGCCATTTCTTGGCTCGATTCGTCACAAGAGGCATCCATCGAAGAGTACAACGAGAAGCAGAAGGAGCTTGAGGCCATCGCAAATCCCATCATGCAGAAGTTGTACTCTCAGGCTGGTGCGGCAGGTGGTTTCCCTGGTGGGCCCGGCGGCTTCCCTGGTGGCGCTCCAGGCGGTGCTCCGGGCGGCACTCCAGGCGGCTTCCCAGGTGCTGGCGGCGAGGATGGACCTAGCGTAGAGGAGGTTGACTAACTGCGGTGACTTGCCCGTTTTTGGTCCTTGTATTCAGTACCGGTTTGGACTTGCTATCATCAAAAGTAATGACGCTGGTGTAGGGTAGCTTCTGCATATGTCTAGAATCTCATATCCATTGCATTTCCTTTTCACTATCTACGACTAGCCCAAATTGAAATGAGTGCGCAATAGCAAAGTTATTTATGATGAAGGGTTCATTCATCCCGTAACGTTGGATTTCAAGACCCCAGCCTTTACAGGAACCCCCTGCAACAGGGCGAGATAACTTGTTCGCTCCTGTGCTCGAGACGTCGTATGTCACATATATGGTGAACAGATTGCCAAAATAAATAGATAAAGGACTGACCCTTTTCGACGACAAAATGTGCAGACGCGAATCCGTCGAGATTTGGATTGCCTGAGGTACAAGGAGAGTTCAATATGCGGGGAAACGGGTGCAGAGGAGGGTTATCACTCACTGATGTTGTTCATCGCATAGTATGTGGCGGCCAACGTAGACGGGCTGACGGTGATCAAAAAGAAGCCCCTGTATGATCCCTCGCTCCATTGCAAGTCCGTATTATTAGCGACCAGCACTCGGGAGATGGCATCTGCAGCCGCCGGCGCGATGCCCGCGCCGAACGGGGAAGTCGAGGTGACCGCCGTCCCAGCAAACTCAACACCAAGGCCGCCTTTCCCTGTCACCGGATCATAGCTGTGCAACTTATTGAAACCAACCCTCTTTCAAGGAGAGAGGGGACCTTACTTGGTAGTGTCATTGGGATCTGGAAATTTCGGTCAGGCCGATGAGAGAAGAGGACGGAGGAGGGCTTACGGGCGAGGTCAGATACCCAGTTGGCATGACTGTCTCCGGAGAGTATGATCGTGTTATCAATCTTGTTTTGTTCGATGTGGTTGAGTACGCGCGCCCTGGAAGCACGGTAGCCATCCCAGGCGTCCTAAAGATCGGTAATCTTCGTAAGGGGAAGGAATGGTATATGCGTTGTGCTTCTCGACTAACCAGATCAACTGTGGGGTCGCGCTCGCGTAATTAGCTCATCTCCACGCGGCTCTCGGCAGTAGAAAGACATACATGAACCCTGCGCTTCTAGCTGTGAGAAGACCACTTGTTGTCTAGATCGCTGGATCGTTCAAAGTAACAATATCAGTTATGCTGTTTGCTTACCCTATCACCCGCCAGACTGCACCACGTTTCTTAGAGGTCGAAAGTGTGTTAAAGAACCCTGCGAGAGGTATTTAGTCTCCTCCAAGGAGAAGGGCAGTGGACTGACAATTCTCTTGAGTGAGACCCATCATAGATCGATTGGGAAATGACGAGATGGTATTGACAACTGAGAGTGCAGCGGTGAGAAACGAAAATCGGGGACCTCAAGGACACTCACACTCTGATTCACATGGATTAACGTCTATGAAGAAGAATCACCCGACCGTTGTCAGAGAAGCTTACCTGTGTTATAATAGACCTATCCCGATTGGTTACAACACGAATAATGGGAAGAGCGTGTCGGCTTACGTCTGTAAGATCACGATCATAGTTCCCTGGAGCACAATGAGAACAAAGAGTACACACGAGCCCAAACGCACTCACGAGTGTCCAGCATAGTTAAATCCTAGGCAAAAGGGTTGGCCCAAATTCAAGTCGACGCTGATTCGCTGCGACAGACGCACCAAGAGCTTTCCGATCTGGAAGTTTCGCCAGATGCGAAGCTTGTCATCGGCATCAACCTGCCTGACTGGCATCCACTCGTGGTAAGCGCGGACAGCAGCCAACTTTCTGTCTGTGAAGCAGGCCCCGGACGGTGAGAAAGAGCACCCCACGGCGGTGTCGTTCGAGTCTGCTGTTCCTGCTTTCCACGAGTTATCAGAAACCTAAAGCAGCAATCTCAGCGGCCAATCGTCAGCTTCCAGACTCGCGATACTTGCCTCATGATCGTCCTGATGAGCCCCCGGATAAGTTGATGCGAATAAATCTTTAAAAACGGAGAACCCACCCTGAAGGACACGCGCGAAGTCAGATGTCAGTCGCGCGGCGTGACAACTTCTGACTCACCAGACTGTGATCCACGGTGCGTTTTGGTGCGCGAATTGCAGACTGGCGTCAGTCCTGTATTGGGCGAGGCGCTGGCGATAATCATGGATCGTTGCGAGCTCACGACCCAGAACGGCCCTACCAATTGGAGCGCTGAGAATTACGTTTTCAGTTAAGAAAAGCTCGCCTTGGTTCAACGTAGAGTACCTACCCGTTCCCGAGCGATTCGTATATCTAAAGAAGTGACCATCAAATATGTGGCGCATGCAAGTATGCGCACTTACGTAGTCGCCGAGGTGTATGAATATGTCAGCTGATGTATTGTGAGCCGCAAATCCGTAAGCATTGAAATAGCCTGTTTTCAATCAGGACTCGTAGCGGGCAGGGTAAAATTCCATAGGACGTGCCATCCTGGTATCGAGAGCAAGAGAAAACAGCAATGGACAGGCTTTTCCCTCCGTTTACCTGACTCGCCGGGGCTATCCACAACAGAGCCTCAGCCTAGACCTCGAAAGAAGAGTTGATCACGACGCACTGTCTGGCCTGGAGATCGTTCTTGTCACGCCAACGGGGCTAGTGCTCGTAGACTTTGCGCAATCCGCAAAGAGATACCAGTATTTGGTGTCAGGGCTCAATCCGGTAGCTTCTACTTTGACTGTGAAATCAACATCGTAGGAAGTAAATGCTTCTCCCGTGCTGACTGGTTTTCCGGAGAGCAACGAGGACGTGAATACTTTGTACGTCACGCAGACCGGGACACTCTGGTCTGGGACGGGCGTTGAACCACTAACGACGCTCGTTGGCACAGCACGGGTCCATAGCAGGACGGAGTCGTCAAGAGGGTCCCCCTGACGTAACGGTCACCACGACACAGATCCCATACAGGAAATCGGCTTACGCTTGCGACTAGAGATAATCGGTTCTCGTCACTCGCAGTTTTTAGTCGTATTTTGAGACGCACCAGCATGTGTGAAAGTCACGCCTCCTGTCCAAATAAAAGGACTCTAGAGGATGTGGTGAACAAGAGGATGTGTGTTTGCAATGCGCGCGCACATTACTGAAGTCACTGCCGTAGAAAGTCGGATAATGCTCGTCATTGAAGACTGTTGCATCCCCAAGTTGCCTTTTTGCGTGCCCGACAAATCGATTATGTATTGCCTTCGTATCCCGAGAAAGCTGTGGTGACAGTCAGTCTCAAGCAAAGTAGGTTGTGCGTAATCAATGGTCTGCCACCTTGGGAAGATCATGGAACGGAGAGCGGTAGACCAAGTTGCGGTCTAGGAGTTTTGTGGCATATGCCAGAGAACACAGGGAAAGGAGCCAAAAAATCATTTTTGTCTTCCCAAGAAATGGAATGGTTGGCTGAGAGAGCCCCTTTATATGGGCGAATACATAGCATGCTGACAAGCTCAGTGAATTCAACGCCGTCATATAATTACTCCGCGCATCTTACGACGCAAACGAGTAGGACACGTTCGATACCCAATTGGATATACAACAAGCTTCGGGAAACAAATACGCGATGGGAAATCAAAACCGAAGAGTCCAGTTGGCATGTGACTAGGACAACACGGTGATAAGGAGCTGGTGAACTGGAGATGCTGATCCCGGAGAAAGAGGGTTCGGTAGGCGGCGAAAAAATAGAGCAGTTGGCGGGAAAGGATCCCTGGTTGACCCGTCCGGATTCTCCATAAACACGCGCGAACATTGATCAACTTCACTGACGAGACGAGCCGGATGGAAGATCATGTGGAAAGTGTGTGTGTGTACGAAGGGTACGGTGACCTTGAAGTGTGGTAGGAGGGGCGGGAACAATAGGAGCAACGTAGGGCTCAACCATGGAAGCCTTGTGCCGCATGGGGCAGGAGGGTGTCATGTGGCCCTCAGTACAAGGCGACCACAACGGCACATGATAGACCACCGCTTCTACAGGCCAGAGAATGTTGCCGTGTCGAACTCGGTCTGACTAATTTTGCCCTTTTTCAGTTTCTTCGCAAGCCTTTCTTCTTCGGCCAATAAAGCCCAGTCGTCCTCGGATTCGGCTGAGTCAACCTTTTTCTCCTCACTATCAGCCCGTGTCCTTTTAAGGGTAGAACCCTCTTGGCTGAGGTGTGCAGATGCCATCAACATATTTTTCTTTGCCTTTTGCGCACGTCGTTTCTCCTTCACATCCTTCTTGGCGAGTTGCTTGCTCCAGGGAATATGGTCTTTTTTATTAGTTGAAGACGGTTTCGAATCATGGTGTTGTTGGGCTTTCGACTTCAATCGCTTCATCTCCTGTGCTTTGTCGGCATACGAGTAGGTGTCCCACTAAATAGAAAAATAGTCGTTGAGCATATTTAGGAACACGAACCTTCGCACGGTACTTACCTCAATATCGGCGTCATGCCAACATGACGTTTCCACGTCTTTCAATTCTGGCATTCGTGGGAGGCGGAGAAGACCATAACTCTCAGCAACCCCAGAGAGATCAAGACTTCTCAATCGGAATATATAAGAGGCTTCGTGTTTGCTATAGGCCCGTATGAAAGACACAAACGCCTTCATTGCCTAAACCCCAAAGTGATTAGGCAGAACGGTAGGAAAAACGTGTGGAGATACCATATCGTGCAGAGCTCTGTCCTGCAAGAGATGCTTCCGGATTACGGCAAGATGTGCCGATACTGTCTGGGCTTCCGGCTCATCGCTGGAGCTAGTTGCCACGCCGTCTTCGGTTAAACGCCCGTGCCAGGTTACAGGTATTTTGCGAACAGCAAGGAAATCTTCAAATCGATGAGTATCAGAACATCTCGCAACCAGGGAACTGGCGACACCCACCAATATATTGATGCTCTTGGGTGGTAAGGAGGACCCAAGCCCGTCCACGCTTTCCGGCACGGGCAGTACGGCCGCATCGGTGAGAAAATGCCTTGGCGTCGGTGGGGGGATCGAACTGTACGACGACATCGACATCAAGAATATCTAAACCTCTGGCAGCGACATCAGTAGCCAGGAGTAGCGAAGGTGCCACCGAGGTCGGACTAGAATTTGTGAACGAAGTCAACGTTCGGGTCCGTGCGGCAGGAGTTAGATGACCGTGAAGCGAGAAGAGCTGGACGGCTTCCGGCAAAAACAAAGGGAGAATCTGCAAGCTTGAGTGCGGAACAGAGGACACGGTAGAATTAGGCAACACACTTTATAGAAGTAGTCAACAGATGCGCCAGTTGCAAAATATAGAATGAACCGAATTGACTGATGCTGTCGGCTCTCGTGTAGAATGATTCGTACGAGTTGAATCAACTTCTCCGAAGCATGGCACGCGAGGCCAAATATCCTCAAACTAAAACGCGTCAAAATTTGCATACAAGGCCGCGACGATGTACATACCCCGATGGAATTCGGCGTTCATGTAGCACACCTCCTGATTCTACGAGCATACCGTCGGCCGCCCGTGGCTGCTTGGATTGTACTTTGACGACGACACGAACAGGATTCCGCAAGCCTGCTCTTACGAGCTCTGACATTGCGTCAGCGTCTGTCATCGTTGCGCTGAATAGGCCAGTCCTTCTTTGCTTGGGTAGCCAGGAGATAATTCTTGTCAAGCTTTGTTGAAAACCCAGGTCGAGTAGCCTACGGGGCCATGCCGCCGAATGAGAAATATAGTACGTTCAATAGGTGTGACGACCCTACCGATCAGCTTCATCGAGAACAAGAACTTCTAGCTCCCTTGCGTTGACGGAAGCTTTCCCCAAAAACTCTTCCACACGACCGGGAGTGCCAATGACAATGTCCGACCCTTGTGCAAGAAATCGTTCCACATCCTGAGCAGGGGAAGATTGCGACGAAGATACAAGGAGAAGGGCAGGAGGAAGACCACAGTCGGTCGAACTCTGAGATGAAGTGTGATCGGGTTGAGATGATAGAAAGGAGGCGAAAACAGAGTGTATCTGCGATGCTAATTCCCTGCGCAACTTCGAACTTTGAGTGACTTCGAAGGACGCAGTAAGAAATCACCTCGTTGGGCTGATAATCAAGACGCCGATTTCGTTACGCTTTAGTTTATTTTCCCTCCTGATGATACGTTCAAGAACCGGTATAACAAATGCCAATGTCTTTCCTGAGCCGGTCACGGCCTCAACAACCACGTCCTTGTTTTGCATAAATATGGGAATGGTAGAGGCTTGGACGGGTGTCATTTGTGTGTGGCCCATAGACTGAATCACATCCAAACTGATGCCGTTAAGTTGAGAGAGAAAAGAAGCCCCAGATATGTGGAATTACATACATCCAGGACGTCAACGGTGTGGGTAAGGAAGACCAAGATCCAGCAAAGGCAGGTGCAGCGGATATCATGATGGTGAGCAGAGCGAAATTGCTCGCCGAGTCCCGGGCCGGGTTAAAATCTGCATCCGAGTCAAGTAACAACAACATCGGCCTCAACGTCGACTCATCGCTGGCTGCTCGCTGGCAGCTGGGGTTTGATATGGAGTCTGCTAGCGGCGTGGATGCGCAACTTTCAAGTGCCTTTTCTTTGCATAAACGACGGCCCTCGTCACCCACGTCGACTACCACGCTCAACCACAGTCACATCTCCGAGGCTTTACTGAAATCTGAAGACAATGGTGCAACTTTGGACTTTAGTCATAGAGGTCTCACAGACATAGATGAAGGTGGTGCTACACAACTCGCTGCCATTGGGCGTGAGGATCCGATGGAGGACGAGGGCTCTGTGTTGAGGTGCGCTTGTCCTTCACCTGCATATATCCACAGACATGGACTCTTTAACAGAGTTACGTTGGCGTCTAACCGTCTAGCCACGCTCCCCGTGACATTTGCGCTGCTGTCTCGCCTCCGCTACCTCAACTTGAAAAACAACTGTCTTACCGTATTCCCCGACGTCGTGAGCCCATCGTTATTCGCTTGACAAACTCCCGGCCCACAGTTGACATCGCATGTAATCAAGCTCACTGCCATGTCTTCGCTTGAGATTCTAGATATCGGCCGCAACAAGCTCAATCAGGCTGCCCTCCCAACCCGGGTCTTTAGTGAACCTCCGAGTACGGCCGCCTGCCCTATTGCCTCGATGCATCACTTTACTTCTAAACATTTCAGGTGTTCTCATTTTACAAGAACAAGATCACAAGATTACCCCCCTACATAGCTAAATTCACTCGTCTCTCTATTCTTCGGGCAGAGCAGAATCCCTGGGAGTGGCCCCCCAAGAGCATCATGGAAGTCCAGCCCACAACAAAGGACTTTATCAAGACAGTTCAGCAATGGATCGAGGCCAATGCCTCTTCGGAATACCGCGAGGAACCAGAACGAGAATCGCAACGGTAAGGTTCTCCTTCGTCTCCAGGAGATCTGTCCTTACTACCTACCCTAAGGTCTAATCTCGAGAGCGAAGAGAATGCCTTCCTCGACGACTCAACTCCTCATGCGCATTCCTTCTCCTTGTCCTCCACTCCTCCGACTCCTTTAGAAAACTCTGCGTCTCGCCCATCGCCTTTGCGTTCCGGACGTCCCTCCCCATTACCGCTAGAACCTGTTTCTTTCAGTGGTCGAACTTCCTCACCCCCTCGCTCACCGGACGCATACCTCCCGACTCACGAAGATTTCCTCGATTTGTCCACCGATGATGATATGTCAAGGCCCCCTTCTGACACCCTCGCACACGTCCGCAATGCGTCCTATGCGGGATCTAGCCGTGTTTCAGGACGAGCCAATCTGTTTTCGAAGAAGAGTCTACCCGATCTTAGGCATACTAAGCTTCCGCTGGCCGAGGAGAGACCCATAAGGTCACCTTCCGCCCCTTTATGGAACGGCCCCACTTCTAGCCAATCTGTCGACCAGCCCCCTTCTTCCCGACAAGACTCTTCCAACTCCTCTGATAGTGGACCTATCAACTCCCGCCCAGGTCAAGCTTTCTTTCACGGAGAAATTGCTTCCTCTCCTGTCACTCGGAATCGCCCCGCCCCGACTATCGACGGTGAGCGGCATTCATATTTCCGTCGCTTCTCTGTCCTGCAGTCGTCCACCATCTCCAAAACCATCCCCGACTCTCTCCTCCGGCTTGTGGATGCGGCTCGCGGAATATTGTTTGCGGTATCGCAAATTTACCAGGCTCTCCGGCACTACACTGTAGACGCTATCGACGAGCGGCTGGCGTCCGTACTGCTGAAAGTGCTTGACCCTGCCAGCAGTTATATAACCCAACTGATCAACGCGTTGGACCGCTTCGATTCAATGAGTCGTCGGACGTTACCAACCCCTTTGGTCTGCAGGGGCGTGTTTGAGAGTTGTAAGGATAACGTAGCTATTTTTGGTAAAGCTGTAGGAGTCCTTGCTCTTCAGCTGAAAGTACTGGCTACTCAAGACGACGTTCGGTACACGAGGCAGATGTTGTTGGTACTCTATGGTGCAGCCGCAGAAATCTCTAACGCATGGCGTTCCATGGTTCCACACCTTGAGAGCGTTGAACCCCTCCTTAGGGATCATCGGCCGCCTCCTGCAACGAAAACTCGTCCTGGCGGTCAAGGCTTGGGGCACCCTGTGTCACCGAATACCATTGCGTCTCCCGCACATCCTTTGGCCCCCTTCCCTGCCCGGTCTACTTTCGTACCTTCGGACTCCACGCCTGCCGAACGAACACATATCGCTCGACGACACGCGGGGTCCTTCAGCTCGAGGGACGTGGAAACAGGTCGGATTATGGCCTCTTCCGACGAGCCGACAATCTTCCAAAAGGGGGTCGCGGTAGGAACAGCCGCAGAGACCCCTACACCTCGCGCCGCTCGGCGTCAACCCGGTTTACTACCCTTGTACAGTGCGTCCTTGGCGACGAGTGTTCGGAAGGGCTCACAATCTCGCGATGCGCACTCGAGGCAAGGGTCTCTGTCTTCTCTAGTGGAGTCATCGTCAAGTTCTTCGCCTTCGATCGCGGGACGACTGGCGGTAGATATCCCAACTACGCTTGACAGTCTTGTGGATAAGGAAGCGATCGACGCCATGGGCAAGGCGGTGGAGGCTGCGCCACCTGTATGGATGATGATGGACAGCATCATCGCCGACGTATCTGAAAAGCGGGAAGATATTAAAGAGATGCTCGTCAGGGCCCAGAGGGTGACACAGCAATTGAAAAGCGACATATCACTGCTGCGGGACGGCACATACGTCGACAGAAAATCGCTCAGAAATGATGCACACCTCTTTGTGAAGGTGAGCTCGACCATCATGGGCACTCACTACTGGGCTCACGACTCTTCTTCGATATTTTAGCTCGTGGTCCACCTCTCAACTGACGTGAAGATATATGTCGATTCTCACCCCTTGTCTACCACCTTACGTGCCAACATGGTCAAGCTCACAAACGCCACCGAAGAGTTTGTCATTTTGCTTCACGTGTCATCTTTTTCCAATACGTCGACGCCCCGACCGTACACGCCTCTAGTGAATGGGCTCTCCAGTAATAGCGCTATTCTCGGGGTTACCTCTGAGGACTCACATCTCGGTGCAAGCCTCACACGATCGCGCAGTGCACTTGCTACTACGTCAAGAATTGTGACTGCTCCTTCTAAAGACATGCCGCTTAGCGCGTTGCCTCAGCAGGCGTTTCGAATACCGCCTATTCCACACCGGCCCAGGAGGACACCTGTCGAAGATGGTCTTGATGTCATGTGACAACCACTCTGGTATGGCGCGACTTCATCAACTGCTACTTCGATGATGCTTGCTCGCTCTCCTCATACTTTGTCCAACCACCTCTTCTCGATGACTTAGGGACACGAATAGTTTCCTCCTGAATGCGGTCATCCATCGTGGGAGGGAGAGAGAGGGTCTATCCTAGCACCTTTCATTCGAATGCAGTGTATGGAATAGCAAGCATAGAGCAAAGCGTCATGAAGTCGTAATGCAAAACACAACCGGCATGTGGGGGTCATAGCATTTCAATTCGTCAGGTTTTTCGACTTTGCGCTTTCTTGCAGGGATATGAGACCACCTTCTTGCGCCCCAGCGACCAGTTTGTCGATCTCTGCCCGAATCTCATGCAAGTTGTTTTTCAAAGTCTTTGCGTCTTCAAACTTGCGGTGAGCTTTGGCCTCCTCAATGAAGGACTCTAGGAGCGCTTCTTGCTCAAGCAGGGGTTGAATGACACGTGCAATCTCGGAATGTGGGTCGATAACAGGGCCATCGACTGGCGTAGTTGGGGAAGACGTCGATTTAGAAGGCCTGGGAAGCGACTGTTTCCCACACGTTAGCATGACGCTGACGAAATACTCTCAGTACTCACCTGCAACGGGAACATATGTTTTTGTAGAAAGATATTAGCTCTGGTGTGCACAGCGGCCAGGACCCTGTCTTGAGAACTTCCAGGCCCTGAGGTGGGAAGTTTTCGAATTCGCTTGGCGAGGGCATCATATTGCGCAAAAGCGTCCAGTAATCGTTTCCTCGCTGCAGACGCTTCTGCAGTGGGGCGATCGTCGGAGCTGTGGCGAGTTGGTGATCTACGCCGCTATAGGTGTATCCATGGAGAACTCACCTGAGAGTCAGTAAAAGCTCTTGGAACTGGGGTAAAGCGTCTTCAATTTCTCTCTCAAGACTTATAAACACATCATAGAGTTTCGAGAATGTGGGTAATGTCGCCCTGTCCTGGATGTATTGCTTGCGTCTGAGAAAGAGTGTTAATATACGTTGCTTCCAGAGATGAAATACCTCACAATAACACCGGGCGGCAGTCGCGGCATATCCTAATACCCTTTAAGAACTTCTCTTCGGGGTTGAGTCCATCTTTGATTGCGACACGTCCTGCAGAACTAAGTGTCCGTCTCCGCACACCGTAATCAACACCTTCGACAACCTCTTCTATCTGACCCGTCTTTGGGTCGACTACGAAAAGTAGCGAGCAAGTAACAGGTCGTTGGGGGCGTTTGACGGGCAAGGAACAAATGACCTTGCCGCATAGACGACAGTGGTGCTTACGATTTGTTATTGGATGGAACGATGCTCTACATAGTGCGAGTAAGTGAACCTGACAGAATAAAAGTTGGGCGACATACGTGCATGAAGGACATTGAGAGACATCGGCATCGCTCTGCCAGGGTGTGATATTCTGTTCAGCAGCTGCAAAACGACAATAAGGATCAAAGGCTCCTTTGAGCACTGACACAAGAACACACCTCGAAGATCCGCCTTGCTCCCTGGTGCGACCTGGCTCTGAAGCACACCTCTCCAAAGGTCGCCTGGCCCCATACTTCTGATGTCTAGCTCCCATATCGAAGACATCCTCTTCACCTGTTTTGACCGTGCAGGGGCTCTCTTATCTGCGCCTTCCCCAAAGTGCAAATTTATAAGCTTTTCGAGGCGGCGTTCCAAGCGCGTTTGTTCTACGCGACCAGAATCGCGGTGCTCACGGCGCGCCTCGAGAAACTCGTCCGTAAGAGGCCGATAAACGCCCTTGGGCTGGAATCCCGGGCGGTACGGAGCTGAAGACCGTACGAGTGTACTGGTACGCACCGATGACGGCGAAGGTGAGATGGCAGGTGAGGGAGCAGCGGGAGTATAAGACGGTGTTTCCGTCGGCGTTCTCGGTACAGAGACTGGCGGGTCCGCGGGTAAAGTAGCGCCTGCAGTCTTAATGAGGGTGTGTTGATCAGTGTTGCCCTGGGGCTGAGTAGACGCCGCAGCCTTGCTGGTGGGTACATCCTGTGGGGCTGCCGCCGGGGATGAATGACTAGAAAGAGTGACTGTGGAGAGACGACTGTAAGGTCTAGAAGCCTTATTCGGATCAAGGTTCCGCGAAGGAAGGGAGCCCACGCGTGGATAGTTTCCTATGCTCAAAGGAGAGGGAGCTACGGGTGTCGTTGTAGCACGTGAGGGAATGTGCCGGAAGGTCGAGGTCCTTCGAGTGGGCATTGAAGTTGGCGTCGGGCTAGTGCTCGTGGACGCTGTAGAATGCGCAACAGAAAATACAACTGGAGGTGCTGGAGTGGCGACGGGAGAAGCAGGCATGCTGTGGGGTTGAGATGGTGAAGAGTTGGCCCCCTCCTGCGGTGCGGCCGGGATGGAAGTTCGAGCCGAGACTGTTGTTGTGACGGGTGGGTCATCTGAGACAACGGTTTGTGTATTTTCGGGGGCGCGTTGTTGAGGTTGAGGCTGAGACGTGGGTGTAGGTGTACGTTGGACGGGAAGAGAGTCGTGCACAGAAGACGGACGGGGCGGTGAGGGAGAAGGCGAGACGGCCAAGCTGTTGGAGAAACTGCGAGAGTGTCTCTTTGACTTTTGGGAATATTAAGCAACGGTCGAGGGAGCACATGAAGGCGCACCTTGTAGGCCTGGTAGGGAAGGGACGTGCTCATCAGAGTTGCTAGTCAAGACTCAAGTGTGGATTGGCGCCGCAGTCACCTTGGATCATGTCCACCACCTCTGGCATCGCCGTTTCACCAGAGTTGGCCTCCACCTTCGCAGACGCTGTCTCCTCCAAGAACGTCCGCTTTCTCAAAATATCTATTCACAATGGTCTGCACCGCTGTCTGTCCCCGTAGTCTCATCTCATCTTTGGCTCGCTAGAGGCACTAGTCACCGATACCACCCTTCCGCCATCTTCAACTCTCGAAAATGACCTTAACTCTCTTCAATCGTTGCTGGACGATAATATACCAGCTTATGTACTCGTTCGTCTCGATGACCCTCCTTCGGCATGGCTTGCCATCCACTATGTCCCCGATACCGCCAGAGTTAGAGACAAGGTGCCTGCCAGTGACATTACTCTCGTTGCACCTGGCCCCTTACGGCTTGCCAGATGCTTTACGCCTCTACGCGTAATACCGTGACGAGGAGCTTAGGTGCTACGCTATTCGTAGACACGATCTTCGCCACATCTAAGGCGGATCTGACCCCTGAAGGATACGCTGCACATAAGCGCCATCTCGCTGCACCCAAGCCAATGAATGCTAGAGAAAAAGAAATGGCCGATATCAAAGCAGCTGAACGAGAAGCCGGGGGTACACCGCATAATGTCAATGCAGCAAGGACAAGTCCCTTCGGAGCGAGCGTTGGCTTGAAGTGGTCCAGTGATGTCGAAGCCGCCGTCCGTGACCTTGCAGATGCTACCGAAGATCATGTAGTAACCATCGTAAGCTCCTGATAATGCCTGAGATCACACTGTCAACTTTAACCACCTCACGGTAGACCATCGATCCTTCATCTGAGACTCTGATGCTGGGAGAAGCGGCTGCTATCACAGTAGATGAACTCGGGAGCAAGATACCCTCATCTAATCCTTGTGAGCATGAGTTGTCTTCTGTTGTCGATTCACTAAATTTCGCTATAGCTTTCGCATTCTTTTCCTGGTCTGATGGTGCTCCTGAGCGACGCATCGGTGAATAGCCCATCGCTCTAAGATCTCAACCTCGCTGACTCTTGAATAGTCTTTATATATTCTTGCCCGTCTGCGTCTCCAGTGAAGCATCGGATGCTGTACTCGTCCGGCTCATCCTCCGTCTATCAAATGGCGAAATCTCTCCTGCCGCCCCTCCTGCTTGCGCCGCGTAAAGTGGAGACATCTGATCCTCATGAGTTGGGCGCATCCTTTTTACGCGCAGAGCTTGGTCAAAGTAAAGAGCCTAGTCGGATGGGTACACCGAGCAACTCGGGACTTGGAGGAGCGGCCTTTGCTAGACCAAAGGGCCCACTATAAGAGGCGGTGAACGTAATAAGTAGTCCATAAGTCCGGCGCCGGCCGGTACTTGTAGTATATAATCGAAGCACCTACTATGTGATCCGTTTGTTCAGACATGCTTTCTCGTCGTCTTCACCCTCGTGCGGGACTTCCAGTCTTTTACCTTATCCGGGCATATTCTGTACCAGCGAATCCTCAAGTCCCAAAGAAGAAGAAAGTCTGGAACTCCTGTAGACGAGGCTATCAGCGCAGTCAAGTCGGGGGATGTGCTACTCAGTGGCGGTACGCTTCTTTCTTTGATAACAACTGCAGGACCCTCAATGCGATAGTCAGGTTTCGGCCTTTGCGGAACACCAGGTGGGTCATGCGACGGGGTCCGCGTAGCCGCACTCAAACCCGGACGCACACCACAGACACCTTGATCGGTGCGCTTGCTGCACGCGGGGACGTACGGAACTTAACCGCTGTCTCTAACAATGCTGGTTCGGGTTTGCATGGACTTGGTGCGTGCCCCGTATCTACGCGTATTTCACCCGTCACCGAGCGACACCGTCCGTAGGAAAGCTGCTCCATGCAGGACAAATTGACAAGATGATATCTTCGTACATCGGGGCGTTCGTGACATTCGCTTACTCCCTTCGGTTGTATTCGTGACCTCAGTTTTCTTTAGGAACAAATTCTTCGAGCAACTCTATCTTCAAGGAAAGATTTCTCTGGAACTCGTGCCGCAGGGCACTCTTGCCGAACGTCTCCGAGCGCACTCCGCTGGTGTACCCGCATTTTTTACGCCCACTGGCGCTTCTACTGCGGTGGAGGAGGGTTCGATACCCATCCGCTATCACGATGGCGGCATATCCAAAGGCGTCAAAATCCCCGGGAACAAGAAGGAATTTCGGGAGTTCAATGGACGAAGATACGTCCTTGAACCTGCCATTGCCGGAGATGTTGCCTTCGTGAGAGCGTGGAAGGTGGACGAGGTGGGCAATACGGTATTCAGGTCCGCTTCGCAGTGAAGGCCACCTATCACTCCTCAACCGAGCTCGGCAGGTATGCTGCCAATAACTTCAGCGCTATTATGGCGAAGAATGCGAAAGTGACTATCGTCGAGGCGAGTGTTTATTAATGATTTGGCGCTGGGACCGATAACACTCATCACTCTAGGCTGAGAACATCGTCCCCGTTGGCTCGATTTCCCCTAATTCCATCCACCTACCGGGAATATATGTCGATCGCATCGTGCAAGCAACCGCGGAAAAGCAGATAGAAATCCAGACACTTGCTCAGCCTCCGTCTGAGAGCCAGGGGAAGAGCCAACCTGCTGCCCTTGACATACGTCACCGGATCGCACGACGCGCGGCGAAGGAACTCGGGGACGGATTTCACGTGAACTTGGGCATCGGTATACCGACTCTTGTCCCAGAACACCTCCCCACTGGCGTCAAGGTGTGGCTGCAGAGCGAAAACGGGATTCTTGGTATGGGACCATACCCGACCAATGAACAGCTCGATGCGTGCGGCCAGATTTACCAAATAACGACTGTCCGCGTGCTGAGTTTATTCGTTTAGGGATATCATCAACGCTGGGAAAGAGACCGTTACCTTATTGCCCGGAGCGTCAGTGTTTGGTAAGTGGTGATTCGGGGTTAGTGGAATTTGAATGGTCGAACGAGGAACCCCAGATACCAGTGAATCGTTTGCAATGATACGAGGGGGACACATTGATGTTGCCATCCTCGGGGTCAGTTTACACCCAACGTAGTCAGGTATGGCAGTTTCTGACTGCTTTTCAGGCTATGCAAGTTTCGCAGGGCGGCGACATTGCAAATTTCATGATACCCGGGAAGCTCGTCAAAGGTGCCTTACGACGTCCACCACTAAACACTGAGTCGGTTGCTCACGGAACAGTATAGGTATCGGTGGTGCTATGGATTTGGTCTCGAATCCCGATAACACAAAGGTCATTGTCGTGATGGAACATTGCGCAAAGGATGGTAGCCCAAAGATTCTGAGGGAGTGTTCGCTCCCTTTGACTGGTGCCCGAGCAGTCAGCCAGATTATCACTGAGCTTGGCGCATTCAACGTGGATCGCCAAAAGGGAGAGCTTACGTTGATTGACTTGGCGGATGGCGTCACTGTGGAAGAAGTGAGGGCGAAGACGGGCTGCGAGTTCCATGTTCGAGATCAGTTAGGTCAGTTTTGAGCTACTGTGAGCGTTTAATGATACCGCGCGCACTGTAATCCCAATGGTCACCACCTCCCCTACCTCTCACATCTTTGCCAAGTTGAGTTATGTTGGAGAACAGCCCAATGTTAGTTTCTATAGCATCCTTGCGCAAAGTGTCTCCAAAATTAATTGGATATTTCTACCTCTTCCTCTCTTAAGGCAAGCAGTAAAGCAGCACTTTCACTGTGGGTATAACAGTGCGTCGCTGATGACGACGTCCCACCCATTACTCTCTTACCACCACCATGGGTTCTCTCGCTACACATGACTCCATCATCCCTAAGAGAATGGACCAGTGGGATGAACTCGACAACGATGTAGTCGCAGAACCGCATCGCAGGTTCTGGGGAGTATCTATGCAAGATGAAGAAACAAAGTGGCGCGCGACCCAATCCGAGAACGAAACAATGGGTGTGGATGAACTCGCAGAAGAGGACGAAGACAAGGGCGACGAGACCGGTGCTGGTTGTTATGTCCTCACGCTTGGCATTCCGGACCTAGAATGCCAGAAGCTCTGGATTCGGAAAGACTACATCCGGCTATACGATTTTTATCAGAAGTATCAGGAATCCTGTCGTAAAAAAGCAGGAGGCTCCCTCACTTGTCACCATAGGACAACCCGGCATTGGTGAGTGTCTTGCTTCGTTATCTCACTCTGTCGTTGAGATCCACTAGCTGTAAGGGAAAAGCTACTGGGTCTATTATGCCCTGCGTCGGCGTCTCTCTGAAAAGAATCCAGTCATCTGGTACCGTGAGGGAACGTTGTTTCTCTTCGTCGAAGGTGTCTGCCAGGTCCCTGAGCACTTCCGCTCCTCTGGACTCAAGACTATTGTTTGGACGTTGGTCGACTCTGATGAATCCTCGAGAGGCGTCCCGCCCTATCTTGCTGTGAGAGGCACCAAACACTTCATTATATCGAGTACCTCCCCTCAGTCGAGTCGGTGAAAAAATATGGAGAAGCCCACGGATCGGGTAGTCTGTGTCATGAATCCCTGGACGAGAAAGGAGATATCCAAAGCGTTGGCTCATCAGCTTCCGTCCTCTGTGTTCGGGCTGACCATTTTCTTCCTAGTAGCGTCGTGATTCATGGACTCGAAGGCAGCGACAGGCGTATAGACGAGATGTACGATTTGTTTAGCCCACCCCTCACATTTGCTTGGACCTCTTCTACAATAAGTACTGCTTAAATCATTATAAAGCTCGCCACGATGATGCACTTAAAGAGCTTTCGTTGGAGAAGTTGTGCTCGTGGGTCTCAGATACAAGAAAATTCAGCATGGATACTGTATCTCAGATCATTTTCCTCCTGAAACGTATGCCGAAGAAGGAGCTCAGGCAAGCAACCTGGATGACAGCGATGACATGGATTGGTCTACCCAAGTGTGGAGCCCCTCACACCTAGCGTCAAGGATGAACTTCGGAACCGTCTCTGGTACCAATCGCGAGCAGAACAACTTCAACTCTACGAATACCTAGCGGACATTAAAGGGACGAGGCGCATTACTGGCCTTGTGTTCGAAGCGTTGGGTCATTCAAAGCTACTAGAACAAGATCGAGCTTGAGCTTGTTCCTATGGTGAAAAGGGTGTCGGGTGGATCTGGCCATCTGCCTCAATGGCACTCCGACCATGGATCCGGCGCAAACCCATTGTCCGTACGACAGATCGACTTTACGCCAGTGGACTGGGACTTAGATTCATCTTACCCGTGCCAAATCGAAGATGGGGTCTACTACACGCCAAAAGCTCGAAATCAAGGGGCATTCGATTCATTCATCATGACTGATCAAAAACTCTACATCTTTCAATTTACTATGGGGTCAGACCATCTAATAAAGAAAGGAATTCTTCCTTTCTTTTCACAGGAATCACTCCCGCCAAGGGCGAACTGGTATTTTGTATTTGTCGTTCTGCTTGGGTTGGAAATCAGCTGCCCTCAATCGTGGGACTCTGGTTTAAATGAGTTGCTGGACTGAGATGAAGCTATTCTCTGCGGTGCTGAACCCTGGGTACTGAGTACTGAGTAACGATGCAGTACGACCACGACGACTCGGGTACGATCCACAATGGCGATAGCCAGTTTTGTCCGCGTGGGTTCTGTTGTATCTCAATTCATCTATTATAATCTACCTGTCTCTGTACGATTATCGTACACCGTCTGTATCCTGTAGCTCGATTCTTGTATATGTCTCAGCTTGGTCTTTAAAATCAATCAATCAATCTCGAGTTTCTGAGTTCGAAGTGCTATTCAAGTTCCTTGTCCACATCGTACCCGAGTCGTCTTCGAATAGCCCTTAGTATTACCCCGGTCCACATGTCAACAACACAGTACTGCCCATCACCTTATGGCTTCGTAGGAGGGGAGAAAGAAGCTGCCCGGGATTGTCATGCCTGAAGCAATCTAAGGCAATCTAAGGAGGGGCCTTCACCCCCTGGTACAACACGACTTGCCAACGCACGTGAAATTCGCCGTAGCTACAGGCAGGGTTTCCGTCGACAAAGTCGACACGAGTCCTTTACTATAGACTTGTGCAACTCAAGTCGCAGATCTTTCTCGTATCCTCGGGGAGGGATTACAAGGAGAGACCCCGGAGGGCTATGATATCAACCTTTTGTAGCTAGTCCACCCACTCACTTGTGCAAGTGTAATAGAAAGTTGAAGCAGCGATGACGGACATACTGGTAGTATACTCGGGGCCTTGGGGCCTTACCGGCCTTACCGATTCATTAACACATCTATTACAATACTGTAAGTCCCCACATTCTGTCCTCGGGTATCGGTTAAACAACGTACGATTCGGGGCACCTCCATAGGACTACGCCTCGCACAAATCAGTGGTTCATAGCTACGGCCGTGGCATGTATCCCGGAATAAATATGAATTTACTGTATTTTATTTAGAAAACTGATTCAATGGCGGGTTTACAGAGGGTGTCCCCGACTTTGGGACATCATCGCTCCCTCAACTTTCGAAACTCTAGATGACGAGTTGGACCTTTTTCCGTAGGGTCGGAGGGGGCATGGCCAATCCAGACAGGAGGCAACGGTGAGCGAAACGACAGCATCCCCTGTCACGGGAGTGAGCAGCATTATCACCGAGTTGAGTGTATTTAGAGTAGGACGAGGAACAGGAGAGATAGAGCTAAGATATAGTGGAAGGATAAGAATAGAAGAGGTATAAGCGAGGGACTGCCCGGTACGACGAGCCTCTGGCCCTCACGGTGCCTCGGCCTGTCCTTCATCCTCACCATGAGCTGGTTCGCTTCCCTCTTTTCTTCTTCCTCAAAGTCTTCCCTGCAAGGGAGGCGCAAGGTCCTCTCCTCTACTCAAGAGGCTTTCTCCCTTCCCTCCCCCGTTTTTGCACAAGGTGGCCTTTTTACCAGAGATTCGTCCCTAGGCACACCAGACCCTGAGTCTGCAGGGACTCCCTCCTTTACATACCCCCCACCGTCAAATGGGACTCAATATGGTTACGTCCCTACGGGGTGCGCACCTTCTTAGTGTTTTTATTCACTTTCTTCTGACGTCAATGCTAACTAGGACGCCGTCCCGTTCGCGACCTACATCCCTGTTACCCCTCCACAACGCGCCCCCCTCCCCCTTGCCTCAATACCCATCTCTCGAGCAGACCTGGACCCGGATTCGGAGCTGGCTCTCTGTCGAGTATCCCGAGTTGGGTGACACCCTCAACTACGGCATTCTCCCACAAGACCTTGCAAACATAGAAATGCAGTTCGGTTTCTCGCTACCTCAGGTCATCCGTGAATCCTACCTAGTGGTCGACGGACAAGAACCCGAGTCGTCAGCTGGCTGTTCCGACGGCCTCTTCTTCGGGCTACACCTTCTCCCCCTCGACGAGGTATTGGATGAGTGGAGGTTCTGGCGTGAAGTCGACGATGACCCTAATACCGGCGCACATCCACGATTGCGCGAAGTTATGCAGTCTGTGCCACCTAACTGGATTCGCAAGGAATATTCCCAGCGCGGATGGATACCACTTATCTCTGACAAGACGGGCAATTACGTAGGAGTTGATCTTAACCCCGAGAAAGGAGGCTCTGTTGGACAAGTCATTGTTTTTGGCCGCGACTTTGATACCAAGGTTGTCCTCTGGCGAGGAGACGGCCCTGCTGGGTGGGCTCACTGGTTGGCCAGCTTTGCAGAGGAGCTTGAATCTAGAGAAGGGTTCGAACTCGGCTTGTCGAATGAAAGCGAGGGAAGCGAAGATGACGTCGGCTACGAGAGCTATTTCTTTGACGGGAGCGGGCGGGGATCTGGAGAAGGATCGGGCGGAGCCGCAGCAGGTGGAATGCGTTTGGCAGGAGAATATCGGGGCTGGACAACGTTGGAGGCTTGGGCAGATAAAAGTGTTCGCAAGTGGCAGGAAACCGGCCTAGTCCCGGACCCTCCAGCGGAAGAGGAGAAAGGCAAGGTATGTACACCTCTTGTTCTGACTGTTTTTACTCGTATTTTTCCCATCTCGCCTACAGGCAGCAGAGAAAGTTGGCCTCGGCGTCTTGGCCCTTGCAAATACTGCCGCGAGCTCTGGTGCTGAGGTACCGATCCCTGTTTTCGCGGACGTCAGCAATACCACCCTATCCCAACCACGCAAGAGACAAGACCCTGATAGCTCTCTAGAACCACCGCCAAAAGCACCTGTCCCTGTCATCTCTATCACAAAACCTCCTGCTCCTCTCCCTGTAGACCTCCCAACCCGCGATGATATCACACTCGATCCCGACTCTGAGACGTTGCATCCGGACGATCTAGAAAGCGGAGGTTCTTTGATTCAGGAGGTCAGCCACCTTTCAAAAGCGGGACAAGGTGATGATGGATTGGTCGT
Source organism: Lactarius indigo (assembly GCA_025766275.1). NCBI lineage: Eukaryota > Fungi > Basidiomycota > Agaricomycetes > Russulales > Russulaceae > Lactarius > Lactarius indigo. The sequence continues at coordinate 2,208,980 of JAFKAC010000002.1, read as the reverse complement.
AATCCCGTTGACACAAAGAACGGCTACTAAAGACACGACCCCTTCCCCGCCATCCATACATGCACCTGATCCTTTGTCTAAGGTCGCCGACCTACTGGACGACTCTGTACCTGCTTTGGCTGCCTCACCAATGAAGCCTTCTCTATCTGCCAGGTCATCGCCTCAAGACGTATCACCTCCTCTCTTGGTCGCCGTTGGGAACTCACCAATGGACGACGGCGACGAGTCCGATCCAGAAAATGAGGAGTTGGTTGGTACCGTCAGGTTGGTTGGCCACAATGCCGAAGTTGGAGTTAGCCAGTCAAAGTCAGACGAGGCTGGTGACGACCCCTCTGGCAGTGGTATGGATGGGGCAGGTTCGATAGGATAGTCGAGTTGAGGTGTGGTTGTGTGTGCTGGACACTATTTATTTGTCCATCCTTCATCGACTCTAGTACATTGCATGCTAATCACCCAAACCCCGTGTACGCCTGATCCTGATACCCAATATTACATAATATCCCCGTGGCGAGTGAACCTCGCGTCTCGCGGTCAATCGACTCGACTCGACAATGTCTACACTCGACATTCTCGAGGCCCAACTTCGGTAAGCCCATGAATTTTATGCCCTTCTAGCGCGTCATCACCAAGTCGTCCATTCAGCGAAATAACTCAACGCCGAGATGACTACTTGCGTGAAATGTTCGTCTTACTGCAGAGACGCAGCAGCGCCGAGCTGGTTCTAACCACGGAGGGTCCCCATGACGGTGAGCTCGAGGCGTTTATGGATAGATTTGACATCAATAAAACGTGCGTGTGCGTTCGCTTCTTTACTATCATGTCACTCACTATGTTCTCTTTCAAAGTCAGGGGGTCGGGAGCATCGCACAACTCGCTGACAGCGAATTCGCCCCATCTCCCCCCCGTCTTCGGGATCCTACTCCACTCACCCCCGACACACACCATGACGCGCCAATGGCCCCTCCTCCTGACTCACCCATATCCGAAGTCCTCACACCTCCGTCACCTTTGCCACCCGACGTGGAAACGAATCCTGTTGCAGTGGAAGAAGATCACTCATCTGAACTTGGTGACTTGCAGCTTCCGTCGCCGGATATATCCTTGGAGCATGTTGACGAACCATCTCTTGAACTCCCCGACGAAGATCCGCCACTTCCATTAATTGATGATGTCGACCACTCTGAGGGCGTTCCTGTGGTCCCGTCCATTGCTTCACCCGAAGGCACACCTGCAGATACTGACGCGGACACAGGCGTGGACGAGCCCCAGCCTGAAATCTTAACTGAACCCGTCGAAGACATTGAGGAGATTATTACCCCCGCCACGCCCATGGAGACCGACTCGGACCAATTAGCTGCTGAAATTACCGAGGAATCGAGACCTGAGGCTTTGGTATCTCCCTCGATTGTGGAAGACATCTACCTGCAGGAAGACACGGATATGGACATCGATGCTGAGGGAGAACCACACATCGAACCTGATGAGCCCATTATTCCCGTTCCCGAGAGGGAACGGAGCGCATCACCACCTGCCCCAACAACCCCCCAGGCAGAAGTCCAACCCCCCGTGCTGTCGCCACCCGGCCCCTCGTCACCCGTCGCCGCCGGCCCTCCTATCGTTGCTTTGCCTCCCTCCGCATTCATACTCCCTCCCAAACCATCTACGGAGGTCTTCATTCCCGTTACGCTCACCCCTGTCGTGGAGTCGGCCCAATACGCGCTTGATTCAGCAAACCCAGAACCACGGTCGCTGTCTGTGAATGAGTGGCTTAGCCCCGAATTTTCGCTGAGTCGCAAGTACACGCTTCCTCCCGCGAAATCACTCCCTCTGGACCAACAACGGAGGTTGAAGCTCGGTAAAAACCAGCGCAAGAAAGATAAAGAGAAGGACAAAGGTGCAGAAAATCGCAAGGATAGTACTGAGGAATGGGCACCTCTGGGTATTAACAAATGGGGAGTGACGATCAAGACAAATCCTTTGTGGAAGAGGGTATCTCGTGCTACGAAGACCATGAGCACTCGGGATTGGAACGTGAGCCTTCGTTTTATGCAGATTATCGTCGTCCCAATGACACCTAGGTGGCTTTCAACGAACTTCGCCTCGTTCGAGTGCTGGAGCGCATAGAGCAACTTAAAGATACGGGCAAATGGAGCTACCGCCAGCCGAAGAAGCAGCGCGGAGTCGGAAACGTATCGAAAACGCATTGGGACTACCTCTTGGACGAAATGGTAGAGTGCTTCCCGCTCATGTCAAGATCGTGTCTCTCATGAGACTTGTAGCACTGGATGCGCACTGACTTTCGAGAAGAACGTAGATGGAAGATCGCAGTCGCCTACAAACTCTCTTCTGCGGTACTAGAATGGCATAGTGTTGGCGACCGAGAGACAAGAAAGGAGAGGGGCATTGTCGTGGACTGGAGTCGGCCGGTCCACGACGAGTCCCGAGACATTGATGACGTGGAGATGATCATAGAGCACAGCCAGGACGTAGAGGAAGACACCCCCGAAGACACAGGGGAGCGGCCCTTTTCTTCGGCTCTCATCTCGGCGGACTATGGTTCTGATGATAGCGACGATGAACAGGAGCTAGAGAAGCGAGAAGTAGCTGATGCTCTCGAGCCCCGCACTGCATTGGAAGAGGCCCTCGGACACGCGGAACGCAGCGAGTCAACCCAGCCCGAGAACGAAATTCGGCCAAAGGAAGAGGACGTGGATGACTCGTCGATATTACGAGCGATGCAGTTGACTGCAACAACTTCGAATGTCGACCTCAAGCAAGACGAAACGCCAGGCCCCTTGAGTGGCGACGCGTCTCACCCAGGAGAAATGTCTCAACCTGACCTTCACTCAGGCCTGAAGACTACATCAGACGATCCCATTCTGGGGTCAGATGAAGTTCTGGAGAACACGACTGGGCAGCCGACGTCCACACCCAAACAACACCAGAAGCCAAACGTCTACTCACCGCTTCGTGGCCATATTGCGTACTACGATTATGACAAGCTCGTTCTCGACTTTGATGACCTTTATATCCACAAATCCCGAGACGCAGCTTCCGACGACGTGCCTCACGACTTCCACGCGTTACCCTGCCGACATATCGCAGATATTTCCAGAATTGCCATTCACATTCATTGAACCTCCAAATCCATCAGGGCCATCGAATTTACTGTCAGAGGGTAAGAAAAAGTCGGAAAAGCGAGACCGCGATGATCCCCATAAACGCACCGATCCTACAACCTATAGCAAAATGACCCCTATGGGTGTTTTCATGCGAACCCGACCTACGTTATTAGCTGCTCTGAACCCTGCAGGACGTTGGCAAGGCGACCACTGGGCAGGGTTTGATGACGCCCCCATCGTGCCAGATTTTGATGCACCTCACAAAATTCTCGACGAGCCTACGAGCAGTAAGGTCCTTTCTGTGCCATTTTCTCCGTCTCTCACCCCTTCGCAAGGCCTATTCGACGGGGGCAAACCCAATCTACTCATTCCTGACGACGATGTCATCCTTCCTAGCACACCGCGAGATCCTGCCAGGCGTGTAGCGGCAGATACTCTATGGACTAATCAAGATGATCTTCTGCTGAAGCGACTGGTGGAGAAGTACCCCAGGAATTGGGGACTCGTGGCTGACTTGTTCAACTCCTCCCGTGGTGCAATTGTTATGGAGAAGCGTGCGGACTGGGAATGCAAGGAGCGGTACCGATCACGGTGGTTGGGCAAGGAACGGAGCGAGAGAGACTTTGCCCAGATGGTCCCGCTTGTTCAAGATGGTCCCTCTTCGTCTACCTCCGCTCGACCCTCGCAGTCGCAAGTCACGACGAGAAAGCGTATGGCCAGCGTCAGTTCCTCGGCAAACGCGTCTGTGACGCCCGCCTCAAATTTCGAGCCAAGAAAGCGACGGAGACATATTCTGATGTTCGAAACTCTTCGAAAAGTAGCCAAGAAGCGGGAGGCTGCTCAAAAAGCTGCTGGTGCGTGTGCACCATTTGTCAAAACTTTATGATGATTCACCGCCTGACACCGATTCAGCCAACCCTCGAAAAAGTTCGGCGGTCCATGATACACACGGACAGTTCTCTAAACTACCGAAGCTCAGCCCGGCAGAGCTGAGCCGTATGAAAGCCGAGAAGGAAGCTCAGGAAATGCTCACGCGACGCAGGGCAGAGGACGCTCAACGACAGCAGATGCTCCAGCGCATAGGAAATGGGACACCAGGGCAATCCCATGTATGTTACGACAGTGGCACTACATCTCTCGTACGCTAATAAGCACCACCTTACTCAGAATCAAGTCGCTCTTGCCCAAGCGCAGGCCCAGGCCCAGGGGCAACCCGCGCAATCGCCCGCTCAGAGCAATAATGGAACGAGGGCCCAGTTGAACGGCCAGGCGGTGTCGCAGATACGTCCACAAGTCAACATCTCGCAACAGCAGCGAATTCCTCCCGCTAACACGTCCCGCCTACCCCCTCAGCAAATGTTGCAAGTCCAGGCCGCGCAACAGAGGGTCTTGGCAGCCGCGAATGCGAACATGAACGCCGCCGGCCCTGCTACCCCTCACCTCTCCCCCGGTTTTGCTCAGCGGGCGGCGGCATCGTCGCCCGTCGTCCCTCATTCCTCGCCCCCACGCACATCAACGACACCGAACCCTCCCCGCCCGTCATCGGCTTCGCAACACCCTGGACTCGGTCAGCCCTCGCCGAACCTACCAGCTGCGCGACAAAACCCGAATCCGGGGTTATACTATGCGTCGCTGCACGGCGTTCAGTTCACGCAAGAGCAGATGGAGCAAGCGATGCGGATCCAGCAGAGTCTCATGGTGAGTAGCTGTCCCAGTTTGCACAGAAGGCCTAAGACGAGCACAGCAACGGCACACGGTGATGCAGGGCTACGCCCAGGTGGCACAGGCGCAGGCAGCGGCGCAACACGCCCAACACCAGGCGCAGGTGCTAGCTCAAGCCCAAGCCCAGGCTCAAGCTCAGGCTCAAGCTCAAGCTCAAGTGCAGAACCAAGGCGGAGCACAGACGGGGACATACCCACCCCAGCCCCAGAGCTAATCTAATCTCGGTCCATTCATCCTTTGGGTTGGTTGGCCTAATTGTTACTTTGTCTCCATTAGTCGCTCCCCTTGTTTTGTGTAGATTCAGTCTTAATTGCTTAGCCGGTTGTCGCAGCCTGTTCCATAATTGCGTGTGCAACATGTGATGTCCCTCCAGTAAGTACAACCAACAACACCAAGCCCCTTCAGGCAACTCTGACGGGCAACCATCTAAGCAAACCTATGATGACAGCGAGAGACGTGCCAAGAATTAGTTCGGCTTGCGGCTTGTGACCCATGCAATTTTGTCGATATTAGGACGTGTTGGTACAGTATCAATACTAGTGGGCACGTGTCCATATTTCACACGTACAGTCCGCATGATACGGCTCAAGTTTGTGCCCTTGCAAACTTTTGCGCCCCCGCACGATGTCCGTGATTCCTCCGAACTGAGACGCCACAAGCGCCTACCTTACAGCCGTTTTCATATCGATAGTCCGTTTTTCGGAAAAGCTACTAGCGGGCTGAGTGAGCGGAAATCAAGGATAACCAGTTATCTGAGATCCGATCAAAAAAAAATAAGGCTAATCCCTTTTTTTTTTTTACCATCACCCCACTTCCCATCACTGTCAATGCACAATCGTCGTCAACTCTTCTCAAATCAAGGAGGTGGGCCTTCTTTTTTATTTTTTATTTTTTTATTTATTTCACCAAAAAATACGGTAAGTCTCGGCAAATATGCCGACGGGAGATCCTGGAACTCAGCCCGCTAGTAGCTTTTCCGAAAAACGGACTATCGATATGAAAACGGCTGTAAAACGCGTCAAGTGCAGACAGGCGTAGGCCGTTTAGAACTCGAACTGCCAGTGACTTTGACTTTACACGACCGGAGACGTCCAAAACCGTGACTGTTTTTCATTCTCAGCTCATCGTACATTACATCGGTGCTCGCAGCACCGCCGCAATAACCCAAAAGCGAGGTACTCGAGCGGCCCATATCATTATCAGGGTCCAAACAAACTTGCCACATAGGCCTGTTCATTGCTTACTACGGCCATTGCCTTTGATCGGTTACAACAATATTCGGGGGACCTTCTGATTTGGCGTGTTCTCCAATACTACCAAAGGGGGAGTGGGGCCGCGACTCGGACCGTGCTATCTATAAAATATCAGTTGACCGGGGCAGTTCCCTTCCTCCCCCCAATCGCCGCACCTCCATTTCTGCTACAACATGTCGACGATGAAGGTTTGATTATTTTGATTACATCAAAAGGCCGAGAAATGACTTGTTCCGCCCGGGGCAGCAGGATTCCGCATGGCAAGACAAGGAAGCTGGTGAAGAGGCGCAATATGCGCGCCAAAAGGTCAAGCAAGATTCCGTCCTCCCTTCCTTCCTGCTGCCAACTGCCAGCTAGACGTACTGTACCCGATTATGTCTGCCTCGGGTGCAGTGGCACATTGAGTCGCTCCATCGATAACGACTGAACCGCTTCGATTTTGTTCTTAGGAGCAGGAGCAGCTTGCTTCTCTTCATGCGCATGGTAGCGATGCGGCGAGTCAGGAGGCACAGCCCCCTGCCATCCCACGGGAAGATCGTGATTACGAGGCGGGATTTGGTGGACAGGAAGATCTGGAGGATAGATATGCCACTACCAGTGGCGAACACTGAGATGCGACGAGGAAACACCACGAACTCTCGATTCGGCCTGTAAGTCCCAAGGGCACGTATATACAGGGGTCGAGAGCTTGCTCAAAAATGTACAACAATTACTACCATTGTCACTCGGTAGTCCCACTCACCACCCCATCGGTGCCTCTTTCTACCCAAAGGTATCAACCGTTGGTATATCAATGGGCAGTAAACTAGTGAAACGTAAAAAAAAAAAAAAAGATTAAGGGTAGTCTGGTCTGCTGTCCAAGGTATAGCCCAACAAAGGGAAACAAAAGTGTCCGGAGAAAAAAGTCCAAGCCACGAACGTCAAAAATGAGAGTTTCATGGGAGAGTCGGTGGGGGAGTGATCTGAGGTCTATCCATACCCAAGACTACCTCGCGCCGTGTGCCCGCGGACTGAGTACCGCAAGCTGCGGGGGCCGCAACTGTCCCGGCCCATGGGCTAAGGTAAGTGCAAGTCGCGATCGGGACTGCCAGTCCTACATTGTCTGAAGGGTTTGCCCACCCGTCGCCCGCATTGATCGAACTGCTCGTGGAGGTGAAGGTTGGGACGGGGAGTGTCGGGATGGTGCCGGTCTGGGTGTATTGTGGAAGGTTCACGACAGCAACGTCAGCATTGCTCATAGAAGTCGGGGGCCAAGAGTATTTCGACGAAGCCGAGGCAGCGATCTGGCCAGCACCGGAGCCACCAGTTTGCGAGGGCGCCAACGGGGGCTTCCATACATGCGTGGCTCCACAGACGCCAACCGCCTGACGGGGGTCCGTGGGCATCCACCCATTGTCCAGGCCGAGTTTATACGACCAAGTTGGGGCTTCAACCCGGCCACTGGTTGACGAATTGCCAATTTTCCATGTCCAAAAGAACCAGTTCTACGAAGTGTTTCAATTTTATATTTTTATGTTATGGTAGTTTACTCACCTGAAGGGCATCCATGCTGGCCAAAGCGAATTGTTTGGTGCTATCCTTGAGGTCTTGACTCCAGGTCGTATAATCCACCCAGGGATCACAGCTACCCACTTTAGGCCAGTTCCCGTCATTCTGGTAGGTGCCGTCATAACGATTGCCCAATCCGACACCATTTACAAATGTGCCACAGTCGTTGATGGCATTGCTAAACTCTCCAGCAACGGTGAGTCCAAACGCATCCATGGAATCGTTCATTGACGCAGCCCAGGCACCGCAAGGTTGATCAACGTTAGCAGACATGGGGCTCGTTATCTGAGTGCCGAAGCATAGATAAGGATGGAAATCAAGCGAGATACGATCGGCACCAGGAAGGAAGCCAGCCCAGTTGGCAGCGCCAGCAAAGCCGTCATGATAAGATATCATGGGACCGTTTCCAGTTCCCGTACCACTAGCTTCACGAATGTTATTGTATGCTTGAAAGTAGCTTGGATACAAGCCATTGAGAGGTGGTCCATGACTCGATCATTCAGTGACACTCACTATCTAGACAAATTATCTTGACCAACCGTCGGAGATTGTGGTTCATTGGTGGGTCCGAACATGGTTACGACATCCTTGTACTGAGGTTGAGAGATGAATTCAGCCAAGATTCGAATATAATCCAGAGAGCGCTGAGCGTTGGCGAAGCCCATGGGACCATTCAGCACGTTGATGGAGCCGAGTTTTCCGGAATGGTTCCATCCATTTTGACTGCCAGGAAGAGCGTGGAAATCCAGATTGATACGAATGCCGTACTTGCGCGCCCATTCAATCGCCTTGAGGAAGTATCTGAGGAACTATAAGAATAAAAGAGTGATGTGGAACAAGAGAGGCGCACTTCCAAGCCGTCTTTGGCAAAAAGGGTTCGCCATCCCACGTCTCGATAGCCCAGTATGGCAGTGGGATGCGAACATAATTGAGGCCGGCACCTGCAATCTGGGCGAAATCTTGTTCGGTCTGCGCAGACCCCGATAAGAACGGAGACGGGTTGAGTGGAACCAGAACAAAACGTACAATGAAGGTCTTGTAGTGATCCTCTAGTTGGCTGAGACCCCCGCTAGCGGTGTCATTAGCCATGGCGAGACTTAGGGTCCATTCATCGACGGTCCCCGGATATTTTTGGTATAGAGCAGGAACTATGAACTATAGAAGGACATAACGGGGCCTCTCCAGCTAGAATGGCGGATGGGAACTCACAGGCTCAGTATTCAACCAGCCGCCGATGTTGACACTGAAATATTACGTTACGATATTTAATCACGGCATGGACGCGTCGAAAGAAGCGCTACATACCCACGGATAAGATCACTTCCATAGTTAAACGTCTCGTTCAGGGCAGGTGACCAAGACTGTGCCCGGGCACCGTTGTTGAAAGGGTCATTCGGATCGTAATACCAGTAGCCGCCGAACGAGTTGCGATATGTAAACGTCGTGCCATCTTCCATAGTAACCGTAGAACCATCACTGCCAGTGACAACGGCGGTTTTGGGAGTGGAAGGAGAGCCAGTTGATGAAGGAGAGGGGGTGTTAGAAGAAGGAGAGGACTGAGAAGACTTGTTGGAGTGTGGTTTAATGGCGAGAAAGTATACGGGAACAATGACCGCGACAATAAGTAAAATTAAGCCGCCAAGCGCAGCAAGGATGATGACGTTGCGGCGACGTGACTTGGAGGTGGGGGTCGCATATATAGCTTGTTTCTCTTTGAGGAAGCGAGGTTGAGGAGAGATACTATCCAAGGGGACAGCAGGACTATCGAAGACATCGTCCTCTGTGGGGGAGCGGGGGTCGTCTCGATAAGGAGCAGAGAACGAGTCAGTCGCGGGGTGAAAAGAGCCTCTTGCGGAGAGAGACTCTGGATTGAGAGCGTATAGAGAAGAGACGTTCTCTGACTGGGGCCGGGAACCGACTGAAGCTAAAGATTCACGGATGCCCTCGCCATCAATGGTGCCAAGAAAGCGCGGACGGACAAGGTTGATGGAGGCCTCCTCGGGGTTGATGTCGTCCAAATGAGGAGCTGACATGGCCTGAGTGGAGTAGGGGTCGTAAGGGGAATCGTGGACGTTGTCGAAGGGGGGTTCAGGTTCTTGCGGAGGATTTGGAACTGGGTTATAGGCGACTCCATGGCCAGCACCGGTACCCTGTTGTTGGTGTGCCATGTGTTGTATGGAGGTAAGAGTTAAGCGACAGAGGGGAGCGGGGCAGTGGACGCGAGGACAGGACCAAGAGGCGAAACCCCAAATTAGGATACAAATCAAGTTAAAAATAATATAATCAACCGCAGTACAATCCGTAAAAACTATAAGTAGGACTCCGATAATCGGCCATCTGTGCCAAGGACGGCAATATTGGCGGGGATGGCACTCGTGGCGGCTTGTCCCCTGACAATCCCGTGTTTGTCACCGGGTGACCAATCACTGCAGTCTTCGGCGTCACCCATTTCTGGTTCGATTGTTGTGGTGTTTCAATCAGCTCATCTGACCCAGACTCGACTGTTGTAGACGCCGATCCCCGAAAGTACGATCCGGCCCCATAGGGTGCTTTGACCCGAGCTCGTCCTTGCCGCAGAAATCCATCACCCTGGTCTTCGTCCCTGCCATCAACCACCGGCGCCATGCGCGGTGACATCGTGTATGCGAGGCCTTCTGGCGATCCGTATATTGTACTACGTCGGCGCTTCTCCATGTTCCGCGTGCTGGCTCTCTTGCTCACCTCACGGCCAGCACTCTCCGTCCCACCGTACTCCAGGCCTTGACCATACCCGACAGCGATTCCAATGTTTTCTTGTCCAGGGCTTTCATACGTCGACCCGGGGTAGACCAAACCTGAGAGTGTCGAAAGACGCGACAGCGCTTTGCTCGGGTACCCATCTGATCCATAGTTAGTGTTTGGCTTGGCAGTGCCTGGTATCCCAGGTTCCACTGTATGCGTGACGGGCGGCACCTCGTCCACTTGGCATGAGTATCCCATTGGCGTCTGGTCTGTTTCCCCCGACTTTAGGACGTTCGCTGCTGGAACCGGTTTCGGTATCCCAGACTGGTATTGTGTCCATGTCCAAGGGACGCCCCCATTTCCCGTTTGAGACGACATTCGTTCTTTACCACCGAACAAAGGCGACTCGTCTCCCATTTTTCGAGCCGGTGGGAATGCCTCTTGAAGGATTGGGAGCGATGGTGTTGGATGGGAGCGCCGCCGAGGTTGTACCCATACCTTCACCCCAACGAGAATCACAATAACTAAGAATGCTCCGCCTAAGGTTAGAAGTGTTATGATCGTGGTGGAAAGCTGATGCGGCGTAGTTTGTCGTGATGGGGCCTTATTAGATGTGCTGATGGGGTGTTCTGCTGATCTAAATGTGGGCGGCGTGGATGTCAATGACAAGGTGCTAGACAGTGCAGAGGCTGTGGACGATAGTGATAGCAATGAATTTGGTACAACGAGTCTTGTCGAGAATACACTGGAAGAAGCGCCAGTAATTGTTTTAGGGACCTGAAATGGTAGGCCAGTCTGCTCAGCAGTAAGGGAGGGCACTGCTGGGATCAATGGGTTTGGCACTGGGTCAGGCACGGCGGATATTTCGGCATTAAGCTTGGGGTTGGCCTCAATATTTTGACTTCGGTCTTCACCTTTCCCAGAAGCGACCAGGTGCGTCGGATGAGGTTTCTCAGGTAGAACGACATTAACAGTGTGAACATAGGCGGGATTGTTCCTCTGAAACGACTTCGTCGATAGTGGCTTGTCCATCGTATGAACGTGCTTTCTCCTTTGGGACCGGGTGTGACAGGTACCAGACTCCAGTCCCCGCAGAGAAGATTGGCAAATCAAGGGCATGCCACCATACAGTGCACAGCGTCCAGCGCGGAGTGAATAAAAAGCCAACCAGCCAATCGCTATAGCTCGCGAATAGTCACTGAGACAGAGATAGAGAGATGAGAGGGAACGATGCGTCGGCGGGTCGATTCGAGTGGTAATGAAAGTACTAGGAACGCATTCGATTTCTGATGCCCCGCAAGACAAGAAGTCAAACAAATAAATACAAATGTGGTTGAATCTTGTCGAACAAATGTCCACACATGTGCAAATTCTGAGAAAAACTTAACAGATCGCGTTGTTTTTGTGAATCGATGCATGTAGGTGACATTAAATGAGTGAAGGATAAAGCGACGAAGAAGGTCGAGTGGAAATCTAGGTGGGAATCATCAAATTTGATGCGTGATGCATGATGGACCAAATCGGAAGTCATCCACTGACGCGACAAGTCACGTGCTCCCCGACGCGCCGTCACGGTGGCTTTGACGGGGAACTCGACTCGCGTCCGTGTCCTCATTGTCTTGCCCTTTATCACGCTCGGCTGGCGACTAATATCCTTTACTTTTTTCTTCTCAATTCTTCCCGTTAGTTCGTTATCGAGTTCTCTCTGAGTTTTTTCTGGTCTCCGTCGCGTTCTCTCAGTCTGTCCGGTGGGGCGAAGTACCCAGTAATGCCATCCAAACCCTCAAGAAAGGTGTCAGTGTTCTATAATCCGTATTTCGTCCGGGACAATTGGCTAAGTCAAGCATGGATAGTGATATGTCGACGCAGCCCTCTCATCTTCGCGCGGGGTCAAGTGCATCCACATCGGGGACAGCTAGCAAGGTCGCGTCTGGCGGAACGCCCGTGTCAGCAGATCGTGGACGCCTAGATTTTTCTTCCACTTCCTATGGCGATGTCTCGCCACTTCACTTTCATGGGCTAGCCGTCACCCAAACGCAGACTCAGGTAGCATCTTGTGCGGACGAGAGTGGAAAGGGTAGCATGATGTCAGAAACTAGGGTCTGTATCCACTGAGATCTACTTCCATTACTTTACGCGCCGCCATGTTAGGTGACAGTTATTGACATATTGAAACAGTTAATCAAGAGGAGGAAAATGTGCCATGACGCCGACGCCGATATTTCTTCGCCGTCCGAATTGCCATCAAAGGTCGTGTCTGAGACGAAATCAACGACTCGCTCCGCCTCCAAATTGAAACGACGACGTTCCCCGTCTCCTGCTTCTGTCGATTCATTCGCAGAGGCTGGAGAATGGGAAGATCCCGCAAAGCGCTTTCTTGCCGGGAATCAGAAGTTTAAGATCCCACTTTCCGAGTTGGGCGAAGGAGCGACACGAGAAGATTATCGAGAAGATGAATCCTCCATGGCGCCGAGATCATCCCCAGCTGCCGTACTACGCGAGCCTACTCAGACCGATTTCCCTTCCTCACCCGGGAGGCCTCCTGACTCCGGTTTTAGGCATAAGCGGAGGATTCAGCGGTCTGGAACTCAGGATGACGATGTCCTTTCTCAAACGTCAGAAGTATCGCTTGGTGCTCCCGGACGGACCCAGGAAAACGAGACCCCCGATGTCCCTGACAACGCCTCCACTCCTCCCCTGGTGTCGAACCCGGGGTCATTGGACCATATAGATACTCAAGTGGAAGACTACCAGTCGACACAGCCTCTTGCCTCCGAGGATTTGGACGCAGACACCACGCAAGTTTCCAATGTTGGAGTCCGGGATGTCGGACACAGCTCTTCACAAGAATACACTTCCATGAACTCACGACCGTCTACGAATACCCGGAACATTCTGGGTATGGTGAATCCCATGAAAAAATGGCGCCATCAACAGGGTCAGCTGCTACAACAACATGCTGCAACAGACAGTATACTGGATGGACAAACTCAACCCTCTGTCGACGTCTCGAAATCGTCTCATGCCCCTAGTGCGGGTCGCAGGTTATTTGAACAGTTAGCGGCGCAGATGCATACAGAACCACAGTCGTCCCATCAACACGATCGCAATGATCTTGGTCTACCTACGGTAGATGAGGGCAGTCGAGAAACTGTTGTAGTTCCTGATTCCGAACCTGCGAGCACACCACTCTCTCCAACCCGACCCAAGTTGTCTGCCGCTCCAGATGATCCGCCACACGAGTCTCCACCACCCCAACCCATCATACGAGACAAGATCCTTCAACCTGGTGAGGCGACAGACGCGCAGACGGATGACGATGAAGATGACGTCCCGCTAATGCTCACCGCAGGCCGCCAAGCTCCAAGAGTAGCTCCGCTGTCTGCAATTACAAGTGACCCACCGAAGGTATTGCACCATTCTCATTCTGTGTGTCTCTGTTTTTTCGACTAGTATCTCACAGGCCAAGTCATCACGCACGAGTGGACGGTCCAAACGTGCTCCGAAGACCTCCAGAACGCGGGGAACTGAAGTTGGTGACAAGGAGATTCCATCTTCTGTTCCGGAGCGGGACCTTCCGCCCTCTCTCGTCTCCAAATCGCCGACCTCACCGCGTCGCGGCTCGCGTCGCAAAGGCAAACGATGTGACGATGCAATGGAAGATACGCCTATACCGGTCCCACCACCTGACCTTGTGGTTTCCACTCCTAGTAAAGATACAGAGGCGGCTGACGACCTACCAGTGGACGCTGAGGATGATGTGCCAAGTCCGCCAGGCTCGAAGGTGCAATTGCCATTGAGCCGCAGGCGCCTTCCTACGGTGCCTGTCCGTAAGGCTAGGAATAGGTCGGCTCCAAGAGAGGCGAGTAAAACACCATCCCTTGTTCCGAATGCGCGAGCCACCAAAAGGAACAAGAGCTACCACCCTACTGCAACACGCGTATTCGCCCTGTGGAAACACGAGGCTGCGTATTTTTCTGGCATCATCTGCGAGCGCGTAGGACCAATTGATCGCTTCAAAATTCAATTTGACGACGGAGACGAAGATGTCGTGGATTTGAAGAACCTCCGTCGGTTGGAACTGCGAGTCGGTGATCGCGTTTCGGTGATCGAAAGCCAGGAGAAGGCGACGGTTGCGAATGTGGACGGACAAACTTATGGCACGGTAATGGTTCAACTGACCGACGCCCCTGAGAACGAGTTTAAGGTTGAGGTCAACGGAATCAAGGTCCAGAGTCGAGCGATCAGCGCACAATGGCAGGATCGAACAATCGGTGTAGATGAGATTGTGACTTTGGTGCCGACAGCGAAAGCCGAGACCCCATCCTCTTGGAGGAACTCGAGTGCTGGTTTAAACAAGAAGGTGCTGGCCAAAGTGGGAATCGTCGTCACGATGTCCGTGGGTTATGATCGGGAAAAGGAGAAGGAGTCCATCCTACGAGTCATCCGGAACATTGGCGGAACCGTACTCGATGATTGGTCCGACATATTTTCCTTGGCTGGCGAATACTCCTCGAACAAAAGGCGCTGGATCATTACCAGCGACAGCATTGGCACGGAGACGAAGCTAGACATCCACCAGGTCTTTCTCATCTCTGATGCCGCAAATGCAAAACCGCGATACCTCACCGCACTTGCACTTGGGATACCATGTGTCTCCGTCGCCTGGTTGGAGGCTCTGTCGTCTGGCGTGAGTCTCACAATTCGAACTGATTTTGAATGCATACTGAGACATTTTCGAAGCAATGCGCGGTCTCCGATTGGCCCAGCTACCTCTTGCCCGCAGGCTATAGCGACACTCTGGGGGCACGCGTCACCCAGATAGTAGATCTGGACTGGGGTACAACCCTGGACCACCTAACGGGCATCATGTCGAACAAAGTGCCAACCAAGCTTTTCTCGAAGATGTCGGTTCTCGTGCTAGGACAGGAATACTTCCCGCCACCAGCAAAGGGTAAAAAGGTAAACCTTTGTCCGCTTTGGTGGGGTGTGCTTAATTGACAACATGCGATGCCAGGGGACTGCGGGTGTGAGTGACGAAAAATCCAACGAGAGCGGTCATTTCATCCCGCGCATCATCGTGTCCATGGGCGCTGCCCGTGTGGAAGCCGTTCCAGAATTGAAGTACTCTTCCAACCCTGATCTGAAGGACTTCCAGTACGTAATCGTAAAGGAACTGCACGAACGACCACAGCTCGGTGGAGAAAAGTATGTTTCCATGGAATGGGTGAAGGACTGCCTCATTGCGGGCAGGATGTTTCCTCCCCGTGGGTAGCACGCTGTCTGTCATTTGCGCATGTATTTATGATATCGCATTACTGTAATTTTTTCTGATCTAGCTAGTTTACCTTGCTCTCCGACTTCGCACTCCAATAATCTATTTTTATACATAGTTCTTGCTCTTATTGACTATTTTCAGCGCGAATCGCAAACTACATTCCGGGTGGTTCCGTCTTTTTCGCACGTAATCTGACTTTGTGTCGCTTCACAAACAAATTATCCAATGCGGTGATAGTAACCGAAAACAGTCGCGCTGTCCTGGGCACTGAGCAATGCGTAACTGAATTGACTAGGGAGACCTAAAATTACATGCTGAAAAGTGTACTGTCCGAAGATAGAGATAGGCTGAGGAGGTAAACGAGTAACGGTCCGGGGAGTCTCCAGCCATACAGCGTTCTAGCTAGATAACCGCACTCCACATCGTGCACATTTTTTCTCTGTATCGATACTACAAAGGGTGTGAGTGCCCTTAACTTGATAAGACAAGTGTCATAACTCACCAGAGAAAGATGAGCCCTATGGGGAATAGAAGGATGGCACAAATAATGCCGCAGAGGCCAAAGCTTGTGACTACGTCGTGGTCACCCCTTGCACAAAGTGCTAACACTGGGGAATGTGAATAACATACAGTGGACAATTGCGAGTGGACGTACTTTGGTTTCGGTACTGCTCACCCTCCGACCAATTAGTCTGCTGTTGCCCAGGCCCCGGCCTAGGATTATTCCATTGAGGCGGTATGGGGTTGCCTGCCGATGGTGGGTACTGCTGGGGCTGAGGTTGTGGTGCGCCGGGTGAGGACGAGTCTTGCGACAACGGAGCGTAGGCAGGCGGTGGGGCGCCCAAGGGAACGGGATCTTCAGGAGGTAACTTCGCGTCAATAACCATTATTATGAAAGCAAGCAGCAGGGTGAGACACTCGTGGAAAATCCGGTTCGGGGACGTTGTGCGCGTCTTAGCTAACCCTCACATGACCGTGCCAGCCTCAACGTCCATCACCCACCCATATGGCCACTCCCGAATATGAAGTCGGTATGTATAATCAGATAATCCACGTCAGTTCGGTTTCTAAACTGCAGGGAAGAGTCAATTCTGAAGGCGAAGGTTTTCATGAGGGGCAAAAAGATGGGATGGGTGAGTCCACCTTATGCACTTCGCTTGCCACTTGCACATGCTGATTTTAACCGCAGAAGTTTTATGTAAAAGTGCGAGGGCGTGTCTTCCTACTTCTTCGCCGAATGCTCAATATTTGTTTCGCTTTAGTGGAAGGGCTATGACGACGCTGACAACACGTACGTTCATATAACATTATGAGGCTGCTGGCTACCTTGTTCACCCACATGTTGTTCGTAGTTGGGAACCCTTCAAATCCTTCGAAAACAGTGGAGAGGGGATCGTTGACAGGTTCTGGGAGCGTGTGGATACCAAAGGCCGTGACGTGGATTCAATTGAGGGGTGGAACAACGGAGAGGAAGTTTTTCCAACGGGACCTCCACGTATGCCTCCCTTTATTGAGCCATTGTCCCTTGGTCATTCATTCTCCGTCGAGGCCGAAGGGGTAGGCAACCGCTCAAGAAAGATAAACCGACGTCGGCAGTGGTGCGCCCTTCGAAGGGGTCCACGAGCGATGCAAAGAGACCGCTACAATCCCCTGAACCAGAAACCCCGTCTAAACGGAAGCGGGTCGGCTCCAGCAGAGGCAGAACAGGGGTTCGATCGACACAGAGGGCCAGGCGCGTGTCGCACACGCCGGTCAGTTCATGTATAGTTTCGGTTGGCGGCAAATGCTTGATAGTTTTTGCAGGTTCCTGATTCTCAGTCGGAGGGTGAACAGATGCTGGTGGAACCCTCATCCTCACCAAAGTCGGGTACGCTCACGACCGGCCGGATCCCAATGTCCCGAAGCTGAGTTTTTGTTCGATCCAGCGCCCAACGACGAGCTTGTCCACGACGGACTGGGTGGTTTGGCAAACCCGGACATCCAAAGCGCACCGCCCCAATCTAGGAGGCGCGGGCGCCCTCGCCGTGCCCAGGAACCTACTGCTCCCCAAACCTTGATTGGCAAAGCAGGTAGAACGGGACCCAGGGGCAAGAAGGCCCCGCCCCCCACTAACGACAATAAGGAACGAATCCCTAGGCCGCGAAGAGGAAGACGCCAAACAAATGGTGAAGAAACTACACAGGATACTGAGGAAGTTCTCGAGCTCCTGGAGTCCACCAGTGCGCCAGTTGACAGCGTGGTTTTTCGATCTGGTTCTTCGGGCGCAGAGATTCCTCTGGAAGAAAAGGTCAGCGTTCCCACTGAGGCAGGGATCAACAAATTTGACGAATCACACCGGCGCTGACGACCCCATACCCCCAAACCATGACGATATTCAGCCCAGTCCTTCCACTACGACTTTCGAGTGAGATATCCGACGGCTTTGTTTACGATCCTCCCTGATGAAGCAATGTTTCCAGGCTACCCGATAAAATGCCCACTTCAATCAGCTTTCCGGGGCCTTCTTCGGGCCCGGTAAACCCATGGAAGAGAGCAACTATCTTCGGCCCCTTGTAAGCTCGTCGGTTTTCAAAAAAATCCTCGTGTCTAATGCCACCGCAGAGCAATTGGTGCCGGTTTGGCAACTTGGGTGACCACCGCAGCCACAGAGACGGGGTGAGTGGGTAATCTTCGCCCTTCGAGAGTTACCTTGAGCGAGTCGTCAGGCTGTCTTCCACTTCCGTTCCCAAGCCTTTCCCCCTTAGTCTTGACAATTCGACGACTGTCCCAGTGACACTCAAGGACGTAGCACCTGCACAAACTTCACACATTTTACGGCTCGAAAATATTGTTTCGGGTACCCATGGCCCGCCTGGAAAGCTGTACAAATCCCACGCTGCCACCGCTCTTCTGGAGACGCTTGAGACAGGTGGCTCTTGCGCACGCCTGGCTCTTGACGAGACGGCGACTGCAGAGCAGCGCAGAGTGTTCGACGCGTTTCGCAATAAGCTGGAGGAGGGAGGACTGGTTCGTCCTCTGTTTTGTTAATCATCAGAACACACCCTAATTTCCTTCGAATCAGTTTGTAGTGATGGCGAACTCAGAAGTCCTGGCTTGCTGTTCGTCGACGAACGATGGCCATACCAAAAAGCTCGCGCTGACCCCTTCTCTCGAGGGCTTGTCTGACACTGTGGTTGTCTCGCACGTCAAGGTAGTCAATTATTCTGCATTTGCCGACGCGGCTGCGCTCGCGGAGAATGTTCGTTGGTAGGCGGCGTACTGTGTGTCGCATTATTTATGCTATCTTTGGAGTAGCCTAGGTCAAATTTTACGGTCATTCACCTATTACCTACCACCTATAGTGCGCAGGGGAATACAGATTGTACGTCACGGCTCATTCCATGCCTACCTCTGCTTTGCTCGGAGACGGGTAAGAGGTGAATATATTCTGTTCTCGTGTAGCAGGACCATCTACAATCACACCGACTACCTCGACTGGCTTGAGTCGTACTTTATGTTTACTTCACACTCGCAGGGAAAATACTACCGCGGTGCACCCAGTATTAGCACGGGACGATTCGCAAAATGACAATACCCTTTAAGCATGATCAAGCTCAGGTGAGCAAGTTTTACATTGCTCGAAGCTCGACTTGAAAGTTTGAACGTTTGAACGCTCTTACGATTTTGCCTTCAAATCAAAGCACCAATTCATTCTGAATGTCTTAACCGAGAAAGAAGTCAAATTTGGAACGCCGCGAATTGTGTCCAGTGCTCAGATCCCACTCCACTCAATTTATACATCAAAGTTTCCGGTGGATAGACAACACTCTACACGACTACACAATGCGGACACAGTAGTAAGACAGCGGGGGGAAAGGGGTACGGGACAAGAATTACAGCCAAACGCTGCTAAAACTCAGCCTATGATCCACTTATGGTCCACAGATCTGGTAGCTGAGAGCGCTTAATAGGGGCGCGTGTTGTCAAATTTGCATTTTCTTTTTTTGAACCAACTGGAAAAGCGACGCCACACGCCAGCCACCTTTTCAGTAGCAGTATGTAGTGCCTGCGACAATATCTGAAGCTGCACGCATGATTTGACGTATAATTTCGGAAGCATGGCGCGTAGCGCCGAAGAGAGCACCGGACAAGCCGCCCAAGCCCACCCCGATGGCTATAATGACTGCGGGGATGGCTTCCGCCCATAGCCACGCTTTGGGCGGTCGCAAAGAGACTACCGGCGGCGACGTTGCCGATTCCGGCCTGTATCGCGGTAGCCGCAGAGCCTATATTATTCGTGTGAGCAGGTGAGAGCTCTATAATGGTGATCAATGAGGCTCACCGGCGACGGGCCCAATGGCGCATAAACCGACCGCGTTGAGGACTGCAGTAGCCACAACCGGGGCCAGAACAACGTCCACGGTCGCACCAACGGCGCCCATAACCAGAATGACCAGAGGACGTTTACCTAGGCATAAGTATTCTCGACGGGCGCTAGTGTGGCACCACTAACACTTCGTTGTGAACAGGGAAGAGATATGTACGTGAGAAACCCACGCGTCGGAGGCGTTTTAAGAGGATGCAGGAGTAGGTCATGTGAGACAATAAATATCGGTAACAATAAATGAAAAAGATTCGACGACACCGCCATGGGGCGAGAAACATCCAGTTCGATGTAGGACGCATTGATTCGTCAGGGGCTCACTTACAAGCAAACCACGCTATATATAGGTCAATGGGATTAGGTGTGCAGGCGCGCGAGCACGTGACACGACGCACGGCGCGTGTATGCGCACCCAGTGAGTTTGACTCGAAAGCCTTCCTCGCTTGACTTGGTTCACGACAGAATGCTCCGCAGAGCACCCACAACTACAGATGGCAGAGTCATTGATAGGCACCAAGAAAGCATTCGTGTTAACAAGCCGTTCAAGGTCCCGTCTCCTGTCGTACAGCAGTGCTCAGCCGCAAAGGAAGAGGAGACGTGTCTCTTACAAAGAGACCCAAGAAGACGACGATAGCAACTCAGATTCAGGCTCGAAATCTTCGAAGAAACGAAAGCCACCCAACGACTCCGGGGATCAGCCTGCAGACACCTATCAGTTTCCTGTTTACAAACCTAAGCCCTTCAACGAGTTGTTTGGCCCTCGTAGATACACAATTCCCGTCATGACAAACAAGAACGGTGAACTTGTTAAGACCATTCAATCGAACCCGTCGCTCGGCATAAGGCCCCAGGTTAGAATCATTCCTCGGCCACTACACGACCCGATGGAGGACCACGCGATTGTGCTCTATGATCCCACTATTGATACGCGGGAGACAGACGAAGAGAGAAAAGAGAGAGAGAAAGAAGAGCTCAGAGCCCAAGCAGAGAAGGAAGCGAAGGAGAAAAACGCAGGGCTATACAACCCACACAAGAGCTTGAAAGAGCTGCTCGGTGGTGGTAAAGAGAAGATGGCCCACCGCAACAAGGTGCCAGTCGTTATCGACCCACGCCTTTGCAAGGTTCTGCGCCCCCACCAGGTTGAAGGTGTCAAGGTGCGGGTTTTCTTCCCGAATCTCCAGCTGGTCTTGCTCAACGCTGTGTCGTATAGTTTTTGTACCGATGTACGACTGGGATGGTCGTGGAGAATCAATACGGTTGCATTATGGCTGACGAAATGGGTCTCGGAAAGACGCTACAATGTATCACCTTACTTTGGACGCTTATCAAACAGTCGCCCCACGCCGGGAAGCCCACCATTGACAAGTGTATCATTGCCTGCCCATCAAGTTTGGTGAAGAACTGGGCAAATGAACTCAGTACGCGATTATAGTTTCGTATGGGTGGCTCGCTCTGATTTCTTCAAGCAAAGTGGCTCGGTAAAGACACCCTTACACCGTTGGCCGTAGATGGCAAAGGGGGGAAAGCAGAACTGTTGGAGAGGGTTGCACGCTGGGTCTCTGCTGGCGGACGAAACGTCACGCAGCCAGGTTGGTCGACAGCAACTCATCTGGACGTCTGGTCTTACCCTACGCCATAGTGATGATCGTCTCTTACGAGACATTGAGAACACTTACAGCGCACCTAGCAAATTGCAAGATCGGCCTCCTGCTTTGCGACGAGGGACATCGCTTGAAGAATTCTGGTAATGGATTCCACACCGCTTTCACACCTTCCTTCTGTACTCAAGGCTAACGCACACCTATAGAGTCACTTACATTTCAGGCCTTGAACTCCCTCGACGTGAGGCGTCGCGTAATTCTTTCTGGCACTCCCATCCAGGTATACGTCTGCTGGCATATATCGTCGCACGGGTACTTGCTAAATTTGGATGCAACCCCCTCCTAGAACGATCTTTCGGAGTACTTTTCCTTACTCAGTTTCGCAAATCCCAATTTCTTGGGAACGAAAAACGATTTTCGGAAGAACTTTGAGAACGCTATCATTCGTGGTCGCGACGCAGATGCGACCGATCAATTGAAAGCCACGTGCGAGAAGAAACTGAAGGAGCTCGGCGAGATGGTCTCCAAGTTCATCATTCGCCGGACGAACGACCTCCTCTCCAAATACCGTGCGTTGCCCTGCCGGGATTGTTCTTACACGCTCACTTGTTATTCTAGTCCCGGTGAAATATGAGCAGGTCGTGTTTTGCGGATTGTCGGATTTCCAGTTATCCTTATACAAACTGTTCATCTCGTCTCCTGAAATTCAAGCTCTACTCCGGGGGGTAGATTCACAGCCTCTGAAGGCGATCAACATCCTCAAGAAACTCTGCAATCATCCCGAGTTACTTGATCTGCCCAATGACCTTCACGGATCTGAACGTTTAATACCGGAGGGATTTCAAGGCCCTGGTCAACAAGCTGGTGCGAAAAATCGTGATAGAAACCCGTCAGTCCACTGTGAGTGGAGTGGTAAATTTATGGTACTAGAGAGGTGTGTCCGCGTCCGCTGTTCGGGTGCCAAATACTGAAAGCCATGGAGATTCTTACACCAGATTCGGACGGAAACCAACGACAAAATTGTGCTTATTAGTAATTATACTCAAACGCTGGACATCTTTGAGAAAATGCTTCGAAGTAAAAAGTGCGTGGATATCCGTCGTACTCGGCTAATACGACGTCAAACATCGCTCCCGTAGGTATGGGTACTTCCGCCTGGACGGCACGATGACTATCACCAAGCGTCAGAAGCTCGTTGATCAGTTCAATGACCCCGAGGGCAAGGAGTTCGTATTCCTGCTGAGTAGCAAAGCTGGTGGATGCGGCATCAACCTCATCGGGGCGAATCGTTTGATCTTGTTCGACCCAGGTAGCGTGTTCTCTCCAGGCACCGAACGTTCCTCACATGCTGTCCCCCAGATTGGAATCCCGCGGCAGACCAGCAAGCTTTGGCACGTGTCTGGCGCGATGGACAGAAAAAAGAATGTGCGTCAGAATCTCTGCTGCACTGTCCTTGTAGTCATTGACTTTGTGGCTCTTGTGCAGGCTTCGTGTATCGATTCATTTCCACGGGTACTATAGAGGAAAAGATATTCCAACGACAAGCTTCGAAACAGGCTCTCTCCTCTGCTGTGGTAGACGAAAAGGAAGACGCAGAACGTCACTTTTCAGTCGACGCCCTCAGAAAATTGTTCTTGTTCAACGAGCACACGCTATGCGAGACACACGAGACCTTCAAGTGCAAGCGCTGCAAGCACGGCAAACAGGTCATCAAGGCTCCGGCGCTACTTTACGGTGATGCCAGCACGCACGTATTCTCCGTTTTTCAGACACTTCATAGTTATCTGATCCAATTGCCTTTAGGTGGAATCATTTCACCAACGAGGAAGTTGAGGAACAACCATGACGATCTACTCAGAGCCGAAGTGGGTTACCCCGAGGTTTCGTTCGTTTTCCAGTATATCAGCCATTAGATCTTCGGCCATCTCGCAAACCTAAGTTATGCACACACTGGACATTGTATCGTAGTAGTACATGCACCACAGAGCCCAAACACATTGAACATCATAAGAAATCTGACCAGCTCCCCCATTCTCCGCTAACAGGTCGCAGCTTCACCTTCTCGCCTGTCAGACCAAAATAAGATGCCTTGTACCATGACTGCATTTCTTCTTCGCTGTATGGTCCGAACACCTGACCCTGCTCGGCCGTAGAGCCTGGCACGTCCCACTTGTATTCGTATTTGACGTCCGCAGATGGCGGCACCCACGAAGCGTCTACTTTTCCAGCGGACCTCACGGAGCGCACAAGTTCTTCGTAGGTCCGTGAGTAGATGTCGGTGTCACCAAGCGAGAGAAGGGTCGAAGCCAGGTGGGTGAGCTGCTCGACGTCTGATAACGAGCCGTGGCGTCGAGAATCATGCGAAGAAGTTTTCGCAGACCGTGAAGCAGAACTAGGATTGGATTAGGGCCATCATTAACAATAGGAGGGAGGGGACGCGCACCTAGATTGTTTTTCCTTCGGCTTGGAACGCACACCCAGACGTTGCAAGGCTTCCAACACAGTCTCCCCTTTCTTCAACATCCCGAGCACCTCCCTCTCGACCGCCTCCTTCCCGCCCAATTTCCTCCAGCTCCCGCTGTTCCGCCTGCATCTTCTCCTTCTGGGCTTTCTCCTGTCGGCGCTTGCGCTTTCGGGCGAGCTTGATCTCCCGCTCCTCGAGACCATCCATCCACCGGTCGTGCAGCGCGTGGGGGTCGAAATTCCGCACGTACATCCCGTCCGCGGAGAATTTGCCCTCCTCCATCTCCTCGCGCATGTTGAACGAGGACAGCTCGTACCCCATGCCCGCCTTCTTCCGTCGCTCCGCGTCGTCCTCATCCTCAGGCTCGTCCTCGCCAGAAGACTCTTCTCCATCGTCGTCCGAACCGCGTCCGAATTCCTGCCCCTCGATGTCCCCGAGACGCAAGAACTCCTCCTTTTTTTTCTCGCCCGATTCAGCTGCTGTAGTCTTGTCGCCGTCATCGTCCTTGGTGGCGAACATGTCGTCATCGTCGTCTTCCTTGGCAGTGCCGTCCACGCCGGCTCGACGGCTAAGTACTACACCCTCGCCATCGTCGCTCGAGTCCGAGTCGTATCCATCGGTTTTGACGCGCCCTTTACGCGTCGCAGATGGGTTCTCGAGAGCCGCGTCCACCTCCTCCGCGAAATTGGCCGAGTCGTCCGCGGGATCGAGAAATCGCGTCTTTTTCGGAGGAGGAGGCCCTGATCCTGAGGGCTCCCTTGAAACTTGCGCTCGCTTTGTGTGTTCTCGCGGCTGCATGATAGGTCGCTGGTCACGAGTGAGCACTGTCGCTAATCTCGATCGGCCCGCTGTCCCGTCATAGCCTTATCAATATTCCCACGCTGCTTTCGTATTCGAGTGCTCTTCTGGCCTTGCATCTGGCCCCGCCCAAAGTGATGTGCCTGGAGAACACCCGTATCTCCATCGTACTGACACAGAAGCGTACTGTATTGACAGGTTAGAATGAAACTAGAACCGCCACAGAATGATTGTGTGCTAATTTGGGATTCTTAGTGGCAGTGGGTACCACAGCGACAGGCATCCAGTCGACCATTAAGTGTATGTGATGCACGCACGTTTCAGCCTCTGAGTGTATTAGGTAGAGTCGTTGGATATCCCATGATATTACATACACCCCTTGACCAAAAGAAAATAGTTGCTGCAGTCATGTAAGATAAGCAAGCTCCCGGGATCGACTAATCCCTGACATTCGTCTCCTCTGCGGTCACGGGTAATCGACGTCGTGATGAGGTATACGGTTCTTCTACATCTTCGGCTCGTATAAGACTTTCCTCCTCCTCGCTAGATGTTTCGCGCGTAGATAATCGGCGTCCGCGTGGTGATGGACGTTGGCGGTATATGAAGGACTGGGTAACAATGGTCACATCGAACATGAGAGTGCCACCACTCCCAATGAGATAGCTGTGGTAGGCTGTGAGACAATGAGGAGGAACAATTGCCATGATAGACTTACGGCATACTCTCAGTGAGAAAGGCAGATGACTGCGTGGTGGAGGCGCGCATATTGGGCGACGAAAGTATAGACATAACGTAGAAGAGGTTGCCGAGGAAAGCAGAGATGAAGAGAATCATGGATAGGCCCTGTAAAAGCGTTGAAAACGGGAACAGAGTGGTATGTCAAGGAGTCGTGACCATACCTCCACAGACTTCCTAACAAACTTCAAAGTCGTGTTGCAATGAGCAATGGAATAGGTTCGTGATCCAGTGAGACACACACATTTTTCCATATTTGCGGGAGCCTAGATGTCAGATACAGTGTCGCGCATGTCCATGCTGAGATGCGACCAATTACGCGCTCCAATGATGGCTGACGGGCTGGTTGCTCGCCTTTGGAAGTATGTTCAAGATGTGGCACATCAAACTCTACGCCGACGGTAGCCAGTGGGAGGCTTTCGTGTGTGAACGTCGGGGACAGCGAACTCGGAGGGAACAGGTTTGACTGCGATAGCACTCTCCCAGGCTGAAGGGGAGAGCGAATCTCGGCACTATACCTATTCATACTCAACGTCCCGATACTGAATAGTGCCCAAGCTCCCATGAAGATCATGGTCGCACCGCGCCTGCTAGCACGTGAGCTCCGCCGGCGTTGGCTCCCATTTTCGCTTTGATGCCAGTCCAAGATCTTCTCCGTCTAGGGACTCGAGATTCGACCGCTGTAATGTGCGACCGCGAGCTGACGCGTCGATATCATCGATGGTGGATGTGATCTGTAGGGAAGCCGGTATATGTCGGCTGCCTGTGCGACTGTGGCTGGAGGGAGCACGCCTTTCTTTGTTCCACAAGACATGTCGATGCCTCTCAGAGTAGAGACTGTCTGTCAACGTAGAGAGAAGATCTTCATCCATGTCACTGCCACCTTCGCGGGCAGGACGATTTGGGTCCAAGAGGCCATCCAAGCTGCGTCGCGACCACCGAGTGTGAACATATCCCGAAGTCGGGGGCTCGTTCCTTTGCGAAGCGAGCACAGCAGCAGCAGTGGCAACGTTCGCCGCAGCGGCTGAGAGTGTGCGGTAACGAGACGGGGCTCTCTCCCTCGATGTGCGATAAGCCAACGATCCAGCGCGCGAACGCGGTTGGGAAAAAGCTGTCACCGTGGGAGTGGCGGTCTTGCGATAATAGAAGTACTGAGAAAGTAGCACGACGTCAATGGAACAGAAGTAAGTGGCAAGCCACGTCTAACAAAGTTGTGAGTTTCGACCAAAAATGAGAAACACGAGAGATCTACTTGGAATGGAAGCTGGTGTGTGAGTATGCAGCCAATTAGGTTGGTCAGATCGCCTGGAACGTTATAGATGGGCATTAAAGTAAACGGAGAGTGGAGTGCAGACAGTACCGAGTAGCCAGTTGGCGAGGAAAGGAAGTGCGAGGCCCTCTACAGACTGCCGGCGAAAATTCTCGAGGAGTTGGCTAGAAGTTGAGTGTCGGGATGGAGAAAGAGAATAAACGGAACGGAAAAAGATCACTCACGGGAACTGGGCTCCCAACCAAAAAAACATGGACATAAGCCCAGTCCAATCGCTGAAGGACATGACGATGAAATGATGGCAGAGTTAACCGCCCAGTCCTCCGCTGGCGGTGAGCCGTGAGCTTGTAAACCCGGAGCTCCCGGTTCTGCCCTTGTTCGGATCGGTCTTGGTCTCACCCAAGCGCTCTCAACACGCAATCATGTCTTCAAATCCCGTTCAGCTTCGCGCCCCTCCACCACAACAATTGGCAAGTTCCAAACATGTCATTCTCACAAATACTAATATTCCCTGACAGCGTGCACTGATCCTAGACTATCTCGTCCAGCGTTGTTACACGCGTACTGCTCGAGCCTTTGCCGCTGACAGTACCGTCCGACTCCTTGATGCAGATGGCGACGAACTTCGTCGACCATCTGGGGAGGGTGACCCCCCTGGTGTTACCGAAGAGACTTTACACCAGGCGGTCCTCCGACGAGGTGCACATTCTTACACCACACCACCTCATCTACTAAGCGCAACTTGTTCAGATATTCAGACCAGCATCCTTTCGGGTCGTGTTGACGATGCGATTGACCTCTTGGACGCCAACTTCCCGTCTATCCTCTCTTCGTCGCCGACAAGTCCTTGGTCTGAGTCTACAGTGGCGACACGAGTAGACCAACCTCCCTCCCTCACTTTTACTATAGATCCTGCGCACCTTGTATCTCGATCTTCGCATACTGGCGTTCATCGAAGCGTCCAGGAACCAAACCGCTACTACATTCATCCGCGAGACCCTCCACCTTTGACCCCGAACCCACCCCTCGTGTATCTCCGCAAAGTAATATCCGGGATCTTTCCAGCGAAGTTGACGGCGATGCTCACCTTTCTCGGTTGTTGAAACACGTATATGAGTTGTATGATTGTGCGCAAGCACTCCAAGATCCACACGATCGGGCTGAGTATCAACATGAGCTCAGCGCCGTCAGTAGCCTGTTGGCCTATAAAGTTCCAGAGCAGAGCCCCATGGCGAAATATCTGGCGCAGGAACGGAGGCAGGTCGTCGCTGACGAGATCAACAGTGCAATCCTCCGTTCGTTGCTCGTTACCTCTGTGTGTCGAGGGTGCTGACTTTGTCAAATGTAGATCGAGCGGGTTCTCCTCCAATCTCATATCTCGAGTTGTATGTTCGGTATAATACTGCCATATGGGGCTACATGAATGAGCACAACATCAGCGTGCCTCCTCGCGGATGGCCAACTGGAATCGCTTTACCTCGGCGGCCACAACCCATCATAGCTTCGGCTCCTTCAAACGTAAAAATGTCAAGGAGGGATGACACTGAGGTTTGTGACTTATCGCTGCGTGCCTTCAAACGCGCTAATCTCATTGACTAGGTGGTTCCTATTTTCAACTTGAGCCAATTCTTATCTACTTAATGCGACCACATTGTTTATTCACCAACCTATCATTCCAATTACACGCGCCTCCAAGCCTCATGCAGCATCCAGGTTCGCACTAAATATCGTCATAGATGCACTCCCTTTATTTTGTAGCCCGCACACTTTGTATCTGATTCGGACATCTGTATTGCTTCAGTCCTCCACCTGGCTGGACATTCATATCGTTAAATTTTCTACTCTCAAGCGATCGCTACGTTACAATCGTGACGTCATCCCATCGCCCTTCGTTAACTCTCCGTAATTCTTCCAACTCGATCCCACATTCACGACAGCCTAATACCTTCAAGTACGCCCAGCGCTGCCATGCAACTTTCTCCAGGACCCTCTCACCACCCCAAGCCGGCTCTCCGAGCCAAGGGTTGTAGGAAATGTCCAACATCTCGAGAAGTGGACATTTATCTGGTAGTCGGTGCAGCAGAACCGGCGCGGACAAGTGAACGAGGGCGAGACGTGTGACGGAAGGGGGGAAGGCAAGGAGGGTAGGTGTTAAAAGGGCGGCGGACACGATGGCGAGCGCAGTGAGAGGCTGCGGGCCGGGGGCATCATGAGTCTCAGCATCCCACAGCCCTTCTGGGTCCTTTTGGGCCTGGGACTGCTCGGACTGGAAGAGTTCCGGACGAGGGGGTGACGTCGGCTCGACGACGAGGAGTTCCCCATCTACTTGATTGTGCTCTTCCCCCAGGAGCACCCGCAGACTCGCGCTGGGGAGTGGGCACCGTACGGCACATATTCGCATCAGTTGCTTCCTGAGATGAGGTCCGAGATACGGCACGAGATCTTTGAGGACATCGGCGTCGGTGCCACAATACCTTAGTATGACGCGGAGGCAGAAATCGCCCAGGCGCGGCACTGCCGATCTGGCATCCACTCCCATGGGACCAGAAGAACCACCGATCGGTGCAAAAAAGAGCGACAATGCCGTTTCCCGCCACTCGGGGCTCTCAAAGGCTTTAGCTGGTGCAGTTGTGACTGCCCAGCTACGCGGGATGGGTCCCGCTACCGGTGTGGGAGTGACCTTCGTATCAATATGGGAAGCCTGGGACGAGAAGCGATAGGGATGCAGACCATATATCTCGGCATATGGAAGTGAGGGCCCAAGTGCGGGAGACGTTGGCAACGGGGCTGCCCCGGGGGTGCCGTTGGGAGTTCAGCGCGCGCCGGAAGTGTTCGCCGCTGCCGGCTCATGAGCCGCTCTGATGAATGGTCCTAAGCGGTCGAGACGTACCGGAGTGTGTGCAGGAGAACATTGACGTCCTTGTTCCCTTGTAATGACCGATGGGGTGAACTTCTCATGGGTAACAGATGTCAACAATTCGAACCACTTGAAGCTTGAATGCTTATTTGGCCCGTGAAGTACCAAGTATCACTTCCATACATCATACGGCAGTAAAGCGTGTAAAGAAGGGCCAGAGACATATATGTTTATAAAGTGATACAGGGGGATTCAGGACCCCACCCAACAACGATGACCATTGACGGTCGGACTACAACATCAGTTCATCTGTTGGACAAGTTTGTTGATATTAGCCTCCCGGTTACCGAAATCGCCGCCCTCAACATAGTGCCTAAACTTGCGCGTTCGCCAACCGCCAGTGGGGTTCGAAAGCTTAAACGGCCAGAGGAAGTTGGACGCCTGACAAACAGGGTAATCAGAATGTTTGCACAATCCATACTGCAGTTACAGCAGACTGGCCTGTTTGAAATTGGGACCGACAGTGAAGATCTCGTGCACAAGATCCTCGACGGACAAGATGTCATACTTGCCAAGAGTATTCTCAATGACGGAGTTATTGGACAAAGGGATACGTTGGCGATTGACTTTGCCATAGCCGCGCTTGTAGATCAACTCGCGCACGGTCTTCAGGTTTGGCTCTCTGGTGCGGCAGTGTTCGTTAACGGTGGCGGTTGTCTCGTATTAGCAACATACCCATAGGTGACATAGGGCTCTACCAGACGGAGCATCTGCTGCGTCGCCTTCGTCACACGCACAAATACGCCACTGTTGATTTGCAGAAGGCGGAGAAGTTGTAGAATCTTGCGGGGTTTCGGTGCGATCTCGTTGATACTATTCCATACTGTTCAGTCAATCTCGGCCAGAAATGCTTTCTGACTTACCCTCGGATGCGGATAACGAACAACACCTTGGGTTGCGCAGGAACATAGAAGTCGCCCGTCGAACGCGCTGCTCGCTTCAGGCGGATCTCTTCCTTCTCCTTCGACAAATACTCCTTCACATAAGACTCGGCCCGCTTGAAGATAACCTTTCGTTTGGCTTTGGCAGCCTGGGTAGCAGTCAGATCAGCACCACACCGGAGTGTTATATGTGGTAACAATTATATCAGTCCCGAAAGATGGTTGATTGGAGGCAGCATGGAAAAACACAGTTTTTCTAGCCATTCCAGGGTACTTGTACATCACAAGTGGGGGGACAAAAACAAACGCGCACCTTTTTGGCAGTTGCAGCCTTTTCCAAACGCTCCTCGCGAGCCTTGTCATTTTGCTTCCTCTTCTTAAGAAGGGTTTCTGGGACCTCAATGTCCTATTGCGCGTAATTTCAGACCAAATCGGACACTCGATAAACGGCTAGATATGCCTACCGAGACCGTCGGAACACTACGTTCACAACGAGTCAGTTTTCAGTATAGTCCCTGGCATAACGAGATAGCCAACATACGTTGTTGAAGCCGCCATGATGATGATCTTGGTGTTGTGTTAGTGCCAGTGTTGGTCTCATCTCTGACTAGTGGCTAAAACTGTATAGCATAACAAATATTTTCTCACACCAAAAATTAAATGATTATTACAAATATTAATTAATTAATTACTACCCAACGTCCTCCACAAATGCAACGAGTTGACCACCTGTGCACCCAAGCCTGCCACTGCAACGAAATTGATCCATGCGCTGGTCCATCCACTCGCTGACCCATGTCATGCTGTTGCGTCTTACCCCCGCATCTCACGCAAACCCGTGTGGGCTTCCGACGAAGCAAAGACCCCTTGGAAATTACGTCTTGCCCTTCGCCAATGTATGATTGTCTCACTTTTCCGACCTCGGACACGAAGTCTACGACTTTAATAAACAGCCGTGATTTGTCAATGGCATTTGATTTAGAGACCGTCTGCGTGATTCCAATTAGGAGGGGGTAAAGTCTTGGCACAGGACTGCATGCGACAAGGCTCTGACGCAGATCAGCTGCTGCATAGACTTAAGCTTTCTAATAGTGCTTACGAACCAGGAAGTTACTCACCATTGGACCCTTCAATTTGCTTTGAGATATGTGCGAGCAACGATTCTAGAGCCTCGAGATCGACGCCAGAGCCGTCTACGGTGTTGAGTAGAGCGTTCTTTGACATGATGCCATTCTCTCCGCTCGTCTCGAGACTCTTCAAATAATCGTAGAATCGCTTAACATCGCCCACAGTTAGACGAAGTTTCGTCAGCGCATCCGGGAAGAGTAGAACCGACAGAATGGGGTGGGTTGATGGAATGGTCTGTTTTTCTATTGGTGCTGTTAATAGAGTCGCAACCATCACTGACTGACAGCCTACCTATGGCTGAGCCCACTAAGCCTTCCCTAGAGTCACCAAGAAGGGTGCACTCCCTCATTAACTCTTCTAAGAAATCCATGAACCAAGTACTAAGCACCGTCATTGGCCAGATGTTGTCTTGGGCGATAATGAGCCATGAGAAATCGGCGGTACTGACACATACCAAGTCCGATGCTATCACCGTCCATGCAGTCTTCGAAAGCGCTATGACAGGCAATGACTGAGCAAAGGTCCAGCATTGTCTTCCAGCGGCTTCTAAAATTGTCTTTTTCCAACGTCTTCTGTGCTCTTTCACCCTTCAACCTGCCAGAATTACAGAATTACTTTTGTAATGACTCAGTAGTGCAAAGATAACTATACCGGTAGACCTCAACAAGGATACCAAAAAATTCCTGGACCCATACACCCCGTAAACCGTCGTCTTGGGTTTCAAGTACATCGAGGACGCTGTACAACACACTTTCGACTTCCTGGGCGCTGATCGAGCTGAGTGAAAGTTGATGGGCAACATCTGATATAGTACGTTTGAACCGGATGGCCGACACAAGCACAGAAGCCAAATCGGACACAGGGCGACGCTCGAGCACTAGGAGAGGTGGGGTAAGCACTGGAAACTTGTGGTGAAATAAATAGGTCTACCTGTGGCATCTTTCAGAGTTTTCTTTGGCATCGCGTGAATCGATAATCTTGAGGTGATCACTGTCGAGGGGAAAACCATACAGAAGAGAACAGCATTCGGAGAGAGGGCGACACTGTGAGGTGCTGAGACGAGACGGCGGTGAGGTGACGACTACTAATTCCAGAATGATACCCACGATACACGGAGGAGCTCTCACCCCAACCCAATAGAAGAGGCTCGGCAGTCCAGTCGGAATGAACCTCAAGTGACGGGCTGTTTGTCATAGATCAGATAATGACGGGGTAAGCCATAGGCCTGCTCACAGCTGGAGTATCGTGACACTTCCGCACGGAGTTTTGACGACCTTTGTTTTTGAGGACACTGGCCCTTGGACATTCAGACTGCCTGCAACAATTGCGTTTGCGCGTGGGGATCCACGGTGGGGTAAGATGAACGTCAGGGGCTCGGACATTGGCTTTGATGTCAATCTCATTATCGTCTGTAGTGTGGGTAATCAGTACCTGGAAGGGAGCTCCAAGAAGGAAAAGCAAACCCATTCCAAGAAACCGGCACCAGAGTGAACTTTCCTTGAGAGGCCGAAGACGACGAGCTCGGATTTGGGAATGGTAGAATCTATTCGGGAGAGGTTTTCCATCCCAAGAGCACCATCCTCGTATCGACCAAAGCTGAGGAGAGACAAACACAAGTACATCTTCGGAGTGACAGTGCCTGAACTTGATTCCGCCGTGACGGCATATTGTGGATCCCCAGGACAAAACACCATCGAACTGAGCGGATGAGCATCGCACCTCAGGGGAGGAAGAGGGCTCGTGGATAGACCTAGTGCGGTGGTGTCTGAGTTTGGAGTAGAAGTTGCACCATCGCGAAACTCACATGTCCTCAGCCCGTCAAATCCTAGCCGGACCTCACACAGTTCGATATTGGAGGCCTGGACCCAGCTCTCCCAGTCTGCAGACTCCGCCAGATGAACATTATGAAAATGAGCAGATAAATCATCAAGCCCGAGCGTCATGTTAGAGGCTTCAGGGGAGATGGCTTTCATTTGTGAGCGGGTCGCTACTAAGATTGTATTTTCTATATTCTGAAAATTCAACGTTGAGTTCAAGGGAGAAGATACCATGCGGACCATTATACGCTAGACCGATTGTTGCGTGTGTGCAGCAACGACTCTCGAGCCCTGGAGGGGTATCCATGTTCGAAGTGACAGGGCTCAAGTCGCGAGCTTCGTCATGCTTTTCCAGCGAACAAGATACAGTTGTTATTTTGTACTCTTGAGAGCTGGACCTGACGCAGCAGAGCTGTACCCGTAGGTTCTGCGTTATGAAGACGACTGTAGGTAGCGTGGCCAGCATTGGGGGACCAAGCGGGGGGAGTCTCAATGATTTCCGATCGGAGTCAGTGACCCACTGCCGCGCAGGTGAGTATCCGATATAGAAGACATTAGGATATTCGTACTTCTCGAGCGTGTCCCAGCCAGGCAGCGGAAACAATGCCCCCACCGCGAGGGAAGTTCATAGATTCGACGAAGTCCCAACCATCTGCTCGATGAGCTTTCCAGAAGCACCCGAGTCCGGGTCCTTGCCGACTCGGGAAGTATGCAAAAAACCAGGTCTCGTCTGGTGATACACTGAGAATTGCAGGAGGTTCGAAAGATATTGCCGTAGTAGAAACGACTGGGGGCTGAAGAAGAAATTGCCTTGATGACGGGAACGCGCGTCCGGCGACGGCAGGCTCGCTTTCGTGGGCAAAGAGGATAGCGGAACTCGTCCATACGACTGGTCTGATAATGTTGAGTTGAAAGTGAGATATTAAAAGAGGACTCACCTGCGTTGTTGCTCAACAAGGGCGTAAGAGTTCCACCAGCGAGAGTCGTCCTTGGCTTTGCCCTTGAGTGGTGTGCTCGTCGTCGTCGTGGCGGACATCGTTGTGGTACGGTCCGCTCCAACCTGACTCATGTCACACTGGCAACCGGTCGTAATCGCAGAACGAGATGTCGCATCCGTTCAGACTCAAGTTATTGTTCAGACGTTCTCAGATCGTGTCCTCGTCGTCATAACACAACTATCAAAAGTTGGGACATTGGTTCTCACAATCTTTTATTTCATCCGTTCAATCAGATCTGATTTCTTGTGCAGATCCAAGCCTCCGTGCCACCAACCATTGCCCTTACCCAAGCGTCCGCATCCAACGATGGCTCTCTACCACCCGTGCATCCCGTCGGTTGATTTAACTTATCTGTTTGGACATGCACCGTCCTCAGATCACCAGACACTATACTCTTCTTACGCCGCCCAAGTCGCCACTCTCGTTTGGACCTCGGAACGATATGCCCAGATTGGGTCACCTCGTACCCCGGTAGTCGTTGGAGTCGCATTGAAGGCACCTCGCTCTTCCGAAAGGGATCCCGATGCGGACAGAGCGACGTTTCTTCAAATTATGGATTTGGTTCGAGAGGTACTAGGTACTGTGTGAGCCACATATGAGAGTCGAGTCAAATAGCGGTGTTGGTCGCAGTTGTGGTCGCGGTCGTAGCAGTGCACCTGAAAACGGTTTCGTGTATCATTTGTCTCTGGCCTGGGCCAGCAACTTGGACCAATCGACATCCGAACTCGCCCCTGCCGAATCCCTCTCCGCACGGGTGGAGCGGTATTTCCCAACCTTCCAGCGTATGAGACTGTCCAACTTTTCCTCGGGAGGCGGTGCCGTACGGGGGTTTGTCTCGTAAAGGTAGTATGCCAGTGCTCCAGTGAAAACACCCAGCACTGGGTCCACGGCACTGAGTATGGACGAAGCGTAAGTGAGACAATAGAAAACGCGGTAGCCTGCAGCTCACCGGGATAGTAACACTGGAGACATCTCGTGGGGTTCAGTTGGCAGTCCGCAAGGAGAAAAGGAACATAGCCTTACGTGTAAACGACGTAGACACCCCATCTCGTTGGTTGCCAGCAAGCAACTACAGACCACCACTTATTGCCATCATCTTCCTTCAATGTCATCTCTTGCTCTTGAACGTCAGATACGACCAATTTATGGTCAGTTGACTCTTTCCTATACTATTCCGTCAACATTACCACCACATTGTTCCCCAGACGCGTTGGACAGCGGGTCACATAAATCGGCCCTAGTGACATGTAACAAGCTACTCAAAAAACATCCCAAAAACGAACATCTCAAGGTCATTGTGTTTATGACGGCCTTTCTCTTCCTGTTCTCATAGAGGTTTAGGCGCTTAAAGCCCTCGCCCTTACACGCGCCCAAAAGTTCGAAGAAGCCATTGCACTGTGCGAGGAAGTGCTGGCGACAAAACCCACCGATGAGGGGACTATAAATGCGCTTATGCATGCCCTTCGTCATCTTGGCAGGTGTTAGTGCGCGGTGTCACTTCCCTTGCACCTTATGACTGAGACACTTGGGTACAGATGCTGACTTGGTGAAACTATTCGAAGACGCCTTCAAGCAACAACCGGACAATGACGAACTCGGTCGTCAGGCGTTCTTTGCCAATGTACGCGCAGGAAACTGGAAAGCTGCACAACTAGTAAGAATCTCTCCGTTCCTTAGCCGATCCGCAACTTCCTGCAAGCAACGTCGCGTCATTTGTGCTTCTCCGCTTTAGAACGGCCTCTTTAAACTAATCCGTCATAGCTAGCCAACAGACTAAACAAGCAATTTCATAATGACCGTTACGTCTTTTGGGGCATAATGTGCACAGTACTACAGGTCAGACTTCGATAGAGTTTCCCCGCCGATTGCCCTCGTTTCCTGACCACGCCCATTCTTAGGCCAACGACCCTATGACCGCTGTGGACATGCGCGAAATCTTGCTCAAATTGGCTCATCGGCTCATTTTGGCCTCTTGGAAACCCTCAGAGGCACATGCAGATCGGCTCCATCTTTACATTACGATTCTTCAGCAGCTCGGGCTTTACAAAGATGCACGAGAGGTGCTGGAAACGGAATCAGGACGCTTCCTTTGTTCTCGCAACATCGCGTGCGATTATTTACGACGGGATATCATGAAAGCAGGAGGATGGCAAAAGGAAGAAGCTGAGGTAGCCGAGCAAAGGATATTGGAGAAAAGGTCAGGAATGCTGTTGCATACCGGCTATCTCTGTCATTTTAAAGTTCCTCCAGAGACCGTAACTGGCTTGAGTTTCTCTCTATCCTAGACGCAACTTTTCTACCTCCAACACTTTCTAATGGCACGCACCACGAGTCCAGTTCGTCTTTGCCGTCTGACTTTGCGCAGCGTAAGGAAAAGACGCGGGAGCTATTCGCAAAAGTTGCAGAGGAAGACGGTAGTCGCGATAGGGCTGGTTGGTTGGGTTTGATGGAGCTGGAGAAGCTTTCTACGACTCATGGGGTACCCTCAGGTATGTAAACCGCCGACTATCCGTTGATCCGCCTCAACCTCTACAGATGCTTCTCGCTTGCTCGACCTCCTGAAACGCTACTTCAACATCTTCGGTGACAAGACTGCGTGCTATGAGGATTTGCGACCTTATGCGGACCTTGATTCTGACTCGTCGTCGGATTGGATAACATTCCTTGAAGGGATGACACACTCCCCTGTAAGTGTCTCCGTTTTTCTCTAGTCCAACACTTAAAGTCCACCAAGTCGTCCGGTACTGCCCTTCGGCAATCCATAAATGCTCACAAACTCCTGAGATATGGGTTGGACAAAGCACAGTTGACTGTGGACCAGGAAAGCTCACGGGTTGTAAACCTTGTTCATGAATATTTCAAAGCCCTACCCTTAGGGAGAAATCTACCAAAATTGGAGCTACAACCGGCAGACGACCTAGCGATCCTTGCAGCACAAGTATATGTAAACATGTTCGCACTGGATAACACGGTTGCCCACCTCCACAACGCCGTCGTCCTGTTGGAGTATGCTTCGAAGAAAAGCCCTCAGTCGTATCAAATTCATCTTGAGCTGATCAGAATTTACCGACTGTTAGGTGTGGTGGCTATTTTCTATCTCGCCTGTTCGATTGTCTCAGGAGTCCTTTTGGTTAGGTGCACCGCAGCAGGCTTTGGAGCACTATCGTCTTTTGAACGTGAAACAAATCCAGAACGACACCTTATCATACTTGGTCCTTTCTCGCTCCACCGGTTTCTCATTAGCGGCCACGGGCGACCTGACGTATGCTTCTGAGTGCCTAGAATCTAGTCATATCTACTTTAGCAACTCCCAAGAAGCAAGTGGATTTTTTTTCACCTTCCCGCTCACTGTCGCTAAAGGCCATTAGACCGCTGAGTTCGTTGTCAAGGCGTTTAGCATGGAAAAGTACTCACAGGCACGCCATATTTGTTTGTAGTTGCGCACAGGCTAATAAGAGCACATTTCAGGTCCCTGAACTCGTCGTCTTTGAAGAACGGCTAGACAACTCTCTCCAGCGGGACCTCGTTAAGATTGAGCACGTTCGACTGCGCATCTCCCATGAGCCGATTACCACTGAACTGGTTGATATGGAATTAATTGAGTTGAAGTTCATTTTTGACCGGCGTAGGTCTTTTCTCAGAACCGTGTCGCCTGCTGTGACCGATTTTGATGTCAGAACACCATGATAACCGAGACCTGGGGATTCTTCCAAACTATCAACCACAGGGACAACCGTCTTTCCAGTCTCAGACGACTCTTTTTGGGAAGGAGCCAGGAGTACGTGCGCCTCCATTGCGGTACAACAGCCATGGTGCAACTCAGTCGTATTCAGGCAGGGTGGTTATCTGCATTCCTCAAAATATACATCAAAGCCTTGTCGGCAGCCAGCGACTTAGATCCTTCTGTCGAGGACGATAAACTACTCATCGGCGATCGTCCAAGACAAAGCTACAGCCCTGATGCGAGCATACCTCTGGCGGAACGTTTAGCCGTCCGTACCACGGAGGAATTGCAGGAGGTAATTGCTCACCGCTGGTGAAGGTCCATTGGCTCACAACCCGCCAGCTTACAGAAGACGAGCTCACGCTATTTCGTTACATGACCGATTTAACAGATTGGTTGGACCCGGTCCATAATTTTCTCCGACCGAGGCCAGAAACCGCCAAACAAACTGCGAAGAACGACATCTCCCCTAATGAAGGGGCATCGTCAAATGAACAAGGGAAGAAACCCGAAGACGCACCACCGGTCACCGAACCGCCGGAGTCCATCTTGGCATATTTCCAAAGTGGGTGGCCGCAGATTCTCTTGACACTTTCTGACTAGACGTGAATTCTGGTAGACTCGCATGCTAAATTCACGAGAGCCGTTGAGATAAGACGACCAATCCATGAAATATTGCATATTGCAACCTTAGCGCAGGAGGCAAGCGAGTCGGTGATAATGTCGATTGTTGCTGATGACACACGCAGGCACTGCTTCTGTTCTGTATCTGCACCAAGCGCTTTAAAGACAGCTCAGTGGTTCGCATTAACAAACTCGGCTTGGTAAGGTGTAGGGTTTCTACCAAAAAAAAATTGTGCTCTCATCGTGTTCCAATAGCTCGTCCAGCATATCAAAAATTTGCGTGCGGGTGCTGTCGAGGCCGTCGGACAGATCGGTGCCCAACTGACAAAGATTAGCGAGCTCGAAGGGACCCTTGACAAGCGAAAGCAGTTTGTCGAAAACTGCAAGGCCCTTCAAGCGCATGACGAGGTCAGCCATCGTCTTAGCACACAACGAAAGCTTTATTCAACACGTTTTCAGATCGCCCACGAACACGTCCTCGACGTGGGCAAGAAATTGACCGATTCCCAGAAAAAGGTCCTGGAAGGAGTTGGTAGAGGGATTGAGCGTGTCTGCAAGGCATCTACATGATTCGTGTTCAAGTTACAGCCGCCGTGATGCTGTGATAGTCGTCATAACTAGCACGTATGTTCGCAATAGCAATAGTACACGCTGGCATGTGGAGCACACCCCTTTTTTTGGTTCGTTTCTGCGTTCGTCGATGAAGGTTCTGTGACAGTTGTCACGTGATATTGTCACACCGTGCGTCATGGCGCCGTCCCGCGTTAAGGGGACAGCGCGTCACCGCCGTGACTGAGACTACTACGACACCATCTGCAATGAGCCAGCGTAAGTAGACTTTATTTGAACTTGGACTAATTTCCGGTGCTCACGCGTAGCTCCATAGCTATCGACTACGGGACTACAGGTGGGGGCGGCTACTTGACTGGTGGATCGCCGTTTGGCAGCAATAGTGGTAGTCCAGGAGGGATTGGTCGTGTATGATTTCGCCGAATGGATAACTCACTCCAACTGACGTCTTCAGTAGAGGGGTGCTCTTTTGCAGTCCCTGCGACCTATTACCGTAAAACAGTTTTCCCAAGCCACGCAAGCTCATGCGGATGCGGAATGGGTATTCGAAAATTCTGAGTTCGGACAGGTGCGCATTCTTCCGCGTATCTGTCTGCGAGTACATCCCCTTACTGTGGTTAACTAGGTGACACTCGTGGCGCATGTTATTTCAGTCCAGAAGCAGACAACTAACAGCGTTTACCAACTCGACGATGGCACGGGTACACTCGAGGCGCGTCATTGGCCCGACTCGGTGAACCAAGATAGCGACGAGAGTCAAGACGAGATTGTGTAAGACCCGTCTTCAATCCCACACCCTTCATACTGCTTACTTGCCTAGGCCAAATTCCTTTGCTCGTGTTACTGGGACAATCAAAACCTTTGGTACAAAGAAATATATCAATGCAACTCACATTAGACCTGTTCGGGATCCTCACGAGCCTTTTTATCACGTCCTAGAAGCAATGACTGTGCAACTCACTTTCGATCGCGGC
Source organism: Lactarius indigo (assembly GCA_025766275.1). Classification (NCBI taxonomy): domain Eukaryota; kingdom Fungi; phylum Basidiomycota; class Agaricomycetes; order Russulales; family Russulaceae; genus Lactarius; species Lactarius indigo. Next base: position 2,168,472 of record JAFKAC010000002.1, on the reverse strand, counting down.
CCTGTGAGAATGCTGCTTTCTCGGGTTTTCATAGTTCACTCAACCTATATCTAAATCAGCCAGGGGCTCCTATCAACGGCCAGATCCCGGCAGGTGGAACGCACTCGTTAGCTGCATACTCAGCGCAAGGTCATCAATCAGAAGTCAAAGACCAACACTCACACCTCCAGCCCGTTCCACGCAGTATCGTTCGGTTCATGCTGAGTCAGCCACAGACTCGTGAAGGGGTGCACGTCGGGTCCATCGTGAAGGCTGTTGGAGCCGATGCGGAATCTATTGAGTGAGATTGTCCACACACCCTCTTTCGGTTGATTGTGACTTACTGGGTTGTGTGGCTCAGGCGAGCTCTGGAACAGCTGATGGATGAAGGTGCTATTTTCAGCACAATTGATGAGGCGCATTTCCAGGTCTCTCAGTAGTATTGTGTCTGTGGAGATAACCCTCAGGACTGTAGCACCCTTCGTGCATTCATGCCTATTTTCCAGTACGACTGCTGATGTGCACAAAAAGTCGTATTTCCTTGCACACATATTTTCTATGTCAACCTCTTACTTTCACCCCGCGGCCATTGTATTATCTCTCCCGGGCCTACTTCCGTCCCCTCCGAATATTGTCCTCATCACGCAACCGTGCCCTATCTTCTTCCACCGTGACTCCTTTCTACTGGAGTGCCTATTTCTACTCGAATGTAGTCTCCTAGTGTCAACTCTTTGTTCCACTCAACTACACTGGGTCGTCGAGGAGTGCATTTTAGTGCCGAACGGGCGCACGTCGATTATATGAGACCAACTGAACCTCGCAGCTTTCTTTGCGCTGTTCCAGAACTTCTTCGTATTATCACTGTTCTCCGACGAGAAAACCACTGTCGTAAAACCCTTTGACCTTCCGTAGTGGTAATTCTATCTTGCTTTTACCACGAAGCACGATAGATACAACATTAAAGTTACGCACAAGTTGGGACGCACTGGCAATACCCAGCCGGTGCCAGTGGCTCTTCCACTGTACGGTACCGCCGAGTCTGACACTGCTTGGGTGTGGGCAGATTCAGGGAAATGACTAAACGATGTCTAGCAAAAAAAGTTATGTCTATTCGGATCAAAGGGCGAGTACTATGAATACTGCGGGTATTGGAGAACTCAGGCTAGGCTAGTAGGGCGGCCCCAGGTACTGGCAGGGCTGTTGCTTGCGAACAGCCTGGGACCCAGCGTTTCTCATGCTGTATTCTCAGACTCGAAAACTTCTACGTTGTTCGATCTTTCGAATTCGGTATCACGCTTCCAAGTCTCGTCGTGGTTCCATCCTGGGGTGTATGTGGTTGGGGCGTCACTTACCTGCCTCAGGCTGGTGGGCTTTGGCTTAGAAGGGTACTATATCTGGTATCCGGCCGGCGGTCTATTGGCGCTACCTTTGCTCGTGGTTGCCTGCCACAGGTATCTACCAAAAGTCCTACTTTTCCCACACAAGATGTCAACTGTCGGTTCAGCGAGTCAGCCAGTTCGTGGCCACAGTCGCCTAACGTTGCGCGCTACTGGTATGCTAATACGATTTCCAGCGGTGGACTGGTCCCATCTATCCTGCGACAATTAAACAGCTGTTGAGGGCCCAGCGGCCGCATTCACAATCCAAGTTCTACGTGGATGATATCGAGCTCGGCGTGGTATCCCCAGTGTTTATTTTCCAGCAATGGACAAAGTAAATGGCTTTTGCAGGTCACTTGTGTTGCGGGTATCGTTGCCATAAGCGACTACGGTTCTATGACAGCATACCATTTAGAAGACGGTAGCGCGGGACGTCTTCGTACTACCTGGTCTCGCGAATCAGAAACAAGTCGCCAGTTCGGGGGACAATTTGGGTACGTCAGTATTAGTGTGTATCTCAAAGTCTTCCACATTAATGGTGTCTTGAAAGGATGCACACCTACGTACGCGTGGTGGGGCAGCTAGATGCATATAATCACATCACCACACTGAAAGCGATGCACATACGACCCGTCCTTGACATGCATGAGCCCTTTTTTCATCTCCTAGAGGCAATGGTCGCATTAGTTTCCAAGCAGAAGGTACTTGTGGGCAACCTGTGGGTAGTGTGAGCCAGTCTGACACAGGACTCCACGTAGCCCTCTGCCTCGCCTCTTGCACGCATTGCCATCGGTGCGGAGGCATCGCAATCTCCGTTAGATATGCAGCGTCATTTTGAAGATATCGACGAACTTTCAGTCGGCCCAGACAGTCAAGAACCAACGCCGCAGGACGCTTCCGCGGCCATAGTGAAAGGATTTGACGAGTTGACGCTGGTTGGCGACACGGCCAATCTTTCTGACGAATATCCAACTGAGATCGAGTCTCCTCAAATATCGCGACATACACCTCGACTACCGTCCTCACCTTCATCACCGATGTCCGGAGATGACCCGTTGGCAGCGGACCATCGCCCATCTCTTCGACAAGATCCTTACTCTGGACTCAGCGCTCTACAGAGAGATATCATCCTGCAAATTCAGAACAATGATGGGCTGTACCCAGGTGGTGTGCCGATCAGGGTCGTGTTCAGGCGTACCACCTCCCCACGTTCTGGAGTCAATGAATCGGAAATCCGGTGAATACCGCTCTCATCTCTGTTCACTGGGCAATGCTTACAGAGGGTTGTGTAGGCAGGAAATCGATAAGTTGATGGAAGATGGCCTTCTTTATTCGACTATTGACCAGTACCATTTCAAACTAGTCGATTAGTAGGATTCTCGGAATTTCAATATATTGTATCTGTATCCACATCGAGCACGTGATACAACATTACCTTGATTAACTGCCTTGGCTCGCCCTCAGCGCCAGTGGTACCGTGACAGCTTCAATGTCTTCCTGGTTTCCCTCCTGGTTCACGCTCCCCACGTTTGACGTTTCTATTTTTCCAAATCTGCAGCGCAAATTCGTCTCCTTTATCCTTAAGAGATTCCTCGGCCATCTCCTCAAACCTGGACAGCTGGATGTCGAACAAATAGACTCAGCTATCGGTTCGGGAAACGTCACAATTAACGATTTGGAGCTAGATTGTACTGTGAGTCTGCCCCTTTGATTTGGATCACTTCTAAGTCGTCTTCTGTAAGTCCGTTAATGCATTACTCTCTGGGTTGCCCATACAACTTCACGATGGTTCTATCGCGTCTGTCTCGGCGCGCGTACCCTGGCCGAACCCATTAACCAACGGCGTGGAACTATCAGTCCGCTCTTTGCATCTCGTCTTTCACCTCCCCCGTGTTGGGAAAGACACGCACCTTCCCTCGACGAACCTCGCCGACTCTATTTCAGACGCGGCACAATCGTTTGCCCATGAAGAAATCACACACGACGAAAGCACGGAGGTCCACCAGGTCCTCAAGTCTCGTGGGTCCCCCAGCTTTGGCATGGGTGATAACTATGTACCTGGCGGACTCAGCGCTTCGTCAGAAGATCCTGGCGTTCAGCCGGACGTGGACCCCACTGGAATCTCGATGTTTGCGAGTATGATCGAGTACCTTCTCTCTCAATTCACGTTCTCTGCGGAGGATATCAATATAACTATGATTTATCCGGGTCATTCAAGTTTCAGATTCAAGGTTTCCAGGATTCACTATGGCCGACCAACCTCCAGTCCTCGCGAGTCAACCAGGACAATTGAAATTTCCGGTGTGGAGATAGCGCACTGTGACCTCATTGCTTCAGAGTCACCGGTCTCTGGACGTGCGGGAGTTGATTCTATTTCCTCTGTCCAGTACGGTCCGGGTGCCACTTCGCGTCGAATAGACCCCGTCGTTGCTACTACCTTCCCTTCTTTATCCTCGTCGCAGACGCAGACCAACCCGAACGAGTTAGTCAAACCCTCGGAACCCCCTGACCTTGAGCACCGTCCGCGATCAGTTTCACCCTCAGATTCAATGTCAAGTAGCCTTTTTCAGAGTGCCCTGATGACGCAAGGTTCCGAGCGAGAATCGGGGGGTTGCGAACCTAAAGTCGTTGATTCGCAAGGCATTGGGGATAGCGACATGTCCCACAGCCCCAGCAGTCGCACAACGGGCAATGACCGGCTATCTTACGCACCCGGAGCAACAGAGGGTGAACCATGTCACCGAGTCATAGTTTCGTTGGCCACAGAGCCGATTGTTGTCTACATCACAACGTCTACACCTCAAACATTCCCAGAGGCATCAAATCGACATCAATCGCCGTCCTCTCAGACTACGGCGTCGGACAGGCCAGGCTCACAGCAACCAAATCTTGAAGTATCGGTATCTGTTGGGGTCATTGCCTGCGCACTGACCGCCACACAAATCTGTGCCATGCTGGATGTCATTTCTGTTGTCGGGTCTCACTCTGGTCGCATCGCTCAACCGCCAGTGTCCAGGGGTAGTAGCTCTGTGCCTCCCGCGTTGTCTTTGCTCGATCAAATGTCTCTGTCCATGCAGATTCGAGCCTTCGTCTTATTATTACAATCCGCTCCTACAACCCTCACTAGTTGTCCCTCCAAGGAAGCACGTATTATCCCCCATGATGCTCTCGACGATTTCTTTGCCCATCCGCTAGTCCCGCCGAAAATAGGCTTCAGTTATGTCCGTTTTGTCACGGAAACGCTCAAGGCAGATTTTTCTGTATCGACCACCCTAGAACGGGATAGTCCATTTCCACGACACGCACTCGAAAGAAGTCGGGTTTTCCGGGGTGTATGGAGGAAGACTTCAAGCCGCCTCGGATTCTCCGTCGGCGATCTGTCGGCATGCGCTTTCGGTGTTCCCGACAATTCAAGAGCTATGCACGGGAGCGGAGAAACCTTCGTGCTGCCGATCTTGTTAACTGACCTGTTTCTACCCACGCAGTACCACCCTGAGCACCGCCCCCTTCCTGTCATAGGGCGACATTTGGATACTTCTCCAGAGTCCATTCGCAGAGCGTTCTCTACTCTACCCGAGTTTGAAGTCTTGGACTGGACATCACAGGACCATCGGATATCTCAAGCAAAGCTGTCATTCTGGCGAGTGAAGCCACCACCGGGGCACCGACGTTCCCACAGGAAACATGGGGAAGGTTCACCTGTCACCCCTCCTATGGTATCTAGTCCAGAAACAATAATTGGCGAAATTTCAGCAAACCAATCCCAACCTGCCATTTCTGGCCAGATATTGCTAGTATCTCCTAAAGATCCTGGAACGGATAATACGCCCGGATCAACCACCACTTCCGTCAGCATTGTTCCAATACACATCTTCGTGGATATGGGAAGCAACAAAACCGCATTAGAGTTCCTGGAGATACTTTCGAGTCGGCGCAGTAGCTCTGAAACGGACTTGTCGTCAAGCAGATCTAGTTCCTCTAGTCCCGAAGGAGATACTCTAGGAGGTGCCTATGGCCACAATCACAGCGGAGAGCTTACGCCAGTTTCAAGCCCGCACAGAAGGGCACTGGGGCCAATCCATCTGCAAGAGTTGGATGAACTAAATCTCTCTGAGGACTACTTGTCTAAGGAACCAGCTCCGGGAAGACCGTCGCCAAAACCGAGGTTAGTGCATCTGAGCAGTCAGGTACGCATTTGCTTTACCTGTCCACTACCAATTGCTAAGTGGGAGGTAAAGGACTCGTCTCATCGCAATGGCTTGACTGAGTTTGATGTTAATTTTGCCATGGTCAGAATCCAACTACGATGTCCATCACCACCACCGCACCTCCAGAGATCTGGTGCCATGATACTAGATATTCACGGTTTAAAGTTGACAACAGGGGGCGAGGGAACACATGACCACCAATTCGGTACGAAGATACAGCCGACACACCGCACTCCTGGTTCTAGTGACAATCACTTGGTCACCGTGGAATGGCGGGCTTTGTTATTGTCGTGCTCCTCTACGGGTGCGGCAATTGCGCAGTGTTTTTGTTCAATTGGCCCGCTATCTTCTGCGGTGAATGACGAGGCTCCCCCTTCTCTGGACCACATTCGTTTCCTGGATGATGCACCTCTCGAAAGACGGTTTGCTGTCATAAAACTCAGTCGGAACTCACCTTCCTCGCAACGTCAGAATTACAACCGTCTTCCTACTTTTGTCATCGAAGCCGACATACCTTCCATGTGTCTGAGTCTTTCCAAGCCTCTTTTCGACAGTTTACAATTTTGGATCGACGACGTAACCCGATCATTAGAGCGAACAGAAACACAATCGGGTAATGAATCCCATGAAGGATCGAGCCGAAATCCCAGTCTGGTAGGGAGTAGGTTCTTTTCGAGCAGCAAGCAAGGAAGTGTCGAAGTGTCTCTGGACGAGAGCTCACCCAATTACGAGTCTCTCACGGAAAGTATCGTCAAAGTGACGATATCAGAAGGTGGGAACTTGCCACTCTTAACGTCGCATCTCTTATTGTGTGTAGCCTCCGTGAGACTCTTGGTCCCTCATCAAAATGAAGGAGCACCACCGTCAGTCGAGCCGTTTGACATCCTTGTGTCCGACGTCGACGCCCTTTTGGAATCTAAACCCGAAGGAAAAGTACGTCTTGCGCTTGTGTGTATGTACTTTGTGACGGTATTCTCAGGATGTAACTGTGATCACACTGTCAATAATGGGCGTTGCTGTGCTAGATGCGGTGAACCCGTTCCCGTTTCCTGTCCTCGACCTGACCGTACCGCATAGCCTGGTAGTCTATTTGTTTGGTGAGGTGATATACACGCTCATAAATTGTCTAGTTTTCAAATCCGAAGCCGCTCGTAAAACTGCGATTCTCTTCCCTCACCTTGCCTGAAACTGCTTCGAAAGAGTCCCGGGTCAAACTCACCTTACACGGATTCACGTTGAACGTCTTACCCGATACGAAGAGAATGGATGCTCTGGCCGCATTCGCGCGATCCCCTCAAGGCGTTAGTTATCCCCACATCGATTTGACAGACCACTCATAATCTCAAATGAAGGTATTCGAGTCTGTTGTCCCTACTGAGCGGACGCAAATTGCAATCAAGATCGGGGAAGGGTCAGTACGATTGTTCGCCCCGAATAATAACGGGGCTTTCGTTTTTCATCTCGGGGAGCTTGACTTAAGTACGGAAATGGTCGGAGATTCCCCAGATATACGATTACGTATCGCAGGACGCGCGCTTACTGCGTTGCTCGCCGATAATCATCTGGAAGCTGTGCAAGACTCAAGCGGTCCAAGTCGACTCGGTGCTCAAGACACACTTCATTGGAAGGCATGTAATTTATTACTCGGCCTAGCCCTCTGCTCAACTCTCGCAAAAAAAAGAAATTGGGATATGCGCTTATCGGTGAAGTCTCTGATCTCGCGCTCGCGATCAGGCGATCAAATAGCGTGTCGACTCAATCGGAGGTCCGTCCCATGCTCATTCGTGGTTGCGTCCTCCCAACATAACTCTTAGGTTATCGTTGATCGTATTGCTGTCCGCATTCACCTTTGTGCCGACACAGGATCTGCCCTGGGGTTGTTCTTCGGCGATTTTGGAACAGCCTTTAAAGAGAGGCCAGATCGACCGTATGTGATTGGTTTTGATTGGCTGTTCATACACTCTTCCATCCTCACAGGAATAGTATCCCTGAGTCGCGACCAAGGAAGCCAACAGTCGTATCAGCTAAGAGGAACTCTTTGGACGAACTCGCATGTGAGGTTCAACCGTCAAGCATCTACCTTCCCTTGACGTGTTTGGTCCAGACCCAATCGATCAGCATGCGTTTCGGAGCGTCCCGGAAGTGGGTGCGGCACCAGATATGATAAATGACGACCTTCCCTCCAACCCCGACTATCTGGACGTGTCTTTTGGAACTGCAGCAGGTCTTCGAGAGCTCGATGACGACGACCTTGATACAGACGATTCCAGCCAAAGTGAAATAACGGGGATCGCAAACCCGTCTTCCCATGCTACTGACAAGAACGTTATATCTAGAGTAGGCGGAGAAACCGTCAAACTTCTTGATCCTTCAGGTCTGAAAACCGTCGAAAACTATTTCAATACCTTGCCAGCTCTGGTGGAAGCCAGTCCTCGGTGCGTCTGTTTGGAGATTCACGCGCCTTTCAGACGGTAATCATTATTTAGGCTTGCGGAGGAGCTGAATCGTGTTGTCATACGTGACGGTGACATCGCGCTGTTCCTTTATGAAGGCTATGACTGGGCCACAACCCGTAAGGCCATCGAAGACGAGGTGAAGAAAATGAAACGACGGCTCACCCGGATCAAGCAACTGGTTGCTAGTGGCCAAGCATATGACCCTAGTATTGATCCCACAAACACCCTCCTTTTCAACTCCATCCACGTCGGTCTCGATCAGGATGCCGATGAAATGGACCCAGATGCACTAATCGCAGCCATAGACGAGCAATTGAAGGAAGATACCGACGCTGGCAGCGTAAGCTCTTGGCAATCTCTACGACCTTCACCGTCTGGGAGGCCCGGTGTGCCGCAGCCAAGGCTTCGTGGTCGACGCTTGACAAGGTCACATAGTCCCAGCATTGAGATTCGCTTATCCGGCTTGTTCTCCGAGGCTGTCAGATATGTTCCAAATGACAACTTCATAACTAGGACTTTCGTCACAGTCAGAGATGCTGAAATCTTGGATCATGTGAAGACATCTACGTGGAGGAAGTTCCTTACGTCTCTCCGCTCTGATTCGCGAGGGAACATTAGAGAAACGGGGTCAAACATGGTTCGCATCGAACTTTGTAGTGTGCACCCTGTCCCGGGAAACACTTCCGAAGAGACCAGGTTACGCGTGAGTTGGTTGACTTCGTTCACAGGGAATCGTATGGAAAATAACCCTTGTCCAGGCCAAAATCTTACCACTCCGCCTTCATGTCGACCAAGATGCTCTAGACTTTCTGAAGAAGTTTTTTAACTTCCAAAATCCCACCCTAACACCAGACCCAGGACCCAAGGACGAAACATACCTCCGTGAATCCATTCTTTCGCTGACTCCCAACACGGCTCTGACCTCCTATGTGCCCTCATAGAACGAGCAGAAGTATTTCCCGTGGCACTGAAGTTAGACTATAAACCAAGACGAGTCGACTACCGAGCCTTGCGCGATGGAAGAACCATTGAATTAATGAATTTCTTCCATTTCGACGGCGCCGAAATGACATTGAGACATATCACACTCTTTGGGGTTGGCAATCAATCGTTATCTTCTTCAGTCCACGAGAACGTCTGAACTCCCCCACAGGTTGCGGGATGGCCAAGGTTCTTCGATATGCTCAATGACTTATGGACCCCCGACGTTAAAGCTACCCAACTCGCGGATGTGATTTCCGGCGTCTCTCCTATCCGCTCAGTTGTAAATGTCGGTTCAGGAGTTGCAGACCTGGTTCTGCTTCCCATCGCTCAGTACCGGAAGGATGGTCGTGTCGTGCGTGGGCTGCAGAAAGGAACCAAAGCATTCGTTAGGTCTACTGCGATGGAAGCAGTGAAACTGGGTGCACAGCTGGCAACTGGAACGCAAGTCATTCTAGAACAGGCTGAGAACGTGCTTGGGAGTAAATTCAACGAGACTGTCCTCGCCGAAACAGTCTCTCACCCATCCGAGAATGCCATTGACACAGGAACCGATGACTGGGCGTCAAACGACGAATCTACGGATCCCATTAGCAAGTATGCCGAACAGCCGGTCGACATTCGAGATGGCATAGAATCCGCGTATACAAGCATGAGGCGAAACCTCAGTTCCGCGGCTCAAACAATCCTCGCTGTCCCTATGGAGGTATTTGAGCGTTCGGGGAGCGAGGCACGTTCCAAATTCTCGATGCTACGCCTACTTACCTACTATACAGGGACCCGTTCGAGCTGTTATTCGTGCAGTGCCAATTGCTGTCCTAAGGCCCATGATCGGCGCAAGTGAAGCAGTCAGCAAAACCCTGCTTGGGCTCCATAATTCCATGGACCCAGAGATCCGCCATGAGAATGCCGCGAAGTATAAGCATCGGTAGTCACTGTAACACTGGTTTAAATCTCTGGAGGTATAGATGCTCTGTAATCACTACTCTTTGTATGCAAGTTGTTGTAAAAGTAATATTCGACCGTCTGTACATACACATTATACCGAAGACTGATTTTTCGAGCTAGAAGGACTGATCATTATCGATGTCCATACCCATAGACCGACCTTCTCCAGCGACCAAAGCACTCTTTGGCTTCTCGGTTGCCTTGATTTTTATTTTAACCTTCTCTGAGGGTGGTGGTCCAAGCATTGGTTCGAGTAACCGGACAGGCGATTGCCTCTTAGGTGGTTAATTTCCTCTGATAAGTTTTGAGTTTCTCCCGACTCGTGGCCATCCTGGATAACATTCCACGTCATCAAAGGACGTGGAGACTTCATCAATTATACCTACCTGTTCTTCCAGAATGCGTGCTCTCTCCTTTTTTTAACCTCCGCGATCCGTTTCATAGCCTGGAGAGTAGACCGCATGAGGTCGCGATCGTAGCGAACAGGGACGTTTCTGCGTTTCTCGAAATCGATTGTGGAATCCTGAGATTATACCAGGTCGATGTGTGAGGAAGGAATGGATAAGAGATATCGGGGACGTACAATAACCATCTCTTTCCCGGCAGCCCTTCTGAAGGCTTTGGTCCATCGCACTTTGCGCGGGTTTCGCTTCATCCTATATTATATAAGACACGTTTTACGAGAGAGTTAACCTCGCCGTACTTGAAGTTCTTATGACATCTACGGGTTGTGAGCACTGCACCAAATTGGAGGGAACATCGATGACGCACTTCGAAGTGCAGAAGCGAAAGACTTTTGCATCGTTTCTCACAAATGCAGTACCGTGGCCCGGATACACGCTTTTTGAACAGAAATAACACTTTTCGATACGCATGAATGTGGACGGTAGTGGACGGTAGTATGGTACAGGTCGTTGCGTTGTGAAGTATGCTGACTAATCAACATCAGCACGTGGCTGGCTTGATTTTGAGGTTCCGCGCAGGGCTTGTCTTTCCACCGTTAATCCCATCATGTCCTCACCTCCTGCAGAGCTCGAGTCTCAAGAGCGACGAGAGGATACGATGCTTGTGGATGCAGCAGAAGATGAACAAGAGGGTCTCAATGACGCTGTTTCAGCAGATAGCTCCGAGGAACTCGAGGACGACGAGGAAGAGGCGCGCCGAATCCGGGAGGGCTTCATAGTGGACGAGGACGAAGACGAAGAAGATAATCGAGACGATGAAGGCGAGAGAAGACGGAGGCACAAAAGACGCAAAAAACATCACCATCGGCGGGGTAAGCTTGGCCGCGTTTTTCTCGAGGTAAAAGCCTGACATGCGTTACTTGCCTATAAGCCTTGGACGACGAGGAGATGTTAGAGGACGACGACCTCGAACTTCTCGAAGAAAACACTGGGGAAACCTTCGCGCGTAGCAAGACTAAACTAACTCGTCTCAGACGTGGACGCGACTCTGGATCCCCACCTATCGCATCTACGTCCAGACCCAAGTCCGTAGTCGAGTCTTCAGAGGATGATCTTGATGTTGGCGCCCCTGTCACCTCGCGGACAAACGACATCTCTCGTATCTGGGACGATGATAAGGGCGCAGGAGGGCGCGAGGAGGAGGAAGACCTGGACGACATGGATAACTTCATTGACTATGACGACGACGAAGAAGGCCACGGCGACATGGACGAAGAAGAACGAGAGGAGCGAAGGAGGGAGCGTCGGCGTTTAGAGAAGGAGCGACGGAAGGCCCTTGGTTCTCACCCAGAGCTAACTGGTATTGACGCAAGGTGAACGTTAAAGCACGTACCCCTGACATCGAATACTGATATTTTTATAGTGCCTGGGATGAAATCTACGAGGTCTTTGGCGACGGCCGGGACTACGAGTGGGCATTGGCCGAAGATGACGACAATTACCACGACGCACCTGTCAAGCCTGATACGAATTTCCAAGATGTGAGTTATTGTGTTGCTTGTTTCCTGCTCTCATTAACATGAGTAGGTCTTCGAACCGTCCGAAATTCGCGATAGGTTACTGACTGAAGAAGATGATTTAATTCGTTACCAAGATACTCCGGAGCGCCTCCAACTCGCTGCGTCGACTCTCTCGCAATCGTCGGGCCTGTCCACACTCGTGCCACTCACTAAGCATGATCTGGAAGATGCGTCGACTTGGGTCTTAACTCGTTTATCAGACCGCAAGGAACGTGATTATTTCCGTCAAGATGGCCAATACTTCCACCTTCTCGAAGAACTCGTTTCGGCTATCACATTTTCTCTCAGATGCCTCTTTCTTCAAGAGTTCGAGGTGCCATACATCTGGGTACACAAGCGTGACTACATCTCGTACTTCAGCGCTCAGGACATTCGAACCCGCGTGGAACTGTTGTCATTGAGCGAACTCTGGCGTGTTTTTGATCTGGGCCAGAAATACCGGTCGCTCCTTGAGCGAAAAAGAGTACTCGACGCCTACTACAAACAATTTGGTCTGAGAGACGAGTATTACGAGGTGGAAATCAGGCGGAAGGTCGACAGCGTCGAAATGGTGTCAGATGCCACTGAATGGCTAGGACTAAGGCACAAAAGCGCTGGTAAAAACAAGGACCAATTCGAGTTGCGATTTCATGACGATGAAGACCAGGCCACGGGCATAAGAAAGAAAAAATTGCCCAGTAGAATTTCCTCGTACGAACTCGCAAAGCATAGTGTGGTCTCCAAACTTGCTGAGGTATTGTTTTGTTTGCCAAGTCTTTTCTTTCTAATATCCTGTGAAGGGTTTTGGCCTCAAACCACATGAAATTGTTATGAATTTTGTCTCAAGAACAAAGTCATACTGGGTAGACGACCAAGACTTGGGTCCAGAAGCGTATGCAGAACAGTTTGTGGATCCAGACCCTGCGAAAGCACTGCCTGCGTCAGAGCTACTCCGCCGCGCGCGCATGATTATCGCCACGGAATTGGGGAAGGACCCGCTTTTACGCCAAGTGGTTCGGCAAAAGTTCAAGAATTTTGCCCGTGTCTCCGTACAACCAACCGAGAGGGGTCTGAATAAGATCGACGAACACCACCCTTATTTCGTGCGTCTACGCTTCTCAGCTCACTAGCGTCACGGGCATTGTACTGATATTGCAAGTAGGCATTCAAATATCTCCTTAACAAACCAGTGGAAGACCTTCGTTTGACCCATAAATTCTTGAACATTCTCGCAGCCGAAGCAAACCACTTCGTGACCGTGTCGATCACCATGTTGGACGACGAGAAAAGCGACCTTGAGAATAACCTCGCAACGGCATTCATTTCTGACAGTTTCAGTGACACAGTAAATGCTTGGAATGCTGAAAGAAGAAGAATCATCGCGGAGACCATGGACCAACACCTCATGCCTCACGGAGCCAAGTGGACACGTGAGTGGTTACGGGAGGAAGTTGAGGACTTGTTGGCGCGGCAGTGTGGCGAAACATTACGAGAGGTAGGCTCACCCGCCGTAATCAGATGACAATTGGCTGAAGGTGCTCAGAGGATAGACGTGGCACCTTTTAAGGTGGACGACTTCCAACCCGGAGAAACACCTGCTGTTTTGTCCGTATCCTGGGGCAAAGGTGATCCTCAAAAGGATCATATAACGCTTGTCTTTCTAGATGAAGCTGGTCGTCTTCGCGAGCACACCAGAATCGACAATCTCAATGACGTCGAGTATCAGGACGAGTTCAGGGACTTTGTCCGACGACGCAAACCCGACGTTATTGCGATCGGAGGATTTTCCGTCGCTACCACTAGATTGTCTTCGCAAGTCAAGGAAACGCTACATCAAAACTTAGCTGAGGACGGAACCCTTGTCAACCCCGGTGATGCGCAAGAGTTTTCTCGTATCGCCATCACCTACGTCTCTGATGAGGTCGCGCGCAAGTACCAGCACAGCAACCGTGTGGCCGACGAACTTGCGTCCTTTTCTCCTATTATCAAGTACTGTATTGGTCTCGCTCGCTACGTGCAAAATCCGCTGAACGAGTACGGTGCCTTGGGTCCCGACATTACCACGATTGTTTTTGAGGAGCAATACCAGCACCTCATCCCAAGAGAGAAGTTGTTCGTGGCATTGGAAAGAGTACTGGTGGACTGTGTCAATCGTGTCGGAGTCGACATCAATCGTGCCGTAACAGATCCTTACTATCAGCACCTCCTTCCCTATGTTTGTGGTCTAGGCCCGAGGAAAGCCCAGGCCCTGGTTAAGAAGATCGGGTCGCTGGTAAGTTTTTACCCATGTCAAGATATTCCGAAGCAACCTACTAATTTTTCCGTTTTAGGGGGGAAATCTCTCGAATCGCGATCAATTTGTCAAAGCCTCGTTATTAACGACGAAGATATTCATGAATGCAGCCGGCTTCCTTCGTATCCCACAAGAGTCATTCTCTAAGTCATCCAAGTCGAGGAATAACGAAGACTCTGATCTACAGGATCCCCTTGATAACACACGAATCCACCCGGAAGACTATGACCTCGCACGCAAAATGGCGACCGATGCGCTTGAACTCGACGAGGAAGATATCCACGGAGAACTCCCTTCGCATGTCGTTTCGCTCATTATGGACGACGACGACAACGTTAAGAAGCTAGACGAACTCAACCTTGACGAGTTCGCTGTCAACCTCATGGAATCTGGAGGAGAACGCAAGCGTCACACCCTGAATCTGATCCGTTCGGAGCTAATCAGACCATTTGGCGACAATCGACGTCCACTCTCACGGCCCACCGATTGGGAAGTCGTCATTATGCTCTCAGGTGAAACGGAACGGACTTTGCGAGCGGGCCTCATCGTCTCCGTTCTAGTTGTGTGGACAAGACAAGGTGCTGTCAGTGTGCGCCTCGACTCTGGCATCGAAGGTATCATCGATTCCCGTTACCTCGCGGACGGTGATGTTAGCGCGTGCGGACAATGTCGTCAAAAAAGGCCAGACGATAGCCGCGGTCATCGCTGCCGTCAAGCTCGACCTGCCCCACGACAATATCTCCGTTGAGCTCTCCGCTAGGCCCTCTGATGTACAGGGTGGGGACAGTCAGTTCCGCCGGGTGAAACATGACGAATGCTGGAATTTCCCAAGATGGGAACGAGACAAAGAGTTGCAGGAGAGAAAGAAGCGCGCGGAAGTCGACAAATCCCGCCGCATCGTCAAGCATCCGAATTTCCATAATTTCAACTCCCAAGACGCTGAAGCATATCTCGACCGCCAAGAACGAGGCGACGTAGTAATCAGACCTTCATCCAAAGGCATGAACCACCTTGCCGTCACATGGAAGGTAGATGACAAGCTCTACCAACATATTGGTAAGCCAAAGCCCTACTACTGGATAGCTTACCTGTGTTCGACGTTCCTGTCTTACTCCGATCCTAGACGTCGTCGAGCCGAACGCGGACCCGACCGGGCAAAACATCGGGGGACAGCTGGTTGTTGATGGAAAATACGAGTTTTCGGACCTAGACGAACTCATTGTCAACCACGTTCAAGCTTTAGCACGTCGAGTCGAAGAGCTCATGGCATTTGAGAAATTCAAACCCGGCCCAGAAGATGAACTTCGTCTGTATTCTTTTAGTCACGGCGATACCGTTTCTAATACTTGACGCACTAGATCTTTTCCTGAAGAACTTCGTCGCCGCTAACCCATCAAAAAGTGCATACGGGTTTACCCTCAACCGGAGACGCCCTGGCCACTTCAATCTTTGTTTCTTGGCCAATAAGAGCTCGACAATTCAAACTTGGGTGCGTTTGTTCGGTACTGACTACGTGCGCGGGTCGGCTCAACTTCCTTTAGCCCGTTCGCGTTGCTCCAGAAGCTTTCTACCTCTTTGACACCCCTGCGACTGGTGTTCCTGAACTATGTGACGCCTTTAAACTCCGTCAGATTCATGATTCTCAAAATCTCGGGAGTGCCGCCAGCGGAAAGACACCCTATGCGGCACGCACGCCAGGTCGCACACCAGCCTTATCCGGAATGGCAACACCAGGGCGTGTCTCTGTCCGCCAACCTGGACGTACTCCAAACCCGTACGGTGGGCAAAGCACCCATCCATCTATTATGGCTGGACGCGCAACACCAGCCCAGCCGGCAATGTCCGGGTATTCACAGACACCACTTGCTGGGTATCAAACCCCCTTTGGACAGAGAGCCGCGCCGCCTCCCACTGGTTTTGGACAAACTAGCTCAGTTGGTATGAATCCGCGACCGGCACTGATCCAGAACGACGGTGGGTGGGGCGCGGGTTCATCTGGGGGGTGGTAAAGTAGACTTGTTAGCTTAGCTAGGGCAGCTCTCTATCATATACTACATTGTTTTCCTTTTTTTTTGTGTTCATGTCGCTTCACTTGCTCACCCTATATCTACTGCATGTAATGACCAAATTTGTGTCGTGTGATTATGATTGACCACGTGGAACAATGCACGACGCCATAGCTCTTTTGAGACCCTAGGACGCTAGCTAGGAATACTGCGGACACGGCGTCAGTCGCAGGCTATCGATATTCATTACCTCCATGTCCTCAGAGTTTGAACTACACGACCTGTCTAAGAAGGGCCAGGTAGGGTCACAGCGGATAGATACAGCCCCAGATCCTTCCTCTCGACCGCCCACATATCCAGAAGAGACCGACCCAAAGGAGAGCGCGACCGCCTCATGGGCTTGGGGTACATCCATAATGTTCGTAGATCATTCCAACATCCTAAGCCTATGCAGAACACCCTGACAACTTTGGCACAGTTTGTCGGCATGGTCCTCTGTGCTGATATTTCTACCCCGTCTCCTTCTGTTCGCCGCCGGACAACCTCAACACTTGACACCATTGGAATCCTTTTTGGCACTGCATTTTGGCCTCCTCTTGGCCTCTTTGGCCGTAGGCCTTGTCATCAATGTGATGACTTTGCTTGCTCCGGCCTCTCCTAGATGTGACACTTACAAACCAATCAATCCACTGTAGATCCCTTCAAGTTCTACTGACCCCGGGTGTATCCCTGCACGTGACAAAGGCTCGGCAGCTCACCCCCTTATTGCACCCTTTACGTCCTTCTCGCTCCTGAGCGCCTTCCTGTCATATAATACTACCGGTGCTGGCAACCTACCCAAATTCTATTCGGCATTTACAGGGTTGGTAGGGATTTGGGGCCTTTGGGTTGTAAGTGGCTTGCACTAATTGGACCACCTATCAATTGTTTACCTGGTCCCTGGCGACAAATCAGATTACATTCGCAGGACCTAAGCTCGTTTCTAGAAAGACAGGAATTGACAAGCACACGAGCGCCTTCATCTTTGGAAACAAATCCTCTGCGTCGGAACAGAAGAAGTTGTGGAAACGAGAACAAAAAGGGAAGGGGCATTGACAACCGTATATCGGGTCGTCTTCATGTAGGGTCATAGTCAGCTTGGTCTTACTGGGCACATGTACGACGTACAGAAGGTTTGTACCTACCTCGCCCGGGCATATTACTCGATCTCCCCATGAGGCGACAAGGTTAACACACTCGTGTCAAGCCGTGAACACCACACGCTCGGCTTCCGGTAGGTGCCTACCGCCCCCCTGCACCTCTTCCCATGCCCATCATCTTGAACATGTCAGCCATATTTGGCATACCTCCTCCCAATCCCCCGAGGCCGCCTAGACCGCCCATCTGACCCATCATACGTTGCATTTCCTCCATGTCCATGTCGCCGCCGCCTTGGCTTTGCATCAATGTCTTCAGCATTTCCTGAACGCCACCCCCACTCCTCATCTGTCGTTGCATCTGTTGAAGCATGCCGGGTGGTAGCGAGTTCTGAGTAACAAAGTGCGACATTGAATTTTTTGATAATACACGACAACGTATCAACAGACGTACTTGCATTGCTTGGATTTGTGCAGGGGTTGGCATACCGCCCGCTCCACGTCCGCGTCCACCCGCGGCACTTTGGATCTTTTGCATGGCTTGAAGCCATCCATTCTTACCGCCCGCTTGCTTCGCCATGTTCGCCATCATACGGTATTGACAGAGCAACTCTTCAACCTCCCGTACGGTTGTCCCACTGCCGCGTGCAATCCGCGACACGCGCCAGGTGAGACCGACGGGCTTCCCATCCTTTCCAAACTCCATGAACAGAGAACCATCTGAATCCAGCTCCGTTGAAGACATGCTGTCTGTAATGTAAATCATGCGTTTCATGCGGAGTGCACCCTCTTCGTCAGAACCTTGAAGGAGGTCTTGAGGAAGGCCTGGAATCATCGATGTGATTTTGGATAAAGGTCCCCTGGAAACTTCGTCTGTACTTGAAATAACAACGTTCACATAGGAGCCACGTACAAATTCATGACATTCTGGATTTGCTCTCGCCAGTCGCGGATGCTCAATTTTCCCTCCTCGAGCTTCTTGGCCATCTCCTTCTGTCGATCGGGGTTTTGGGTGGCCAGATCTTGCATGTGTTCCATCAGGCCCTGCACGTCACCAAGGCCTAGAAGCTTCGATATGAAAGGTTGGGGCGCAAATCGGTCTAGGTCTGTTAGATGTTCGCCCGTCCCTAGGAATATGATAGGCGTCTTTGTAGCAGCAACACTAGAAAGAAAGAAGAAAACGTAAACCGCATTATACTCGCACGGCGAAATCACCTACGCAGAGATCGCTCCTCCACCCTTAGCATGACCATCCATCTTCGTGACAATAATGGCGCCAAAATCAGCGCTCTCTTTGAAAGCGCGGCTCTGTGCCTCCGCCGCCTGACCTGAAAGTAATTTCAGCAAGAGACGTAATGGAACGCACGACCATCTACCTATACTCGCGTCCAAGACCAGCACGGTCATGTCAGGTTTGACAGCACTGCCGATCTGCTTCATCTCTTCGAAGAGTTCGCTTTCTTGTTTATGCCGTCCGGAAGTGTCGACGATAATTACCTCAAATTTCTCCTTCTTGAACTTAGCGACTCCTTGTGCCGCAATTGCTACAGGGTCGGTCTCCGTGTATGAACCGAAGTAAGCAACTTTGGCCTTGGTGGCGGACTGGCGGGTTTGATCAAAAGCACCAGCGCGAAACGTGTCAGCGCAGACGATTGAAGATTTGAATCCACGCTTCTGATAGTGTACAGCTAACTTGGTACATGTCGTCGTCTTGCCATTACCCTATAACAGGATCAGCGATGGGGTAACGGGAACATTATTGCTATATGCTTACCTTGCAAACCGACGGCCATGATCACATTCGTATAACCCTTTTTGGGTTTATAGGGATCTATCCCTGGGTCTACAAGATTGACGAGCTCATCAAAGACTGCCTATGGAGATGGTCAGAAACACGAATGCAAGTCCGCACAGAACGATACTACCTTTTGTACAACGTTTTTTCTATTTGTTTCCCTAGATTTCTCCCCAGAACTTTCGAATGCGGCTTTCACTTTGATGCGTACTTTTTGTCGTAGTTGGGAGACCAATTTGACGTTGACATCAGACTCGAGTAGTGCAGCACAGACTTCCTTCAAGAGTGCATCTAGGACCTAATACAATACATGTGAATGTATGCGCGGGGAGAGTGAATCCAAGCAACCTTTTCGTCAACTACAGATACTCGGTTGAGGGAAGAAAGGGCTGCGTTGAGCTTTCTGCCTAAGTCGGAGAGCACCATGGCATATACAGACTTAGAGCAACGAACGGTAGCAGTGAGCCTACTTCCGCCCCGGTCCGCCGCGTCCGCGTCGATCCCTGCTTGGTCTTCTTCTACACACGCTCCAGTCTACAATGCCCGGCAGCGACAGCGAAGAGGATATAGATGACGTTGAATTTGACAATGATGGAGAGGAAGATATTGATCAGGAGATATTCGAAGCAATCGAGGCAGGTGCGGAAGATGCTACGGACGGTGACCCGGTCGGCTCTTCCAACCACCTCAATAGCGTACCGCTGACTGCTTTTCCATAGGACTCTCATGACGAGGAATCTGAGGACGAGGAGGACGAGGAGGACGAAGAGGATGAAGCTGTCCTCGATTCGGGTGCCCCAGAGATTATCGAGTCTCCTGTCGCCCCACTACTTGCATCTGCAGCGATCCCAGCGAAGCGCCCGTCTTCGCCTCTCGCGGCGCAGAGGCCACCAGAAGGTGTGCACTGCTTCAGATCCTACGGATTATTATTGCCGACAAACTTGCGAAAGATCTAACACCACCCTCGCAAAGGACTCGCTCACTCTCCCCTTCACACACGCGCCGTTCCCAGCTGCGGCCCTCGGTTCTATATCCCCGTTCATATACCGTAGAGGCTATCTGCGCCTTACCTCACCCAGTACCGACACATTCCCTTGCTGCTACCCCATGCATGACCCACTTCCTCACGGGCTCGGAAGATGGTTACATTCGCGACTACGACATATTCTCTGCCGTAAATGGGAAAAACTTTTTGACTGCCCCTCAACGTCACCACGCAGGAGTGGTCGAAGGCAGCCTCAAAGCCGGTCAAGTCAGGTCGTGGTGGGAGAATCCAGAAGCCCCCATGTCGACTCCGAATGCCGAGCGTTCACCTGTCCACAGTCTAGCCTTGCACGGTGACGCCTTGTGGTGCCTGTCGGGGACTCATGCAGGTGCCTTGTTTGAAGGACATGGTCTGTCTGTGATTCATCTAATCTCTTGACAGGACAGATCAATCTTTTCACCGTTAGGCACGACCCAGGTCGTTTCTTTCAGGACATGCAGGGCCATCGCGGCCCTGTGTCAGCGCTTTCGCTTCAGCACGACGAGCGCGGCTTTTTCTCCGCCGGCTGGGATGGCCAAGCCCTGGTGCGTTGTATATTTCCATTAGCGGATAATCAAATTATCATTAACTTCTTCTGTACTAGCAATGGGACCTTGATACAGGCCAGGTGGCACGTCGCTTCGTCGCCCACGGTGCGCAACTAGCCGCACTTGCAGTTCGTCCGCTGAGCTCCGATTATCCCAACGTGCCTCCCCAATTCAGCCAGTTCAAGAACACCACTACTTCAGCCGACCACGGACAGCTGGGCCGATCATCCCGTTCTGCAACCGTAGATGATGCTTCAAACAATCCAAACGCGCCAGGTGGTGGGTGCACACCTTGGCTTTCCACTGATCAGGGTTCTAATGACCCTGCAGAAGCCCGATCCCATTTGCCCGTGGATGCGGAAGCACATTCAGAGACCGACTCCTTATTTGGTGATGAACCTGATGCCGAAGGAGAACCCGACAATACTTCACCCGATGGGGCGTCATCGGCGCCGCCATTGTCCGTCCCTTCCGCAGGTCCCCCTCAGCTTTTGCCCGCACCTCTTGCGGTCCAAAGTCCTAAACCTCCCCCTATACCAGCGCCAGCACCCAAAAACGCGCCTCCCATCTTGGATGCGGCTTCTTACGGAGCATTTTCTCCAGACATTATCATGACGGCAGCCATGGATGGGCAAGTGGTTTTGTGGGATTGCCGAGTCCCTTCTGGTGCCGGATATGGGGTGGGCCGGCTATGGATGAGTGAAAAAACACCCCCGTGGTGTCTCTCGGTACGGCATCAAATTCTACCTAAATGCATTTAGTGTCTTGTGATACCCGCCGAGTGCGGAGACGTTGCTAAATTTTACTTGTTAGGCTTGCTGGTCCCCCAATGGTGGCCAGATCTTCGCAGGAAGACGGAATGGTACTGTCGACGTGTGGGATGTCAGGCAAATCGGACGGTCTGGTCCCGCGGAGACACCCCGTCTTCTAAAGACGCTCAGGAATCCGCCTAGCTCTGGGATTGTCAGCTGTGTCGTTGCATTCCCGGACGGGCGTCACATCGCTTGGTAAGTGGCGCGCATCTGGTGACGATTAAGAAGGGGGCGTTGGCCCCAGGACTAGGTCATACTCGACCTTCGCTTCTTTCTATTAGCCCATTCTACCAGCGATTGATGGATGCCTTTTTTCAGTGCCTGTAGTGATAATATTCGGCTGTGGAATGCGGCAGAGGCCGGGGAGGGTGAAGCTAAAGGACGAATGCAGTTTAAGATTATTCCGGGGCATCATGGGGGAATGGTGTCTCAAATGCGTGAGTCATAAACCGAGGAGTTGCACACTTGGAGGTTCTGATTTAGCTATGGTCCCATTCAGTGGTTGATCCGGCTGGTCGGTTCCTCATAAGCGCTAGCGGGAACAGGGGATGGCACGGGGAAGCCACGAGAACGGTATTTGTGCACGACATCAAGCCGATTGTGCCGGTTGTATAAAGCATAATCTTGTGAAATTCTATTGCTTTCCATAATACGCGGCGTTTTCGTTGTCGAAGGTCGATTCTCGGGAGGGGTAAATAGTGAACTTTTCAAGGTGTTATTTCATTTGAAATGGGTTATAGTCCGATTAGATCTTTACACACGCCCTGGAAGTATATCAACCCCTCGACCGAAACACCTCAAAAGCTGCTACGCGCCCCATTTCTCCCTTCTCCTCCAGCGTCCATGTGCATTGAGTGCGTTCTCCCCGAGCTGGTAAACCTCACGCCGCATGACCATGACCGGTTCTACCGCCTCGTCGGTGGCAGGCGGTGTAACAATCTCAACCACAACTATGTGATGCCAGCCGATGAGGACGAGTTGAGGGTACGTTCGCGGATCACAATGTTGTGCAACGGAGAATGATGATGATAATTGATGATAATTTTTTTTGATTTGATATTGATGATGTTCATATGGTGATGACACGTGTGTCCACAGCGATTTGAGCTGTTTCACAGGATGATCCGATTCGTTTTTGGCAATAAAGTTTACGTCGGACCAGTGGAGAATGTGCTGTCTCCTGATCGTGATACAGGTGGGGAAAAGCTCCGAGTTCTGGACATGGGTACCGGTGGGGGACTTTGGTAAGTTAATTGAACCTTATGATATGATATGATTGTATGCTTACGGGACTCTATTCAATCCACCTCCAGGGCGGTTGACATGGCTGACGAATTCCCCCACGTCGAGGTCACGGGTGTGGACCTCGCTCCTCTCCAACCCCGGTAAGTTCAAAGTGCTGACGTGAAATACCTCATCCAGCCATCTCACATGCTGGCCCCCACAGGATGGTACCTTCCAATTGCACGTTAGTACTGACGGCATCACTTGATGACTATTCCTGATCCTCCAACCCCGTGCGCTCTCTGGGTTACTTCCTTTCCTTCCACCAAGTTAGGTTCGAACTCTGTGACCTTGACGCCCGCTGCCTGCCATACCCATCTAATTCATATGATGTCGTACACGCTCGCAACATGCACTCAGGGGTATGGTCGCGTGCCACTTTTGGTTTTGCCGAGCGCTCACTAACTCTCCTCTTAGATCCACGACTACCCACATTTCTTACACGAACTCACCCGAATCCTTCGCCCCGGTGGCGTGCTTATTCTTATTGAGTTCGACCTTCGTCCCATCGCGGACGGAAAGTTCACATCTGCCGATGCTAAGTCCGGGATCCCCGGCTGGTGTGCTCTGTCGGAGGAAATTCAGCGCGCGCTGACGATGAGTGGGGTTGATGTCACGGTTCCAGGACGCATGGGAGAACTCGTCCACGATCTCGGGTGGTATGACCAGGTCTTCCAACAGCATGCCGACATCCCTGTTGGTTTTTGGCCAAAAGGTACCTTTGTCTTGGTTTGTGTACCTTGCGCCTTGTTCATCATCACGTAGATCCGACCCTTCTGACTGTAGGCCAACTTGCTTGGATGGAATCCGACTTGCTTATCCTCGCCCTCCGACCTCTTTTGTTGTCATCGGGTTTATCTGAGAAAGAGGTCAAGGTGCTTATCGAGGCAGCACAGAGAGACTTGTATTTTCCCCTCGTTCATATCGAAAACAGGTTACATGTGGTTCACGCAATCAAAAGTGTGTAAGCATTGTACAACCTATGGCACCTACCGCATACCGTTATTTCCCGCTCTCCTTTCTGCTCCAACAGCAAAATATTGATACTCCCTCACTTATACCCTGTAACTTGTCACCATCGCCAATCACATTCGTACAGCCACACAGCATATCATAAAGCGGTCGTAACGTCTCTATTCCCTCCGAATACATAAAGGAACGGCCAGCGCAAAACCCGCACAAGCAGTGACCGAGACCCGTCAGTCGGAGATGGAGTAACGTAAGAAGGAAAGAGCCAACAAGAATAACGCGAGCAGCAACCGACAACCCACAGCAGTTTCACCGAGAACACCCACATGAGTCTGGCGAAAGCTACTCAGACCGCACCGGCCGTAACGTCATCTCTCTGAGTGAACTCCTGCAAAACTGTTAAGGCCTCATTAACTTTGGCGGCCATGGCATCTGGGGACTCGAGTAAATGCAACAATTCCGAGTTGTCCATCTCGAGAAGCATCCCCGTAATTTTTCCGGCAAGTTCGGGTTGCGCGCTGGATTCAAAATGGAGATAAGTAGGTAGGCCAACTAGGCCAACCAAGACGAATACTTACGGAACAATCCTCATATAGATAACCTCGCCGAGCATCTGTTTTTGCTCCATCGGAGATGCATTGGATAGGAGAGAGGTATCCAAGGGTACGGCAGCAGTACCCGCCGCAGGAGGGGCGGCACCAGCCTGGGGCGGCGGAGGTCCATTGCGGGGGACAGGTGGGTTACTCTTGAAGCCTTGCGGAGGTCGGCCAGCGGTCGGGGTGACACCAGGAGTCCCGCGGGGAGGCGGGATGCTCCCTTGAGGGCCAGGGCGAGGACCAGGAGCACTGCTAGCAGCGGGCGCTCCGGTCCCACGCGGAATACCAGGTTGGTTGGTCGGGGCACCTTCACGAGGAATGGGAGGACGAGATACCCCGCGTGGGTACCCAGGAATACTACCATAACTTTGGGGAGGTGCTTGGCCGTATGGGTTAGGAATGGGCATTCCTAAGCATCATGGTAAGAAAGCATCCCATACTTGGTCTACGGAAGCGTACCTGGTTGAGGATATCCCATTACGCCACGTTGGCCTTGCGGGGGATATGCCCCCGGAGGACCAGGCGGATAATACATGGGTCCATTGATATAGCCACCGGGAAGGCCCGCCGCCGCCGCCTGCTGCAACCTGATCTGATTACGCTGAGCAATCTGACTTTCTAGTTGTTGCCTGCGGACTTCACGTCGCTGGGCAAGGGAAACATAGAGAGGCTTGGTCCCAATTATTTTGTTGTTCATCTCGGCAACGGCCTTAGTAGCTTCATCAGGAGATGAAAAGCAAACGAAGCCGAACCCTTTAGAGGTCCCCTTCTCGTCGCACATGACCTTGCAGCTGGTGATTGTGCCGAAGGGCTCAAACTCGGCGCGAAGCTTCTCGTCATCAATATCGTCCTCGAGATTCTTGATGTAGAGGTTAACGCCTTGATATTTACCCATCTTCTCCTGTTTTGCTGCTTCATATGTTTTCCGCAATTCGTCTTCACGCTCTGCCTTCTTCTGAGCACGAGAGACGAAGAGCTTCTTCCCCTTTAATTCAGTGTCGTGAAGGCCATCCACAGCCGCTTGAGCCTGATCATGAATTTCGAAATTGACGAAGCCGAAACCTTTGCTCCGACCCTCGTCATCTAGTTGTATGACAGCAGAAGTGACCGTCCCATATCTTTGGAACACTTCGACAAGCTCGTCCTGGGTCACGTCAGGATCGATATTTTTGACATACAGGTTCGTGAACTGTGCACGAATTTCCTCAAGCTTAGACTGACGTTCCTGTAAACAACATGAGGAAAGTGAAGAACACTTATTACGAAGTTCCCACACCTTGCGAGAAATGTGATGCCCAACGTAGACTTTCTTGTCGTTGAGAAGCATCCCATTGACGGCTTTGATAGCAGTGTCGGCGGCCTCAGCGGTCTCATAGTGGACATAGCCATAACCACGAGAGCGGCCCTGCTCGTCGGTGGCTACCTTGCAAGATAGAACGTTGCCGAATGCAGCAAAGGTATCGTGGAGAGCCTAATGGTGGTCAGTAGGTTCACTTATCGAGGATTAACAGTTAGCAAACCTTGTTGTCAATAGCCTCGTCCAGATTCTTGATGAAGATGTTGCCTTGCCCAGTCTTACGCAGGGCAGGGTCACGCTGAGACCACATTATACGGCTAGATGCGATGATGAGCCCAACGTAGAAGACCCTAATACAAACAATAATACTGACCAGGCACGCCCTTTGATCAAGGAGTAGTTTAGCTGTTCCAAGGCACGCTCGCCTAATAGCCAAGACGTGAGACCTCATAGCGTCAGAAGGGCGTGTACACCTACCATCACTGGCGTTGAGATAATTGACATAAGCATAACCCAAAGAACGACGTGTGACAGCATCACGGCAAACGCGAATGCTGTGAAAACACAGGCATCGGAATCAATTCACAGCTCTACGGAAGGCGGTATACATATTGAGACTCACCTTGCGACTGGACCGATCATATTGAAAATCTCAAATAGCATGGCCTCAGTAACGGTGGTATCCAGTTCACCGACATACAGAGAAGCAGAGGGAGCGGACGTCACAGACGGCGGAGGAGGGTTGTAAGAAGGCGCAGCCGGGGGCGGGATCGCAGGGGCATCAGGGACCTGAGAAGTAACCTCCGGGGCTGGGATGGGCGAGGCAGACATTTTTTATGTTTTAAGTGCGGGTTGGGTGGGTCGTTACTGCTTTATGGGTTTTTCTGGGAACTACGGTCAACAGATGGTTGGAACAGAAAACAGATACCAGTTAGCATACCAAGGAAAGAGATGAAACAACCGCTTTGTGAATATGTTTTTTAAGTTTTTTTGGTTTTCGATTTTGCTTTTGGCTGGATAGAAAGAATAAACTAATGCGAACAAAACAGAAGATCTGTGAAGGCCGACCTTAGATGACGATGATGGGTTGAAGGGAAAAAAAAAAAAAAAGATTGGCCAACGACTGTTTCATTCCAGCGTTCAATCTCCGACCGGTGCACACACTTTGCCTTACTGAGCCCATGAGAACGTAGAAGCTCGCGTAGAAGCGCATACATTTGGACTATCATACTGTGTTATATAGCTCAAGGAGGGGAAGAAACCAAAAAAAAAAATATCGCTATCCTCGCGTAAAGTAAGACTTCGCTCCTTGCGTCGCCAGCTCAGATTTGGCCTGAGAAACAAAATGTCAGCAATACAGTCACATTTTTGTTTAGAACTTACCTTTTCCATCGTATGACCTGCGGCGGTGTGATGTGTCCATATCTGTCCTAAAAGTGAGTGGCCAGACAGATGCAAAACAGGTGAGAGAACTTGCCTGCCGGTAATAAAAGGCATTTCCTAGGCCTTGAATCGCCCATCCGACGGTGGCGATGACGCCAAGTATTCCAGCCACTATTGCGCCATGTGAGAATCTCTGGGCTGTCTGGATTATGCCGGCGGAGCCGGTGCTAGTGTGGAATGACCGAGAATAAGGGATAATTTATGGAGACAAGGTTATGGAATTACCTCGGAATGCCAAGTAGCCTACAACGCCGGATCAAATTAATATGAGCCGGCGGAGAAAAGATACAGAGGCGCTCACATGTACAAACTGAAAACTAAGTGCCAGCCGCCGAAGAAAAAGTAAATATCTGCGAGAAGTTAGCTAGTATAGGGGGGATGTAGTGAAGCCACACATACAGTAATACAACGATTGTTCCTGGTGGCTTTCAGCATGGTCGGCTAATCAAGAAAAGAGGAAACTCACTTTCATATATCCGTTGTAGATCGGTCTGGTCATGTAAATGGGTGATATCACATAAGTGATACAAAAATACAAAGTCTTACCTGTACCACAGTAAGAACGACAGAACGCTAATTACCGGGATGAAGCTAATACAAGGAAATGGATTGCCGTCAGTCAACCAGGAGGTAGTAGGCCCAATAGGTACGCACATGATGCTGACAATTAGATCTTTTATCCCATCAGACCCCCCTGAGGTTAGAACAAATATGCAGGCAACCATGTTGACGATCAACGTTCCAGCAAGGACGAGCCATAGGAGGTAGAGTCGTGTGATGAGGGGCCTAGATGCTTCAGGTATTTCCACCGCAATCTCATGGTAAACGAGAGGAAAGACTGCAGCATGTATGGGCGGAGATGAGCATGCTTAGGAAACGTGTATGGGGTACAGTGAGTACTCACAGGGGGGCCAGTTGTTGCGACCTTGCTTTCGGATGGTTTCAGCCTTTTGGTGTAACTCACGCTCTCTTCTCTCCAAGTCTCGCTCCCGACGCTCAAGGTCAGTGGTTCGTGAAGCGGTAATTTCTGGTGAATATTGTGGCGTTTTGTTGACCGAATCTTGGTCTGCGAAAGGGTCGTCGAACGGGTTCACGTCAAGAGAAGCTGAGGAGCCAAAAGGATCTTTTGTGAAACCTGACGGTAAATAGTGCATGTAGTGACATAGCGGGGAGAATTACAGCACGTACCTGAGGTCATGTTGGGAGGATGTGGGAAGGGCAGATGATGGGACAATTCCGCGCGGCGCGGAGGACGATGCCGGAGACGCCGCAACACTGCAGCTGCGCGACGAGGGTGTGACTATTATAGCAACTGCTGCACCCCATGTCACCTACCTTCGCAACACGCATATATCCCGGGTCGCCTTCAATCAAAAAGAACAATGGCATATCCGTATAAAATTCATTTATCTCTTGATCATCTTTATTCACATTCCCTCCCACCTCCCCTTTTCCTCTCCCCCATCTCCCCCACTTTCTCCCCCCACTTCTCCCTTTCATCTTTCTCCCGCGCCGTTCCCTCACGTCTCCAGGGTGTGTCCTCCCTCTTTTCATCAGCACACCTACAATTAACACCTGTCTCCTAGCTCCATCCCTTTGCCACTCTCTTAAGCAGTCCTATCCCTCGACATCCCACTCGTTCTCCATTCTCTTCTAGCAACATCCCCACTGTCTCTTTTACAATGGTTCGCGTCCTATCCATCACTTCTCTTGCCCTTGCTGCCGCATCTGCCGTATCTGGCCTTGTTGTGCCTCGCCTGAGCCCACCTAAAGGCTGGGAAACTGATATTCTTGAGGTTTGTCCACTATTCGGTTGCCCTGTTGTTGTTTTCCCGACCTCGTTTCGCAGCCGTATGAACAGTATCACGAACGGTACTTGGCTCTCGATTGTCAGGATAAGCACGGTCAGCCGTTCTTTGACCAGTGTTGCCACCCGTTGTTGGTATGATCATCAGGTTGATCCCTGCGTTGTAATCTTCTCATATACCTCAAAGGCCACTCAGAAGCTCGAGTCACGTCCTCCTCAGTGTATCCCCGATGATTGTGATGACGGAAGCGACAATACTTCCACCATTCCTCCTTCTTCGAGCCCCACTAACGTGACGCCTACGCCAACTTATGTACCCCCAAAGTCGACACACACTCCCGAGCCGTCTTCGTCTACTTCATCTACTAAGCCGCCTCCGTCCACTTCTGCCCCCAAGCCGTCTCCATCTACCTCATCTACTCCCAAGCCCAAGGCCAGTCCCACCCCCGTTTCCCATAGTCCCGAGGGCAGTAGTAGTAGTGAAGTCAATACTGGTGGCCAGTACGTGCGCCCCATTCTCTTTGCTAATTCCTCATTATGTACGTCCTCCTAGGGCTACTTTCTTTCGCCAGAACGGTGTTGCTGGCGCATGCGGAAAGGTACACAGCGACGACGACCTTATTTGCGCAATGGGTGAGTACTCATTCATAGCTAATATTCGCGCCACCTGAACTTCACCCCCCACAAGACCAAATTCGCTACGGCGATCCAGGCGCTAAGTCTGCTCTCTGTGGGAAGCAGGTCCGGATAACTAACACTGAGAACGGCAAAACTGTAACCGTGACCGTTGCGGACGACTGCCCGACCTGCAAAAACGCAAACTCCATTGACCTATCCGTGGCCGCTTTTAAAGCCATCGCAACGCTGGAGCAAGGCGTTGCCTCCATTGCATGGTCCTTCGTCTGACGGCTGTCCTCATTTATCAACACTTTAAACCGTTCCTTCCTTGCGTTGATCGTTCCAAGTTTTTCTCCTGGGGGCCGTGCCCCTTTGTGTAGAGGCCGTGCTTGTTGAGAGGTGACGAGCTTTGTTGCGGGATTGACGACCCTGGCGGTGATGGCCCATTAACGAGAACCTCACTCCCGCTCGTGCGCGTTGCTACATATTCCATTCTTATCCCTTGTTTTGGCTGGTCTTTTTATTGTTTCATTATTTCCTGATGTGCATGTAGTCCACGGTTGTCAACTTGCTAGCAATTTGTTGTGGATGCTGGTTCCACGTGCATTGTTTCCCTAGGTGGAAGTTTTGATACATTTTTGGTCCATAGTAATAATGAATACGCATGGCTTGGCGCCAACTCTGTCATTCGTCCGAGCTCGTCCTGTGAACGGTGAACGTTGAACTGTCATTACGATTGCTACCATCATGATTCAGTCCACGCTTAACAAACTTCTTGTTGTCGGGGGTAACGGATTCATTGGTCTGCCCTTTCTTCCACTACGCGTTCCAGAGTAAAATAGACACCGTTTAGGCTCTGCGGTCTGTCGAGCAGCCCTACGTCACGGCTACCAGGTCACCAGTATCAGGTAAGCAGCAGACAGACAAGTTCTTTCTTTTCTTTGCAGTTTGAAAAACGAACGCGCGCTGCAGCTCGTCTGGGCGCCCCTTCCAGACCCCAAAGGGCCACACACCTGCTTGGACCGAAAAGGTGAAGACCCCAAGATACCGTCTCATCGCAATTGACATCGTATCACCCTGATTTCCCGTCTAGGTGGAGTGGTTGACGGCGAACGCTCTCCGGCCTGAGACATATTCCCACCTGTTGCCTGGCGTGTCGGCAGGTTGTGCATACTCTGGGCACACTCTTGGCGGATACCAGCTACAAAGACGCGCTGCGGAGACAAGACTTGGCGAGCGCAGCGGGAAGCATTATTCGGGGTCTTACGAGTGCCGGTGGCAACCCGCTCGAGGAACACCAAAATGCTTATGAGACCTTAAACAGGGACTCGGGTCCGTGATGCTCGGATGATTCGTGCTGTTAAAGATATTTTTTCTGACGTGCAGAGCAGCCGTACGAGTCGCGACGGCATTCGTGAATAGCAACGCAGATCATGCAGGGACACAGCACCCACGTCCCTTTATCTACATCTCGGCAGAAGACATATTTCGACCCGTCATACCTGCTGCGTATATCGAAACCAAACGAGAAGCAGAGGAACAAATAGAACGCGCAATCGAGAGGCGAACAAATTACCGTGGAGTGTATTTACGACCGAGTAAGTGGCGTGCCGAGGACCAGATCGTGGATTGAATGTTTGTCAGGCCTTGTATATCACCCCCACCTCAGGCCGTACACGGCTGCTATTGCGGCACTACTCGACGTATCGTCCACGGTGCAGTCTAAGCTTTCCAGAGGGATACCTACTCCCTCGGACGTACTCCACGGGTTGTCGCAAACGTTGGTTGGGGGACCGTCGGCCCTTGATTCGAT
Organism: Lactarius indigo; assembly: GCA_025766275.1. Taxonomy (NCBI): domain Eukaryota; kingdom Fungi; phylum Basidiomycota; class Agaricomycetes; order Russulales; family Russulaceae; genus Lactarius; species Lactarius indigo. The sequence goes on along the minus strand of JAFKAC010000002.1, from coordinate 2,137,117 downwards.
CGCAAGGGCGCTCTCTCTGCCCCCTATACACGTCGACCACGTTGCGGAGGCCATCTGTGTCGCGGCGTCCAGCGAAAGGCCTGATGTGCAAGGGGTGTATGGAGTGCGAGAGATGCGGGAGTTAATCAATTCAGCGCGATCTTATCTAATCACGAGTTTGTCGGATCGGGGTTCAGGTCGGGTTAATTCGTATTGGGGTCTGGGGTAAATTGTCGGTCGCTTTCGTTCGGCCCAACGATGACCTCGCTCTGCCTCCGTCCCAATACCCGTCGTAGAATATGTACCCGCGAGTTCTCCACAACTTCTCGCTCTAAGACTGCCCTTCCGTTTTTGTTGGGCAATTCTCGTTCAGCTGCCGCTCCTGATGCGGATTCGGGCCCGGATTCATCCCACCCCAACGGTAGGGTATTGCGCATGATCATGTTCGGCAAGCCTGGTGCAGGCAAAGGCACCCTCACTGCGCGCCTTGCGCGAAAGCACGATGTCCTATCCATCTCCACAGGCGATCTGTTGAGACAGCACATCGCCGAAAAGTGAGCAGAACAACAACTTTTGTGCCTCCGTCTCCGTTTAACCGTATTGTAACTCCGAAGGACTGAAGTCGGTCAACTCGCTGAGGAAATCGTCGCAAATGGTGGGTTGCTGCCCGATGAGCTCATGCTGAGGGTCGTGTCAAGCAAACTCGATACCCTTCGTCATAAAGTGCGTGACATGACCATTGATGAGTAATGGATACTGATTTACAAGTTTCTCAGCACTGGATATTAGACGGCTTTCCTCGGACGGTTGGCCAAGGAAAACTTCTTGACGCACATCTTCGGTTAGCGGGACTTATCATCATCTATGACCGTCTCCCATCTCTGAGTTGTTTGGCCTAGGAAACAAGGACTACCCCTCAGTCTGGTCGTGAATCTTGACGTCCCAGACGAAGTCATTCTCGCTCGCATCTCAGACAGATGGGTCCACCTTCCCTCTGGCCGTGTTTACAACCTCTCCTACAATCGGCCCCGAGTTGATGGGCTCGACGATGAAACCGGCGAACCCCTCACCAAACGGCCTGATGACAACCCAGTGCGTATGGGGGGGTCGTGGGAGAGCAAAATTGCTTCGTGCCTGATATGATGATTCCTTCTTCAGGAAGTTTTTGCTCGTCGCCTCCAACAATTTTACGCGTCGACCTCGCCACTCCTTCAGTACTACGGCTCCCCTCAGACGTCGTTTTCCCCCTGGCTCGAAGCCGAAACTTGTTTCACTGCGTGGAAGTTCATCGGACGAGATTTGGCCCATGTTAGAGCATGCTGTGCGCTCGATCGCACCCAGCCTTAGAGAACGTAGAAAGAGCAGCCTCAGCGAAGTTGTATTGGCGAGAGACGAGGAGCACCGCATGCACAGACCGGGAAACGCAAAGCGGGCACGATCACTGAGCAATCTTATGTATTGTTTACGTGTACCTCTTCGTCCAAGTTGCCCCTGAGTGCAGGGACACGGCCAGCGTCTCGCCATTATTAGATGCCTTCTGATGATGATCTGATGGGTTTGGGCTCTGCCGATTTCAATGCGTTTGCAATATCAATGAACCTTTTTTCTATTGTCATACTGCGCGGGAATCTCTCCTGTACTTCTCCAAGTTCGCAACCTTATTAAGATCCCGCGACTCCAGCATGTCGAGCTTCTCCGCCGTAATAATATCTCTCTTGACCTGGTCAAGGAGCTTGGTCCATGGACTCCGCGGGGTTGGTTCACGTATGATCCGCAGGGTTCGCGCCAACTATGGCATTGGGAAGCATGTCGATGAGCACGGCGACACCCGAAAATTGCGGCGAAAACCTACCTTAGTGTTGGAACCCTCCGGTTGACCGGGCACACGTAGGCGCTTAAGAATGGCCTCGTGCACCGCGGTCTCCAATGTTAAAACTGAATGGATCTCCCGTAAAAAATGGAAGAGGTCCGCAATTACGGACGACGTAGCGCTCCAGAGGGACTAGATCTTTAGGTAAAGCGGGTGTGTCGGGAAATTTGGGTGGCTAAGCACGCACCACATTCTGCCCCTTCAAGTTTAACGCGTCCGCTTCGTGTGCGCTGATGAGATCTGAGAAGGGTGGCCATAGCTCGTTCCAGATAACGAAGGGCCCCGCTTTCGAGACGGCGGCGCGGCCATCAGGTGACTCCGGATCTTGCGACAGCATCAGATCGAGCAGTAGCCATAGCTTCACAGATGCATAGCAATGGTTGATATTTGCCGCTGCGCTCACGAGTCCTTGAGTCGCGGACGAAGACACGGTCAGGGCTTCTCGATACGCGATAACAAAGGACCGAGAAGTGCCCCATCAAGAGAGCTCCGGGGCGAGTAAATTTGTGGGACAATGCAGTCAGCAAGAGCACATTCCACACGTGGATGCTCAATAGTCGAGCGGATTTCTACGTTTTGATCCATGCCAGCTCACGAATCGAATAAATTCTGAGGCGCACCTCTGGAGGCTGCTCCAAAAACAGCTGATGGATGGGTTCTGCATCGATTTCCAAACCATGCAGGACCAGCTTTGCGATGGATAGTGAAGATATTGACCTCGGCTTCCGCATTTCCGCCTTGCAAGTGCGCGTGTTTGCAAGTAGGCAATACCATCCGCCCCCAATTTGATTATTGAGTTTTCCAGGTCCTTGTCATACTCAACTGGTGTTAATACTGGTTTGTGCTATAGCCTAAAGATGCCTTAGTAAATAGCGACCAATCCTAAACCCTACGAGAAGATACCTCAGCTATTGCGGCTAATGTTGATGGTGAGATTCGGCTCTTTCGTCGTAAACCTTCACCATAAGTCTCAAGTATCGTGGACATGATCCGATTGTGTTCGAGCCTGAAATCAGTTGGGGCTGTCTGCTTCCTGATACGAACGTGGAGATGTTTTGCTACTTCTAATATGCGCACGAGGCTCGGCTGATTTGTGATAAATCTGATCAATACCGCTCGGAGTATAGTATCAGTGTAGACTAGAAAATCCTGAGAAGCTTCAAAATGAGTGGAGAACGCCACATGAAGTGACCCATACCCGAGTTTGGGTTGGATTGTTTTCTATGAGGATGCACGTAATTAGAAGCAAGGGACTTGGATCGAAGCTTTCTGCAGACCAATCGGCGGTACGACGAACAATACCTGTGAGGCAAAGCCCTATGTCTGTGGCAGGGTTAGGGGAGCTGTTAAAGTAATAGCGGAGAAACTCACGGCGTACGAGACCCGGATCATAAGCACCGGTGTGGACCTTTTCAATGAAAAGGCTAAGGTTATGCATGACCAACTTGAAGCTTTCTGGGTCGTTCTCAACTATCCTGGAAGCAGTATCTCGCAGAAGGATATCTCTCAAACCCTGGGACTCAGGAGAGCTGCGGATCTTGTTCTCTGTACAGGTCCGGAGGACCTTGAAGAAATTCTCTGTACGTGTTCTCTACGAAGCGTATCAGCAAAGGCAGGCGTACGAACGGCGTGGAAACACCTGCTTTGAATAACGCGATCATTATCCCGTTTTCGGCGAACCTAATTTATACACAGATATTAGCTGGTACCCACACACCGAATTTTCTACCATCACATACATCAGTAGAGCGGTTTCTATGAAGGCCGTTGCTTGGGATGACAGTGGATCTTCTTTACTGGACTTGACATCCGCGATAACTTCCGAACACGCTTCAATACACTCACTGTACCACATGTCACCGGCAAGATTTCGTGAAAGAAAAGACATTACTTACAGGACGAAACTGCCTGCCGTGTTTGGCCACAGCTTGACATATGTCTGCGCTACGGTCAGCGCAAGCTGGCGGAGTTCGTAGCCAAGCTTGGTAGGTACAAGGATTGAGTACCCGACGGACTGCCCTTCGAAGATTCCCTTGTAGGTGTCTGAGAGGTAGACTTTCCATGTCATGTTTATACATCACGAGAAGAAGGCATTCAATGAGCCTCTTCGTCGTCAAAATTGGCAGATCAAGGAGGTCCTCAGATCCGGTAATGAGTGCGAGAGGGATATCCACAAAAATGGACCCGACTAGCAGCGAGGCTGGTGCGTCGTTTGGGGGTAGTGATTCGGTACATTGCGGAAGCGACAAGTGAAAACGGATGAGGAGCATCCAACACAGTTGACAGCTCGTCCATGCAGGGCGACACATCATACGGAGTGTTCCTCGTGTGATCGAACGCAACATAAAATAAATGGCTTCCAGGTACGCGGACGGTTGAGATGTTGGAAAATCCCAAGACATGGACGAGGTGTTTCTTCAACTTGAGCAAGATGGGAAGGTCAATGCTAATCCCGGAACCAATCATTTTCAAGCTCAAGAGCAGAATACAAATCTGAAAACAGTCAGTCGAAGCGGAGCCCAGCATTCTGTACGACGACCCACGTGCAAGGAGGCCACGTCAGGATCAACAGTGACCGAGCTGATGTCAATTTCTGACTGTGGAAATGAATGTACTGTTAAGAGATAGTCTACTAGTAGGAACTCACTGTACGAACAGGCATCAACCTATTCTTATGGTCTTCGCCACTGGGCATGTCATCATCTTCCAAAAGAACCCCGATGATCACATCCCAAGAGAGTACTAGAGAAGGGATAATGTACGCATATAGGCATTTGTCTAACACGGTACGTACCTCTCCAACTAGAAAAGAGCGACTGAAGCTTTATGAGGAAATTGATGAGCCTCAAACGTTCGGACACGGGGGCCTTAACCAAGGCTTCGTTCCAACAGTTTGTGATGGCTTCAAAATGTGCGGGAAGCAATGTTTGTGACCAAGTATCCACCGCAACCTTAACCTCTTCCTGTGGGGTTTTTAGATTATGCAAGGAACAAGTATCTGTGAGTGAAAGTACCTGAGGATCCTGCCACAGTGCAGTAAAGTAACTGTGGAAAATAATTGTCGCGCTAGACTGCCACTGTCTGTCTCCGATAACGAAGGATGGGTTGGTCACATCGAGGATTATACGAAAGAGTTGCTTCATCGTTCGGAGTCTACGCAAGACTGAAGAACCACGAGCTCGGTATTGTAACATTGCCACCTTACCGTGTTTCCCAATGCGTCGCAGAAGACAACGAAGTTTGTAGGAAAGAATCTAGGGGTTGGGGGTCGACAACAAGAATGCGCATAAGAACATTGGGACAGATTGAGAATAGATGGTTAGATTGCATTTCATAGAATGACCATATACTTTCCTATGTGTGAGTAGGCATCAAGTCGTGATATGTTCTGGGCCTCACCAAGGAAGTGAGAACCCCAGCGTTGCGAAGGATGAAGTTATCCACTTCGTACGCTTCCATTAACGAACACTCGTTCACGAAAAGGTAGAAGAACTTCGCAATAACGACGTTGATCTCCCCAAACCCCACGTCGACGTAGTCACCAAGAGCTCGAACAAAGCTCGTATTCACGTGAATTGGGTCTGCAACCATCGACGCCCTTGTGTTCGCGGTTCGTCTGCTTAACACTTGAGCAATGACAGACCGTTGCAACAACAATAAGGCAAACCTCGAGGGTAGTGTAAGTACTTCGCTTTCCATAATCAGACCATAGCTAATGAGGACCCCCCGCGCGCAGCCCGCCAGGAGAAGGCACGTGGCTAATGATAATCGAATGAAATCGGAACTGAATGAAAGGGTCAACTCCAAATATTGTTTCATGACTTTCTGCCTCACGTAGTTCGAGATACAGTTCCTTCACCGAGAGACCTAGATACGTCTGAAGACAAGCGAAGATGCACTGAACTGATTGTGCTGTAGAGCTCTTGTCGACCAAGCGACTTCATCCAGACACAGAGAAACGTAGCATGGACCAGTGGGTACATCTCAGCTACGGAGAACTCGAAGCGGTCGGTGAGAGTTTTGAATCGCTGGAAGACGGCCTCCGGGATGTCGACTGCTGAGAGAGCGAAGACACTCAACCATTGCAGACACCGACCCAGTCCCTCCCTGTCTGTGGATGCTAAATTGAGGACTACGCCCCACGGATTGATGGCCGTGATATTAGAGGCATCTGCCAACGACGCAGTGAAATCGATAGCGCTATTCGACCGGTGGTTCATATTACTTTCCCGATTTAGAAGCCGTTGTAGAGGCACAATCGGCTGCATGTCCCTTCAGTACGAATAATGTCAAGAATAGTGAATTTACTTTATCCAATGGTAGATTCGAGGTAGATTCTAGCCATAGAAGGAAGAGATCGTCGAACGTGGTGAAGACGACGAACGCTTGACAGAGCCTGGTGATGTGACGCAAAGATAAATTCACCTTCGAGGGCTTTAAAAACCATAGATCATCAATAAACCGAGGTTACTCGCCATTTCTTCACCGACCTCGGCGCCAGGCGTGTCTTCTGCGATTTCAACAACCAAATCGAAGCAAGTTTTCCCATAGAACACCGTATCTAGGTCGTGGACTGCGAGCAACCAGGGGGCGGCGTAGCTCCTGAGTAGAGATTTGTGGTGACTACGGTAATCACCGCCATTATTTGATGATGTGGCAAACGATGGTTTTTTCTCAGGACTTGGCCATGGTTGGTGTGAGCCGCTCGTCCGTACGCCAGGAAGCTCTCGTCCGGAGGGGACGTAGTCCCGAAGTATGGTCGCTAATTTGTCATCCTTCACGAGGGTGGGTCAGATGTTTTCCTACGTAATGTAGAGTAGCGTACCTCCGTGAGAATCCAACAAAAAACAGATTTCATGAGTCTACGGAGGGCATAATTTGTCGACATCCCTGTGGGCCACGCCCTTCTGATCAGGAACAAAAAACCGGCTTCATTGACAGAGAGGTCAATATCCGAGAGGCATGCTTCGATGGCAGTCACGAGTATTTCCACGTTGATCGAGAGATCAAGGCTTAGAGGCAACGAAAACAGGCAAAGCGATTCTTGACCTCGCAGGCACCCTCCTGGTTCGATCAAGCGAATCTGAGGGAGCTCAAACAAGCCGACGTGATGCAATTGACCGAGTAACATCTCGACAGCGACATCAAGACGTATCTGAAAGTGGGTAGCAAGCCTATCGCGGAGAATACCAAGAGGACAACATCGTAACTGTGAAGGTGCGAGTCGCGGGTGTCTCTGGCCAAAGTATCGGGGGTCCCATCCACAAGCCTTGTACTCGAGACGAAGAAAACCAGAGTTGACCAGTCAAAAAGTAAGGTCTCCCGTGAGGGAGAACGACTTTCCTGGAAGAAGTCGCTCAACAGATCGGATAGGACAGATGTTTGGGAAAGAGATGTAGCCCGGAAGCGATCAAGGAGAGAACTGAGTTCGAGGTTGAACGACTCGGAAGCCTTGTCCCCACCTTCGATGACGACGGAGCCCAGGGCGAGACCGTTACGCAAAATCTGCAGCTGAGACCAAAGAACGTCCGAGCAAACCATAATCTCTTCACAGTGTAGGAGGGAATCAGGATCGAGCTCTAGCAAGCTCTCAAAATGGCTTCTGAAAGAATTGCGTAGGTTATACGGTGAGATTGTCATGTGGGCCGACGTGAGGGGAACTGTAAGGCACAGTGGAACCTCCACTCCAGTAGGGGCTGTGATACACCTAGCGTGTGCGAAGTGGTTACAACTGTCGCATTTAAGACCTTGACTGTGGAACCCCCATAAGGGTAACTTGCAGATAAAGCAAAGTGCCAGAGTAAACGTGTTGACAACCCTGAAGGTATGGTTCGAGGTGTGTAGTACGTTGAAATGACGATCACTTCTTGGTGGTTGAACGTGGCAGAACCTATGGACGGCCACCCTCTGAGTGCTAGGATCTAGTTTCATAGGATACTGTGTGAGCAGATTGCCGTCAGGGTAGTCATAACAATCAAAGTGTACGACACAGATGCAAAACGGACAGAGGAGCCCAAGCCCAACAATTTGCTTAAGACACGAGCGACACTCTCGCCATATATTCCCATCAAACAGAGTCGGGCCAGAATGTTCTGTGAAACGCCAAAGGACAAACTGATGCGCGTATGGTCGGTATGAAGGCACCGCACCAGCATCGATCAGCGTTTCGAATGGCTTGCTTACGAGGCAGTGGCCAAGTGCTCGAGGCCAATAAGATTGTAGAAGACCGAGAGCAGTAGACCGAGCCCTGTGTGTATGGTATGCGATAACCTCAAGGACGTTTAGAGAAGCGTCGAGTCTCAAGTCGACGATTGTGTCGAACAAGCGGCGTAGTCGACGAACAGTGAACGCTGACACATTGCTGAGGTCGATTGCATCGGAAACGGCGGCCAGGAGAGGTGAAAGGAGCGAAAGAAGACGATAAGATGCGAGTGACTGGCCAGGAGTGCCCTGTGAAGGCACGCAGAGGTTGGCGTAGAATGGCCCGGAGGTCTGACTTTGGGTACCTTCTTGGGAGGTGGGGTGGGTCTCTTCGTATGATTCCACTTGGATAGAAACGATAGCCTGCGGGTCTCCATCAGCTTGGAGCTCAGAGGAATACCCTAGTGACGATAAAGTAGTGAGCAGATAGTCAAGGGACAAAAATTCTTGCTAGACACCTTGGTCGCTCGAGATCTCAGCACTCCCCGTCACAAGACTACGCAAATAAATTTCCTCATGAAGCATATCTCGGAGTATGCCTTCAAAGAATAGAATCAAACGAGGGTACATTTCGGCCTTGAATGTGGTGAATGCTGGCAGAAGAGCAAACCCTACTTGAGAGATAACAGTATCAGACTTAGCGTGCATATGCACAAGCAGTAGCGCGATATCCAGAGAAACCGCCTGTAGAGAGTTTGGCGGCCGCGAAGGACGAGGTGGAGATAATGAGTAGCGGCAGTCCTCCGAGACGATGGATTGAAGAACGAATATGCACTGGGAAAGTAACTCGGTCGATTCAATTCTTGAATACGACAGGCGCCTTGCATCAATGCTAGCGCTGCGCCGTCGTCGACGAAAGGGAGAAGATGGAATTGCGGAGTCGTCACCACTTCCAAATACTGTTGCAGGCGCGCTGTAGGAGTGATGCATGAGAAGCGAATTCAGGAACAGCCTCTTGATGACACACTTATCGTTAAATAATTGCCACCTGTGAGACAGTGAGATCATCAAGACATCTCTCAAGCGGTTCATAAGGTCGAAAGCCAAGTCTGGAGAAAATGCGCGCTCAGAATCGGCTTCACTGTCCAGGTCAGACTGTTGATTAACACTATTTGTCCTTGAAGTGCTCGGTCGTGGGATGATATATTTGGCGACTGGAATCGCCTGAGATGGAAGAGAATGTGGTGAAAGTGGTTTCGGTCTGTGGCGAAGCTGCTCAAGCACGTGTGCTAATAGCTTTTGAGATTCATCTCGTGCCCTGGAAATCACTGGAGGAGGTACAGAAAACGCAGAAGCCGGCGACAAGTGAGGAGAAGGGCTACTTCCAGTGACGCCTTGAGGAGGGCGGAGAGATGCGTGGTCCTTCTCCCTATATGAAAGAGACGGGCCATCACTTGGAGAAATCGATGATTGTATGTCGAGGGCTTCTGAAATCTGCAAGCGAAGGACAGGTACAGAGAGCTTCTCCCTCTGAGACGACATTATTTAATGAACGCCTTTTGTTATCTCGTGTCTGCGTAAGTCGTTCAAGAGCTCGGGTTTGGTGGTGCCACCAGCCTGAGTGCCCACTGGCAGTTCGGGCTAACTTGAATGAGTGAATCGAAGGCATGTCACGTGTGTGGTTACACAACCACACAACTCGCGCTCGTCGTTCGTGCTCATCGTGATTGTGCCAGACATGCCTCGCAGAAAGACCGCCCCTAGTCAGCTTAGGCAGCAGTCTCTCACTGGTTTTCTCAAACCAAATTCTCTGAAGGCCAATGGTTCTCGTGACAACACAGCTCGGACGAAGCCACGGCAGGCTGACAGGACAGCCAGATCTCTTCCTTCCCGAGTACCGGAGCCCTTTGACCAAAGTGATACTGACAGCGGTGTGGAAGCCATCCACTTTGAGCCGAAGAAAATAGCATCATCATCGGATGACGGTGACGATGTCCAGCCCTCCTCTCCTGTGAGGAAGCGCAGAGTGGCGGTCGAAGCTGAGTCGCAGACCGACGGTGAAATGTCAGCGTCTAGTGATTCAGACATGGATACGAAACGAAAGGTCCTATCAAATAAGATGAAATCCCCTCGTTCGCGCAGCCCGAGTATAGAGGTCACTCTTCCTAAGAAGCGGCGGCTAGCCAAAGGGGTCCGACCCCCGAGTCCAGAGGAAACTGACAACTTACTCCTCGAGGTCAACGAAGCAGGCGAATCTCGCTTCGAGTCGTCTGAGGTTTCAACTAATCTCGATCATAGATATTATACAGTCCCGCTTCCGCCACCGCCAGAAACAGACACGTTTCCAACAAAATCTAGAAAAGTTGAAAAGTGAGCAAACGTTGATGGATCAGGGCAATAATAGTGCGATAATAGTGACGGACGCTACTCTACGCCACAGAGAGGAAGCTAAAAATTACCGAATCAAGCGACGAGCAGACAGGTGAAGACGACGGCCATGACAGTCACGAGCCCTTCCAGGGTGCTCAGAAGGATGGTCAAACTGGAGACCCCGATGAAGATGACGACGAAGATGAAGATGATGACGACGACGACGACGACGCAGACGATTTTGTCGTGGAGGACGACGGAGTTGCCATCCCTGAACTCCCTGTGGCCTTTAATCGTCGTACTCACCAAGACTCGAGCCACGATTTCAAGGTGGTTTGTCAGTTGTTCGTGCACCTTGCCATGATGCCAGTGGACGAGCGTCGAGACTTCATGGAACAAATACTAAAGGGTGAGAAACTTGTGATCTTGAAAGTACTAACTAATCGACCGCTAGGTGACGACTACTTTTTGGTCCCGTTCCAGGTTATTCGCAGAAAACTCTCGGACGCCAGGGATTCAGTAGCGTCTTCTATCTGGAGGCGTGATTATAAAGATGCATTGGAACTACTTCCGGACCTCACATTGACGAAACTAGACTTCTCAACTCCCCATTGTGATGCGTGTAACGTTCGCAAGAAGTCAACCGTGGCTGGGTGGTTGAAGGGCACCCCTTACGACAAGCTTTCGTTCGAGGTACGCTTATTCTCTAATATCAACAATTCTCCTAGTTACACTCGCAGCCCATTATCGACGAACGTAACTCGGAGGACCCCGATGACGAAGACCACCGTGTCACCGGTTTCAGTTTCGGCCGCTTTTGTGCAATTCGAACTCAAATCTATCATCGACTGACGCACTGGAGTGTGAGTCGACTTAGCGATGGCTGATAGGGCCAACACACGTCGCTGACGATGTCACAGTATCACCTGTACCAGACTTTGTCCGAAGAAATTGATCTTGTGCAGTGTCCTGGCAAGAAACGACCCTTTAGTCGCTCCTGGAATTTATCTCCACCAGAGGATACCTCCAACCCCGATGATATCACGGAGTGGTTAGACGAAAGGGGCCTTGTGTCAGCAGAGTGGCAAAAATTGTGTGATCTATTGCAGCGTGCTAGTAGCTTGGATTCATGGGAAGGAGGAAGGGATTGATCTATCATACACACCGTGACACCTGGCACCATACCGTTACCGTTACTATTTGATCTGTCACAGAATCACAGATATGTGGCACAGGTGATATTATTGTGTCCACCCGTGACTGTCACACGCACACCATGGCCTACTATTCCTCTCAGTCAGGGCAGCTCCCGACGGCCTCAGGAGCGTATCCGTATAACACCTACTCGTACACTCACCCACAGACAACTGGCGCGTACCCCTATACAGCGGGTGCATACCCAGGAACCGCTGTTACGGGATACGGTGCCGCATGGCCTTATTCTTATAGTTATTACCAGCCTGCTAGCTCACTGCCCAGGCCTGCTACTGCACAGACAACTGCCACTGCCCCGACGGCGATTGTACCTACGGGCGCTCAGCGGACTACCTTCACTTCTTATAACTCTGTATACCCCCGCGAGGTTCCCGCAACTGCTGCGACAAGTGGCACCTCATCTCGCGGATATAAAAAACAGTCCAACTTCAAAGGGTTGTTCACCAAAGAGCGTGCGTTCAGTGTCGCTTCGCGATTTCCACTCGTTTCTCACAAAGGCGCGACTCATTCCAGTCCGCAACTTAATGTTTGGTTTTGGAGACGACCGAAACCCGTCCAATGACACAGTCAACGTCATGGAGGAGATACTCGTGGAGTACATCGCAGACGTAGTAAGTGTCTTTGGTGTTTATCATCGTCTCATTGCAGAATTACGAGTTACCTAGTGTCAAACTGCCCTCGCGCCGACAAAGAAGTCCCGCTTATCAATAGAGGATTTCCGCAGGGCGCTATCGCGACCAGCTGACGCCAAGAAGCTCGCACGGATGGAGGAGTTGTTGTTTATGCAGGAAGATATTAAGCGGGCGAGGGCTCAGTTCAACGATTCTGAGATGAACCAGTCCAAGGGCCTGCCATCGTAATACCAACAGAGGAAAGGGAGGGAGGGAAACGCGTTGTGCTAATACCTCTCCATAGTGGTCAGATGGTGTTTTGAGTCAAGTAACATAACTTCCGACGACCAGGAAGTAGGCTACTGATCCTCCTGAATTGCGTCGTTCGCGTCCGTCGCATCATCTTGACCTGTATCTTCAGGGTCTGCGCCTCTATGTCCCCGCAAGCCTGAAATGCGTGTTAATAAATTGTCTGTATCACGCAATTCTCCCTCACCCCCACTGCCGGCCAATGGTTTCGCGTATTGTTTGAGCCATTCCTCAGACTCCCAGACTAAAGAAGGGACTGCTCAGCACGAGACCGCGACTACAAGTAATATGACTTACTTGCACGATTTCCAGCGGGCTGTTGCACTCCTTTCAAAGGTCTTGCAAGGCTGACTTTCAGAACTCTGCCACGTAGTTCGTTCATATCCATGTTGTCGATAGCGTCTTGTGCGTCACCCGCCGATGAATATGTGACGAAGGCATAACCACGATGCTTCAAATCAGCGGCTACGTCAATGAGCAAGAAGTCAACGACCGTGAAAATAGGCAGACGCACGGTTTTCATGTGGCCGACCCGTTGCATTAGTGGGGAGTTGAACGTCTATAACGTCACCTGGCAAAGTGGTCAACACCAAAAGGACACCATTTGAGACCGAACACACCGAACAAAGAAAATGCTTCCAGAATGATCTCCTCGTTTACATCTTCACCGATGCCTCCGACAAAGACCGTTTTCTTCGCCTTGCTTCCCTCTTCCATGTCGCAGGACAATGATGCCAACTGTGACAGCGTATGGCGGGCCGGCTCCGTCCCAATAATGGTTAACTGGATATATATGGTCCATGGACCAACCCTTCCATCACCCGTCATCGGTCATCCTTCGATGGCATTTGGAACGAGACGGATAGACTTAATAGGCACAAGCGGCTGTCACTAAGATAAGATCGCAGTACAGTACTCTAAGTGATGCCGTAATAAATACCGCTGAGCCTCAGCGAGGTGACGGGTGGCATTTTATAACACGTGCAATTCGTTGTTGCAACATAAGGCCTCTGCGAGAGTGTGAAAGGCGGTAAAGTGCCGGAGAGTGACACGTCGAAAATCCACGGTTCCCATACCCTCACTGAGACAAGTGCTGTTGGATGTGACAACGCATTTATTGATCACTATAGAGGAGAGTAGATGTTGCCCTGTTGAAACAGCACCACTCCGTTCTCAAGCAACTGCCAGTGGGACCAAGTGAAAGATGGGTCAAGTGCAAATCATCGTGATGCATAGGAGAATCGTCGTTTTCGAGCGGCTCTCCTTTTTTGCAATATCCTACATTTAAGACAAGTCTACTTACGAGTTTTCGAGCATGGTGGGCCACTCGCCCACCAGCAGGGACCACGGCTGAGCGTATGAATGTTCACCACGTTCACTCCGGAAGCGAGAGACTGATTAACAAGGGACCCTGGTGTACAACAAACCAGTCCAGGATCGTTCCTTCCCACTCCGCGTGAGTCACCCCGGGTGCCTTAGAGAAGCGAAATCGTCGAAACACCCAGCAAAGAAGCATGCGCATCTCCATCAACGCCAGGTTCTTCCCCGCACAGTTTGCCGGTCCGTATGAGAACGGAAAGAACGCCGCCACGTTGTGCTCTCCAGCAGACGGCGAGCCGGTGCTCAACCATCGTTCTGGCAAAAACGCATCTGGCGTGTGGAAGTTTCGTGGGTCACGGTGAATGCTGTACGTGTGAAGAAAGAGCTGCGTCTCTTCCGGAATGATCCTGCGCATACGTGGTACCGTTAAGAATAATCGGCGGGGAAGTGTGGTTCAACTTGCAGTTTTCCAAGCACTTTTGTGCCTTTACCTTTGCCCAAGGTGCGTTGCGACCCGCTTGGGACTGGTGGTTGAAGGCGAAGTGTCTCATTGCTGTTCACGGCAGCAACAATTAGTTCCTCTGGGTTCGCTTCAATGCACCGCACACCTACATGCAACCATTTAACCATTCCATCTGACTTAATTTCGTTCCGTCCAGAGGTTCTTCTCCACTCGGGAAGGCGCCATCGACTTCCGCCTGCAGGCGCTCGTATGCTAGCGGATTGCATAAGAGGTAGTATAATGCAGCCGTGAGAACACTGCTGGTTGTGTCTGAACCGGCGATGATAGCCAGCATTCCATTCTCCGCAAGCGCGGCGGGAGATTGGCGCTCACTGTCGGGCGTTTCCTCGCCACTCTGTCCTCGTGTTCTGTGAGACGAAAACGCCGGAGACTTGTGCAGGAGCTTACCAAGTAATAGAATAAATCTTTCCTGTTTGCACCCATCCGTAACCGCTCAAAGACCCGTCCTCTGCAAAATTCTCGGAAACGCACAATCGCGCTCCTATCGCCCATTATTTTCATGAGAGGAGGCATGATGTATGGTATATGCGACAGGGCGGCAGAGATACTGGTAGGGCAAGTTAAATGACACACAGATTGCACTCGAGTAAGTACGTACCGAATGCCGGATGCGAGAAGAGTCCAAAGACCATCAGTGTCTCTGCCAGCTTTCATGATCTCGAAGCCACCGCCGAAACTGATAGAAATCGAATCAATGTCTACTGCGTCGGATATACGACTATGAGACAAACGCCATGTCGCCCATGAAATCTGTGCTGTGATGATATGTTATCAAAAATGAAACCAAATTTGGCAGTTAGAGCTCACGCAAAGTATTTCAACCACTCAGCCATGTCCACCACAGCACTCGCCTTCTGGTCCGATCTCTGGATCATAGCTTCCAGGCAACCAACCAGCTGTCTGATCCGCTTGGCCACAATTGTTTCGTACTCTTTCACAGCCGTCGATGAGAAGGCGCGATTCCATGGCTTGCGCTGATGCATGTGCAATATGGGATCACGCTGAGAAATTAGCATCGGTGGCCCGTCCAAACCCTCCCAGCCTGATTACGATTCTAAATTCAAACGGGCAACACATTTGAGACGCCCCATCCGCACCTGGACCCTTGGGCAGGCCGCCTTGCCCGAGTATCGGGTGTATGAGCGAAGAATCCCGAATTGAGAGCTCGTTTGGCCCTATAATGCTAATTGAGCGACCAGACGCATGAAGGACGGAACGATGTTGGCACTAACCTATTCTCACCACGTCTCCATAGTGGTCGTGTAGGCTCTTGTAGTACCTATGCTGGTCGCCCGTGGCGCCGAGATATGCTGCCCATAGCTTCGACGTTTTGGCGATTGCTGGTCCGGGGTACTTTGCGAGCGGGTGAAAGGGTGACAGACGGTACATGACCGTAAAGGATGTGACAGCGCTCCCATAAGCTACAAATGCGAGCAGGATGGCGGCGGAGGGCCATGGGACGTGATAGGAAATAGGGACAGAGAGAAGCCCAGGGACAACGAAGAGGAGGGCAACAAGAGGCAGCTTAGATCGAGGCTCGAAGTAGTGGAAATATTGATGGGAAGCCTGAGTCCCAGTCAGGATCCTTAGAGGACAGGAATAGTAGACAAGTGACCTACGAAACTAATGAAAAGCACAAAAATGCCGGTGTCGAGTGTAGACAGACGCTCGAGTATTTGGGGCATTGGGCTGGACAGGTTCTAAAAACCTGAGGGAGGAGGCTGGTGAAGGAGGAAGTCTGCTGCGGGCTGCGATGTATATATTGTTGGTATGCCTGTGGGGCTCAATTGCTAATATAGATATAAGGATGATATCTTGTCCCGTGTGACTAACCACAGTATGTGGGTCTTGATGCAAAGGTTGATATGGAGTTCGGGCTAAATTTAGAAGGTTTGTCGTACCGAGGTTGAATCGATTGGCCGTGGCTTGGTGTAGGTAGACCGATAACTGTCGTTCAAGACAGCGAAATGAAAATGTGACGCGTGACTTTCCATAGGGCGTTTTGACTTGAATAGAGACCTAGTGTGGAGCTGGAGAGTGGGAGGACGCTCTTCATCAGAAATGACCAAGATTCCGAGTCGGGTATTGCGCTCGCCAGATCACGGCATCCTGGCCGCCGAGTCGACACGTACTGACTAGTGACTAGCGGTGCCATGGCCTCAACCGATTTCCGGTCCAAGAGGGTGCAAACATTGTTCGGCCTGAACACGTTAGATTGAATGGGTACATGTGAACAGGTGTGCAGCGTGCAGTTGTTGAGTTGTTGAGGTCGCCAGTGGTAGTGGGCCAATGCCATAGTATAAGTCTCGGTTATAGTAAGTCAACTCCTGTCTCTAGACTTCTCTAGTACTCTTTAATGCTTTAACCCTGCGGAGTTTCCCAGGAGCTCTTTGGGTGCATATATCTCTCTCTCTGGATCTGCTTTGGCACCTTGAGGGGGACCAGGGTCAGTGTGAAGCCGTCGAAGAAACCGCTGGGGCAGTTCAAAAAAGAAAGAAAGAAACTGCAGGAGCTAGGGTATCTCTCCAAGTTCAGGCCCAATTTCTCTCATTTATTCAGCAGGGGACATCAAAGAAGTACTATCATTTGTTCGGGTATCTTTGTTTCCTAGCGATTGGCTTTTCACCATCGCTCTCTGCTCTGGGGTTGATTTTGTCCTTTTCGTTCGCTCAACAGCGATCGTCTTTAGTCCCTGTCTGTCAGTAGGTTGATGCCATCATTCTATTTTCCGTTCGTATTTGCGTTTGTATTTGTTCGGTGACATGTTGGTTGATCGATCCTCCACTGGTCCACCATTGTGAAATGATTTCAGTCAGTCCAGAGCCCCTATTCTCCATTTGCCTGGGCTCAAAAACCGACAATGTACGTTACCTTTCCTTCCTCGGCATCCTTCATTACCACCGACAATGCAGCCACCCTACGGGTCATCAGAGCCTCTTCGATGGGTGCAACGCTACCCATTTCATCGAGTACCCTTGTGGTGTCAGCGTTAGAAACAATGCCCGTGTCTGATCGTTGCGGATTTTCGATCGATTCAAATACAGCATCTGGTTACATCGTAACGCAACACTGGAAATTGTGTCGGCTTTATCGTTACGAGAGCAACAATTTTTCGACACTTTTGTACGCCACCGAGCACCATCAGTCCTATTGTTTGTGAGCAGAGTTTCGTTGGGGTACCGTGTTCCAGTTACATGAATTTGCATTGACACTGCACTTGAGACAGCATGGGAACGCCCTTTTCACTGTACCTGGCCCAGATAATCACAACGCCTTTTGTTCCTTCTATGCAAAACTGTTCGGGGTCATTCCGTGATGCACGGCGGATTCAAATCGGATTGTGGCATATGTTCCGGCTTTGCAGCATATCGTGGTTGCATTAATTTTACAGGCCATGCCCGCCTCCAGACATGGTGCTATAGTGGCATCATAACCAAAGAAACCGACAAGTGTAGAATTATTGAGAATTCGTCTCCGAGCCTGTTTCTAGTTTCCGGCGTTTTCGCTCCTGATATCGCTCCAACGCTCTCTGAATATCCGTGTCGTTGTTTCGCCTCGCGACCAGGCGGGCAGTAGCCTCGCTCTCTTGCCTCTCTTTCTCCTTCGCCACTCTTTCTCGTTCTTCCGCGAGTTGGACGCTGATCTCTCGCATCCTCCGTTCATCGATTTCTCTCCGGCTGGCAGCTGATCCAACCGCGCGATGTGCCTCCATAGTGGGGGTGTCTGTCTTCTTCGGCGCATGGAGACCAAGTCGCCTTGTATTTGGAGCAGACAAATTAAGACCAGCTGATAGGAGTTCGCGCTTATCGACAATCTGATTGTCTTCGTTAAGCTCCACGTCTTTACCCTGCTCGCGAGCTGCGCGCGCGAGCTCCGCGTCTGACCTTGGAATAAACTCGGGGGGTCGAACGATGGTAAGATTAAGGGTGGGCCCTTGGGGAGCATTGACAGGTTTTGAAGCGGCCTGGATAGCTGCAACAGTTTCTTCGTGTTTCTGCTCCGAATCGTCCAGTAGTTTGCGGTAAAAGTGTGCCATGCCTGTAGATGGGCCGCGCTTCTTCTCAAGTTCTAAGCATTTATAAGCTATGTTATCGGAACGATACTAAGTCATACGTACCTTCGCGCCGTTTCTCTTCTTCCTCTGCTCTCCGGACCTCAGCCATCTGGTCCTTGTATGCTTGGGTAACGAAGGCGTCTTTGTCGCGAAATTCATCACCTTCTGCCTCCCTCTCCCTCTGAATCATTTTGTCTTCTGCTCTTAGATAGTCCAATCTGCGCGTCGCGGCTGACGTCAATAAGCCGCTGATGTACTTGGGCTTGGAAAGGACGCAACTCAGCTCGTGATGGGGAACCATAATTCAAAGCGACTTACCTTTCTTTCCTTGGACTCATGTTCCTTGACTTCCTTCTGCCGTGCCTTGGCATCTTGCATATTATCCCATACTTCGTCGTACTGATAAACTGTAGCATCGACTTCCTGTTCCTTCTCCATCCGCTTCTTTGCTGATTTCGACAACTGGACGTTTTGTGCTACGAGGTCGCTGTTTCCTGCAACACCATTACGCGCAGATATAAAGGCATTGTCGTCGGAAGTTTCGTCATCGAGAGATGCAAAAGCAGCCGGACGCTTGAGTGAAGGAGCATCGCCGACCGGTTTAGTGACGGGCTTGTTGGTTAGAGAGAAAGAGAGCTTCATTATGTAAGATAGAATTGCATTCCTACTTCGTGCGATAAACTCGATGGCACAAAGTGGATTTGACAGGAGACGTGTCAACGGTCCAAGCGAGAGCTTTCAACCTACTTTCGACGATGATCTCGAAGAGTCTGGCATTTTATACGAGGATTGGAAACTAGGGGAAGCGCGCCGAAAGCGACAGGCTGGGGACATTCGACCCATATGTGCGTAGGTTATCGCTATTACCTTACGCACGCTGCTAATTCGAGGCGTCGTAGATAGTTTTGAACACAGGCTTCATCAAACAAGCGAACGGCTCTGCTTATATTGAGACAGAACGGACCAAAATTGCATGCGCGGTGTGGGTTGCTGAATCGAAATGCTCCACCCGCAATTCTGAATTGGGCCATTTACCACACCTAGATATGGCCCTCGTCAATCGAAAAGCTCCTCATACCACGAAACAGGGAGGTTGAGTGTCGAAGTCAAATTTGCACCATTCTCATCTCTTGTGCGAAAAGTGCCTATCCGAGTGAGACGACTTGTCGCCGTTGACGTCGTTGTCCTTACCCTGTTCACTTCGCAGGATGCAGAAGACAGATCCATAGCCAATCTTATACACCAGGCACTAGCCTCCAGTGTGAGGCTAGACACCCTACCGAAGTCTGTTATCGACATATTCGTGACTGTCATTGAGTGTGATGGTATCGAGAGCTGCGTTGCGGCTGCCACAGTTGCTGCGTCCACCTCCCTTGCGAAAGCGGGAATAGAGATGCTTGGTTTGGTCGTATCATGTGCCGGGGTAAGCCCTCACTGCTACCGATTCTTGTTATGCCTCACAGTTAACGATCAGGCCGTGGTTGGGGAGGACGTTTGGTTGGACCCAAACGAAGAAGAAGCACGATTGGCATCTGGAATGTTGTTGTGCGCGTGCATGCCCGCTTTGGGCGTGACAACAAGCGTCTGGCAAACTGGTCGCGTACTTCCAGCCAAGGCATTGTTGGTGAGCGACAAGAGGTTTTACGTGTTGACCCGCGGACCAACTGGACACCAACTCTAGAGTCTGCAACTATGTCAAGATCGTTGTTCCGATATCCATCAGATTGTGGCCCAGGCCCTTCACGAAGATTGAGTATATGGCACACTACGATTGTAGAGACTCCAAACATGTAACCTGGTTAGGACAAAAAGTGGAAAATTATATTTAAATAATAAATAAATATACAGGATGTTGATGCTGGTAAGTTTAAAAAATATTGCCTTTTCGATGAGTTTATCTTCCAAAGGCCAACATGCCGACTCGCGACCACTGCAAGACCTCTCGGGACAGCCTCTCCGTTCGAGATCTTCTTATGACTCCGATGACTCTTTGAGGGCTCTCGAACTACTCGAAGGGGCAGCCCCCCCGACTCTGCACAGAGGACGTTCGGTTTCTATGTCCAGCCTCAGTTTTGAGAGGGACCTATTGCCGTTGACCGCGAGCTTGAGTGAGTCGGACGAAGTTAAGGGTGCTGTTACGGAGAAAAATATTGGATTAGTCAATGGTACGCACCAACTTCCTCGCCTTAAAATCTCGCATTGTTGAAATACCTGGCTCTTTAGGCGTGGCCCTGGTCGTAGGCTTACAGGTGAGCCTAAGCTCTCCTTATACCAAGATTTTTAAACGACTCAAACATACAGATTGGGTCGGGCATATTGTATGTCAATCCTACATCTCGAGAATACAGACGACTGAGGCCTTCGTAGCTCATCACCAGGAGTGGTGGTTGCAAATACCGGGAGTGTCGGTGCTAGTCTCATTGTGTGGTTATTATCTGGGCTGTTGGGTTGGACTGGCGCGAGCAGTTTTGCGGAGCTGGGATCCGCGATACCTTTGAATGGTGGAGCCCAAGCATACCTGGCTTACTCTTACGGTCCGATTGTTTCCTATCTGTTTGCTTGGACCGCTATATCCGCGTTGAAACCTGGTACTTTTATATCCTTTCCTGCTTTAAAGCAACTCACCCTGATACATTTGAAGGGTCCAACGCCGTTATTAGCCTTATATTTGCAGAATACCTCAACAGGCTTTTTTGGCATGCGACTCGTAGTGATGTCTCTCCAGACGACATTCCACAGTGGGCCATTCAGGTTACAGCAATCGCAGCTGTCTCGGTAATCACCTTTGTGTGTGTAGTCACCCGGAGCTTGGGGACTCGGGTTGCCGTCGTCTTCACGACTGTAAAGGTGTGTGACACCCAGGTATGATTTGGGTACCTATCACATTTACACCCTTCATTCCAGGTTCTCAGCTTGGTATGCGCACCTTGGCCTACTTGTCGACTGGCTTTGACTGCTCCTAGATGTCTATAACCGTACTTGGTCTGGTCCAACTGGCAAGAGGGCGAGCAACTACCTCGTTCACGACGTCGGTATTTGATGGGACGTCCACGAGCCCATCAGCGTACGCCCTTGCTCTTTATTCTGGTCTTTGGGCGTTCGACGGCTGGGATCAGGCAAACTACGTTGGTGGTGAAATGTCTGAACCAGAAAAAAACATCCCGCGGGTCATACATTTCAGTATGATAACTGTGACGGTTCGACCCTCTTGTCAACTCTGATGCTGAAACGGTCTTGACGTGATCTGCAGTTGCTATTTCTACTTGCCAACGTCTCTTATTTCGTAGTCCTCGACAAAGTATGTGTTAACTTTACTTGACCCCTGCACCCCCGTATAAAACTATTTAGGCTACTGTAGGTCTTAGCAACACGGTTGCCCTGGACTTTGGTAGGGCCCTTTTCGGGCCAATTGGGGGTTCTATCTTCGCATTCATGGTGGCTTTCTCCTGTTTAGGGGCGCTAAATGGTTCGTCGTTGTTTTTGCTCACCGCGGGCAAGCTAACGCGAATGTCAGGTTCTTTCTTCACCACAGGGCGGTTGATTTATGTTGCGGGTAGAGAGGGATACCTCCCCGCTTTGTTTGGACGGTTACACCCCACTAGGCAAACCCCACTAAATGCAATGCTTCTTCAAGCTGGCATAACTATTACCTTCATACTTTTGGGGGGTGGTTTCCGTTCTCTCATAAACTTCGCCGTGGTGGCGTCGTGGGCGTTCTATTTCCTTACGGTACGTCTCTCAGCTAGCATCTCTTTCCATGGCTCAATCGTCAAAGGTTCTGGGGGTTGTGATTTTGAGAATCAAGGAACCAATGTTGGAAAGGTGAGAGCCAATCACCTTTGGAACGGGACCCTCCATGACGATGTTCGATCTGCAGACCGTATAAAACCTGGATCACAACACCTTTTTTATTCTGCGCAGTGCGTGCACCGTCCCTCTCCTTACACCCTCGCTCAACATAGTCCAGGTTGCGTTGTTCCTGCTCTACATGCCCATTATTGCTGCACCATTAGAGGCCTTGGCTGTTCTTGGTGCGTTTTCATGACATTAACTTACAGCGCTTGCTACATCGAAACTAGGTTTTGTCCTTGCTGGCATCCCTATGTATTATATTACCCAACGGGGAGCATTGACGGCCCTGCAGAGAAATTTTCGTGAGCATCGTGTCAAGAGTTGGCTTTCATGAAGGCATGGATTACTTATCATCTGTTCTACAGCGTCTTTATCCCCTTTGTTGTCGCGGCTACAAGGTCAATCAACGAGGACGCCCGGTTTTGGATGGCAGGCTGTCGCTACCGAGGGTGATGACGATATCGAAATGACCGAGGATACATAGATAACCTCACTGCGTTCTGTTCATCAGGACCCCGGATACACTGCTATGCATGTTCCTTTGCACCGCATATACTCCTATCGTTACCCGATCGAAGCTTGACTAAAGTGCGATAATCACCTGGGGCGTGCCTGGAGGGCGCAACGTTCCGAGTAAGTTAGCCCCACGTCGCACGCCACCATCAATGAAATGGCGACATCCGATCGCTCTTTGTTGGCGGTCGCACTTAGCCGCTCACTGCCTTCTTGCGTTGTGTACTGCGCACAACGAAGGCGGAACAAGCCCGAGCTGCCTACACCGCGGCCAATATGTTAGCTGAGGTTAATTGTAGTGGCACGTGCACCGCCTCAGGCTGCGGTTGACAATCGACTCGGAGTTTTATTCAGGGCCTGAGCTGGACGCATCCGAGTCTTGACATTTCTTGGCTACGCCCCCGTGTAAACCTGTCTGGACTCTGGTATGGTCTTGACCCTTTTGGCCTCAGCTCTTAAATACTTATATTAATATTCTTTCCCTACTCTTCAACCTGGCATTCTCAGCCTGTTTTTGTTCCGTTTCGTGCCTCCGAGGCAACGGGCGTCTTGCCGCCAGTCAAAATGTCGACGCTCTCTTCATATTCGCAACAGTACGGCCCAAACCCGACTACACCTGCCTTCACGGACGATACAGACTGGTTCACGGCCTACCTAGAGATACACGCGCTCAGCGAGGCAAGCTGGAGATACGCTTACATCTTTTGGCTGGCCATAGGCTCGGTCACACTCACTTTCACAGTATTACGTCTCTTTGCTTTGCGACCAGGACGTTTTGGTGCCTACTGGAACAAATGGTCGTTACGTCGTCGGACCTGGCGAAAGAAACATTCTTTGGCTCAAGCTAGGAAGAGTGGGCAACCTCACAAACAACCACGCCTTCTGCCTTCAAACGTACAACTACTTTGTCTTGTCTCGCTTATAACCGCCTGCCTGGCGGCCACTTTCATAGGTCCAGACTACATCGCCCCCACGAACAACTTCTTCAAGCGTTTGACTGCGCGCGACGTTACGGCATACCAACCGCAGTACACAATCCAGAAGGCCTGGTGGACTTCCGGGGGTAGAGCGGGTCTTATGTCGTTTGCTCTCTTCCCACTCTGTGTCCTCTTCGCCCTCAAGCGCCCACCCTTTGCCATTTTCGCCATATCCTTCCTCACAGATATACACTTTGACAAACTCATGTGGCTGCACCGTTGGACAGGCCGGTTTATCTGGGCCATGGTAACATTGCACGCGGCTCTGTGGAGCGTGCAGCTGGCCAACGATACTCGTAGCGGGACGGGCAAAGTCGCATACGTCTATGCGTGGCACTTTCCAAGATTCATATACGCTTGGACCGTGAGTGTATATCGTAGCATCCCTATTCCATGGCTCACTCACGATTTGAATAGGCATATATCCTACTCACGTTACTTGTCCTGCTGTCATTGGGCCCTATTCGGGAAAAACACTACGAGATATTCTATGCTTTCCACGTCATCCTTGTCCCTTCCACCATCGTAATATCAGCGCTACACCATCCGCCTTTGTGGTGGTGGTGTTGGTTCGCTCTCCTGCTGTGGGCCGGAGAGAGGACTTGGCGTGCAACAAATTGGGTGTATGTCAATGGGTTCTTGGGTAGTCCCGTACATGTGCCCTCGACAACCCCTTCGGGTCTCCGACTGTCTGCTCGCGAACAAGACTTGGAAATGCGTTCCACTTCTCCAGATCTGGAGTCTCCTGATTTTTCCACAGACAATAAACTTTACGCCAAGAATATATATCGAGACTCGCTGTCTATGTACCATTCGCCAGACTCCAAGGATCTACACCACTCGAAGCACCGCTCCACAACCTCTTTCCTGACCCCCCTTCTACCCACGTTCTCCGTTCCTATCGGCTATGGCCATGCGGAGGTTCTTGCCGGTCGGACCATACGACTACGTCTCATCCCTCCTGGACAACTTACCTGGGCCCCTGGACAGCACTTCCTTCTCTGCATACCGTCAGTGTCTAGGTTGGTTTCCCACCCGTTCACCTGCGCATCTGTATGCGACGAACAGAAGCCTGGAGATGACGGGAGAATGATCACGTTTCTTATCAGAGCCAAAAACGGCTGGACTAAGAACTTGTGGACGACGGTGGTCTCACTCCTTGCGGATGGGCGTCGGCACCCAGCGCAAGAATCCCCGGGGACCTTACCATCATCGGGAGTACTGCTGAGGACTTGGGTAGACGGTCCATTTGGATCCCCAGTGAGGACCAATTGGGGATTGTATTCTTCGGCCGTGATTATCTCCGGTGGATCAGGCGTATCTTTCGGGATCTCCGTACTTGAGTTTCTCTGCTTATGTATGGCCGGGAGGGACGGTCGCTATCTAGGCGGTAAAGTGGGCAAGGTTTCCGCAATGCGACGAATCCGGTTTATATGGATACTCCGAGACTTTGGTAAGTCTATGCCTGTCTGTACGTCATCGAAAAGATCACTCACTCCTGCGTAGCTCATATGCAGTGGTGTGCAAGTGTTCTACATCGATGTAGAGTACTTGTTCCGCGGGAATCATTGCAACTCGACCTCTTCGTCACGAACTTCAATCCTTCCGTCCCCTTAGGATATAACGACATCGGAAATTCGACCTCCCCTGGCGCTCTCAATCCCACGTCCTCCGTAGTTCTTCCTGCAATACCCGAAGGACAGGGTTCTTTCGATGAAGACGACTTCATCGATGACCAAATACCTGACGACGAATTCGCGGATCTAGGTTATTATACAGGTGAATACAACGAAACTGGAGAGTTGGGTCATGAAGAGCACCGGTTAGACCTTACCAACTTCGATGGCGAGCACGATGATCAAATGCCGGGCGAGACTTCCCTCAATCGTACGCTTAAAAAGGAAGGTACGATACGGCGAGCGCTTACTCGCAAGGCGAGAGCGCGTCGCAGGGGGAAACCTTCATTGGAAGAGAAACCTGTTACCGAGTCAATAAGGCCGCCCGATTCTCCGATGCTCAACGCTGAGACCAACTATCTACTGGATTCACCCGTTCACCCTCCACGGAACTCCCCTGGTCCGAGTGCAGACACCTCTGCAAAGCGTCGATCATACCCTAAACTCGCAAGTCTATCATTGCCTTCGGTTCCTACCACACCGCGGTCCCCATCTCTGGGCAATTGGGACACACCAAGTCCAAGAGATCGGCTCATGGACGGATCCCTGGACTGGGATCGAAAGAGAATTTCCTCTACGTTCTCACAGGTCCCTAGCATGCAACCGTTGGTTCGCGGTGCGCCGAAAGGGGTGGAGCTAGAAGTAGGTGACCAGGAGATGCGAGACGTCAGAGTTATGGCCGAATTCGCGCGACCCGGGCGGCCTAAGATCGATTCAATTCTGAAGGACGAGGCGAGCAGGACTAGTGGCCGTGTTATCGTAGCATGTGAGTGGTTAGCTCTTTTCGCGACTAGTTGGTGGGACTTAATTTGGGTAGGCTGTGGGCCAGCGACGTTGAACGCGGTTGTTCGGAAGGCCGTTGCCGCTCAGATTAATCCCTCGCGAATTCGACGGGGAGATTACGGCGGATCGATTGACCTTGTTGTGGAAGACTTCTCCTACTGATTAGCCGGAGTGCAAGGCTCGAGTTTTGAGTTTGTCGGAGGAATTGGACATTAGTGTACACCGTGACATCCACATGGACTCAGACATGGACATTTGAGTATTACATAATGATAGTGCTTGTTGCAGATCTTCGTAGACCTGGCCTCGTACCGTGCATTTCCTCGTCTTTGTATTCTCCACCGACGGGGGCCCACTCTCACGGCGTCTAGGTCACGCAAGTGGTGCAGAAGCTTCATGGCTCACCCCCCGCCAGGTTCTGTGACGGTACCCGATGGGTTTACCCTCCACACCGAGAACACCTCTCACATATTGCTTCCATCCAACAATGAGACCTTTCTTAACCCCGTTCAGGAGTTCAACAGGGATCTGAGCGTGGCTACCATCCGTGTCTGGAGTGAGGTGTCGAACAAGACAAGGGAAGAACGGTGGAGACAGACGCGGGAGAAGAAACTCGAAAAAATGGGCAGGTTGCCCGTGCCGGATAGGAAACGACCAAGGGTTGGAGAGGACGCTACACAAGATAGGTGAGTGTTCCACATTGGTCCCTTTTGCGACCTCCTCAAGGAGGTCAGTGCATCATTACCTCTGGCTGCGGCTGCGGATACCAGAGATGCTATGGACACCACATCAGACGTTGTCGCCGCGGTGAAGGAAGCGGAGGTAACAACCTCTGCATTTAACGTTGCGCGGCCTTTGACTGTCCCATTTGTAGTATCGGCCGTTCAAATTCGTGATACTAGAAGCTTTGTCTGCCACGGGGCTGCGTTCTATTCGCTATGCCAAAGAGATACCCCTCGTCAAGTCGGCCGGCCGTTCTCATCACGTCCTTTGTTCTCATGTTATTCCCCCAGATACGTGATAGCGAATGATCTGTCAGCCTCAGCCACAGCGGCAATGACGCGGAATGTGGAGCTGAATGGTTTGAGTGGCTCACCTGCCGCGGAGGGGAGTGGGCACGGCGCAGAGCAAAGCCAAGCGAAGGTCAGGGTAAACGAGGGCGATGCTCGGTGAGAAGTACTCTAGAACTGCCTCGAAGCAATCATCAATACGTGGGTGCAGAGCTTTGATGTATTCGCATTCCCCTGAGCGCAGTCGCGTCGACGTCGTTGATCTGGATCCCTATGGAACCGCCGCACCTTTCATTGACGCCGCCGTTCAGTGCATCACGGATGGAGGTGGGCTATTTTATCTCTCCTAGACCCATCTCGAGCTCACTTAGATAACGCAGGGCTTCTGTGTGTGACATGTACCGATCTCTCCGTCCTGGCCACCAACAATTACCCGGAGAAATGGTGAGTCACATACAATGGAACATTGTCGGATGCCAGTAACTCAACAATTCTGGTAGCTACTCCAACTATGGCGGTGTTCCGGTCAAGGCCGAATACTCGCATGAAGTGGTAAGCTGCTGCTGCTTTAGACCCCAATGGCAGGTCACGCTCAGACTGCTAGGCTCTTCGGTTGGTCCTTCACACCATTTCGACCTCCGCCGCGCGCTACGGTCGATACATCCAACCGCTTCTGTCCTTGTCAATAGACTTCTACGTGCGATTGTTCGTAAGGGTACAGACGGCGCCTGTTGAAGTCAAGAAGCTCGCCAGGTTCGTAGACAAGCTGTGCAGTGGTTTACGCTCCTCACATGTGTTCGCAGCAAGACATCTATCTTCTACGTCTGCTCAGGCTGTCAGTCCTTTTATGAACAACCTTTAGGTAGAATGACCGAAAGAGTCAATGACCGCAGCGATAACGCCACCACTTTGTTCAAAACTCACGTTGGTCCCCCCGTATCCGAGAAGTGTCCTGAGTGTGCGGCACCCCTGCACGTTGCGGGACCGATGTGGAACGGACCGATACATGACTCGCAATTCATAGGCGGAATCCTGGAGCACCTCGAAGGCAACGAAGACAAATACGGAACGTCCACTCGCATGAAGGGCATGCTCACGGTTGCAAAGGAGGTGGGTTGACGTCTTTGTATGGCACCTGTTCCACCACTCATCGAGAAGGGAAGGAACTAAGCGTACCATTCTACTTCACACCTTCAAGAGTTGCCAGTTTCTTCCACTGCACGTGCCCGTCTTTGGATGAAATAGCGTCAGTGCATGGCATGACATTGACGTGCCGCCTCTTTGAGCTAATGCTTGTATCATAGTTCTGCCCTCCTCCATGCAGGACATCAGGTGTCCCGATCGCATGCAGCGCCTGGTTCATTGAAGACGACTGCAACACGGCGGGATCTTCACGACGTCTATCGTTCCTGGGTCAAGACACATCCTGTTAAAATGGAGAAAATTCCTCCAAATTCCCCCGCCCGTACTCTACTACAGAAGGACCCAAGGTATAGATATATGAACATAAGTGGATTGTGGCATGCTCATTGATGAATCGCTCCAGCGTCGAAGCTAATTTCACCTCACATCCCTTGACGGTGACACAGTCATCTAAAGTTAAGCTAGTCCGGTACCAACCAAACCCTACTCCAAATTGGGGACCAGCCACAAAAGCAGAAAGTGGTACCAAAAGAAAGCGACAAGAAAAGGACGAGTGAGCATATCATAGCAGAAATGTGATATCTAGGGATAAAATATAAATTCCTGTGTTCGTTAAGGTGCATGGGTGCCTAATACAAGTGAAGTGGCAGAAATTGGTTAATGTGAAAGGGACGTCGATCGTATAACAACAGCAGCAACACAAACAAGTAGTAAACGCAACTTTGAAGGGCTCCACCTTTCCCTACGACGGGGTATCCTTGGATTTTTGTCCCTTTGTGTTAGCCTTTTTCTTCAACCAAGCGTGGCCCAGCAGGTCTCCTGCAGATGGCCGAATTTCGTGATCGAGCTCGAAGCAGAAATCCAAGCAGTTTTGAGCGTCAGCAGATATATCAGACGGGATCGGGGGCTTGGCACCAGAAGAGCCGATCTGCCCACAAAGTCAGCCATTGTCGATTTAGCGAGATAGGCTTGGTGAACGGTACCTTGAAAATGGCCTGCATTTGATTAAGCTGAGCCCAGGGGTGCTCCCCTGTAAGCATCTCGACGATTAAACAACCGACACTCCATATGTCGGCCTTCTTCGTGTATGCGACCTGTTTGACGACCTCCGGGGCCATCCAATAGACGGAGCCTTGTAGAGAAGGGCGATGCAAGCGGTTCCCCGGCAGGAGGTCTTACAAAACGTCTTTAACATCCACACATGACGACGGGAGGTGTCGCAACTTACTATCTTCCAGTTTTTTCGAGATACCAAAGTCGGAGATTTTTATGCCTCCCTTGTTATCTACCAAGACGTTCGCGCCCTTGATATCGCGGTGGACGATGCCCCGTTCGTGGACATAGTGTAAACCCTCAAGAATTTGGCGAACGAAGTTGCGCACGAGAGGTTCCTCAAATGCGCCATAGTTCCGCAGTAGTGCGGCAACAGAGCCCCCTGGTACATACTCCAGGAATATGTTAAAAAATTCATCATCAGACGACGAGTCTGTTTCAGAGTCGTTCATGAGACGGTGACAGAAAGAAAGCGAACGAGGGACGCACAAAGATACTGGACAATATTTTCGTGCTGCAGGTCTTTCAGTAGTTCGATCTCGCGCTCCAATGCATCAGTCATCGTCCTCTTTCGCTCGTCAGATGCACCCGTGGGAACTTCTACTTGTTTCACGGCCATAAGCAATCCATTCGTGGCGTCCATGCCAAGGTAAACTTTTCCAAATGACCCTGCGCCGATCAGAGCGCCCTTGATCCATTTGATACCTGAATGCAACTGTCAGCGCGAAGTGCAAGAATGGGGGGCAAAAACTCACCTCCCGAAGCGATAGCACGCCCAGTTTCATCATCCTCGTCTTCATCTCCGACGTCGGACATATCCTCATCGAGTTCATCTTCTCCATCTTCCCCAACACTTTCAACAGGGACGTCTTCAGGTGGAGGAGGCGCGCGTTCTTCATCTCCCTCTGCGTTAATGGCTGTCCAACCATTGTCCGCGTCGCCATTTTCTCGCCGACTCTCGACTTCGGCAGTGATTTCGTCTACCGTGATGAAGCTGGCGCTGTCAGAGACATCTCGCTTACTCCTCAGCTCTGTTATATAGCTCATGCGTTTCATCGATGAGCTCGTCGACAAGCGTCGGCCCAGCGACTGTGCCGCTAAATTGCTCATTGATTCTGTGAAGGATTCAAGGTCTACGGGGGGTAACAGCTGCGGATGTGATGGCGGGTTCTCGTCTTCGCTTTCCAAAAGTGAGCTGCCGTCATCGGTGGACAAAGATACTCTGGGGGGGTCTTCTGTTGGCTCAGTGCTGTCGGATTCTATTTCTATGTGCTGGTTGGACTTTTCGAGCCCCGTTGTTGCCAGAGAGTAGACCGAACCGCGAAGCGATGATGGCTTGCGCGAGTTGACGGTGCTGATACTAAAGCGCGAAGAGGAGCGCGGGTTGAAGGAAATGGTGCTGTCACGCCGACCGACGCCACCCCCTGCCTTGAGCATGCTATGTCGTGCAGTGCGTTCAAGCACTTTCTTCTCGGTGAAAGGGAAATATTCCGTAAGGTGGTTTGTGATGAGCTCGCTAGGAGGCCGCTGACCGAAGAAATTTCGTGCTTTGGCCCGACCCTTGATGAAGCCTGTGGATCCCTTCCCGCCGCTGTCCGGTGGCGTAGGAGAGGAAGGTGATTCAAGTACTCTTTCCGGGTCTTCAACCCCGAGTCCACTAAGTACACTGACTGTGCTAGCACGTTTCATCCTCTTGGGAGTGAGCCCTGTATTATCCGCAGGTGGGGGGTTGTCGTCTTCGTGACCATTAGACTTGGATGGGAATACGAATCCAGTTGGACTGGTGGCCTGGCCCACGGTAGATGCAGCGTAAACAACAGGTTTAGGTCGCTTGGTTTTAGTGATACGTCGTAAAGTCAAACCACGCTCTCGGGCGGGATCGTTCGGAGGTGCATGGCAAACTGAAAGCAGTTGTGCCTCAGTAAGTGGGCGAACTGGACGAGGTTAGTGAAGGATTATATTTAGAGTACGTAAATGCGCACCTAGGGACGCGTCGTTACCCCAATCAAGATACACGCACCACCCATCGACCGAGAGACCACCATCGCTTGTACCGACGCGATCAGGTCCTTCCGCCTCCGTATTTTTAGCACTGAGTTTTCCAAACTTCTTCAAAACTTTCTCGAGGACCTCTACGCCTCCTGCACAATCTTCCACATTTATTGTGGCCGAATGTCCCTCGTCTCCGAGCATAAATTTCACCAATTTACGTCGAAGGTCGACAAGGGAGGGTGTAGCATTCAAAGAAGCATTAGCGAAAGGCCCACGCCCCACCGCAAATGAGGTTGGTGGCGAAGATGAGGAAGATGGAGCATTGGCCTGAATAGGCGTATGCTGTGGCGAAAACGATTCTGCTATGGGGGAGAGTGCAGTTTGAGGCGAGGGTTGAACGCCTTGGGCATAAGGGTGCGTAGGGCCAGCCGGGCGTTGAGTAGGTTTTGGAGGAGTGGAACCGCCTTGGTTTCCCGACAAAGATAGGTTCCGTCCATGTGTGGCCGTTGGGACGGGTGATCGAGAAGATATTCGATGAGGAACATTAGGGAGAGGCGACTGTGAACGATTGGGACTCTTAGCGCCGATAATTCCTGCCTTGGGATCTGGGGGAAGACCATATCCAGACCAAGAACCAGCGGATTGAGGAGTGAGGAGGGCCGGAGCAGGTGGCAAAGGCTGCGAAGTAAATTCAGGAGCGTCGAATTGAGTTGGCGTTTTTCGTCCAAGCAAATTACGATTGGTTGGGCGACCAGAAGGTGGTGCAGGAGGTGGTGGGGGTGGGGGTGGATGTCCACGAGGGACAGGTGGGAGAGGAAGGTGAGGAGCTCTAGAGCTACTCGACTGAGAACTTCCAGTGTTCGGGGTGGGTGTTGAGGATGAAGAGGCAACGGGGACTGGGTGCGGAAGCGGGCGAACAGGATTTGGGCGAAAGGGGTCAGAATTATTGGTACCGTCACGGATGATATGAGGAAGATTGGGTTGGGGGTTCGTGGAGGACCCGAGTTGAAGGGGAGGTGGTCTCCCATGCTCGTGTCGTCGTGGAGCCGATCGTGATGTTGGCGAAGTCTCAGAGCCGGTTCGTCGATGTCCTAGATCACCTTCATTCGTGTTAACGACGACCCTCTGGTGGAGGGCGCTATACGTGGAAGCTCGCTCGCCGCGGCTGGAGCATCTCTGCCTGAGATTCTTGACAGCGTTCAAAATCCTGAGCCGATCACCGACGCTGACGACTCCGATCTCCTTCAAGGTAACCTGATCCAGCTCGAGAAGAACATCTCCTCGGATATCGCTTGCTCGGAATGTGGCCGAGTGATGACCACATTTGATGTTGGTGAGCCAAGTTGAGACGTGCGAGTCGGACCAGGTTCGTAAGAAATCAGCATAATTTGCACCAGGGGGAACGTCGAGTATACTGCTGCTGTAAGTACTGGTGGTTGGGGTATTAGGTAGGGAGCCCTGAGAGCGGGCAGAGTACATGTTAGAAGAAGGGGCCCGAGAGGGTTGGCTGAAAGAAGAGTACAAAGCGGGAGAAGTCGGCTGTGATGAAGGTTGTGGCAAGTTTTCGGGCTGATTGCTGGCCACAGTGGCGGCCATGAATGGGACGGGGGACGAAGAATACTTCGATGGAGGCAGTGGGCTCCAGTACTGTACGGTAACAATACTTTCAGATGTCAGACAATGAAAAGTGCATGTGCGCCGCCGTGAGTGCGGGTGTATGCGTGATCGTGGTTGTCATACAATAACCGGAAATGTTGTCATTGATACCAGCGATGGCCACTCTTCTGTGTCTGCCTTCTGTATAGTACGGTACTATGGTTCTCTACTTCTGCACCACATCGAAACTGCCGTTGACGTATTGGTAAGACCATCCAGCACATTTTTTTCCCGGACATATGATTTCAAAAAAAGAAGGGGCTGGGCCGTGTTAGCCGGTAACGGTGTCAAGCGCGGACGGTGATTTGTACCCGCGCATTTATTTGTCCCTATCAGCGCCCAACGTTTAGCTTAGGTCGCACACAGCCATGACACCGCGCGTGCATACAAGGCTATCTATTTTCCCACGCTTTTTTAGTTTGAATGCGGTTTAGACGCTGTCCTAAATAGAGTGCCTGGCATGTCATCCTGAAAGTGCTGGCACGCCCCCATTCCACCTCTCGTCTCTTACCCGCCATATTCACCTTCTTCTTTTAGACCTTCATTTACCCCTCCCCCCATTTTCTTCAACTTTTCCGCATATCCACCGCTAGAGTCCTCCCTTACCACCAAGCCACGCTAGTCGTGTAGACATGCGTCTCACATGGACCGTATGGTCCTTACTCACCGTTGCTGGTTCGACGTTCGCGTCGCCTTACCGTGATGACCTCGTCCAATACAATCTGAACATGAACCAAAATGCCCAGTCTCCTCTCGACTACCAAACGTCCCGACCAAACACCACCTATACCCCGTCGCCCACCAACTGGCGGGCTATCCCTTTCTACACCATCCTCATGGATAAATTCGCCGACGGTGACCCTTCAAATAACGATTTTTTTGGTACCACATTCGAGTATGATTGGCGAGAAACCCAGTTACGAGCTGGCGGGGATCTCAAGGGCTTGGTATCCAAATTGGACTACCTCCTAGGCATGGGTGTCAAGGGAATTTTCATCTCTGGCACTCCCTTTCTCAACATGTTGTGGCAGGCCGATAGTGGGTGCTCTTTCACTTGTTTGGTTTTCATTTGTACCCAACTACTTGAAAGGTTATTCCCCTCTCGATTTCACCGTACTGGACCCGCACTGGGGAACACTAGAAGATTGGCGGAATACCATCGATGAGATTCATGCTCGTGGCATGTACTTTATGGCCGACTTCACAGTTGGCACCATGGGTGACTTGATCGGTTTTGCGAGGTGCGTACAGACGGAATCCTGTGTCACTTTTTGTTCATAATTTCTAGTTTCTTGAACACTTCCACACCGTTCGATCTCTCTGAGCATGATGCCGTTTGGAAACATCCTAGATATAGTCCATGGGGGTTTGACGAGTACCAGGATTTTCAGGCACGTGATACGCTTGTTTCCGGGTTCCTGGAGGATACCGACCTCTCCGCCAGATCATTAACACCCGCAACACGTCTTGTGTACTCCCGAAGTTCTGGGATAGTGACGGCACTGTCATTACCCTGCAGACCAATGGGTGCCTGGACTCGGATTTCGATCAATACGGTGACACGGAAGCTTTCGGTGTCCATCCGGACTGGCAACGTCAATTATCAAAGTTCGCGTCCGTGCAGGATCGTCTTCGTGAATGGAAGCCAGAGGTCATGGCCAAGTTGAAGGTTTTTGCTTGCATGGCCATTCAAGCACTTGATCTAGATGCGATCCGTATCGATAAGTCGACACAAGTTACTGTCGACGCTCTTGCGGAATGGGCTGCTGCCGCTAGACAGTGTGCCACTAAATTTGGCAAGAAGAACTTCTATATCACTGGCGAGGTTACTGGTGGCGACACCTTCGGTTCTCTATATTAGTGCGTAAACTACATGATCACCTGTAACACGCCCACTGATATCACCCTTTTTTTTTTTTCAGCGGGCGAGGCAGGACTCCCACGCAACTGCCCCCAGGGTTGCTCGCTGCTGCAAATCTCACTTCGAACCAGAATCAGTATTTTTTGCGCGATGCTCCGATTAATGGGTTGGATGGCGTAGCATTCCATTATTCCACCTACCGTGCGCTAACTCGGATGCTCGGAATGGACGGAAATTTGCAAGTCGCTTTCGACGTTGACACCAACCTCGTCACCGCTTGGAACCAGATGTTTGTCGACAATGACATGATAAATCCAAACACTGGTAAGGTCGATCCAAGGCACATGTTTGGAACTAGTAATTTCGACGTGTTCCGCTGGCCTAGCCTGGAAAATGGAACCCAGAGAGGTGCTCTGGCTACCTTCGTAACGACGCTTGTTATGCCTGGACTTCCCTTGGTAATATCTTCTACCACTCCTCTCCGCTTATCTTTCGGAGCTGACCTTCCCACTCATAGTTCTTCTATGGCGAGGAGCAGAACTTCTACCTGTATGACACCGGCGCATCCAATTATCTCTATGGTCGCCAAGCTATGTTCAGCAACAAGGCTTGGCAACGTCACGGGTGCTACCGTCTAGGTTCTGATCAGTATTTCAACATCCCCTTAGACAAGGCTCTCCTTGGTTGCATGGACGACTGGAACTCTTTGGACCACTTTGACCCTACTGCCGACAGCCGTCGCATGTTCGGACATTTCCTCTATCTACGTTCGGTGTATGCCTCTCTGCAAGATGGCTTTGAACTTCTCCAGCGCGGAAACTGGACGTATTTCATTCAGCGCCCCGGTTCAAACCAAACGCAGACAGAGATGGGTCTTTGGTCGTTTTCTCGATCTGTAATCTCTAGCGTGCAGCAGGTCACCAACAACAACACGGATCAAGTCTGGCTATTGTTCACAAACCAGAACACGACTCAAACATTTTCATATGACTGTAAATCGCTTGAATGGATTTCGACCCCATATGCGGCCAATACTACGATACGAAATCTTGTAGCACCCTTCGAAAGCTATACACTTGCGAGCTCCCTTTCGCACCTCAATAACGACTCGACCGCACCGTTCCAAGGCTGTCTCTCTAGTGTCACCATGGATCCATACAGTTTTAAGATCCTCGTTCCTGCCAGTGATTGGGTTCCGCCGCGCCCTGCACTTACCAAGTTCTCTCCTGGTCATGACGCCCGGATCCCCTCCAATGGTACCAACAACACAGTTACAATATCTTTCGAGTTCAATACTGGCATGAGTTGTACCGGTGTCACGAAGGCTCTGTCTCTCAATATGTCCTCTTCTGGTCATGGCAGTAACCCAACGTTTGACCCTAATGCGGTGAAGTGCGGACAAGTCCAAAACCCTAACCCGACTAGAATATCAGGCGATTCGCCGTCGGCCTGGTTTTGGTCGGTCACACTCCAAAACGTGCCAGACGGCATTCTAGCTTTGACTCTCGACAATGCTCTAGCAAACGATAGTGTTACAACAACGGGGGTGTGTATCAGACAGTCTACTTCATAGTGCTCTACTGATTCTTTTCCCAGTCGAAGGACACGTTACTGATCCGCAAAGGAACTTCCGACAACGTCATGATTTTCCCAGAATCTGA
The DNA here is from genome assembly GCA_025766275.1 of Lactarius indigo. NCBI lineage: Eukaryota > Fungi > Basidiomycota > Agaricomycetes > Russulales > Russulaceae > Lactarius > Lactarius indigo. The sequence continues at coordinate 2,100,548 of JAFKAC010000002.1, read as the reverse complement.
TTATGACAACAGCGCATTTGGTTTGTCAAACGGACAGTACAGCTTCTCGCACAAGGCGTTCGGCGCGGATAGCTTCCGGTACTCGCTCAACTTTGGTCGTAATTGGACTCAATGGAAGCCTTGGGAGGATACGACATTCATCGATGCCAGCACTTTTGACAATTCGGAATATTTCTGGCAGGGCCAACACATCATGGTGCAATGTGAGTTTCGTGTTGGTATTATTCGTACGTATGCTGAACAAGTTCCCAAGACTGGAGTTATTTTGCGCAGTCCGCCAGCGCTGTCGTTCACGCTGATCACGGTTTCAACCAACAGCGTCGTGTACCGCAGCTACTCGCCCGTGGTCCATTCAATTCTTGGGGCTTTGACAAGGGTATCTCCGCGGAAATGACTCAGAACAGCCAAGGCAAATGGGAGCTTGAGATCATGTCTACCTGGCCTACCTTCGTGCAACTTAACGTATTTGGATACGACGACTACTACTATGGAGACGTCGACGGTGATGGTGTCTTGGATCGCCTACCTCCCAATACTGCAGCTCCTAACTATATCAATATGTCGGCGCCGCCGCATCCCCACCTTGCCTGGACCCTGGTAGTCGATGATGCTGACTTGACGTGGTCCCTCGAGCCTCGCGGTCAGTCTGCAGTCGGTGCAATCATGTACGCTCTCCTCCTCGCCATTCCTATCATCACCGGTACACTTGCCGTGGTGGTCTTCATGTGGTCATTCTACGGTATCAAGCACAACAAATGGGGAGTCGCCCCAAACAAAGAGCACGCCAGCTACTTCCCGATCTTAGGTTCACTAGGCAATAAGTCGAAATCTGACCTGAAAGAGCCTTCTGTCGTATCGGAAAAGCTCTTTGGACATCACAAGCAGACCGAAATCATAGGCTGGCCCGAGGACAAGAACAAGCGACGCAAGGTTATTATCTCAACGCTGGAGTACGAGATCATAGACTGGAAGCTCAAGGTCAAGATCGGTGGCCTCGGTGTCATGTCAAGTCTCATGGGCAAAGCGATGACAGATGTCGACCTCATCTGGGTTGTTCCTAAAGTCAAAGACCTGGAGTATCCCCCAGGTGAACCAGCGGAACCGATTGAGGTCATCATTTTTGGCGAGCCGTATTTGATTGAGGTAGAAACTCACGTCCTGGACAACATTACGTACGTCATCCTCGATAGCCCTGTGTTCCGCGCACAGACGAAGGCGGACCCGTACCCGGCTCGCATGGACGACCTTTCGTCGGCCATTTTCTACTCCACTTGGAACCAGGCAATAGCTGCAACCGTTCGACGCAATCCCGACATCGACATTTACCACGTCAACGATTACCACGGTGCTTTGGCCCCCATCTACCTGCTCCCGAAAGTGCTCCCGGTTTGCCTGTCTCTCCATAACGCCGAATTCCAGGGTCTTTGGCCATTGCGCACTAAGGAGGAGATGAAAGAAGTCTGCTCGGCATTCAATATCAGCAAGGAGCACTGCACAAAATATGTTCAGTTCGGAAATACGTTCAATTTGCTCCATGCCGCAGCGTCCTTTATTAGCGTACATCAGAAGTCCGTTGGTGTTGCTGGTGTGTCGGACAAATACGGCAAGCGATCTTGGGCTAGGTATCCCGCCCTCTGGACCCTTAAACATGTGGACTCTTTACCGAACCCTGATCCGAGCGACATCGACGCCCTGGATGAGAACGCGATCAAAGTAGCAGACATCAAAGTCGACCAAAAGGCGGAAGCAGAGCGACCTGAGCACAAAAGACAAGCCCAAGAGTGGGCTGGGATCAAGCAAGATCCTCATGCAGACCTTTTCGTATTCGTAGGTCGCTGGTCCAAACAGAAGGGCGTGGACCTCATTGCCGATGTTATGCCATCCCTGTGAGTGTTTTTTTGAGCCTTGCGTTTTCAGTCATTTATGCTTTTCATAGGTTGGATAAACGGCCAAGCATCCAGCTTATCACCGTTGGACCCGTCATTGACCTGTATGGGCGTTTTGCAGCGGAGAAACTCAATCGTCTTATGGAACTGTATCCCGAGCGTGTTTACTCGAAGCCAGAGTTCACTGCACTGCCTCCTTATTTGTTTAGCGGCGCAGATTTCGCTCTAATTCCTTCTCGCGATGAACCCTTCGGTTTAGTTGCCGTCGAGTTCGGTCGTAAGGGTGCACTGGGTGTTGGCAGTCGCCTCGGTGGTCTCGGCTTGATGCCCGGATGGGTAAGCCACTCATGACTCCATTCGGTTACGCGCTAACTATCGACACTTCACAGTGGTTCCCTGTTGAATCCATGTCTACGGGTCATATGATGTCACAGCTATCCAAGACGATCAAACTCGCTTTAAAATCGACCGAGGAGGAACGCGCTATATTACGTGCTCGCTCAGCTGTTCAGCGCTTCCCAGTTGTTGAGTGGCGACAGCGCATGGAAGATTTCCACAAGCGCAGTATCCACGCAAGTAGAGGTTTGGCTGGCCATGATGCATGGCGTCCGTCGGATGGTGCCGCTGGAGGTCCCACAGCTATTTCAGAACACGACGACTGGAACCCAGTTCACCAAGCCGATCCATCACAGCCTGACTGGGACGCGCAGAGTGCCCAAAACAGTCCTCGGATGAATATTCCTGGCTCGCCTGGTCAATGGAGCCAAGAGACGCTCACTCCCGGTGGTGATCCCTTCTTGCATGCTCCTCCCCGCATTCAAGATGGCAACCGTATTTCGATCAGCAGCACCACATCAGATACCGAGGGTGATTACTCGGCGCCGAACCGCGGTGCCAACGGACAACCTGAATTCGGAAACTTCTTGGACAAGGCGAATCGAACAATTGCCAGGGACCAGAGACATGCGCCAGACCCCTTCCTGGAAGCCCCCTCTCGGCCATTCGGTGCTCATAGCCGGGTTTCTTCTGTCGAGTCGATTGCTTCTATTGTGGACGAAAAGGCCAACTCTCCTCTGAACAAAGCTATTGCCTCGGTGAGTCTGGCCCGCTTCTCACCATTAAGTGTCGCTTACAGTGTCTGCAGTTTACCGATGCAGACGGTGGCGTTGCTCAGGAGTTCGTCGCGAAGCTGCAAAACCTGTCTGCAGATAACTCAAAAGGAGAGTTGTCCATCGAGAAATTCCTCACAAAGAGCGAAGAAGCCTTCTTTGACAAGGTTCGGAAAGACAAGCTCTCTAGCGCAGCAAGTCACCGATCGTCACGGCGCGAGTCGATTTGGGGGACTCCTTCACCCTCCCTCTACGATCACCCATCACGGCCAACATGTAAGTCTACTTGGACCAGCATGCGTGAATCATCTCATGGCTTTTGCAGCCCCCAATACCCAATCTTTCAATACTGCGGGACAGTATACTGACTACGATGGCCCGTTGCCGAATGATCAAGGAGAGGCTGTTGTTATGACCGGTATTCAGATTGCTATGTCAAGAGAGATCGGAGGCTGGCCATTATACACGATCGTCATCGCTTTGGGGCAGGTGCTCAGCGCAACTAGCTTCCAGATTACACTACTCTCAGGGCAGAGCTCTCAGGATAATCTACAGCTTTACGTTCTGAGCGGCGTCTTCCTCGCCGCGAGTGCGGTATGGTACCCGATGTTCCGTCTGAAGCCTTCGATCTGGGTCCTTTCTGCGCCTTGGCTCTTCTTTGCGCTCGCGTTCTTCCTCATTGGATTACCGTCTTTGACAGCAGCCCTTCACCCGGCGCACAAGGCACTGGCTAGTGTGGCCACTTGGTGCTACGCCGTAGCCTCTGCTGCGGCATTTATCTTCTTTGGCTTGAACTTCGGAGAAGAGGCTGTAAGTTCATTTCTCGGCATCATCACGGTTGTCATCTGTTGAACACCCTTTCCAGGGTGCTGCGACCGAGGTTTGGATGTTACGTGCCTGCATAGTGCAAGGTTCGCAACAAATTTGGGTGGCCGCGTTATGGTACTGGGGTTTCCGGCTCCAGAACCAGGATCAAGGGAACTTGACACCGTGGTGGATTGTCCTCGTTGTTTGGCCACTCGCGGCGATCAGCCTCTTATTCGCCTACCTGATGTTGTATGGCTTACCTGGTAAGTAGTCCTTCCGTCAGTGCAGGCACTGGATGCTTAGTCCCGACGCAGAGTATTACCGCCAGACTCCTCCAAAGGTTCCGAATTTCCTCAAGACACTCTTCCGTAGGAAGCTCGTGCTCTGGTTCCTTGCATCTGAAATTCTGCGTGATTACTGGCTTTCGGGGGTACGTTCTTATAGGCATTGTTCGTGTCTTCCCTAATCCTGAATGTTGTTTCAGCCGTACGGCCGTAACTGGGGCTTCCTTTGGGCTGTGCCAATCCCCAAGTGGCAGATCGCATTGTTGATCGTTATCTTCTTTGTCGGCGTATGGGCTGCGATACTAGTTATACTCACTCACTTCAGCAAGACGCACACTTGGCTGCTTCCCGTGTTCGCCGTCGGTCTTGGTGCCCCCAGGTGGTGCCAGGTATGTATTTTCTTGTATCTATCACTCGAGACGCTACTAAGGCGGGTGCTGTTTAGATGCTTTGGGGTACATCTTCCCTTGCCTTGTACATCCCCTGGGCCGGCAGCGCAGGCCCTTATCTCGGCATCTCCCTTTGGTTGTGGCTAGGAGTTCTAGACGCTGTCCAAGGTGTGGGCCTGGGTATGATCCTTCTTCAGGTAACCTCCCTTCCATGTCACTGTACACGACATTCGCTAACACGGTGGCGATGCAGACGCTATCACGACTCCATGTCTGTGCGACTCTAGCATTTTCGCAAATTATTGGCTCAGTGTGCGTGATGGTCGCCCGTGCCACTGCCCCGAATAGGATTGGTCCGGAAAGTGTCTTCCCAGATGCTGGAAAATGGGACTTCCAGGATGGGTTGAGTGGGAGTCCTATGGCTTCTGCCCCCTTCTGGATTGCACTCGCCAGTCAACTGATCATCGTCATTGGGTATTTCTGGTTCTACCGCAAGGAGCAGCTTGGTAAGCTGATTGTTCACTTACCGTCGTCCCTCACATTGATTCATTGTCCCATAGCTCGCCCATGATGGCGATATCTTTTCTGCATCTGCCCCCGTACCTGTAGTGTTTTTTTCTTTTGAGGTATAGACATAGGGCACCTGGGTTGTGAACTGTCATTTTGCGTTTTTGGACTCTGTATTTAGGCACTTGCTGACGACATTCTCTTTATTCTACTCCGTATTGGATATATGGACCCTCACTTCTCGTTGCGGTTCAGTCATGCTTCGATGTTTTGCATTACACATACATACATATACCTATCGATGATTACGATACGACCTACTCCTCAGGAGTGTATTAACCCGCAATAGCTTCCAAGAACATCACGACTGATTTGATAATTTCGCATTAATTAAAAGCGGTAAGAAAGCGAAAGTCCGTGAGATCCAAAGACAAGAAATCTTTGATGTGAATATTCATCCACTATATATATTGTATATGCAAGTCGACCGTTCACACGGTACCAGGAGGACCCAAAGTGAAGTCCACAGCGTAGCGACCTTTCATGCTAAGGACAGTCCCCAAGCCGCGATGCACTTCGGCATAATACCCTTCGAACGGAAAGCGTTCTCCATCAATCGATAAATTGCCGTCCTCCTGCAGGAATCCAAGGCGATAAGCACTAGCCTTGAAGTATTGCGCCTGTAAAGATGATCAGAGATTGTGCGTACGTCAAGAGATATGACTAACTTTATTGTGCCAGTATGCGGCGCCTTTCTCTGCACCGTCAAGATTTCTCAACATTTCAGCGCGGGGCAACTGATGGCGTTCAAGCATACACCAAATTACAAAAGAACGAACATATTCTCACCGTTCCCTGGATGACGAGGTCGACCATCCCGTCACTGGGCATGGAAACGGGGAATTGCATTAGTTCCCTGAGGAAGAAAAGTACGCGATCAGGCAAGGGGCGACAACTGCTGGAGCAGCCGGAACATTTTCTACCGGCTCATGTATGGGGCCTTGCCAGCATAGAAGAATAGAACGGGGCCCTCGAAGGTAGTCCACCCATCGTAATCGTCGACATACTGCAGAGGGGGGAGCCCTGTCGAACGGCTATCTACCTCCGCTCGCGGGAGTTCGTCGTCCGGCGCCGAATTCTCGTGTTTTCGCAAGGCTTCTACCATTGCAACCTTGTCTGATGCTCCGATCTTAGCTGAGATCTTGAACCGGTACGTTTTCCCCGTGACGACTTGGGGGAGGGTTCAGAATCCGGAGACAAGCTTTTAAACCTGAAGCACGTGACTCACCCCCTCGCAAAAAGCCATATACGAATCGATTGCTCCCCATGAAGCGCAAGTGCTCGGTACCCAGGTCGAGATCTGCCATGAGCCCAGAACACTGGGACATGAAAGAGAGACTGCGTTTTCCAGATTGAAGAATCGAAAGTAGGTCAATGGACATCAGTCGCCCCTTGATCACGTTCAGAGTGGCATAGGCGGCATCCAGGCCGTCCTACAGAAATGTAAGTGTTACCGGAGCAGCGGCAGCTTGGGGCTCTGACCTGGATACCCAACAGGTTCAAGCAAAGGCCGTTTCCAGATCCTGCGGGTATAGGAGCAATGGGGAGCTTCAAGGCCCGCATGGGTTCCTTGTGCTGCGCAAAACCGTTGACGATTTCGTGTAGCGTTCCGTCCCCGGAGATAGAGACGACGGCATCATATTCATCTGGCAGGATTTCTGACGCGATCTTCTGGGCGTGACCGTTGCTCTCGGTATCTGCTCAAAGGAGTAAACCGAGGACCAGACCCCAGAAGCAACAGTTCTACTTACACAAAGCCTTGTACACACAACGCGCAGCCTTGAGAATTGGTTCGACCTTACCCTTGAAAATTGAGGTCGCTTTTCCCTAAAATGATTAGAACTGGGCAGGAGACGATTGGCGTCAAAACAACATACTGGACCGCCATGAGGATTTATGATAACCAAAAGGCGTCGCTGTGTTTTGACACCTTGGGAAATTATTCGAAGGAGAATGAGGTATTATTTGTGCCATAACGCACCTCCATAGGCGGCGGTCATTGCGCTTTGCACCCAACTGCTTGTGTTTGGGTCATCCCCTTGGAAGGACGCTGATACCGTTGTGAGCTTAAAACTACCGCGATTCTTCACGAGCAGGTGTACGTCGATTGCTGGACCGGATACGCCGACCCAAAGGACGTGAGATAAAGGAACCTTGAGCTTTAGTAGGTCTATGGAGCAAAAAAAGACAATGTGAGATGACTACCAGCAAGACGGTCAACGAACGTACTTTTTTCTGACAAATTTCTGACAGTAAAATGCGTGTCATCAAACGCGAATTCTAATAATTGTTTTTTGCTCGATTCGACTCGGATTCGGGTGTAAGTCGCAGGTGCAGGCGCAGACATTTCAAACGGAGGTATCAAAAGAGGTTCCAAGTCACCTTCTGTCTCTTGTATGGCAGCGGCGACAATCGAACCAAATGTTCACGCCAATCAACGATAATTCGTGACGTCACTCGAGGATGCCAATACCGAGGAGATTGAGTCAGAGGTTGGTGACCAGGCCGTGTTACAGTATTGGCTCCGAGCGGTTTGGATTACCATTTATAACAACCGCAGCAGTTGAGGCACGCGAGGCACGAGTCGGTCACAAACGCGTTACGGCAGCGGTCAAAGATGACCAACGGTGCCGCCGTAACCGTGTCTCGTCTCGCTCCTCGATGCACACACCCCTGAACCAGTGCGCGTCTCTGGTGCCCCGCTTGTGGCGAGTCAGGGCCTCCCCGTACACGATTGCCGCCACGGAAGCCCTCGATCTATGGGCCAGCCAGAAGAAAAGCATCACACTTTCTGAAACTTTACACACCGACCGCGTATCGGATTTGTACGTTACTTTACCGACCAGAGATGGGACGAGGCACCCATACAAGAGTCCGAAGAATATGGAGGCATTGGGGTTTGGCCATCACCTGGCCTTCTTCCATCCCCGTACGCCGGAGAAGTACTTGAGGCCAGATGGAACAGACGCCGACTTTTGCCCACCGGAACCGTTTGTGCGACGGATGTGGGCAGGAGGGCGGATGGAGTGGAGGAAACCACTCATCATAGGCAGGGAAGCGACTGCGTGTATGAGCGTGCGCTCGGTAGTTAAAAAGGGCTTCGGGGATACTGTTCCGATGGTGTTTGTGAATCAGGGCATAGAAATATCGAATGAGGGTGATGAAGAGCACGCGATTCTCGAAGAAAGGACGCATGTATATCTCGGGCTGGGAGTCAAACAGAGGAGGTTTCGTGAAGGTGAGTCTGCTGCGGGAACCTCGTGTATGCACTCCATCCAGACAAATATATGCTATACAGTGCTTGGTCTGCCACGGCCAGATTTTTCGCTCAAATTCACGCCGAGTCCCACCACCCTATTCAGGTTCTCCGCATTGACATTCAACGGTCACCACATCCATCTCGACCGCGATTATGCGCGTCAGTCAGAGGGTTATCCAGGTAAATCCATAACAACTTGTAAGTGAACCCCAAATAGCTTCGCGTACCGCAAATTACAGAACGTCTCGTGCACGGGCCGCTCACGGCCATGTTGTTGCTCGAAACCTTCGCACACCATCACCCTGGAGCACAGATGAAAAACTTCGAATATCGGGCGCTAAATCCTGTTGTTGTCAACGAGGAGTTGACCTTCAACGGAACTTGGAGTGGCTCGAAAGAGATAACGCTTTGGGTGCAGAGTGAAACTGGGGTGGTGGGAATGAAAGGAAAGGTGTTACTTGATGGGAATCGCGGTTAATTCGCTACTGTGCCTGTAATTTGGCCTTGCCAGCCGGTTCGATTGACCATTATACTGTACGACGGTCAGAATGATCCGGGTTGCGTACAGCTCGTCCTTCTCGAGACCAGCGTCCCTATATAATATCCCTAATCAAAGCCACCACACAAAGACGAGAGAGCTCTGGTATGGGACCTCAAGGGAATTTCGAGGGTCCACGCCTGCTATAATCACATGGGAAACAGCGAAGGGGAACAGCGCAGATAGGCAGTAGGCAGCGTGAGACCGATGAGAGTTGATCAATGTTAATTCCCCGCGTAGCAGTGATATGGAATGATATTCAAGATATCAGAATCCTTCAAGAAGAGTGAGATGGCACGTAGAGGCGAGAGCGCTGTGGGACACACCATATTTATTCCCTGCTTCTTTGCGGTTTCTTCGTCCTTCTGCGATCTTCTCCTCCAGGACTTCCCGGTTCTGATACGCCTCGACGAGTAAACTGGCCAACTGACCGCGTTTACGAGCGCCTTTGCTAATTTTGGAACCCTACGTTCCGCTCAGCACACAGGGTCCAAAAGATTAATAAGGATGGCAGTACCTTAACATTCATCCTCGGCGCCTCTGGCTCGCCGCCAGCCCCCTTTGTTAATGCCTTCTTCTCTTCCCGCTCTTGAATCTCTTTCTTTGCCTTCTCCATCTCTCGCAGAGCGTCAACTTCTTGGGTCTCATCCGTGTCGGCACCTTCAAAGCCTTTCTCTTTCTTCTCAATCGCCCGGATCTCGCGGTCGTAATCGGCCTTCCATTTATCATAGAATCGTCGATAGTATGCCGAGTCGTAAGCGGTCCAGGTACCGGAAGGGAGTTGGTAATATCCGGGGTAGGGATCATTGGGTGTGGGCTCTGGAGGGGTGTACTCATCGATTTTGGGAGCAGAGGATATACTCAAAGAGTTCGGACGTCCCGTTGAAGTAGCAACGGAGGAGGAAGGAGGCTTCGCGGGGTCTGTAATCGTGATGTTTGGTACTGAATAGGAAATAGATGTGATGGAGCGTACTCAACGAAAACAGGTCCACAGTAGTCGGAGACGGTGGACACCGGGTATTAGATGTCACCCTCTCTGATGATTCTTCGAGAGATATGTTGGCTTTCCCTTTCCTCACCGATGCTGGCATAAAGGGAAGGTCCACTTCCTCTGTTCCTCGCTCCACAGCGGCTGCGTCATCGTTAGAGGACAAACTGGGTGTGTCCTTGGTCCTCTGAAAAGATGGTTCTTTAAAAACGAGTCCAGGACCTTTCCCACTACCAAGAATTCGTTCGGGAGCCTCCTTTACAGGTGCTGCCAACTTTGGAGCAGGGAGCATAGAAAGCAGGGCAGAGGACCCAGCTCCGCGACCTTCAGTGCGTAACCTCTTGGCAGGCCGAGCTTCATCCCCATCATAATCTGGAGACACATCTTTTGCGAGCGCAGGGAGTTCAATCGCAATCTTCTTGGGGGCCTTTTTGACCTTTGGCGCAGGTAAGGAGAGGGTAGAAGATTTGGACCCGGACGAATTCGAAGGGACAGGCAAGGAGCGCAATAAAGATGTGTTCGGTTTCTTCTGGGAGGTCAAGGTTGAGTGCGATTGGGGCGCACTTTCGTCACCACTTTCATCGCTGTTGTCGCTGCCATATGCGTCGACGAGCATGATGAGGGTGTGTGTAAATGGAGAGTTGAGCGATGCAATGGAGACAGTGCCGTGCTGACAAAATCCTCTGGAGCACGTGACGTTCTGGCGCGTGGCCAACAGCGCGTCTCTCGAATCTCACTGCTCGTTCATGATGGCTGCATTCACGGGCTCACCCCCTCCCAGAAGAAAAAACCAGCCACCATCGCGTCAGGCCGCGCTTTCACCCCCTCCCCGACGTGCAGGGCGCTTGGCGAATAGCAAACCTGCTTCCAGACTCCCAACGCCTGCTCACAATGTGGACCAATCCCCATTCATCAAAGAAGATGTCACGGTAGGAAGCATGGACGTAGATGAGGACACTCTTCAGCCAACAGAACGCGGTCTGAGACAAGACACTATCTTTGCAAAGTCTGAAGAGATGCTGGTGACATTCTATGGGCATCTACCAGCCGAAGTCAAACATGTTCTCAGAAATGCTGGTGAGCCCGCCCGCGCGCTGTTTCACATCCCCACCTCTGGAAGCTTCTTACTGTCCTCTGATGTAGACTTTTTCCGAGACGCGTATGTTGGCGACGTCGATTCGGGCACTGGATTCGCTCTTGTTGCTACACCCCAAGCGTGTTTCGTGTGGCAACATACGCAAGAGCTTTCTGGTGTCCCCACTTGCTATATATTCCCTTGCCCGGCGGATCCTTCTCAGGCTGCGCCGTTGCATGCCTTCGTGCCGTACGGTAGTTCGAGCGAGCCGGGACTCATTCTTGCGTCCCCATCGGGCGAGCTCTGGTTCTGGAACAACATCGGTGTTGGTCTTGCGGGTGGTGAACAATACTCAAAAATCTTGCTAGAACTAGAGTCTAACGAGATCGTCAGTTCCCTAACGAGACTTGATGTGCGTGCTTCTTATGCCATTTCCGTGTCTGCTCAAATCTCTTCAGCCTCAAACCTTCGTAGTGTCAACTTCTTTGGGGCGTTTGTTTCGGCTAACACTGACCACTTCGGGGGGGAGGTATCATCTAACGTCTCGCATTTTCTCCCGCCCACAGTCCTCGTTGTCGTTGTCCCGTTTCTTGCCTTCTCTTTGGTCTTCCCCCACTTCGCAAGTAGAGGCTGGAAATATCGCAGCGGTTGCGCTCGGCACCAAATCCAATCTCGGGACGGATATATGGGCACTCGTCGAATCCCGTGTCCAGAGGTGGAATATTGCCGCAGAAGGCTGGGAAGAGTTTGCCTTACAAGAAGACATTGCTGCTGTTATCCAACCTGCAATTCAGAGTACCCTGCGTTCGCCATCTAAATATTTGGACCTTGAGTTGCTTGACCTGGTTGTCGATGGGTTAGGTCCCGTCTATATCCCTGGCAGATCTGACTGGCTGACCATTTCACCAGCTCGGGATCGTTACTCGTCCTAACATCCCATGGTGACACTGGAGAGCATGAGGAAATGAGCTATAGTTCTACTCCTCGGCGAATCTATATTGTTGCGCAAATTTCCATGTCATCTGGTATACTTCAAGTCGACAAGCTTATCAATGTTCCTTACCAGAGTGTTCGTAATAATTCCCCCAGACTTTTGCCCGATTTACTCACTTACATGGCTGTGAAAAGACCTTCAGAGCTTCGGAAGCCCCTATGCATCCTCAACTCCGACTCATGCTCGGAGGTGCAATTCTTGTGGTCCAGTTTGGCGATGCAATCGCCATCTGCTCGCGAGGTTCGCACCCAAGTGCTCCGCTTTGGCTGCCTAGCTGATTCTCCGTAGACAACGACTATCAGGATCGCATCGAACTGAAGTCTTCTACAGACCGCACATTGGGCATCTGCGTTGTAGAAGCTCAGAGCTGCTTGCTTGTACTCACCGCTTTGACAATAATGAAAGTTACAGTTGATTTTGACCAAGTCCGAAAATTCGATTCTGAGTGAGTGACTCGCTATCGCCTCGTAACTCTAAGCTGATAGCTCCCATTCTTCAAGACATGGAAGAAGTATCTTGATCAAATCGATCATGACGCAGGCCATCCTATACGGCTCGTACTCAGAAGTTCGTCCTGGTGTCGATATGAATTCCCACGTGTTGACACCTCCCCCAGAATCCTTTGCACTTTAGCTTCCCCCCAGAGATCGAGGAGGACAGTCTTATGTCCGGTGCAGCGCTTTTGAGTAGCGCGATCCTGCAGTCGGGTAAGCATCCCCTTCTCCGATAGCCCGTTCGCTGGTAACCCACATACTGTAGATAGCACAGTCGTACGACCAAACAACGACCTGACGGTACAACTTAATAGTCGCAAAGAGAAGATCAGTTTCCTCATCAAGTTTATCAACGAAAATGGCGTTCTTTCGAAGGTTAGTGCCTCAGTTTTTGCGTCTCTATGACCAGTGTTTTTAAGTGCCGTCCAGATGTCTCAGCGCAGCCGCCAGCGTCTCGCTACTGACGCAGAAAAACTGTACTCTGCTCAACAACTCTGGCTTCGTCTTAACGAAACCCTCCAGTGGGTCAATACTTTTGTCTCCAGGCCTGATCTTTTCTAAGGCGCCACAGACGAGGGCGTCCCTACGACATCTTAAGCGAAGCCGTTTATGGATACATGAACCAAGTTGGAGAAGGGCAGCACGCGGACCTTATGAGGGCATTTTTCCGGCTTCGAGTCGCGGACATCGGAAGGCTACTCCCGCACGTCAGAGACGGCACCAGAAGATTGCTCGGTGAAGCACCCGCAAACATACCAAACATCTTATCCGAAGCAAATGGCATTGTTTTGGTATGTCGTTTTGCGGCGATGTGTAAGTGCAAGCAAGCTAAAAACTATCTCGTAGACTATCCTTAATTCTGCGTTCGAGTACCGCGACTATAATGCCGGCGTATACGGTGTCGGATTACCCTTCGTCAAACCGTGGACCAGCAAACCCGAGGTCATCAACGTCGTCCTCGAGCTCTTCGACGTTACTACGACGTATCTCCAAAACATCGGGGAATCGTCTGATGAACACAGCACTCGTGAACCCAACTCTCAACTTCCCGATCTTGCTTCCGCTCTCTTTGCTTCCGTTCATGAAAGGATGAGCTGGCTTCAGAGGTATATTGAAGCATTCTTACTTCCTTTGTTCCTTGATTGTCGCCTTCTTGCAGTGCTGTTGGTCGTGAGGTCCCTGGAACAGACCGGGAAATCGCCGCATTAGCGGACCAGTTCCAGCAGCTCCGCCCAGAGATCCTGAACACGTTGAGTGAGTCGCTCTCGAGAATGAGTGTAAAGCTGGACCTGAACAAAAAATACGAGACAAATACGGGTTTGCAGCGCGGGCTTTCGAGCTGACCGAAAAATACCGCGATTTCAGGAGCTTGGCAGCGCTTTGCAACAAAGACCTAGTATACCCTCTCGACCAAAATCCCCACGCTTCCAAGATGGGAGAATACATCCAGAGATTCGGTGAAGAATTTACGGACGAACTTTACCAGTGGTACATCGAACACGGTAATTACTACGGGCTGACTATTTATGCCCTCACATTCTGTTAACCGACTTTCCAGGGGAACTACGCACATTATTCAGTCAGGGCGAGAAGCACGAAGACTACCTCGACCAGTTTTTAAGGAAAAACAATCGCCCGTTCGTCTCTTGGATTCAAGATCTGGAAAAGGAGAGGTTCCATTCTGCTGCAGAGACATTGTTGGCAGAGTCGGAAAACGCTGGGGATTTGGCAGCTAAAGAGGTGCTTGATCAGCTTCACCTTCTGAGGCAACCAATGTCTGACCCAGAACTACAGCTTATACTAAGTATAGGGAAACTGACGCATCTGGCGCAGATGCAGGAGGACACTGCTGTTGACGAAAGCATGCTTGACGGTATGCGTATCGTATTAAGTGTTAATGGACATCCATGACGAATCCTTGCTTAGCTTTCCACGACGGTCTTGACTTTGTCAGCGTCCATGAAGCGCTCACAGAAGAGCTCAAGTCTGCCCTTGCGTCTGTACGCGATAGGCAGTCGTTGGACCGACAGATCGAGACCATCCTGCAGCAAAAAGCTTCCGCTATTGCTGACAAGAAAGTCTTGCCACTCGTAAGTTCTCGCCACCCCAATATAGCAGAATGCTAATAGCTGGGCAGGTATTCAAGCAATTAGTGCGGTCGCTACTTCAAGGAAAGGCGTTGTCCGTCGAAGACGTCGCTGATGCATTGTCTATGAAAGATAATGACACGACAATCAGCGATTACGCCACCGCATTGCACCTTCTCGCACGTGCTGATGTGAGTTGGCTATAGAGATTCTTGAGCAGTTCATGAAACTGATCGTGTGACAGAAACTCCCCGAAGCAAGGCGGCAGGCCGCTTTTAGGTCGGTCTGGTTGCGAATTTACACCCACGATAAGTACGCAGCCCGGCTCAGCCTCGTATGTCATTGTGTTGATTCCTTTCGGAATAGCTGGGACGTCATCAAGGAAACGTCCGGGGTATCGGACGCACAGCTGAACGACCGGTTCCGGAGCACCGCGCTCGTTGCGGCTCTCTCAGCTACTCTACCAAAACGCCACCAGCCAGAGGGTTACATCCTCTCGCCAAACCAGGCTCTTGCAGTGCCGAGCCTGGCAGAGTTATCGTCCCGTTGGCCAGGCATGTCACCGGAGCAGATAGAGGCGTTGCGCGAGGATTATCAGGAAGAGAGTGACCTCCTGGCAGGATATGACTTGTCAGAGGCGTTCGGTCGTGCACGAGAAGTTGTTCTCGATGAGATGATGTGGGGCCGAGCACCCTAGCGTGTATATGTTACATATCGTATTCGCTATTAGTGTATGTCATGCATAGCACTGGATCAACTCGTAAATCGCGCTTTGAACCTGTGGTAGGACACGCGGAACGCGAGCGCGATCTCTTCCATGCTCCGTCGTCTCCACTCGGCGTTGTACTCCTGTTGGCGCGTCGCCTCTTGCAAGACCCAGTTCCTATAGAACTTGCCTAGACGCTCCTCACGTTGTTGTACGGTAGCATGCGGGGGGAGGCCGCTCAGAGAAGCGGCCTTGGCCACTTCGAAGCGTGTGTTCGACTACACAAAAATTGGGGGGCATATAGGCACAGGTGGGGTGAGAAACGTACATCTCGCCAAAAGCTATCGTTGAAGGCGTCAAGCTGCTGCCTCTGCAACTTCCACTGGTACTCGAGCGTGTCTGAGTCGTCACGAAATTCGTCGAGTGAATATGGGTGTCGCAGTGGCTCTGAGGTCACGGATGCTGGGTCGTCGTAGAGTATGGGACGAATGTTCGATATTGGGTCAGGGGGGGCGACATAATCACAAGTACGCGCAGACGAATGAAGAAGGCGGAGTGAGCGTAGAGTTAGCCGGGGTGGTCGTGGTCGCGGGATGAGCATGTTTCCGGGAGGTCCCGATGCTGTCTATACTGTCTCTATACAAACTAACGCGTTTTTCGCTGCTACTGTGCTACTGACTGCTCCGGACTGGACTCAGCGTACTTAGTTTCTTTCTTCAACAGACCACCGGCTAGCCACGAGCCCGCAAACAGACCCAAAATAATCCAAACACCCCTGACCTCGTCCTTGTCCAGCGTTCTGGTGTGGAACTTGCTGTCCCCAACAGAAGTGGTGGTCTCTTCGATCAGGTCATCGAGCGGACCCTGTCGGTTTTTGGTTACTTTTAAAACGTCGAGGTCTTTTGGTAGGGCGACGTCGTCCGCAACGTCGAGAAAGAGGCTGCGCAAGTTTGAGACCTTCGGATCCGACGAAGAATGGTCTAGGTCAACATGCTCTCGGACGGGTTCCAAAATGCGACTAGAATCAGCGCGAGAGGGGTCCCCTGCTATGACAATGACCTTCGGGACTTGCGGCTCTTCAGGTGGGGCGGGGTTAGCTTTCGCCTTAGCACGAGAAGATTCCCAAAAGTCTGGGGCAAACGGCTAAGAAAGAGATTGAGCAACCTTTGGTAGACAATGGAATAGCTGTATCATACGATGTGAATCAGCGGCTCCGGTGGGGGAGCGGAAATATCGGGGAGCTTGATATTGAGGTACGGTGGCTGGTACGGTGGTGGAGGCAGCACGGGTGCTGGGGCTTCGAGCGGCACTATAAGAAGTAACGTTGAGTGACAGTACAATGTTACAAGGAAAGACGTTACATTGATCTGGCAAAGCCGCGATATTGGAGACAGGCGAGAAAGGGAACGTGTCGCGGAGGTGGTGACGCGCATAGATGTACTCGGGTGACTAAGCAGGGTTAAGGGCCCTTAAGGACGGTCATCTCATCGTGGTCGCCTTTCTTCACACCCGCACACCAAGATGCTTCTCTCTCCCGCGTGAGCATCTCAATCTATCTACCCGACATTCCTCATTCAACCTGCTTTCCTTCCTTCGTAGGACCAGCAACGCAAGTCTCCCGTCCCAAGGCTTTTGGTCAAAACTCAAGCCAGGCGGAAAGAACGTAAAGGAAGCCGAAATGCGCCAGCAACAGCAGCAGCAGCAACAACAGATGGCGCTCAGCAGGCAACGTCTGCTAACTCTTGTCTACGATGAGATGGAAACCGTCCGGATGGTTTGTACCTCATTACCTCCTCGCCGCGCCTTGTTGCCCCCGATTGACCCAATGCTCTCGAAGCTTCCAAACACTTTCGTCGTACGGCCACATCTAGCGTGCTTAGTCGTTCATTTATACATCTCACACTCCCCAGGAACTGGATGCCCTAGCAAGAGATTGGGCCAAACCTCCGCCCGACTGCACTTTTCAGCCTTCGCGTTCCAATCGATTATGTCCACATCCAAACTGCTGTAAGATTGGAAGCCCTTCGTATCCTCCATATAAATCCATTTTCTCATATGTTGTAGCGCCTTGTCTCGGGAGATTATGTCTATGTATGCCACTCCCTTTCGTCTCTATCCCTGTCTGACAGAATTATAGTTGACCGGAGAAGATTCATACCAAATAGCAACTATGGGGGTACCCGGTCTTCGCGTAGAGATCGTCAGCGATGCACCTCCGCCGCCAGACGAGCCACCGTGAGTTTTGCCAAGTTCCGGCATAGTTTCCGTTTTGCCTGAACACCTCTCGAATTGTTTCCTGCACCGCGTCGATGAGATAGGCCTCCACCGTATGTATTCCGTTCCCGTTCCCTTCTCGAATGATCCACTTGATCAACCCTTCTTTCTCCACGCAGCCCTCCGCCAGTCCTGGACATGCCAGCGACCTTTAGTCTTGAGCTAAATCCCGGTCAGTATGTTGCCCTGGACACTACTGTGTCCTCGGATGAGCTAGATATGGCACGTATGGAGGATGGTACGACCGTAGATGGCATGTTCTGGGGTAAACTTGTCATCGTTCATGATGGGGATAACCACACCATGGATTTCACTGGGACCCGACTGCTTGGCGAAGACGTCACTCCGGACTTGATGGTCGATCAGCGGGTCATTACCAAGCTTGCAGTTGCCGCGAAGCCTTCTGTAGCCAAGTGTCGATTGAGCTTGCTTGCGCCATCCATGCAATACTGCGACGTCATACTCTCCTGCGCGCCTATGTGGAAGATGGGCATAACCTGGCCCCCTGCTGAAGCAATCGGAGACGGTAAAGTCAAGTACTTTTTGCGAGTCCACCCTGGTGGTGGATTTGAACATTTCGAGTCAGAAATGGTCTCGACCGCCATCTATTATGAAGCCATGTACGACACTTTCCTTTTCACGTCACCTTTTCTTACTCGTTGAATACGGGTTCTAGGCCCGATCCTAATCTCCTCGATCCAAACGAGTTTGTAGCCCCCCGAAACAGTTTCGCTATGTCCTTTCGAGATTTCATACCCCACCTCATGAATGTATTGGACCAACTTGGCATGTCCGTCCATGCTCGGACCGATTTCATAAAGTAAGTGTGACTGTCTCATCGGTATGGGAGCTGACTGTACCTTTTTATAGTACACATATCCATGAATTTTCCAAGCATAAAAACATTGCGTATCGGTTCCTTTCCCCTGGAAAAATTGCGGCCGCCATTGACATGTCCGTGACGGCTGACCCGTGCGTGTTCACTCGCCTTTTCCTCATCTTCCGCGGAATCCCCGAAGACGATATGGGGATTTTCTCTGGCGCGGGAGAGAAGGAAGCCAATGCGCAGAACTGGCGTGAAGTCGTCGGCTGGACGGAGAACTCGAAGGATTCATCGCTCTTCCGCGTCCTAGAAACATCTGTGTTGGAGATCACCTAATTGACGTGTGGTGGATGCTGTATAATGTGTCTTTGGCTTGTAGCACTGGTTCGTGATATCCTTTATTCCTGTATTATGTGATGTATTGCTTCTCATATCGTCTCGGAGTACTATATTACATATGATACTGGTGCTTTTTCAACACGCTCTAGAGTGTTTCAATTACCCATATTGTCATGTACGTTTGCTGTAGTTCACAACATAGCTTTGTATGTAGGTGTGACAACGTTTTGTGACGTCATGTGTGACCGTACGCGACTCATTACTCAGTTCTGTCACAGTCGCGCGAGCCTCATTAGATATGCCAAAGACCACCTAGTACCTCTCTTATTCCTTTCTTCGTCTACGCGCTAACCATCGCCCTCATAGTGAACTCGAGCGTGAGGCAAACATCGCTCGCAACCGCGCTCTCATCGAGCAGCTGCAGCTTAAGAGTGCCTCTGCGTCGGTCACTGAGAAAGCCAAAGTACCGGCCAGGCCCAAACAGCAGCAGAAGCCGAAAAACAAGCCCGTCCAGCCTATAAAAAAGGAGAAGAGGATTGTGCAAGAAGCCCCACGCCGAACGTCCGCGAGACTTCGCGGTTCAACCGTCGGCTGTTGATCCGGACGAAACACCCGCACAGAAGCGGAAGCGCGAAGTACGTTCTTCCCTCGACTGAGTTTTGAACTCTCCACCAACTTTCTTCAATAGCGGGAAGATGAGGACCGACGCCTTAAGGAAGAGGAGGAGCGTCTCGCAGCAGAGGAGCGCGCACGAGAGGCAAAAAGGCCGCGCCACCACGAGCTCGACCTCGAGACACTAGCTGAGCAAGAGGAATGGGAGGCGCTTTCTGGACTTAGCTCAGCATTTCAGTCCCTGTTGCTGGCGCGATATCCTCGGCGCAGGGGCGAGCGGGACGCTTTTGTGTTTGACAGCAGCAAGAAGGAGGACACCGAAGTCGCTGCGCTGCGTGCGAGAGTGCAAAACATGAAGATTGTCGCGAGGGCGAAGGTCACTCAGGACAGAGTGTACAGTGCAGCATATCATCCAGAGCCCACCAAAGATCTAATATTTTTTGGAGGTGTGTATGCACTTGTATCTTTGAAGGGTGGATATAGTTGGCTGAGGGATGGTGTGAAGACAAACACGGTCAACTCGGTATATGGGATGCACGTGCACCTAGCAGAGGAAGTGGGCGAAGAGGACGACGCTGATTCGGATCAACGGGAGGCGGGGAAGTACT
The DNA here is from genome assembly GCA_025766275.1 of Lactarius indigo. Lineage (NCBI taxonomy): Eukaryota > Fungi > Basidiomycota > Agaricomycetes > Russulales > Russulaceae > Lactarius > Lactarius indigo. Next base: position 2,080,709 of record JAFKAC010000002.1, on the reverse strand, counting down.
GGCGTTTGCAAGTGCATTGGCCCGCCAACGCCCAGTCGTCCATCTCATGCGTCAAGTTCGACCCTATAGACGCGCATAGCGTAAGTTTCCCAAATGATTTCTCGTTCCCATTCCACTCTCACCTTTACAACACAAAGGTGTACACGAGTGCGTACGACTCTACCGTTCGCTCGCTGTCCTTCACCTCTGGTATCTCGCGCGAGATTTTTGCTATGGAAAAAATACTTATCACGAGCATGGACCTCCCCCCCGCGAGCCACGAGATGTGGCTGTCGGATGCCGAGGGCTGGATCACCCATCTGGACCTGCGTGAGGACAACAAGAAACACCGAGCTTACCAAGTTTCGGACCAGAAGATCGGCTGTGTGAGCGTGAACCCAACCAACCCCGCTTTCATCCTTACAGCGTCGAACAATCGGTCGCTCAAGTGAGAGAGCCGCTGTCTCCTCTTTCATTCTCTAACGACCTTTTTTGCGCGAGCAGGGTCTGGGACGTGCGAAAGTTGCAGAAACTTCCAGTGAGTCGCAACCTATCTTGGAATGTAGCCTCGGTTCACCCCCCATCTGGCAGAGCCAGAGTGATGGGATTCTTGAACTCGATCTGGGAGGCGTCGATGAGTTCAAGGCATCGAAAGCCGGCACCGCGACTCTGCGTGCCGAATGGAAGCACGACAAGTCGGTCACTGCGGCGTACTGGGATCCGCGCGGGCGTTCGATAGTGAGCACGAGCTACGACGACACGCTCAGAAGTACGTCACGATCGACTCCATTCTTTGTTGTTAGCCCCCAAAAGCCTCATTCTAGTACAGTTTGGGATCTCCGTCCATCACTCATGGCGGCAGACGTGCCTTTCTCCAACTTCAAGCCAATCACCAGAATCAGGCACAATTGCCAGACTGTAAGCATGAAATGTCCCTCGCGTGTGCGTGTATGATCCCTGATCATATGTAAAAATCGGCAGGGAAAATGGTTGACCATGCTCAAGGCTCAGTGGTCGCCAAATCCCGATGTATATCCGCACTTCACCGTAGGTCCCCCCTAGTTCTGGCATGCAGGAATTGCTGACGTCTTCCTCAGGTAGGTGATCTGGACCACTCGCTTGACATTTTTGGTTGCAAGGGTGAGTTCCTGGCGAAATTATCAGATAAGGACAGGTATTGGCAATCTTCTGTGCTCTCGTTCGTCGTTCAAGCATTCAACAGGGTCTCAGGCCACACAAGCGGTGACGTGTTCTCACCCTAGCGTTGTCGAACGCGTCGCCAGCGGGAACGGAAGCGGGCGTTGTGTGCTCTGGGCTCCTGCGGATCTTGTAGAGTGAGCTGCGAAAAGTAGAATATAACCTTTATGGTTTTTTATGTATGACCATGTATTGGCACCATATACATATACTCAGCGATACTTCCACCTAATGCGTGGAAATTAATGATAACAAGCTAAATCTACAGATACAGGTCTTCCAAGTCGTCGTCTGCGTGGGTATCTACAGCTGCGGGTGGGTTTTGCACCAGTTTTGATTGGCGGGCTGCTTCGCTTTCCTGCTCCTGCTCGAGTTCTGCCACGATATCCCACATCTCTTCGTCGCCATCTGCGTTGGGAGGTGCCTGCGTCGTCATTGGAGCGGCAGCTGGTGCAGGTGGCGGTATCCAATGCGCCCCACAGATCATCGTCCGCGTCCATGGCCGCATCGTCGCCTGACGCCTGCGATTTCTTCCAAGCGTGGTTCGTTTGCGCGGTGTGGGCAGCCGCGTGCAGAGCTTCTTCCTCGAGTTCGAGAAGCGCATCTAGCTCGGTGATCGCTTCGTCTCGATCAGGCGACGACGGTGGTGGGCGCGATGCACCGTCGCTAGAGAGGGCAGGGTCGTCGCCTTCTCTCCCAGAGTCGCTCGTGGTAGATCGAGCACGGCGTAATCGCGACCGGGCGGGGGAAGATGGTCGGCTTCGATGACGCAGCGCCTCCGTCGTCGACTATGGCAGTTGCGTCACCAGGAGGGGGTGCTGCGGCGTCCGAGTCTGTGTCTGAGCTATCTTCGTCATTGTTGTTTCCTTGGGTAGGTAGTCTGACCCCGTTGATGAGGCCCTTGGCTTCGTCGCGCCATACGCTGAGTGCCACCTATCACAACAACGCTCGATACCCGTACGCAGCATAAGATTTGGAGGAGCGGCGCACCTGCATGCGCTTTGAGTGACAAAGCTTCTCCACGCGGTCGACCGTTTCCTTAAATCTCGTCTTTGGATACAGTCTGTGAGTCCAGAATTGGTACACCTGGAGCACGCGGTCCAGATCTGCTGCCTGAAGCGTTGGTCAATTAAATGGGACGAAGGAGAAGGAAGTAATGAACGACCTCATGACCTTTGCCCTTTGGCTTGAGATTCTTCGTGTCTTTGATCAGCTGGGGCAGCCCAGTTCTTGCCAAGTAGACGCGCTTCGTCCAACCTGGCGATCGGCTTGCGCTTTTTTTTGCCGTCTTCGTTTTCGTCGCCGCCGTCTACTCGACCCTTTTGGCCATCACCACTCTTGGTTGTCGACGTAGTCGTCGAGAGCTGGATCGTTGGGATGGTAGCGCTGATTTCTGCGCGTACAAGACGCGTATTTCGCGCGTCTGCTTCGCGACGGAAGCGCGTCGAGGTCGAGTGCAGGTAGCGAAACTCGTCCAGATCGTCTATCCCATCAAAAAGCGCGTCAATATCTGGGTCTTTGTTGGCGCTAGGTTGTGTAGTAGCTGCAGTCTCCCCTCATCGTCCGAAGGGTAGAAATAGGGGCTGGTTAGAGGTATCTGGAGGAGCAGTGTCTGTGGTGGCTGGGGGGTGTTCTATTGGGAGATCCCAAATGTGGTCGACGTCCATGTCCATGTCTAAGAGCGGGTGTGCACGTGTTAACGCCCATCCCAATGGCTGAACCGATACTTCAAGACAGTCTAATTTACTGGGAAAAGCAAAGTGCGACGTACAACGGCGTTCTCGGTGTGTCGGTCATCAGCTTGTCGTATCTCGTCGCTGTCTCACGTCGCTGACAGGCGGTTATGGCTCTGGCGTACATTCTACTATCTTTCCTCCATCTTGGCCCTGCTTGACATTCTCGTCCAGTCACTCCCCCGCGTCGAGTCGCTCGGATCAAGGAAATTCTTGCTCTATCTATTTCCGGAGCTATCTATCGTACCTTCTCCCGCCCGTCCACTGAAGCCTGCTCCAGCGCGCCGCTTTCGTGCCCTCGATGTAGGAGCCGGCATCGGACGCGTCACGTCCGATACCCTCCTGCACCTCGTTTCCGATGTCGTGCTCTTAGAGCCCGTTGAATCTTTGATACAAACTGCAATCTCTCGGGGCCGAGCCAGTGCCGCCTGCACCACGATCAAGCAACGAGAATAAGTTGCCTCTACAGAAGCAGAAATGGAAGGGCATAGCAGATGGTTCTAAGAGCGTCACCTTCTTACAGGGTACTCTTCAAGCCTGCAATCCCGCTAATCCCACGAAAACTGCCACTTTCTTGGGCCGTGTCGGCTATACACCTCCCGTTTCCGACGATGATTCAGGATTTGACGTGGTGTGGTGCCAGTGGTGCCTCACATATATGAACGACGCCGATCTCATTGCCTTCCTCAAGCGTAGTCAAACCGCGCTCCGCAAGGAAGGTCCAGGTGTCATCGTTGTCAAGGAGAACGTGTGTCGAGATGGCGAAGGCAGCGTCCCTGCGACACAATTCGATGAGGACGACTCGAGCGTAACGCGGTAGGTTGTGTCGTCTGCCTGACTACTCAAGAAATTCGATGACGCGGTTCAGGTCTGATTTGCACTGGAAGAAGGTCTTCCGCGAAGCTGGTTTGAGTATTTTGCGTGAGCAGGTGCAACTTGGATTACCGAAGGGTCTCTTCACGGTCAAAATGTAAGTGTCCCTTCATGGACCGAGCCAGAAAACGTGAGCTTGCTTGCTTGCTTGTCAGGTATGCGTTAAGGTGACGCGTCGATGACGTGGGTTGGAAGGGCGTGGTTGATTAGTAGTAACCCGAAGTACTGTACGTGACATATGGTGAGGCAGTCATGCAGCCCGTAACTTGGCTTTCTGCGCCTGCTTCCGATTCTCTTTGATAATAGTAGACCCTACGAATGCCCCAATAGCAGATAGCCCAACGACCAGAATGAAAGCAGGAAGGCGGATTGCCCATTCTCGTGGTGGGAACCACGCGTGAATCGGGCTCGTTGCGTCGAAGAACGGCTATGTAGACGGTTTCCGACGTGAGAGTCAGTCTTCCTGCAAGGGGCGACGACTACACGTACGACGAGAATAGCCCATGTAGTGTAGTAAACGAAGATCGTCGCGGCGGCACCCATCATGGCGCCGCCAAGTGCTTTGTCTGAAAGGGTCTATTGGGACGAGAAGTTAAGTCCTATAGCTCGGTTTGCGAAACAAAGTCGACCGTACCATGATGGACGAAGGTGAGAAAGTTGTTGCTGCAAATGGCGGTAGTGCGTGACCCTGACTGAGCGTTCACCTTCGCGCTCGGGTCTCACCCGCACTCGCGTTGTCTGGGTCTGCTCATGGAGTACAACGTCTTTGCGTCTCTTTCTCACTTTCGTATTCTCTTGGTGCCTGTAGGATCCATCTCGAGAGCGACGTTCGATCAATGGGCAGCGGAAATCCGGACTCTGGAGAACCTTCGCCTCAGCGATATTCCACCAGGTACTAAAGATGAGAAAGGTTAGCACCTGCATCCACTATCCATGAGCCCTGCGCGTTGACCTGTACTCGTATAGCTCGATTTATGCCTAGCCCAAAATCCAAGGGTTATCTCCATCTTTGCTTTCCGACCCATCCCCCTCCCTCCTCGCACTACGCCATGTCTCTCTTCCGGCCATCTCTTTTTCCACTGGGGGTCATCGGAATTGCGAGCTGCTCGCATTCCGACTCCCTCTCGTCCATCGCCGCAGAATTCAACGCCTACAGTGAAAGACCTGTTTCCGCCCGATTCTCTATACCCGCTTGCGAAGAATTGCTTCGTCTTCGAAGAGGACGACGGCACCACCAATCTCAACCTTGGGGATCATCTCCCTGGACTCGTGATCATCCCAAGCATGATGGGGAACAAGAAGGAGAATATCGAGACGTTGCTCGCTGATCTGTGCTCAAACATCCTCGCCGAATTTTCTACTGTGGTGCGTGTCGCGTTGCCCTCGTGTCTGCGCTATAACGACGACTGTCACCCAGGTAAACACACTGGAGAGCCCTCTGGGCAACGAATATTTAAACGCGACACTGTTTCCGTTTCTCCCATCCGCTTCAGATTTCCCCCGGCAGCTTGTGGATGACGAACCCGAGCGTCTGTCGCGTGTTCCATCGCATAACAACCAACCAGAGCACTCTCCTGTTCCCTCCCGAAGGGTGAGTACCCCGATACTCGGTATGAAACGAAACCCGTCCACGGGTCCGTCATCGCCCATGGCGTCGGCCCGCCAAAGCACCCTCAATGTTCCCATGACACGGAAACGCCAAAGTCTCATCGGTGCTGCGTCTTCACACGGCCGGCTCTTCAAAGTCCTGGGTGATTTATTCGTCCTTGCGGGGCGGACAGAAGATGCATCTGTCTGGTGCGTGTGGCTCAGTGACCCTACGCGGATGCAGCATTTGATTGATAATGCTAGGTATACAGAAGCGCTTGCTTTGTTCAAGACAAGTACAGATTCCTTATGGCATGCCTCAACGCTAGAAGGCTTAGCCACATTATCACTGCTTGATGCGTGGTCCGGACAGGGTTTTGTACGTGACCGTCTTGCGATCGTCACCGACGGTGCTGACTACGCATATAGCAAACTTCCATTACCACATCCAAAGAGCCCTGGGGCGATATTTCGGAGAAGCTTGACCAGGCGATCTCACTTTATGGGCGCCCTGGGCCGTTGCCAGAGCCCGATCAGCGCTACGACCTGCTCGCCTATCTTTATACTGTGGCAATCCTCCGACACAGCTCTCTTCTATTCGCCGCTTGGGCTGCCAAAGGTTGGGGTCCGCTTGCTTTCACTGCCTTGATGCATCCCGGACCCGCACCATACGTTCCTCCCACACTCTCCCACCCCGACTCGCACCTCCCCAGCAACCGCGATCGTCTCTCTTCCTTCTCTGGAATCACGCGCTCGCAAATAGCAGCTGTTCTTTCCCAGGCCCATGGACCGTGGCTCTTGCACCTGGGTCACCGGGAGCGCATCACCGTTCTTGAAAGTGTCGCCTACTTATATTCTTCGTTGGGTTATCACCGCAAGGAGGCATATATCCTACGCGAAGTGGTCGGATGTATAATGGACCTGGTTGTCTGTGCTCGCGAAGAGGACTGGGCAATCTTATCTACCCGGGATCGCCTGTCAACGGCAAGGAATCCGGTGGTTCGGGTGCCGTAGCCGTCAAGGGGATCGAAAGATCCACGGGAAACGAGAGTGTACTCAAACTAGTCAAGTTTGTATGTGAGATGCATGGAATTGATGTGGAGGCGGTCACGTTTGTGAACCCGAGTACCCAAGACGACAGCGGTGTCCCCCAGGACGTCAATACAGACGACGTGCAGGAAGATCCCTATGGCTGGCCGGAACTACAAATCGGTATCATTCGAGAAGCCCTCGCTGTTGCAGAAGCACTTCCAGGTGCGTAGATTCAAATTCAATGCGAGCCTGCTCATTTCCGACAGTTGTGTAGACCCACCATCTGTGGCACAATTTTCGCTTTCGGCGCTCAAGTCGCTTCATGCTGTACTCAGCGACGACGATCAGCACCACATGTATATTGCCTCTGGCAAAGCGCTGACCGCGGCAAAGCGTAGAGGCGAGACGCGCTCAATAGAGTATTGGTCCGGGAGACCAGTTGTCAGCATCGAGCTCCTTCAGTACGTGATTGTAGGGAGCGCTCGTAAAGGGCCTGGTTGATACAGTCCCTCACGTAGACCCCCGCCGTCAAGATTGCTGGTTGAGAATCCTGTATCCGTACTCGCTCAGCGAAGGTCAGAGGGAGCTAGCCAATTATCACAAATGACTGGCCCTTTCCTGTATAATCCGAGGAAGTCTGTAACCGCCAAGGTGAGATTACTGATAAAATTGTCCATGCACTTCGTTCTCATTGGTCACCTGCAGGGAAGCACCCTCGTCGTGACAGATGAGCCTTTAGAATTCGTACTTACGCTACGCAATCCTTTCGTATTCGATCTGGAGATTCAGAATTTGAGCCTCAGGTAAGCCTTCTCCTTCATACTCTCACTAGTAACAAACGTAGGTGAGGCCACTAGTACCTCAGGCGTCGCCTTTGACGCAAAACCCATCTCCCTGACTATCCCGGCAAACTCATACCACCCGGTCACTTTAACTGGCAAACCTTTAGAGGATGGTTCTCTTGTCGTCAGGGGGTGCCATGTTCAAGCACCTGGTGGTGCCTCACGTGAATTTCTCCTTCCTCTGGCGACCGCTGAGGAGGAAGAGCACCGATTACGTCGACGAAGCGCTGCGGCATGTGAATCAGGTCGCACCAAGTACAGTGGCCTAGAGTCTCGCTCAAAAAAATCCGACAAGAGGAACAGTGCCCTTGTGGCGTCGGCGCTGAACAAGCGGACCATCCCCAAGTTCCTGGAGTGTACCGTTGTCCCTGAGCAGCCCTTGCTGCGCATACGATGGAGCTCACTCGTACATGGCGCAGTCATGCTGTACAACGGCGAGAGGTACGGTTGTCGAAAGCTCATTCCTGGCTGTTGCGACGACTAAAATTCTGACAGATCTACGCTCCGGCTCACGCTCGAAAACGTCTCAAATCTTCCCGTCGACTTTCTGAGACTATCGTTTGACGACTCCACGATAGGTCCCGCACAAGCGGCTCTAGCCGAGGGAGACTTGTCGATCTACGACGCGTATGAGACAGAATACCAGCTCATCAACCGTCCCGTCTTCTCGTGGGACCGGGAACAAGAAGATACCGAGATTCCCCGCAGGAAGGAAAGTAGCCATTGTCCTCACGTGCAGTGGAAAAGTGGGGTGGTACGTCTCCGTTTGCTGACTCTTCGCTACCTGCTGCTCACGAACAGGTAGTACGAGCGGTGGCGTCTACATATCTTATGGCTATCTCCACCGACGTCAATCAACCCTTTCCCAACCCCAAGAGACGTTCCACACGCGACAGCTCTCATACCCAGTTCTTGTCACCGTATATCACATGCTCGAGTGCCACAACATGGACATCTTCCCACTCGATCAAGGTGGTTGCGAGGCCGACGAGACATCCGAGGGCGGAAAGGCGGTTCTTTTCAAGGACGTCGAGGAAGAGGGATGGTGTCTCTTTTCTATTGACGTGCGAAACACATATGGCTTGCCATTTGAGGTCACCCTCGATCGGGTACAAAAAAGTGAGGAAACGTTTTCCGGAGTAAACCCTTCGTTTTATGGTTTTATTTACAGACGCACCCCCGACATCGACTAGCTGTATCGTAGCGCCGGGAGCTACGACCCGGTACCCTTTCGTACCATCTCCCGGTCGGCTTCAACTAATTCTGCCTCAGGATGGTCTTGCCGCTGAAAAAGATCCAACTGCCTGAAGAAACCACTTCTCAGGCCATCCCCATGCTCTCTGACCGCCAGTTTGTAGTTGACAAGACGAAGCTGTCGATTGCGGAATACAAGTTGCAGCGCGAGCTGTTCTGGTATCGAGAAGAGCTCTTTAAAAGTGTTAGCGGGCACTGGCGGGAGGTCTGCCGCGACTTGCCTTGGTCGTCGTCTCCGGTTCTGACGTATTATGGCGATACAGGCGGGTGGAACTCGATCGGGAGAACTATTATTCAGACAACAACGGATGACGCTTCCCATGCTTGCAACGCTACGCACAGAATCAGTACGCATACACTTAGAACTATATCGTCGCGGCGACGAAACGAGCGAGGAGGGGTTGTCTGTTGTGCGGAAAAATGGCACATATCACCCTGCGCCTTATCGATTTGTCTACCTCAGGGTGTGCATCGCGAACCTTTCCTGTAAGTAACGATCCACCTTCAGGATTCATTTGATCACTCGGCTGACTGTCGGACACGTGTAGTCCAACCGCTTGTCCTGACCGCAGACACCGCAGTCGACCCTGCAGATCATGTCATACAGGAGGGTGTGCTGTCGGACGTGCCAATCGGACGCCTGGAGAAAGGCGAGGAGCGCGAGTTCGAGGCGCCGTTATGTTTCGTCTCTTGTGGGCGATTCCGTGTCCAGGTCGATGTGCGAGCCGTAGACGGCGCAGTGAGAGATGCAAGGGTAGGATCCGCGACGCTTAAGGTTGTTGTATCGGAAGACAATCCACGGTAATTGTACACTCTGTGCATGTGCATTTAATTTATTTCGACAACGGAGTCACTGGGGTTTGAGGCTACTGTATAAGCAACTAACTCGCGCACAAGGACTCGGAGTAGATGTCCCCTCCCGAGCCAAAGAACGGCTCGGTGATTGAAGTAAATGAAGCGCTGTAATTACATCAGACCACTGGTTAATACACACAGGTTCCCTTGAGAGTAGATGGGCTATTCGTATTCAGAATCATCTTGTCTGAAAGCGGCTGTGTAGGCTAGGATGGTCCCATATACCAGACTGCACGTGAGGTAAAAGCGCCCGCTGTCAGCAAGCGGGGGCAACCGAATAGCTGCGGACGTACCCGCCACCTATGAGTGACATGACGCTCGCACCGGATGTGATGATTTCTGAATGTGCGAGTACGAGTGGCAATGAGAAGCCGGTGACAACGATGAACGCGGTGATAAAGCGGCCGAGGTCGACGGGGCTGGAGCCCTCGCCGTAGTCCGTTGAAAAGTCGTCAGCGCTGCAGTGTGAGAAGAGTGCGTTGGGGAGGGGAGCGAGGACAAAGGTCAACGCTGTGCATTTGTTAGAGGAGGAAGAATGCGGAGGGAAGCGGAGAAGTTGCACTCACCCACGAGGAGCGGCAGCCAATTCGACCAGAGTGCGCAAGAAAGGATAATCATCAAGAATCCCACGGCGAGAACGAAGGAAAGCAAGATGACGGCTAGAGAGACGCCGACATTGTAGCAAATACGAAGCGAGGAGAGTGACGAGAGACGTACTTTTGAGACCTGCGGCCATGCCGTCGTAATAGCGGGACAAGGGGAAGGGGAAGAAATTCGAGCGCATCGTCGTCAGCCAAGGTCGCCAAAGGGCGAGGCCCGAAAGGCCCGAACCGGATTTCAACCCGGAATTCCGGTCCGCACTGTTTATCCACACTTTGTCTTTGCAGTAGTCGACTGCTCGTCCTCTGCGATGGTTCCCCCTCAAGTCTATAACATCTCTCAGTCCCCTATTACTAGTCATGCGTTCAACGCTGATCGAACCCGTAAGTCGGACGTTGCTCACATCACCCCCCACGTCCTTATATCATCCCTTCAGAGGTCGCCGTTAGCTTGAACACAAACGAAGTCCAGATCCTCTCTCGCAGCGGTATCGACTGGACGCCAACAGAGACTCTTTCAGAAGTACACCCTGGTTTACAATGTCTGATATTTCGTTTCGTTTCTGAACCGGTTTCCTTATAGCATGACAAGGTCATTACTTCTATCGATTGGGCACCGAAATCAAATCAAATCGTGACGGCTTCACAAGATCGAAATGCCTATGTATGGCAGCAGGCACCCGACCCCCTTACCGGGCGGACTGTCTGGAAGCCGACGCTCGTCCTGTTGCGTATCAACCGCGCAGCGACCTTCGTCCGTTGGAGCCCGTTGGAGGATAAGTTCGCCGTCGCCAGTGGTGCGAGGTGAGTGCTCTTTTTTTCCGCTGAAATATAGCATCGATCTTCACTGACTTCTCTTGATCAAAGAGCGATCGCCGTTTGCTCTTTTGACCCAGACAACAACTGGTGGGTCGCGAAGCAGCTCAAGAAACCCATCCGTTCTACCGTTCTTTCTATCGACTGGCACCCAAACAACGTCTTGCTCGCTGCAGGAAGCGCGGACATGAAGGCTCGGGTCTTTTCTGCTTACATCAAGGACGTCGACAAGAGGTGAGCTCCTCAGTGTCGTCATGCGCGATCTCAGACAATCTCGCCAGGCCTCCTCCCTCTGTATGGGGGGAAAAACTACCATTCAACACCGTATGTGGCGAATATTCGAGCAGTTCTGGTGGATGGGTGCATTCCGTTGGGTTCTCGCCCTCTGGCGACGTTCTCGCCTTTGCAAGTAAGTCGCACTTTCGCGATCGTGATTTTCTCCTCTAACGTGGACCCTCAGGCCACGACAGTACCATCAGCGTCGTATATCCTGGCGGGCCCGCTGTCTATACGATCCGTTCCACCTCGCTGCCATACGTTACACTCACGTGGACGTCCGAGGACACCCTCGTCGCGGCCGGGCACGACTGCCAGCCCGTGCTCTTCAGCGGAGGTCCGTCCGGCTGGCAGGCTGTCGGCACACTCGATGACACCTCAGCCCCCAAGACTCCTGGTGGTGCACGCGGTGCATTGACTGGGTCGTCACCCGTGGGTCGCCTGAACAGTGCCGCGTTCAATACGTTCCGCAATGCAGACTCGCGCGGTCTGGGCAGTAGCCCTGGTGGCGGCTCACAGCTCGCGACGGACACGGAGCTGTTCACGGTGCACCAGAACACGATCACGGACATCCGCCCGTACGAAGGTGCTCCCGGCGCGGTGAGCCGTGTAAGTACGAGTGGTGTCGATGGGAAGCTTGTCATATGGGACGTCAATGCGGTCAGCGGGATGAGTACGAGGCTCAGCGGGCTGCGGGTGGGTTGAAGATAAAGTAAAGGTACAGTGTACTAGTAAATGATACAGAATCGAGCGAGTTTATTTAAAGTATGTCGGCGACACTATCATCCTGTGGGTGCGCCGAAAATGACTGATCGCTCATAACGCCCCAGACAGACGCCTTGAACTATGGTCGCGCATCGATAAAGCAATCTACAGTAGCAGGAGAGTGGGAGTACTTACCAACGTCAAAACCAAGCCCATCTTCCTTTCCAAAACTCTGAGTTGTTCCAATGTCGTCCCTTCGTGCGTCCTATTCAGAGTGCGTGTTTGGGCGACCAACTGTAACCGTTCGTTTAGTTCGTGTGTTGGGGAACCGGACTTGGTACGCACGTCCTTGACGTGTTGATTCAACTTGGCATACTCCCAAAGCACCTCAGCCTCAAGTGGAGATAGACTCGGGTGATCTTCGTATGGGTTTATTGTAAGTATCTGGCCGCCACTAGAAGTTGCGCTGGTGGTCATGCCAGTGGTCCGGTTTCGAGCTTGCCTACGCCCCCGCGAGCGGGGTACGAAATCTACGCGTTGTGGACTTGATCACGCTACAAAGCTGCGGACTCACGTGACTTGGGGTATGTACGCGTCTTGTACGTGTCTTGGTAATCACATAAGGGGCGCCCCCTAAAGGACAGGTATTAAAAGCTCCTACTTGGCCCAATAGCATTCTTCTATCCAGTATGGCCCCTGAACAAGATGAGCACCAGAAAGTGCTCTTGAATAAGTGCGTAATTAACCCGTGACTTAGACTTTCTTGAATCTTGATAGTGAACCTATTACTTCAGCCCGTTGGATTCCACCACACCTCGAAATACTGGACTAAGGCGCTTCAATCAATTCTCTTGTGTAGCCGTATTCGGTCAAGAACCGTCTATTTTCAGTAATCAAACATCCAAATTGCAGGGAAACGGTGACCAGCTACGTGTCGAGGTAACTAGTACGTACTCGAGCCTTAACTCGTGGATGTCTTAATGGCTGCTATTTTCTTTCTTAGTCCTCAGGGCACACAATATACCCCATATTAAGAGACTGTTTGGCCAGAAGAGGCGGTTCTTTGTCACTGCAACCAATCATGTGGTGACGAGGAAGACCGAAAACGCTCAGGTTGATGGACCACACGGTGAAGTGGGATGATACGCTTGGTACCTTGTAGGCCTTTTCTTTTTAGATCCTATTTTAGGCTAACGTTGTTTCAGTTTCACACAACAATCTTCGCGACTTACAATGTGTCTTTACGAAAAGCTACTCACACACCCTAGCCTTATTGGATCACTTGAGGTACCAGTACCCGTCGTGTCCCAGAGTGGTCTGTCTTTATTTTGACTTCCCGTTCATTCTACGAACTGAACATCTTGTGCGTAGATGTTCCATTTATCCTGAGTAATGGCGATGGCGATGCTAGTCAGTCGACGCACCCGGTCATTCTCTACTTGACGATTATTGTGTCGGCGAACGTACCCCCTCCGGTCATTCCAAACAACCTCCCTGAAAAGACCAAAGTGGGCAATACCGCAGAAGAAGCTACCTGGCCTTCTATGTCACCGGACTCTGGGGGACCCATTCAGTCCATCGCCCCAAAACCTTTGTTACCCTCGTCGAATCCCCTTTCTGTCGAGAACGGCACTCTTAAGCCAGATAGCCAAGGAGGTATGTCAATTCCCGAGAGCTCTCTGATGGCTCTCCGTCGCATCGACGAAGTCAATAAGCCGATTGACCGAGCGAATATGTGGAAAGAGGTTATTAGTAGAATCAAGTGGGTGATGGACACTGTTAGCCCACTTGCGGAAGTGCGTGCAATATCCGCTTTTCCTCTCCCCGACTGAGCCGACTTCCGTGTTCAGCTCCACCCGTTTGCAAGGATGGCATATGACATGGTTTCGGCCATACCTGAGGTGCATCCTTCTGCGTCATTGTCGGGGCAAAAATACTTATGCTATTCGTCTGGATGGTAGACGCTCCTTGAACATTATCAAGCGCGACGACAACGTCCGGACCCTCCTTGAAGGCATACACGACGCGTTTGATTTCGCGCACCTCCAAGACACGTTGAACTCCATCATGCTCGAGTCTTGGCAGGTTCAAATCCTTACTCTTATGCTGCAGGGCGTATGTAATTGCTGTGACTTTATCCGATCATATGCAAAGGAGCCGGGATTTTGTACGTTATCATCACTTACGTTATCGACCAGCGTTAACGTGCAACTTTCAGGGAAGCAGATAGTTGAATATGGGCGACAGGGCTGAGAACAAAATTGAGGACTTGTCTGCCGCCTTAGTTGAATACCGAAGGGCATGCTTGGATCACACTTCCATCGCCACGGAGATAACCGCATTCCAAATTCTGGACGGCATGGGAATACTTTCGGCCAAGGTGAATTGGATGTCTAATCGACACGAGTGGGTGTCAAGCCGAGTTTCAGACCCCGGTACGTAGCCCTGATGACTTGTGGGTCCGTGGGGTAATCGATTTGACAATCATTATAGAATTAGATGCAGCTATCAGAGAAATACCGTATGGGACAGGATCGCAATTCAAACCCGACAAGGGCTGTCTTACAGGGAACGCGTACTGCATTCCTGAACTTTATTGCCAATTGGGTGAATGATCCTGCTTCGGAACATAGCCTCGTTCTTTTCGGGCAAGCAGGCTCAGGAAAGTCTTCCATTGCGCATGAGATTGCATGTCGCTTCGATAAAGTGCACCGTCTCGCATCATCCTTCATATTTTTGCGGAAGGAGCAATCCAAGCGAGAGTCTTATCACCTCTTCACGAGTCTTGCCCGCGATCTCTCCGAGCCGCTATCCTTCGTTTAAGATCGCGCTTGGAAGGGTCGTGAGGGACAATTCCTCCTTTCGAGCTGGAACCCATGACTATCGTACCCTCTTTGAATACCTTATCCTGGAGCCGCTCAAGGGCTTGCAAATCGTCGGTCCTATCCTTGTTGTAATCGATGCCCTGGACGAGAGTGGAGCTGCAAGTGGTAGAAACGGATTACACACATTTCTCGCTAAAAATCTCGTCAGACTCCCGTCGAATTTCCGTGTCCTCATCACCTCGAGACCAGAGGACGGCATAGAGTCTGCATTCGTCGGAGCCCCATCAATCAAGATTCAAATCTATGAATGATTCCAAGCTGGCTGCTGAGACGCACAACGATATTCTCGCCTTTCTTCGGGAGATGCTTCCCTCGGACGAGTTTAGGAATTATGGCGGCGCACTGGCACTAAAGGCCGAAGGGTCGTTCCAGTGGGCAGCGGTTGCCAGTCGATTTATCCAGGATCCTCCCGAGCGCTTTGGTTATAGCAGGAGAATGGCTACTGACCATCTTTTGAATCCCCGTACAACTCGTGACAGACAGGACCCGTTGGATGCGTTATACAAAGAAGTCCTTGAAGGACACTTCACAGGCCAACAACCACGGTTTCTATTCCGCTCTGTTCTGGGACAACTCATTACTTCCATAGAACCCCTCACTGTCCACTCCCTGACCACCCTGCGACAAGGCGTTTTCCACGACGATGACCGTGATGCCGTTGTCATGTTGCTCCGTCGCCTCGGTTCGTTGTTGAGTAATGTCAATTCATCCGATGAAAGCCTTCCCATCGTGCCTCTCCATACGTCATTCCGAGATTTCCTTACAAATAGAGAGAAGAGCGGCGATTTTTGTGTTAGCCTTCGTGATGCTCACCGGCAATTTGCCCACTCCTGTCTCGTTCTACTGCTTGACGAGCTCAGATTCAACATCTGCCATCTTGAATCACCATATCTTGCCAACAAAGACATCGATGACCTTAAGTCCCGTGTTGACGAACACACCACACCCGGACTGTTGTATGCCTGTCGTTTCTGGGCCGACCATTTGGAACATTTCGATTTCGAACCCGACCTGTTTGGGAAGCTTCGAACTTTCTTCAAGGAGAAATTCCTCTTCTGGCTGGAGGCCCTTAGCTTGACGAACGATGTGGGTCTTGCTTCGCCAGCGTGCTCAGTTCTAAGCGTATGGTTAGCGTCAGGTGAAGGTGTGAGTATATTTTTTGAATTGATGAAGAAGGCGAACAACTAATTACTACGACCGCAACAGGTCTCTCAGATGGAGCTGGAAGAGTTCGGATCGTTCGTCAATGATGCCTCCGTATTTGTGCGGTATTTCGGGAGGGCGATGGCAAAGAGCGCTCCACATGTCTATCTTTCTGCTCTACCATTTGCGCCGACTCGTTCTCTTGTCTCTGAACATTATTCCAGCTCATTTCCTCGAATCTTACGCGTGCAATGTGGGCGTTGTCTCATTGGCCGTCGTCGGAGATGGTGATTTCAAATGCCGGGGGCAGGATCCTTTCCATTTCACTCTCCCGAGATGGCCAGCGCATCGTCTCGGGTTCTTCCAATGGGACAATTCGTGTGTGGAATGCCACCACGGGAGAGACGGCGGCAGTCCCATTTGTTGGACACGCGGATCCGGTCAGGTCTGTGGCATTCTCTCCGGATTCCCAGCGCATCGTGTCAGGCTCGGACGATCGAACAATTCGTGTGTGGAACGCGACGACGGGAGAGACGGAGGCAGGCCCATTTACTGGACACACGGATTCGGTCTGGTCTGTAGTATTCTCGCCGGATGGCCAGCGTATCGTCTCGGGCTCTTCCGATGGCACAATTCGTGTCTGGAATGCCACGACGGGAGAGACGGAGGCGGGTCCATTTACCAAACACAAGGATTCGGTCCGGTCCGTGGCATTCTCGCCAGATGGCCAACGCATCACCTCAGGCTCGGATGATGATACAATTTTTGTATGGAACGCCACGACGGGAGAGACGGTGGCAGGCCCGTTTACTGGACACGTCTCGATAGTCTGGTCTGTCGTATTCTCCCCAGATGGCCAACGCATCGTCTCAGGTTCGGACGACGGAACAATTCGTGTCTGGAATTCCACAACGGGAGAGACGGTGGCAGGCCCATTTACTCTACACACGTCGTCAGTCTGGTCTGTAGCAATATCCCCAGATGGCCAGCGCATCACCTCGGGCTCTTCCGATCGAGCAATCCGTGTATGGGATGCTACGACGGGAGAGACGGCGGCAGGCCCATTTGTTGGGCACACGGATTCAGTCAGGTCTGTGGCATTCTCCCAAGATGGCCAGCGCGTCGTCTCGGGCTCTTTCGATGAAACTATTCGTGTGTGGAATGCCACAACGGGAGAGACGGCGGTAGTCCCATCTACAGCACACACACATTCGGTCAAGTCTGTGGCGTTCTCGCCAGATGGTCAGCGCATCGTCTCATGCTCGGAAGATCGAACGATCTGTGTTTGGAACATCACGACAGGCGAGCGGGCGGCAGGCCCGTTTACTGGGCACACGGATTCGGTCAGATCTGTGGCATTCTCGCCGGATGGCCAGCTCATCGTGTCGGGCTCGGACGACGGAACAATTCGTGTGTGGGATGCCACGACGGGAGAGACGGCTGGGATAATTACTGAACACACTGATTCGGTCTGGTTTGTGGCATTCTCGCCAGATGGCCAACGCATCGTTTCAGGCTCGGACGACCGAAAAATTTGCGTCTGGGACGCCACGACGGGGGAGAGGGCGGCAACCCTGTACACTGGACACGCGGTTCCCGTTCACATCTATGGCGTTCTCGCCAGATGGCCAGCGCGTCGTCACGGTCTTGAACGAGCGGGCAATTTGCGTGCGGGATGCCATAACGGGAATGAGAGCCTCATTTACTGGACACGCAGATTCGGTCAAGTCTGTGGCATTCTCACCAGATGGACAACGAATCGTGTCAGCCTCGGACAATCGAACAATTCGTGTGTGGGACTCTACGACGGGAGAGACGGTGGCAGGCCCATTTATTACTGGACACACGGATTCGATCTGGTCTTTGGCATTCTCGCCAGATGGCAAGCGCATCGTCCTCAGGGCTCGGACGATCGAACAATTCGTGTGTGGGACTCTACAACGGGAGAGACGGTGGCAGGCCCATTGGCTGGACACACGGATTCGGTCAGATCTGTAGCATTCTCGCCAGATGGCCAGCGCATCGCCTCCGGCTCGCACGATGGAGCAATTCGTCTGTGGAGTGCCACGAGAAGGAGGATGGAAACTATTGGAGACGCCCACTTCGCCGATGACTCCGTCATTAACGACGAAGGATGGATATGTGGTGAAGCTGGTGAACTCATAGTGTGGATTCCGCTAATTCATAGGGCACATCTTCACCGTCCAAGTAATATCTGGGTGGCTGGCGAGAACGAAACCCGCATTGATCTTTCTGCCTCGGCGCATGGACACAGTTGGATTACTTGTATTGACACTTAGAGAGAACCACTACAGCCTGAGTTCTTTCAGGCGGTCTGAAGCGTAATATGACTTGCATGAGTGGTGTCGATGGGGTGTCGATGTCTTGTAACATGCAACGTCAATTCAGCGGGATGAATACGAAGCTCGGCGGGCTGCGGGTGGGTTGAAGACAAAGAAACGGTATAATGTGCTAGTAGTAAACTAAGTCCATCTTCCTTTCCAAAACTCTGAGCCGCTCCAACGTCGTCCCTTCGTGGGTCAATGGGTCTTGTTACAACTGTAACCGTTCGTTTAGCTCATGTGTTGGAGAACCGGAATGGGTGTGGTACGCACATCCTTGACGTGTTGATTCAACTTGGCATACAGTGGGTGACCGGTGACCGGTGACTTCCCGTAGCTCTGAAACCTCTAGATTGTTCTCCAGACCGGAGTTTTCTCCAGATCGCCGAGGTGCCGCTGCTCACATAAGCCATTTCATACACCGACTTGAGCCTCCTCTACCCTCCTACAGAATCTTTGTAATGCTCTAAACTTTAAATGCCGATATGCCGGGCCCAGTGGAAAGGCGACCAGGCTCGGGGAGGTCGCCTACCGAGCCCGAGAGGTGTCGTAATGATATGAGCACCTCTAGATTTTTTCTTGTGTCTACAGGAAATACAGGTCTTCCAGAGCTTATTTTCCTGCTTACACATCTCGGGTACAGCCGTATTAATAATTATCTAGACCTGCCAGATTCCTATGGGAAGTCACCCACTCCCAAAGCACCTCGGCCTCAAGTGAGGATGGACTCGGGTGTACCTCGTATGGATTTATTGTAAATATCAATATCTGGCTGTCACCAGAAGTTGCGCTGGTGGCTATGCCAGTGGTAGTCAGTGGCTCAGAGGAGGCCTTGTCACCGCGTCACCAGTTACCCGTCACCGGTCACCAGCTTCACCGGCCTCACATAACGCCGTTTCAACGTTTCAACGTTCAACCACCTCACGAAAAATTCAACATCCTGAGCCGATCATCGGCAGTTGGATGTTGGACCCCATTGTTATGAGTCTCACGGATCTACGCACCGCTGACAGCGGCCCAGCGCGGCAGTTATTCCTGTCCGCAGCGGGCTGTATCCTATGGCCACCGTGACCACATCCCAGACCCTAAAACCTCGGCGTTGCATGTGGTTATCTGTTTCCGGAACCAGTTTCCCGAGCCTAGCACATGTCTTCCTGCTTGACATAGGATAACTCCTTTGCCGTTGTCGCCCGCGGATCTATACTCTTGACTATTAGCCGACAGACAACTGTGCACGAACGAACAGCGCCTTCTGCACCCCGAGCTATGTCACGTATCATGTGTGGTTTAAGGGAAAATTATCGAAAATTTTCTCTTGACTCATCTTGACTCGTCGACCTGAGCTTCTGACGTTCTGAAGAAACTAGTATGACTCGTGCCACTGTCGAGGATCCTGGACTTCTCTGTGTAATGACTCGAGTCCAGTGGACGAAGCCACGTGCAGCGACTCAGTGTTTGCGTACCTTCGTGGCTGGTCTATGAAATTACGTCGGCGGGAATGGTCTGGCTCTTATCTTTCGGAGTGATCCGTCTATTTGCCCTCATTGCCTCCTCCTAGCACTCTATGGCCTATCGGTGTGTCCCCTCGTGTACTATGTAATCACCTTTATCGCCTGTTACCATGAAACGTGGCCTCCATATTGCAACCATATATGCCAAATATGGCAGCTAGCTATCGGAGCGCTGTGATCGCATGTTGATGATGTGGTTTCCTGATGAACTTATCTCTTCTTGAGTTTGGAACCCGTCTCAGCAGCAATTTCTGCTGTGAGCGCTTGAGCGTTCATTGGAGAACGTTCAGTGGTCTTGGCGGTTGTTAACTCTTACTCAGGCGTATGAGACATGCTGACACAAGGGTGAACTGCTAGTGCGGACTCCGCCAATTCGTAGTACATCTTCACCATCCAAATGATATCTGGGTGGCCAGCAAGAATGAAACTCATTGATTTTCTACTTTTGCGAATGGATACAGTTGAACCTAGCACATGTATTTTCCTGCATTCGAAAACTTCTGCCATCGGCGTTTCCTGCGTACCAATGCTCCTAACTCTCAGCTTAGCCCGCACAGCCCTCTGCTGATAGAGGACTGCGCGCGATCAGCGCCTTCTTCGCTCCAAGCGGACTACTCCTATATCGTGTATCATGTTCGCGGTGGTTCGAGAACTAAGTTGACTCATCTTGACTGGCCAGGGAATATATATATATATATGACCTGTGCCATTGTCGGGGGTCCTGGACCTCTTTGTATAATGACTCAAGTCTAATGTGGACCTTGGACAAACTCGCCCGCGGCGACTTGGAATTCGTACCTACTCGTGTGGATGGTTTGTGAAATTACCTTCGTTCGGCGGCCGGAAAAATCTGGCTCACAAACCCACGAGCTAGTCGAGTAAATCAGAAGAACAATAGCAAACGTTTGAAATGACCCATCTATGTTCCCTCGTCGCTTTCCCCTACCACTGTGAGTTATCGCCTGCTGGCGCACCGCCTCGCCCCATACTATGTTATTAATTTAAATGCTTCTTACCCCTCAAACGCGGTCGGCGACAACCCCTGATGGTCCTGCCAGTGGCCTCGACGACCCCCCAAAACGTGCTATTTGTGCGTTGGAGTGTTTGTGCTTTAGTGTTACCATTTTCGTTCGGCCAAAAATACATATACCCATCAAGGGATCGAGATATGCCTTCCTATACCTGTCGCGGAGCTGTTATGCGGTGCCTGCCCTTCTATCCTCAGCGATCTAGTGTATCTGTCAGTTGACTCGCTGAGTCCAAATATACCAGCTACTGTAGGACTCACGGCTCCTTTACTGTAAACGGAGGTGATGTACATTGTACTGCCTATCAGCGTCCAGGGAAAAGGCATAGTGGAAACGGGCAGTATGGGGCTGTGGACCAGTCGTCTATCATCAGCGCCCTACTACCGTAATACGGCAGTTAGGGAAAGAGTAGTCGTGATAAAGTGATTGTTCATCTTGCAGATGATGATTATATCAGTAGCTAGATAGCAAGAGGTCTTCGAAACCAAGTTCGGAACTGACCAAGGTCCTGACTCGGAGTGACACGATCATGGATGGTCGTCATTTCCGAGTCCGGAAATAGACGAACAATGCACCGCAATACAGTAACTTGAAAGCGCGCAACGTCCATCCAGTGGGCAGTTTGACGCATGGCAGTTCCACAGCGACTAGATAAGCCCGCGGATACCCACGGATACAATTCTTCCCTTGAACGTGTGTAGATATCGGCATATGTTGCGCTGCCCATTGACATCCGATGACGCCGGAAGGCACCGCCCCGCCGCACTGACCCGCACGCACCGCCCAAGCTGCGGGCCTACGCGTTCAAAGTCACTTTTTAAGAAAGCTGTTCTGACCTCAGGTCCACAACACGTAGTAATGTGGACAGGAGCTCGAGGGCGATGTACCCTAATCCACAAGGCGGCGGTCTAACCCTCTCCCATGGCTGTGCTTCATTCAATGTAAGAGCCGCGAGGCAGGTAATACCACTCGCATGTATAAAAGGCCCACCACCGAAAATCTCGCTACCCTCAACCTCGATCGACTAGCACTCAACCAACTCATAGACCATGGTGAAATATCTATTGTAAATTCCTTTATTCCCTCTGCCACTCTGCCCAGCGCGCTGACATCCTCCCTCTTAGACTGAAGATACGCAGAACTGGTAGCTGTCAGTCGGCGTCGAGCACAGACTCGGAATCGACAACCAACAACACCCCTCAGCTCAAAGTGAACGATCATCCTTCCCGCGCTGTTCTGCCAAGACCCGCTGGTGACACGGCACCACAACAAAGGCCACAGAGCCTGTATTCGAGTTCGAGCCGGCAACAGAGTCAACAACATGACCAAAAGCCAGTTCGGGGTCGAATCCCCGCGGTGACCAGTACGGCGAGGACGACAGCGCCGGAGACGGAGAAGGAGCGGAGACTCAGACAAAGATACCCAAGGCGAGTCGGTGTCCTGTGGATTCGAACTGTGTTTCTCATCTAACCATTTTGATATACAGTAACTTTAGACGGGGTCCTTATTAGTTTTTGGCATACCAACGCAGCATAGACCCCGGACAGACGCACCACACTTTCCCGACCTCATGTATGATAACTTACTCGATACCCATTCATCGTAACTAAGTTACTGGACTTCAACCTCATTCTTTTTTCTTTATTACACCTTACACCCCTTTTTTACCCTTCAAGCTCACTGTAGCTTTTGTTCGTGGAGTGTCAGGAATGAAGAATCTCCATTCCTCGGCAACTGTCATGTATATAGTAGTGATATAGCATAGTATGCACGTCTTATGTGCGTCCGTCCTAAGCGGAATTCTGTATAGTATCGTCATGGTTGGTATGGAATGAACAATGATATATTGGGCAAAAGCGTTGTACCGAACGGAACGGTATCCCTTCCGAGCTAGGTTCCGACTGCACCACGACCGCGTTCAAAACGGAGGACCGGGCCGGGGGACCATTGTTTATTTACAGTGGCAGTGCTGAACCGCAGCGGGTCAAAAAATGTCTGAACACCAACAATTTTTTTTTCGAACCACACATATGCAGGCAGCACAAGACCAAAAAAGTCGAAAAGGGGTTACCAAAGGATCGTGTGGGTAAGGCGGATTGGACCCACAATTTATTTTTCTTGCAACACAATAAGCCACTCCGATCAATCCTCGTTTTTTTTTTGTTCTTTTCTTTTCGGTCAATTACTTGACCCGATGGTGCCGAAGGGAGTTGAGTGTTCGGGAGACTCTTCTTCTGATTTTCACCTGGGGCTTAAAGGCACACCTGACGAAATTTTTTATGAGAGACTCAAGTAGATTAGATTGCTGACCAGATGGTCGCGTGCTTTAGTTAATAATGGTGCGTATGAGATATACGGAATGGTTTGGTAGGAGAAGCCGGGCACGAGCGGACACGAGGAATGAACGTTATGAACGTTACTGTAATTGAGCGACAAGGATCTGGGAAATTAAAAGAGACAATAGAGCTAATAGAGACGCAGCAACTAATGCGACCAAGACTGACAATTAGGTTTGTCCGTCGGTATCATCTCGTCTAATCTCTCCGGTAGAATGCAAGAGTGCACTAATAGTGCATTGCAGTGGTAAATCTACTACAAATGATGCTACCCGACGTAGGCGGGATGGACATTGACCATGACACAAGTCACACAGCACTCCCCATCGGCTGACTCGACGAGCGGTCCTTTGTCGTTGTCGCCCATCCCTCGGTACTGACTTGCCTTTTTGGCGGGAGATCCATCGTTTCCCTTCCAGGCCATGAATTAATGGTATAAGTTGCAACCCCTCAGTCCAATACGACACTTGCCTCAAGGACGGCTGGACATTGTTTTCTCTTCATCTCCCGCCCCGACGTCTACTCCTCGTATCGCGCCCGTGCTATTTTTTCTCAGAATTCCCATGACTTCCTCCAGGAGTTCTATCACCTCTCCTCAGCCAAATGAATCCACCCACCCTTTTGTCCCCAGACCGTTTCCTCCGCCATCTCTGATAGGTGTCCCCCTCGAGTATATCGTCGACTCGCTTCGCAAGCTTGCTCCGCGGTACTGGAATAATACTGAGACTGCGGACTGTTCAATCGGTGAGTGCATTGGAGTATCCCTCCATTCAGCCCTCGTTGCAGCGCTGAGGCCTGCTTAGTATATCCTCTCGGCAACCGTCCATCAGGTTTTCCGACTCGTGACTTGGGTGTCTCCAACGTGCCCCGGACAGAAGTGTTACCCAGTCCCCATGACCCGTCGGGTATCGGCAGACGTCTCACTGCGCCCAGTCTGAACAGCGAGGGTGTACGCATGCTCATGAAGGTTCGCCCTTTCTACCTTGTTCGTGCCGAAAGGAGATGGTTCTCACCCGATATGGTGACAGCTTCACATCGATTATCTGTCTGCACAGTCGACGCTCTTGCGCGCCCTCTTCAGTGGCTCATCCCCGCTCGATCTGATTCACCCCACCACCCAGCCTGCACCGGATGTCGCTGGCCGGTCCTCTATCTCTGCGAACCTAGCATCACGACTCCCACGGCTTCTGCCCTCTTCTTCGGATCACCCAATCGTATACCTCCCGGTCCCTGACGCCTCGTCCTTCCCGTACCTCGTGACGTGGATGTATTTCGGCGATACGAGCGCCCTGGAAGACGCTTTACAGCGCCGCGTGATCCGCTGGGACGGCCTTGCGCGAAACGTCGAGTACCTCGGGATGCCAGAGGAAATAAAGCGGTTCCTCGGGCGTTGGTATAGGCGCTGGCTGCAACATGCAGCACATCACCAACAAGGGGACGCGAAAGACGAAGACGAGGCCGCAGATAATGCTCATCGCGGCCGCACACGTTCTCGTGACGAACCATCCGTGCCTCCACGCTAAATTGCGCTTTCCCCATTTTCCCCGCGGGGCTGCATATCGTTTCATGTGTTTTAAGGTATTCTGATGCTCAATTTGTCTACTTTAGTTGAACCCCTGCCCACGCCCCACTATATCCCCGTCGTGTGGGGTTGATGTGGACGTGGTGCTGGACGTTTAATTCACACTAGACTGTACAGCTAGTGTCGTGTCCTCTTGTTGTAAGAATTGTATTGGCTTTTTTTGGACCGACGTCACACAAACGGCGATTATCTATATCCGTGGAGCTTTACTAAGAAATGAGCTTTCTGGTGGGTAGAGGGTTGCGCTCGTTTCGCTGTTTACTTGGCGCAAGGACACATCCTTTTAAATGAGTGGCGTGGTATCGTGACGCAGCCATCGACGAGATCATTCCCATCTTCTTCGAGCTGCGATACAATGTCCCGGTTCGGGGGAGAGATCTAATAGATTTATCGGAACGCTTACGCCAGGCGCCAGGAATGTCGTGCCGAGGCGCAACTTTGAGTCTCCTTTCTGCTCTGGGAAAGATTGACCGCAACTAGTTGGAGGTGGCACCCGAGGACCATAGTCTAGTGAGTCACTTAGTCACCAAACATGCTTGTTCGTGAACTTACGACAGACCCCACCAGTTACAGATACGTGGGCGTAACAGTTGGTGGCCCCCGATTAGTTCGCTGGACAAAGAAGCTCTGAATCTTCAGTCGCAAAGTTTCTGTTTATTAGGTTATCTGCCACGTGGGTTGCCATGAACTTGAACCACCGACCCCTTCCACCCATATTTTATCATTATTTCTCGAGGCCTCTACCCTATCTTCGGGCACTCCAATTACAAGAATCGATCCACGCCTCACAGCTGCGTCAACGCCGATCATCCGCATCGCACGATGACGTCCTCCTCCTTCTCCAGCACTCGCCCGTCTACACCGGCGGACGCCGCCAAACCGAGTCCGAAACCGCGTCCCAGCGCGCACGACTGACGGCCCTCGGCGCAGACTTTGTGCTCGCCCAGCGGGGCGGAGAGCTGACGTACCACGGGCCCGGCCAGATCGTGGGCTACCCGCTGCTCGATCTCGGAAGGACGAACCCCGCGATCGGTATTCGGGACTACATCTGCCGGCTGCAGCGCACGCTGTCTCTGCACCTCCGTGAGGCGCATGGACTCGTCCCGGTGGAATCGGCGCATACGGGCCTCTTTCTCAGCGAGCTCGAGAAGGTGGCTAGCATCGGCGTGCAGGTGCGCCACCGGCTGACGTCCCATGGCTTTGCGATGAACATCACACATGACCCGCGCGCTTGGTTCGACGAGATCGTCGCTTGTGGCCTCGTGGACGTGAAAGCGGCCTCGATCGAAAACGCTACAGGCAAGAAATTGGATGTTGAGCAAGAAATTCCTGGAATTGTGAAGCGGTTTGGCCAGATGATGGAACGTCAGATGGTGCCACTAGAGGTTGGAACAGGCGAACTCGGAGAACTTGTCTATGCATTGGAGCAGGATATAAAGTGCGACGAGCGGACTACGTAGTTCTATACTACGGCTACCTCAAAGTGTACGCCCTTCCACATGCCCGTGTGGTCTAATGTGCGAGTAGCTACTACCTATGCACACTATGGAGGTGTTCAATGTTCATAACTTGGATTTCACACCACTTTCAACTTCAGTAAAGATATCAAAGTTTCGCAGCAAAGTGACTTCCGTTGGGAGCTGTGCCTCTCAGCGTCAGGTCAAGTCAAATGCACCAACTGTATGACGAACCTTGGTCTCCGGACTGAACAGCACAAGCGAACGATGAAGACGGCCTTTCGGGCCTCCACGCATCTCATCGCCCTCGAACACAAGCGGCGTCCGCCCTTCCGCATCCTTTTTCCCACCCTGCGGCTGTATGACCATCCGGCCAAATGCGCCCGCCGACAGCCGCTCCACGCGTTCGCGTTGATGTGTCCGCGCCTCGGGCCCAACGAGGATATCCGCGAGGGTAGAGAGGATATAGTGCTGGGGCGGCATGAGTGCTATCTTCTTTTCGCCGTGTTCTGTGAGGGCGTCGAGCGGATGCACGAATCGCGCCTCGATGACCTCTTGCCCACCGTCGGGAGTGGGCAGGCGGTGCTGCGTGGCGCCAGAGGAGAAACCAGAGGCGCGGAGGGCGGGCAGAAAGGCGACGTAGAACCGCGTGTGGAAGCGTCTGTGATCGGCGAGGTGAGAGACCAGCGTCGGGCAGAACGCGCGCACACGCACCGAGGGACACCGGGAGGTGTGACCCATTCTGTGAAAGGAAGTAACCCCTTCGCGTCTGCGACGAGGGCGTGTCGTCTCAGGAAATCTCCAAACAGTGTTTTCCTGGTGTTAATTGACTCGCGCGAGGCGTCCAAGACCGCGTCGCTCGGAGGGGAGCCAGAAGGCGACGTCGCGAGAAGCACTCCCGTCTCTTCGAAAGTTTCCCGAATCGCCGTCATTTGATACGACTCATCCTGTATCTCGTCGTAGTTTCCTCCGGGAAAGACCTATGTAAAGAGACGCTGGGTCATAGCTGTTGCTTGGCAAGCGGAACAAAGTCGCACGTGCATCCCTGCAAACGCAGTCGCTTTTGGGTTCCGATGTACGAGGAGAACCTCATTTCTGTCGTTGAGTACGACAAGACTGGCAGAGGGCCTCGGACCCGTGACTTTGGAGGGGGTGGTTGCCATAGTTTGCAATAGCCGAATGCAATGGACTCGGAGAGCTCTCTTCATAGCCGGCTCGGCTTGCACTCCGACGTGTGGGTCTTATGGTCCGTCCGTGTACAAATTACATGTAATCATTGGCAAACAGGTCAATCATCGAGTTTATGAGGTCTCAGACCTCAGAGCCAATACACTCGGAAGTAATGCGGGGGAGTATTAAGAAAATTTGCATCGACAAGCACTCGGCGTCTCAACGGCCATAGAATTCTTCTTCATCATCGGTCAAGTCGTCCCACTCTTTCCACTGACTTTTTGGAGGTTGCACAGCTGCTTCCGAACCCATCGGGGCAAGATCATTAGGGTCAAATTCTTCATGGCCAACGTCCAGTGGCGTCGATAGACCGGATGCAGCCCCTGATACCGGTGTAGACCTGGATGTGTCAGAACCCCATCGTGCATCGTATTGCTCATCGATAGCGGGGCCGCTTGCCATAGCGGTCCACATTTCGGCCAATAGCCTGTCGAGTCACAAAATGAACAACACTACGTTGCATGTGGCGCGAGATCCGCTTACCGGCTCTCATTTCCGGCGCACATGCTTTTGTCGTCACATGATAGTCCGAGCTCGGTGGCGACCGCGGTGAGGGGGGCAGCCGACTCCGCTATGCGGCGGCGGAGAGTGACGTACATTTGACGAACGTCTACGATATAAACTGGTGTCCCAGCGCGCGGAGGGGAGGACCGGCGTCGATCATACGATTTCTCGTCGCGTCGCGGTGAACGTGAGCGACGTCGTGACTCCAACTTGGTAGACCGGTGACGGAACTTGTTGTCACGAGGGTCGGATCTGGTTAGACTCTCAGAACAATCAACTAGAGCAGCATCCGCCCAACTCACCGGAGCAAGCCCTCAAGTCCGGAGGCCCAGTCGCCTGTGTGGATGCCAAGGTCACCTAGAAGGGTACGCGCAGCACCTTCATTATAGGTGAGCAATACCAAGGGCTGTTCGCATCTCAATAGGTCCCGGATCCTTGCTTGTATGTCTGTTTGCTTCAGCACCTCACTCTGACCAAACCGGAATTCCTATACGAATACATTCGTTGCGATATCCCAAGCCTTCGAATCTTTCGAACGCTTACCACCCTCTGTTTTCCCCTGTTACCAAAGTTTCGTTTTTCTTCGACTTCCAGATGAACGGAGCTTCGAAATGTGGGAGGATGTGCGCAACGATCCAGTAAACTCCACCCGATGTCAAGGATTACACCTTTCTCGTGAGACCACTCATTGAAGACAATAGAGACGACCTGCGCAGTAGTCCATGGCGAGGACCTACTCAAGCCATATCTCCAGACGGCGGAAGAAGGGTTCAGGGCATGAAAAACTAATCTGGGCAAAGTGGCTCGATATCGTCGCGCAAGCAGAGACGCAGAATGACGTGATACCTGTTGTATTCGAACGCAGAACGGAAATGGCCAGCCTGTCCCGTATCTCCAAGAAATATCTTGTTTGCGGCACTATCGTCTTCGCCTCGCCTCTTGCCCTTTGGTTTGAGCGCGTTGAGCCTCTTGACCAGCTGAGAAGTGTCGCTGTATTGCAGAGGTGAGAGCGAGAGGAAGTCGGATGCAGGCTGCGGGGTGCGCGAGTAACTGAAGACCTCTTTTCTGACACATTCAGAGGCAGGAACAAGGATTGAGGATGCCCCAGAAGGCTGGATGCCTGTCACATCTCTGTTCGTAGGGTTGCAGCTGTCGAGGTGGAACAACTTACCAAGAACTAATTCGACTGAGGGTCGTGGACCAAAAATGGCTTGAGCCAATTTGCGCATGTCATATTGAGTGCCTCCGGGTCTGACATCATAAAGATCTGAATGACTGCCTCAATTTTGGGGGGAAAAAGTGGGGAAGCACCCTTTCAAGAAGACGTTGGGTCTGAAGCCACCAATCTGATAGTACGAAAACTCTGGTTGGTGGTCCCCCATTTTGGCTTCAGACCAATCAGGGGCGAGCCGGGTACAAGTCGGGTGTGGATGCCAAAAGGGGATATTGATGTGGATATGATGGTGGGAGACAAGGATGAGTCCAAGGTCACTTGCCAGCCGTGCGTTTGCAACGAGGCCACCATCTGACTATCCGATCCTCTCAGTGTACTTCTCGTGTACTGTAGTATTGTATTGCATCGCTGGACACTACCATATTTATTTTTTCTTGATTTAATTTTTTTTTACGAGAAAATAAGAGAAAGGTGCCGCGGCCATGGGCGATCGACGCATTGAGCGCTGGGACCTCAGAGGACATCAGCGAGAGCGAGTCCGCCCACGTATACATCCCCATATCATCGTTACTCTCTTTGCTAACCTTAAAACACCCTCTCTTCTCTTCTTTCTCCCACAATCTACCTCTTCTCATGTCTGCACCTCCTCCCCATCCCATCTCGCCCCCTCCGGGGCATGTGGCCACCGAACCGCAGTCCACCAGTGTTCGGCGTCATCATACGATCACTGCTGCCTCGAGAACTGCTCGGGCAACTAACCGAGCGCCGATCTCGGAAGAGTCACAAGAACAGCAGACTTGGAATGACGAAAAGGTTGTCGATCAAGAATGGGTGGGATCGGTGGGGGCTGTTGGTGAGAAAGGCTCTCTCCACCGACAGAATTCTCTTCCCGCACGTTACAATAGAGGTCTGTCATTTCCTTCTTCACAAATCCTTCCATATTCCCCGTGATGTTGCCAAGCGTCACCGGGGAAGTATGACTGACAATCGTTCCTCAAGCTTATGGCCATGCGAACCGCGGTTCTGGTGGTAATATCACCCCTCGTACATTGAACAGTCTTTCAGCAATTGCTGGTCATGAGGGTGAAGAGGACGAGTGGGAGTCCGAGTTACGAGACTTACGAAACGAAGACGAGGTACCTCCTCCCACACATCCCGTATTAACAGCAGCTAATCTCGGGACCAGGTCACCTATGTCACCGAAAACGCTCAATACCAGTCCATGGACCAACACGCTCAAAACTCACCATCTTCTCTGTCTGGCCACTACGGTACAATTCCCTCTCCGCCCCCCGGATCTGCTGTTCGGAGGCACCAATCACTCACATATGGTGCTGCCACCGGTGGAGTGAAGAGGATGGCTCCGGCTGGCCTCAGGCGTGCTGGCACTTTGCAGACTCAAGCTCGCACTCATCACCCGCAGACACCCAGCCCTACTGGTGCCGACGAAGAGTATGCTGAGGGATCGGCTGGCCACGACGACGAGTCCTACTTTACTCAGCATCAAGCTCAGGCTTCAGTCCAAGGCCAGTACCCAACTAGCCCGATCAACCGATCTCCGTGGAGCACACCCAGTAATGAATGGCGTTCCTCCGGGGGCACTTCCGGCCTCGTTGCACCCAACAACGGCAGCTCCGCCATCGATGACGTTCAGCGAGCCCTGTCTTCATTAGATATAAACAACCAGGCCCAGGCGCAAAGTTACTCCACGCTTACCCTCTCCGGCTCTCAATCTAACAATCCGCCACGCTTCAATCCAAGTCAGTCGCAACAGTCCCAGCAGCTCGCAGCGCTGCGTATTACGGCGCCAAATGACAACGACGGCAGTAACTCACGCAAGCTGCAGCTCATCACAAACCTCGATGAGCGTGGTGGTGGTCAACTCCCTGGAGGCTCATCGGGCCCTGTCAGTGCATCCGCCTATGTACCACCTATCGGCCATGGATTACCGCAGTCGACCTCGTCGTCTGGGCAACAGCAACGTGGAAACACAGGGGACCACGATGAGCGTGCGTTCACCGCTTCGGGAACCTGGGACCAAAAGGAGCGCGTTCTCCAAACCCGCTCGTCTAACCCGAACATCAACTATGGGTACAACGCTCAGCAGCAGCAACAAGCAAAGGCACAGGGGATTCCGAGCGTCCCGGCGATTCCGCCTCAATTCCTTAATCAACAGCAGAACCTTAGGCTGGGCTTGAACACGCAAATAGGTGGTAATCTCGGTGTATTGCCTGGGCAGCCGGGCATTCTCACGTCACCCATCGACGTTCCCACTCTTGTCGCGACGAAGGGCTACAACCCCCCTAATTTTGACACGCGCCCCGCTTTCGTCAGTTGTTTCCACTGCCCCGTGTATCGCGACCCTGACTTGTCTCTTAGGCACGCTACTTTGTAATCAAATCGTACACTGAGGATGACGTACAGAAGAGTCTCAAGTACGAAATCTGGAGTTCAACAGATCCTGGAAACAAGAGGCTTGACAAGGCTTTCAAAGAAACGGCTGGAAGGGGTCCAATCTACCTTTTCTTTAGTGTCAATGCGAGGTATCCTTTCCATCCCTTGGTCTTTTTAGTTTTGTTGTGCTTATATTCGTTACAGTGGCCACTTTTGCGGTATGGCAGAAATGCTGACCCCCGTGGACTATACACGGAGCAGCACTGTCTGGGCTTCAGACAAGTGGAAGGGTGTGTTCAAAGTCAGGTGGATTTTCGTGCGTGACATCCCAAATGCCAATCTGCGCCACATACGCTTGAAGTACGAGGCCTCCGCTCTTGCTATATC
This sequence comes from Lactarius indigo, assembly GCA_025766275.1. Taxonomy (NCBI): domain Eukaryota; kingdom Fungi; phylum Basidiomycota; class Agaricomycetes; order Russulales; family Russulaceae; genus Lactarius; species Lactarius indigo. The sequence goes on along the minus strand of JAFKAC010000002.1, from coordinate 2,048,988 downwards.
CTTTACTAATGGGCCCCTATAGCAATACACAAGAGAGAAAGCCGGTCACCAACTCGCGTGATACTCAAGAACTGCTCCCTGATGCGGGCCAGGAGATGCTGCGAATTTTCCATACCCACCCCTCTCGGACATCGCTGCTCCAGGACTTCGCTTTTTACGAGGTAGGTCATTAAATAAAAACCCGTTTACCGTCTAACTGGTCAACCATTTTCCAGCTTCAGTCTCTGCAAAGGATGCAGGCCCAGGCGGCACAGTCCCCACCGTCTCCGCAGAATAGCTCACCACCGCCACAGGTCCAACAGCAGCAACCGTTTGCCTTGACCAATCCGAATAATTTCGCTTTCACGCAACTGCAGATGCAGCAGATGACCCCTCTGATGCAGATGCAGATGGGCCTCCCTTTCGTGAATCCGCAAACGATGCAAAGCTTGATGCGCAACCCTAGCCCTGTGCCCAATCAAGGCTTTACGGGCGGTGTACCAGGGTTCCCTTCATAAGTAGGCACATTCGCGTCACGAAACAGGCTGATCACCTTTCGCCATTGGATATATATAGATTCGCTATCGCGTCGCTCTCATTTCCGTCCAACATAATTCTCAACATGTATGATAGTATTTGGGTCCTCTTTCGTCTGTATGTTGTCGTCCTCTGGGTCGCCACTAATCTCTTCGTAACAAACTCCCTCGGCGACCCGTTTCATGGTTTCCTTTGGTTAGCTCGTTTGTACTCACGCATACTGCATTACTGCATTACATTACGGACAGGGACAATGTCGAATGGACGTGGACTTTGGCCTTGTTCGTCATCCCTGTACTTGCACGATGTCGTACTATTACGCTACGCATAGGATGGAGCTTCTATTTATTACTGAAGCGGGATGTTATCATTGCTCGATCGATGTCGCTCAATACAAATGTACTCATAGGACCCCAGATAGTGTTGTGTCCAATTTAACAGAAATTGTGCTAGAAATGTTGAGCTCTGCAACTACATCTGTGCGGAAACCGTTTCAAGTTCAAGCCACTTTGTTGTGGCTCAGGGCGAAGTAAGATGCCTCACTCCGCGCATACTGGCTGTAATAGGGTACTTTTAGCTGGGCAGTATTCTTCATAATCAAGGTGCGTACCAATAGCCCTAGAGAATCTCCCTGGAAGAATGCATCGCATTAATTAATCGTCAAGAGTGAGGTCAACTACCTCCCCGGCATGTCTTACAACGATCGGTGAAGAGGATCTAAGTTCACGCTTGACGGATGTGCGGGATTGCCTAGCAGCCTTCAAGGCATCCGGTTCGGCCTGCATACAAGGCTCGTCAAGCGCGAGTCCGAGGAAGCATACAACGCCCTGACTGACCCGAAGAACTCGGTGTCGCCGTTTGCGCGTGTCCTCTGCGAGCTCTTCTCTCTTCACCTTCGGACGACTTCTGGATGGACCAGGCGACCCATCCTCCCTGGCACGCTTCGTGTTGTTGATCGAGGATCCCTGCCTGCCCACATCGTTTCTAGTAATTATGCCTTGCGCTCTCAACAGCTCTGGACGAAGTATAGGTAAAGGCTTCGAGAAAGAACGAAGGATTTACCTCTGGGGCGATAAAATACCTTGAGAGACGCATATGGCCCCTTCCATGGGTCAAGATAGTCTACTTTGACCCTATTGGCGCGCCCTCCAATGGGTATCTCGTCTCCGGTGCTGGAAGGATCGATAAACAGCAACCTTAAAATTGACCACCGGAAAACTTAGAAGTACAACTGAAGGGACATACGCGACATGATGCCACCCCGCTTTCTTGCTGCGCTCTGAGACGCGCCCCCGGTGGAGAGCCTCGTGCGTAGACTTCGATGATGGTCCCGTGACGTACCGTCTCTGACAGCGATAGGCTCTGAGTTCTATTGTCCCCACTTCTGGTGCGACGGGTGCATCTTCCAAGTCTGGGTCTTTCGGCGCATGTCAAAAGGGACTTGCCCAATAATCTATGAAGGCGTACCAACGAGCTGTAGTTCCTGGAACTTGAAGTGAAGAATGGAGCACGCGCCCTTATACGGCCCTAAGAATTCGCCACTCGACCCGGCTCGCGCACACGCCGCTCGAACCAGCTGCCCATCGACGTACAAGTAGATGGCGACCTCAAATTTAGTCAAATTGTTCGAGAACGAGACTTTGAATTGCTGAATCGCGAAATGATTGGTGTCCGCGGGGGTTCATAAGGGTCAGACGGAAAAAAAGCGCTCTCACCTTTCCGGCCTCACTTGCGATGAAGGCTCTCAACGATGACGTACCCTCTTGCTTCACGTCGTATGTTTCCAATTCCTTGTCATCGCATACGACAGCGACATTGAGTGACAGAAAGCTTAGTGGCATGGTTCAACGGGTTCAGATGTATGCCGATGCATTTTGATTTTTTGGTTTTGTTCACCAAAGAAAAAGTATTCATTCAAAACGGCAACGGCTGCAGCGGACCGGGACAGTTCATGTATCGAAGACTGTCCAAGGCGCCTCGAACTTGAACAAGACACAATGCACGCCGATCTCGTCGTACTACCATAACCTCATTCCGACAACAACTAGTTTTCAGAAATGCATATCCCACAGATTCGTGCTATAACGAATGCAGAGTTCGTGCAGATGATGGGCAAATGCCGTCCTCCAACTGGCTGGCCAACCACAATAGGTCTGTCGTTACTCGCCTTCTCTACCGCCAACACATTAAAATATGCCCCCATCTAAATAACCAGCTATCGCGAGCTCCGCAGGGCCGGACTCTACCTGTCTTCTCTATCTCCTCCGACGTATGGTCGACTTGAAGCCCAAGAATGACCATGGTTCCAGCGTCGGCCTCCCCGACTCCATCGTATCCTTTCACGTGGACCACGACCTACAGGCCGACGCGCAAAAGATGGCGTACGCTGCGAGCAACACGGCGACCCGGTTTAAGGTGGCGTCCCACGTCACGCTGCGCGCGCGCTGGGGCAAGGCGCCGTTCCCGCCGCGACCGCGCGACGGGGTGGCGATCGAGGCGCTGGCGCGCACCGCGCGCTATCAGCTGATGTTCGACGAGATGGTGCGCCGCGACTTGCACGTGCTCATGACGGGGCACCACGCGGACGATCAGGTCGAGACGGTGCTCATGCGCCTCGGCGCGGGCAGCTCGGCGCTCGGGCTTGGAGGCATGCGGCCCTTGCGTCGGTACGGGATGGCTCTTGGGAAGGGGGAGGGCGAGTTTGGCTGGTTCGGACATGAGGGCTTGAATCGCTGGATCGCCCGCCCGCTGCTCGAGGTGTCCAAGGTGAGTGTTATGATCTCAGAAATAGTTATGTTTGAACGAGCCCCTTTAGGACAGAATTCTCGCAACTTGCGACTTGCATCGTATTCACTACGTGCTTGACCCTACAAATTTTCAACCCGAGCTTACCCTGCGCAATGCCCTTCGCCGTGTACTCGACGACAAAGAAAAGAAACTTCATTCTGCTAAACTCGTTCGTTTTTATTATTTATTTATTTTCTCGGATTTGACACGGCCACCATTTATAAGAAACCCCCATCGTCGCTTCCTCCAGTTTTGGTCGACCAGATCACGCGTATGAAGACCGCCTCGGAAAACATGAAGATTTCAGTCCCAATCGACTTTATGTCCAGCCGGGAAAACCTCCGTGAGGCCGTCCGTTGCTCATCACGCGATCTCTTCGATATCGAAAGTAGAGGTAATTCGCCGTTTGACATCATCACACCCGTACTTGGGCTTAAATCACAAGCCAGCGCTCATCTCAACCGCTTCTCCGTCCAAACACCCCCTGGAACCTTCCTCCTCGCCAGCGACAGCCTTTCGACGGCGGTTACGGACCCGCTCGTGCAGCTAGCGATGGTCCTTCGTATATTGCGGTACATTTCACCCCACCCATGGGGCTCGACGCGAGCGCAAGCTAAACGCCAACGCGAGAGGCTGCAACACATCGTCGAGCGGGTATGGGATCCCGACCCGGCTTCTGAAGCACGTGCCGGGTTCGGGGCTGGCGCGAACGTCCTCTGGACGCCGTTTCGAATCTCCCGAGACGGGAGTCTGAAGCGAAGACAACCTCAAACGGGCGAACGTTTCGGGTGGCTTGCGTCGCGTGCGCCGCCGCCGCGACATTGCCGGACGGAGTCTGACCGCGATGTCAGTGCACTACTGGCTGCCTCGGGACAGCACGCAGAGGTATTACATGATAACCGGTTTCTGGTCTCGTTTCAACTTGACTGGGTCCCTGCCGATGACCCTATCATGGCTAGCGTGCAAGAGGGCTCGGGGCGCGTAATGTTGGTTCTGGGAGGTAGATGGCTCTGGCCCGAAGTGATATGGAGGCGCGAAGGTCAAGAAGATGTCACGATTGCGCAGATATCTGTACCAGAACTACAATGGTACGGGCCCGCGCCAGGTGTGAAGAGAATGCCGCTTTCTGGGGAAGTCGAGGGAGGACGCCCAGCGTGGCAGGATATAGTTGATTTCAAGTTTATACGTGTTCTAGACGAGCCCTAATGTAATGACTTTACTATGCAAGGATGGCTGATCGCTCTATCGGAAAGGCGTCAAGGATTGCGGGTATAAGCTCAAAAGTAATGCGAAGAAAGATTGCGGTCTCAATCTTCAAACTTGAAACTGTGCGACTGTAACTGTAGTTCTGTTAGCTCACTCGTGCACACACCCCGCGTGTCTGCTCAAGGCTCACTGTAATTTGCCCTCCTCTGTACGAACCCCGCTTCTTTTTGTTTTTTTCTTTTCTAAAACCGTCTCCGCGAGTCACGATCAAATCGCGACTCGCTTGCGCACCGTAGTCGTCTGCTTGCATACCCTATGACAACGCAACGTTTCAGAGAAGTGTTTCATTTGACACGCAGATATGAGATAGGACGAACCCGGGATTCGAAAGTGTTATCTTTAAGCCTCTCGTCATGAAACTTTACGGCCTCCGCCTTGACGCGTTGGAAAGGCGTGTTGATCTTCCGCGAGACTTTGCTTCTTTGCACAGTGTGTGCTGATACTATCTTCACGGTCGCGGTAACTATGGCTCGACCTTCCTCATTCGCTCGTCGCTTCTTCGTCACTTGCACCACGCCGGGATCGGGCGCGACCGACGAAGCAGGCGTTTCATCAAGTTCGTCCTCGGACTCAGAAGAGCTTGACGAAGAGCTCGATGAGCTCCGAGAAACGGGTGGGGCAGCTGACCGCTTCTTCGACGTCTTCGCGTCTTCTGAGCTGGAGCTATCCGATGAGTCGTCTTCTGAATCCGAATCCGAGCTGGAGCTAGAATCTGAGCTCGAAGAGGGTTGCACTGCCTTGGGCTTCGATCCGGTCTTCTTTGGAGGTCCTTTGGCCACGTCCGAATCAGAATCAGAGCTGGAGCTAGAGTCTGAACTTGAAGATTTTGCTTTAGCTTTGGGTGCCGGTCTATTTGCCTTTGAGGGCTTTTCCTCTTCGTCGGAATCGGAATCCGAGTCAGAATCGGAACTGGAGTCTGAGGATGATGTCGAGGGGTTTTTCGATTTGAGGGCTTTCTGTTTACTCTTACCCACTGCAACGTCGGAATCGGAGTCCTTGTCCGCGTCAGCATCAGATTCTTCATCTTCACTCGAATCCGAGCTAGACTCGTCCGTAGATTCTTCGTCACTGTCGTCATCATCCGCAGAAGACAGCGTTTTGCTCGAGTCACGTCGGGACTCCTTTGTATTAGTGACTGGCAGCACAACTTTCTGACGGGTATCATCGTCACTGTCATCACTACTGTCATCTGAACCGGGGTTAGTGAACGAAAACTCTGGGAGTAACGATAACAAACCAGAGGAATCAGCTGAGAACGCAGGGGTTCCAATGGTCATGAGTCGCGGGGATACATTTTCAACGAGGCAGTCATCTTACACGGCACCGGCTCCTTCGTCTTTTTGACTCTTGTGATATTCTCAACTTCATTGTCGTCATCAGAAGAAGACACATCGGACGACGACTCTGAACGGCATAGCAGTGAACAAAAAAAAAAGCTCTAGCTCGGGCGTACTCACCGGCATCGGAATCGGAGCTCGTGGATTCCCTGGAGTTGGTCTGAATGAAACGAAGGGGTATGTACGGATGGTACACTCACTCTGCGTCTGCAACCGCTTTGAGTTCTTTCCACTCCTTCAAAATTTGCTGAAGTGTCGGTCCCTCATAGTCGACTGCATCTCCTATTATCGCAATACCATTAGCAGCCCGTTTGAGGGCGCTTGCCACCTTCTTGTGTGACCTTTCGGCTAAGAAGGCATGAACCAGTCCGTAGGCGTCTGCAGGATGCATTAGTGTGTAAATTTCAAGATGAGAAATGGAACTTACATGCCAGATCGGCCTTTTCGGCCTCGACATCAGACTTTGGCCTCGGTTTTAGCTTTGCCATCGCCGTTGACGCAGGCAGGTTTAAAAGTGACCGGACCGTTCAACGCCGGAACTAAATGATTTGCGGGGTCCGGCAAAGTCTAGCCGGTCAGATGACTTGTGATTCATGGTCGGTGATGAAGCTATGAAGCTTATGAAGCTTGATGAAGGCGCGAGCCGAGGGTAGAAATAGACAGCGAGAGCAGGAACAAAGCAATTATTGGGTTTGCTTTAGAGAGGTTTTGGCTGAGGGCACACGAGGAAGTCGCAAGAGCCATTGACATACAGGTAAACTACATTTTTAAGGAAAACATTCGTAAAGTAAAAGAAAGGAGCAGTACGAAGAAAATGGAACTCAAATAAGATGGGTAACGGTGTACAGGGCTCCTATACGAGAAGCGGGTGTCGAAATGGTGGAGAAAGGGGTGCGCGTGCCAGTGCCCTACTACTTGCTCCTATGAGACTTGAAACGAGTTGGAAATAAGAGTAAAAGCAAAAATAGAGGTGTAAAATCTTACCTGAGCAGACACTGGTATATATATGAGCTCCTGCGTGGCTGCGAACGTGCGCTGCGAATGTGTTTGGGTTCGGGTGCGTTCTTGGATAATGCTTGGGTTTGCTCGTGCCAAAATCCTCATGATGGGCGCTTATTGTTACCAAATTCAGTTACCAAATTCAGGGAACGCCCCAACCAACTACAACCGCACGATGGGCGACACCGTCAAGAATTTCCCTCAATTCACAGATAAATTCGACGGGTCATCCCTCAGGATTGCCATCGTACATGCAAGATGGAATAAATCTGTAATCGATGCGCTAGTTTCTGGCGCAGTCGCCAAGCTCAAGGAAGCTGGAGTCAAAGAGCAAAACATCGTCCTTCAGCCAGTTCCTGGCAGTTTCGAGCTGCCCTTGGCTTGCCAGCGGTACGCACTAGTCCCCACCTCTTCTCAATATTTTACGGACTTGACGGGAAAAAATACTGTAGGGTGATCGCTGGATCTCTTGTCCAGGCGGGGGCAAGTGCGACAGATCTGTTGGGAGGACTGGGCATCAACACGCCCCGCTCCGCCACGCCTGTCGCGGGCTTGTCGGCAGCAGCCACGACGTTCCCGAGTCTAACCCCACACAATCGGCCATTCGACGCGGTGATCGCGATCGGGGTGCTCATCAAAGGCTCGACCATGCACTTCGAGTACATCTGTGAGAGCGTCTCGCACGCGCTCATGCGCGTGCAGCTTGACTCGGGCGTGCCGGTCATATTCGGCGTCCTCACCGCGCTCACGGAAGAGCAAGCCTTGGAGCGAGCGGGGATTGGCCGAGTGAATAAAGGGCACAACCACGGCGAGGACTGGGGCGCTGCTGCGGTAGAGATGGCGTCGCGAGTACGACGATGGGGGGAGGGGAAATTCTGATGAGAACTACGACATGGGGAGGCCTGCGCCGTACCTTGCATCTTGCTGTATGATAGACAGACGAAAATCGATAATCATGTATCTTCCGCTGGTCCACACATCTGTATATCGTCTCCATATTTCTGGGGCAACAGATATCTCGAACACGCCACGAATCTTGTGAGTTATCGCTATCTGATTGTATGCATCAGGAGACTTTATCATTTATCTAACCTTGTTCCTAACGTTCTAGCGGAAGCATTCTTGAACTGGTGGCTGGCGTTCCTTATTTGGTCTGCGCACTAGGATTCAAGTTCAAACTAGGATGACCCTTGCTTGAAGTAAGAGCCACAACAAACCGGGGAGTGAGGCAAGGGGACTTTATTATTCCAATGACGGTCGATCCAGCACACTCATGAATGCTTCCGGGCACTCTTCCTTCGTGCCCTCTCCGGGTCACAAGAACTCGACATGGGAAGGAGCACGACTACTCAAAAGGCACCAGGCATCGATATACGGTTCCCATACGGCGCTTATGACCCTACTCGTTAGATTCAAATATGTCGGACATGGAAAATCAATATTACAGCGGAAAAGAGTGGGACAGGATGGAGCTACAGACAGTATGTCGGGTTGAATGATGGGGGTTCCAAGATAAGGATAATGAGCTGCACAGAGAAACGCAGGGAAGCTCTAACGGGGAGCTTACTGGCCTTGAGATCCGCGAGGAACGGGGTGATGTGAGTGTCAATGCATTTATATAGAGTGAGAGAGAAGCTTTATTATTTGGTAGTGGTTGAAACGGCGTGGCGATGCAAGGTAACCGAGCGGGAAAAAATCGAGTCCCAGGGTGATCATCCCCAACGTCGAAGGTAGAAGGTCTATAATAAAGGTGGGGTCGTACGGAATCGCTGTCAGTAACTTCATGTCACGTCAGAACCAGGACTAGATATGGAGCTTCGACAAAAGGCACCTTTCTGTATCACTAAAAAAACTGCTCACTTATGCCTCTTGGACAGAATGCTCGGATGAGTTGCACTAGGTCTTTTAATTTTCCCGTAAAGCAAGCGGGGGCGCGCATCGGGAGGTACTTTGCCGCCGTGCTGCGAACGAAAATGTCGGTTTCGCGCGTCTTGCCTAGCAAAACTGCCGTTCCAGAAGGAAGTCCAGAAGAGCATGTCAATAGGCTATACCTGGTCGCAAACAGGGACCTACGCAATGTTACAAGTGGTGCACACCTCGGGCCTGTCCGTGGGGAGACCCGCATTGCGCTTGTGCCCATCTGATTTCAGGTGTCTAGCCAGGCTCTCCGGCTTCACCATCATGCAGCACTGAAGCAAGGTCTTCGTATCGCACAAGATCAGCATCGGCCACTGGAAAATTATTAGATGCCTACCGATTCGTCATCGCTCTCATCTTCGATGGTCTTACATTTTTTGGAGGGACGGGTAGACGATCTGCGAGGAGACCGAGCCTTCCGCGGCACAGTCGCAACTTTGGAATTTTCGCTGCGGGCAGGACTGCCCGGGGTCGACACAGATTTTGAAGGGGGGAAACACGTCTCCGAAACAGAATTAGAAACGCGGCTGTTGGGCGAGAGATTGAGTTCGTCCGGAGCGATAATGGGATCGGGAATCGAGGATAAATCTGACGTCGAAGAACGGTCATCGTAACCTAACGTGGGCCAAAACTCGTCCACGTTGAAAGCAAAGGAAGATTGGATGTCGCCGAAGGCGAATGGCGGCGTAGGTAGGGTCCCCCTTGCAGGGGGGGCATTGGCATTCGCAGAGTAAAACTGGGAAAGATTAAAGACGTGTGATGCAGGGTTCGTCGCCAAAGGTGGAGAAACGGCGTCGCACGGTGTGTACGGGTTCTGCGTGTCATTCGGCAGGTTGTCGGCGAGGGATGTCGTGGTAGGTATGCGCAACGCAGGTTGCTTTTGTGGTGGGCCATTGGGATTATTACTTGATGTAGGGGAGACTGAGAACATATATGGAGGTTCCGGAGGGACAGACCAAGAGTACTCGTCCATACCGGAGGGGTTGCGATAGGTGCAGTTGGCAGTGTTTCGGGACAGGAGGGGACGAAAAACCTAGTTGTGGATGCAAGAAAGCAGGGTAGTCGATTAAATATCTGGGTTTCACCAAGACCGACATGGATCCACAAGGACAAACTTAATTCACCGTCGTGACGGACCTGAGATGATCTTGAGATTCGGCAATTCGCCTTAGTCTGAACAAAGTCGCCAATATTATAATGTACGGGCGCAGTCTTCTTGAGACCGTTATGGACTTTGGAGGGGCCGCGAAACTCCGCTGCACTCGTGAGTACCAAAGCAGGGATGCAGGGCGAAAGTGAAGTGGAAGACAGGATAGAAGGGGTAAAATCCGCGGTCCCATGCAGAAATGGCACAAAAGTTGTGGAGAGAATAGCCGCTCCAGTAGTATTAATGAGCTATGAGGTGGTCACTCTCCGGGTAAAACGAAAAACAGGCTGCCAGCAGCGAAGGCCGATGACTAAGGCGTAGCGAGATCATGCCCTAGGCAAGCAGGAGAACTAGTGAGGGTATGAGCAAGCTATGGCAAATTAAAATGGTCATTGACATTGACATTGTCGACTCCGTTAATTTGCTAAGCAATCCTTAGCGGAGCCCTATACCGGACTTGAAGGCAAGCGAATCATTCCAATAAAACAGTGAAGCAGGCCTTCCACTTTCGCGCCATTCAGACGCCCCAACAAAGCGCCCAAGTGACAGTCGAGACGCAACCACGGCATCTGTTGCGAGGTGCGAAAGACATGTAGAAGAAAAAAAATTAAGGTGCCTACCTGTAGCGATCGGGCACATGTAAATAGGGTTTGAAAACAGGGACTCCGACGAGTTCTTCGAAAGGTGATCGGGCTAAGATGGTGTATCTGTTATATCTTGATAACAACATGACATGTCGAGGACTTGGATCACCGAGAGCGGGTCCTCCTATGGCTCAACCCAAATCTTGTTCTACCTCTGAGACGAGTATTAGAACCTCTGTGAGCATGGAAGAATAAAGGTTCTTTCCTCCTTGGCTCCTCTCCAACTTTGTGGAAACCTTCATCCAGAAGCGGTGCACGAAATTCGACGCTTGACAAAAGAAAACTCCAGCACAACGTAGTTAACAGCATGGGGTTTCAAGAAAGACCAGGAAGACTGAAAAAACAAGGTCAGCAAGGACCTCGAGGTAACATTTCTCGCGCATTGAGCTTTCTTCGAGAGGCGCCAAGGCACTCGAACAACACCAGGTGCAGCGTTGATATCTCAAAATCAATATTACAGATAGCCTACATTCAAGAATCATCAACACCGAGGCTACGTATAAAATTGAAAGCACATGCTAGCTCCATGACGATTTACTGCTGCCACAAACACGGACCCCAGCGACTTCGTGTGGGGGTTCAAATATAGATTAATGTGAATCTCTGGTCTTGAGTTGGGCGTAAAAAGACGCAATTGAGGCCAAAGAAACAAATTTACCTCAGCTCAATATATAGCCGATATGTCTAGGCCGCCGTATGTTCCGGCGAAAGTGTCAATTGAGCATTTGCAGTTCCTCATGGAAGTGTGCCAGTGGGTAGCCATTCTAAACAGAGGGTAAATTACACACAGACAAGCTTTACGTTGTGGCCGGTGGCAGGAGAGAAGAACAATTTTCGCCATGGTGCATTTCGAAAAAAAAAAAAAAAAAAAAACAGTACCGATCACAAGGCACAATCCAGCAACCCGAGGAATGTGCCACATGGCTAGAGGTGAGCATTTATCACATTGCGTCGGACGGAGGCGCGTCGTACTAGCTGAGGGTGGCTATGCAGCTGTAGATAGAGAGGTCCCAGAGGCGCGACCAGAAACGTGCGTTAGGATCGAAGAATGGGAGGGTGAGCAATGTGGGATCATGGACGCTCATCAACGTGAGGGACCAGGAACTTGGCGCAGTGACAGGCCCGCTGACGTTTACAGTAAGTAACCCAGGACTAGCCAGAAGCCTTGCGCCATGACGCTGTCGACCAAAAATGGTTCCTTGCCTAGGCCAACCTTCCATTATAGCCCGACGGGTATTGAGAAGGAGAATATTGCGGGCTGTTCGGAGCTGTATGCCACGGGATGTGGGGCAGATAGTGGAAATGGGAGTGTGGGTTGCGGTCGTGTGTCGCCGCCCACTGAATGCAGAGGTGAGCCCGAAAAAAAAAAGTGCCGCCGGCTACCGCTCCTCAGACCGGTTGGCGGGTACGAATCACTACAGTAGTCACCCTCAGTAAAAATGAAAAAGTCTGAATGAGTCAGCGGCGGTCCGGATGCGGACAGCTGGGGTCAATTCGGGTCAAGCCGAGTCCGGTGGCAGTCAGAATTTTTGCACAAGTCCGACTAGGCCGGACCAGAGTCATTTGGTAGTCGTTTGGTAGTCAGGTCGAGTTAGAATACTAGGGATCCGAGATTGTCGAAATTGCACTTTTTTTTTTTTACATAATGGAGCTCAGTTGTGATCGCCTCAATGTAATCCGACTATGTTCACGACTTGGTGTATCCATTTACTGTAATATCATGTGGGAAGTAAATCATTTCCAGTGCGAACCACTACTGTATTCCATCTAAGTAAAAACGGCTGCCAACATCCAAATCAACGCGACCCTTTGGTGTAACTACCCCACCACAAGTACCAACGTTCTTCCTCTTCCACCTTGTGCGCGGGAATCACCTTGACCTGCTCGCTTCCATAGATTAATTCGAGCAGCTCTGAGACGCCCTTGAAGTGGCCGCGGTTAGTGAGCGAGTGAAGGTCGATTGACAAGGTTGAAGATGTAGGGTTGCAGCCGAAGGAAGGAAGTGAGGGACTCGACGCTGCCACGCTGGTGGCGACTCTTGAACTGTCGGAATACTGGACCCTGACGTTGGGAATGAGGAATGACGCGAACTTTGAAAGGGAGTGTGGCCAACTGGTGGGCGGAGAAATTCTCATAGGTGCGAATGTAGCGCATCACGAAGTCAGACGTATGGGGGTGGATGGATGGATTGTGCAACCCTCGATAGAAGTGTTCCGCCAAGGCAGGCATGATGTTGAATAGAGGCTCGGCGTATGCGATCAGTTCTGGATTACCTTTGCTCTGGTTAGTCTGAGGGATCCCGATATCGAAGGTGCTGAAGAATGAAAGAATGTACGGCCAAAGTAGCAGCGTGGGTGGAATCGACGACGTGAACTAAAGGATGGTCAGAGAACGATCAACGGTTAAGAAGAATGAGCGCACCTTTGCCTGAGACCAGGGGCGCGAAGCCAGGAAAATCGGCCAAAGGAATGGGTGAAAACGGGGACGTACTACCGATCGGCCAGAGACGAAGATGGAAAAGGTCAATAGGAAATGAATGGATGGATGAATGAACGGGAGGCAGATGGTGGTGCTAGGGTGGAAAGCTTGAGACCGACGACGCAGCGACCGAGTCCGGAACGTAGTTGACCTGATCGCCGAGGGTGTGGATGACCGAGGGTATTCGACGAGAGTGATGGGAATGCGATGACGAAAGAGACAACAAAATGGAGGACAAGATGAAGAGACGAGAAAAGAGGTTCAGCGGAGAGTCTGTCGTAGTCTGAGTCAAATCCGAGCACCGGAGTCCAAACCCTGCCCCACAAACCAAAGTACAGTACTGTAATGAAGTCTCTCAGCTCTTAGATAAGACTCGGCAATCTGGGATTCTGGGGCACTCTCAAGCGTAGAATGCTCGACGTGCTTGGACATCGGCTGCGTCTATCCAAGGCGATACTCTTCATGACGGCGGTCCGTGCCAGTGGAGGCCTGTTGATCTCCTCGACTGTCGTCGTCTTTCTCTCCTGTGCGCTGCTGTGCGGATCCCTGTGATGCCTTCGTCTTCTCCGTCTTTTCTCTCCTCTGTGGATCTTCGTGGTGTTCCTATGTGGGTCCTCAGGTACTCTCACCGTCCCTAGCTGACCAGTCTCAACGATACACAATACCGACGGAAGTGACGACGGAAACAGGCGATACGATAACGATGGTCGGACGTTGGGTAGACATGTAGGAAACGTACAGTTGGGCGGCCCATACGCAGGTGAGTTTTTACCTGTCTCTGGTGGAGGGACGCTGCTAGCCCGCTCAGCTATTCTATCACGGACCCTTCTTCCGACCGTTCCCCCTCCTTCTCGTCGACCTATACCGCCTCTAGAACAATACCTTGTCGCTCTGCCTACGGTCTTGGCTGTCTCTTATCCTTACGGGGCCAGATATCTTGGGCAACTGGTCTCCTCTTGAGGAGGCCATTTCGGAGGACGCTCCCTGGCCAACTGAGCGCTATCCCCTGAACCCTCCAGGTCCGTCATTGTGATCACGATTAGATGTCCCACAGCCTCATATTCGACACACAGCGACGACGGCGATAATGACCAGCACGGCTACAACGTCGTGATCGATGCCGATCCTTCAGTCACCGAGCTAACCCGCCCTGGCAGCAAGTTTTGAAGCGCGCCGAGACTCCATCTTCCCCGGCGACCACGCCCGATGCCACGCCCGGGGTTCATAGCGAATCCACGCCGCCAGTTAGTGGGTCAACAGTCGAGGTTGATACCTTGTCCGAGGAGGTGGGTGGGAGCAGCGAGGAGACTCGGAGCGAGCAATCGACAATCGCGGTGTCGAATATCAAGAGCAGACGAGAGGAATCTTCCGGATCCGACAGCAGCAGAGGGGATGGCGACGAGCCATTACTCAGTTTGTCGTCCTCTCTCCTCCCCTTCCCACTTGTGTTGACCCTTTTTTCCCACTCGCGAGCTGTTTAAGAACAGATACCAGTCGGCCACGACTCTGACTTGGATTATTACAGGTCCTTGGATCACCGGCGCAGGCAAAACACGACGTCGTAATTCTTTTTTTTTTTTTCTTTCTTGTCGTTTCTATTCACTTTCCAGTCGATTCTAACCCTGTAGCATGGGCACGGGCTCATTTCCTGTGCAATTTCGCGGCGTGCAGCGCCTGCCCCAACGACACCCCGTCCTAGCAGCAGCAACCCGAACCTGCCGACGTCTTTCACGCAACCCCCCGACCGCTCCACAGCCGCTCCGGCTGCCGGTCTTCTGATCAAACTTTTGATCAGAAGATCGGATGCTTGTGGATCGTGGCCTCAAATTGCCAGCCCGATGTCTCTCGGTAAGTCCCCTGCTACGGCCATTTACTGTCCCATTCCCAAGCCACTTATTATGTGCAACATAGGTCTCGGCGGTATTCAAGACTCGGAAAAAAAACTCGGGCTTGCCTGGTACAAATCATTCGACCGGCTGTAAGTCATTTCCGCTAGCTCTGTTCCATTCCATAACTAAATACATCATTTCTTATATACAGGTAAGATCAAATTGCCTCAAACTCGGCATCAATACCACATTCATCCGGTGCTAGTAGGGTAAGTCCTGGATGTCTCCGCAGTATGTGGACATGATCACTGTAAGTCCAAATCCCTATAAGGCTTACTATTGCTGATGTTTCAAGCACATAGACCTTTGATGACCACTTCCCATACCATCTTCCAAACAGCTGGTGGCGCTCTATCAAGGGATGGTAAACAACAAGGGAGAGGCCAGCAACAGTATAGAAGGCCAAGGCCTCTCCAAAAATTGGTTTGTTCTTCTCCACCTCTAATACTGTTTCATCTATGGGCTGACCTCTTGGCTGTACCATCTCTAGCTGAGCTTCAAAGTACCTTGAGGAGCGGTAAGTGTGCTTTTTTGAAAGCTCAAAGAGCTGGCTTGTAAGGGTGGTGTGATTGGGAAGTGGGCACTTCCCCCAATGTATGGCTTGAAGTATGGAATCTGGCCCTACTTCAGGGTAAGACTGCTGAATTGCCTGTAAGTGTGCCTTCAAATTAGCATCTTCCTTCTGCTTCTTGGTAATTGGAATTTGTTTAAATAAAGAAGTCTTTTGGACCCTTTCTTCAGGTGTGGGGAAGAGTGTTGGATAGGCAAGATGTAGAAGTCTAACAGACTGCTTGTCTGCTGTATATGAGACTATATTCTTGAAAGGGGATTTTTTTGACCTGATGCCATGCCCAATATCTCCAATGGTCCGTTCACATGTAGCCTGAGAGCCAAATCTGATAGAGCCATTGTATGAAATATGGAAGGGAACATGAATAAGCTGAAAGATGCATAGTCGGCAGCGGGGAATTTTGGATGGATCATTGCCAACATAGAGGCTTTCAAATCCTTGAAGGAAAAGGACAATCTTCATATATAGCTTAGACAAGTCCTCCTCTGTTCTAGTGACAGTTGTCATAGCAAACTCTACCACATTGGAGAATATGGCAAAGTTCTTGATCACTTCAGGGTCAAATCCAAGCTCCCATGCTATAGGGACAATATACCAGTGGAGAAGGGCCATCCACTCATATATTTTGTATTGGCTTTGGCGCTTTTTGTAGGGGTCCCGAATAGGTCCACAAAAGGATGAAGGCAGTGTTGCTATAGCACTTTCAACCTCTGCTCCAAGCTTTGAAGCAATATCTGGACTCATATAGACCTGTTCTGATTGGGAGCTAAATGAAGTCCATATATCCCAGATATGTGGCATGCAGTTCTCATAGAAGAGATGAAAGGGGTCAAGTGGGAAAAAGAATGGATGGGAGAAGGTGGGGCTGGCAGCACAGATAGGGAGACCAGAGACACCAGTTTCCCGCACAATTGCTGCATACTGTGTCTTGTTGCCCTTTACAGCCTCAAGCCTCTTGATAACTTCCCAGTAGTTCTCTAGAGTCCTAAGTGGCAAGGCAAAAATGTCAAAATCAGGGCGATCCCCATTGATCTCCTCTTTTTGAGGTGGGGAGAGGGGATAGTACTGGGATTTGGCACCTATAAGATAAAATAGTAAATAAAATGATACAATAAAATCAAAGTTGTATACACATACCTCTGTCTTTACTGGCGCGTGCACCCCGCACCATACTAAAACGACACCCATATACAGCCATATGTCCTGCCATTTTGCTGAGTTTTGCAGAACCAAGCATATCTCCAAGAACACCACAAAGAAAGACCTTTAAAAGGAAGTATCTTCCTTTAAGTGCATCAAAGGTCCATACACCAACACTAAGCTTTGCAAGCTCCTCATAGAGGATATAAATGAATGACTCCACATTTCCAGGTGAAGTGGGCCCAGGAATGACAAGTGGAATAATGGTGTTAGCAGCTTTAGATCGCATGTTGGGAGGGAGGTTTAAGATTGTAACAATGAGGACCCAGACATCAGACTGCTTCTTCATAGTAAGCTGGGCACCATCACCTGAGATGGTTATTGCAGTATCAGTTTCTTCTTGGAATAAATGGTGTTGAAAATGATTAATATGGCTAATAGAGCCAGAAAAATCAGAGTATGCAGTGGGGGGGGAATCTGGCTTCAGCTTGTTCAAAGCCTCTTGTAGATGGTCATGGCGATACCGCATGGCTGCTGCCATCTCCCTGTTCATATAAAGTGACTGAATAATAGGAGCAATGGGGGTATAGAGCATTTGAGCCCTTGGGCGGCCATTCTTGTCATAGCGCAGCTGACCACATGGCCCAGAGCGTTTGTCGCGGATGTGGGTGCATGACTGAAGATCTTTGAACTCTCCAGTAAAGGCCATACAGCTTCTGGGACACATGTCAACCAGCTGAGAGGATAATCCTGTAAGCTCCATGGCAAGCTTTCGTGCCATATATAAGCTAAGGATGTCAGTACCAGTAGCCTCTTGAAGAACCTGTGCATGGAGCCTGTATGCCTTGACAGTACCGCGAGAGTCAACCCATGCAATATAGTGCTTCAAAGAAAGCTCCTCATCTGGGGTAAGTGTGCGGCCTCTAGCATCAGTAAGAGGTGGATGATTGGGATGTGTGTAGCCAGATAAAAGTAGCCTTCGAAGTTTTTGAATGACTTCTGGTAAGTCAGCAACCTCAGCAACAGGAGCCGCATCTCCCTCAGGCTCTCCCCCAGATAAGGGGCCATGGTCCAAAGTGCCTGTGTGCTCCATTGAGGGGGGGACCATAGCAGGGTGAAGCTGAGATAAGCCAAAGTCATCCTCAGACTCAGGCTCAGAGTCTGAATCAAAGGAGCTAGGTTGGGACTCAGACAGCATGGCATGTTGATCTAGCTCTGAGTCAGAGAAGCTGGGGTCTTCTAGGTAGGTGGGCTCAGCACCGACTGCAGCATCAGTAGAGCTTAGATCAATGCCTGTAGTGACATCAACAGGACTGAAAAGATCATCTAATACAATGCAGCAGTAAGCACAGATGAGCCAAATATATTAAAATAACACTTACCGGGCTCTATGGCTTCCCCTTGATTGTAATCAGGAATTTCCGACTGGGAGTCAGCCAAATGATCTGGGTGATCTACATGATGTACCGCTTTGATATCAAAAATAATAATAAAAATAATTGATA
This sequence comes from Lactarius indigo, assembly GCA_025766275.1. Lineage (NCBI taxonomy): Eukaryota > Fungi > Basidiomycota > Agaricomycetes > Russulales > Russulaceae > Lactarius > Lactarius indigo. Next base: position 2,030,792 of record JAFKAC010000002.1, on the reverse strand, counting down.
AGTTCCCAACCCAAGCTAGCGACAGTAAAGCATACCTTCTGAGCGCTCCAGGCGAGATCCACCAGCAACTGGTGTTGTATCAAGGGGTATAGGACCTCCATGTACCTGAGAAAGTAGTTCTCTTGTCCGATGGATGCACAATTGCACGAAGGGGGCAGTATCTGTATTTGATGATAAGGACAAGAGAAAGTCTTGATCTTGCCGTAGATGGGCCTCGATAGTGCGTTTTGTGACACTCTTTGCCCCTCCATGGCACTTAGAGCACGGGCAAATATATCTTTGAGCTGACGACGGCATGAGTTACACAGGAACGACGAGGATATGTGGATCAAGGGTAGGGACAAGAGCGAGCGCGGACTCTGGTGCGGAGCGTGAGAACGGCACGTGTTCTGGTAGTTATGTACTCGCCTCGCACTCAACGCGACTTGTCTTTTTTTTTCTGTACGTATACACCACTCAGTGCCTCTCCGAGCTGAACTATGGACGACGACTTTGAGGACGTCTTCAATCGCAGCCTGTCCCCTCCGGGGCATACGGATACGGACTTCCGCTTTGACTATGAGGACGAAGACGACTTTGAAGATTTTATGGGCACCCAGCACGCGCCGAGACCTCCACTGAGGTCAAGGCCGCCAATCGACTTTACTGGAGCTGGACGTTTCTCGACTATTAAGCCACATCCCAACCTCCCTGCATTCAATGCCACTACCCGACCACCTTCCCACATGTCTGACACGACGCTACACTCCAGTCTTGGCTATTCGGCAGCGCACACGTTCCCGCACAAGACGTCTTCATCGCCAGGGCTCTCTTCGGATGCTATTGCCGCGCTGACTGTTGCCGAACTTTGTTACAACCCCCACTACCTCAAATTACGCGAAAAGTTCAACCAGGTGTGCCGGGCCCTTGCCATGAAAACCGTAGATCGGGAATTGGCAGAGCCCCCTGCCGATACCCTCTTCCTGGACGGTTGCCAAGGTACGTATCTCGTTCTCAAATTTTGGTTTTTACTAAATAACCCGACCTCACAGCACCTCCTCTACGCACCAAAGGGTCTCGTGCATCGTCTTTGGGGCCGCGCTCCGAGTCTCGCGCATCATCTTTGGGACCAAGCGATTCAGCGTCTCAACAGATGAAGTTCGATCCTACATACGACAAGGCTATCGAAACTCTTCTCGGAACCGTGGAGCCGCTGCCCACACGGCCGCAATTCCTTCCGAGAGAGGTCCTGTGGTACTACGACGACTGCGCAACTGACAAGTCATATGGCGATATCGTCACCAAGTCTAACATGTATCGACCGAAGATGAACCTTGCCATTCGCCGCCCGGATGGCTCGAAGGTCTCGGCTCAAGAGTTTTCGAACATCCGACATTCCGCGGCCATTGTCGTTCAAAAACTCATCAATCTCATTGACTCGGACCCCCGCATGGCCGCGCGCGCTGGCGATCCAAAGTCGCGGACCAGGTCGTTCATCAAGAACTTGTTCAAGCCCGAATATGATCGCGCCATACTTGAGCTCGAAGCAGAGCAAAGGCTGCTCCGCTTGTGCTACGCTCATTGGAAAGCTGATGTTTTGATTGGTCAGGTGTTCACGCGGCGAAACGAGGCCGAAGGCAAGGCAGCGTCGAACCGCGCCCGTGCTGCTTCTTCATTCCCTCCTGATGCTACCTCGGAACCACCCACTGCACCAATTCCGCAAGTTTGGAACGTGGCACCCGTGAATGTAGCAAAGCGTGCCCTCGAGTTGAGCCCTGGTCCCAAATCCCCTTCGGCGTCGCAGGTTCAAAAGCGCAGCAAGGATGGCATCGCACCTTCTGTCCAGAAGACCGTGGGCCCTTCAGTGCCCGCGAATCGTAAGTACGCTATCCGGCGAAGCTTGAATACTAACTCGCACTTGTACACAGAGCCCCAACACACACGCAAGCTTGTTCCTACATTCCTCAATCGCACTGAGGTGACTAATGGAGAGCCCGCGTCAACGAATCTCCGCCCTGTCTTTGTTGATCCGTCTGGTGCGTCCCCACTACTTTTACGACTTACGCCGTTCTGACTCAAGGTCGAATTCGCAGCCGATAACCTTATCGGTGAGTCGAAGTTCTTCATGCGCACGCTACTACTGACTGTCCTTATAGCGGTCCTCACCTCCGACTTCCCATCCTTGACAAACGCCGTCGCCCTCATTCGCTCCATGAACGCGCAGATGTCGTTCAAGCAAGGAAAAGCTTCCGACAACGTCACGACGCTGCTCGAGCGAGTACAATTTGCAGACCCAGGTTCACCGGATATCGACGAGGACAATATGTGTCTGAGTTGGGGCCATGACCTGTTCACGGCGGGTGGTGTCAGCCCGTCGTCCTCACTCACCACCTGGGAGAATGTCGGCAGCGTTGCCACCGCTTTCAAGTTAGTGGCAGCCGCTCTCAAGACGTGTCAGGAAGCGCGGCTGATGTGCGCGAATGTCGGAACGCCAAAGACAAGTGGCTTCATTAGCGACGTTTACCTTGAAAAAATCCTCGAATGTCTACAGAATTGTTGGGTCGGCGCTGGTGGGGTACATATTCGACTACTCCAAGTTTACTATTCGCTTTATTCTTTCTAGGCTATAACTCCTTCTCGTGTTCCGGTCCTTCCCACTACACCACCTACCCCTTCCTATCGCGACGTCGCAATGTCGCCCCCAAAGCGTGCACTTCTACTCAAAATCAAGCGGCCAACGCCCATCGCAAATGCCATCGCTCCGATCAGTACCCCCGAGACTTCCACGGAAGACGACTCTACCAGTGCCCAGCAGCCTGCCGCCGGCACAGAACCCACGCAAGGGGCTTCAGTTCCATTAGACGAGGTACGTTGGGTTTAATTATGACCCCCAAGTTGCTCACCCACAGCCCGTAGGGTACTCGCGCAGATGCCGCATCATTGAGGCTTCTTCAAGTCTCGGAGCTACTTAATTTGATCAGCGACAACAAGCTCGGTGTACCGAAGTCGAGGCGCAAGGACGGTATGTCGTATATATTCGTTCTGGCATTGGAAAGTAATGCTGACGATGGCACAGAACTCATTGCGACCATTGTCAATTCCCCGGAGTTTGTGCAGGTCTCTAAATCGGCCATCCAGGAAATCGTCAAGAATGTGAGTTTCTCGCACTTCATACTTCCCCATGCTAACCCTTTGTCGTCAGCGCAAAGTGAGCAAAGGGTCAAAATGGCAGCTTGCCGCATCGCCTTAGTGCATGCACCACTGCACGCACGAGGCTCTGACTGCTTTGATACGCTCGTCAAAATACGAAGTGGAGTTTTTTTTTAATTTTCTGAATCGTCCAATGTACATACGATGACTAGTATACCACCCTCCTGATCCCAGCATGACTACCGACGAATATATTTGACTGCAGAGTGCACAAAAAGGACGCGTGATGACTAGGATCTGATGAAGGTGTGACAAAATTTGACTGGGAAATTGTCCCCAAATGACTTGAAGTGACTAAATTGGACTTGAGACGACCAACGAAATGGTAAATATCGACTAAAACGGACTGGATAGGACTTGGGATGACAATTGAAATAGCATATCTTGACTAAAATGTACTCGGGACGACCAATAAAACTGCAAGTTTTGACTAGATCGGACTTTGGGATGACCGTCAAACTGGCATATATTGACCAGATCGGACCTGAGTTGACTAACTAAATAGCAAGATTGTTGTCCCAAAATGACTTGGGACGACTTGGATCGGTCATGGGCTGACTTATTTTGACCTCGGCTAGCTCAGACAAGCTGACGCTCACGGACCTAGGACCTGACTATTTTGAGTCAATTATCGGTCAATCCATCACGGAATTTTTGCAGATTAACCGATTTAGGTCATTTTGACTCCCGATGACCGTTTCTGACTACCAGGTGACCCGGGCCGACTTTTTCTTTTTTACTGAGAGTCACCTGACAACACCCTGGAGTGATACAGGAACACCGAGTTCAACCCCGATTCTCACCTTTAGGCGACCGTGTGATTTGGGGTGAGAACTACCAGAACCCGCTAAGACGCATCCTCTTAGAAAACGTCATATTAGCGATTTGAAAAGTTGCTTTTGAAGCCAAAAACCATCACGTCTTACTTCTCAACCGGAAGTCCAAGGGTTGTATAATGGTACGCAGCTCGCTGTCACAGGTCTGCAATCTTTGCGGCCGCTGGGAGTAGCGCCCACCCTACCCCATCGCCACCCGCGGCGCCGATGCGGAGCTCATGCGGCCAGTTACGACACCCGTACAGGTGGTCGGGGCGATTACAACTTCCGTCTAGAGAGAGGAGTCGGGATCATGGAAGTAACTGGAGATTCTCCCTCATTTCTTGTCACCCTTCATCATGATGGCTCAGTTCATAAGCTTCAGCTCCGTTCAATTGTGGAATGCTAGAAAATTGGTAGGAGCACAGAAAGAAGAACGCGACCCGACAATAGAGCGAACGGTGATTAACTTCGATGGGCGGAGCACGAGGTTCGAGTTCTTTGTGGAATGCGTGGTGCGTGGAGTACCAGGTATGGAAATTGCATGATGGCACGTCTCCACGCCCAGGCCAACTTTGTTTCCTAGGGTCCCTACTATGACGCACAGAGATTCTTTAGATCGTTTGAGTCGGACAACGGGGGAACTGACTTGTTAGGTTGCTCGATTATTGAATCCTGAAAAGGGAATTTCTCAAGTTGCCCAAGGACCGTGCGGTAAAATCATGGGTAAAATGTATGACTCGGAAGGGAGGCCAAGGTAATACATCCAAGGATCGATGACCTCGAACGATAGAGGACCAACATATCAACCACTGTCGGCTTGAAAGTACAAAACTCCTGGGGTCGGCTTGCAGCAACGAATAGAGGCACCCCCCATGGCAGGCTAGTGCCTGTTTAAGAATTGTAACGGTAGCCCCCGGTTTCTGCTATACGACGCGTAACACCACCGTCGCAACACTGGCTGCTACGATACTACTACCACCTGCTCATGTTTACGACACGTCGTCACAGTAAGTATCTTTTGGTTGCTACGTTACTGCCTGCTCCTGCATATAAAGCATGAGCTTTCTGTCCGGTAGATCGTCTTCTCAATTTAGTTCTTTCTCTAAAGCCCATCTGAGTGATCTCAGGCCTCAGCCAAGTTTCCTCGCTGTCCTTGTTGCCGTCTCGACCCGCTCAACCTCTTACTGGCTGGTGATATAATATCTTGTCTATGTAGTCGCAAAAGGAGACAATCCTTGGTGGCCCACAATCGGTAAGGTTATTTCACGCTATACATTGGCAAGCCAGATATCGTCTATGAGTAATCGACATATTAGATTAGGAAAACATGGACTCCGATTCAAGATAGTAAGGGAGTCGGCACGACGTCGATAGAAATAAGATGGACAAGCACATCCTGGTTCAAACTTCAGATCTCTACTCAGGGTATTCTCCGCACAGTAGAGGCCTGAAATTCGGGTGTACTGAAAAGAGTAATTACCTGTGACCGCAGAACTGATGAGGGGATAGAGGAAGGAGGGTAACACCGGTGGCGATCTCAACAAAGTGAGGTGTAGGTAACGCAGGATGAACGAAGGGTGATACAACGGAAACAATTAAGTATATTGAAGAAGAAGAAAAGCTGAAGGAAGGTTAGGAGACCCAGACTGTCAGACACAGACTTTGTTAGTTCGAGTAAAAGACGAGAGCACAACGAAACGCACAGGCCAGAGCAATGACAAGATATAGGGTAATCAACATAAGACCCTCCATATAGTTGGACTTTCCGTCTCTGTACGAGAGGTAGTCAGAAGATCCGAAGCAGGAACGGGGTTGTGATGACGTACTGGATAAGAAGGTTGACCAGCAGCACAGAGACGAAAAAGGCAACGGTCTATGACAGGTGTCAAAACGGGGATCTGAGAATGGAAATACCAAGAAGGGGTGGTGCAAACCTCGAAATCAGCGAAAAACAAAGTGAGTTCATGCCCAGTGCTGTACAAACACGAGATGGATTAGCTGACTAGCCCACTGATGGCGCAAACCACTCACATCCAGCCAACCACGACCAAGAGGGGTACCGCAAAAGTGGCAATTTGCTGTCGCGATGTCGTCAGGGGTTAGCAGAAGACAAGAGAAGACACCGTACGATCGAACTGCCCACGCAGATGCCAATTGTGAGTTCCATCTTATTCTTCATGGCCATCCACACGGACGTGACATGCTCAGCCGCGTTTGCCTACAGGTGATAATTGGTAGCGCTCTCGGGAAGTGGGAAAAAAGGTGTACTCACGACAATAGGAAGAAGAATGAGACCGATGAACGTCTTCGGAATGTTATATCTGGTTGCCGTTTCCTCGATAGAGGCCACCACTGACGTAGGTTGGTATTCAATGACGGACAAAAATCATACCGTCATATACTCACAGAAATCTGCGACGAACGACGTTAAAACAGTGACGGCTAGAAGACTGTAAACTCGTCAACGGGTGTCTTTGTTAATTTTTAACACGGAACATACCCTACGCTAGCAGCTACCACGCTCATCTCAGGCGTTTCTTCTTCTACTACTACCACAGGTTCACCGGGGCGGGCCTCTGGATCTTGCCGCTTCGATATGAAGAGATGCGCGTGGGTCTTGAGCTGGAAAATGAGATAGGCGATGTAGACACCGAGTAGAAGTACAGCAGTGCCACGAGAAATGATTAGGAGACCCTTCTGGGCATCCTCATCCAGATCAGAAATCAGGGGATCAGTCATCGCCAATAGTTTCCCGTCGCCCGGAGTAATGACATGCTTCGCGCTATGGTAGGCAGCGGGAATTACGAGGGCTATGTACTGGATCAGGGATGCATGGCGCGAGGGTTGGAATTGGACGTACTTATGCATGCGAGAGTCATGAGCTAGCCGGGGCCGTTAGAGGACGGAGACTGGCAGGAGTAACGTGAATGCTTACCGAAGCGCTCCTATTGACAAGTGTTGTTAGGACGGAAAAATATCCACGGCGAGGGGAAAAACGGAGTACTCACGTTTGTGCAGCCGTGACTTGAAACTCACTCTCGTGATTATAGATCCCGCCTATATGTGATCGGTGAAGTGAGTGAACACGTTCATGCCGCCGTGACCCACATACATACCAGCAAGGAAAGAACAACCCAGAACCAAGAGAATGTTCGATAGGATAGAGCCAAGCATCTGCGCGCGGTAAGCGTGCGTTACACGGAGATCTGGCCGGGTACTCACGGAAGTCTGCACGATTCGGACTTCCCCCTGGAGGAGTGCTGTGACACCGACAATGATTTCTACCGCGTTTCCAAAGGTAGCATTTAGCAAGCCTGCAAGGGTTTGTCCGAGGGACAAAGACATCTGCTCGGTGGCATCGCCGAGTAACTGATGAGAAAAACAACAACGTAAGCGCGGGATAACTCGGGCGTGTCCTTTGCGTACCTTAGCGAGGGGGATTATGGCTACGAAGCTGAATCCAAAGCGCAGGGGAGCGTCCCAATCCAGATAGTGGGACGCTGCAGCTATTGGGACCAGCACCAATAGGAGATTTAACCATGAGCCAAAGATGAACCACCGATAGGAGGCCAGCCAGGAGGGCTCGCCCTCGGCCTTTACGAGTACGACAATAGACTGATATAGAGACCTGCGTTGGTGCGGATGGCCATTCAGGAGGGGAGACTGTTCTGTGAGTGGCATGCGGGGGTTTCGGATGGAAGAAAGAGTAAGGAAAGGAAGTGACTGTTGTTGATTTTATGTAGTCAGTTACTTCCGACACAATGGGCTTGGCATTTCGTGGCTGTGTCTTAAGCTTCACCCGAAACATGTCCGAACTGGGTTCAACCCTAGGTCACCCGATATAAAAAGAGGCTCGATCATAGTCACGATTGCGAGTGGATACCTAGTTCGTCAGCGTTATCTTCTACCACATCCTCTCCACATAGGTGCATCACGTTCCCATATTGCAGTAATTTCCCTGTTCCCCTTTCCCGCGGAATTTCAACCACGGTAACACCCGTATTCAAACACCTTCCGACTGTTACTCCACGCTCGGCGCGGATAGCCTTGCGCTGCAGTAGTCCCTGTACTAGCAACCTGATCCAAGCACCATGGCTGACAATTAAGATGTGCTTGGCCGACGTCCCTACAACAGTTCCGTTCCACCACTCCACAGCTCGTCGCGCCACAGCCTCCGGGCTTTCTGGGTGGCGGGTTTCTCTCGCTTCTCCATTACCCGAGAGGAGTCCTTGGAAGCTGCCCCAAACACGACCCTGCAAATCTCCCATGTACTATTCGGTTCGTCGCTCAGCGTTCCCTTCAAGTGTCAAAAACAGAGAGGACGACGCAGAATGACCCACCCGTTCTCGTAGCGCTGGCGCCGACTCCAGTCTCAACCCAGGATGGTGTGCTAGGATTCTCTCGGCAGTACCTGCTGCGCGTCTGAGGTCGCTCGAATAGCAATTGTCGAATGGGATGTCACGTAGCGCCTTGGCCACTAGGTCCGCCTGCTTCTCGCCCTCCGAATTGAGCTGTGTGTCGAGCTGTCCCTGGATGATCTTCTGCTTGTTTTCCTCTGTCTCACCGTGTCGCACGATGTAGATCCGCACGATGTCCATTGATGTACGACCCTATGGTATGTGGTCCTGATGGTATCCGTGGTTGTAGAGAAAGGACAGGTGTGGGTAATGCTAATGCAGTGCACAACAAGGATGCCTTCGAGTTGGAGGCGTGGGAATAAAGCTGATGAAGTGCACAATGGTTGACATATCTGATTGTACCTATACCACAGCGGGCGATAGCGATGCTATGAGCCCCAAACCACCTTCTAACTATACTATATATACCACTCACAGCACATAGTACTGCGACTGGAACATTTTGTATCGTCATTACCCCCAAACCCCTACTGTCCCAAAAGCCCAACGAAATGAGACGAAAACTTTCTCAAATACAGTTATCACATATGCTCTGCCAACCCTAATATCTCATTGACAATATCATTAATCTTCGCGTCTTTGAATGCGGTAGGCAGCGCAGCGACAATTGTCTTAAGGGCGCCAACCGTATCCACTTCGAATGAAATTGTTTGCTCTCTGGCGGCATACAGCTATCCCGGAATACGTGAGGATGGTACCAAGCAACACCAATTTCCTTGGCTTACCACGTTACCCAATCCCACGAGCGCTCGATAGGCAACCTCTGGGTCTGCACGTTCTAGGCGTAGCACCTATGTGGATGTGGATACACGTACCCGTCGGCATCTCGGCGAAGGAAAAATAAATAACCTTACGTCGGAAATAAGACGAACGTGCTGCGCACGCAAGCCCACATCAATACCCCCTTGTAGTATTAGACAAGAAAAGCTGTTCGATCCAATTAGTCCCGGCCAGCGGAGCATAGAAACCACAGAGGGGAAAATAGAGGGGAAACACCGATGATCGGGATGAGAGGGGCACTTACTTAAAAAGTACTGTTGACAGGGCGAGGCGTTGTCCTCTCGTGAATTTTTCGTATGGGACTCCGCCAAGAATCCCAAAGATCTAAGAAATGAGGTGTGTGAGCAACTCCAAAAGTCACGCGCACGTCGTGGGAATGCACCTTCTCGATCCAAGCACCGTCACCAGTCTTTGTGCCCTCTTGAAATCCGTTGGCCACAGTCCGTAAAACGAGGAGTACATTTGTTTCTTTAGCTTTGGACGACGATGAAGTGCCGTTGTCGATCGAGAGCTCTGCAGCTTGGAACAGTGCGTTGAAAAACGTGTTGTTATCGATGAGATCAGCACAGAAACCGCTTAGAAGGCGCGCGAGGTCGATCACTAGGTTCAACGTCAGGGCAATGGGTTCAGGCGATGGGCTACGAGGTATGCACCTGGAAAGCGTTGCGATGCCGGCCACCGATTGAGTATCTGTACTACGGTTTCGACGTGAGCACTGGTCAGCTTGACTGTCGGTGATTTTCCCGCGATAGACTTCGAAAGAAATGTGAAAGCCTCTTCCAGGTGCCCGATTTCGTCCGGATACATGGCAAGAGCTGATGTCGACTACGGGAACGTCAGCCGGATTCGAGGTCAGGGCTGCGAGAAGCCATACAATCTCGCTGCGCAGAGCCTGATCGAATTGGTAAAGCTTGCCTTGCATGGCAGAGACATTCGCTTGCTTGAACGACAGAGCTTTCGACTGCAACGCGGATGAGTAATCTTCGCGTAGTTGCTCTTTAGACCTACCGTTGGGATTACAGACACGATCGAAGCAGAGGGTTGCGACATCGTAGAGGTAGAACCTGGAACGTAGCGACTGGGGCCCGTAAAAGGATCACTGAAAGACGAGGAGGAGGAGGACACTGGTGGCGTGATAGCCGAAGACCCTGTCGAAATATGCCTCGAGTCCGCGGGATAGGGATCTGAATATGCAGATGCTGGTGGGACAGAAGAAGTCGGACCAGGAGGGCGATAGCGCGTCGTGCCTGTATTGTGAAGTGTTTCAATTAAACGACGCAAGGGCTCCCATGGCTCAGCCCACCTGTAAACGGGTCTACAAACTCTTCATTTCCGCCTAGGTTTACACCGCCTGTATTTTTCTCGATAAACTGGACTACCTGATCGATATAGCTGAGTGGGAGGTCGTTTTTTTCCAGAAAACGTTGGGCAGCGGCGAAGGGGTTTTCTGTGGATAGTGCGTCACAGTCTGGCCCAACGTGAGTGTGATGAAGTAAGGATACGTGCCGTTAGCGTTATACGGTAGCTTGAGGGGTGGAACCCCATCCTGTATGTCGACGTCGAAGACATAGTCGTACTCCCTACCGTCGTGGAGCTGTCTACGCCCTGAACCAACAGCATCAACGACCTCCCCGATTTTCTGCCACTGGTGGCTCGTATTATCCCACTGGTGGGAAAACTTGTCAGGTGCGGGTTCGGGAAACAGCAATAAAACGTACTTGGTGTGCTTCTGTTATCGAGCCATTCTGTATCATTTTCACCTCTCCTGGCTTGCTGCCTAAACAAAAATGAGACGGGGACGTAGGCATGTGAATAAAGGAATCCATGCCAGCTACACCCAGGGCTTCTGGTCCAGGAAGATCCGATTTCTTGATATCCCCAATCTGCTGTGCAGGCAGCGCTTGACTTGCGACGAGGTCGTCAAACGCCTTCAAGTCTTCAGGGGAAGCCCACCGTTCTTCTGCTTCGCTGAAAATGCGTACGACACCATCGCTGGCGCCAGTCACGACGTCGCCGTTGGGCATCGTGGAGACGGACCATACTGAGATCGCTGGATGGACTATAGTCTGAAGGCACTCCCCGTCTGCTTGGTGAGAGTGACTCAGAACACGGAAGCTAATGGAAGTAGGGGGTGTAGACGCACCTCGCCAAATGCGCAAGCTTCTGTCTTCTCCACCAGACGCTCCGTCCCCGTTTGGGAGCGTACACATCGAATACACAAAAGACGTGTGAGCTGAGAATGAGTGGACAACATCACCTTCGAACGTCCATATGGTGATCTCGCTAGGGGTGGGGGGACATGTGAGCGCCGCGATCGACAGACAATGAACAATGAACACACGACAAACGGACCTGTCGTTGGAGCCGGAAGCAAACCCAATGTCTGTCAGGAGAGACAAGCAACGAACAGCGTCCTTGTGGCCGTGATAAGTCCTGAGACACTTATGCTGTCGCCAGAGTTTTATAGTCTTATCGGCAGATCCTGGGGGTTGTAATTGTCGAACGGTGTCGCGTCAGGTGATCGCCCGAGAGAGCGCACCAGTGAGATAGTCGTCCCCCTCCATCGCAACGACGGCCCACACCGACTGAGTGTGTCCGACGAGGTCATGGACCAGCTGGAACCTTGTCCACACTTTGGCAGACCTTCGAGTTTGAGAAGAGTCTTGGCTTAGATGAGGAAAGGGGGTGGGAAGTAGGCACGCACCTGTCCCATGACCCCGAAATGATGGTACCGTTACCACCAACATGCAGAGCACAGACATTGTCAGAGTGGCCCAGTAAAGTATACAAAGGTTCCTCCCGACCAGGCTCAATCGACCATATATTAATGATCGAGTCCTGGCCGCCGGTGACGATATATCCTGAATGTAAAGCCTTGAGGAGAAAGGCTAGCGCATCGGTGTGTTGCGTTCTCACCTTGTGGAGCTTCGGGCGTGGGTGGAATGTAGGCCACAGAATTAATGAAGCGAGGACTGGCGCGGAAAGTGTTAGCGGGAGAGAATGAGGACCCAGACGGTTTAATCCATGAGATCGCCGTAGCGTCGCGCGAAGCCGATAGTATTAGATTGTCTGACGGAGAGACGACGGCTCTAACCTGAGGAATGTCTTAGACAAAAAGAATGGTTAAGCTGGAAACGGCGTACATCGGCTGAATGAGCTCGTAGGGTAGCAGAAAGCTTGAAGGGCATGGGGGTAGAGTGGAGGTTTCGAGGGAAAGGGAGACAATAGGAGAGGGAATTCTAAGTGGCAAAGAAGGCGGTCGAAGACATTGTCACTGTAGATGTACTCCTCACACATGTTTATAGACGAGCCGTTCAATCTGTCCGATAACTCCGCTGCCACACACATATACATTATGGGACGGCCAGGTGGCCTCTAACCTCTGTTCTGGCCTCTGCTCTTAGTTTTGTTCGCTCTGCCCTCGTTCGATGTTGTATCTAGCCGATACCACACGACCAGAGCGACTGACCGACGACTCGCCGACTCGCCGACCCCGACTTTCGACTGGTCTCGGCCCGATGCCACTTTAGGCCCTTCCATTCATCACGTTATCAACGCCCCGAGCCGGCCCTTAACCGCTTTCATATATTCCCTGTCGGTTACCGCCTTTCCTTCGATACCATATATCCCCTCGTGCTCTTCTTCCGTCGTCAACCATCCAACTCTTAACGAGTTATGGCCTGTCGACTCTTGAACGAGGCCCTCGCAGGAGATGAATTAATGGTGCATGGCATAGACTACCCCTCCGTATCTCCCTCTAGTCGCTATTCGCACGGCTACAGGGCTCGTTAGTGTGGTGTACAGCTTTTTGAAAACACGCAGTCATCCCCATCCCATGGCTTGCCATAAAGGACACATCGTTCCCACGCTAAATCGTGGTCTAGATCATTAATCGAACACGCTTTCAATAGTATTTTAGCCCCGCTTCTTTGGGGCTCAAAGCTTGCGTCCGTTTTAGGCATAGCCCACATGTGGTGGCGTGGTCGGTCGTACAGCTTGTAATCGACAGATCGGCCATTTCACTGTTATCAAGGTTTATTGACCTCTGTTCGCTTTAAAAGTTCTGAAGGCTGCTTTGGTCACAATACGTCCAATACAGGGTCTGCCGCTACTGTGATATGTACTACTGTTTCACCTGGTACTTGATCGACTGTCACCCGAATACTTACAATATTGGTCTTCTCAGCCTCGTGGTCAGGGTCACTCAGAACCTCCCCCATTTTTAAGATCACCCATCTAGGGATCATCGTTTTGAATTCTTGAATTCATACGAGAAATAGTAACGCCTATGCCATGACGGCAATTCATGTTAAGGTAATCTGTGCTCTATCCAACTGGCGTAAACCCGACGACTGGGGTCATCCTTGCCCATAACAACTGAGCTCTAACGCCGTAGTGTTCGAGACCTGACAGGCCCGACCCTTTGTCAATGCTCGGATGTAACCCTGAGTTGTGCCCAGCCAATAGTAATGGCCCATAGAACTCAGAATTCAGATGTTCGCGCAACGCTTTGATCGTGTCACAGCACAATTGGATAATAACATTCATTTGGTTCTAGAAGAACATCACATCGTTCTAAAACTTAGGCCGATGTGGGAAACGAACACAAGCCGCTCATCCATCTCGTTACGGGAGAATCTCGTGGTGTGGGGCGTCCTACCGTTCAGGTGGAACTTAGTGGATGAGGTAGTGTGGCCGAACAAATGGGAGTGAGCCGACATGTCAAGAAAAGTGATGCGCCCAAGGAGAGAGAACCCCAGTTAGTCATAGAGGTTGACAGCAGGGACGATTGAAATCTTGATCTTCTTGCGTGCGCTGAGCTCGCCATTGATCTCTTCTGCCATGTTTAGCTTGGTCTTGCGCTTGCGTTCGTTGTTCACAGAAGTTAGTGAGTCGGGGGCATTCTGCGTAATGTCCTCTCGCATCTGACAATCGTAACAGTCAGACTTTGGCTGATGTCTGGCGGAAGCTCAGAGATCAGTCATAAATGTGCCAAATATTCACGCACCTAGCATCTGGCCCTATGGTCACACGGCTTACTTCTCCCGATGGCGAGCCTGAGCCCCCCGGTGGGACGCAAGTAGTAGGTTTCGATGCGCGATTCTGTAATGTAAGATATGATTAGATACCATCGATGGCTGCTCGCAACTCCAGGCAGCTGTCCAGCCCGCAGCGACGAATCAAAAGCGTGCGCGCAACCTAACCGGCCAGTCGTAGACATTCAGATACGTACCACAGTTTCTTCCATACCCATGACCCGAAGCTGCACGGCGTTATTTGGGTCGAAGTAATCGCGGTACTTTTGCCCTCGTTTTGAGGCCGTGACGAACACGTAATTCTGCCGTACGGTCCGCTGTTGCTTGACTTTATTTCTGCCATTTTTCTTTTCGTGCTTTGAATCTGGGTGGACAATTCCCTCGTTATTGATCTTTGGGGCGACGAACCCTGAGTTCGACTCAGCGGACGAGAAGATGTCCATGAAAGACGGTCTCACCTTCGACCTGAAGTCGCTTGAACAGTTGTGCCGCCACAATGGGCTCACACTCTGTGTCAAACATCTGATATAACTGCCGACTTTCAAGCACGGCTACGCACGAATCAGCTTTGCAAAGGCACTTGAAGACTCGGGCTTGTGGATCTCGGCAATTTTGATGGCTCGACTGCGGTGATAGTGGAGGCACTTTCGCTCGCAAAGCAATATTCTCGGACTTACTAACCGGAAAAGGGCTAGACGGCTGAAGTTCCCAAGGAGTTCTTCATACCAGTTCTGAACCTTGATGATCTCCCAATTTTTGTCCTTTCGTAGGCTGCAATGGAAGCACACGAATACACTCGGCAAACGCTTATCGCGATGAGAGTGGTATCTGTGGAATAAACGCATATGACAGCCACCAGGACCTGAAAGGGCGACTGCGTACCCCATGCACCTACATGGAACATGTAATAATCAATCGGGGTAAAGGGAAAAGTAATTGCTCCGCGGTTTACGTACCAGATGTGGTACCATCTTTTGCACCCGCCTTCACACAAGATGCATTCGTCATCCACCTGTGGGGGACGAATCACGGGTAAGTAAAGCAAATGGAGCAGTAGTCATCGTGAAGCACCAAGACATGACAGTCACAATCCAATATACCATCCAAAGCATTCGCATCCGTTGATATATTTCCGGAATCTCTCTGTGTAATCTGGATATCGTCATATGATACTGGTGATTCGAGGGGAAACGACTCTATGGTGTCGGTGTTGAGACTAAAAGGTGTAGGTTGCGTGTCAGTGTCTGGAATATGGCCGTTAATCATCGTAGGACAAGCGACCAGAATTTGCAGTATACTTAGAATCTCTTCACCGTCTGGCCCGGACGTATCCGTTCGTGCTTTCATCAGGTCAATGATCAGCTGAGTATCAATGTCGCTGCCAGAAGCATTTGGCAGAGAACACCCTTGCATGGGAATATCAGAAGGGGGAAGTGAGTTTATACTTCTTTCAGGGGATTTATTTCCGGCAGCAACTTTCTGTGTTGGAGGAAGACTGATGGACCGTTCTCCAATGTTATCGCTCTTCTTAAAAGAAGGTTCAGATGAGAGAGATAAAGGATCAGCCGGACTCACTAAGTGCTGAACGCAATCAGGGACAGACTCCGCTCGTCCAGTGAACAAGAGCTCCTGTGTGGCTTCGCCAGCGTCGACACCCGTGACATCTCGGTTCGATCCTAGCTGTCCGGACAATGTCACAGAGGGCACAATACCACCTTCCTCAGTCCGGGTTCCCATGGGCACCCATTCGTCAAGGCCAATTTCAGAGTCGCATGGAGTATGCTGTGGGAAATCCGGGTCGTCTTCAAACTCAGCGTCTGCATCCAAAGAGTCTAATCGGCCGATCTTCTCTGCATCCCAGATGGTGGTACGTTCTCGAGCGTCTTGCTTCTGTACCTCGAATTGGGCCAGTCTCTGATTGGCATGGGTTCCAAGATTATCAGCCTCTGAAAGAGGGGAGCAGTTGTTAGTCTCTGCGGAAGGAATGTATGCCGAGACTGAGGCAACATGGACATTCACACTGGGGCAAAAGTCAACTATCTGCGCGACCTAACACTCGAAATCTTACCCATGCCAACCCGTCTCAAGCTTTCCAACTCCCCAACGCTCTGGGACCTCGTCCTTCCCGTGCGTAGAAAAAAAGAATCTATCAGCCTCTGAATCTCCGGGGCTGAAGAGCGGAGGCTCGTAAGTTGATGGTGTTCGTGGATAATAGAATGCTTTGTAAGTAGCGTATCGACGTTCTGAGTCCCGGGCACATCAGTGGAAGCATGCAGCGCGGTGATGAAAAATACTTGGAAGAGAGTCCATCTGAGTTATTGCTTGAATCAAGGTCTTGATCAATGTCTGAAAGTGGTTTAATCGGGAACGCATAGAATTGTTGACACCGCACTTTCAAGCTCCTTTTCACGTCTTTGAATGTAGGGAGGCGGCCTGCAGCACTGGCAAGCATGATTGGGTCCTTGGAATAACCTCCTTCGCCAAGGGAGAGCTTTTTCAGGTCATCCCCCAAAGACATGATTGGGACAACAATGTCCGTGCCTGCGATACGCTGATACTGTGACGAGGACGTCAGAGGCGAATCCAACATTATGCGCACTATACCTCAAAGTTAAAGGTATATGCCTCGATGATACTATTAATCCATCCGTGAGAATGCGATAAACGTTAGTTTATGCGCACTCACTTGTTCGGATCTTCGGGGTCCTCAAAGAGTATATGCTGGGTGACAGGCGAGAGCAAGGAACACTTCGAAGACTCACGAGGTAAATCGCAAAAATAAAGCTACGAAGGTACTGTTTCTCAATAGCATCGAATATGCCATTCTCCTAAAACATCAGGAGACGTGAGTACCCGTGTAGAACTGCAAGCGGTCGAACAAGCGAACCAGGTAATCCAAGAGTTTGTCGGCTTCAGCAGACCAACCTCGGTTGATGGTCGTAACGGTAAAGCCATTTGTGCCGCGGAAAGAAGCTCCATTTCTATTGGAAAATAAAAAACTGGAGCCAGAGGACTCGGTGGAGATTGATCCGTCGTTTGTGGCGGTGAGCAACCCTTGTGCAGAAGATAAGTCTGAGCAAGGGTTGACACGGCCGAAAAGTCCACTCACTAGACTCAAAATTTTCCTCAGGTAACAAGTCTCTGGTAGACAAACAAAATCAGCGCTGTGGCCTAAATTTCTTTGAAAGCCTTTGATACCTTAGATAGGCGAT
Source organism: Lactarius indigo (assembly GCA_025766275.1). Taxonomy (NCBI): domain Eukaryota; kingdom Fungi; phylum Basidiomycota; class Agaricomycetes; order Russulales; family Russulaceae; genus Lactarius; species Lactarius indigo. Next base: position 2,013,339 of record JAFKAC010000002.1, on the reverse strand, counting down.
GCATCCCATCCCCGCCCTCAGTAGGGTGTGGACAGTTTGAAGGCTTTGGGCAGCCGTTATAGAGAGCTGAAAGGGTTAATAAAGTGTCACAGTACTCGAACGTTATATACCTCTTGAGGTTTGGCGGCCTGGGTTTGCATGGCAATGATGGTGGTGTAGGTAATATATTAACGCCCGACGCAACCTCGAACGCGCGTGTGAGTGTATGCGCGTTGGCGCGTCGTCATCACATGACAATCACATGATTTCTCGTTGTGGTCGTGACCGAGTGAGTGGGGCTGAGAGTTGGGCGCTGATGAGATCGTGCATCCACGTAGCGTGCACTGTGTCTGTGCAGGTAAGCTACTGGGGCGAGATTCTGCAAAGACATTATCACTCGGTGGTCAAAGGGTTACCCGCTTTCACCTTAGCCCTATCAAGCAGTTCCAGATCCCACAGTCCTTTATCTCGAATGTCCGGTACGGATTTGGCTCTTGTCGAGCACCTTTCTCCTTGGCTCCTTGTCCCCAGAATTTCTTTTGGCACGACACGGTACCCTGTATTTATTTGCAGTTGTAGACAATAAATGTTCGGACAAACGTACAATATCGTGCGAACTGACACGCGACGATGCGGTGGTCGGCGGTCGCTATGGATGGGGAGCTGACTGCCTCAAATCCAGTCTTGTTCAGACCCTCATCGTCACTTTCAGCTTCCAGGCTCTTGCTGACACATAGATATTCCATCTTCTAAATCCAAGTCGTGTATGCCTCTTTTTTAGCTCTAAGAGAATTGCACGTTGTCACAATTGATCCCCTACCTCCATCGACATCCCCTACTCGGGACGCAGTCCCCAATCTCCATCGTAACGTCAGCTCTTCAGCCCAGTTTGAGAGTGCAATAAGCTCTGCACCGACGACCACCCCTCCCTCTGGGAGATCCCACACTACAGGCACCAGCCCTCTCGTCCCAGCAACTCGCCCGAGGTCCGAGCTTGAAGGAGAAAACAGGATCGACGCATTCCCACATCCACCAGAAATTCGCTCTTGTGCGCCTCCTGCCCCTTGTCGAAGAAATCGCTTTGACGGTGTTTCTTCAAATTGACACTCATCAGATACAGCAAACGAACGAGCACGCAAGCGACAAAGGCTTGGGACTACCAGCACCGACACAGAATTTGCTTCGTCCAGTCGGTTGGGAACTTCCGCTGCTGAGCACGACCTCTTTTCAGAACACACGTTTTCGATGCGTCTTCCCGAGCGTGAATATGATTCCAACCCCACGTCGCCCCACTTCCATCATCGAGCAAGTTCATCATCACTATCACCGTCACCGAAGGCGAATGGACACGTCGCGAATGGCTGCGGGAGCCCAATCAATGGATCTTTTAAGCGCCCAAGAGGTCCAGTCGCGAAGGTGGAGTTGCCTGGTGCAACAATATATGACGATTCCTATATTGACAGGGAGGAGTACATCCGACTCGTCATACAGAGCCTACGAGATATCGGGTACATGTGCGCATTTGATCCTATCCCTTTCATGCGGTTTTGTTCGAGCCTAGTCACTTTAGCGAATCAGCCGCCACATTGGAAGCTGAATCAGGCTACGTCATGGAGACATCGCGGGTGGCAGAATTCCGCCGTTGTATCCTAGAAGGGGCATGGAAGGAGGCCGAGGAGGCGCTGGAACATCTAGGCGTCGCCGAGGATGATGGTCTCTGGGTATGGTTTCATTGTGCGCGGCTGAATGAGTGCTGGGTTCTCACTCATCTGGCTGTGTCAGGAGGCGAAATTCCTTATCAGTCAGCAGAAATATCTCGAATACTTAGAGACAGGCAAGACAACAAAGGCATTACACGTGTTGCGAAATGAACTTGCGCCCCTCCACATGGATCCAGAACAGCTACAACCACTTTCGAGGTCTGTCACTATTGCACATCTCGATGTTCTATTGGCTCAGAACCCTACAACGTCTAGTTTGGTCATGTGCTCAGATGCGGGAGATCTCAGGCAAAAGGCAGGTTGGGATGGTGCTCATGGTTCGTCGAGGCGGAGGCTCTTGGTTAATCTTCAAAGTGAGTCTGCTTCCTATCAATATCTGTGGTGATTGAAGAATCACTGGCCTAGGCTATATTCCTTCTTCCCTGATGATTCCTCCTCGGCGTTTCGTCACGCTGCTGGACCAAGCACGGTTACGCCAGATTTCTCAATGCGTATATCACAATGCGCCTTTAACTTCCCGGCATTTCTCATTGTATGCAGACCATACATGTGACACAGACCTATTCCCGCGCATTACTACGGCAATACTACAGGTGCACGGTGATGAAGTATGGAGTCTGGAATGGAGCCACAATGGAAAGTTCTTGGCGAGTGCGAGCAAGGACAAAAGCGTCATTGTATGGTCTGTTGGGGTACGTGTCAATTCGACTTTTGACCCCCTGTGGTGCTTATACGATGCTCGCAATGTTATAGCCTAATCGGAATCCTGATATATCCCTTCACCTACACTTACAAGACCACCCATTTGCTGTTGGATGCCTCGCATGGTCACTAGACGATACTATGTTGTTGTCGTCCTCTGAGCAGTATATCAAGATGTGGAATACAGAGGTTCGCCGAGTCATATCTCTCTGAAGCTTCGAGGACTTAACCCCTCCGTAGACTGGTATTTGCATCCGAACAATCGAAGCCCATACGGAAACAGTCTCAGCACTTGCCTGGGTACCTGATGGATCGGGGTTCATTTCGGGTTCACAAGACCGAAAGATCAATCTATGGGTAAGGCATTTCCTTTCTCGTAGCTTGGCTTGTGAATCATTTTACACGTTCAGGGTTCCGATGGAAAGCTGCGCGATTCCTGGGGTATCACTGCCATTCGGATAACTGATCTTGCGGTTACTCCCGATTTCACACGTTTGGTTGCTGTTGGTGAGTCTGCGAGGGATCCCGTATTGCCAACCCCAAGGGGTGACTCGGTTGCCGCCTCCACCACAAACCGAAACGGCAACAATAATAACTCAACACCCAATGGCGCTCGGACACAAGAGCATCTAATGATTGTTTACGATTTGACCACCAAACAACCAGAACTGTAGGCCAATCCTCTTGTAGCGCCAAATTTAGGCTTCGTACTTTTCACTTGCTAATCCCTTTTTCTTAGTTCCGTCTCATTAGGAGGTCAATTAACAAGCGTGAAGATCTCAAGCGATTCTCAGTATGCACTCGTGAACCACGCACCAGATGTACGTGTTAGAACTTGACTTGTGAATCGTTCTGATAAGTTGTCAACGTGTGCATTAGGAGATCCAATTGTGGGACTTATTCACAGGACGTCTGGCCCGCAAGTACACGGGTCAGCGGCAAGGCCGACATATAATTCGCAGCTGTTTTGGCGGGGTGGACGGCAATTTCGTAGTCAGTGGCAGCGAAGGTACATGGTCCTGTTTATCCTCTCCCGTTTGATCCACTCACATCGTCTATTTCGCGTGGGGTTATGCGTCACAGACGGGAACGTATATATATGGCATCGAGACCGTGCTATCCTCCTCGAAGTTCTGACTGGCCACGGGAGTGGCAGCGTAAACTCGGTCGCGTGGAACCCCAGAAACACGCAGATGTTTGCGTCCTGCTCAGACGACTTCACCATACGGCTGTGGGAACCTTCGTCAGGTCTAACTCACCGGGCAGCAGACGAGCAGAGTCACGAGAGCGAGCCTACTGGGAAGGGTAAGGGGAAGAGCAGAGAACCCTGGGTTGAGGATGATCTTCCGTCGCCAAGTCTGTGAACATGACTGGGTCAATTTTCCTTTTCCTCCATCTGGATAGTCTGAACCAGCATCATCTGCATTCATACACATTCATTATCCATCCTCTTGCATTCATCTACGTTACGTCTTAGCCTCCGAAACACTCACGACATGCATGTAGACTCGTTGTTTTAATAGCAATTTTCACCGAGAATATACAGTACATATTTGGCAGCAATCCCCGTTCGTGGAGGGTCGGAAACCGGGAATTAATGAGGTGTGCATGTCCCACAATTCTATTACGTGATATGGTGATATGGCTAAATGAGTCAACACATTTCCGAATAAGCCAAGTCTAAAGCATGACAAGTCACTCAGCGTAGATGCTGTACGAGTTAGGGTCTTCAAGAGATGCTGCTACAGAGTGCCCCAAAGGGCAACGGCTTCCCAAAGTCTGTACAAACTCACGAGAAGCACAGGTGCAAAGGTGAAATGGAACAGGAGATCAGAGCGTGTAAACAAGGCGATCCTTTCTTGGCCGTTCACTTGGTCAGAGAAGCACGGGAAGGAACCAGACGACTGGTCAGTTGAGAATGAGCGCGATGCCTGGGCATAAACAGCGAACACGCTGGTTCTTTCTTGGAGCTGAGAGAAGGCTGCCTTAGTCGAGCAGTCGGTTCCACCAGTGGAGAATCCTGTGGTCCAAGCGACGCATCGTGGACAGGAGAAGAAGCAGGCTTCTTTTCTGGTGGCGGGGTAACGGGCAGCGTGGCCGGTGGTTGACGATGAGGCGCCGGTCGGACGATCACCCGAGTACCTGAGGCGGTATGGGTGGTGGTGTGTGCCCGTGTAGGCGACTCAGAAGTGGCGTTCTGGACGCGCTGACGATTCGCTTGGATGGTCGGCATGGGAGGTCGTAGGCGTGGTTCAAACATCGCCTTCTGTATTTTTGAGGCTTCACTACGTGTTTTCTGGAACAAACTCTTCTGCTGAGGGGTAGAAGACCCTAAGACGCAAATAAGACACCTGAATATAAGAGTAGATAACGCGGAACTCACATCCTCGTGCTCGCTTCATCGGTGGGACACGGTCCGTGAACTTGATTTCCTTCTGTCTCTTGCGTTCCTCTGCTTCGAGACGTTGACTCTTCATCCGTGCACCGATCTCTGCAAGTCGAATCTCTTTCTTGGTACGGTACTCCTGCAAGGGTGTGAGATCGACCTTTACATGCAATAGAAGCCTCCTACGAAAAACAAATCCCTCCATGACTTTGGGGTGTCTAATAAGCCAGAAGAGTATTCCTCTACTTCGGCTGGGTGCTCTCGGAAACACTGTTGCTGCCATAGTTCTGAAGAGGATGAGCACCCCAATCTGTATGCAAAAGGAATCCGTCATACCATTCGTATGGGCCTTCAGGTGCTAGGTAAGGAAGTCAGCGAAAAAGAAGAAAAGGACAACCGGACACGACTGGCTGACTGGAGTGGCGTCTTCAAGTCGCCGCAGGTTTTCGGCGGAGCAGGAGTCTAAGATAGGTCGTACGAGGTCGTACGAGGCATTGTCCCCGAGGCTAACGATCCCTACAATGAGAGTGAAAGGTGAGCTTGTGAAGCTTTCACTTCACGTCTGTGCTCACCATCGACATGGGCAGCCGCAACTGGCCGAACTGGTATGAACAAAGGAACGGGAGCCGAAATGCGAGCAGGAGCTGACCTCGGCGGCAATAGTAGACAAGAGACGGTACGCGTCTACAATGTGGGTTAATTTCTGGTGACATTCTCGGGAAAGTATACAAGGCAGAGGGTATGCTGCGGCGGGCGTCGTCGATGCGGTGGTGTTGATGAAAGAGGCAAGGCAATGGCGCCGTCTTTGGTCGCCACCAATCGCCAGAAGCAATCTTGGTCAGTATGTCACAAAATCGGGAAGGGGCTTATAATTGGTTCCGGTTGTAGCCGAAATTATTATCAAATTACAGCTGACTCCAGATTAAGGTAAGGCGGAAGAAATTAGGAACCCACACTCCATATGTAAGCCCCAACCCTAGATTAGGGTTTGATAAATTTTGAGAGTAAGGCAGAGGTCTGGTGTGAAAATGTGAGGTGTTACACCATAGCAGGGGCATGGGTTCTTATGAAACCCTAAAGAGCATCACCTCAGCATCCAAGTACAAGATGAACTGATTATTCAGCTACAAACCTAAAGAGTGTCTATTGATAATGTAGTTAGGGACATTGTGTTATGATTTCTTTTCCCTTGGACTCATTCCTTCTCTGATTTACTATTCCCTTCCCAATACTATACGAGCCCTGTATGATTACGTGGACTATGTTACAATTTCTTGTCTTCCGGACTCGTTCTTTCCTTACTTTGCTATTCCCCTCCTTATTACGGTACAGACATCATCACAACTCATGGCCGGTTATGACTACGGCCTGATAGTAGTATTAATCATGGACTCTTACATTGCATCAGTCAGCATAGTAGTTCACATGTGATTGTGACTCATGTATGACTTGTTCCTAGGATAGCTGTACTAGGGTTTGAGCTAGTTACGCTATTGATTCTCGGTCGTTCCAGCGGCGCTTTAAAGCCTGCGAGTATCTGTATAAATAGTTGTTCAAGAAGACCAAGGATCTCCATCTTGGTCTTCTTCAAATCCACTACCTTGACTCATCTTTTGTCTGCCTTAGTCTTTGACTAAGAGTGCTTCCGCTTCTATCCACCCGAGGGATAGATTCCTCTTCATCCTTGCTGCAGTGTGTGCCCGAAGTGCCCCTGTTCAGCCTGCATTGGGTTGACACATGATCCCCATTTGCCTATCCTCGCTAAGTCGAATACACCTACTTAAAGTCCAAGTCGGACTAACGCCGGTGGAGCATAACATTAAGACCAAGATCCTTCAATGTGGCATACTTGACAAGAGAACAGTGGACGTCTTTCTGTCCATACCACCTCGAACGATGAGGAGACTGTAACATACTGACAAGATTTCTGGGAGCAGCCCAGTGGAGAGAACGAGGAGAAGACACTGGATACTTCGTGGAGTTTAACGGTCCCAACTGTTTTCGACCCATTGAGTTCAATTTTGACCACCTTTGTTGGACTGAAACTACGTGGAACCCCATAGATCATCGCTGGGACATTGTAAGTCCAGCAGGAAGAAACTACAATTGCAATATCGATGCACACGAGCTTAACAGCCGCGCAGACTACAGTCCTATTGACGGACAAGCCCAAGAATATACCGACAAAGGAATCAGCGGAGAAGAAGCTTCCGACAGTCAACAATCTCCTAGCAGAGGAAACATGCCCGCTGTCATGAACTCCCCTGTTACCTTCCCTTTTCTGTCCCTATCTGATCCATTCCCCTTCTTGAACCTATGCTTCCCCTTATCTGATTGTTCTAGCACCTTCTGTGCTATTCTTGTTCACCCTTCTCTTGCTTTGCTGGCACAACACCATCTTACACAATAATAGCATCATCTTGCCAGCACATTACTCTATCTATAGCAACCAGTAGCACTATGCGCTCAGGCGCAAACCTGTACTATATAAGGGACCCTGTAGTATGCCTTAGCTGGTGAATTCCGCCTTACTCTTGCCCGGACTGTTTCGGGCCGGTGCTTCCGTGACCGAATGCGCAAGCTGCATATTTGGTAGGGGCAAGCGTTTGGGCTGAATCTTTGGACTTCCCGGGGTTTCGCACCTCAATTACTATACCCACGCAGCTCCTCTTCTTTCTCAGTTTACGATTACTTTTGTTTGATGAATCCTAGGGCGCAAGACAAATCAAGCACGAGCCACGCCGAGCCTCATGTTACAAGGGCAGGGGGCCACATGTTCACAGCGCTGCGACGTCTCAATTCCCCTTCATCCACATCCTCTACGACTCAGTTTCTATCCATCATGACCACAACCACGAATCCTTACGATTACCGCCCCGTTTTACTTTACGATGATACGATTACTTTACGATGGATTGATGTCTTATGATATCTTACGAACTGATGCTTACGATTTCGGACTGGCTAAGTAGTATAAAAATGTATTGCTGTTGGTCTGGAATCTACACCCAATTGTTCTCGAATTCTTCTGTGTGCTATCATTGCTCGCGCTCTCATTTTCTCGCCCTCTTCACTCGAATCTTGACTTAAACTTTTTCCGGGCATCAAGTGCCGCTCACGTGTTACACATCACACGTCACTCGTCACATTGATTCTATTAGCTCCTTAGCTTTGGCTTAATCAATCATCTGTGTTGTATCTCCATTGACTCCTTGAGTGCTTCAGTTCCTTCAGCATTCAAGCCCTTAGCCCAGAACCCTTGACCCTTACCTCCTTTGGGTCACTCCCCTCTTAGCCTCTGTGCAGGCTCCCCCTTGACTTCACTCTTACACTCTTCCTGTCTTACTGGTCAGCCCAGTGTAGTGTTGCGGGGCTCCAGGAGCCAGAGCTAGCCCAAGCTGAGCCATGCAAGCCCATAATGGGGGCTTACATATGGAGCCAAGCCCCGGCTAAAATTCATGGCTAATTTGCTCTGAGCCAATGGCTTGAAACAATAAGCCACGTCTGAAATGTAACTAAATTGTAAAAGTCCCTACACAGCACTGTAGCGAGGTATACAAACTACAGGGGAAGGATACAACATGCAAGGTATATGTCCAGTTATAATACACCCTCAATGCACCAACGATGACCTTGTAATCATGGGAACATTTGCCAAGCATCCAGATGAATGTAAACTGCGTGTTCTCATCATCAACTCAGGCGACACTGAGTAACAAAAATATGACTCACATTTGGCCACTGGATGGCAAGGAGCAGTTAGCAGGGAGACTATGTTTGCTGAAGGAAGGTGATGTGGTAACGGGGTTTGACACGTCCTCATTCAATCTGTGAGCTGAGCATTGTGTGAGGAGAGTGTGAAGGTAGTCGTACTGCAGCTTCTTATCGAAGCCGAGTGATTGGATATGCTTTGTAAATGTGAGGAAGGGTGCAGGTAAGCCTTGGCAAAGAGTATTGATGGAGGCAATCTTCTTCTCGAGAATGGACGCTCCATAGTGCTCAATGGAGTGCCCCTTGATAATGTCCTGCCAAGGTAAGCGACCGTGACATAAGTAGACTATACAATAGACAAGGGATTCAAGATCGTTGTGGCATGATTGTGTCTGCCCTGAATGACTGTTGATTGAGGTAAAGGTGATGGTGCCCACAATCTTGAGCCCAGAAACCAGCAGAATGTGTTGACAGGTAGAGGGATCACGAAAGTGTTGGGCCAAGCTGAAGTCAATCAGAAATACCCGGCTGTTTGGCTCCCCAATGCCTGTCATGAAGTTTGTAGGTTTGACATCTCAATGGATGTAGCTTCATTCGTGGAGTGATTCAAGACATGAGAGCTGTAAAAAGAGCAGGTGTATAAGTTATATATCTGGAGCGTGGATCAGACAGAAAATACCATTTGGCTGGCATACAAGAACACCAAGTTTATGTTGTGGCACTTGGTTATCACCTCTTCTAACGTAAGGCCGAGGCGATCGAGAACCATCACGTTGTAGGGGACCTCTTTACCATACCAATGCATGGCAGGGATGCCTGGCATGTTAGCAAGGGTCTTGTAGATGGTATGCTTGTGATAGAGCCTAGGGGTTCGCGTTTGGATATGTTCAAGTTTGAGGGTGATGTCCTGCCCCATTTTGATATCCTGTCCTAGGTAGACATCCCCTAGAGGGTTGAGAACAATTGAAAGGCCTGAATCAGAATGGCTCACCGGAAGTGCCACAGCCCAGTAACTTCCCCATTCTATACCTTCCATGTATGCGAACTATACTAGGCTGCTGCCTATTTAGATGTGTCCTGTCTGAATCTGACATGGAGATGGGAGTTTTTGGGTCGACCCAGAAGTACAAATTAAAAGAAAAAAAAGACAGGGATTTAAGTGAGAGGGTGAAAATGGAACGAGAAAAACAAATGGTCAGTGCTAGTTAGAACTCTAACAGGACATTCCCACAGTTTCCCACCAAGAAGAGGGCACCTATTATTGTGATTTCAGAGCTTCAAGGTACAAGTATCGGGAATGTAATATGTATGAGTTCAAGTGTTGTAGTTCTTCATATCATCACCAAGTAGCTCATCCCTTGCCACTTCGATGTCACCATCCAACAAAGAGTTGAGCGTGATCATCAGCTGAGAGTCCCCCTCCATCCTGGTTGCTCCCGGCATCACATCTTCCAGGGTCATCCAACTGGCCATAAAGTCTAGATGCTGCTTCTTCAGCAGAAACTTCAGCATTTGCAGAGCCTCCATTAAGGCTGCGGTGATCCGATTTTGTTTCTTGGTATTGGTCTCTGAAGCTGATGAAAACACATGCTCGCATAGGACAGAAGATGCCTGAATTGGAAGGTAGTCCATGGTGATGGCAAAGAGGGTAGGGAATTCTGACTTGTGGGCCTGACGGTAGTGCAAGTTGTTGGTGCTAACATGATTGAGTGGGACATGGGACTTACCTCCCAGTAGACCAGGATGTTGGTCTTGTCCGACGTCAATGGACCTGAGATGTACTTTGCGAATTTGTCGTCAACAGCCCCCATCAGTTCTGAACTATTGAGCCTGGGGTAAATAGGGTGATCTTTGAGTTTGAAGCACGTCAATGTCTTCGCATATGATGGAAGCTTGGGACAGGCAACGGTTTGAGTGGGCTGCACAATAGACGGGTCTTGTTCGTGATAATTGTGCATCTGGGACAGATGGTTAATGCAAGAATGGGAAAAAAAAAGTCAAATACTTGCAAGGTTGAGCATGATCTGTTTAGACCTCTCAATGTATTCTGAATCCTGTAGCGGTATGACTTATCGCGTACAACTAGACCAAGGGAAGTGTTAGTGAACTGAACTGGTAACACGCTCAAGCCTAGCGTGGAGACAAGTCACGTGCCGAATGTACAGTCACTGCGGAGGGTATGCACACATAAGACCTTTATGCAAGGTCAAAGGCAAGGTGATCACACAGTGGCACGCTGAGTGGAGAACCAAGAGGACAAGTTAACATTGGTGAAGAGTAAGGGAAATACAAGGGAATGCGCACCTGAGTGGAGAACCAAGAGGACAAGTTGGTTCCACTCAGGACGCTACATGAGGGTCTATATACTATGCTGTGGCTGAGTTTGAATTACTATAGAACCTTGTTACTAAAGGTACATGTAATAGTAATGAGTCAGACGCTGACGCGTCGTGTCTAATAATAGCGTTATCTATTATGCTGACTGATGCACAGTCATTAACGCTGACAGAACAATGACGTGTCCTTATCTTATGAGTCACAACCCTATGACAATGTAGCCTAGAACTATCTAGAATGTTCCCTGCTTATTGTCCAATGAGAAACTCCTTTACTTAATGGGGAGGTGACCTAAAGAGGTAACATCCAATAAGGAAGTTACTATCCCAGGGTCACGTGCTTGTAGGTGCACATGTTGACATCACGTGACTAACCATCTTATCATATCTTATGATAAGGGCTTGGATGTGTTGACACAACGTAGAGCCTCGTATCTTCTACCCAATAAATCCATAAAAATACAGAAAAATAAGGCAAAAATAGAGCGTCCGTGACAAATCCCACTTGCGCTGGATCCATGAGAAGTGTATGGAAGGATTGAGGACTTTAGAGCCAATTGTGTCGTGCGACTCAGCGACTATATAACCCGGAAAATGGAAACTCACCCAGGGCAATGACGTAGGTGTCAGTATCGTCCATCCACTTGTAGTACTTTTGCACCCAAACCAAACTGATCTGTGTCCAATACTGTAGTTCTGGGTGTTCCTCGCCCAGTCGTTCCCATTTAGTCATGAGTAGTTCGAAACTAGCAATGGCACTGCACAAGACTGGTGTTGGTTCAGACAACATAGTTTGCAGGACCACGTGTGCAGCCTTGTGATTGTAATCAGGTCAATGTGATGTGCGAAGGGTGTTTGGAGAACATACCTCAAGGACGACTTCTATGCCCTCTAGCAGCTCCCAGTCAGTAGTGCTTAACTTCATAGACTCGATGGCCGAGTTGTTAGCAAAATACATATCTATGGCCTTAATGTCTGGAATTAGTAGTACTGACCATTCATGAGGACATCTGATTTACCTTTCAAAGAAAACAGAAACGTTCAAGCATAAGGTAAACCAAATCCCATTGAGTCTTGACATGCTGAATGAGTTTGAGTGGCTTATTTTTGCATAACTCGGGGTCATCCTTGGTACAGAGCCAGATGATCCCTGCAAATGTCTGCTTTCTGGCATCCAATGCATGTATGTAGCGGACAATATCCGCAATGCATTTGACAGGATCGCTTTTCAGACTCCTAAGCCATGCTTGACGCTCTGGCAGCTATGGTGCAATGAACTCATCATCAAGTTCAGGCCCCTTGTGATGACAAGGGTAAATAGGATCAAAATCATCATCATCATCACCATCCAAACTGTTACTATCCAAGTATTTCTTGCTGACTCGAGTACTTGTGGCAACAATGTGGGCAGTGCAGATGTTGATGACATGGGGGTAGCACATGATATGATTGTTGAGATGATTGAATGTGAAGTCACACTCGGCGGCAAGCAATATCTCCAACTCTTTCATAGCGGCCGCATTATTTGAGGCATTGTCAAGAGTGAAATGCCCAATCTACAGTGTTCAGTAAGGTTGTTGGTTTCGATACACGGTCACATACCTTTGATGTAATATGGGCGTGATCAATGAGAGACAAGATGGCCTCAGCAATGTTTGTACCTGTATGTGAACCTGTGAGGCGATGAAAGCCAATTAAAGTGGCTTTCAGACAGAGATTATTGTTAGGAGTCCATGTGATCCAGTGCAATGTTATGGTGAGGTATTGTCATGAACTCCCCTGCCACCTTTCCTTTCCTGCCTGTATCTGATCTACTCCCTTTCTTGGCAGTTACCTTCTTGAACCTATGCTTCCCCTTTATCTGATGATTCTAGCACCTTCTGTGCTATTCTTGTTCACCTTCTTGTTGCCTTGCTGGCATGACACCATCTTGCACGATACTAGCACCATCTTGCCAGCACATTACTCTATCTATAGCAACCAGTAGCATTATGTGCTCAGGCGCAATCCTGTACTATATAGGGACTCCTGTAGTGCGCCTTAGCTCCTTAGCTTTGGCTTAATCAACTATCTGCATTGTATCTCCATTGACTCCTTGAGTGCTTCAGTACCTTCAGCACTCAAGCCCTTGACCCTGAATCCCTGACCCTTGACCCTTATCCTCTTTGGGTCATTCCCCTCTCAGCCTCTGTGCAGGCTTCCCCTTGACTTCACTCTTGTCCTCCTTCTGTCTTACTGGTCAGCCCAGTGACACGTGACCTTTGGACTTAGGCCTCCGAGCTTGTCCACTACTACAGACTCAGTCACCTCTGTGTAGGGGCTGTTACAGACCAGTCTTTCCCACCTTAGCACAGGGGGATCATCACAGACTCAGCTACCTTAGCACAGGGGCTGTTACTGAAGACTTTAGGAGTCCTTCCACCCAGTGGGGAACCAACTCAGAGTCCTTTGCCTTGGGCAGGATCTGTTACAGAACGATGCATGCCCCTGTAGAGGCGTGACAGGTATGGGGTTAGGGATGCGCTTGACCAGATATCTGTGGTGAAACTTATCCGACCACACAATTTCTTACAGTTACAGGTTAATATAACTTTGTCGTCGCTCAGTACCAAGGAGATGACCTACAGCAAGTTCAGCGCACAATTCCTTGAAGGTGTGCCCCCATTCAATGGTAATTTGTTCACATATTGTGTCATGATGTGGGATGTGTTCAAGTTGTGGTCGGAGAAGCCAACAAATATCACAAAATTCAGGGCAGTTGACCACACGAAGTGACTGGGTCGAGAAAAGATGAAGTTAAGATGGAAGTCAAGCAGGGAAACACTTACCTGGTCATCCACAACAATGAAGCGGATGAGATATTGGATGAATACGCTGTAACTGTACTCCAGAAGCACATGCTCTGGCATGTCTCCCTGGTTGGTAGGCTTGGCTTGCGTATCTAAAAACTTGTGCTTCCAGTTATGTGTTTTGGCAGCGTCCATGTACAAGGCCTTATGCTTCACAAGCAAGTGTTTCCGAAGGTTACTATTACCTGTAGTCGGGCCATAACAATGCGCCTTCTCGTCACTAAGGCCCTCCTTCCTAGTGCTTTGTCAAAACCACAGCACCAGTAATACAAAATGAGATGGCTTACAAACACACATTGCATCGTCTCATCATCTTGCCAACCTCATTACAAAATTTGTCAAAAAAGTGCTCCATATCGCTGACTGGAGGCAAAGTGTTGGAGTCCAAGGTGCCAAGAGTAGCAGATTGTGGGGTAAGGAATCCTTTTGAGAGATCAAGCATTGGCTCAACCTCAGGACTGTCGCTATCAACATTGGGAAGCTTGAATTCTTCATTGTCGTTGTCAACAGGCTTAATTGCAGGTTTGTAGTTGTCAATGCAATGTTAGAATGATATCGAACTCACCAGCAGACAAGTCCGAGTAGACCAATGCTGGCCAGTCGGATGAGAGGGCACCAGGGCAGCAGGAGTTGAAGAGTCTTGAGGGTCTGTGCCAGTGGGGACATCATTGACAGCTTTGGCCTTCATAGCAGCAGACTAAGTGGTAGTTGCCAGAGCTATAATCTTCAAAGCTGAATGTCATTGGACTCACTGGCACACAGGAATGAGTATGCCAAGCCTGGCCAGTCAAAGGACCAGAGGGTACCAGGGCTGCTGGAGCTGGAGAGCCTTCCTGTGGGTCTGAGGGGACATTGTTGATGGCCTTTGCTTTTGGAGCCTTGGGAACATGTTGGGGGGGCATTGATGTCGTCGAGGGGCAAAAAAGTGGGCCCCACTATAAGCGAATGCTCAGACCTTGCTGAAATTCTGAGAGTCAGTGGATGGAGGATGGACAGAGGAACATGAGGCATGAGTGATATATAAAAAAAACCACGACACAATCGATTAAAGGGACCACTGAAATTCTACAAGTTGCACAGGGGAATGTCAGGCATGAGTGATACATAAAGAAATGTGATGCGATCAATCGAAGGGACTACTGTTACGGTACAGACTCATTACGGATTGATTACGTGTTGTGAACGACTCATGGCCGGTTATGACTATGGCCCGATAGTAGTATTAGTCATGGACTCTTACACCACATCAGTCAGCATAGTAGTTCACATGTGATTGTGACTCATGTATGACTCATTCCTAGGATAGCTGTACTAGGGTTTGAGCTAGTTACGCTACTGGTTACCTACTGTTCTAGTGGCGCTTTAAAGCCTGTGCATAACTGTATAAGTAGTCACCTCTGAAGACCAAGAGTCTCCATCTTGGTCTTCTTCAAATCCACCTTCTTGACTCGTCTCCTATTTGCCTTGGTCTCCAACCAAGAGTACCTCCACTTCTATCTGTCAAAGGATAGTACTACTTCATCTTTGCTGCAGCGTGTGCTAGGGAGAGCCCCTGTTCAGCTTGTGTTGGGTTGACACATGGTCCCTATTTGCCTAAACTTTGCTAAGTTGATTACACCTATTTAGAGTCCAAGTCAGACTAACGCCAGTGGAGCGTAACATTAAGACCAAGATCCTCATCGTGGCATATTTGACCAGAGACCAGTGGACATCCTTTCGTCCCTATCACATTGAACGACGAGGAGATCACAACGTACCAACAAGATTCTTAGGAGCAGCCCAGTGGAGAGAATGAGGAGAAGATACCGGATATTTCGTAGAGTTTAATGGTCCCAACCGTTTCCAACCCATTGAGTTCAATTTCGAACACCTCTGTTGGACTGAGGTTACTTGGAACCCCATAGATCGTTGCTGGGATATTATACGACCAGCAGGAAGGAATTACAATTGTGACATCAACACATGAGAGCTCAATAGCCACGCGGATTACAGTCCCATTGATGGAAAAACACAAGAACACACTGATGAGGGGATTAGCAGAGAAGAAGCCTCTGACAGTCAACAATCACCAAGTAGGGGAACCACACCGGCAGAAGACACCAGCCTAGGGGCCATTGGTGATCATATTATACAATGAACTGAGTCCCTTACCATTCATCAAACTGAAACGGAAGTAATCCACATCCATAGCCCAGCAGCTGTTATGGCTGCTACCACCATAACACAGGAAGAGGTACAACTAGCCACTGATACTATAGAACAATTGGCTTGTGAAGAACAACAATGTATCGCAGAAGAAGCATGAGCCATATTGGCTCCAATCAACCCACATACAGGACATTGTATGACCAACGACGACGTGGCTATCCATTGAGCCATTGGACCAGATGTAGCCGATCCCCCTAGTGGAGGAGGTGGACCCCCTGGTGACTTACCAGGAGGAGGACCACCACCACGAGGGCACGGATTTGGAGGATTCCCTGGAGGATTCCCTGGAGGACCACCAGGAGGAGGACACCCCGGAGGGGGATTACCAGGTGCAGGTCCCATCATTCCCCCCAATAACAAGTTAGCTGGCGAAGCACCCACAGTATTCGACGGAGAGCGTGTGTTACGGTACGGACTTGATTGATGAACAGCATACATAAAGACCATACTCACAGTGGACAAGAGGACTGTGGTGAGATATGAAAGGTAGCTGAAAGCAGAGGTGTAACAGGGGATCTTGCAAGTAAAGCAGGGAGTCTGGCACACAGCAGTGAGGAACTGATAATACATTGGAGAAGAGGGAACATACCTGGCACACAGCAGTGAGGAACTGATGTGGACCAGGAGCGTACAAGCCTACTACTTATACTATACAGGAGAGTGACACTAGTACAAGAGAAGTAACATAGGGTCACAGAGTACAAGAGACGTTGTTCTACATGTGGGACAAAAGAGTGTGCTAATGGAGAACAAAGAGCGCAGAACAAAGAGAGTCCAGAAGTAAATGACATCATAATGATATCATGATAAAGATAGAACAAAGGATAGTACAAAGGCATTAGATACAACGCAGAGTCTGGATCTATGATATCATAAGGTACAGTGATGTCATACATGACGCAATGATAAGCGCTAGATTGTACAGATCAAATGTGAGTAATCTACAGGTCCAATTAATCTAAAGCAGTCCATGCTGCAAGTCCGGTCCATGTGAGCTGCTAAGTGCGCAAGGGTCACTTATCAACATTGATGACTCATTATACATGACTCATGACCGGTTATGACTACGGTCCGGTATCAGTATTAGTCATGGACTTTTACTTCACATCAGTCAGCATAGTAGTTCACATGTGATTGTGACTCATGTATGACTCATTCCTAGGATAGCTGTACTAGGGTTCGAGCTAGTTACGCTATTGGTTACTCACTATTCCAGCGGCGCTTTAAAGCCCACGTGTATCTGTATAAGTAGTTAACTCGGAAGACCAAGAGTCCCCATCTTGGTCTTCTTCAATCCACTACTTGACTCGTCTCCTAAAGCCTTAGTCTCGGACTAGGTGTATCTCCGCTACTATCCAACCAAGGGATAGCCTTCTTTCATAGTTTGCTGCAGCATGAGCCCGTGTGCCCCTGTTCAGCTTGCGTTGGGTTTACATGTGGTCCCCATTCGCCTGACTCCCGCTAAGTTGATTACGCCTTTCTCGTGTCCAAGTTGGACTTACACCAGTGGAGCGTAACATTAAGACCAAGATCCTCATTGTGGCGTACTTGACCAGAGACCAGTGGACGTCCTTTCGTCCCTATCACATCGAATGACGAGGAGATCACAACATACCAACAAGATTCTTAGGAGCTGCTCAGTGGAGAGAACGAGGAGAAGATACCAGGTATTTTGTAGAGTTTAATGGTCCCAACCGTTTCCGACCCGTTGAGTTCAATTTCGACCATCTCTGTTGGGTCGAGGTTACTTGGAATCCCATAGATCATCGCTGGGACATCGTACGACCAGCAGGAAGAAACTACAACTGTGATATCGACGCGCGAGAACTTAATAGTTGCGCAGATTACGGTCCCATTGACGGACAAGCACAAGAACATACAGACGAAGGAATTAGTGGTGAAGAAGCCTCTGAAAGCCAATCACCAAGTAGAGAAACAATGCCAGCTGAAGAAGCCAGCCTAGGGGCTATCGGTGATCGCATTATACAACAAACTGAGTCGTTAACCATCCACCAACCTGAACCAGAAGTAATTCATATTCACAGCCCAGCAGTCGCAATGGCAACTGCTGCCATCACGCAAGAAGAAGTACAACTTACCACTGAAGCCAGGGATCAAATAGCCCTGGACAAGCAAAGACGCATATCAGAAGAATCATGAGCCAATTTGGCCCCTATCAACCCTTACACTGGTCATCGAATGACAGACGATGATGTAGCAATCCATCGTGCAATCGGGCCCGACGTAGCAGACCCCCCCAGTGGAGGAGGCGGACCCCCTGGTGATTTACCAGGAGGAGGAGGAGGACCTCCACCAAGAGGACCCGGATTTGGAGGGTTCCCTGGAGGGTTCCCAGGAGGACCCCCAGGAGGAGGATTACCAGGTGCAGGTCCCATCATTCCCCCTCCAAGTAACAAATTAGCTGGCGAAGTGCCAACAGTATTTGATGGAGAACGAGCAAAAGTTGAAGCATTCCTCACTCAATGGCATGTTTACTGGGGAATGAACGCTGACGAAGGCATCATGGCTACACCATATCGACACGCCCTACTCTTCCTATCTTATATCAAAGGAATCAATGTTAGTGAATGGGTACTGGCGATGCTCACCTGGCTCAATGGTCAGATACAAGCAGGGATACCCCGCACCAGCGAAGGACTATGGAACGAAGTCACGCGCAGTTTCATGCAGCGCTTCTGCAACACGATGGAGCAAGAACAAGCTCAATACGAGCTCAAGAAAGGAGTCAAAATGATCTGGGGCAATCTAGATGAGTATTGCACCCAATTCGAACAGTTAATATGCCGCGCTCAATACAGACTCGACGATCCCCAAACGCTGGATCTATTCGCAAGTGGATTACCAAAAGACCTGTATGAAAAGGTCTACACTCTTGACAACCCCCGAAATTACTGCGAGTGGAAGGAAGCAGCCACTACTCGTCAACAACAATATCTTCACCTCAAGGCGGTATTGAACAAAGGAGTCTCACCCGGACAAGGGCAAGGACGACCACGTCAACAACGACAATGGCAGGGACCACCAAGAAGTTCCTGGCAACCAAGAAATTTACCCCAAGATCCAAATGCAATGGATACTTCAGCAGATCGAATCCGAGGGCGACTCGCAGGAGCTGAGGATATACTCGCCCCTCGTCCCCCATATCAACCTAGAGGAGGATTCCTCCAAAGAGGGGGAGGACGCAATAACCAAAGGCCAGTCACTTGTTATAATTGCGGAAAGGATGGACACATGGCCCACGATTGTAGGCAACCGCGAGGAAGCTATCAGCCTCAAGCGTCAACTAGTCGCTATATCGATACCGACTATCATCAACAAGAACCAGAGGTCGCTACCAGGGCGGTTCAAGACATACCCCCTCAACAGCGCGCCAGCGATTGGCTTAATGGAGTAGCAGGAGAATTGGATGACGTAAAGGACATTATCCTCCAACAATTATGGAAAAAGGAGGGTTTTCAGGACGCCTGAACCCATCGGCCTGGGTGAGGGCAGTTAATTGTAACAGTGTAATCATGACTCGCTACCGTTCTATGAGAGTTCCAGTATCGATTTGCACCAGTTACGCAATGGCCGACATACGAGCATTAGTCGACTCAGGAGCAACCCATTGCTTCATGAGACCCTCCTTTGCGAAGAGGATGGGACTTGGGACCAAACAACTCGACGTCCCGAAGAAAATATGGAATATTGACAATATGGAAAACAAGTCGGGACGTATCACTCATTATACCAACGTCGACGTCCAAACTAAAGGCATTCATAAGGAGATACGTTTCCTTATTACAGACATCGGTAACAAAGACATCATATTAGGATATCCCTGGCTTGCCATCTATGACCCACACATTAAATGGTTGCAAGTGGCCATTCATGAAGATATGCTTCCCATCATTATTCGATCCACCAATCCCTACATCAAAACGATGCCAGTGGTAGCAACGGCCACTGTTCAAAACGACGACTATGAAATAGTACACTCCTGCGTTATCACGGATGAACAACGACAACAATTTGAGGAAGGATGCCGGATCAGAGCCACGGCTACCGACCTCGCCATCGCTGCTCAGCAATACGTCACTAAAGCTGAGTTACCTCCCGAATATCGCGAAACGTCTCTTCAGTGAAGAGGCCTTGGACAGGTTTCCGCCAAGCAGCCCTTGGGACCATGCTATCGAATTCAAACCAGGAATGGCCGACGCAATTGATTGCAAAATATACCCCATGACTCAAGAGGAAGACAAGAAACTACGCAAGTGGATCAACGAACAACTCAAAAAGGGGTATATACAACCCTCCAAATCTCCATACGCTTCGTCCTTCTTCTTCATCAAAAAGAAGGATGGAAAATTACGACCTGTCCAAGACTACCGGAAAATCAATGCGGTCACCATTCGAAATCAATACCCACTCCCTCTCATCTCCGACCTTATTACCAATCTCAGTAACGCTCACATCTACACCAAACTTGATGTTAGGTGGGGGTATAGCAACATATGCATCAAAGAAGGAGATGAGGAAAAGGCAGCGTTTAAGACACGCTATGGATTATTCGAACCAACGGTGATGTTTTTTGGCCTAACCAATTCCCCAGCAATGTTCCAGACGATGATGAATTTTATCTTCAGAGACATCATTGCAAAACACGAAAAACGAGGCACCGTTATTCGGGTCTACATGGACGACATTGGCATCGCTACTGGACTTAATCACTCATTACCGGATCACATCGAAGCCGTCAAGGACATACTTCGCATATCTGCGGAACACAATTTATACTACAAACTCGAGAAATGCCTTTTCCACTCCCCATGTATGGATTACCTGAGGGTAATCCTTGAAAAGGGGGTGACATGCATGGATCCCGTCAAAATTTCGGGCATCAAGGACTGGCCTACGCCAACCAAAGTTAAGGACGTCTGCTCTTTCCTCGGTTTTTGCAATTTTTACCGACCCTTTATACGAGGATTCGCGACCAAAGCGCGACCACTTAACAAACTTACGCGCAAAGATACCGAATGGCATTGGGGACCTGAGGAAGAAAAGGCGTTCCAAGACCTTAAAACTCTCGTCACTAGTGAACCTGTCCTAGCGCATCCGGACCTTACCCAACAGTTCGAATTAGAAGTCAACGTGTCTGGTTTCGCCACGGGCGCAGTCCTTCTTCAGTGAAAAGCCGACAGTAAACGACACCCTATTGGATACTACTCATCCACTCTCAACGAAGCCGAACGAAATTATGATATCTATGACCTCAAACTTCTAGCCATTGTCAAGGCCTTCAGACATTGGAGACCCCTGTTGGCAGGCTCTCCCCACAAGATCAAGGTATTCTCCGACCATCTGAACCTACAATACTGGAAATCGCCACAGAAGATTAGCAGGCGCGTAGCTAGGGAAGTACTCGAACTCTCGGAATATGACTTCGAGATTCACCACGTTAAGGGGACCTCCAATGGACGTGCTGACGCACTGTCAAGAAGGCCGGACTACGATCAGGGGGAAAACGATAATGAAGGAATCACGGTACTGCCAGAGAGCATATTCGCGTGCGCCACTACGCTGGAGGAACCACAACACCCACACTGGAGGCCAGAGATCCTACCAGTGGAAATGACTCCAGAACACCCCATTTACGAACAGGACATAGCTAAGTTAAAACCCTGGGTTGATGCATATCAACTAAAAGACATCAAAGGGACATGGTATAAGGATGGATGCCGAGTGGTCACTGGCGGTATTCACGACAAACGTACCCTCATCGCTGCCCATCATGACTCTCCAGTCTACGGTCATCCGGGTATCAAACGAACTCTTCAACTTGTCGAGAGACACTACTGGTGGCCACAGATGAAAAACGACGTCACGGACTATGTCAAAGGCTGCACAGACTGCCAACGGCACAAAGTTAACCTTCGCCCCATTAGGGCACCCCTACAACCAATTTATCCCAAACCAGAAGCCCTGCCATTCGAGACTATCGCAGTGGACTTCATTACTAAGCTCCCCATATCCCGTGGTTATGACTCCATCCTCACAGTAACAGACCACGATTGCACTAAAGCCGCCATTTTCATCCCCTGTAATGAAGAGATAACTGCTGAAGGAACGGCTGCCCTGTATGTCTCTCACGTATTCCCACGATTTGGACTCCCCTCGCATGTTATCAGTGATCGAGATCCCCGCTTTGCATCCAAATTCATGCGGGAGATATGCAAAATCCTTGGCATCAGCCAAAATATCTCAACCGCTTATCATCCGAGAACCGACGGCCAATCAGAACGAACAAATCAGTGGCTGGAACAATACCTCCGCTTTTGGGTAAATGAGTGACAGGACGACTGGGTCCATTATCTGCCTATGGCAGAATTTACGCATAATAACTGGCCTAATGAGACCACGCGGGAGTCCCCTTTTTTCCTCTTATCGGGATTCAACCCACGCACTGATTGGATCGATAGGCCTTCCCCTATCCCACAAGTGTCCCTGAGGCTAGACCAGTTCAAGCAAGCGCGACAGCGTGCATTTTCATGTATGCTCAGGGCGCAAAAGTCATGGGTCAAACACAAAGATACGCCCAAATTCAAAGAAGGAGACCTCGTGTGGCTCGAAGGACGCCACCTACACACACACCAACCAACCGCAAAACTAGCGGCCAAACGACATGGACCGTTTAAGGTCATCCAGGTGATGTCCCCTGTTAATTATCGCCTCGAACTTCCCACACAGTGGAGCATCCATGATGTCTTCCACATAGATCTTCTCACGCCTTATTGCGAGACACCCATGCACGGACCCAATTATCAGCGCCCACCACCTGATTTGGTCGATAATGAAGAAGAATATGAAGTCAAGAAGATTCTGGACTCTCGGCGATTCGGCAGAAGACGCAGACTCCAATACCTCGTGAAATGGAAGGGGTATCCTGACTCAGACAATCAGTGGATAGATAAGGATGACGTATTTGCTGATGAAGCCGTTTGGGACTTCAAAAATTCCAATCCCGATAGAGAAACGCATTTAAGGATGACCCTCTACCATGATGAGTCCCCATCACCCACTCATCCCATGTCCTCTACTCGACGCAATGACCAGCTTGCACTCCTCTCTACCCTTGTCAACGACTCCTCCACCACGCTTGTCAACCCCAACTCCTCCAACGACGCTGCAGCCAATGGAACTACTACCAGAGGCAGTACCGCCGTGCAGCATGAAGAAGACGGCCCTATCACTAGTGAAGAATTGCACCAGATGTAACGCCGTCACAGCGTTAGCTCGACTTGAGCTCAGTAAGGCGACTTTGGTGACTTAGCTAATCACGCCCCAAGGTGTATGGCACGAAGGCTTCTCCTAGATGATCGAAGACACTAGTATAACTGCGGCACTCTATATCAAGATAGAGGCGAGGCGAAGATGCGAGAACAAAGAAGTGACGATTGAAGAAGACCAAGATGGTTCGTCTTGGTCTTCCGCAGCTACCTTAAATACAGAAAGAGCAGGCTTTCAAGCGCTGCTATGAGTCACAGTAATGTAGCATCCAATGTATCGCGTAAGTAGCGCAATCCTAGTACTACTACTACCTGTACTAGGGTCGAGTCATCCTACAACACCTAACTCCTATCGTAAACCCCGAGTCCGTGACTAATTTACCTTACCGCCGTAGTCACAACCGGTACAGTAAGGGTCAATGCGCGTAACCATAACATCACCCCCTTTTCAGCGTGAGACCCCAGACTCACCGAAAATCCCGTGCCGTCCAAGTCGACTGCTCGTTGCTAATCCTCTCGAACACGTTGGCCCTCTCCAGTTGGTAGATACAGTCCCTCTTGTCGTCCCTTGCCGACAACCGCATGGCCTGGAGCTGGCGGATGCGAGCGGCGAGCCTCTCTTCTTCATATGCAGCCGCCCGGTAACACGTCACCTCCGCAGTTAGGGATTCATCCCCGATGCGGTTCAGTGCACGGTCTGTGATCTTGTCGGAGGCGAGGATGACTAAATCCTCGTGGGCGATGAAGGTGCGTCCCGCAGCCGATAGCATCGGGTAGGCATAGAGAGGTTTGCCGTAGAGATGGGGGGAGCCGGGAATGAGCCCTAACACGAAAGGATTCGCACCTCCAATGATCTGAACATGGCTGGCGTTCCTTTCTACGCCATCGGGTCCGGTGATAGGGAAGTGAATGTAATGGGGCTGTCGATTTGCCCTGAACCCCTCAGGCGCAAGGACCTGTGCGGGGTCGTCGTCGTGCGTAATGGGGGTGTGAAGTGCGATGCCGGGCAGTCGCACATGTCCTCGAGACATGGCGGTTCCATCGGTGTGAATGAGCCATGGGGTGATTCGGGGATTAGTAGGGTGGCTGTGTGTTCGAAGGAGGGGGTGTCTGACCGGGTAGTAATCTTCGTCGTCAGCGTAAGCCTCGTCGTTAGGGAGCGCTGCCTGCGCTGCTGCAACTCGCTCAACCTCCTCTGCGCTAAGCACAGTTGTTCGTCGGCCCACTCCTTCGCCACTCTCCGCCAATCCTCCGCTGCTTCTAACTCCTGTTGGGTCTTCGAGGGGACGGTCAGCAGGGAGAATTCCCCTTGTGCCGATGAGGTCATCACCTGGGGGGATGATGGCGACGGGTTCTCGATTGCCATTGTCATCTCGGAAGATGTGAGGGATGGCATGCTGCTGCTTGTCGTCGGGCTGGTGAGTCGGGTTGGGGAACCTCTGTAGGACATTAGCCCATTCTTGAGCGGTGATATGCCCGGCTCGCATGTTTGCAGGTGTGTACAGAGTGAGCTGGACCGGTTGAACCATGGTTTCTTCGTCGTCTTCGATGAGGTTGGCGGCATCTTGTGCAACTTGGTCGAGGAGGATTGCCGTGGTGACATGTCTGAGAGGGGAAGTGGGCATAGAGGTATGAGAGGATCGGATGTGGGAGTGATACTCTCCCTGGTTGCTCTCGGGCTGACTTTTAAGATATCGCACAGCTGTTCGGCCCACTTGGTACTCTCTTATCGCTTCCAGGGCAAACACGTTGTCCTTATCAACCCACTGATTCTCTGAGTCTGAGTAACCCTTCCATTTGATGAGGTATTGCAGTTTTCTCCTTCTCCCGAAATGCCGGGAGTCCAGAACGGCCTCGACTTCATACTCTTCTTCACCTTCCACAAGATCTGGTGGCGGACGTGGGAAATTTTCGCCGTGAAAGGTTGTATTTTTGTATGGTGTGAGAAGATCGATATGGAACACTGGATGGATGCTCCACTGCGTGGGAAGTTCGAGACGGTAATTGTAAGGGGACATCACCTGAACCACTTTAAACGGTCTGTGGCGTCGTGCTGCTAGTTTTGCCGTGGGTTGATTGGTCCGTAGATGTTTTCCCTCTAGCCATACTTGGTCACCGATCTGATAACGCGGGGTGTCTTTATGCCAGACCCAGCTATCTTGTGCCTTCTTGATAAGGTCCTGAGCAAGTTGACGTGCTTCCTTTAGCTGTGTCAGTCTGGTGATCACATTTGGAATTGGGGATGGCTTATCCGTCCAATCGGCCGTTGGGTTGTATCCCATCAGAAGCATGAACGGTGATTGTTTCGTATGCTCGTGGGGCCAATTGTTGTGAGCGAATTCTGCTATAGGGAGATACTCCGCCCAGTTATCTTGACGCTCGTTTGCCCAGAAGCGTAGATATTGTTCAAGCCATTGATTGGTGCGCTCAGACTGCCCGTCAGTATGTGGGTGGTAGGCCGTGGAAATATTCTGTTGGATGCCCAGTATGCGGCATACTTCTCGTGTGAACTTGGAGGTAAATCGGGGATCACAGTCGCTGATGATTTTACGCGGTAGCCCAAATCGTCTGAACACGTGATTGACGTACAGAATTGCGGTTCCTTCTGCCGTGATTTCTTCATTGCATGGGATAAATATGGACGCCTTGCTGCAGTCATGGTCAGTGACAGTCAGGATACTGTCGTAGGACTGTGAGGTTGGCAGCTTGGTGATGAAATCTAGGGCGATGGTGTAAAAGGGGGGGGCCTCTGTGGTGGCCGCAATTGGGTGTAAAGGGGCGTGGGTTGGTCTGGTGTTAACTTTGTTTCGCTGACAGTCAGCACATCCCGTGACGTACTCATACACATCTCGATGAATGCTTGGCCACCAATGATGTCGTTCTACAATTCATTATGTCCGGCTTATTCCAGGGTGTCCGTGTACGGGCGGGTCGTGATGATCTTGTATGATGGCCCGGTATGTCGCCATAGGCCCCGTAATCACCAGTCGCCCATCCTTATACCACTCTCCCTCTATCTTTTTGAGGCGATGGGCATCAATCCAGGTTTTGATCATGGCGGGGTCTTGTCGTCGCCGCGGTTGTTGCATCATGGGATGTATTTCCAGGGTGCGTGCAACATTAGTGGCTCATATGAACACCTCTGGGGGCAAGACGACCACACCTTGGTTATCTTCTTCTCCTTGGTCGTAATCTGGTCTTCTTGATAGTGCGTCTGCTCTGCCATTGTTCTTTCCCTTGATATGGTGGATCTTGAAGTCGTATTCCATCAGCTCCAGCACCTCCCGGGTGACCCTTCGGCTAATCTTTTGCGGCGTCTTCCAGTACTGCAGGTTCAAGTGGTCCGAGAATATTTTGATTTTATGTGGGGATCCCGCGAGCAAGGGGCACCAGTGCCGGAGGGCTTTTACAATGGCGAGCAGTTCTAGGTCGTAAATGTCGTAGTTGCGTTCTGCTTCACTCAGCGTCGCTGAGTAGTATCCTATTGGGTGCTTGCGCCCATCATACTTCTTTTGCAGGAGGACTGCACCCACCGCGAACCTGGAGGCGTCGACCTCCAATTCAAATTGTTCTTGCAAGTCGGGGTGTGCCAGCACTGGTTCCTCAGTAACGAGGCGCTTGAGTGTCTTAAACGCGCGGTCTTCTTCTTCCGTCCACTGCCATTCAGTGTCCTTTCTTGTGAGCTGATTGAGTGGCCGGGTGTGTGTGGCGAAACCTCGGATGAATAAGCAGTAAAAGTTGCAGAATCCCAGGAAAGAGCATACGTCCCTGACTTTCGTTGGTGTTGGCCAATCCCTAATGCCTCAAACTTTTACCGGGTCCATGCGAGTTACCCCCTTTTCAAGGATTACCCCCAGGTAATCCATCCGAGGTTGGTGGAAGAGGCACTTCTCGAGCTTGAAGTACAGGTCATGTTCCTGGGCGATGCGAAGGACGTCCGTGACTGCCACGATGTGGTCCGCAGAGTCGTGGCCTTCACGCATCGCAATCCCGATGTCGTCCATATAAACCCGGATAACGGTGCCGCGGAGTTCATGTTTCGCAATGGTATCTTGATATATGTGGTTCATCATTGTCTGAAAGGTCGCGGGTGAATTTGTGAGGCTGAAGAACATGACCATTGGTTCGAAGAGGCCAAACTTGGTTTTAAAGGCCACCTTCTCCTGATCTCCGTTGCGAATGCGGATGTTGTTGTATCCCCAACGGATGTCGAGCTTGGTATAGATGTGCACGTTACTGAGGTCGTAAATGAGATCTTGAATAAGGGGAAGGGGGTATTGATTGCGTATGGTATGGGAATTGATTACCCGGTAATCCTGTACTGGGCGTAGTTTTCCGTCCTTCTTTTTGATGAAGAAGAAGGATGATGCGTACGGGGAGATGGAGGGGCGTAGATATCCCTGTCTAAGTTTTTCGACTAGAAATTCCTTGAGCTTGCCCTCTTCTTCCTGCGTCAGTGGGTATATTTTGCAGTCTATTGCTGATGGGGCGTTTGGTTTAAAATCAATGGCGTGATCCCATGGTCTGGCGGGAGGAAAGCACTGGGATGCTTCTTCGCTGAAGAGCGTCCGGAACGCTTGGTACACTGCTGGCAATTCCACGGGTGGCTCGTCCTTCTTGGCTTGAATCGCCAGTTTGGTGGACGTTGTGGTGTGTAGATATACTTCTTCTTCATCCAGGTCCGCGACTATTTCTTTCTTTCGTTCGTCAGTGAGGGCCGCGGCGATAATGGTATGGTGGTGATGACTGTCCTGCGTACTAATCACCACTGGCATGATTTCTTCATGCATTACTGCGTCGCGCCAATTGATAGTTGGCTCATAGGTTGCCAACCACGGGTATCCTAACACCACTTCTTCATTTCTGAGATCTGTTATGAGGAACCGCATCGTCCTATGGTATCCTTTGGCGTATACATCAAGGTTGGTGAAGTGAGTGATGGACCCAGCTTTATTCTCCGTTTGATCGATATTCCAAATTTTTCTTGGCTGGGCTAATGACTGTGTGCCCATACCCATCTTCTTTATGAAGCTTGGATGTATGAAATTGTCGGTGGCTCCCGAGTCCACCAATGCTCTTATGTTGGCCATTCAGTAATTCGTGCGTATCGAGACTGGAATTCGAAGAGAACGAAAGCGCGTCATGATTACAGAATTACAATTTAAAGCCCTCACCCAGGCCGACGGGTTCAGGCGCTCCGAAAACCCTCTTTCCCCCATAAGTCCTGCAATATCAGGTCCTTTACTTCATCTGGTGCATTTGCGACTCCGGTAAGCCATTCTTTGGCCCGTTCTTCAGCTGTTTGGCTGGTTGAGGCAGCTTGTATTTGTGCCGGCGGGGTTTCTTGTGCATAATAGTCGGTTCCCGCTGCTCGGACAGAAGGCCCAGCATTCTGTGGTTGCCATTGTTGCGGCTGTCTGGGATGGGGACAGTTTCGTGAGAGATGACCGGGGGCGTTACAATTATAGCACAACACCGTCCTTAGGTCTCGTTATGACCCTCCTCTTCCTCGTCCTCTAGCCCCGGGCCCTCCTCTTGGTGGGAAGGGGGGTAAGCCTGTGTAGGGCGGCTTACCATAGTCAATCTCTTCTGATCCTGCTAGCCTCGCCTTTGCTCGGTCAGCGGAGGTGTCCATTGCCCAAGGGTTGGCGAGATTTTGGGGAACGGTCCATCTGGCGTTGCCCGTCTTCTTTGGCTTGGTGTCCTTATATTCATCCACCCGGGCTCGGACGTGGATGTAGTTGCATTGTCGGTGGAGTGTCGCCCGCTTCCATTCGTCAAACGTTTCTGGCTCATCCAGATCGTACGTCTTTTCGTATAGTTTCTTGGGTAGCCCCTTGGTGAATAAGTCGATGGTCTGGGGGTCATTGAGGTGATACCCTGCTTTTCTGGCGGCTTCTTCAAACTCATTGACGTATTTGTCGATATCTCCATCAACCATTTTGAGTCCCTTCCTCAGAAGCGCTTGAGCTTGTTCATGTTCGAGGGTATTAACGAACCTTTGGTTAAAACCCTCTGCTACTGTGTTCCACAGATCTCTTGTATGTTGATCTATCCCTCGCTGTATTTGCCGGTTGAGCCACTTGAGGTACGAAAGTACCCATTCGCTGACGGATACTCCTTTGATGTAGGATAGGAACAGGAGGCATCGTCGGTAGTCATTGCGCATAACAGGGGTGTCGAGATTCATCCCCCAGTACATGTGCCATTGCATGAGGAATGAGTCTACCTTAGTGCGATCTCCATCAAAAATAGTGGGAGGTTCACCGGTTAATTTTCGTGTCCATGTCCTCCTCCTCCTCCTGCTGGCGGACCTCCACCGCCGCCTCCACCTGGGGGTCCTCCTTCTGGTGGGTTATTCAGGAGATCGGGTGGGTTTCCTCCTCCACCTGGGCGTTGGGGAAAGTCCCCTCCTGGTGGCCCTCCCCATCCTGGTGGAGGGTCGAGCGATAACCCTTGTCTTCATCCATTCCCTGATGGGGGATCTCCTTGGTCGGGTCCGATAGCCCGAAAGATTGCTGTGTCGTCTGCCGTCATATGGTGCCCTGTTTCGGGATTGATGGGCATGAGGTGTCGCTGTGACTCTTGTCTTATTGCTTCGGCCGCTTCTCACGCCGCTTGTTCTCTGACGCTCATGATTTCTTCGGCTGTCATGGTGGTGGTCGCCATTTCTGCTGCCGGGGACTGTACGTGAATGACTTCTGGTTGTTCTGAGATGTGTAAGGACTCAGCTCGTTGGATGGTATATTGCTCAATAGGCCCAACGCTAGCGGGTCGATTTTCTTCACTTTGTTCGTCTTCTTTGGTTTCTTCGCTAACCGCTTCTCCAGTGGAATGTTCTCGTAATTGGCCGTCAATGGGTCCCCAGTCGGCTCGTGAATTGAGTTCACGTGCGTCGACGTCGCACTGATATTGTCTCCCTGCCAGCCTAACCACATCCCAACGGTGGTCTATGGGGTTCCACGTAACTTCTACCCAACACAAGTGGTCGAAATTGAACTCAACAGGTCTGAACCTTGTAGGTCCGTTGAACTCTACAAAGTATCCGGTTTCATCTCCTCAATCTCTCCACCTAGCTGCTCCTAGGAATTGGGTTGGTACATTGCGATCTCCTCTGCGTTCTAAATAATAAGGATGGAAGTTCGTCCACTGATCTCTGGTATTGACAGTCGCCATGATGAGGGATCTTGGTCTTAATGTAACGCTGTCACAGCATTAGCTCGACTTGAGCTCGGTAAGGTGACTTTGGTGACTTAGCTAATCACACCCCAAGGTGTATGGCACGAAGGCTTCTCCTAGATGTTCGAAGACACTAGTATAACTGCGGCACTCTATATCAAGATAGAGGCAAGGCGAAGATGCGAGAACAAAGAAGTGATGATTGAAGAAGACCAAGATGGTTCGTCTTGGTCTTCCGCAGCTACCTTAAATACAGAAAGAGCAGGCTTTCAAGCGCTGCTATGAGTCACAGTAATGTAGTGTCCAATGTATTGCGTAAGTAGCGCAATCCTAGTACTACTACTACCTGTACTAGGGTCGAGTCATCCTACAACACCTAACTCCTATCGTAAACCCCGAGTCCGTGACTAATTTACCTTACCGCCATAGTCACAACCGGTACAGTAAGGGTCAATGCGCGTAACCGTAACACCAGACACTGCAACGATTCCCTTTGCCCCTACAGGGAATTGTCGACGACGATCCAGCAGCAACTCAACCAGCACCTCCGCCGCCAATGTACACCCTCACAAATCCCGACACCGGTGAGCCCGAAGTCTTCCTCACCGAAGACAAGCTTTTTTGGCTTCAAGCAGCTGTCCTGCACGGTGAAACCACCCATGCCATGCAGAAGTATGAACAAGAATGGAAGGAGACGGTGGCGTGGTGGCAGCGGGAGCAACTGCATATCGCCACCTGCTGGTGCCGGATGATGAAGGAGCAGAGGGAGTATTGGACGAAGATGAGGATGAAGACGAGCTTGGAGACTATTACCCCATCAGGCACGCATTCCTTAACCATGAATTCTACGCTGAAGATTCAGCCGCCACTCCCTACCTCGTCGACGCAGCGGGGGGGCCTCTACACCGAGGACGAGTTGCCGTGGCACAAGTGGCTCGTTATACACCAATGGGCGAACGAGACCCCACAACCAGGGCCGTCATCCCTGAAGGGTTCCGGGTCAATAGAGGACCCGATTACATTCCGTTCCCAATCAAGCTCCCCAACGGACCGACAGTACAAGCATCCCACATACAGGTTATCCGGGGAGGAGACCCCTTCATACTCGGACTAGCTCTGGGATTGGGTTTCCTTTACGGTAAACCCCTTTATGCCACCCCCCATCTACCGAAAAACAACTGCGCATTCATACCCCACGAGGAGTACTTCATGCTCCGTGACCGACACCCCACTGACCTATTACTAATGCGCATTGGGGATGTCACCCTCACTCAAGAATTACACCGGTTCCGGCAATTCGCGTTTGCCAAAGACCAGCTGGAAAAGCGGATTTGGACGCTACAGATGGAAAGGGAGATGGTGATCGCAGATAAGAAGGACAGTCTTTATCGTCTGGAATGCACTAACATATTGGCACAGATGGAAGAGGAAGCCAAGAAGATGAGACAGGAGTCAGTCGTGGACTAGTGAGGTGGGCCTCACTCCTGAAAAGGGGGTGATGTTACGGTACGGACTTGATGACTCATTATACACGACTCATGACCGGTTATGACTACGGTCCGGTATCAGTATTAGTCATGGATTTTTACTTCACATCAGTCAGCATAGTAGTTCACATGTGATTGTGACTCATGTATGACTCATTCCTAGGATAGCTGTACTAGGGTTCGAGCTAGTTACGCTATTGGTTACTCACTATTCCAGCGGTGCTTTAAAGCCCGCGTGTATCTGTATAAGTAGTTAACTCGGAAGACCAAGAGTCCCCATCTTGGTCTTCTTCAATCCACTACTTGACTCGTCTCCTAAAGCCTTAGTCTCGGACTAGGTGTATCTCCGCTACTATCCAACCAAGGGATAGCCTTCTTTCATAGTTTGCTGCAGCGTGAGCCCGTGTGCCCCTGTTCAGCTTGCGTTGGGTTGACATGTGGTCCCCATTCGCCTGACTCCCGCTAAGTCGATTACACCTTTCTCGTGTCCAAGTCAGACTTATGCCAGTGGAGTGTAACAGTGTGCCAAAGTCGAGGCATTCCTTACACAGTGGCATGTCTACTGGGGCATGAATGCTGATGAAAGCATAATGGCCACTCCCTACCGACGTGCCCTGCTCTTTCTGTCATATATCAAAGGTGTCAATGTCAGCAAATGGGTGTTAGCGATGCTCACTTGGCTCAACGGCCAAATACAAGCTGGTATACCTCACATAAGTGAAGGACTATGGAACGAAGTCACGTGCAGCTTCATGCAGCGCTTCAGAAACACAATGGAACAGGAACAAGCTCAATACGAACTCAAAAAGAGTGTCAAGATGATTGGAGGCAATCTAGATAAGTATTGCACCCAATTCGAACAACTAATACACCGCACTCAGTATCGACTTGACGATCCACAGATGCTGGATCTATTTGCAAGCGGATTACCAAAAGACCTATATGAAAAGGTCTACACACTTGACAACCCCTGCAACTATTGCAAATGGAAAGAGGCAGCCACCACCCACCAACAACAATACCTCCACCTCAAAGCAGTATTAAACAAGGGAGTTCCTCAAGGACAAGGGCAAGGGCGACAACGCCAGCAGTGACAGTGGCAAGGACTGCCAAGAAGCTCTTGGCAACCAAGGAATCTGCCCCGAGATCCAAACGCAATGGACACATCAGCAGATTGAATTTGTGGACAACTGACGGGAGCAGAAGAGTCACTTGCTCCACGACCTCTATACTGACCTCAAGGAGGATTCTTACAAAGAGGAGGAGGGCGCAATAACCAAAGGCCAGTCACCTGTTATAACTGTGGAAAGGATGGACATATGGCACGCGATTGCAGACAGTCATGAGGAAGTTATCAACCTCAAGCCTCAACCAGTTGGTACATTGACACCGACTATCATCAGCAAGAACCTGAAGTCACTACCAGGGTGGTCCAGGAAGTACCCCCTCAACAGTGCACCAGCAATTGGCTGAACGAAGTGGCAGGGGAATCAGACAATGTAAAAGACATTATCCTCCAACAACTATGGAAGAAGGAGGGTTTTCAGGACGCCTGAACCCATCAGCCTGGGTGAGGGCAGTTAATTGTAACAGTGTAATCATGACTCACTACCGTTCTATGAGAGTTCCAGTATCAATTCGCACCAGTTATGCAATGGCCAACATACAAGCATTAGTTGACTCAGGAGCAACCCACTGCTTCATAAGGCCCTCCTTTGTCAAAAGGATGGGATTCGGGACCAAATTACTAGATGTCCCAAAGAAAATATGGAATATCGACAACACAGAAAACAAATCAGGATGTATCACTCATTATATCGATGTCGATGTGCAAACTAAAGGGATTAACAAGGAAATACACTTCTTTATTACAGACATTGGAAATGAAGACATCGTACTAGGATACCCATGGCTCGCCATATATGACCCCCATATCAAATGGTTGCAGGCAGCTATACACGAAGCCATGCTCCCCATCATCATCCGATCAGTAAACCCCTGCGTCGAACAAATTACGCCAGTCATAGCAGCCACCTCTGTGCAAAGCGACAAGTATGAGGTCGTGCATTCCTGCGTTATCACTGATGAGCAATGACAACAATTTGAGGAAGGCTGTCAAATCAGAGCGACTGCTATGGACCTCGCCATCGCTGCACAGCAATACGTCACCAAAGCTGAGTTACCTCCCAAATATTGAGAATTTGAACATCTCTTCAGTGAAGAAGCATTGGACAGGTTTCCTCCCAGTCAACCCTGTGATCACACTATCGAATTTAAACCAGGGATGGCTGACGCCATTGACTGTAAAATATACCTGATGACTTAAGAGGAAGACAAGAAATTACGCAAATGGATTGACGAACAACTAAAAAAGGGATACATATGACCTTCTAAATCCCTGTACGCATCTTCTTTCTTCTTTATCAAAAAGAAAGATGGGAAGCTACAGCCGGTACAAGATTACCAGAAAATCAATGCGGTCACTATTCACAATCAATACCCCCTCCCTCTCATCTCCAACCTCATTACTGATCTCAGCAACGCCCACATCTACACCAAGCTTGACGTTAGATGGGGATATAACAACGTACGCATCAAAGAAGGAGATGAAGAAAAGGCCACGTTTAAAACACGGTATGGACTATTCGAACCAATGGTGATGTTTTTTGGATTGACCAACTCCCCCACAACGTTCCAGACCATGATGAACTTCATATTCAGAGATATCATGGCCAAACATGAAGCACGTGGCATGGTTATTCAGGTATACATGGACAATATTGGTATCGCAACAGGGCTTAACCATTCCCTCCAAGACCATATCGAAGCAGTTAAAGACATACTCCGTGTATCCACAGAACACGACCTCTATTACGAACTTGAGAAATGTCTCTTCCACTCCCTGCGCATGGATTGCCTGGGGGTAATCCTTGAAAAGGGGGTGACGTGCATGGACCCCATCAAAATTTCTGGCATTAAGGACTGGCCTACGCCAACCAAAGTTAAGGACATCTGCTCTTTTCTCAGTTTTTGCAACTTTTACCAACCTTTCATCTGAGGATTTGCCACCAAGGCACGACCACTCAACAAACTTATGCACAAAAACACAGAGTGGCACTGGGGGACAGAAGAAGAAAAGGCATTTCAAGACCTCAAAACCCTCATCACCAGTGAACCTATCCTAGCACATCCAGACCTCACGCAACAATTCAAACTGGAAGTCGATGCATCAGGCTTTGCAACTGGCGCAGTCCTTCTTCAACAAAAATGGACGGTAAACAACATCCTATTGGTTACTACTCATCCACTCTCAACGAAGCCGAACAAAACTACAACATCTATGATCTTGAACTCCTGGCCATTGTCAAAGCATTCCGACATTGGAGACCCCTTTTAGCGGGTTCCCCCCATAAGATCAAAATCTTTTCCAATCATCTAAACCTGCAATACTGGAAGTCACCGCAAAAGATTAGTAGGCACATTGCCAGGGAAGTACTTGAACTCTCTGAATATGACTTCGAAATTCACCACATCAAAGGAACTTCCAATGGACATGCCAACGCATTATCGCAAAGACCAGACTACAATCAAGGAGAAAATGACAACGAAGGAATAACGGTGCTGCCAGAAAGTGTTTTCGTATGCACAACCACTCTGGACAAACCCTGATGTCCACATTGGAGACCGGAGATCCTACCAACGGACATGATTCCAGAGCATCCCGTCTATGAACAAGACCACGCTAAGTTAAAACCTTGGGTCGACACTCACAAACTAAAAGATATCAAAGGGACATGGTACAAAGATGGACGTCGAGTGGTTACTGGTGGTATCCACGACAAGCGCACCATTATTGCCGCTCATCACAACTCCCCTGTCTACGGCCATCCAGGCATCAAATGCACCCTTCAACTTACAGAGCAACATTACTGGTGGCCACAGATGAAAAACAATGTTACGGACTACATCAAAGGCTGCACAGAATGTCAGCAGCACAAAGTCAACCTCCGTCCCATTTGAGTGCCTTTACAACCTATTTACCCCAAACCAGAAGCCCTGCCGTTCGAAACCGTTGCAGTGGACTTTATTACTAAACTTCCTGTATCCTGCGGTTACGATTCCATCCTAACGGTGACAGATCACAATTGTACCAAAGCTGCTGTTTTCATCCCCTGTAATGAAGAAATCACTGCTGAAGGGATGGCCACCCTGTATGTCTCCCATGTTTTCCCACGATTTGGACTCCCCTCATGTGTTATCAGTGATTGAGACCCTTGCTTCGCATCCAAATTCATGCGAGAAATGTGCAAAATCCTTGGCATCAGCCAAAACATCTCAACCACTTATCACCCCAGGACTGACGGCCAATCAGAACGGACAAATCAGTGGCTGGAACAATACCTCCGCTTTTGGGTAAATGAGCGGCAAGATGATTGGGTTCGATATCTGCCTATGGCAGAATTCACGCACAACAATTGGCCAAACAAAACCATGTGGGAGTCCCCTTTCTTCCTCTTATCAGGATTCAATCCTTGTGCTGATTGGACTGATAGACCTTCTCCCATTCCACAAGTAGCACTATGGCTAGATCAATTCAAACAGGCATGGCAATGTGCTTTCTCCTGCATGTTCAGGGCACAGAAGTCATGGGTCAAACATAAAGATACACCCAAGTTTAAAGAAGGAGACCTTGTATGGCTTGAAGGGTGCCACTTATGCACGCACCAGCCAACCGCAAAACTAGCCACAAAATGACATGGACCATTTAAGGTCATCCAGGTGATGTCCCCTGTCAACTATCACCTTGAACTTCCCATGCAGTGGAGCATCCATGATGTTTTCCACATGGATCTTCTCACACCTTATTGTGAGACACCCACGCATGGACCAAACTATCAGCGCCCACCACCTGATTTGGTCAATAACGAAGAAGAATATGAGGTCGAGAAGATTCTAGACTCTTGGTGGTTTGGCAGAAGACGTCGGCTCCAATACCTCATGAAATGGAAGCGTTATCCTGACTCAGATAACCAGTGGGTAGATAAGGATGACATATTTGCCGATGAAGCTGTTCGGGAGTTCAAACATTTCAACCCTGACAGGGAAACACATATAAGGATGACTTATCACCATGATGAGTCCCCATCACCTACTCCTTCCATGTCCTCTACTCAACGCATTGACCAGCTCACACTCCTCTCCACTCTTGTCAACGACTCCTCCGCCACACCTGTTAACCCTGACTCCACCAACAACACCGCAGCCATTAGAGCTGCAGCCACAGACAGTGCCACCATGCAGCATGAGGACAACAGGCCTATTACTGCTGATGAACTGCACCAGACATTGCAACGATTCCCTATGCCCATACAGGGAACTCTCGACGACAATCCAGCAACAACTCAACCAGCACCTCCACCAATGTATGCCCTCATAAACCCCAACACCAGTGAGCCCGAAACCTGCATCACCGAAGATGAGCTCTTTTGGCTTCAAGCAGCTGTCTCATGTGGTGAAACCACCGAACACCATGCAGAAATATGAACAAGAATGGAAGGAGATGGCGGCGCGGTGGCAGCGGGAGCAACTGCATATTGCCACTTGCCAACGCCGAATGAGGCAGGAGCGGAAGGAGTACTGGACAAAGCTGAGGATGAAGACAAGCTTAGAGACCGCTACCCCATCAGGCATGCATTCCTTACACATGAATTCTACGCTGAAGATTCAGCCACCACTCCCTACCTCATCGACGCAGTGGGGAACCCTCTACACTGAGGACGAGTTGCTGTGGCACAAGCAGCTTGTTATACACCAATGGGCAAGTGAGACCCAGCCATCAAAGCAGTTATCCCTGAAGGGTTCAGGGTCAATCGAGGACCTGATTACATTCCGTTCCTGATCAAGTTCCCCAACAGACTGATGATACAAGCATCCCACGTACAGATTATCTGAGGGGGAGACCTCTTCGTACTTGGACTAGCTCCAGGGTCAGGTTTCCTCTATGGTAAACCCCTCTACGCCATGCCACACCTCCCAAAGAACAACCGAGCTTTTATTCCCCATGAGGAATATTTCATGCTCTGTGACTGTCATCCCACTGACTTATTACTAACGTGTATTGGAGATGTCACCCTCATTCAAGAACTACGCCAATTTCAGCAATTCACCTTTGCCGAAGACCAACTAGAGAGGCAGATTCGGCAACTGCAAGAGGAGAAATACATGGTGGCAGAAGATAAAAAGGACAGTCTCTATTGTCTTGAAAGGGCTAACATATTGGCGTGTATGGAGGATAAAGCAGAACGGATGAGGCAGGAGTCAAAAGCAGACTAGTGAGGTTGGCCTCACTCCTAAAAAGGGGGTGATGTTACGGTACAGACTCATTACGGATTGATTACATGTTGTGAATGACTCATGGCTGGTTATGACTACAGCCCAATAGTAGTATTAGTCATGGACTCTTACACCGCATCAGTCAGCATAGTAGTTCGCATGTGATTGTGACTCATGTATGACTCATTCCTAGGATAGCTGTACTAGGGTTCGAGCTAGTTACACTACTGGTTACCTACTGTTCTAGTGGCGCTTTAAAGCCTGCACGTAACTGTATAAGTAGTCGCCTCTGAAGACCAAGAGTCTTCATCTTGGTCTTCTTCAAATTCACCTTCTTGACTTGTCTCCTATTTGCCTTGGTCTCCGACCAAGAGTACCTTCACTTCTATCTGTCAAAGGATAGTACTACTTCATCTTTGCTGCAGCATGTGCTAGGGAGAGCCCCTGTTCAGCTTGCATTGGGTTGACATGTGGTCCCTATTTGCCTAAACTTCGCTAAGTTGATTATGCCTATTTAGAGTCCAAGTCGGACTAACGCTGGTGGAGCGTAACACCTCATGTGTGTCTACCCTCCACTGTGCCTGTATGTTCAGCATGTGACTTGTCTCTGCGCTAGGCTTGAGTGTGTACCGTGTCAGTTCACTTACACTTTGCTTGGTCTAGTTGTCGCGATAAGTCATACCACTACAGTCTGTAACGCCACTACAGGGGTGTTAGGTACGACCTGTACCAAGTCAGTCGATATGTGGTAGTACAAGCTCAATGGCTTGACTTCAGTAGAGTGATGCACAAGGATCACAAGGACGTAAGTGATGAACAGACACATGAGAACTATACTCACAGTGGACTGATAGTACTGTGGTGAGATATAGAGGGTGACTGGAAGCAGCACAGGGGTGTCAAGCAGAGTGAAGCAAAGTGGAAGTCTGGCACACAGAGCAGTGAGGAACTGATGTTACAATTGAAGGGATAAGACATACCTGGCACACAGAGCAGTGAGGAACTGATGTGGACCAGGAGCGTACAAGCCTACTACTTATACTATACAGGGGAGTGACACTATTACAAGGGAAGTAACATAGAGTCACACAATACAAGAGACGTTGTTCTACATGTGGGACAAAGGAGTGTGCTAATGGAGAACAAGGAGCGCAAAACAAAGAGAGTCCAGACTAAGATGATATCATAGTGACATCACAATAAAGATAACACTAGAAGGAGAACAAAGGAAGGAGTACAATGAAGAGTCCGGAGTAGTCCATATGATGTCATTGTACAGTGATGTCATAGAAGTCCTAGATTGTACAGATCAAATCAAATCTAATCTAAAGTGGTCCTAATTAATCTACAGCAGTCCATATCTGTAAGTCCAGTCCGTTAGAGCTGCTAAGTGCGCAAGGGTCACTTATCAACATCTCCCCGTGATCTACAATCTAAGTACACACAAGTCCCATGTCATCGTTGTGCTTCTGCAGCAGGACACGCGGTAGTGACTTTGTGAAGCCGTCCGCAACCATATCTACAGTAGGAGTTCTAATGAGGGTGATGGTCCCCTTTTCGATGTACTCCCGAATGACATGATGCTGTATGGCAATGTGCTTAGACCGTCTCCCAGTGACAGGGTTCAAGGCCAAGTCAATGGCACCCTTATTGTCACCATGAAGTGGGATGGGGTCGTCGACCTCGTACCTGAGTTCCGTGAGGAAGCTCTGATACCACGCAGCCTGGTTAGCCGTGTTGGTCATGGCCATGTATTCTGCTTCCGTTGTGTTTTGGGCAACAGTCTTTTGCTTGCACGAAGACCAGCTTATTGCACCGTTAGCTAGTAGGAACACATAACCAGAGGTGGAGTGGTGGTCATCAGTCTGATCAGCCAGACTGGAATCAGTGTAGCCATGAAGGCCATCACCGTTGGCGCCATCGTAGACAACACGCATATCCATAGTTCCCACTAGGTAGGACAGGACATACTGCGCAAGTCGCAGATGTTGTGGTGAAGGATTTGCTGTGTACTGCGCCAGACGTGACACAGCGAAAGAGATATCTGGCCTAGTGCCAATCTGCACATAAAGCAGACTCCCAATCAAAGACTGGTAGTGGGAAATATCTGAGGCAGTTGCCTGCGACGTATATTTAACCAAGTGCTCGTCAGCACCAGCAGGCAAGGGTGTGTTGTGTGGTGTGGCATCAGACATGCCAAAGCGTTCAAGGACATCCTTGATGTAGCCAGACTGATCTATTTCGATGCGTCTGAGGGAGCGGTCGCGCACAATGCGCATACCAAGATAAGATTCTATCTCCCCGAGATCTGTCATCTTATAGCGTTCAGACAAGTCTGACTTCAAACACTTGATACCACTCAGTGAGGGACCCAGTATAGTGATGTCA
The DNA here is from genome assembly GCA_025766275.1 of Lactarius indigo. Lineage (NCBI taxonomy): Eukaryota > Fungi > Basidiomycota > Agaricomycetes > Russulales > Russulaceae > Lactarius > Lactarius indigo. Next base: position 1,972,774 of record JAFKAC010000002.1, on the reverse strand, counting down.
TCAACGTAGACAATAACGAAGAGTGGATCATACCCCTCCCATTGAGGCATCACATATATGCCAGCATCAGCAAATGTCCGCTTAAAGCCGAGTGCAGTGAGCACTCCATGGAATTGCAAGTTCCATGCGCGGGAGGCCTGTTTGAGACCATAGATCGCCTTAACCAGGCGACACACCTTCGTTTCAGAGCCAGTGACAGTGAAACCTTGTGGCTGCTCCATGTAAATCTCCTCGTCAAGCACGCCATTGAGAAAAGCAGACTTAACATCCATCTGATGGATGTGCCAGTCCTCCAGCGCGGCCAACGCCAGAAGTAAACGTAGCGACTCAAATTGTGCGACGGGAGAGAAGGTTTCATCAAAATCTACGCCAGGGATCTGTGTGAATCCCTTAGCCACCAAGCGAGCTCTGTAGCGGCCATCCGCTTTGAGCTTGAAGACCCATTTGGATTTTACTGCCTTACGGTTAGGCGGGAGATCCACTAACTCCCAAGTCCCATTCTTAGCTAGGGCGTCCATTTCATACTGACACGCCTTAGTCCACTCTTCTGCAGCTGCAGACCGCATGGCCTCTGCATAGGTTGCAGGGTCTCGGCCCACAAAGGTAGCAGCCAATAACTCCACATACCCCAGACGCCTGCCACGCCATGCTGCATTGTCCGCATTGAAGTAACGCGGGTTAGGGACAGGGGCACGAGCACTGCACCTTGGTGCATTGTCCATCTCACGCAACAGCTGACTTCGCTGTGCACGATCCTCAAATCCCCCAGGCATTTCTGGTGAGGGAGGAGGGACATGGCGCATAATGCGCGTTGCACTAGGGCGCGGCGGGGGTGAAGTAGGAGTGGTCTGCTCACGTTTAGGTGTAGTGGGCAGAGCCGGCAGAGTAGGTGGTGGTGTGGTGGGGCGTGGTTGGACTTGTGGGGGGTCTAGGAGCTTTTCAACATCCTCCTCCTCACTACTACTGGAGTGTGCAGGGGAGGGGGCTCGCATTGGTGGTAACGCCGGCGGGTGAGGCACGGCAGTCACTGTTGTGCTAGGCACGACTGGTGGTGAAGGTGTGGGGTGTGTCTCAACACCCTGGAGGGACGGGAAGCTACTCTCGTCGAATGTCACATCCCTGGACACTCGGACGGAGCGGGTTGAGCGGTCCCAGAGCTTATAGCCCTTAGATTCGGGCTCAAACCCGATAAGCGTGACCTCAGTGGCCTTCGCATCCAATTTGCAACGCTTATCAGCAGGTACGTGCATGTACCCCTTGCATCCGAAGACGCAAAGATGTGAGACATCAGGCACTTTGCCAGAGTGCCAGAGCTCATAGGGAGTGCGCCACTTGAGCCCACGGACCGGAGAGCGATTATAGATGTGCACAGCTGCGCACACGGCATGCTCCCAGAAGCCTTTAGACATGCCAGCTGTGTGAAGCATGGACATTGCCTTATCCATAATGGTGCGGTTAAACCGCTCGGCTTTCCTGTTAGACTGTGGTGAACCCGGCATCATGAGGTGATGCTCTATCCCTTTCTGCTTAAGAATGTCCTGCGTGACACTCGACATGTATTCACCACTGCGATCAGAGTGCAGAGCGCACAACTTATGGCCAGACTGGGTTTCACCCCAGGCCAAATACATTTGCAGTGACTTAGCAAACTGGTCCTTCGACCTAAGAAAGTGGACCACAGTGAACTTAGTGTGGTCGTCTATGAAGGTGGCAGTGTACGTCGAGCCTTGCAAGGACTGAGTCTGCATAGGACCGGCGAGGTCACTGTGCACAATCTCAAATTGACGAGTTGTCCTTTTGTTGGAGGATGCAGAAAAGGGTTGGCGAGTGGATTTACCCATCTCGCACCCACGGCAGACTGTGTGTGCCGTGGTGGAGCTATCTATGTCCATGCCAGTAGTGGCAGAGGGACCATGCGCCTTCAGCGCCGCAGAGGAGATGTGTCCCATGCGTTGATGCCAGATATCAAGTGTGGCAGCACTTGATTTTGTGTGGGCATTGAGGCCGATGCTGGCTGTGTCCAACCAGTAAAGGTTGTCCTCAAGGTAGCCTTTGGCCACACACTTTTGGTTGATAGATATTTTAAATGAGCCACTATCAAAGGCGATCTCAGCACCCTTTTGTGCTAGGGCGTGCGTCGACAAGAAGCGCGTCTTCACCTGTGGTAGGTGTAGCACATTACTGAGGGTGATAGAGATGCCCTGGCTCGTGGTAAAGATGACAGACCCGACACCCACTTGGTCTATGGTGGACTTATCCCCTAGGCGTACAGTGCCTTTAGTTGGGGTGTAGTCCTTGAAGTCAGACCGATGTGGTGTAATGTGGTGTGTAGCGCCACTGTCCATCATCCAACGCACACACGAGGCAGCATACAAGGCAACACTAATTGATTCAGAGGCCCAATCTATCTTGGGCTCTATGACCTCTGTGATAGAGGCGGTGGTAGGTACTAGGACATGACTATTGGCAGCCTTGTTGCCTGCTTTCTCCTTCTCCTTTGCGTCAGCCTCATCCTTCTTTCTCCTCCTGCAGTCAGGCTTGATATGGCCCTTTTTATTGCAGTAGTGGCAAGTAAGACCGGAGTGGTCCTTCTTGCCCTTTTTGCCTGTCGACTTGACAGGGGCCACCTTGTTGAGGGAGGAGCCAGAGGGCCCAGAGCGGCGAGCCTCTTCCGACACTATGTGCGCAATTATTTCAGCGTGCTTGAGTGTGGAGGGGGCCCCACTGGCGAGGATGGTAGAGGCCAACACCTCATAAGAGGGCGGCAGCGCGTGGAGGAGAATGAGGCAGTATTGGACGTCAGAGACACCCATCTGCATGTTGGAAAGGGCAACCCTAAGCTCATTGAGCTTGGCCAGCTGAGCAGCCATGGGTGCGGAGTCATCGAGGCGGGCTTGTGTTATCTGAATCCACAAATTAAAGATGGTGGTGCTGCCCAAAGCACCTCCATATACGTCCTTGAGCTTGGCCCACTTGTCCTTAAAGGTAGGATAGGCAGTGTTATCTGCCACAAGTGAGTAGACATCTGGTTTGAGGTAGAGGCGGAGGTACGCCTTGGAACGACGCTGGACTGAGTCCCACTCATCTGTAGTGATACCAGATGGGGGTGTATCCAGAGTGAACACATCCTCAGCTTCGTGCAGCGTGAGGATGGCTTCAATGGTCCCAGACCATTCGTTCCAACCAGTGCCATCAAACTGTTCAAGGCGGATGCCAGAGGGCATGCCAAAGGTTGCACCATACGTGGCAGATACGCATGTGGAGGGAGTGGATCCAGAAGGAGGAGGGAGTGAGCCTCCTGCAGAGCCACCGGTGGGGCTGGGAGGAGCACCAGCACCAGCAGCAGGGGTAGAGGATGAACCAGACATTGGGATGATTTATCTGTCGCCGAGGAGCAGTCAGCGACAGTGCTTCATAGTTGCAAGACAAAGATAGAGGGGGGATACCACTCCTGTCTGTGATTCTGTAAGGCCAGAACGCTAACGCGTCCTGCCTCCTGATAGTATGCCAGTGATACAAGGGCTAGGCCCAGGTTGGAAGAATCCCTTTGCCATACCATGAGCTAGCTGCCAGCCAGGATGTGTCTAAGACACAGCTCAAATGGTTTGCGTCAGGGGGAAGGTGAAGGGATTGCTTTCAGAGCCCAAGGCTGTCTACCTCAGCCTCCTCGGCCTATTGGTTGCCTCATCGCCACAAGTGGCTTTACTGAATCCTTTCCCATTGCTGCTACAAGGCAGGTATCTGGTTGCAGAACACCATAAGGTGAACACCCCCCAGAGTCTGAACCAGGTTTTACACTCCCATGGTGAGGAGATCCTGCGCCCAGTGTGGAGCACCAGAGACAGCTGGCGCTAAGCTCCACAATACACAGCCCAGTGGGCCATGCACACCTGGATATTGATTGAAGGGCTACCAGACCCAATCTCCTTGCGCATAGTGCAGGGGCTAGGAAAACAGTAGGGGTGAAAGTAAGACTACTGGGCAGTACATGTACAGGAGGTTCCTTAGCAGAGACAAGTGGCGCCCCACTGCTCTCTGCCTTGGGCAAGGCTGGTAAGGCCCCAGACAGACCTTAGCCTGGTGTGTCCTCCTAGGAAGACAGTGACCAGCCAAGTGGAGTGGCTAGGGCACCAGGGCCCATAACCTGATGAACAGACACATGAGAACTATACTCACAGTGGACTGATAGTACTGTGGCGAGATATAGAGGGTGACTGGAAGCAGCACAGGGGTGTCAAGCAGAGTGACGCAAAGTGGAAGTCTGGCACACAGAGCAGTGAGGAACTGATGTTACAATTGAAGGGATAAGACATACCTGGCACACAGAGCAGTGAGGAACTGATGTGGACCAGGAGCGTACATGTTACGATTTTCTTTGGACTCGTTCTTTCGCATATCACTGTTCCCTTCCCCATACTATACGAGACCTGTACGATTACGTGGACCTTACGATTATCCGGTTCCTATCGCGCGCCTTACTTATCAATGTTCCCTTCTGATAAAGTTCGACATGTGCTAGTTTCCATCGCATTCCCGATCACGCGCGAGCCCGCGTGATCTGCCCTTGTTCCCAGTATGACGTCCCTTTGTTCTCTTTATGTCCTGTCCATTGTTCCGAGACTAACAATGGCGCCATCTGTTTGTAGTCGCCACACTGGCCATTGTCTATTTAAACCTAGTCCTATCTAGCTTGTATGGTAGACTAGACTTCTTGTGTAATACTACACTCGAACGCCTTTGTGCTTTTACCATCTCACGAATCCCCTTGTCTTTGCCAGACCTCCGAGTCTTGGCCTTCCTCTACGATCCAAGTGACCACTGTCCTTGTGATCCTTGTGCATCATCTTGCTGAAGCCAGGCCTTAGAGCTTGTGCTACCAACGTTTGACTGACTTAGTACAGGTCGTACGCAACGCCCCTGTAGTGGCGTTACATTAAGTCTAGTCTCTCACACCGTGGCTCTTACCAGCCGAAGCCGAACCAAGTTTGTCCAGGAATACCTGGAACGACACCCCGACGACGACCTCCGATCTTCGATCAAAGGAACGGCCACCTGGAGGAACACTCCCCACGACACAGGGTACTACGTTTTTGACCCTGATAAAAACACCTACGAACCCATCGAGTACATTGAAGATCAACACATCTGGGCCTACGTCGCCTATTCAGATAAAAAGAACTCTTGGTATTCAATCAAACCAGTACCCGCATCTCTTGGGCTCGGACCAGGAAAAACCCGGATACAAGGCATCGACGTCGACTCCGACGTCGCAGAACCCGATTCAGACAGCGAAAACCCAGACCCCACTCTTACACCTACCGTCACCAGAACAGTCAACTTCGCATCATATGCCGACATGTCCACCACCCAATCCCAACTCGCAACCACCCTCACCCAGTCAGGAAGCGGTCAACCCAGTGGAGGAACGTCCTCCTCTGCGGCTGCTCCAAGTGGTGGAGGACATCCTGTGGGAGGAAGTGCGCCGACAGGCGGAAGCGGCCCTTCAGGAGGCCCAGGAGGCCATCATGGAGGCGGTGCGCCTGGAGGTGGAGGCGGTGCGCCTGGAGGCGGAGGCGGCGCGCCTGGAGGCGGAGGCGCAGCTGCAGGAGGAGCAGCAGCCCCGGCCCTCCTTAACGGAAGACTTGGAGGGAACGCCCCGCCGGAGTTTACAGGAGATCGGGAATCAAGTCGGGCATTTCTCAACGCCTTTTCCCTCTATCGAGGAATGAACCCCACTGTTCAACAACTGGTAGTCCTGTACTCCCGCGCAATGACCCTCCTCTCTTACATCCGAGGCCCCCTCGTGGATGACTGGGTCGAAGAACAAATCCAGTGGCTCGTCGCCCAACTAGTAGCAGGAGTGGCCCTAAACGAAGAAAATCTCTGGGACACCATTGAAGCACGATTTATTCAAGCCTACACCGATACCACACAACAACAGAAGGCCCGACACTCCATCCAAAACCTCAGAATGGAGAAAGAAGACATCGACACGTACATCGCAAAGTTCTCAAACCTCGCCAACAAAGCAGGATACAATAAAGATGAAGCCACCACACTGGAAATTTTCCAGAAGGGACTTCCCAACGCCCTCGTTGTGAATGCAATCAAATTCCATCATCCAATCACATGGGACGACTGGAAGGCAGCCGTAACACTACAACAAGCCGAATACCTCCTTTTAAAAGACAAACTCACAAAAGGAGGGAACAAACGAGGGGGAGCATCCCGTGATCAGTGGCTATCAGCATTAAACAAGAATCGAGACCCCAACGCAATGGATGTCAGTCGCACAAGAGCTAGAGCCACTCTAACAGACACCGAAAAACTGCAGCTGCAGAAAGAAGGAAGATGTTTCCGCTGTCGAGGCCAAGGGCATATTTCCCGCAACTGCCCTCAGAAGTCTACCACCATCAAAACCGCCGAAACCACAACTCCCATAACCAGCACCCCGACAACCGCTACCATCTCCATGACCGCATCATGCCCCCTTTCTAACGAAGAACAAGCGGACGCTCAGGTAGCAGCATTATTCACTCAAACCCCAGAAGTACGAGAATTGATGGTGGACAAATTATTTGGCCAGAAGAAGGATTTTCTGAACGCTTGAACCCGGCGGCCTGGGCTAGAGCATTAAAACTTAGCATGTACAATAGCAGATTCCGATCCATGTGAATTCCAGTTCTTTTCAAATCTGCTCACGCGACGGCCGAACGAAATGTCCTCATCGATTCCGGCGCAACTGATAATTTTATAAGCGCAAACCTCCTGAAACGACTAAAGATAGCCTGGCTAGCTACCGAACGCCCAATCAAGATATGGAATGTGGACGGAACCCACAATCAAGGAGGAGAAATCACTTCCTTCACTGACCTTACGGTCAAAACGGGAGGAAAGACCCAACACCTCAGGTTTCTTATCACCGACCTGGGAAACGATGAAGTCATACTCGGATACCCTTGGTTCACAGCTTTCGAACCAAAGTTCCACTGGCGAGATGCTACCCTTGATGAAGAATTCCAACCGGTAGTAATCACCAGCCTGAATTTGTCAGACGAAGCCATGCCTATGGAAGCTACCATTAAGGCATTGGAGACGTATCAACTTGACGAACTGGCTTGGGAGCAACTGGAAAAGGAAGAAGCGCCACTCATCTGACTATGAAAAACAACAACAGCATTGGAACTGGCACAACAGGAGGCGGCCAAGAAACCGCAAAAGACCTTTGAAGAACTCGTCCCTGAGGAATATCGCAGGCATCATAAGGTCTTTAGCGAAGAAGCCTCCCAATGCTTTCCCCCCTCATGGACGTGGGACCACGCCATTGATCTAATCCCAACTGCCCCTGAAACCTTGGACTGCAAGGTATACCCACTTACGATCCCCGAAACCGAAAAACTGTCCGAGTTCATAACCGAACATCTGGACAAAAAGTATATCCAACCTTCAAAATCCCCTTACGCGTCTCCCTTTTTCTTCATCAAGAAGAAGGACGGGAAATTGCGGCCAGTACAGGACTACCGTTGCCTCAACGAACTAACCGTAAAGAACCACTACCCACTCCCCTTAATCCCCGAACTTATCGATCGAATCCGAGGAGCACGACTCTACTCCAAACTCAATATCCGATGGGGGTACAATAACGTTCGAATCAAACCGGGCGACGAGTGGAAAGCGGCGTTCAAAACCAATCAGGGATTATTCGAACCACGAGTCATGTTCTTTGGCCTTACCAACTCCCCCAGTACCTTCCAAACCATGATGGACACCATCTTCCGGGAGCTGGTATTGACTGGAGAAGTCATCATCTACATGGACGACATTCTAATTGCAACAGCAGACAACCACGCCCATCATCGACAAATCCTGCATCGTGTCCTGGATCTATGTGATGAACACGACCTATACATTAAACCAGAAAAATGTGTATTCGAGGTCTATGAAGTGGAATACCTGGGCCTGATCATCGGACACGGCAAACTACGAATGGATCCGGTAAAAGTACGGGGTGTACGGGATTGGAAGGCACCAAAATCCCTAAGAGAAGTACGAGCCTTCCTAGGCTTCTGCAACTTCTATCGATGGTTCATAAGAGGCTTCTCCACAATAGCCAGACCACTCCACGACCTCACAAAGAAGGACACACCATGGGAATGGACGAAGCTCAGGCAAGAGGCATTCGACGCCATCAAGGAACGAATCAGCTCCGAACCCGTACTCCTATTCCCAAAACTAGACCAGCCCTTTGAGATAGAGGTCGATGCCTCAAGCTACGCCCTAGGAGTGGTACTAAATCAAAAAGGAGAAGATCAGAAGATGCACCCAGTGGCGTTCTATTCGGAGTCACTAACTGAAGCGGAGCGTAACTACGACATTTATGACAGAGAATTATTAGCCATCGTCAAAGCCCTACAAACATGGCGCACATATCTCATTGGTTCCCCCCACCTGATAACTATCCATACCGACCATGCCAACCTTCAATATTGGAAGGAACCAAGAAAGATCAGTAGACGCGTGGCACGAGAATTCCAGGAACTCTCTGAATACAACTTCATACTTAAACATATCCCTGGCACCAAGAATACCCAAGCAGACTCCCTATCAAGACGCCCTGACCATGACGATGGAACAACAGATAATGACCACATCACGGTCCTACCAGAAGAAGTGTTCCTGAAGGTCACCCAGACATCCATGCACGATATGGATATATGGACCCAAATTACCCAAAACATGGAAGAATCGGCAGTACTCCCGTGGGTCGAACCCCATAACCTAAAGAAGCATGACGGGTTATGGTGGAAGGGCGACGCCCTCGTTGTTGTGGGAAACAATGACCTTAAGTGGGGGGTAATCACCTCTTTCCACGACACTCCGAGCGCCGGACATCCAGGAATCGCCAATACCCTGGAACTAGTACGACGCGATTTTTGGTGGCCGAATATACGAAAAGACGTAGAAGCATACGTCAAGGGATGTGCCATCTGTCAAAGCAACAAGATTAACCCTCACCGACAAAAGCCCCACCTGTTCCCCATCACCACAGATCCAACGGCCGAACCCTTCGAAGTGGTAGCAATGGATTTCATAGTCAAACTCCCCATATCAAATGGATTCGACTCAATCCTCACCATCACCGATCATGATTGCTCGAAAGCATCAATATTCATCCCCTGCAATGAAACCATCACGTCAGAAGGAGTGGCCAAACTCTATCTCCAACACGTATACCCTCATTACGGCCTACCCAGAAAAATTATATCCGATCGAGACCCCAGATTTGCGTCTACTTTCATGAGACAACTATGCCACACTCTGGGAATACAACAAAACATATCGTCGGCATACCACCCCCAGACCGATGGCCAGTCGGAACGCACCAACCAATGGCTGGAACAATACTTACAGCACTGGTGCAACGTAAGGCAAGACAATTGGGCAGAAGTCCTACTGATGGCACAATTCGCGCACAACTCCTGGGCGAATGCTACAACCAAACACTCCCCATTCTCGCTCCTTATGGGATGGGAACCGCGAACTACCTGGAACCCCAAACCGTCAAGTTGCCCAGCCGTAGACCAACGATTGGAAGAGCTGCTAGTACTTAGGCAACATGCCCAGGACAGTATCAAACACGCGCAACACCTCATGATGCAACGAGGCAAAACAAGGTTCACACCCTATCAGCAAGGAGACCAAGTATGGCTAGAAGGGACAAACCTCTGTACCTTTTACCCCACAAGCAAACTAGCCCCAAAAAGACACGGACCATTCGAGATAACAAAAGTTCTATCAGACGTTTCCTATGAACTCAAACTCCCCGTCACATGGAAGATCCACCCGGTGTTCCATGCGAATCTTCTCACACCATACAAGGAAACGGAGATGCACGGTGCAAACTTCACCCAACCTCCACCCGACCTTATCAATGGAGAAGAGGAGTATGAAGTGGAGCACATTGAAGACGCCCAATCACGAGGACGAGGGCACAAACTCCACTACCTAGTAAAGTGGAAAGGATTCCCACCAAGTGACAATACGTGGGAACCTGCAACCAACATGACTCATGCCACAGACGCTATCAGGGACTACTATAGACAACACCCATCCGCCAAAGGGGCTGGACGAACCACATAAAAAGGAACTTAACCACCCTAAACAATTCCCCAACCCCGCAATGTCCAACACACCAGTTTCCGACACCACTCTAGTCCAAGTCCTCAACAACCCGCAACTTGAAGCTGCCCTTGAACGAGGGATTGTCACCATCGACCTCTCGAACATCCCTCGACTATCACCACCACCGTCTCCCCAGACCACCGTGACCATCAACCCCGTCCTCATAACACCCCGAACTCCAGAACGAGAACCTGGAGAACTCACCCCGTCAACGCCAGAAGAAGGACAATACTCCCCCACACCTCCCCCACAGCAGTCACACACTCCCCCACCTGAACCACCCGCACCCTCGCCACCATCCTCCTCACCCTCCACACCACCACCACCACTCGAACCCTTCACCCCAGTCCGCGTCCACACACCTATTGACTACAACCGACCTGACTCCCCTCCTGACAACTCTGATGACCCTGGCGCCCCCTTCTTCCCAAACTCACTAGGCACCCCGAAGTTCTACCCACTACAGATCCCACTACCTGACGGAGGATCCAACACGGCGAAGTATATTTACTATCGCAAGGGATTCACCGAGGTAGTGGGGACGATGGGTGCTGGACAACCACACTATGGAGAAACGGTCTACCTCTCGTCACTCTGACCCAACGTCTCGGCACCTCCATTCACAGCAGAACAACTCCAGTTTTTCGACCCCCATGACATCCGCGCCTGTGCGCTCGATGAAACCCTCATTGAGCTTAATTCCCCACGACTTACAGCCGAGGTCACCAGACTGCGCACCGGGCTCCTTGCACTCAAGGAGATTGACGAAAAATGCGAGAGGCTGGAAGAAGACGCACGGAAACTCAGGTCGGAGAGACTCACGGTGGACCTTATGCTGGCCAGCACCAAAAGACAACTTCAGTACGTGGGGGCCCTCGCTATCATCGGCAATGAGTATGCACGGATGACGGCACTCCCAGCCCCGCTCAGACATTCACGCTATGCCATTCCCTTCTCCCCACGACGAGGGGGACCCCTAGAATTCCCTCGTCTCGCCGACAGACCCCATTGGCGACGCTGCTATCACTGCGGCAGCTCCCACCATCTCGTACGCAACTGCCCCACTAGACCACGACCCGCCTGCCGACACTGTCAGAGTCAAGAGCACCAATCTTATTGGTGCATCTTTCGTCGTGCGGGGATGGTCGAGGAGGTTATTACTACCTCCCAAGCAGACGAACGCATCCGGCAAGCGATAAACACCGAAGCATCCTCGTCCTTCACGGTGCCGGAACCTCCAACCATCGCCGCCGATACTCATGGGCGGTGGTGTGGACGGTGCTTCCGCACCAACGCTGACCACGACGAGATTCGTTGCCCGCAGTACGAGATGTGCCGCAAGTGTGGGAAGCGCGGACCTTTTCTCTTCCTCAAAACCCACTATTGTCGGCTCGATGTCTCGCCATGGCCGGAGAACGACCTCGACGCCGACATCTACGACCTCGTTGACCCAGAATCCTGAAGTCGAGGCGTCTTCAGGCCAAAACGGGGGGTAATGTTACGATTTTCTTTGGACTCGTTCTTTCGCATATCACTGTTCCCTTCCCCATACTATACGAGACCTGTACAATTACGCGGACCTTACGATTATCCGGTTCCTATCGCGCGCCTTACTTATCAATGTTCCCTTCTGATAAAGTTTGACATGTGCTATTTTCCATCGCATTCCTGATCACGCACAAGCCCGCGTGATCTGCCCTTGTTCCCAGTATGACGTCCCTTTGTTCTCTTTATGTCCTGTCCATTGTTCCGAGACTAACAATGGCGCCATCTGTTTGTAGTCGCCACACTGGCCGTTGTCTATTTAAACCTAGTCCTATCTAGCTTGTACGGTAGACTAGACTTCTTGTGTAATACTACACTCGAACGCCTTTGTGCTTTTACCGTCTCACGAATCCCCTTGTCTTTGCCAGACCTCCAAGTCTTGGCCTTCCTCTACGATCCAAGTGACCACTGTCCTTGTGATCCTTGTGCATCATCTTGCTGAAGCCAGGCCTTAGAGCTTGTGCTACCAACGTTTGACTGACTTAGTACAGGTCGTACGCAACGCCCCTGTAGTGGCGTTACAGTACAAGCCTACTACTTATACTATACAGGGGAGTGACACTATTACAAGGGAAGTAACATAGAGTCACACAATACAAGAGACGTTGTTCTACATGTGGGACAAAGGAGTGTGCTAATGGAGAACAAGGAGCGCAAAACAAAGAGAGTCCAGACTAAGATGATATCATAGTGACATCACAATAAAGATAACGCTAGAAGGAGAACAAAGGAAGGAGTACAATGAAGAGTCCGGAGTAGTCCATATGATGTCATTGTACAGTGATGTCATAGAAGTCCTAGATTGTACAGATCAAATCAAATCTAATCTAAAGCGGTCCTAATTAATCTACAGCAGTCCATATCTGTAAGTCCGGTCTGTTAGAGCTGCTAAGTGCACAAGGGTCACTTATCAACAGTAAGTCACTTGGATCATAGAGGAAGTGCTAAGGCACAAAGACCTAGCAAAGATGGGGGATCATGAGACAAGAAAAGCACAAAGGCGTCCATTGTTAGATGAGTGTAGCTATTACACAAGAAGTCTAGTCTACCGTACAAGCTAGATAGGACTAGGTTTAAATAGAGGCCATTCTGTATGGCACATACAACCAGATGGCACCATTGCCAGATCCAGAGACTAAGGGAAATACATAAAGAGAACAAGGTAAGGTCGTAAAGGGAATAAAGGCAAATCACGTGGACTTGTGCATGGATGAGAACAAGACAGAAACTAGCACATGTCAAGCTTTATTAGAAGAGTCTATCAATAAGCAAGGTGCACAATAGGAACTGGGTAAGCGTAAGGTCCACATAATTGTACAGGTCTTGTATAGTATTCAGGAGTGTTATGCTCCACTGGTGTTAGTCCAACTTGGACTTTAAGTAGGTGTATTTGACTTAGCAAGGATAGGCGAATGGGGATCATGTGTCAACCCAATGCAGGCTGAACAGGGGCACTTCGGGCACACACTGCAGCAAGGATGAAGAGGAATCTATCCCTTGGGTGGATAGAAGCGAAAGCACTCTTAGTCAAAGACTAAGGCAGACAAAAGACAAGTCAAGGTAGTGGATTTGAAGAAGACCAAGATGGAGATCCTTGGTCTTCTTGAATGACTATTTATACAGATACTCATGGGCTTTAAAGTGCTGCTGGAACGACCGAGAATCAATAGTGTAACTAGCTCAAACCCTAGTACAGCTATCCTAGGAATGAGTCATACATGAGTCACAATCACATGTGAACTACTATGCTGACTGATGCAATGTAAGAGTCCATGACTAATACTACTATCGGGCCATAGTCATAACCAGCCATGAGTCGTGATGATGTCCGTACCATAACATTACCCCCTTTTCAGATGCGAGGCCCACCTCGCATGAAAGCCAACAACGGCCAGTCCTTCTGTTCCTCTTCAATCCGCCAAAATGTGTTAGCTCACTCAAGTCAGTGATGGAGTCAAGCTTATCCTGTGTCACATTCGCCAACTGCAGCCTAACCTCCCTCATATGTGCCAACAGACAATCCTCGTGGAAGGCCGCCACATGGAAACAATGAACCTCTGCTGTAAGAGATTTGTCGCCTATCTTCTCGAGTGTGTGGTCGGTAGCATTGCCTTCTTTGAGTATTATAAGGTCTTCGTGGGCGATAAAAGCCCGATCATTGTGAGGGTGGCATGGTCACACATACAGGGGTTGGCCATACACATATGGTGACCCGGCTACCAACCCTAGTACGAATGGGTTGCCGCATATGATCACCTGTATGTGGTCAGCCTCTACAACCTGCCCTCTGGGGAGCTTGACTGGGAAGGGAATCAAATTGGATCCCCTATTGTGCCTGAACCCTTCTGGTGACATGATGGAGGCGGGATCGTCATTGGGAGATCAGGGCTTGTGGGGCACCACTCGGAAGACCCAGATGTCTCCTCGGTACATGGGGTCTCCATTGGTGTAGACAATGTAAGGGGTGGCATCAGGATTGTCAGTGTGGCTTCATGTTCTGAGAAAAGGGTGTCTCGCTGGGTATTGATTGCTATTGTCATAGACAGCATTATTGTCCTCCAATACTTCTGCCTTGCCTTTGCATCTCTGCCAGGTGTAATTGTTCATCCTGCCACTTGCATGCTGTCTCCTTCCACTGCATCTCCCACGCTTGGAGTGCTTGGGAGAGCCGCTTGAAGGGCGGCGAGTTCTTCATGGGTGATGGGGGCAGTGTTGAACTGTTGACTGGTGTCAGGGTCAATAAGGTTGTAAGTGGGGGCAGTGTCATCAGTGAGGACCCCTCTGATAGGTAGGGGGAACCACCTCTGGATAGCATCCCACTCTTGCTGGGTGATAAGCCCCTCTTCGTCGGGGACATCTTCAGGAGCTCGGAAGGTGTGTACTGTGTTACAGGCCACTGCACCCCTCGTGAGGTGTTCGAGGAGTGTGGTGTTCAGTGTGGAGGCATTGGTGGGAGTCATGAGAGGGTATGAAGTAAGAGTGGGTGATGGAGACTTAGCACGGCATCGAGTCGCCCTTATATGTACTTCTTGATCAGGGTTTGAAGTTTTGAAATCCCAAATGGCTTCGTCAGCAAAGATGTCATCCCTGTCAACCCACTGATTGTCCGAGTCTGGATAACCCTTCCATTTGACAAGATATTGGAGCCGACGTCTTCTGCCAAATTGCTGAGAGTCCAAGAATCTTCTCAACCTCATACTCCTCTTTGTTATCAACCAAATCAGGTGGTGGGCATTGATAATTTGGCCTGTGCGTGGGGGTCTCGCGATAAGGCGTGAGAAGATCTATGTGGAACACATCATGGATGCTCCACTGCGTGGGAAGTTCAAGGTGATAGTTAACAGGGGACATCACCTGGGTGACCTTAAAAGGTCTGTGGTGTTTGGCCACTAATTTCATGGTTGGCTGGTGTGTATGCAAGTGGCGTCCTTCTAGCCACACAAGATCATTTTCTTTGAATTTGGGTGTATCTTTGTGCTTGACCCATGACTTCTGTGCTTGGAACATACAGGAGAAGGCACACTGTCGTGCCTGTTTGAACTGGTCCAGGCGTAACGAAACCTGTGGGATAGGGGATGGCCTATCAATCCAATCAGCATGGGGATTGAATCCTGATAAGAGGAAGAAGGGTTACTCTCATGTAGTTTTGTTGGGCCAGTTGTTGTGAGTGAATTCCACCATGGGTTGATAGCGGACCCAGTCATCTTGTCTTTCATTTACCCAGAAGCAGAGATATTGTTCCAGCCACTGATTGGTTCTTTCTGATTGGCCATTGGTTCGGGGATGGTATGCCATTGAGATGTTCTGGCTGATGCTGAGAATTTTGCATATCTCCCTCATGAACTTGGACACGAAGCAGGGGTCTCAGTCACTGATGATACATGAAGGAAGTCTGAATTGAGGAAATACGTGAGAAACGTACAGAGTGGCTGTGCCTTCAGCTGTTATTTCTTCGTTGCATGGGATAAAGATGGCAGCCTTAGTGCAGTCATGGTCGGTCACCGTCAAGATGGAGTCATAACCGCGAGAAACAGGAAGTTTAGTAATAAAGTCCACAGCAATAGTCTCAAATGGTAGGGCTTCCAGTTTGGGGTAAATGGGTTGTAATGGTGCCCGGATAGGGTGGAGGTTGACTTTGTGTCGCTGGCATTTGGTGCAGCCCTTGACATAGTCCGTGACATTGTTCTTCATCTGCGGCCACCAGTAATGTCGTTCAGTGAGTTGGAGAGTGCACTTAATCCCTGGGTGGCCATAGACGGGGGAGTTGTGATGTGCAGCAATGATAGTGTGTTTGTCATGGATACCACCAGTGACCACCCGTCATCCATCTTTATACCATGTCCTTCAATGTCTTTTAGTTTATGAGCATCAACCCAAGGTTTTAACTTAGCTCGATCCTGCTCATAGATGGGATGTTTGGGTGTCATTTCGGTTGGCAGAATTTCCAGCCTCCAATGGGGGTGTGGTGCTTCATCCATGGTGGTTGCATACACAAAAACACTCTCCGGTAATACGACAACCCCTTCATTATCATTTTCCCCTTATTCAGTTAATTTGAGTACTTCCCTGGCTACACACCAACTGATCTTCTGTGGCAATTTCCAGTATTGCAGGTTTAGGTGGTCAGAGAAGACTTTGATCTTGT
This sequence comes from Lactarius indigo, assembly GCA_025766275.1. Lineage (NCBI taxonomy): Eukaryota > Fungi > Basidiomycota > Agaricomycetes > Russulales > Russulaceae > Lactarius > Lactarius indigo. The sequence continues at coordinate 1,956,402 of JAFKAC010000002.1, read as the reverse complement.
GAGGGGATCCTGCTAGAAGTGGTCTCCAGTGGTAGAATGCTTTGATGATGGTGATGAACAGCACACATAGGTAACATACTCACAGTGACAAGAGGAGACTGTGGTGAGATATGTTGGTGGGCTGGAAGCAGAGGTGTACAGGGTAATTGCAGAGAAGCAAGGAGTCTGGCACACAACAGTGAGGAACTGATGTTACATTAGAGAGGAGGGAACATACCCGGCACACAACAGTGAGGAACTGATGTGGACCAGGAGCGTACATGGTACTCTACTTATACTCCTCCAGAGAGTGACACTAGTACAACATAGGTGACACTGGTCACAAAGTACAAGGATGGTATTGTTCTACAAATGGACAAGGGAGTGGATGCTTTGAGAACAAAGAAGGGAGAACAAGGAGAGTCCAGAGCAAGATGATATCATAGTGACATCATAATAAAGATAAGAACAAAAACAGAACAAAGAGACATAGTACAATGAAAAGTCCGGAAGTAGTCATATGATGTTGTTGTACATGATGTCATAGATAAGCTAAGAAGTCCGAGATTGTACAGATCATATAATCTAATCTACAGGTCCAATATATCTTATCTAAAGCAGTCCATATCTGCAAGTCCTTTAGAGCCACTAAGTGTGCACAGGCTACTTATCAACAGATGGCCAGCAATTCAAGGTCATAAATGTCGTAATTTTGTTCTGCTTCATTGAGGGTGGATGAGTAGTATCCAATGGGATGTCATTTGCCGTCCGTTTTGTGTTGCAGAAGTACTCATCAGGAAAAATGGGATCCTGAAAATTTTCAAAAAGTGTAGAAAAGTTACCATATTGGACAGATTTTGACAGATCACGCAAATTATGCAAGATTTTATATGGGGACCCTAATATTTCTGAAAATGTTTCATAAAATCGTTGAGAAACTGAGAAAAATGTGTGACTTTGTAAACTATGAAAAATTGTGAAAATTTAGAAAAAGATGAAAGTGTGGTAAACCTGCTTGATAGCACGTGTAAGTAGTCGGGGCAGAGAGAAATTCGCACAAGTTGGGGAAAGCAAGGAAGGGGGTGCAAGCGTGATATCAAAAAAGTTGGGGAGGTGAGGAAAGTCAAGCATGAGTTCAGAGCTCAAGAATGCTTCTACAAAGCGCCAGGCAACAATCACAACGAAGTGAGACCTAGGGTGGGAATAAGTCAGTAGAACAAAAATGGGAAGTGGTGATGAGAGCTGATGTTGAGGGACGAAGAGGTCGATATGTGCGCAATGCGAGAGGGAAACCAAATGATATAAGTGCAAATCTGAGAGCTTTATCAACTAAACAGTGCCTAAACCCGAATACGATTGAAAATAACAAGTTGAAAATTGTGACGAAGTAGTAAAGTGAGCAGAAGGCTGTAGGTAGGAGGGAAGTCGACAGACTCAAACACATGGCTGACGTGAGGTAGAGAATATGAGTTGTAAATGAAGTCGGGGAGTGGGTAAGCAAAGTCGCATGGCCAAACGACAGTGCCAGAGGTGGTGCCAGAGGCCCAGAGGTGACGACAACATGCACTATAAGTACAAACAAGGTGTCAGTGAAAGTGGGGTAAGATCCAAGAAATAGTGAGCGCACCTATGCCCAAGACAAAGAGCGTGAACTAGAAAGATTGGCAAAACAAGTTTGAGAGGCAACAACACGACATCAATCTGCCGAGGGCAACAACACAAGTGATGTGATGGATATGAGGCAGAAGGTAAGGGAATGGTGGATGGCAGACGCACAGCGGGCCTTTTGAACCAGGGCCAAGCGTGAGATCAAGGGGCAGCGACGGATTGAGAAGTGTTACGCTCCACCGGTGTTAGTCTGACTTGGACTCTGAATAGGTGTAATCAACTTAGCAGGGACTAGGCGAATGGGGATCTCGTGTCAACCCAACGCAAGCTGAACAGGGGGCACACTGGCACATGCTGCAGCGAAAATGAAGAAGTACTATCCCTTGGTAGATAGCAGTGGATGCACACTTAGCCCAAGGCTAAGGCAGGCAAAGAACGAGTCAAGTGGTGGATTGAAGAAGACCAAGATGGGGACTCTTGGTCTTCAGAGACAACTACTTATACAGATACGTGTGGGCTTTAAAGCGCCGCTTGGAACAGAGGTAACCAGTAGCGTAACTAGCTCAAACCCTAGTACAGCTATCCTAGGAATGAGTCATACATGAGTCACAATCACATGTGAACTGATGAACAGCACACATGGAGGACATACTCACAGAGGGACAAAGTGTTCTGTGGTGAGATATGAGAGGTGGCTGGAAGCAGCAAACAGGGAGTCAAGCAGTGGAAGCAAGATGGTAGTCTGGCACACAGCAGTGAGAGAACTGATAATGGTATTACAGAGGAGAAGACATACCTGGCACACAGCAGTGAGAGAACTGATGTGGACCAGGGCGTACAAGCAGTCTACTTATACTGTACAGAGGTGTGACACTAGTACAAGGGAAGTAACTACAGGTCACAGAATACAAGGAGCGCATTGTTCTACAGCAGGACAAATGTTACGTTTCGACCCTTACTGTACCGGTTGCAACTACGGCGGTAAGGTAGATTAGTTGCGGACTTACGATAGGCAATTACGAGTACGATAGGAGATTGCGCACAGATTGCTGACTGAGGACTACGCCACTAATACTAGTAGTAGTAGTATTAGGATTCGAGTTACTTACGCGATACGTTGGACGCTACATTACTGTGACTCATAGCAGCGCTTGAAAGCCTGCTCGACTTGTATTTAACCTGCCTTGTGAAGACCAAGATACGCCATCTTGGTCTTCTTGAATCGTCACTTGTCTCCTCTCTGTCTCTCTCTTTCTATATCGTCCCTTTCGAGAAGTGCACCTTCGAGTGTTCACTATTGCCTACGCTTGGACCTTCGTGTCTTCAAGAAACTCGTCGAAGTCTGGACCTCCGTGTCTTCAGAGCATCCGCTAAGTTGTTACCGCCTCTATAGAGCTCAAGTCGAGCTAACGTCGTGACGACGTTACAACAAAGGAGTGTGCATATGGAGAACAAGGCGTATAGAACAAGAAGGGTCCAGACTAAGATGATATCATAATGACATCACAATAAAGATATATCTAAAGGAAGAACAAAGACGTAGTACAATGACAAGTCCAGAGGAGTCCGCATGATGTCATAGTACATGATGTCATAGGTGACACAATGATAAGTAATAGATTGTACAGATCAAAACAGTATCTAATCTACAAGTCCTATATATCTAATCTAAAGCAGTCCATGCTGCAAGTCCGGTCTGTACGAGCCGCTAAGTGCGCAAGGGTCACTTATCAACATGAACTACTATGCTGACTGATGCGATGTAAGAGTCCATGACTAATACTAGTACCGGGCTGTAGTCATAACCGGCCATGAGTTGTTCACAGTGTGTAATTAGTCCATACCATAACATCACCCCCTTTTCAGGAGTGAGGCCCACCTCACTAGTCCGCTACCGATTCTTGCCTCATTCTTTCTGCTTCGTCCTCCATCCGTGCTAGTATGTTAGCACACTCCAATCGATAGAGACTGTCCTTTTTATCCTCTACCACCATTTGCCTCTCCAGTTGCAATTGCTGAATCCGCTTCTCCAGTTGGTCTTCGGCGAACGCGAATTGCTGGAACAGGTGTAATTCTTGAGTGAGGGTGACGTCCCCAATGTGCATTAGCAATAGGTCAGTGGGGTGTCGGTCATGGAGCATAAAATACTCCTCGTGGGGTATGAAGGTGCAGTTGTTTTTTGGGAGATGGGGAGTGGCGTAGAGGGGTTTACCATAAAGGAAGCCCAATCCTGGGGCTAATCTGAGTACGAAGGGGTCTCCTCCTTGGATAACCTGTACATGGGATGCTTGTACTGTCGGTCTGTTGGGGAGTTTGATCGGGAACGGAACGTAATCAGGTCCTTTATTGACCCGGAACCCTTCAGGGATGACGACTCTGGTGGCTGGGTCTCGTTCGCCCATTGGTATATAATGAGCCGCTTGTGCCACGGTGACTTGTCCTCAGTGTAAAGGCCCCCCCACTGCATCGACGAGGTAGGGAGTGGCGGCTGGATCTTCAGCGTAGAATTCATGGTTAAGGAATGCGTGCCTGATGGGGTAGTGGTCTCTAAGCTTGTCTTCATCCTCATCTTTGTCCAGTACTCCCTCCGTTCCTTCATCATCCGGCGTCGGCAGGTGGCGATATGCAGTTGCTCTCGCTGCCACTGTGCCGCTGTCTCCTTCCATTCTTGTTCGTACTTCTTCATGGCGTCTGGCGGTTTCACCACGCAGGACAGCTGCTTGAAGCTGAAAAAGCTTGTCTTCGGTGATGAAGACTTCAGGCTCACTGGTGTCAGGGTTTGTGAGGGCGTACATTGGCGGTGGCATTGGTTGAGCTGTTGTTGGATCGTCGCTGAGAGTTCCCTGTATGGGCACAGGGAATCATTGCAATGTCTGGTGCAATTCTTCACTAGTGATAGGGCCGTCTTCCTCATGCTGCATGGAGGTACGGCCTCTACCTGTAGTACCAGTGGTTGTGGTGTCGTCGGCGGAGTTGGAGTCAACAAGCGTGGTGGAGGAGTTGTTGACGAGGGTAGAGAGGAGTGCAAGCTGTTCATTGCGTTGAGTAGAGGACATGAGATGAGTGAGTGATGGGGACTTATCACGACAGGAGGTCATCCTTATATGCATTTCCCTGTTGGGGTTGGAATGTTTGAACTCCCAAACAGCTTCATCGGCAAATACGTCATCCTTATCTATCCATTGATTATCGGAGTCTGGATACCCCTTCCATTTCATGAGGTATTGGAGCTGTCTTCTTCTGCCAAATCGCCAAAAGTCTAGAATCTTCTTGACCTTGTATTCTTCTTCGTTATCGACCAAATCAGGTGGTGGGCGCTGATAGTTTGGTCCGTGCGTGGGTGTTTCACAATAAGGTGTGAGAAGATCTATGTGGAAGACATCGTGGATGCTCCACTGTGTGGGAAGTTCAAGGCGATAGTTGACAGGGGACATCACCTGGATGACCTTAAATGGTCCATGCCGTTTGGCCACTAGTTTTGCAGTTGGCTGATGCGTGCGTAAGTGGCGTCCTTTGAGCCACACGAGGTCTCCTTCTTTGAACCTGGGCGTATCTTTATGTTTGACCCATGACTTCTGCACTCGGAGCATACAGGAGAAGGCACACTGTCGCGCTTGTTTGAACTGATCCAATCTTAGCAACACCTGTGGGATAGGGGAAGGCCTATCAGTCCAATCAGCGCGAGGGTTGAACCCTGATAAGAGGAAGAAGGGGGACTCCCGCGTGGTTTCGTTAGGCCAGTTGTTATGCGTGAATTCTGCCATAGGCAGATAACGAACCCAGTCATCTTGCCGTTCATTTACCCAGAAGCGGAGATATTGTTCCAGCCATTGATTTGTTCATTCCGATTGGCCATCAGTTCTAGGATGATAAGCAGTTGAGATATTTTGGCTGATGGGAAGGATTTTGCATATTTCCCACATGAACTTGGATGCGAAGCAGGGATCTCAATCACTGATAACACGCGAGGGGAGTCCAAATCGTGGGAAAACATGGGAGACGTACAGGGCAGCCGTTCCTTCAGCTGTCACTTCTTCATTGCAGGGGATGAAGACGGCAGCTTTAGTACAGTCATGATCTGTTACTGTTAGAATAGAGTCGTAACCGCAAGAGACAGGGAGTTTGGTAATAAAGTCCACTGCAATGGTCTCGAATGGCAGGGCCTCCGGTTTGGGATAAATAGGTTGTAGGGGTGCCCTAATGGGTCGGAGATTGACTTTGTGCCGCTGGCACTCTGCGCAGCCTTTGACGTAGTCCATAACGTCATTCTTCATTTGTGGCCACCAGTAGTGTCGTTCGGTGAGTTGGAGAGTTCATTTGATACCAGGGTGGCCATAGACAGGGGAATCGTGGTGCGCGGCAATAATGGTGCGCTTGTCATGGATGCCACCGGTGACCACTCAGTGTCCATCCTTATACCACGTTCCTTCAATGTCTTTTAGTTTGTGTGCATCGACCCAAGGTTTCAACTTAGCTATGTTTTGTTTGTAAATGGGGTGTTCCGGAGTCATTTCTACTGGTAAGATTTCAGGTCTCCAGTGTGGGTGTCGTGGTTCCTCCAGCGTGGTAGCGCATGCAAAGACGCTTTCCGGTAGTACTGTTATTCCTTCGTTATCGTTTTCTCCCTGATCGTAGTCCGGCCTCCATGACAACGTGTCAGCACGTCCATTGGAAGTTCCCTTAATGTGATGAATCTCGAAATCGTATTCCGAGAGCTCGAGTTCTTCCCTAGCTACGCGCCTGCTAATCTTCTGTGGTGATTTCCAGTATTGTAGATTGAGGTGGTCAGAGAATACTTTGATTTTGTGGGGGGAGCCCGCTAAGAGGGGTCTCCAGTGGCAGAAGGCCTTGATGATTGCTAGGAGTTTGAGGTTGTAAATGTCGTAATTTCGTTTGGCTTCGTTAAGGGTGGACGAGTAGTAGCCAATAGGGTGTCATTTGCTGTCTGTTTTGTGTTGAAGGAGAACGGCTCCGGTGGCAAATCCTGATGTGTCGACTTCTAGTTCGAATTGTTGGGTGAGGTCTGGGTGCGCGAGAACAGGTTCGCTAGTGATGAGGGTTTTAAGGTCTTGGAATGCCTTTTCTTCCTCAGTTCCCCAGTGCCATTTGGTGTCTTTACGTGTGAGTTTGTTAAGAGGTTGTGCTTTGGTTGCAAATCCTCGTATGAAGGGTCAGTAAAAATTGCAAAAACCGAGGAAAGAGTGGACGTCCTTAACTTTGGTTGGCGTAGGCCAGTCCTTGATGCCAGAAATTTTGATGGGATCCATATGTGTCACCCCCTTTTCAAGGATTACCCCCAGGTAATCCATGCACGGGGAGTGGAAGAGACATTTTTCAAGCTTGTAATACAGGTCATGTTCGGCAGATACACGGAGTACATCTTTGATGGCTTCTATGTGATCCGGCAGTGAGTGGTTCAGTCCCATAGCGATGCCAATGTCATCCATGTAGACCCAAATAATGGTTCCCCGTTTTTCGTGTTTTGTAATGATATCCCTGAAGATGAAATTCATCATAGTCTGGAACGTTGCCAGGGAGTTGGTTAAGCCGAAAAACATCACCGTGGGTTCAAACAAGCCATATTGCATCTTAAACGCAGCCTTCTCCTCATCTCCTTCTTTGATGCATACGTTGTTATACCCCCATCTAACATCGAGTTTAGTGTAGATGTGAGCGTTGCTAAGATCAGTGATAAGATCGGATATGAGAGGGAGTGGATATTGACTGCAGATGGTAACCACGTTGATTTTCCGATAGTCTTGAACAGGCCATAATTTCCCATCCTTCTTTTTGATGAAGAAGAAGGACGAAGCGTATGGAGACTTGGAGGGTCGTATATATCCCTTTTTTAGCTGTTCGTCAATCCATTCTCGTAATTTCTTGTCTTCTTCTTGAGTCATGGGGTATATTTTGCAATCAATTGCGTCAGCTGTTCCTGGTTTGAATTCGATAGCGTGGTCCCAGGGCCTGCTGGGTGGAAACCTGTCCAATGCTTCTTCACTGAAGAGGTGTTCAAACTCCCGATATTCGGGAGGCAACTCAGCTTTGGTGACATATTGTTGAGCTGTGATAGCGAGATCGGTGGTGGTAGCCCTGATCCGACATCCTTCTTCAAATTGCTGTCGTTGTTCGTCAGTGATGACACAGGAGTGCACCACCTCATAGTCGTTGTTTTCGACTGTAGTTGCAGCGACTACTGAGGTTGTTTTGATGCGGGGGTTGGTTGATCAAATGACAATGGGGAGCATGTCTTCGTGTATGGCGGCTTGTGACCATTTGATGTGGGGGTCGTATATGGCAAGCCAAGGGTATCCTAGCACAATATCTTCGTTCCCTATATCTGTGATGAGGAAGCAGATTTCCTTGTGAATTCCTTTAGTTTGGACATCGACATCAGTATAATGAGTGATACACCCCGATTTATTCTCGGTGTTGTTGATATTCCATATTTTCTTTGGGACGTCAAGTGGTTTGATTCCCAACCCCATCCTTTTTACAAAGGAGGGTCTCATGAAGCAATGAGTTGCTCCACTGTCGACTAATGCTCGTATGTCGGCCATTGTGTAACTGGTGCGGATCGATACTGGAACTCTCATAGAACGGTAGCGAGTCATGATTACACTGTTACAATTGACCGCCCTCACCCAGGCCAATGGGTTCAGGTGTCCTGAAAACCCTCCTTCTTCCACAATTGTTGGAGGATGATATCTTTTACATCATCCGATTCTCCTGCTACTCTGTTAAGCCAATCATTGGCACGCTGTTGAGGGGGTGCATCTTGAACCGCCCTGGTAGCGACTTCTGGTTCTTGTTGATGGTAGTCAGTATCGACATAGTGACTAGTTGATGCTTGAGGCTGGTAGCCTCCTCATGGCTGTCTGCAATCACGGGCCATGTGTCCGTCCTTTCCACAGTTGTAACAAGTGACTGGCCTTTGGTTGTTACACCCTCCTCCTCTTTGGAGGAATCCTCCTCTTGGTCAGTATGGGGGACGAGGAGCGAGTATATCTTCAGCTCCTGTAAGTCATCCTCAAATTCGATCTGTGGAGGTATCCATTGCGTTTGGGTCTCGGGGCAGATTTCTTGGTTGCCATGAACTTCTTGGCGGTCCCTGCCATTGTCGTTGCTGACGTGGTCGCCCTTGCCCTTGCCCTGGAGGAACCCCTTTGTTTAACACCGCCTTGAGGTGAAGGTATTGTTGTTGATGAGCGGTGGCTGCTTCTTTCCATTCGCGGTAATTATGGGGGTTGTCGAGGGTGTAGACTTTCTCATAAAGGTCTTTTGGTAGCCCGCTTGCGAACAGATCCAGCGTTTGGGGATCATCAAGTCTGTACTGAGCATGGCATATTAACTGTTCGAATTGGGTGCAATACTCATCTAGGTTGCCCCCGATCATTTTGACTCCTTTCTTAAGCTCGTATTGAGCTTGTTCTTGCTCCATTGTGTTTCGGAAGCGCTGCATGAAGCTGCGTGTGACTTCATTCCATAGTCCTTCACTAGTATGGGGTATTCCTGCTTGTATCTGGCCATTAAGCCAAGTGAGCATGGCCAGCACCCATTCGCTGACATTAATGCCTTTAATATATGATAAGAAGAGCAGGGCACGTTGGTATGGTGTAGCCATGATGCCTTCATCGGCATTCATCCCCCAATAGACATGCCATTGGGTAAGGAACGCCTCGACCTTGGCACGTTCTCCGTTGAATACTGTTGGTGCTTCGCCAGCTAATTTGTTACTTAGAGGGGGAATGATAGGTCCTGCACCTGGTAATCCTCCTCCCGGATGTCCTCCCCCTGGTGGTCCTCCTGGGAATCCTCCAGGGAACCCTCTGAATCCAGGTCCTCTTGGCGGGGGTCCTCCTCCTGGTAAGTCACCAGGAGGTCCACCTCCTCCACTGGGGGGATCGGCTACGTCTGGTCCAATGGCACGATGGATTGCTACATCGTCATCAGTCATTCAATGACCGGTATGAGGATTGATGGGAGCCAAATTAGCTCGGGATTCTTCTGTGATGCGTCTTTGTTCTTCTAGGGCTATTTGATCCCTTGCTTCGGTGGTGAGTTGTACCTGTTCTTGTGTAATAGTGGCAGTTGCCATTGCGACTGCTGGACTGTGAATGTGGATTACTTCTGGTTCGGGTTGGTGAATGGTTAGAGACTCAGTTTGTTGTATAATGTGATCGCCAATAGCCCCTAGGCTAGCTTCTTCTGCTGGTGTTGTTCCCCTGCTTGGTGACTGGCTTTCGGAGGCTTCTTCTCTGCTAATTCCCTCATCCGTGTGTTCTTGCACTTGTCCGTCAATAGGACCGTAATCTGCGCGGCTATTAAGTTCTCATGTGTCAATGTCGCAGTTATAGTTTCTTCCTGCTGGTCGTACAATGTCCCAGCGATGGTCTATGGGGTTCCAAGTAACCTCGACCCAACAGAGATGTTCGAAATTGAACTCAACGGGTCGAAAACGGTTAGGACTGTTGAACTCCACATGATATCCAGTGTCCTCTCCTCGTTCTCTCCACTGGGCTGCTCCTAAGAACCTTGTTGGTATGTTGCAATCTCCTCGTTGTTCAATGTGATAGGGATGGAAAGATGTCCACTGGTCTCTGGTCGAATACGCCATGATGATGATCTTGGTCTTAATGTTATGCTCCACCAGCATTAGTCTGACTTGGACTCTGAATAGGTGTAATCAACTTAGCGGGGACTAGGCGAATGGGGATCTCGTGTCAACCCAACGCAAGCTGAACAGGGGGCACACTGGCACATGCTGCAGCGAAAATGAAGAAGTACTATCCCTTGGTAGATAGCAGTGGATGCACACTTAGCCCAAGGCTAAGGCAGGCAAAGAATGAGTCAAGTGGTGGATTGAAGAAGACCAAGATGGGGACTCTTGGTCTTCAGAGACAACTACTTATACAGATACGTGTGGGCTTTAAAGCGCCGCTTGGAACAGAGGTAACCAGTAGCGTAACTAGCTCAAACCCTAGTACAGCTATCCTAGGAATGAGTCATACATGAGTCACAATCACATGTGAACTACTATGCTGACTGATGCGATGTAAGAGTCCATGACTAATACTAGTACCGGGCTGTAGTCATAACCGGCCATGAGTTGTTCACAGTGTGTAATTAGTCCATACCGTAACAAGAAGGGGTTCAGCAAGCGAGAAGGCCCATACAAGCAAGGCTCGTAGCACATAAGGTGACCAAAAGACAACTGTAAAGATTGTTCGGGAGTGAGTACAAGTGCAACCGTTGATGTTCGCTTGGGTGCCCTCGATTTAGATCTGCCCTGTGTCACGGACGCTCTATTTTTGCCCTATTTTTCTGTATTTTTACGGATTTATTTGGTAAAGATATGACACTCCAACGTTGAGTTCAAACATCCAAGTCCTTATCATTAGATATGATAAGATGGTTAGTCACGTGATGCCAACATGTGCACCTACAAGCACGTGACCCTGGGATAGTAACTTCCTTATTGGATGATACCCCTTTAGGTCACTTCCTCATTAGTATAGCAGTTTCTCATTGGACGATAAGCAGGGAACATTCTAGATAGTTCTAGACTACGTTGTCATAGGGTGGTGACTCATAGATAAGGACACGTCATGGTTCTGTCAGCGTTAATGACTGTGCATCAGTCAGCACAATAGATAACGCTATTATTAGACATGACGCGTCAGCGTCTGACTCATTACTATTACACTTACCTTTAGTAACAAGGTTCTATAGTAATTCGAACTCAGCCGCAGCACAGTATATAAACCCTCATGTAGCGTCCTGAGTGGAACCAACTTGTCCTCTTGGTTCTCCACTCAGGTGCGTATTATCCCTTGTATTCCCTTACTTCTCCAATGTCAACTTGTCCTCTTGGTTCTCCACTCAGCGTGCCACTGCGTGATCACCTGACCTTTGGTCTTGAATAAAGACCCCACGTGTGTCTACTCTCCGCAGTGATTGTACGTTCGGCGCGTGACTTGTCTCCGCGCTAGGCTTGGGTGTATACCAGTTCAGTTCACTTACCTTCACCTTGGTCTAGTTGTACGCGATAAGTCATACCGCTACACCCTGACGAAGTGTAACGCCGTCACAGCGTTAGCTCGACTTGAGCTCGGTAAGGCGACTTTAGTGACTTAGCTAATCACGCCCCAAGGCATATGGCACGAAGGCTTCTCCTAGATGTTCGAAGACACTAGTATAACTGCAGCACTCTATATCAAGATAGAGGCGAGGCGAAGATGCGAGAACAAAGAAGTGACGATTGAAGAAGACCAAGATGGTTCGTCTTGGTCTTCCGCAGCTACCTTAAATACAGAAAGAGCAGGCTTTCAAGCGCTGCTATGAGTCACAGTAATGTAGCATCCAACGTATCGTGTAAGTAGCGCAATCCTAGTACTACTACTACCTGTACTAGGGTCGAGTCATCCTACAACACCTAACTCCTATCATAAACCCCGAGTCTGTGACTAATTTACCTTACCGCCGTAGTCACAACTGGTACAGTAAGGGTCAATGCGCATAACCGTAACACGAAGCATCACAACAATCATGCGAGATATAAGTATAAGAACGATTGAAACTTGAGGAAAGTGGTAGTTTATTGGATGCCAGACCGAGCCTTACATACGTCGTGTATTTGTATGTAAGGGTGGTCGGTGTCGAAAATGCTAAGTCAAGAACCATGAGGCAAGGTGATGAAGGTAGGGAGAGTAAAACAAAATGGTCCAAGTCCTGTGGATATCAACGGAGAATGAAGATGGAAGCTTGGGGGGAAGACTATTGTAGTATCTGTTGTCCCTGGGACGGGCGGTGCTGTCGACATGTGCTGTACTGAAGCGAGTGTCAAGGCAAAAGCGGGAGGCAAGTATCAAAAGGGAGCAAAAGGAATGCAGACAAGTTGAAAGGAATGTGGGTGGCTGATGGTGAAGTACAATCAAAGAGACGTGGTTGGCATTGACAAGGCATACTGTGAGAAAGAACAACGGATAAGAATTTAAAGGGCAACAAAAAAAAATTGGGTGCACCTTTGTTCAAGGCAGAGCACAACTCTAGACCAATCACTGGCTGGGGGCACAGGCATGAATAATATTCCAGGGTTTTGAAAGAACCAATTGAAAGAAAGCTCGCAAGGCGGGGAATGGTAAGGGTACTGTTCCTCGGCGGGACTTTTGATGACGATGTGGACAAGGAGTCGACTGGAATTGGGTGGTTGATTGGCAGTGGCTACCGCTGTCGGAATTATTGAGCATTTTTGATGTGGAAAGGAATGACGAAAGGTGAGACGAGATGATGGGAAGAGAAATGGGAAGAGAAAAGAGCGGAAAAAATGAGGTGAGAAGGGTGATCTACAAGACACATGACATTCTGAAATCATGTGCTGAGCTGACAACTGAATTTGTAAGAGGAAAGACAACAGTTCACATGTAAAAGTAGCTAAGATAAGTCTCGATAAAGGTGTCTATCTGTAAATAGGTTTAGATAGAAGGTCTTGCACATCTCCAAAATGTTGCTACTCATCCATGATGCAGGAGCAACTCTACCAAACTTCAGGTATAAATGGATGCTCCGAAAAATGTTGATTACTGGTATGATACTGGCAGGTTTAGTACCGTCTGGAAGAAAACAGTGCGAGATCTTATGTAGCCCAGAGTTATGCTCAGGTTCCCAAGAAAATGACATAAACCACTCGACATATGCGAGGTGCTTGGGAATGCTCTGCCCAGATGGAAACAACTGCGCACACAGCCAATGGATAGCGATGGCTTATGTAATTGATACCCCCAACCGACGGTGAGATTCTTTAATAGTTCATACTCAGCCGGCGCCGGCCGATGGCGGAGATTCCGCCATAATTGATAGTCCAGCCGACGCCGGCTGGGTCGGAGATAATTGGAAATCCATGCGGATAGTTCCATGATAATGTAGGGTATCCAGAGATGCTCTTGAACTCAAATATTTGACTGGGTGAGCACTGTTTAGGTGTGTGGGATCATTGATCACCTGTTGAGATATGTACAGCAAATTGCATACATATCAGACAACTACAATTATATTGGACAAGTAATGAACATCTGATCGCAAGTCAATATATAATGATAGATGATCGGTGTTGGGGGAAATAGCTAATAACTAATAGTTCATACTCAGAATATACATGTCGGGAAATCCGCTGTAATGATAGTCCAACAGCATTGCCCAAAAGCGGACCTCCGCTTAATTCCTGTCACAGGCAAATGGATATATATGAGAGGGGATCGGGGGGTTCGAGAAAAGCCATTCATTTCATTTGCAAGAACCAAACACTTATGTCAATTGATATGTACTATAGGAGGAATACATGAATCAGGACAAGCAATCTCATTTCATCTTACAGTGCTTCAATGGAGCATCAGTAATCGGAGTAAGAGCCTTCACAGAGCTTCTGGAAAGTCCCTCCCATGCATGCATCTGGTATGATGCATATGCTTGATGCCCCTTTAATGAACCTTGTGCAGCAATGATCATGAGTTTCTTCCATGTCTCTGCTTTGGAATGGAAGTATGCTGGGATCCATTTAGCTTCATTATGGATGCTGTCTTGTTCCTCTGACCACCGCTCAAACTGTGCCCTTGCACGGAGCCAGTGAACCCTTTCAACTGTATGAATATATGAGCACATGAATATAGAATTCAATGGAGCACATACAATCATCCATCCATGTTCCATCATCTTCAGTGGTATTGCCAAAGCCCCAGATCCAGGATTGTTGTGTATTCCGCTGTCCTACTTGTTGTGATCCAAGGACCAATGTTGCTACACGGAGATCCTTTGAATGGAGCTTCGGGAGGTCCTGTGGAATGGGTGCAGCTTTGCGGAGCTTCCTATAGGCATCCCGTGCCATGCTATATATGCGTGCATGCTCACGGACATTAGTGTCAACACTGTGTATGGCATTCCAGGTGCGGGTCTTTGTCTGTTGTGTGTGAGCAGGTCGTACCTGAGTGCGGAACAGAGCGGATTTAAATCCAAGAGCGAGGTGGATTCCATGAATGGATTCACTAGCTTGAGCATGGCGTAGCTGTACCTCCTTTCCAGCAAGGGATTGGAAACCATGCCTAACACACCATTCCCATCCAAGGGAAGATGGGAGGAGGACCGGAAAGTCCTCAGGATTAGTTGCATCCATCCCAGATCCATCCAGTGCTTGCAGAGTAGGACGGATGGAGGCATGGGCTGAATGATCATCATCTGTATCTTCAGGATCTCCAAGATCATCCACATGGTCATATTCCTCATAGTCACCCAAAGGCACTATTGAGGAATCATCTGCAAGCGGCTGGTGGAGTAGGAAGGAATCTCCCTGGTGCTCAAATATGTCAATGAGCTTCTGAAGGCAACTCCGCTTGTTTTCAATGACTTGAGCCTCCTCAGTGTTGATCTTCAGACCATGTGCTCGGAGTTGATATCTGATAGCAAGCCTTTACAGAGTGGATGTTAACCAACAGTCAAATGGGTCATTGGATGGACTCACTGCAACTCCTGGATCTTTATCCCACATGCAATCCAAGATGTTTGACCATGAGCGGTAATATCTCTGCTCTCCTCCGAAATCAGCTGCTGCTGAATCTCTGCACGAGAGGGAGCTAATGATAGACATTAGTATAGAATACATAGGATTTGTCAGGTCACAATACCTTTGGATGTCACTGTATCATATATGTCCATTAAAGTGGGGTCTTCATGCCTGTTTGATTGAGCATGACTTTCTGCCTTAAGCCATCGTTTAGTCTTCTTCTTGAACCTTGCATTGAGAGTGTCTAATATCTCAGCACTGAGATCGATACCATTATCCATCCGTTTCCACCACTTCAGAAGTGATGGAACTGGAACATTATTATATTAGAATCAAATGGATTATAGATACGGATTAAATGGACCAATGCGGACCATCTTCTTCCAATTGGAATGGTTCATATGTGCATCCAATACCTCCTGGCGATGGGCAAGGGACATCCCACGGATGCTCCGTGAGATGTTATTGAGTGGTGCCCACAATGTCTCAATGATCTCTCCATCCACCTGCTTCGCTCCAGGGATATAGCTTGGGGAAAAGCGGGGTAAGCATGAATCTTGATGGCCATGGATATGAAAGAGGCCAATCCCAGTGCGAAGTTGCAATGAGCTAGACAGAGATAACTCCGGGCTCTTCTCCACCCTTTCCTTGAAGTGAACACCATATTGGCACATGATATCATACATGACCAAGGCCACAGGGATGTCCCCCATATTGTAGGAAAGGGCCTTGCAAAGGCTATAGTCCATATTGATTTGCCTGACATCAAACATACATCAATTATCAATTCCATACTTAGGGTGCTTAATGCGTCGGACATACCTCTCTCCCTTCTGGAAGTCAACTACAGATGTAGGGACAAAGAATCCATGACAGCATGCGGTTGCTCCGATGCCTGTAACATCAAGGTGTGGACGACTTGAATTGGCCTGTTCAATGGCCCTGTATGTGTTACATGTGCTGGGCTATGAGACTATAAGACAACAGTCACTGTCAATAGTATCTGACATACCTGGGAAATCTCTTGCCCACTATGCAGATGAGCCTTATATGAATTGGGATTTGCCATGAAGGCCATCCCCGCTGATAGCGGAACGTCCGTATCTCCTGTCCTACACCTCATGTGCTCTGCTGAGAAGTTGCCATCCATTATGAAGGTTCGGATGAGTTGATTCCTTCGAGCAAGTCAATACTGAGATATTTGACATGTTCTCAATGAATACATACGGCTTATCATTATATCTGGTCCTCCAATCATCTGGTAGATTGATGCCTGGCTGTGGACAGGCTGGACAGAATATGGCCATGGACCCTTCATTAGCGGATGTCCCTGTGTGCTGATGTCCCAAACCGCTTTCAATCCTATTCTTCAAGTCCCTCCATTGTCGGGATGCCCTCAAGAGCTGTTTGTAGAGGTTCTATATGTCTCCATCAATAAGATGTTATGCAGTATCAGGATAGCATTGATACTCACCGGGACATGGTCAGGGAACATCCGATTGGTGATGCTCTGAAGCTTAGAATAGTACTGTTGTGCAGTTGTCTTGCACTCCAGGTTGTCAGCCAAGAAGTCATCCAGAACTGAGAAGGTGAATGCAGTCTCAATCTGCTTGAAGGTTGAAGGAAATATTCCAGCTTGGAGTAGTTGCTCATCATTGGCACCAGCGTTGGGGCATATGCAGAAGAGTACATCCATATCAAAGACACCTGTTTGATTGACAACGGTGATCAGCGGGTTTCCTGACATTGTGGTCCGAGTGCGTCGTGTGTTTCCCTCAGAGGGATCCAACACATCCCCAGCAAAGTCAAACAATGTATCTGAAATCCCAGGCATATCTTCAAGAGTTTGTGACGAAGGCTGCGGACCTCCCGATGAATGAGCCTGCTCTTCCTCAACAGATACAAGTGATGCAGAACGAGTCTGACGGGACGTCCGCTTTCTGCGCTGTGTCCCATCTGACGCTTGGTGTCCCTATGGATATATGAGTATATGTGGGATTCATATATCTGATATGTTCATACCTCCACTGTAAGTGGACATGGCCTCCCATCATGACCAAAGCAGAGCTTAAATCCAATTGACATTAATGACATTGGTGCAAAGTGTGTGCCAGTCCAGCGGGACATCTGATGGAATGGGGATCGCATATGTGTTTAAAGGCAACATTCCTTGCAGAAGTACTTTCCTCCAATACAATCGGAGCACTTGATCTGCATTGAACTGGTACACATAGAGCAATTTGGAGCACTTGTCAGACCCTCCATCTCGAGCAACAGGTGGATGTATCTGCTCCGCATGTCTGTCCACTGGCTCATTGGTGTCTATGAATAATCAGAAGTCCGACAATGATCATAGGAGGTTTGTGGACATACACTTTGTTGGGGCTGGGATTCCTCTGCTTGAAAGTCTTGCAAATCAGGTTCATATGGCTCTATGTGGTGAAGGGTATGTGATTCCTCTATCCCATGTGGTGAGTCCCTGGATGACTGCGACTGTACTGTCTCCATAGTGGTCTCCACTCCAGTTTGAGACATTGAAGCTTGACCTGACTTCCCCTTCTTTAAGTGGAAAGGGACTTCCTTTACAGTGGTACGGAGTCCCCGCTTAGTCTTCCGTGTCTGGTTAACAACCTCAACAACATCTCCCATGGGAATGGTGAAGGTATTCTTTGGAGGCATTATGAATGGAAATGGATAGAATGAAGATGGTGTGAATGAAGGTCAATGGGTGACATGCATTACCTCCGTTCTTAAATATACCTGAGCATCCTCAATGATCTATACACCTGGTTGATCCACTAGTGGTGTTGTCCAACCTTCAAATCTGAAACCAGTCCCAATGTGAAACCCTACATGAGACAGTACGACCACAGTACAATAGTCTACATCAAGGGGAACCTTCTAATCAACTATCATTAGTATTTCCTAATTCCGACAACATCTCCGATGCATGATCCAACCCATCATCATGATACAGGCTATCTTCTGTTCCATGTGAAATATTGGAAACGTCAATCCCTTCTGCCTCACACAGTGCCCTTACCATGAGGGAGAAGTCGTTCACACTCCTGTGTATATTCTCTGAGTCGGAAATGATATCCATGTCCACCTTGAAAGGTAAGATGGATGGAATTGATTGGCAATGACAGGTACACACCTCATATTCATTGAGTGAGCTTTCCTGCTCCTCCAAAGGATGTTCCACATCTGCCTTGAAAGGTAAGATGGAATAGGAAGAATTGATGGTGACAGGTACATACCACACATTGATTGATTGAACTTGTTTCTTGCTCCTCAGAAACATGTTCCAGCAGGGGTTTCAGACTGATGGTTTCAACATCACCATCTGAGCCATACATGTCATCCTCATCAAATGATTGTGTATCAGAGGGTGAGTCGTCCACAGGATCGGAAAACATGGTGGGAGTGTGGAGAGGGGGGGAGCGGGAGATCCGCTTATGTTCATGAATGGTGCTGGTGTACTGGGAGGGCTTTGATGTGGATGATACAAGTTTGCCTTTGGATGTGTGAGACTGCATGATTGGTAGTAGAGCAATAGAGTAGCTAAACCTGAAGCAATATAAATACCATGGACATGTGAAACAGGTTTGGCCTTGCTGAAGATACATGAAACGCTGCCTGAGGATCTATGGTAATTGTTAGACTACACCTCAATATATGAAATGGCATGAATGTCGGACGGTCCGCTGTTTCAATGTCACATATAAATGGCGAAGGAATAATACTAGACATACAATACTCTAAACACATGCATATTTGATATGATCTATAGAAGGCATATGTGATACAACCTGCCAGCTTTACTACAGAGATATTCAGCCATGTATCCCGCCTTTGCAATGTGCCGACCACTTAATGGAGATGTATTTAGGGTGTGAGTCGGGTTTATTCCAGATGGTCCGATGTATTAAGTCGCATGCCACTCAGCTTTGCAGAATCCCACATATGGGAATCAAGTCATATGATGTACAACGTCACATGTTACAGATGGGTCACATGAAGCAAATGACAGATGGATCACATGAAACTGATTGCACACGTGTCACATGTACTGATTCATTCAAATGGGGAAGTCCGACTACGTGATTACAAATTGTCCTAAAACGCATATTCGATTATTTACTGTGTGGGGGGGATCTCTGGCGATGGCCTGCGTGATGCAGCACTCCCACCTGAACGCGCAACTTGAAGCATACGTTAGGTGTGCATGAAACAGCCAAGAAACACAAACTACTCACCTGATGGTTGGCGCAGCGGCCCACCCGCAGAGGAATGGTGTGAGGCCACGGAATGGCGAGAGGTGACAGATGCGGCCTTGGAGGCAGGGGCACTCCCACCCAATCGATCCACTTGAAACGCATGTCAGAGCGGGACATCCGGTATAAGAATAATACGTACCCATCACTTGGCGGGGCTCTGAAACGACGCTTGAAGTTTTCGATGATGCATTCGAACGCGCATCTGAAAGTTTGAGTAAAGATAAGGGGATTCCTGGCGAAGATGTGGCCTGGAGGCCAGGGGAATTAGTGGTACTGGAAGCGGGCTGTCCGATGCCGGGGATAGAGGAAGAGTCGACCCCCTGCTTCTCCAAGAGCACTCCCAGCATGAGGAGAGCGTCCTGCAACTTCTGGTTCGTTCGACGTCGTCCGCGACGGTTCTCCTCTATCGATGTGGCCTGGTTCTTCTTCAAATCACGTATTTCGTTGGACAGTTCGTCCACCCGTTGTGCAAGAGCTTCAATTTGCGCATCCACGAGAATGCCTAGATATTATAAGTGATATCTCTGGCACATTCGTGTTCGGAAATATACCGGACTTACTCAGGGTTTGTGTGCGTACGGACGAGGCGGATCGGGCGTCCCCCATCCAATGCGGCCTGATGCCCCAGGATGCAGGTGGACTGCAGGTCTTGTGTAGAGTCGCACAGGCGACGCAAGCGGACGTCAGGCGCTTCACATTGGCCTGTGGCTTGCACACCTTTGCTTTGCGAGTTATGCATGGGCCACACATATCCTGCAGCAAATATAGTAACCAATAAAACAATAGAATAAGTCCACAATGCTCACCAGACCTGTGGCCTCAACTGTACTGTCCTCTTCAAGACGTGGGCGCTGTTTAGCACGAGGAGGGGATGAAATAACCACCTCAACTTGCAACTTGCCGGACTTCCGAGGGGTTGTCTCCTCTGACTCCACAGTTGGTTCATCGGGGCTCGCCGGAGCAGGCCGCTTCTTGTTCCACAGGCCATACGGGTGCTTTGAGGCCTCAGATGGTGGTGGATCAGCTCGAGCCTTTCCCTTGTCGGGAAGCGTTGCACTTGCGAGGGATGACTCTGGTCTGGATGGAAGAGTTGAGCCATCCCCAGGATCATCTGTGGGATCATCCGCAGGATCGTCCGCAGGCTCATCCGCGGAGCCATCTGCAGGCTCATCCGCCGGGTCATCTGCTGGCTCATCCATAGCGACTTGGCACAAGTGAGCGATGGAACAAGTGGATGCAGGGGACATACCATCATCCACATATTCGTTGACAGGAGCCCACCACATCTTCTTTGGCTGAATACCCTCCAAATACTTGCTTAGATCGATAGATGAGTATGCTTCATGCCAGTCCGGACTTATTCTCTCTTGTTCTTCGCATAGAGATGCAATGTAATCGATGGTTACATTCTCCCAGTCTGGATCGCGGGACTCCCGCCTAGCGTTCCCCCACTCATATCCCATTACCTGGGCGACTGCATGAAGCCTGGGCTTCTTGGGGCGGTCTATATACCGTCTGAATATCGCACTAACTGTCTTCTATAACATGTATCAGTTTATTGCTCAGTATATTTATCGGACTGACTTACCAGCTCCACACTGACATGCTTGTTGAGCATGGCCAGTTGCTCAGCCGTCGTAGGGACCTCCGCAACGTGTCTAATTGCTGCCAGGCACTTAGCAGCTATCACAAGCATGACAGTTTCGTCCTTCGTCAATTCTGTGACAGCTTTCTTAGCCATTGCAAGTGATGTGGCGGGGCGGGATATACGGGGGAGATATGGGAGAGATATGCGCTCACAGAATAACCCCCAAAGAACCATGTCGGGCTCTATCGGACTTCCCACGACCCATGTCCGATGTCCGATCCCATGCTTCCAATCAAAGACAGATCACATGTACATATGCGTACACATCGAATCTGATTGGGACACGTTTGAAACAATAATATATTCACTGAACTAGGCCTCCTCACTTCTCAGAGCACAGCAACTATGTCCGATGCTCCCCGCTCTTCCCGGTCTCAGTCTTGCACATCTGAGCGATCCCAGCCCGCCCCAAGTAAGCCCCAGCCTCCTCCCATCAAGCCCAAGCCTGCTCCCATCAAGCCTCTGAATCGTGCTAAGTCCAAGTCAATGGGACCTCCGCCGGCCCCAAAAGCGGCTGTGGAAGATGATGGCTTTGACTTTCTGTCAAGCGTTCCATCTCCAGTCATTCCACTCCCTAAGGCGGTGGGTAACAAGGATGTACGCACCAAGGTATGGAATTACATCACTATATGCCTGATACATACTAACATCGTCCCCTACAGCCTGATGCGAAGAGGATGAAGGTCCGGGGTGCATCCCCACTCGACGACTTTATGGACCTCATCCCTGCATCTCAAAGGCTCGTGGGTCGCCCGCAGGGAGGTCCGGCGGGCTCCGCAGCTAAGGGGAAACCCTCTGCTGCTGTCGTTGACTTATCCCTAGTGGACTCGACGTCTGCAGAGACACAGGTATGTCTAAGTGTGCTTTATATCATATTCACACATTACCTCTATTCTAGGATTCGGATATCATGGATCTTGATGGTGCAGATCCTGAACAACTGCCCAACGTTACTAAGATGTCTGATAGAAAGGCGGGCGTTCCGAAAGCACGGGTACGTATTTATACATCTATTACACACATCCCACAGATCCTAAAGACATATGCATACAGCCCATTGCATCGGACAAGTCGCAGGACGTCCGCAGTGGGGTGACTCGCCCTGTAACTCGTAGTGCTGCGGAGCTCCCCACAAAGCCGTCTGTGTCCCCTGGGACATCCGCTCCCACCGGCACCATGCATCTGATGGGTATCACCATCCCCGCCACCACAAAGCCCCAAGACCTTGGCGAATTGGATGCCAGGACAGCTGCGCTCAAGATTCGGCTTGCACAACTGTGGGAAACAGTCACCAAGCTTAGGGCTAATTTGAAAGACATAAATGATGAGCTTCACAAGGTAGTTCTTGAGATTGAACAGACTGCGGCCGCCCTCAGGTGATCCGCACTATTGCGTAGCCCATGTATTGTGTCATATGTAGCTGTCGATCATATGGAACATATAGCGGATATAGTTGGTCGGATTTCCGCTTCTCCCGATTCCTGTACCATGTTATATGTAAATGTCAATTGAATGGGCTGTATGGCGGATATACATAGCAGGACGTCCGCTTCGCCCGATACATGTACTATGACCATTATATCATCACATATGTCCACTCTGATATCAAATCCTCAAGTGCTCCTTTCTGCCCCATCTGTTGTCTCCACATGTCCATACATGTTTCACATATGTCTCATCTTCAGGTGCAGAGGTCCACTATTAGAACATTGTAATACCAAGTCATGCCATGGCTATTACATGTCGGGACATCCTCTTGCACAATATGAGACCCCACATTGCTCAAACAGTTTCATTGTATTGGTACTTGATGTCGGACCATTCCCGACCATCATCCGATTCTCTATTGTATCACAGGAACATATTTAATGACTGGCCATCACGATGAGATGTTCATATCCATCCACTTAAGCGTCACACCTAGTACATTTGTCCATCGTCTCAATCACCATACCTTGTCCATCTATCCATCCTCATCTCATCCATTATGCAGAATGAATACCTCAATGATTCTGATGGTAGCGGAGATCCCTCAAGCTTACAGAGCTATGGGGAGCAATCTGTGAACACAGGATTCTCTATTACCCCTTGAGATGGAGACATTCTACTAGAATATCTCGATAAGTTCCAAGAGGCTGATACTCATGATCGCACTAGGATTGTTGAGAAGGCTATGGGAGAGCTGTATCATCTCCGCCCTGCTAATACACCCTTTGACAAGAAGGATGCAAGAAAGGCATGTTTCACTATGAATATCGGACCATCCTTCTCATTTCCCGTCCCAGAAAATCCACAAGTGGTTTTATAACCACTATGTCCACCCCAAGCGTCAATACATCAAGTTTACTCGTAAATGGTCCGCCAGGAACGCATTCTATCACCTGAACCGTGATGAGGTCTTAAGGCTTGCAAAGGAGACCTCTGGGACAGAACCGGGAAGTCCTGCATTCATAGGGGCCCTTCAGGATGCAACCACTGCTCTATGGAATGAACTGTCTATTGAGGATCAAGAGGAGTATCAAGAGTCTGCTAGGGAGTGGTCAGAGAAGACACCACCAAAGAACATTCAATCAAGGTATGCACATATCCAAATCACCTGTTCATTGATTCCTCATATACCTCCTATGTAGGATGGCATCCTCTCTGCGTGAGCGGATCATCCAGGACTTCCAAAGTCAGCTTTATAAGACATGCGGAATCCACTCCATTGTCCTAACCGCATATGAGGGTGAAGACAACGACCTCAAGATAGGCTTGTAAGCAATCAAATACATATCCCTTGGTCATGTCCGCTGAGCGTCGGTTCATCCGATCTTAGCAATGATGTCAACAGTATATTGCAGGATGGAAAGGACTTTCGGAAGTTCTGTCCAGACTGGAAGAGTGCTGCCCTCTGGCAGCAATGGGCTCAATTTGGGATGCAGTGCTTTGCCAAAGGTATGTTATGCCCATCATCTTGTCTCAAGTGATTACATCTAATAAATGTATGCCTCAGATACTGTGAAGGAACGTCCGAAAAGGGACCCCTCAAAGACCATCACCACCCCAATCCCCCTTGTGTTCAATGCAGATGGATTCCCGGAGCTCCCGACAGTTGTTTCCCATGATGGATATAAAGCTAAGGTCGTTCAAACATTGCTGAGGGACTATTGCACTGCACATATCCGTGAGTCATTCTTCAATTCATGTGCTGCAGTATGTCACATATGTGAATAAGGATATGTCACTGGAATCGAGAACCAGACCATTCCATGGGGTTCATTGTCAAGTGATCCATCTGCCTGGATAGATGAGGAATGTATTCCATATGATTTTGAGTGGAAGGATCCATCCAAGATCCAGATTGATGAGGTCTTTCGCCTTCTAGACCATTGGAGGGATAGGCAAGACCAAGGTATTGATCCCCTGATGTGGGTTCCAACATGCCCACTCTTCAATGATACGAAGCAGCCTACAATACATAAGCGGAACATCCGACGTGCTCGACCCAAGCAATCAGATGGATCTGACGAAGAGTCCTTTGACCTTCACTATAATGAGGACTCTAATCCTCAGGGTGACAAGACTGATGACTCTTTGGATGAATCATCTGTCCATGATGAGCCATCTGACCATTCATGGGCTGCGGAATCTCCTCCACTTCATGGGTCTCAGGAAGAAACTGATCCTGGTGAGTATGGCTGCTATCATGGTGTTTTTCATTTATTCATGATATATGTTTAGGGAATGACGGAACACCCGACTCTCCAGGATATAAATCTTCAAATATCAATAGATCATCATCATCAGGTTTGTACCTCGTCCATATCCCATCACAGCTACCCAGATATACTAGCATCCCAACTTTCAGATATAGCAGGTCCATCAGATACACACCATGTGCAGGAAATGAAGGAACTCAATACTAGCCCACTTATAGAGAAAAGGAAACGATTTATCAAGGTGTCAGAGAAGATCAAGTGAGTACTTTCAATGCAATAGTTTCCCAGCCATTAATCCCGCTTTTCTAATCATTCTCCAGGAATATGGACACTGGCAGGGGTGCAGCAAAAGTTCATCCTAGCTATCTAGCCAGGTAGTCTATATGTACATTTCCATACTGGAATATCTGCACATGCTTTCCACTTACTACTTAATATTCTCCTGTACTAATCTATCATTTGTTGACCAGTAGTATGTGCATATGAGCTTCGGGATATCCGCACTTCCACAACCATATTCAAGTCCTGTAAATACCTGCAATGTCTATAGAGATCTTACGGGGTTAAACCACCAATTGAAAGATTGGGGACCCATTTATATCTCTACACATCCAATTAGGAAGTCCTGTCGTATATCCTTATGAGGTCCCTATCCTGTATTCACCTTATTTACTCCCCTGTATTTCCTTTCACCGACACCCACTAGCCTGCATTTGTATGTATTCACAAGCGGGAACTCTGCTCTAGCTCACTGTGCCTTGACTCTGTCTGTTGTCTCTGACACTTATAAGCAGTCACCACATACTTGTGATCAAATATTCCGTTCTGCTCATTTTATTGAATATAGATGACCTCTGGATACTCCACATAGACTAGTAGCCTCTATGACCTCAATGCATTTCCATTGTATTTATGAAGTCCATTGGAGATCCCCGACTATTTCCGACCCACCTATCGTCAGTTACACTATCAATTATCAGAGATGTCATGATTGGTATATTCTTATTAGATAACCTCTGAATAGACTACATAGTAGCCTCTATGATCTCTGTTCATTTATATTTTGCTTATGATGACCCTCAGAGATCCCCGACTATCTCCGACCCACCTGTTGTCAATTAGACTATCAATTATAGCGGGTGTCCCGATTGGTATATTATTATTAGATATTCTCCCTAATATGCATAGACTATCAATTGACAGTCACCTGTGATCAGACACTCCTTATATATTCTGTTTCACTTGTATTCATTTGATGTGCTTGCACATATCTGAGTGGATGGTCTTATATGCCTGAGTCTTGCTCCTTTGATTGATTACACATCACCTTTGGATACTACACATATAATAGCCACCTCTAAGCCTTTCTATTCTGTGTTCGAGTAACTCATCAATCCCCAACTATTCCCGACTATCTCCAACCCAGCCAATGTCGGTTGGAGTATCAATTATGGCGGAATCTCCGCCGTCGGCCAGCGCCGGCTGAGTATGAACTATTAAAGAATCTCACCGTCGGTTGGGGGTATCAATTACATAAGCCACTGCTGATCATTATGTGGCGCACATTCAGATTCTGGAAGCGAAAATACCACGCGCACCTGTCCAATACACTGATCCTTCACTCCTGCCTCAACTCCAGTACCACTGTTGATGAGTACTATATTGTGTCGGGCAGGAATGAGCTGGTCCTTTTTGTTCTGTCGTTCAGGGTGGCAGTGAATGATATCAGCAGTGACGAGTTTGCCAGTCCAAGGATCTTCTCAAAGGTATTTGATATTGTGCCACACTGGAAAGCGACAGATTGAGAGATGGACGTCATTTGCCTCATCTTCCAGATGGGAATAAGTGAGCCCTGTATGCATCAGTCCAGCGACATATCGCCCAATAGCTGCGCAAAAGTGGATTGCACCATAACTTTCTTCTAATCGGTCAATTGGAGCAGAGGCGACCGTTGGATGAATTGCCATCTTCAAAATACGACGATTGTCAAGTCCTGGAGGGACCCAATTGACAGACTTTGGTGCAGGGCACCCATCAAGTCACCACTGAATATACTTGGTATGACGAGCCATCTTCTCCTTCCGCTCTAGCCATAGTGCCATTTGAGGGAACTTGTCCTTGTGATTGGTTGCAGCATAGGCGTCCTTCGCGAGGTCGATGTGCAACCGTTCGGTATACTCAGTATTGAAGTTGTCAGTGGTCCCAAAAAGTTTTATCGAACAGCAGTAATGTTTTGCGAAGTGGAGCTTGGGTATGTTGAAGTTGTCCCGAATGCCGAGGGAGATGAAGATGTGCTTGTTGTCGTGAAATGATTGGAGCGCTGCATCCATCTTCTGTAATGTTTCGGTTGTGTGAACTGGGTATTGTGCGAGATAAAGAAAGTCCAACAATTTGTGTAACGCGCGCACAAGGGCACCACTATCTAGTCTATCTGGAAGTGGAATGTCGAGTACCAAAGCCAGGAGAAAGCGACAAATCTGACCATGCTTGGTACTGGAAACATGAGAGAGACTGCTAATACCCTTCAAGAACAATTGGGTGTTGTGATTTGGTGGGAGATGATGGCAGCGAGCATCAATTTCAGCAGCCCCAAAGATCTCTGTTGTCCAATGGATCATGTGCTTCATTACTCCCTGATATAGTTGGTGAAGGATGTCTGGTGTGATTGAGCGATAAATGTGGGCGTATGGGAGATCCTTCCAAAATGGCTCTGTAACAGGCTTGACACCAAGCTCTTTGCATGACTCGAAAAAGGCCGCCGGATCGTCATCAAAGTTGTGGAGCACGTCGAGGAGAGTGTGCAAGTCACGCCAGCCAGTAGGGATCTCTGGACCTGTGTCTCCAAGTTTGTCGCATGGCTCGGGGCACTGAGCACATTCACCAGTCTTCATACAGGTGACGAGTACCTGCTCGGGATAATCCCCGATGAAGCAGGCGAATATTGGGTGACAGCGCCGACTAATGCTGTCTGCACTGGCCATTGTGACGCCATTCCTGCCAGGTTTGATGATTGGCGAAACAATTTCTGACAAACAAGTGTGGTAAAGGTTGATAAGGCAGCATTGGCGAGAGGCCTTACTGGTGATGTGGGGAAGTTGAGATGTTGGAAGGTAGGCAATGAGAACATATGCACGTGACGAAGGACGGCAACGGATCTCTTTTGGAATGTTGCCGATTGTCATGTACAGTGGATAGGCAGACTTATTCCGGAATAAAGTGATTTGAGTCTTGTCACTTGAGAGAATAATAGGAATGATTGTTTTTCTGGCACCCGCATCTCGGTCTAACGCTTTCTGTTCAAGCTGATGTGTTAGTTAGATTATATAGAATTGAACGCGTGACTTACTTGTGTGGACCACCACCATTCTCTGGTGTGCATGTCGTGGTACATCCTCAGGTTGCAATTCTCGTCGACATAGTGGCGTTCGGGGGCATAGACAAGGTAGGGGGAAAACTCTGGATCGCGGTACAATGCCCGCACGCATTCCATGATGTCTCAGAAGTAGACATCGAAAACCTCACCTCCCAACTCTACTCCCATTCGCTTAAAACTAGGCCGCCCAGGAAGTTGTGTGTCAATGATCCTGTTAAGTTCCATGCTATTTTTAAACAACAAGCTGAGTTTATTGACCACCTATAGCGTGACAGTCAAATTGAGAACATGCAACCCAGAAAAGAATCATACCCTATCAATGCCCACCAAGTCTGTGAACGCCGATGAACTTGGTCCTCACATCTTCGCCCACTGAGCAATCTCCCAATCTGTACGGGACTTGAATGGCACGTAGGGATTCATTTGATCCCCCAAGGATTCAAGATAACATTCCTGGTCTGTGAGAGCTGCCTTTTCTGAGACGGGGCACACAGGTTGGCCAGCAGTATCAGGGTAGCTGACAACATGTGGACCGACCCGAAGATGTCTTTCTGTATGGGGGTCGCAGGTGTCGATTGGAGGAGTGGTTGCACAGTGTTGACACTGACCTGAGTCGTCCACAACTGGCTCATCCATGGGTGGCTCATTGGCATTCTCGCGCTCCAGTTCGAGCTCGCTTTCTATCTCTGCATTGAATTCGTCAGTCTCCAACTCCCCACGTAGTTCTTCATCCATGTCATCATCCAAATCCATGCCGGGGACCTTATTGGGCAATTGAAGTTGTCCATGAATGGATCTATGGGAATCGTGAGGGATGCCGTTTGAGTCGCACTGAAACAAAAAGTCAGACTTTGAACCGAACATAAACAAAAAGAGCACACCCTATCATCGCTGTATCCGGTCCAGTTGTTATAATCACCGAAGTCCAAAGCAAGACTGAAGTACTCTCCAGCGTGGTTCACAACAAGCCCTTCCTGTTCACCAAGGGATTCTCCTGGGGTTGCTAACTTGTTGTCGGATAGAAGCTCACAGTCTAGTTCAGCAAGATATTCACAACAACGAGGATCAGGACTTTTTTGAAGATGTAAGCGGAGATATTTTGCTGAAACCTTCATCTGGCACGCTTTGCATCGGTAACAAGACATAGGGAAAGATGGTCATGTTGGTTGAGAAAGAGATGTAGGAGTTATGGACAGAATTGGCGTAACATGGGAGTCGCCAGGGTACAGGTACAGTAAAGGTACAGTAAGTTAGTACGGGTTTGGAAAAACACTGTGAGAAAACCAACTTGGACGTCAAATTCTAGTAAAATTTTCTGAAACTTTTTACACTCTTTTACATTTTTTACCACGGAAAGACAGGTTCCCAGTCCCGGTCCACTTGCAATTGTACTCGTGCAACGCCACGCCCTTACTCACACGTTTACACGTTTGGCATCAACCCGGTTCCTTACCCATCTAGTCCCCATTGTGGCCTGCTCCGTTCTTTCTGCTCTGTAGCTGTCGCCTCTGCTTCATAGCTGTCTCCACCCATGGCGCTTAGGTTCCTGCGGCTCCCTGGCAGCACTCATGGCCTTACCTCGCCTCATTCCATCTACCCTTCCCAATTGGTGCATACGCGGTTTTTCCCTGTCATCGCCTGTCATTCATACCCAGTCCTACAAAGCTGCCCCTGATACACGTGTCCACAGGACTCAAAGCAGCACAGTTCTTGGTCACAATGCATGCAACTCGTACCCATGCAACACCACGCCCATACTCATTCACAGGCTTACATGTTCATGGCCAGGGTTTGGTGTCAGCCCTGGCTCTCTACCCATCTGGTCGCTCCATTCTTTTTGTAACCATTCGTGTGTTCTATTTCGTACACTTCCATCCATGGCACCCAGGTTCCTACCTTCCTAGCAGTGCCCCTCGCCTCGCCTCGTTCCACAAAACCGTTACTGATACACATGTCCACAGGACTCAAACAGGCTACAAGGTGGCAGGCGCGCAGGCGGCATCTGCAACTCAACCACTGAGAACCAACAATCCCTGTTCCAGACTGCACTTGCCAATGGCATCGACGGTGTGTTCAGCTCGATGCTTAACTGGCCCTACAGCTGATGCGTTCAGACTTTGGTGTTTTCACTCCTCCTACTTCCAATTCGACCATTGGCGACACAAAGGGCAAAGAAGTCATCTAATGCACCAAGAAGGGTCATGGTAGCCAGTTGATCCCTGAAGGGACGGTATCACGGGTGTCTCAGCCCTCAATAACAACAACCTCAATAACAACAACTATTCCATGCAGATGTGTCACCATTATGAGTCAAGTTTTGTGTGCTGGTTTGGAACCGAATACAGCAGTCATAGATTTGTTAGGCGGCCTTGGGCCCTTCTCTCGAGGATCTATTCAACTTTTGTAACCGGAAGTTTTCCCTCCTTACTGGTCAACTTTGTGAGGCCTTAGGTTAATCTATTATTGAACGCTGTTAATGGCTGGATCAGATATCCTTGCATCAAGTACATCCATCCTCGCAACTTCATTCACTGTGACATCAAACCCGATAACTCCCTGGTGGGTACTGGCAAGCATGGCAACCAGGTTAAGGCACCATTGATTCCGGTCCCACAAAGAAGTACAGGGATCAATCGATCAAGACTCATCTCCATGCCCCTTACTGTGAGAACAAGAATCAAACCAGAACTGTTCACTATACCCGCTTTGGTGGTGAGACACGTTCGCTTCTTGGTTAGATTTCCTATCTCAAGTACTAATCATGCCTTCAGGTTCGTTGATTGTACATGCCCTACACTCCCCATATCCCTTCTGGGTCTATCGGTCATACCTTCCAGAGCTCCACATTATACACAGATCTCGTTTCTGTCTCCACTCAATCCCATCCGGCGCATCAACTTCCACCCCCACCTGAGTGAAGGCGGTCGCGCTCTGGGAAGAGCATTCTTGCTGTCGCATTCACTGTCACGTTCTCTGCGTAGACGGATACATTTGATGCCCCATGTGCCAGTGATGTGTATGGTGGTTGCGAGTTCGTGGCGTAATAGAGTGGGTATCAGAGACCCATAGAGATAACAGACGCTCGTTACTATCAATTTGCATACTGTGCATTGGTTCAATGGCTATATTTTTGTACCATACTCACACACGCTCTTGACGTGTTAACCGTCGCAACTGTCAAGCCTTAGGTGCCTTAGACGGGACTGAATAAGTGAGCAAGGCTGAGTCCATGCGGTGATTCCAATCACTTCACATTGCCCTTGGCCTAACTGTCAACTAAGTACCATCTCTACCCTTGTTTCCTACCACTTTTTCTTTGTCTTTGTCATCTTTGTGAGTTTCTTTGAAGCTACCCACTGGTGCCACATAATGATCAGCGGTGGCTTATGTAATTGATACCCCCAACCGACGGTGAGATTCTTTAATAGTTCATACTCAGCCGGCGCTGGCCGACGGCGGAGATTCCGCCATAATTGATACTCCAACCGACATTGGCTGGGTTGGAGATAGTCGGGAATAGTTGGGGATTGATGAGTTACTCGAACACAGAATAGAAAGGCTTAGAGGTGGCTATTATATGTGTAGTATCCAAAGGTGATGTGTAATCAATCAAAGGAGCAAGACTCAGGCATATAAGACCATCCACTCAGATATGTGCAAGCACATCAAATGAATACAAGTGAAACAGAATATATAAGGAGTGTCTGATCACAGGTGACTGTCAATTGATAGTCTATGCATATTAGGGAGAATATCTAATAATAATATACCAATCGGGACACCCGCTATAATTGATAGTCTAATTGACAACAGGTGGGTCGGAGATAGTCGGGGATCTCTGAGGGTCATCATAAGCAAAATATAAATGAACAGAGATCATAGAGGCTACTATGTAGTCTATTCAGAGGTTATCTAATAAGAATATACCAATCATGACATCTCTGATAATTGATAGTGTAACTGACGATAGGTGGGTCGGAAATAGTCGGGGATCTCCAATGGACTTCATAAATACAATGGAAATGCATTGAGGTCATAGAGGCTACTAGTCTATGTGGAGTATCCAGAGGTCATCTATATTCAATAAAATGAGCAGAACGGAATATTTGATCACAAGTATGTGGTGACTGCTTATAAGTGTCAGAGACAACAGACAGAGTCAAGGCACAGTGAGCTAGAGCAGAGTTCCCGCTTGTGAATACATACAAATGCAGGCTAGTGGGTGTCGGTGAAAGGAAATACAGGGGAGTAAATAAGGTGAATACAGGATAGGGACCTCATAAGGATATACGACAGGACTTCCTAATTGGATGTGTAGAGATATAAATGGGTCCCCAATCTTTCAATTGGTGGTTTAACCCCGTAAGATCTCTATAGACATTGCAGGTATTTACAGGACTTGAATATGGTTGTGGAAGTGCGGATATCCCGAAGCTCATATGCACATACTACTGGTCAACAAATGATAGATTAGTACAGGAGAATATTAAGTAGTAAGT
Organism: Lactarius indigo; assembly: GCA_025766275.1. NCBI lineage: Eukaryota > Fungi > Basidiomycota > Agaricomycetes > Russulales > Russulaceae > Lactarius > Lactarius indigo. The sequence goes on along the minus strand of JAFKAC010000002.1, from coordinate 1,923,762 downwards.
GGAAAGCATGTGCAGATATTCCAGTATGGAAATGTACATATAGACTACCTGGCTAGATAGCTAGGATGAACTTTTGCTGCACCCCTGCCAGTGTCCATATTCCTGGAGAATGATTAGAAAAGCGGGATTAATGGCTGGGAAACTATTGCATTGAAAGTACTCACTTGATCTTCTCTGACACCTTGATAAATCGTTTCCTTTTCTCTATAAGTGGGCTAGTATTGAGTTCCTTCATTTCCTGCACATGGTGTGTATCTGATGGACCTGCTATATCTGAAAGTTGGGATGCTAGTATATCTGGGTAGCTGTGATGGGATATGGACGAGGTACAAACCTGATGATGATGATCTATTGATATTTGAAGATTTATATCCTGGAGAGTCGGGTGTTCCGTCATTCCCTAAACATATATCATGAATAAATGAAAAACACCATGATAGCAGCCATACTCACCAGGATCAGTTTCTTCCTGAGACCCATGAAGTGGAGGAGATTCCGCAGCCCATGAATGGTCAGATGGCTCATCATGGACAGATGATTCATCCAAAGAGTCATCAGTCTTGTCACCCTGAGGATTAGAGTCCTCATTATAGTGAAGGTCAAAGGACTCTTCGTCAGATCCATCTGATTGCTTGGGTCGAGCACGTCGGATGTTCCGCTTATGTATTGTAGGCTGCTTCGTATCATTGAAGAGTGGGCATGTTGGAACCCACATCAGGGGATCAATACCTTGGTCTTGCCTATCCCTCCAATGGTCTAGAAGGCGAAAGACCTCATCAATCTGGATCTTGGATGGATCCTTCCACTCAAAATCATATGGAATACATTCCTCATCTATCCAGGCAGATGGATCACTTGACAATGAACCCCATGGAATGGTCTGGTTCTCGATTCCAGTGACATATCCTTATTCACATATGTGACATACTGCAGCACATGAATTGAAGAATGACTCACGGATATGTGCAGTGCAATAGTCCCTCAGCAATGTTTGAACGACCTTAGCTTTATATCCATCATGGGAAACAACTGTCGGGAGCTCCGGGAATCCATCTGCATTGAACACAAGGGGGATTGGGGTGGTGATGGTCTTTGAGGGGTCCCTTTTCGGACGTTCCTTCACAGTATCTGAGGCATACATTTATTAGATGTAATCACTTGAGACAAGATGATGGGCATAACATACCTTTGGCAAAGCACTGCATCCCAAATTGAGCCCATTGCTGCCAGAGGGCAGCACTCTTCCAGTCTGGACAGAACTTCCGAAAGTCCTTTCCATCCTGCAATATACTGTTGACATCATTGCTAAGATCGGATGAACCGACGCTCAGCGGACATGACCAAGGGATATGTATTTGATTGCTTACAAGCCTATCTTGAGGTCGTTGTCTTCACCCTCATATGCGGTTAGGACAATGGAGTGGATTCCGCATGTCTTATAAAGCTGACTTTGGAAGTCCTGGATGATCCGCTCACGCAGAGAGGATGCCATCCTACATAGGAGGTATATGAGGAATCAATGAACAGGTGATTTGGATATGTGCATACCTTGATTGAATGTTCTTTGGTGGTGTCTTCTCTGACCACTCCCTAGCAGACTCTTGATACTCCTCTTGATCCTCAATAGACAGTTCATTCCATAGAGCAGTGGTTGCATCCTGAAGGGCCCCTATGAATGCAGGACTTCCCGGTTCTGTCCCAGAGGTCTCCTTTGCAAGCCTTAAGACCTCATCACGGTTCAGGTGATAGAATGCGTTCCTGGCGGACCATTTACGAGTAAACTTGATGTATTGACGCTTGGGGTGGACATAGTGGTTATAAAACCACTTGTGGATTTTCTGGGACGGGAAATGAGAAGGATGGTCCGATATTCATAGTGAAACATGCCTTTCTTGCATCCTTCTTGTCAAAGGGTGTATTAGCAGGGCGGAGATGATACAGCTCTCCCATAGCCTTCTCAACAATCCTAGTGCGATCATGAGTATCAGCCTCTTGGAACTTATCGAGATATTCTAGTAGAATGTCTCCATCTCAAGGGGTAATAGAGAATCCTGTGTTCACAGATTGCTCCCCATAGCTCTGTAAGCTTGAGGGATCTCCGCTACCATCAGAATCATTGAGGTATTCATTCTGCATAATGGATGAGATGAGGATGGATAGATGGACAAGGTATGGTGATTGAGACGATGGACAAATGTACTAGGTGTGACGCTTAAGTGGATGGATATGAACATCTCATCGTGATGGCCAGTCATTAAATATGTTCCTGTGATACAATAGAGAATCGGATGATGGTCGGGAATGGTCCGACATCAAGTACCAATACAATGAAACTGTTTGAGCAATGTGGGGTCTCATATTGTGCAAGAGGATGTCCCGACATGTAATAGCCATGGCATGACTTGGTATTACAATGTTCTAATAGTGGACCTCTGCACCTGAAGATGAGACATATGTGAAACATGTATGGACATGTGGAGACAACAGATGGGGCAGAAAGGAGCACTTGAGGATTTGATATCAGAGTGGACATATGTGATGATATAATGGTCATAGTACATGTATCGGGCGAAGCGGACGTCCTGCTATGTATATCCGCCATACAGCCCATTCAATTGACATTTACATATAACATGGTACAGGAATCGGGAGAAGCGGAAATCCGACCAACTATATCCGCTATATGTTCCATATGATCGACAGCTACATATGACACAATACATGGGCTACGCAATAGTGCGGATCACCTGAGGGCGGCCGCAGTCTGTTCAATCTCAAGAACTACCTTGTGAAGCTCATCATTTATGTCTTTCAAATTAGCCCTAAGCTTGGTGACTGTTTCCCACAGTTGTGCAAGCCGAATCTTGAGCGCAGCTGTCCTGGCATCCAATTCGCCAAGGTCTTGGGGCTTTGTGGTGGCGGGGATGGTGATACCCATCAGATGCATGGTGCCGGTGGGAGCGGATGTCCCAGGGGACACAGACGGCTTTGTGGGGAGCTCCGCAGCACTACGAGTTACAGGGCGAGTCACCCCACTGCGGACGTCCTGCGACTTGTCCGATGCAATGGGCTGTATGCATATGTCTTTAGGATCTGTGGGATGTGTGTAATAGATGTATAAATACGTACCCGTGCTTTCGGAACGCCCGCCTTTCTATCAGACATCTTAGTAACGTTGGGCAGTTGTTCAGGATCTGCACCATCAAGATCCATGATATCCGAATCCTAGAATAGAGGTAATGTGTGAATATGATATAAAGCACACTTAGACATACCTGTGTCTCTGCAGACGTCGAGTCCACTAGGGATAAGTCAACGACAGCAGCAGAGGGTTTCCCCTTAGCTGCGGAGCCCGCCGGACCTCCCTGCGGGCGACCCACGAGCCTTTGAGATGCAGGGATGAGGTCCATAAAGTCGTCGAGTGGGGATGCACCCCGGACCTTCATCCTCTTCGCATCAGGCTGTAGGGGACGATGTTAGTATGTATCAGGCATATAGTGATGTAATTCCATACCTTGGTGCGTACATCCTTGTTACCCACCGCCTTAGGGAGTGGAATGACTGGAGATGGAACGCTTGACAGAAAGTCAAAGCCATCATCTTCCACAGCCGCTTTTGGGGCCGGCGGAGGTCCCATTGACTTGGACTTAGCACGATTCAGAGGCTTGATGGGAGCAGGCTTGGGCTTGATGGGAGGAGGCTGGGGCTTACTTGGGGCGGGCTGGGATCGCTCAGATGTGCAAGACTGAGACCGGGAAGAGCGGGGAGCATCGGACATAGTTGCTGTGCTCTGAGAAGTGAGGAGGCCTAGTTCAGTGAATATATTATTGTTTCAAACGTGTCCCAATCAGATTCGATGTGTACGCATATGTACATGTGATCTGTCTTTGATTGGAAGCATGGGATCGGACATCGGACATGGGTCGTGGGAAGTCCGATAGAGCCCGACATGGTTCTTTGGGGGTTATTCTGTGAGCGCATATCTCTCCCATATCTCCCCCGTATATCCCGCCCCGCCACATCACTTGCAATGGCTAAGAAAGCTGTCACAGAATTGACGAAGGACGAAACTGTCATGCTTGTGATAGCTGCTAAGTGCCTGGCAGCAATTAGACACGTTGCGGAGGTCCCTACGACGGCTGAGCAACTGGCCATGCTCAACAAGCATGTCAGTGTGGAGCTGGTAAGTCAGTCCGATAAATATACTGAGCAATAAACTGATACATGTTATAGAAGACAGTTAGTGCGATATTCAGACGGTATATAGACCGCCCCAAGAAGCCCAGGCTTCATGCAGTCGCCCAGGTAATGGGATATGAGTGGGGGAACGCTAGGCGGGAGTCCCGCGATCCAGACTGGGAGAATGTAACCATCGATTACATTGCATCTCTATGCGAAGAACAAGAGAGAATAAGTCCGGACTGGCATGAAGCATACTCATCTATCGATCTAAGCAAGTATTTGGAGGGTATTCAGCCAAAGAAGATGTGGTGGGCTCCTGTCAACGAATATGTGGATGATGGTATGTCCCCTGCATCCACTTGTTCCATCGCTCACTTGTGCCAAGTCGCTATGGATGAGCCAGCAGATGACCCGGCGGATGAGCCTGCAGATGGCTCCGCGGATGAGCCTGCGGACGATCCTGCGGATGATCCCACAGATGATCCTGGGGATGGCTCAACTCTTCCATCCAGACCAGAGTCATCCCTCGCAAGTGCAACGCTTCCCGACAAGGGAAAGGCTCGAGCTGATCCACCACCATCTGAGGCCTCAAAGCACCCGTATGGCCTGTGGAACAAGAAGCGGCCTGCTCCGGCGAGCCCCGATGAACCAACTGTGGAGTCAGAGGAGACAACCCCTCGGAAGTCCGGCAAGTTGCAAGTTGAGGTGGTTATTTCATCCCCTCCTCGTGCTAAACAGCGCCCACGTCTTGAAGAGGACAGTACAGTTGAGGCCACAGGTCTGGTGAGCATTGTGGACTTATTCTATTGTTTTATTGGTTACTATATTTGCTGCAGGATATGTGTGGCCCATGCATAACTCGCAAAGCAAAGGTGTGCAAGCCACAGGCCAATGTGAAGCGCCTGACGTCCGCTTGCGTCGCCTGTGCGACTCTACACAAGACCTGCAGTCCACCTGCATCCTGGGGCATCAGGCCGCATTGGATGGGGGACGCCCGATCCGCCTCGTCCGTACGCACACAAACCCTGAGTAAGTCCGGTATATTTCCGAACACGAATGTGCCAGAGATATCACTTATAATATCTAGGCATTCTCGTGGATGCGCAAATTGAAGCTCTTGCACAACGGGTGGACGAACTGTCCAACGAAATACGTGATTTGAAGAAGAACCAGGCCACATCGATAGAGGAGAACCGTCGCGGACGACGTCGAACGAACCAGAAGTTGCAGGACGCTCTCCTCATGCTGGGAGTGCTCTTGGAGAAGCAGGGGGTCGACTCTTCCTCTATCCCCGGCATCGGACAGCCCGCTTCCAGTACCACTAATTCCCCTGGCCTCCAGGCCACATCTTCGCCAGGAATCCCCTTATCTTTACTCAAACTTTCAGATGCGCGTTCGAATGCATCATCGAAAACTTCAAGCGTCGTTTCAGAGCCCCGCCAAGTGATGGGTACGTATTATTCTTATACCGGATGTCCCGCTCTGACATGCGTTTCAAGTGGATCGATTGGGTGGGAGTGCCCCTGCCTCCAAGGCCGCATCTGTCACCTCTCGCCATTCCGTGGCCTCACACCATTCCTCTGCGGGTGGGCCGCTGCGCCAACCATCAGGTGAGTAGTTTGTGTTTCTTGGCTGTTTCATGCACACCTAACGTATGCTTCAAGTTGCGCGTTCAGGTGGGAGTGCTGCATCACGCAGGCCATCGCCAGAGATCCCCCCCACACAGTAAATAATCGAATATGCGTTTTAGGACAATTTGTAATCACGTAGTCGGACTTCCCCATTTGAATGAATCAGTACATGTGACACGTGTGCAATCAGTTTCATGTGATCCATCTGTCATTTGCTTCATGTGACCCATCTGTAACATGTGACGTTGTACATCATATGACTTGATTCCCATATGTGGGATTCTGCAAAGCTGAGTGGCATGCGACTTAATACATCGGACCATCTGGAATAAACCCGACTCACACCCTAAATACATCTCCATTAAGTGGTCGGCACATTGCAAAGGCGGGATACATGGCTGAATATCTCTGTAGTAAAGCTGGCAGGTTGTATCACATATGCCTTCTATAGATCATATCAAATATGCATGTGTTTAGAGTATTGTATGTCTAGTATTATTCCTTCGCCATTTATATGTGACATTGAAACAGCGGACCGTCCGACATTCATGCCATTTCATATATTGAGGTGTAGTCTAACAATTACCATAGATCCTCAGGCAGCGTTTCATGTATCTTCAGCAAGGCCAAACCTGTTTCACATGTCCATGGTATTTATATTGCTTCAGGTTTAGCTACTCTATTGCTCTACTACCAATCATGCAGTCTCACACATCCAAAGGCAAACTTGTATCATCCACATCAAAGCCCTCCCAGTACACCAGCACCATTCATGAACATAAGCGGATCTCCCGCTCCCCCCCTCTCCACACTCCCACCATGTTTTCCGATCCTGTGGACGACTCACCCTCTGATACACAATCATTTGATGAGGATGACATGTATGGCTCAGATGGTGATGTTGAAACCATCAGTCTGAAACCCCTGCTGGAACATGTTTCTGAGGAGCAAGAAACAAGTTCAATCAATCAATGTGTGGTATGTACCTGTCACCATCAATTCTTCCTATTCCATCTTACCTTTCAAGGCAGATGTGGAACATCCTTTGGAGGAGCAGGAAAGCTCACTCAATGAATATGAGGTGTGTACCTGTCATTGCCAATCAATTCCATCCATCTTACCTTTCAAGGTGGACATGGATATCATTTCCGACTCAGAGAATATACACAGGAGTGTGAACGACTTCTCCCTCATGGTAAGGGCACTGTGTGAGGCAGAAGGGATTGACGTTTCCAATATTTCACATGGAACAGAAGATAGCCTGTATCATGATGATGGGTTGGATCATGCATCGGAGATGTTGTCGGAATTAGGAAATACTAATGATAGTTGATTAGAAGGTTCCCCTTGATGTAGACTATTGTACTGTGGTCGTACTGTCTCATGTAGGGTTTCACATTGGGACTGGTTTCAGATTTGAAGGTTGGACAACACCACTAGTGGATCAACCAGGTGTATAGATCATTGAGGATGCTCAGGTATATTTAAGAACGGAGGTAATGCATGTCACCCATTGACCTTCATTCACACCATCTTCATTCTATCCATTTCCATTCATAATGCCTCCAAAGAATACCTTCACCATTCCCATGGGAGATGTTGTTGAGGTTGTTAACCAGACACGGAAGACTAAGCGGGGACTCCGTACCACTGTAAAGGAAGTCCCTTTCCACTTAAAGAAGGGGAAGTCAGGTCAAGCTTCAATGTCTCAAACTGGAGTGGAGACCACTATGGAGACAGTACAGTCGCAGTCATCCAGGGACTCACCACATGGGATAGAGGAATCACATACCCTTCACCACATAGAGCCATATGAACCTGATTTGCAAGACTTTCAAGCAGAGGAATCCCAGCCCCAACAAAGTGTATGTCCACAAACCTCCTATGATCATTGTCGGACTTCTGATTATTCATAGACACCAATGAGCCAGTGGACAGACATGCGGAGCAGATACATCCACCTGTTGCTCGAGATGGAGGGTCTGACAAGTGCTCCAAATTGCTCTATGTGTACCAGTTCAATGCAGATCAAGTGCTCCGATTGTATTGGAGGAAAGTACTTCTGCAAGGAATGTTGCCTTTAAACACATATGCGATCCCCATTCCATCAGATGTCCCGCTGGACTGGCACACACTTTGCACCAATGTCATTAATGTCAATTGGATTTAAGCTCTGCTTTGGTCATGATGGGAGGCCATGTCCACTTACAGTGGAGGTATGAACATATCAGATATATGAATCCCACATATACTCATATATCCATAGGGACACCAAGCGTCAGATGGGACACAGCGCAGAAAGCGGACGTCCCGTCAGACTCGTTCTGCATCACTTGTATCTGTTGAGGAAGAGCAGGCTCATTCATCGGGAGGTCCGCAGCCTTCGTCACAAACTCTTGAAGATATGCCTGGGATTTCAGATACATTGTTTGACTTTGCTGGGGATGTGTTGGATCCCTCTGAGGGAAACACACGACGCACTCGGACCACAATGTCAGGAAACCCGCTGATCACCGTTGTCAATCAAACAGGTGTCTTTGATATGGATGTACTCTTCTGCATATGCCCCAACGCTGGTGCCAATGATGAGCAACTACTCCAAGCTGGAATATTTCCTTCAACCTTCAAGCAGATTGAGACTGCATTCACCTTCTCAGTTCTGGATGACTTCTTGGCTGACAACCTGGAGTGCAAGACAACTGCACAACAGTACTATTCTAAGCTTCAGAGCATCACCAATCGGATGTTCCCTGACCATGTCCCGGTGAGTATCAATGCTATCCTGATACTGCATAACATCTTATTGATGGAGACATATAGAACCTCTACAAACAGCTCTTGAGGGCATCCCGACAATGGAGGGACTTGAAGAATAGGATTGAAAGCGGTTTGGGACATCAGCACACAGGGACATCCGCTAATGAAGGGTCCATGGCCATATTCTGTCCAGCCTGTCCACAGCCAGGCATCAATCTACCAGATGATTGGAGGACCAGATATAATGATAAGCCGTATGTATTCATTGAGAACATGTCAAATATCTCAGTATTGACTTGCTCGAAGGAATCAACTCATCCGAACCTTCATAATGGATGGCAACTTCTCAGCAGAGCACATGAGGTGTAGGACAGGAGATACGGACGTTCCGCTATCAGCGGGGATGGCCTTCATGGCAAATCCCAATTCATATAAGGCTCATCTGCATAGTGGGCAAGAGATTTCCCAGGTATGTCAGATACTATTGACAGTGACTGTTGTCTTATAGTCTCATAGCCCAGCACATGTAACACATACAGGGCCATTGAACAGGCCAATTCAAGTCGTCCACACCTTGATGTTACAGGCATCGGAGCAACCGCATGCTGTCATGGATTCTTTGTCCCTACATCTGTAGTTGACTTCCAGAAGGGAGAGAGGTATGTCCGACGCATTAAGCACCCTAAGTATGGAATTGATAATTGATGTATGTTTGATGTCAGGCAAATCAATATGGACTATAGCCTTTGCAAGGCCCTTTCCTACAATATGGGGGACATCCCTGTGGCCTTGGTCATGTATGATATCATGTGCCAATATGGTGTTCACTTCAAGGAAAGGGTGGAGAAGAGCCCGGAGTTATCTCTGTCTAGCTCATTGCAACTTCGCACTGGGATTGGCCTCTTTCATATCCATGGCCATCAAGATTCATGCTTACCCCGCTTTTCCCCAAGCTATATCCCTGGAGCGAAGCAGGTGGATGGAGAGATCATTGAGACATTGTGGGCACCACTCAATAACATCTCACGGAGCATCCGTGGGATGTCCCTTGCCCATCGCCAGGAGGTATTGGATGCACATATGAACCATTCCAATTGGAAGAAGATGGTCCGCATTGGTCCATTTAATCCGTATCTATAATCCATTTGATTCTAATATAATAATGTTCCAGTTCCATCACTTCTGAAGTGGTGGAAACGGATGGATAATGGTATCGATCTCAGTGCTGAGATATTAGACACTCTCAATGCAAGGTTCAAGAAGAAGACTAAACGATGGCTTAAGGCAGAAAGTCATGCTCAATCAAACAGGCATGAAGACCCCACTTTAATGGACATATATGATACAGTGACATCCAAAGGTATTGTGACCTGACAAATCCTATGTATTCTATACTAATGTCTATCATTAGCTCCCTCTCGTGCAGAGATTCAGCAGCAGCTGATTTCGGAGGAGAGCAGAGATATTACCGCTCATGGTCAAACATCTTGGATTGCATGTGGGATAAAGATCCAGGAGTTGCAGTGAGTCCATCCAATGACCCATTTGACTGTTGGTTAACATCCACTCTGTAAAGGCTTGCTATCAGATATCAACTCCGAGCACATGGTCTGAAGATCAACACTGAGGAGGCTCAAGTCATTGAAAACAAGCGGAGTTGCCTTCAGAAGCTCATTGACATATTTGAGCACCAGGGAGATTCCTTCCTACTCCACCAGCCGCTTGCAGATGATTCCTCAATAGTGCCTTTGGGTGACTATGAGGAATATGACCATGTGGATGATCTTGGAGATCCTGAAGATACAGATGATGATCATTCAGCCCATGCCTCCATCCGTCCTACTCTGCAAGCACTGGATGGATCTGGGATGGATGCAACTAATCCTGAGGACTTTCCGGTCCTCCTCCCATCTTCCCTTGGATGGGAATGGTGTGTTAGGCATGGTTTCCAATCCCTTGCTGGAAAGGAGGTACAGCTACGCCATGCTCAAGCTAGTGAATCCATTCATGGAATCCACCTCGCTCTTGGATTTAAATCCGCTCTGTTCCGCACTCAGGTACGACCTGCTCACACACAACAGACAAAGACCCGCACCTGGAATGCCATACACAGTGTTGACACTAATGTCCGTGAGCATGCACGCATATATAGCATGGCACGGGATGCCTATAGGAAGCTCCGCAAAGCTGCACCCATTCCACAGGACCTCCCGAAGCTCCATTCAAAGGATCTCCGTGTAGCAACATTGGTCCTTGGATCACAACAAGTAGGACAGCGGAATACACAACAATCCTGGATCTGGGGCTTTGGCAATACCACTGAAGATGATGGAACATGGATGGATGATTGTATGTGCTCCATTGAATTCTATATTCATGTGCTCATATATTCATACAGTTGAAAGGGTTCACTGGCTCCGTGCAAGGGCACAGTTTGAGCGGTGGTCAGAGGAACAAGACAGCATCCATAATGAAGCTAAATGGATCCCAGCATACTTCCATTCCAAAGCAGAGACATGGAAGAAACTCATGATCATTGCTGCACAAGGTTCATTAAAGGGGCATCAAGCATATGCATCATACCAGATGCATGCATGGGAGGGACTTTCCAGAAGCTCTGTGAAGGCTCTTACTCCGATTACTGATGCTCCATTGAAGCACTGTAAGATGAAATGAGATTGCTTGTCCTGATTCATGTATTCCTCCTATAGTACATATCAATTGACATAAGTGTTTGGTTCTTGCAAATGAAATGAATGGCTTTTCTCGAACCCCCCGATCCCCTCTCATATATATCCATTTGCCTGTGACAGGAATTAAGCGGAGGTCCGCTTTTGGGCAATGCTGTTGGACTATCATTACAGCGGATTTCCCGACATGTATATTCTGAGTATGAACTATTAGTTATTAGCTATTTCCCCCAACACCGATCATCTATCATTATATATTGACTTGCGATCAGATGTTCATTACTTGTCCAATATAATTGTAGTTGTCTGATATGTATGCAATTTGCTGTACATATCTCAACAGGTGATCAATGATCCCACACACCTAAACAGTGCTCACCCAGTCAAATATTTGAGTTCAAGAGCATCTCTGGATACCCTACATTATCATGGAACTATCCGCATGGATTTCCAATTATCTCCGACCCAGCCGGCGTTGGCTGGACTATCAATTATGGCGGAATCTCCGCCATCGGCCGGCACCGGCTGAGTATGAACTATTAAAGAATCTCACCGTCGGTTGGGGGTATCAATTACATAAGCCATCGCTATCCATTGGCTGCTGGTGCAGCCTATCCATCTAGGTACTTGTTGCCTTCCTGGTTTTGACTACGAGTATGCTGACAATATCATGAATACAAGCATGCCCAAACTACTGACACTTACCCCACGAGCTATGTGTGCACAAGCGTTGGCTCTCAAGAAGCAAGAGGATGCCCTCACCGCAAAAAAGCTTGAAGAGGAGATGGCTGCCAGTGGTGGGTGGTAGTTGTGAGCGTGAGACTGCCTTTGTTATTTTTGATGCCAAGCAATGTCTACAGGTGGATGCCTCAAAAAGAAACAGGCCATAAAAAACACAGGCACGTACTTATTCTGTGATGCAGAAGGCTAATCCGAGTCAATTGCAGTGGTTCTTTTAGTTTGGAAGAAGAAGGACGTACAGGATGACGGACCTGCACCCAGCCACAAGTGAACTCAGTCCAATCCGGATGAGAAAAATGCCATGAAGAAGAAGAAAGGTATGTGCGACTTCAACAATCATCTGTTTGGTGTGCAGGAACTGAATAATATTTGCGCATCTACGCTTGACGAAAGGTGTTACCACCAAACCCAAACCATCGGCTGTAAAGGGAGATAAATGTAGGTCGACACTGCTCACATATTAGCTATACATTGAGCAGATCCCTCGCAGAAAAGTCGAAGTACTTACCTCTGGATGATCAAGCCTTCAATTCAGACGAAGAGGAGCCCCAGGCCATTGTGGCACCCTCAGTGTCTAAGACTGTCACGGCCGACACCATACCTGACAAAGCGAAAGGCGCTGTCCTGCCTGTGAAAGTAAGTTGAAAGAACAAGCCAACTGAAGACACCAAGGAAGAAGACAATGAAGAAGACACCGAGGAGGAGCCTGAGGTGGAAAACGTGTCTGAATGCCAGCCAGGGGAGGACACAGATGACTATGAGGATGTCAATCAGGAGCAGAGAGAGTTCGAAGTGGGTTTATTTCACGACGTTCTGCTACCATGTAATCGCTGATGCACGTTGATCAGCAACCAAAGTGGAAGACTTCTGCATTGAGTTCACGCGCCCCCACAAACTTGGAAGATGACGACACCGATGGTGACACCACCTTCTACCCTCCGACTCCGAGTCTTGCTCCAACAGATATTGACACGAACCTTGCACCAGTGCACCAGAAGGACGATTCGGGTGATGATACTGAGATTGACAAAAGCAAGGTAAGAAACCATGCTCCGGATAGGCTCCTCATTGAAGCACCCACCAATTCAACCAGAAAACAACTACTACTGGTGGTTGCTCGAAGCTTTCTACTCGTCAGGAGCGTGCTCAGAAAGCAGATGTACCTCATTTGTACATGGGTCTTTCACTACACGGACACTGCTGATGCAAGTCTAACACACTAGCGCCCGAATTGGCGCAAGGCGGCATCTGCTGCAAAGTTGAAGAAGGTGCGTTCTATGTTTACGAGTTGGTTCAGCAGTTTGAACACTTATATTTCATTAGCTCACGAATATTTCTGTCACAGATAACAACCATTCAAGTGACGAAGAGAGTTCCACCCAGTTACCCACCCCCACGCCTGGACAGAAGTACCCTGGCCTCAAAGCTTATCCACAACGTGTGCAGCATGTCCTTTACCGTGGCTTCGGTCGCATGCAGGAATATGCCATGCTTGTTTCGGCATTCCCCCCGTCTGACAAAATTGACATGGCTATTTGTTCTGTTCTTCGTGACAGTGCCCGAGATGTGAAAGATGAAGAAATCGCCAGCCTCATTAAGAAGACCGCGGACTATGGTAATACGCTTGGCCACCTGGTAAGTTATGACTACATCTATAACTGACTTGACTAACGCAACTCTGTAAATGTTGAAGGTCAAACAACAACTTGGGAATTTTCGTACTGATATCCACGATGCCGCAGGATATGAGGCAACGCTCGCCTATGGCTTATCAGCGTCTGACTGGGACCCAATGGACTCTACTGTTAAGGACCTACTGAAGGGTGATACCTTCATCTTCAATGTCGACAAGGTGAGTCATGATTCAGTAAGTCATTCGTAACTGACCTTTCTTCCAGAGTCAGGTGCTTACAAATGAGCCGTATCTCCACCCCACTATTGTCAAAACTGTGGCGTGGTTCTTTAAGGATGCGGTGTCAGTTGGTAATTGCTTGCTCAACAACAGCAGCCTCACTTCCAGCCTCCCTGATGATCCGGTGAAGTCCAAAGAACTTGAGATCCCAGCCCCCATGCTTGCGTGTACTGTCACACTGGTAAGTGGTACGTTACATTGTGCTGCCATAATAACATGGTTTTTGTAGGTGCACGCTGAGCTGGTACTCTGGAAGACTGGCCCACGCAACAAGAAACCAAAGTTCAATGCCGACAAACATGTTGGCATCTACGACAGTCACATGACGATCATCAACACACTTGCTGCGTCCCCAAGAAAGTATCACTGCCTTATGGCCTCACTCCTCAAGAAAGCTATGTAAGTTGAACCGCTTGCTCGTGAAAGTTGTCTGACGTCAATTCCTGCGGAGATGAAAATAAAGGAGCCAAATCAACAAACGAAAGGGATGTGATGGTGGTGCTGGATTTTGCTAACATGGCTGAGGACTAGATCTTAGATTAGATAGTCCCCTGACAAGTTGTTCAGTTTGCTTCAGTGTCTAATAAGTCTAATAATAATATGGGAAATAAATTGTTTACACGGAAATACTTTGCAAATTGTGACAAACTTTTGGAAGATATTTGAAAATATTTGGAAATATTTGCCCAACAGCGAACGAAAAAATATAACATATCTTGAAACATATTCTAATATCTGTCGATTTATGTCAAATTATGTCAATAATTGTCAATATTTTACTGGAAATTTGGAGGGAGGTTTTTATCTCACCCATCTTAACAACTTTTGAAACTCGGAAAAATCGTTAAATTTAAATACATTCTCGACAGATCCTACCATATTTCTGAGATTTGTTAAAATCTTAGGATACCGTTTTTCCTAATGATGCTAAACTTTATTCATGTGGTCTTCTCTGGCAATGGCATGGAAAAGTTTGGCAGGTTCAAGCTAAGGGGTGTCTGTGCACAGTTTATTGAGGCCCTCAACCTATATTGCTTAGTGGCTAAAAGCTGGGGGGTTGTTTCCACAAATGACCTCCACTGGGCAATTCACGGCATCCTAGAGGCCTTGCTCAAGCCTATAGGTCTTGGCACTAGGCCTGTTGATTGCCCCACAGATCAGATGGTATTTTTATGGGCCTTTCTATCCAGCAATCGGTACAGGATCTTAAAGGATATCTCCAGCCTTATTTCAGGCTGCAAGTTTGGATTTCAATGCATCCAAATTCATGCGGCTCGCGTCCAGTCACAAAAAAAAAACAAGGGCTCTCCATTTTATAACAGCACCCCAGGCTCTGAAGGCAGCAGTGAAAGCAGAGAAGAGGAGGGCCTGGAGGCCCTGCCACCTCAAGAGGGGGGGCAGCACCATGATGCAGCTGCTGACCTGTCTGAAGTAGACCTAGAGGCCCTCCTTGAAAAGGCAAAGCAGATTGGTGTAAAGGGTGGGTGGTGTGGGTCAATTCAAGGAACTTTATGCCTCATATGTGACCTATATAGATATTATGGACCTGGATGTGCCATCCAAAGTTCCAAACAGCAACAACACATAGCCCTATGGAAAAGTGACTGATGCACTCATTCTTTAGTCTGTACCCATGCCTATAGCCTTGAGGCGGACCCCCCCTCACGGCGAGACAGGATTTTGACAGAGAGCCACAGTGGCTTTCAATTAACCTGCAGGATTTAGAGTCAACCCCTTATGGGTGTGCTGCTCAGATCTGGTACACAATATTGCCATATACATGCAAGGATGGCACTGCCACGCATCTCAACATAAGCAGAGATGGCCAGACAGCATCCTACTCCAAAGACGGGGTAGCCTGGCAAAGCATCAACTATGGCATGTGGTCCACCCTCATCCTCAAGGCTATGTCTATGATCAAAGAGGAGGTGGACCGTCAAATGCCAAGCAGCATGGCAGCTTCTGAGGTAAAAAGCCAGCTGTGTTATGATGACCTATCTAGGGTGGCACCTCACAAACAAGAAGCAAACAAGGCCCACATGGGACTAATGGCAGACACATTCCGTCAGAAAATGGCATCTCCTGATGAGAGCAAGCACCACCTCTTCAAGGGCAGCACCCCTGATGATAGTATGCTTGAAGGCTACGTTATGAGAGACCAGAAGATCAAAGGGCTACTGTGCACCCTACTTACTAGCTGCAGTGCAGTACCTATGCACCCATGGCAGTTTGGCTCAATTGCCTTTGACTCCTGCCATGAAGCTGAGCAAAACGTGTGGGTTGTTGAAGGGTGCTTTGTCATTGGGAAGCCAAGGGCAAAGCAGCTTGATGCCACACTTGCAGCCACTGTTTTCTGGCTTCCTCAAGGCATCACCTCAAGCTTAATTGCCCTCCTTTACTATCAGCAACCCTTCATCTCCTCTCTCCTGGTGAGGAAAGTTGGCCACAACCCCCTTTATGCATCACATGTCTGGGCGCTACCATCAATAAGGCCCTGCAGCACATACCCCATGGTCTGGAATGGCCAGGACATCAGCCAGAGGGTTAGGAGCCTGACTGAGCAACTCATTGGCTCACCAGTTGACCCACCATTAGCCCACCAGTCATCCCAAGGTCTCCTAAGGGAGAAGGTCCCTGTGCTGTGTGAGGTCTTCCAGTCCTGCCATAACCTGCACCTTGAAGAGGGCAGCTATGCAAATCAGCCATGCCTGGAGGCATACGCTGCTCAGTATGGCTTGGTGAGGCTGGCACACACAGCCAACCTGCCAGTACATCGCGTATCAGCATGTCTAGCCATATGCCACATCTGGCAGTCTATGCATGGGATAAGGCCAGCCGATCCAACATGGCAGTCAATGGTTGCTGGCTCCTACATCTTTCCAACAACCGCCCACGATGCCTTGGCCTATATAGGAGCACAGAGCCTTAGGATGGCACTGAGCACAGGCCTGCCGTGCATTTTTGACCAAGATAGCCTCACTGAAGGCGCCATCCTTCTGGCAAACACTGATTTATTGGCACATGATAAGGCACATCAGTGGGCGCTTTTGAGAAAGGGTGAAGGCCTTACCCCTAAACAGGTTGATGCTGGCATCAGTCGCAGAGGAGCAGCAGCTGGCCATTGCCTTTTGAAAACAATCCACACTGTCCTTTTTGGTGAAGGTGGACTGCGCTATGGACAGACCCCACCCATTGGTGGGGTTCTACGCAGTGACTTAGCAAAGGCTGGGGCAATGGTAGGCTGTAATAAAAGTGGCAGCTATGCAGAGCTGACAGCCGCTGGCATAGATCCTTTATACAGGAGCCAGGAGAGATGCTCTGCTGCTATTTGGGGATGCCCTGAAGGATGGGAGTTACTTGGGTATCTACATGTCACTCCTCAAGAGGTGGGGGACAGATGAAGTTCCATGGGTAGCTGTTAGCACTGCTATCTTTGACATCTGCCCCACAGCAGGCTCAAAGGTAGCTCTGGAAACTGTACAGCTGCTGGGCATTGGGTTTTAGCAGGGGTGAACTGGGCAGTGCCCTGTACTCCGGGTGCTGTTAGGTGGCTAGTGGAGGCACCAGGGCTGTGTGGATAGGTCAGAAAATGAGCGCATCTGCATATGAGTGGGTGGGGGTGGAGGGCTGCCTTCTGCTAGCAAATGTCAGACGTGTGCCTGGCTGTGTAGTGGCACTGATTCCAGTAGCTAGATAGCTGCATGGGTGCACATATTTGAAGCTAAGTGGCAAAAAGACTGCAGCACGACAGCCTCTTGTACCCTACCTCTACTCCTCACAAACGCCTGGGAGAAGCCCCAAGTGCCTGCTGGCAGCCATGGGATAAACAAGGGCACTTTATTTGCCACTTGTCTGAACAGTACAGGCTGCACGGTTGACATTGCACCTTGATATAGACATATAGACAATAAGAACTACAGGCAGCACCTCACCTCAGACTTACCCATGCCTGCACGCATGCACTCACTGCCAGTACAGGCAGGTGTAGCAGGCACCAGTGGGTTTGAAGAGAAGCCGCTCCCACCTGCCAGTGGCATGTGCATACACACCTCTTGGCACCTCTATTAACAGTGCGAGCAAACTGGGCTTCTAGCTGCCACTGCGTGGTAGCTTAGGCAGGAAAAGCTGCACACAGAAGTGCACTTGGGTCAAAAAGCAACTGGATGCTGGGCCACAGTGGTGCTTCTGCAGGTCACTGCTGGGGAAGCCCCTGTGGACAATGCCAGAATTGTGAGGAATTGGGCTTCAGCAGCATGAGCGTCTCCAACAGCATGCAGATGAGCAGGTGCTGGTAAACTTGAGGGTGGGAAGCCCGCTGCTGCTTGTGCTGGATCGCGGTGGGGCTGCAGCATAGGTTCACTGGACAGATGCAAGGTGGTTAAGGGAGGGGGGAATCAGCTGGGAAAATGGTGAGCTTGTTGCTTGTTGCTTGTCCTAGGATTGATGGGGCAGGTTCCAGATGAGCTCACTGTGGCACCAGGGTTGGCACCACCTGCTTGCCCTCTCTGCCCCATGCCAGCAAGGTAGGGTGGGAGGGGGTGCAGGGAAGGCAGGCGCGGCACCAGGGTCAGCACCAGCCGCTTGCCCTTCCCATCTCCAGGCCAGTAAAGCGGGGTGATCTTCTCACCTGTCCCAAATGGCACATGCCCCAGCAGTGTTGTGCCGGTCAGCGACTAGTTGTGACAGTCAGGACGACCGTCAGACCATGGGGGTCAGCGACCGCAAACGACCACAACTATTCCCACGCCCACCTAAGTCACTGACACAGCTGACATAATAGGTGCTGCACATGCAGCAAGTCGTCCAGACAAGTCGCAAAACCTCGCATACAATGTGTAGTGTAAATAATTGAGTTAGACATGATGAAGTACACTATCAAGGGCTTGATCAATCTTGACATTAAGGTCTTCCTCTCCTTGTGCGTCCAAGTCAAGGAGCTCATAGAGCTCTAGCTCGTCATCCAGACTCTGAGATGTGCTATGTTCATTGGTAGGAATCCAGGCCCGATTTTTGAAATCAAAAAGGTTGGAAATCTTGATTGAGATGCCCTCTGAGTCATGCATCTGTTCGCCCTCATTGTCGTCATCTCTGCTTGCCTGTCTACCAAATGAATCAGTTATTTCATTGAACTTGTTAGCGACCCCACTGGCACCAGACAACTGCTGTAGTTCTGTGTCAATAGCTGTCATGTCATCCATTTCCATTTCATTGGGAGGTGGAGGTGGAGTGGTGGACTCAGAGGGGGGCTGAGGATCGGCCTGAGGTACTGGGAGTTCTTCAGCTTCTGCCGGAGGACCATTAGATCTTCCAAAGAAGCGTTTCATACATTCTTTGGTGTCTTTTTTGCGCAAGTGCTCGTCCCATATGTGCATCTTCAGTTCAGCAAGAGAGGTGAGCGTCTTGATCCCAAGACGATTTCTGAGCTTCGTGAGGGTATTGCCAAACACGCTGAATAATCACTCGCACAAGGCAGAGTTTGGGCAAATGGATAGGAGGTGTTGTGCGAGTTTGATGAGCAGTTGTGGGGAGGGTCCAGTGATCAGGCTGATTCCTGTGTAAAATCTAATAGGATCAGGGGACACACCCGCAATCTGTGTCTCCGCTTCAAGGGCAGAAATGTATTGTGCCATCTGCTCAAATATTCCTCTGCCCGAAAAATAGTCTTCAATGTTGCGCAATAAGTCCCTGAGGTTTTGTTCCAGCACCACTGTGGTCTCTGTGACAGAGAAGAAATGTCGATATAAACATTTCATAAGTGCGAGAATGCCAGCGTGAGTTAGGAAGGGGACACTGGGGTTAAACACAGTTTCCTTGACAAACAGGTTTAAAAGGATGGTGGTGATAAATACATCTTGATCGGCTCTAGCCCACCACTTCTCGATGCTGTCAAGTATAGCTGTACACCCAGGAATATTTGCGGGGTCCTTGGCCTTGTTGTCTTCGTAATATATTGAAAGTGACCCAAATGTAAGCAGGATCTGATCCAGACGACAGAATGCCGCTTGGGCGATGTTTGCAGCTCTCGCAAGAGGTTCGAGATGTGTCTTAAGGCTGTATCAAAATGTATCAGATCTCAAATGCCATTCTTGAGTTAAATAAGTTTCTCACCAAGCTAATGAGTGCCAGAAACTACTATCCTCGATGATCGCCACCATTTCCCGCGCCTTTCTTTTGTTTGACACTGATGAGCCTGGGGAAATGATAATACTTTGATTGGGTGGGGCCATTGCATCATTATTCACAAGAGCCATGAGAGGACGGTGGAGCTCAAGTAGATGCCTAAAAGCAAGATAACGCGCTGTCCACCTTGTTAAGACAGCGCAGATTACCGAGAGGGGTTGCATCCCACTTTGCACCTGAATTTCTCGAAGGCGGGCGAGGACCTGGGTCTTGCTGCGCAGCCAACTGATGAGCTCACAGGCCATTTTGCTGTGCTTCATATATACTGTCTTGGCCTTAAAGTAATTCCCGACAATGAGGTTTACCTTTGAAACATTAGTATGACCAAAAGGATGAGAAAAAAAACCTGTCACACCTGGTGTGCGAAGCAGTCGGGGCACACAATATGTGGATAACAAGCAAGGAGCATCTTCCTCGCCTTTCATGATTCACCAGATGCATCTGTTGTGAATGCGACGACAACAATGTTCCATTCTAATTGAAGGAGTTTGATTACTTCTACCATCAAATCGTAGAGTTTATTGGCAGTCTTCCGTTCGTTCGACACATCATGAACCTTCACCATGTGGACCTAAGCCTAGTCAGATACACGAGGATAGTTGTCATACTAATGTCATACCTTTTGATCGGCCATAACCATGAACGCAATATAGTGATGGAAATTTTCACCTGTCCAGCCAGCGCAGATTACCGAGAGGGGTTGCATCCCACTTTGCACCTGAATTTCTCGAAGGCGGGCGAGGACCTGGGTCTTGCTGCGCAGCCAACTGATGAGCTCACAGGCCATTTTGCTGTGCTTCATATATACTGTCTTGGCCTTAAAGTAATTCCCGACAATGAGGTTTACCTTTGAAACATTAGTATGACCAAAAGGATGAGAAAAAAAACCTGTCACACCTGGTGTGCGAAGCAGTCGGGGCACACAATATGTGGATAACAAGCAAGGAGCATCTTCCTCGCCTTTCATGATTCACCAGATGCATCTGTTGTGAATGCGACGACAACAATGTTCCATTCTAATTGAAGGAGTTTGATTACTTCTACCATCAAATCGTAGAGTTTATTGGCAGTCTTCCGTTCGTTCGACACATCATGAACCTTCACCATGTGGACCTAAGCCTAGTCAGATACACGAGGATAGTTGTCATACTAATGTCATACCTTTTGATCGGCCATAACCATGAACGCAATATAGTGATGGAAATTTTCACCTGTCCAGCCATCACATGAGGCCGTTGCACTCTTGCCACTCAACTTAACCTTTGCCCTCAATTGTAAATCGGCAAGTGCCCGAGGCAGAAGACGCCCTGTGAGGACCTTGCAACTTGGTGACTTGGCATGTGGGAGAAACTCAACACAGAAGTCTAGCCACTCTATGTTTTCTACCCATGAGAGTGGTAGCCCTGCTGATGCAGTGAGGTGTACGATCCGTTCCTCGAAAAGTAGCTGACGTCCTTCTGACCATGAAAGTTTTGGGGGTACAAAAGGAGTCTGCAGGACATGACTTGGGCTGCGTCGAGATGACCGTGCTGAGTACATAGATACATTGTCAAAAGGAGTACCACTTTGACTTCCAGGACCGCCAGAGGATGAAGAAGACACAACAGAAGACTCTTGCTCATAACTTGAACTTGGCCCAGATGTGAGGCCACATGCAGGGTGATAGGAATAGGATGGTGTGTGAACATGTAATGAAGGCAATCGGGGGCTTGGATAGGGTGACGCAGAGTGACGTTGATATGCTGGTGATGTGATGGGCCCAATGCCCTCCCCTGCAAAGCGATGGGATCTCCTGCCACTGGCAGGGGGTGACCATGGGATTATACCATCTTTGTAGGCCTGTGCCATCGCACGCACGTTGTCAATATGATTGGAACAGGCTATAACATGATTTAGTAGAACATCTACACGTCCTGGCAACCATGCATGACCATGTTCATTCTGGCCGACTGAGAATACTAGTGGAAAGCCAGTAATTAGGTGACAAATATAGAGATGTGATGTAGTGACGCACATTCTGCTTCGATCATTTCTGGTGTCCAAGCAGACTCCCAAGTACCTGCCTCAACTTCTTCTTGATCATGTTGAAGGGCTGCATTGATGACCTTAGCTAAACAACCTATACAGAATACCCTAGGCTTTTCACACGTTCCTTGGGTGCCAGAATATGCTTCAGGTGCCTTTTGTGCAAGCCTTGGGTGATCTTTGAAGAAGCCATGGACCCAATGGCGAGTAGATTGAGGTGGGCGGGCACTCATATCGGTATCGGATGAGGAGCAATGAGCAATGAAGAGATGAAGAGTATGAGCGCCGTATGACGTGTAATCAATGTAACCAACTACAGCATGTAATATTTGCTACTTCACGTGATGAGGAAAGTCACAGTCGTTTTACAGTCAGTGACTAGTCACCAACTGTATGACCCGACTTCTGACTTCCAGTCGGCGACTGTCCAACACTGTGCCCCAGACCTTCCTATTTGCTGGCTGCAGCTTAATTGGCATAAAATTTGAGGCAGGGGTACTGAAGAGGTGCAGTAGGTGAGGGAAAGGGAAAAGGGGGGTTCAGAAGTGGCCAGACAAGTTGATATACCGTGCCACTCCGCTCCCATCCCAAGTAACATGTGCCACTGGCCAGTTGGGTGGCAGGTGGCAACCAATACTATGCCTGATCACTCATTTGGACAGGACCACTGAGTCAGATGGTCACGCCTAGTCATGGTCCTATTTTGGAATACTTGGAACTCTGATCGACTGAAGAGGCAAGGCAGCTCACATGCACATCCGTCACGCATCACAGGAGAAGGTGCGAAGACGCCTGCTGGCCCAGTGGGCACGTGCTACTTGGTACAGGAGTGGAGTGGCAGGGTATATCAACTTGTTCGGCCATTTCCAAACCCCCCTTTTCCTTCTCCCTCTTCTACTGTGCCTCCTAGGGAAGGCAAGCAGGTGGTGCTGACCCTGGTGCCACGCCTGCCCTCCCCTCACCCTGATGCCCCGCACCCCCCTCACCCTACCCTACCAGCACAGAGACAAGGAGGGCAAGCAGGTGGTGCCAACCCTGGTGCCATGCCTGCCCTCCCCGCACCCCAATGCTCTGCACCCACTCTCACCCCACCTTACTGGGGCTGGGGCAGGGAGGGCAAGTAGCCAGTGCTGACCCTGGTGCTGTGCTTGCCTCCTCTGCACCCCATGTAGCTCACTGAAATCAGACAAGGGGGGGCAGAGGGCATATCGCCTCGGCTAAGGCTGTAGGAGCTGGTAGGCACCTGTGGCCACGCCCCATCCCTGCCCACCTGCCGCAGGTTTGTCGGGCAGGGCCTAAGCTGGGTCAGAATTGGCAATAGCATAGGTCCCTCTGCTGGTGCCTGCTGGAACAAATGCCAGAGAAGCCTGGTACATAGAGATGTGAGGCACAAAGGCATGAGTGGCACCACCCATTCACTGACCAGGTGCCCACTGCTTGCTATGCAGATGGATGGCCCCTGGGCAAAGAAGCTTGCCCCAAACAAACCATGCAGGGCCTCGACAAAGTGCCTAGAACAGTGCCCAAGATCTGGAGGGGGGTATCAAAGTGGGTGGGTGGCACTCAGGTGCCAGACCAGTGCAGGAGCAGGCGGTAGATACTAAGCAGGCATGCCAGCTGGTGCTTGGCTCCACCTACCCCCTTTCAGGTGTGAACCTGTGTCCCCAATGGCAAAGGTGTTGATAAGTGACCCTTGCGCACTTAGCGGCTCTAACAGACTGGACTTACAGATACGGACTACTGTAGATTAATTAGGACCGCTTTAGATTAGATTTGATCTGTACAATCTCGGACTTCTTTATCTATGACATCATGTACAGTGACATCATATGGACATATCCAGACCGTTCATTGTACTATGCATTCTTGTATCTTTCTTTGTTCTCTTTTTGTTCTATCCTTATTATGATGTCATTATGATATCACTTACTTCTAGACTCTCCTTGTTCTTTCTGTCCTTGTTCTCAGAACATCCACTCCTTTGTCCAGTTTGTAGAACAATAACTGTCTTGTAGTACGTGACCTGTGTTACAACCCTTGTATAGTGTCACTCCCAGAAAGTGTATAAGTAGAGTAGCATGTACGCTCCTGGTCCACATCAGTTCTCACTGTTTGTGTGCCAGGTAAGCTCCCTTCCCTCCAATGTAATATCAGTTCTCACTGTTTGTGTGCCAGACAACTCTCTTGCTTCACTTGCCTGACCCCCTGTTGCTGCTTCAAGCACTTCTGCATATCTCACCACAGTCATCTTGGCCACTGTGAGTATGCCCTTCTACTGTGCTGTTCATCAAAAGGGGGTCCACCGACATAGAGGTGATTTGAGAGAGCTTATCCATA
This sequence comes from Lactarius indigo, assembly GCA_025766275.1. NCBI lineage: Eukaryota > Fungi > Basidiomycota > Agaricomycetes > Russulales > Russulaceae > Lactarius > Lactarius indigo. The sequence goes on along the minus strand of JAFKAC010000002.1, from coordinate 1,899,307 downwards.
GCTGTGGCTACTTTTGTATTTAGCACCACCTATGCTACCTATGAGCCTGTGGGGCTATTTGAGCCCCCTGTGTGCTTTGCCATTGTGATGGGCTGAAAGCTGCAAATGGCTGGCACTGTGCAAGAGATTCCTGCCAAATGCGAAGGGTCTGCCACGTAGGGCGCAAAGGGTTGGCAAAGTTAAGGTTATCTCACTTAACAGAATGCCCTTTTAGGCTCAGCCTGTATGCTTAATGTGGTCGCAAGGGGCCTCCTGTTTTGGATTTTGCTGTAAGTGACTGGGGGGAGCCTGACCCATGTGGAGCCTATTGTGGAGCCAGAGGAATTAATTGCATGGCTGTACCTGAAGTTTGTAACCCCACGAGGTCTCTGGCTATCTTGGACATCAATTTATATATAAGGCTTCACAAATCGCAACATCAAACCTTACCCCCTCTACATCAATGATCATGACAACTACTTATGGATCTAAGCCATTTGGTTCAAGCTGCTCTCACTCAGCCATAAGTATGGTTCGCTGTGGGTCATCATCCATGACTCACAGGCTCTTGTCACCTCCTGCAAGTGCTCACACCTCACTTGAAAGCCTGCCAAAACCCTCTGCCCTGACTGCCAGTGCAACTGTAGCCCCCTATGCCATGGCCACTGGACTGTTTGTCTCACTGCCAGAAAGCCTTACCAGCAGCCCTACTAAGACAAATGGCATGCCATTGCAGTTCAAAGTATTCATCAATTCCAGGGGCTTAGGGGGTGAATCAAGCAGCGAATATGTGGTTGAGGGGGTAATGGCAGCCACTGTTGAAAAACTTTTGACAGAATTTGAAGCCTATATGGGTCAAATAGGCGAAGTGGGTATGTGGGAAACCTTACAGTAAGCATGCATGCACGCAATCATAGTATGTTTGTGAACTAAACCACACACACTATCAGCAAAGACTTCATCCTCGGGCTGGAAAGGTTAATTATCCGATTTCCAATGGCCAGGCATGAAGTTATTACCAAATTAATACATTTAGCATGGCGCCGGGCTGAGACTGATGGCCTGGAAAATAGCAATATTATATGGGGTGCGAGTGTCAATGTCCCACATCGATGTGGGGGGAAGAAGACCCCAGATTTTGATATATTTGACAGGAGAAGGTCTAATGCTGATGTCAAGCTCAAGAGGCTCAATCACTCTATTCTGACAATCACATTTGAAATCACTTACTCTCAGACCACTCAAAGCTTGGAAATCATGGCAGCACAGCACATCTGCTTCACCCTGGGGCACATTCTCTTAGTCATCGCTATCGACATCTCTCGTGTCCGAGATTCCCCCACAAGAGAAATAGAGTCTGTGACTTGGTCACATTGGGAAGAAGATCCCCACTTCCATGAAGAGCTGGCTTCAGGAAGCCAGGGTGATGGGGCAGATAATGTTGTTGCCTGTGTTGGTAAACTTCCTCCAACTTATTCAGCAACTGTGTGTATAAGCAAAATGGACAAGCAGGTCAAGATTGGTGCTACTCAGACCGAGTGTTGGAAGGTATGTATAAAACCTCCCCTACCCATCAATTAAGTGCTAATGCATATGGCCCCAGCTCTATCCCCATGCAGATACTGAAGAAATAAAAATTCTGCAGTGCCACCTGTTTCATGGTACCAGCTTGAAAGATGTGGCTTTCTCTTTCAAGAAGGAAGAGGTCATGAAGGAAATTTTCAGATGTGAAGAACTTTAAGAAGACATTGATATCATGGCAGCTCCAGACACCAAGCAAGCTCTGGAGGATTACAATGTCACAAAAGAGAGGTTGAAGTGGTTCAAATCAGACCTTTGAGTGGCCACCCTCTTTTCTCTTGCACCCACATATGCCACAATATTTGTTGTGAGCCAAATGACTCAGCATGACCTGTTGTGACCTTGTGACCCCCCGTATCACAGTGCACAATCTTGTACAGTGGACTCCCTCTCCAATATCTACCTTTTGAGATATAGAGCCCGCCTGGTGCACGGTTTGTCAGGCCTGGCATCAGCCAAAAAAAAAAAAATTGTTTTTTATTTGTTGGTCCCTGCAGCATGACCACTCAGTGCAGTTGGTCACACCTGACTGCAGCAATGTTGTGCCAGACCGCCCTGCCAAAAATAAAAACAGGTATGAACCTGTTTTTTTCGTTGTTGGGCTCAACTTGATCAGCAAGGAGGTGACCAACCATATGTTATATAATAAAATTGTGCTTATGTCATTGCTAATTGCACGCTCAACTTGTCTAAGGTGTGCAGGATTTGGGGTATAAAGTGGTGCATGTGGTCATGCAGGCCTCTGCATGGTGCGAGATATTGTGAGTGTATGAAGAGGCCAAATGTGTGTCCCCATCAAATCTCTAAGGCAGCATGCCAATGCAGCAAGATCAGGTACGCAAGCAGTGGGCAACACAGAGCCCTGGTTGAGGGTAGTCAGAAATAGCTGTGCACTCTTCCGCACCACATGAAACTTTGCAAGTATGGCAACCTTGGTTGGGGAAGTGTCATGTTCAAGTCTCTATGGCCGCCTGTGATCGTGGCATGCTGAGGAATGCAAATGAGGTGCCACACTGAGCTCTCTGAGGCCTCGTCCTCCATCAGACCCACACTGGCACAGGCTGCTCATGAATGTCATGCTTACTCACATGTTTCAAAACTTGTATATTTGCCCATTGCGGCCGAGAAGTGCATTTGGGGGTCCAACTAAATATTTCTATTGCTGGAGCTGACCGATTTCTCCCACTCATCAGACAGAGGTCACGAGTGGCCATTTCCAAGGCATGACTTTGCACCGGACAGGCTCTTACTGCTTACAGATTCAAAGAGAAATTGACTGCACCTTGCTTTGTCGAATTCAGGTGGACTTGGTAAAGTATGGCATGTAATTCTTGGTGTAATTGCTGCACTGGTTGTATATACATGGGCCATATGGCGCAACTAGTGTTCAATCGAGGCCAGCTAGACCCTGCTCTTTGAAAATCTGGTCTTGCAAGTCACCATCTACTGTAAACGTCACCACCCAGCACTTGTCCCTCTTTTCTTTGACCACACCTAGAGTGCCAGTCCATGGGCCACTAATGACAACCATGCCGCCATCAACTACAGGCTCCAGCGGGATGAGGTGTTTGGGATTGACAGAGAACTGCCTGGGGCAAGTGCGATAGAGCATGGTCACTAAGACCTCTCCCTCCCAAGCATTGGTGTTACGCTGGGAAAGGGGCACAGTCCTAGCAACAGATTTTTGATAGGCGTTCAAGGATGTGTCACTTCTGGGACAAGGGTGAATGTAGAATGGGATGGACCTTAGGTAGATGAACTGCTGGGACCAGCATGAAAATAGCCAATGATCTGTAATTTGGGGTGTGTGTTTCAGAATACAGCTAACATGCTCTGGACATCATACCTTGTCCACCAGATTGGCTGGAAGTACCTGCCTCAGGCTCCGGCATCAACTCTTGCATTTGGAAGTCATGGGCTGGCAACAGTGTGTGCACTTGAGTTTTGGAGCTCAGTCCAGCCACCTCAGCCTTCTGCACCCTGGATATACCAGGTGAGTAAGGCATTTGATCTGGGTAAGTAAAGTTGATCTTACCAAGGCACAAACTCGCCCCATCAGAAAGGCTGGAGAGAATTCAACCCAGTCAGTCGTGCTTCAAGTTTGATGATAGCACCCGCAGCTTTTACGTCTTTGATGTGCCCACGGTAGCTCTTGCAGGGGCCCCAGGTGATGACCACCTCATGGCCTAACAAAGGGTGTCTCGCTTTGCCCTTGGGGAGATGTGGGCCTTGCACAGTGCATACATCTAACTCCTGCATGTCAACCATGAACTGTGATGTGTTTAAGCCTGCTCTGTGCACAGAGGTGTTGCTGCATACCTCTCCCAGCAGGTGCTCATCTATTACGAGCATGTGAGTACTCTTGACCTCTTTGACATATCCCTGCTGCTTGGGTCGCTTGGGTTTGCCCGGCACGTTGAAGTTGACCCATGTGCCTGCCATGAACTGGTAGAAGTTCAGTGAAGGGCTGTATGGGCCCACAGCATTGATGGAGGTGGTGATCTGAAAAATAAATAAAGAGTTAGATGCACAGGGAGACTCAGGAGTATGCTGACCGCAAGTTGCAACTCCTTTTCCACATATGTCAATTTCTTGGAGTTCTTGTCAACAGACATTACGATTCCGTGTGAGCCAGACCACCAGAACTTGATGTGATCACCTTTGATATAATATGGCACCAGGGCGTGCAGCAGGACCTGAAGCATGGGTGCTACATCAGAATGACCTAAGTCGATGGTCGCCACTGACTTGATGACATTGTGGATGTGCCCAGTAGCACCGGTATGGTCCCCAGATTTGACTTTGACCTGCTGGCCAGGCTTTAGTGCATCTTGGGCAAATCAATGGGCCCATGGCATGAACAATGGGAGGTTGCAGATGTAGGCTGCCCCTATGAAGTGACCAATATCATTGGGTGCACTCGACATCTTCTTGAGGCCAGCAGGGACGAGACACTTCAAGACAAGGCCTGACTTGTACCTATTGTGGCGAAATTCATATTTGTCATTCGAGATCATTCGCACTTGGGACATTCCCCAGACCACCTCAAGTTGGCACACAGTCCATAGTTGCAGGTCTGGTTGGCCTACCCTTTTGCACTTTGAGGCCCTCCTGGTCTTCTCAGGGATACAAGGGACTAGGGCGATGATCGTCTCCTCATCCTTTGTCAGGTCATGCCCACAGACAAACCCTGCATCATTATGATAAAGCCTGAACATGCAGCATACCCATTTGCCTTCTTGGATAGGGTGGGACAGCAGGTTGCAAGGAGAGAGTAGTGCAACACGCTGACTGGCAGGCACCAGCCGAGGACATGTGTTTTTTAATACCATCACCAGGCCTTGAACAGTAGATGTGACATTGGGGAGAGAGCCCTCAATGAAAATATACCCTGGGATCCCAGGGTGAGAGAATACAGAAGCAGTACGTGGTCAAAGGGATGCATCGCCCGTGGTTGCCCGTTGGCCAATCTGCCAGATGAGACTGCTCTTGAAATCGCACTATATTGATTGTGAGACCTTCTACCTCAATGGTCAACTTGCACCTCACCTTTACCCGGATCAACCATACATTGGGGTCGCCCTGAGTGGGTACACAAAAATGCTGAGGGACCTCTGCAGGGTCACCATTGTATCTCAGCGTGCAAGCCAATCTGCTAGCTATGAGTGCCTGCAGTTCTGAAGCCTCTCTGATGAAAGAAGGCATGAGTGACCTTCATCTTTCCCAACCCAAGTGGCTCTCTTCAATGTCTTCATCGAAAAAATGATCTATAAGCAATGAGCATATGGCACCAGAGTGACTCTTTTATTGACCAGGCTCACCAAGCTGCTCTTCATCAAAACCCTCCTCTTCATCACTATCCACAACTGCCTCAATGTTGAGGAATTGAAGCACCTAGTCAAATTAGAGAGTGAAGGGTCTATACAGTATTTCAGGAGAACTCACATCAAATTCTGACATGTGTTGGATAGCGTTGAAGTGCAGGATGTGAAGCGAGTCTGCTAATGATATACCCAGATTAGCCTCTCATCAGGTGGCAGCCGCTTACCTCAAATAGAAGCACATAGAGCCACCTCATTTTGGGGTGCTTCCCGGACCTAGCTTTGTCCATGTAAACAGATTGTCGTGTCACTTGTGTTGGTGTGACCACACACACATCTGTGGGGTTTACTGAGATATGGATTGGCCACTCATTCGTTGTACGACGACAATGCACTTTAGTTCTTTTTTTGTTTTTTAATACTGTTTCTACCATCACTAGCTACAAGTACAAATAAAGCAAGACTTGAATTGGAGATGAGTGGAAAGTTGCGCAAAGTGAAAAGTTGAGAGAGATGGGGGAAAAGAGTGTTTGGAAGTGGCCAGGAATGTTAATATACTTGGCCACTCCACTCCTGTCCCAAATGACACATGCCTCTATTCTGGGCCATCCATATAGGCAAACAAGTGTGAGGCAAATGAGCATGAATATCAGTACTACTTTCCTGGTATTCTTCCCAAAATAAATACCCTATGTTCTCTAGCATGCGCAGATCTAATATCACACAATATAATGAGGATCATATTGACAAAGGTGACATGGTAGAGTGTGTGTCCACACCGATAGTATGTGAGGTGTCTATGCCAGTGTGTCTAGAGAATACTTGCAAGTATGAGCACTTGTCAGAAATTTCCAAAGAGCCACTCATTCTCGACTCGTACACATTGGTACGAATACAGAATTACCTGGCCAAGACTTGTACTTGAGTATGTAGTGCACATGATGAATAAAATTGTTTAAACTACTGTACAGTATACCCTATAGATAGTACAGAACTGGGCAGACACATCTGCATACTGAGCACAACTCACGTGACCCATCGCTAACCCATACGAGTTGTGCCTCAGCTTCACATTTGAGAATGAGTAATTTGCTTATCACTTGTGGGTTGGCTGATGAACAGCACACAAAGGTAGCATACTCACAGTGGACTAAGAGGACTGTGGTGAGATAGGCTGGGTGGCTGGAAAGCAGCAACAGGAGTCAAGCAAGGTAAAGCAAGAGTGTCTGGCACACAAGCAGTGAGAACTGATGTTGTTACATTAGAGAGAAGAGGCTTACCTGGCACACAAGCAGTGAGAACTGATGTGGACCAGGAGCGTACATGGTACTCTACTTATACACTTTCTGGTAGTGACACTGTACAAGGGATGTAACACTAAGTCACGTAGTACAAGGAAGTATTGTTCTATAAACGGACAAAGGAGTGGACATTCTGAGAACAAGGGAAGAAAGAATAAGGAGAGTCCAGAAGCAAATGATATCATAGTGACATCATAATAAAGATAAAGCTAAGTGTGGAACAAAGGAAAGTACAAAGGTGTTATACAACGCAGAGTCCGGATGTGTGATGTCATAGAAGTACAGTGATGTCATAGATGATGCAATGGTAAGTCCAGATTTGTACAGATCAAATATTATCTAATCTACAAGTCCTGTATATCTAATCTAAAGCAGTCCATGCTGCAAGTCCAGTCCGTACGAGCCGCTAAGTGTGCAAGGGTCACTTATCAACATTGGCGTGCTGCGGTTGTGCCTTGGCTCTTGTGCTGAGACAGAGTACAGGTATTTGAGTACTTTGCAGTGATGTTGAATAGAACTTAGCCTTTTCACCATTTGTGGGGCTTGCTGGTGCTACCACTGCTGGGGCAATCTGCCAATGTGAACCACATGACCCCAATCACAGTGGCGATGGTAATGCGATGGAGAGGCGATGATGGGACATTGGCAGCAGCAGTGGTGATATGAGGGTGAGGTAACAGGGAGGACGGTGACGAGGGGGCAATTGAGGTTACCAGGTTCCAGGTTTCCCAAGACTAAGAAAATGTCTAAGGGAAAAAGAAGACACAAATAGTAAGTAGGAATGTCCTAATATTTACTCTAAAGTGGGTAGTTGTGCGACGGTGCCACCATATTCTCTTAGTAGCCTATCTCCCAGATAGACATCAGTATAGATACACATACAATTCGATGAACTTACATTTGTATGCTGCCTCTGTACAGTACACATGGCATGTTGTCACATGGACCCCAGTGCGCATACAGAAGTCGACGGTAATATGACCACCCCATTCTGCTGCACCGCTTTTGCCGTGCCAGCCTGTAGGCCTGCAGGTTATTGCAAGTACTGGGGTGTTAAAGGTGCGTAGGAACTCACCTTATGAACACGAACTTCACGTTCCATTTCCAGACTCTTCTTCACATAGTGCGTCTGAATGCACCACTCCACAAGGGTCTGTTGTATTCTCTGGGCACTGTAGAGACCATTCCATAGGATGAAAACTGCCATTGAGATGAACAAGTCAAAGTGTGTGTGTGCAAGGTGAGTGAGACGTTGGCTGAAGGAAAGGGTTAACACTTGTATGCATTTATGTCAGTGTGGAGATATCAGCAATAACATGAGAAAAAAACAACATGAATCAGCAGCTCGAATGTAGACCACTTGTCAAGTCCTTTGGTCGCCTGACGTTCAGTGTTGAAATAGGCAAGCAACAACCACGACAGTACCCTTGCCAAGGCAGGCCCCAGTGGTCTCCTTCACCTTACATAGGGCCATGGCAATGAAGAGTGTGAGACCATGTGGGAGGTGAGCTGTGAGAATGGGTACATACTACATGACACCAATGATCTGAGACTTGCTGGGTGGCCAAGTGGAAAGCAGTTGTCACGAACCTATAAACCAGGTCGTGACTCAGGATGCTTAAAGACCGGACTGGGCTTATGTCATCAGCTTCCTAAAGGGGAAACCCGAAAACGGAGTTTGAATTTCACTCGCTGACAATCATGTGACGTGTCATGTGATTACTCTGCCTCTTCAAGTCACATGTGTATGTGTACATGTATCAACCAACAGTTGATCGTTTATTGATCAATGAAGATAATCAACCAAGTCACCAGGGAACACATGTACTAATCATGGGTTCCGCAGCTGCTGCAGAGTCACGCTACTATGGTGCAATATGGCATCATCGACTGCAGTGCAGTTGTACCATGCTTAACCATTATTCTGATTGGACAGTATTAATAGTTATCTCTGGAATGTTCCAATCTGCAGAATTGTGCAGCACTTGTGAACAGGCCCTAAGCCTGCCCTAAACATACGCACAGACCACCCCCTGTAGTATATAAGCTAGCGCAATCTATCGGACAGTCCCTCAGACTGTCCACTTGTGACATCTTCCTCTCTTGCCTCCTAGCTCCTTTGAGTGTCCCACCTTGTGTGCACCACTTAATTACTTTGAGCCAAGATGCCTCCTCTTCACCCCCTTCAATGCTCTCTCCATCTCCATCTTGCCCGCCGTCGTCTCCAACCATACCCCTTGCTGTTGAGTGACAGTGAGTTCTCCACAGCAGTAGCCCCCAATTGAGCGACTGGTCTTCATGCAATTTGTGTAGTTGGAGTTGGAGTAGCCGAGGTTGATTAAACCAAGTTCCAGACAGATGGAGCACATTGCTTTGAGATATCAGACCACGTGTATGGCCACAGACCAGTGTTTCGGCTGATAGAAGTTGCAGAAGGTGGCCAGGTAGCCAACAGCATAGGGTATGTCAGGGTGGGTGGTGACAGTGATATACATGAGGCCTTCAACTAGAGAGTGGTAAAGCGTATGTGATGCCCAGTCAGCGATGTCTGATGGTACAAGGAGTGGTCAGGTCAGGATGTTGCGGTTGTAAACCCATGACTATAGAGGTGTCTGCTGGATGAGCTGAGGACTGGCCAAACTCTCCAACAACAGGGTCTATGAGGGCCATCTGAGACAATAAGATGGTTCGTTTCTCACCACTAAAGGTGATACCTATACCAAGGGTGTATTTCCGTGGGCTGAGGTTGGAGATTTCCCATCAGGGGGTCAGCTCAGTTTTGAAGCACTCAATCTCACATGGTGAGGATACCATTGACATGGACCACAAATATGATGGCTCCTGTTGTGGAGTGCTACCAGGACATGCACGAAAATGTCCTTGTTGATAAGTGACCCTTGCGCACTTAGCGGCTCGTATGGACCGGACTTGCAGCATGGACTGCTTTAGATTAGATTAATTGGACTTGTAGACTACTTACATTTTGATCTGTACAATCTAGCGCTGATCATTGTGTCATGTATGACATCATGTACTATGACATCATGTAGAACACTCCGGACACTTCATTGTACTCTGTCCTTTGTTCCCCTTTAGTTCTTATCTTTATTATGATGTCACTATGATATCATCTTGGTCTGGACTTTCTTTGTTCTTGCACGCCTTGTTCCCTTTACACACACTCCTTTGTCCTGGTGTAGAACAATGCGTCTATTGTATTCTGTGACACTGTGTTACTTACCTTGTAGTTGTGTCACCCTCCTGTATAGTATAAGTAGTAGTGCTTGTATGCTCCTGGTCCACATCAGTTCTCTCACTGTTGTGTGCCAGGTATGTCTCTTCCTCTCAATTGTAACATCAGTTCTCTCACTGTTGTGTGCCAGACACCTCTTGCTTCACTTGCTTGACCTAACCCTCTGCTGCTATTCAGCTGTCTCCAGTATCTCACCACAGTCTACTTTGTCACTGTGAGTATTGGTTATGTCTATGCTGTTCATCAGTCCTATATGCTCAAGAGTGCAAGCCAGATGAGCAAGCACCTTAGAAAAGTGATGTGAGTACCAATAGGTTAAAGTATGAACAGTGTACGACCTCATCAAACATGTGTTGGTGAGAGGAGGCTCAGAGATTGTAGAGCCAGGAAGAATGTTGGTGGAGTCAAGCCCCATATTGTGCATTTGCTACTAGTCATGACGGTAATGTTCTCCAAGTGTTAAAGTGGCCAGGAACTGGGGCTGGGGAGAGTGAAGGAGGAAATGGAAAAAGAAAAAGAAAAAGAAAAAGAAAAAGAAAAAGAAAAAGGGGTACAACCAGGAGCACACATGCTCAAGCTGCATAGTATCACAACCATGAGCTTCGGTGAGGCACTACATGTCATGCACATGCTCAAGCTCACAGCATAAACTGCAAGCTTTGGCAGAGCACAACACTGGAAGTTGAGAATGGGAATGGGGGGTGAAACACAAACCCCACATGTACTGCACAAAGACTGTGGATACGCTTCAGGCCCTCTCCCCCCTCCCTCACTTCCGCTTCCCAGGAACAGGTCTCCAACTGACCACTAGATTAACCACCTCCAAAAGGAGATGGCATGGCCTGCAAGTTGCCAAATAGGCAGAAGGGGCAGTCCCTCTAACACCCTGGGAATGCGTGGTACAAAAACCGGCTCCCCTGAGCTTTTAGTGGCCTGGAGGAGGCTCACAGCTCAGGGGCCTATGGGCCAGGAGAGACATTGGGCAGAGGTGGTGAGGACATGGGATGAAGAAGAACCAGAGACAATTGGTAGCACACTCCCCTCTCCCCCTCACTTCTGCTTCCCGGGAACAGGTCTCCAACTGACCACCAGATTGACCACCTCCAAAAGGAGATGGCACAGCCTACAAGTTGCCAAACAGGCAGAGAGAGCAGTCCCTCTAACACCCTGGGAATGCGTGGTACAGAGACCAGCTCCCCTGAGCATTTAGTGGCCTGGAGGAGGCTCGCAGCTCAGGGGCCTATGGGCCAGGAGGAACACTGGGTTGAGGTGGTGAGGACGTGGGACAAAGAGGTAGGTAAGCTAAGATGATGGTAGAGGTAGACATTGATGAGGGGAGTAGCAGGAAGCAAAAGTGAAAATTTAAATTCTCGCTTGCTTGGTGCACCCTGATGTGGCAAATTTCATCTCCACAAGGTAACACAAACCCAAAAGTGTTTGTTTGTGGCAAACAAGTTGGAACAATCCATGTAACACAGTGGGCAGGAGGGAATAATTTTGTCGAAGCAAGTGTGAAAGGTGGAGGGATGAAAAATAATCCTGCCCCCCAGGAGGCATCCCTTGTCTCTATGATATGCGCATGTAGACCTAATAGCCAAGAAAGGATAGCACTCATGCCAAGGCACTGTACATGTAATCATTTTGTATGTGCTATACTTAGTGTACTTGTATGACTTCTTGCTTGACTTCTTGGTTTGCTCTTGGGTCTGCTATGCTACAGTGGACATACGTGCTCCAGACTGGGCGCTAGTTCAGCAGTGAGGGCCATCAGTGAAAGTCAAGGTGAAACCGATCAGTGAATTTACACGGCTATCAGAATATGAGGAGGGCATCAAATCAAAACAATATGCTATGCCTGATCACTCATCTGGACAGGACCACTGAGTCAACACATCAATTATCTCACTCACCTCTGACTTGATCCTCACAACATTAAATACACAATGTCTAGTATTACACCTTAATGTACTCGAACCTTTTTTTTTGTTGAAATCTTGTTGTGTTGCAAAGTTAGAAAAAAGGCTCTATGTCATGCCTGCTGACCAACGCTGTGTCGAGGTCCAATTTAGTGGCTGATTACTTTCCAAAAGTGGAGGGAAGTGTGCGAGTGGTCTTAGCCTCTTCAGTCGATCGGAGTTCCAAACCTTCCAAAATAGGACCGTGACTAAGCATGACCATCTGACTCAGTAGTCCCATCCAAATGAGTGATCAGGCCTTGGATCAGGCATACTGTAGTACAGTATAAAAGATGGATGAGGGCGGGTGCTGGTGTGATAAATGCTTAAATAAATGATGGCAACAATGTGGAATGTCTAGATGTCAACCCAATTCGTCCCATGCCCCTCGTTGCTTCCACACCTGGGGTTTTGTACATCAAGTACAGGAACTGAATAAAATTCAGTGCCAACTTTGGGCGAGGTGTGAGGCTTGTGTGGTGTTATTTGTTCAATTCTGGGAAATACATAACCCTCAGGACTATGACTACAAAGTGGGGTGAATGAATTAGAGCTGCGACTCTGTGGTGACAATCTCAATGTGCTGTTTTTCAATGTGGTCCAAAACTGTCTTCGAAAATTCATCCAAAGAACAATTAACTGTATCATGTAGTTGCCTCAAGATGCTGCCCTCCAGCTTATACTTTTTGTGGGTAAAGTTACTGGGAACTGCATCAAGGGCTGGGGCAATTCACGTGAACAATGGCTTACATGTGATCAATCAGCCTGGTATGGGCAAATTTCTGCCTTGAGCAAGAGGGAACAGGGCAGCTGAGTTCTCCATTCCATCGAGGTCCAGGCTTCTGACGTCTGTGGCTTCCAGAGCCATGCATAGTACACAAGGATGGACTGGAACTAATTGGTGCTGCATGGGGAGGTACATAGTCCATCTTGGCATTTATCATGCCATCAAACGAGTTTGCATCTGCACCACCCAAGGTGCTAAGATTCCCGTCACATTCTGTTGAATTTGGGTAGAAATATTGATTGGGATATGAACAACACACACCTTCAAAATCCGTGTAAGGGTGTTCCGAATATAATTTGTGAAACTTGACAAGGGAACACCATGCATGTAGAAGTGTGGTGTACACCTGAAGGACATCATCCCCAGACTGTTTAGAAATGTGATGCTGATGGAAGGCTGATGCGAGCCTGATAGTGGTTGACAAGTGCTCAATGCAAACAAAGTTGCAGGCTATCTTAATGGTGTCTGTGACATTGCTGACCTATGCTCTCAACGTCTTTGACAGTCATGGCATGCATCAAGCTGCAACTTACCTGATGAGCACATCCTGCAGGGATGAAGACTGCATCTCCTTCATGTTGGAAGAATGTGTACGCCTTGATGCCATGGCTAAGTTCCAGCTCACACAATCGGGCAGGGGTAAGATACGTGCTTTGGGCGAGGACAGGGCCCTCGGGCTCAGTATGCACAGAGAGGATTTGTCTGAGCCATGTTGTATCCTGAGGTGAAAAGATGTCCCATCAGGCACCCCCAGGCAATCCATCGCTCTGTTGAGCAGCAAACACACAGACATTGACCATGTCAGTGAGGTCACAATGGAGTCACATTGATCCATTGTCATCCTGCTTAGCTGTGAGCCCAAAGTAAACCTTAGGGCCTAGACCACCATTGTTACATTTAGCCATCGAGTATGAACAGGTAGCTCCACTGTTACCTAGGTCTGGTGGCAAGCCCGCATCATCTGGAAAATGTGCAGCCAAATTGTCTCTGCCGTTGAGACAAGTTAAGCAGGGAAATGGCAAGCAATCTTTAAATTCTTCATATATTTTGGCAAATTTGCTGCCTCTAAAAGTGTCTTGAGATGGCCAGTCCTGACAACCCCACCAATGGTGGACCCCATTTTGGTGATATAAGGCAATGAGGAATGAACCTTAACCTTCAAGACTCGATCATGTGGCTCTCGGTGGGTGTCGTACAATCTCAAGATGTCCTTGAGTGTGCCTTCCTCAAACTTCCCTGACTCACAATCAATGATGTCAATCTCCTTGTCTCCAAATGTCTGCATAAAATATGCTGGAGTAAGAAAGATTTGCTTCATTGACAAGATGCCTTTGCAGATGACTGGCACACTGTTGGCCCAGGAAATGGCAAATTCTCTAGAACTGAGCTTCCATTACCGCAGTCGAAGCACGTCACAGTCTTCTGTACTTGATGGAGAGACACAAAGTCAGCAGGTATCCAACACAAGGTAGAGAGGCCAGGTACCTTGGCAAGGCCACAAGTGACAATGGTGGTGGGGAAGACACAGAGAAGGCGTCCATCTGCTCAAGGAGAGTTTGAATGTCCTCAACACAAAATTGAGAGATAGGGACAAGGAGCTCCAGCTTGTGGGCAGGGTGATTATTGATAGAGCAATGTGGCAACTAAAGCAAGGGGCCATGGCAGTAACATATGCAGATCAGACAGGCGAAAATATGAAGGTACTAACTCAAAAATATTATCAATAAAAGTGCTGAGCCCACAAGGAGCTCATGGGTGATTATATTGTAAATGAAGTCATAATGTATCTGGTCACAATATTTTTGCTATATTGGTGATCACATTGTAAATAAGTTCACATTGGATCACAAGAGTATATTTGAGACTTTTTTGAAATAATTCTCTCATAAAATCAACTTAACATCCTAAAATGACCACAGTGTTATATGGATGGCCCCGAATAGAGGCACATGTCATTTGGGATGGGAGTGGAGTGGCCAAGTATATTAACATTCCTGGCCACTTCCAAACACTCTTTTCCCCCATCTCTCTCAACTTTTCACTTTGTGCAACTTTCCACTCATCTCCAATTCAAGTCTTGCTTTATTTGTACTTGTAGCTAGTGATGGTAGAAACAGTATTAAAAATTAAAAAAAAAAGAACTAAAGTGCATTGTCATTGTACAACGAATGAGTGGCCAATCCATATCTCAGTAAACCCCACAGATGTGTGTGTGGTCACACCAACACAAGTGATGCAACAATCTGTTTACGTGGACAAAGCTAGGTCTGGGAAGCACCCCACAATGAGGTGGCTCTATGTGCTTCTATTTGAGGTAAGTGGCTGCCACCTGATGAGAGGCTAATCTGGGTATATCATCTAGTGGACTTGCATCACACCTCAATAATGGCCAACACATCCCCTCTGTCTGACAAACATGCCGAAATGCTTGCCACCAAATGGTGGACTGCAGAGGAATTTAATCAACACGGTGAGTCATTGAGTTATCACACCAGCCCTCTCGCTCATTTATAACTTAGGAGTGCTATGCCATGAAGGTCATTTCACTCAGGTGGAATCAGACTGCACTAGAGGTGCTGTTTGCAAGTACCGAGAGGTAAACCTGGTGATTGCCCCCTCTCAATGTCTTATGGTTATCATAGCGTGCCAGGATCAGCCAAGTAGACATGGAAGATCTCATATTTGGGTCAACCAGGCAGGATGGTTTTTGGGAGAATATCGGTGTGTTCACTCACTACTGCTCCTACACGCACCTCAATAACACCATTACCCAGTGTGTACATTACCTGGGAGGCACGTCCACTTGGTATATGACCATGTCCAGTGACTGTACCACCCCAGCTGAGGCAAGGGGAGCTGGAAGAAAGCCAAAGATTCAAGACTGATGGTGTGAGTGACCTACCTGTACATATTTTTTACCTCTGCTCACAGCTAATATAGGTTTGTTGAGCAAGGCTTGAGTTGGGGCCAAATCAGTGACAATATGCTCCGATCTGTGCATGCCTGCCATGACAGATACCAGAGAAAATTGGCACACCAAGGCACACAGTGCCAAGGTACTCACAATAATATCTATCTAACCGGCATAGTATTCACTGATGCTTGCGTAGGTCAATGGTCTCCAAGCAAAGAGGCTCACCTCATCCAAATCATGCAAGATCTCAACAAGGCACCCAGAATGGAATCTAAGCACTGGAAAGAAGTATTGGAGCGGATGGATAGCAGTTGGATGCTGGATCAATGCAGGAATAAGTGGTAAGTTAGTGTGTTAATGAGCGTAGGATCCTTTTACGCCTTGCCAGGTGCAATTCTCTGTCTCTGACACTGAAGAGGGTCCGCTGGTGTGAAGGTGATTCAAAAGAGCTTGTCCAGAGGTTTGTCCATTTGACTATCTCTGACTTGAGCTAACCATGCATTTCCAGAATTGCAAGGTTGGGCCTAGACTTGGAAGATGCTATTCAATGGAGCGAGCTGATTGATGAGTGTTGGAACAAATGGAGTGCCAACAAACTCCAACAGATGTGGGCCCACCTCAAAAGAGGTGTTGACGCGAGCGTGTCGTACCAAGGTGAGCATATGCTGCTCTGTGTGAGACACCACACTCATGACATCATGAAGACGCTGTCCAGCAATTAACATCAAGGTTTTCAGCTGCCCATGCGACTACATCATTGCAGCCATAGTCAATACTTTGTACACGTAGACACAAATATACACTTTTGAGAGAAGGCGATAGGGTGCTAAGTTAGCCCTGATACCATTTAAGAATCATCTGACCCCTCTCCTGCTTGCCCTCACTCACTTCGGGCTCCCTGAGCGAACTATTGAGGCTGCTGTATGACAAAGTGAGTTCATTGTATATGCCTCTTGGAATCAGAGGAAGCGCTAACAGGCCTTGGCCACCAGACACCTGTTGCAGATACCCGGTGACCATGAGACAAGAGGGTCCCTCATCAACCCCAGCCTATTTCTCCAGCACCTTCTCGTGTGCTTGCATGTCAGATTGAGGGAACTTCTTGACATTGCCTGAATGAGTTTTACCTTGGGGTGGCACAGGCCTGGTCAATGCTCGAGGCATTGCATTTGTGTCATCAATTTTTGAGGGGGTAGGGTGTATACAGATATTCTACCATCAGCTTTTCCCTGGCGATAATCGCCTTTGGACTCCCATGGGGGTATTCATTGAGCTCCTTGGTGGGGTGACAATACACATTGCCTTCTGTGAAGCCTGGGGGGTAACTTTCTGGTTGAAGGTTCATCACTTGTACTCATACTGTCTACATGCTAGAATTGGCAATGAGGCGGATGCATCAATGTTCCTAGACCTGCACACACAAAGCTGATTTTCTCATCATTCAAGCTGGTGACGATTCTACTATCAGCTATGTGATGTGATGCGATGCCCATGGTCACTGATGCTCAAGGCTGCCATCCACTTCTTGAGGTGCATCCAGACAACATGACAGCTTCTAGCCGTCTCTGTGACAATCACATGCTCAACATGGAGTCCTGCAGAGTGAGTGGATGCAAGCGCTTGTAGTGTGAGCTGACAGTTTTCTAGGTCTTGGGCGAGTTGCTGTCTCCTGAAATAGGATGCTGGTCACTAGTGGAGATTCCATGTATTGCACCACCAGCCTGTTTTCTACCTTCTACTTGATCATGCCAACATGTTCACTGACCTAGGAAAAGACTGGAGTTCTGGCCCACCAAGCGACTACTTCATTTGTATTCTGATGTGTTATGTAGTTGATCTCGACTTGTGCAATGACGCGATTTGTACTTATGTGAATGACCATGATATCGCCGACAAGCTTCCAGCCTGAGAAGAGAATGGCCTGCCTCTCATTTTCTGGCAATGACCCACTTGAGCTACTTAGTTTTTACTTGCAGCACTGCCTGCACTTACACTAAGCAGTGCGAGCCTATACAATGCAAATACTACAATGTCAGACAAGTTTGGGCTGGCATGGATATCATTTCCTTTTTCAATCGATGCCCTGGATGTCGCCCTCGCCCCCTTGCTTACTGCCATCCCTTCACCTATTCAATCAAGTTACTTTCGATGCTAAAGTGGACTGGCATCAGTACCACAAGTTCTTGAAGTGTAAGTGCCAATCTCAGCTGTGGCTTACTGGCACACACTGACCAACCACAGTTGAGATACCACTTGACATCTACAGCGACATAGTGACTCATGAGACACTGTGGGGCATGTGCAGCACCTTACACATAAGAATATTTGACAGGTAGTATGGGGCTGCCCTTTCCGACTTCATTGTACGACACAACGATCCTGGGTTATCTGCTGCTGCAGCTTAGAGGGGTGCTGACCACACATTAATCCTTTTTGGATGTGCTTCTGTATTTCATAAAGTTAAATCCACTAATTACAATCGCTTGGATTCAAGGATGAAACATTTGTCTTGCACATCTGCGTCAATCTGACCTGAGGCACGCTGCGAACGTCACCTCAGTCTTCTCCAGTGAGGTCTATGACCTTGGGTTGAGTGGTGAAAATGCTGGGTACAGTGGGGGGGAGACGACTTTGGGCAGGGGGGGGGAGAAATGACCTCAGGCACGGTCAGGGGTGAGACAACTTTGGGTACAGGAATGACCTCAGGGTCTGCCACTGGGGTGACAAGCTCGGGCTCCAGGGAATCAACCTTGGGCTCCCCCAGGGTGCTGGGGAGCTTAGGCTTCCTCTGGCGAACGCGCTTCTTCAGGGCTCGGGGTTCTGACCCATGGTAGCGAGTCATAGCAGGCAATTGTCAGGGTTGTGTGGACTCTGAAAATGGGTGGAGCAATATGTCTTGCTCAAGGTCACAAACTTCCCCACTGAGAAATACGGACACAGGCCCCTTCTGCTTCTTGGGAGGTATGGGACTGCTAGCAGTCATTGTTGCAAGATGCTGATGGGGTTGACATGAAATGATGCCAAGTGGCCAGGTTGACTGCTTAGAACAGGGCATGTTGAGGGATGGAAGTGAAGCATTGGAGAAAATCGCCTCACTAATGTACAGATCAGGTGACCGACCATAGCCATATTGGGACTCGGGAGATTAGTGCTTGGCAGTCACATTCAAGTTGATTTGATGTTCCGAGTCTTGCTTACAGCAGCTCCACCTCATTCACTACCACGTTTCCACAAAAAAAACTACCCTCTTTCCTTCCTTATGTATGCTCACAACCACTGTTGCCACATTTCCACAAAAAAAACTTGACCCCCCTCTATCAATATCTCTGTTGTCCATTTTTATGCCTCAACTCTCAATGATGCATTCCCCTCCTATTTGCTGGGATGGTCTTGACTCTTTATGCGGTTGAGTGTTTGTTACTACCCCCTTAGTCCTCATCCTGCAGGCTAGAGACCATAGGGCAATGCCCTTACCCTCTTCCTCTGCCGTTGCCTTCTGACAACCTTAGGCCACCCCTTGGGTGAGCCATGTTTGGGAGCCATTGGCACCAGCATGCATGTTTGCTGGGTCAGTCTCAGTATGGCCAGTCTTGCCACCCTTGTGGGCAAACCATCACTACTCGCTGTCTGTCAATGGTCAATCCTGGCTTGTTGGAGCCAGGGAAGAGGAAAGTGGGGCAAGGCAGGAGTGGCAAGCCTCTCGGGTCCTGGGCATGGTGTGGGTCCACCAGCTCTCTCTTTTGTGTGGGTTGAGGTGAGTACCAGCAACGCCTTTGTGCTGAGCCCCTCTGACCTCTCTCTCTCTAGACCTTGCTTGGCAACCTCGACCTGCACACTGGAGACCATGGGGTGGATGTTCCCACCCTCCTCTGCCCTCTGATGACCTTAGACCGCCCCTCAGGGTGGGTCATTCTCAGGAGCCATTGACGCCCATGTCTGATAGTGTCAGCAATAGCGACTCACTTGTGGCATCCTTGAATGTTGACTGTGTAAGGGCGGTTCATTCAGGGGTCGCCAACATCACATGCAGTGTTTTGCTCATGCATTGACTTTGGTGATGCAGGTAAGTAGTGTCGCTCCATATTGCTACCCTGCTTAAAACAATTCCAAAGGCATTTCTGTCCCCAAAAAAAGAATGGGGCAAATAGCATGGGTCACAACAGTGAGTTGGAGTGGAGGGGGCTTGCCAATGAAGTCAATGGGTATATCTCAATAGCGGGTGATGACAACAGCAACGACCCACATCAATGTGAGGAAGCAGCTGAGAAATGAGAGTTAGATGCGGACAATCTGGCTGTGGAGCCCAACTCTGTCGCTGAGCGTTGATAAGCATGCACTCTGCTTTCAGAGGTGTGTGATACCATTCCCTTGCAGGGCCCTCATTAACAAATGTGTGGGCCACTTTGCTTTCTACAAGAGCTCATTAGAGCAGAAGAACAATACCGTGATGCCCTGAAGCAGAAAGCCTCTGATGAAGGTGTCTCCCCCCTCCCCCCCTTGTCCTTGTCAAAGCCATCGTGATGTGCTGTATTTCACACGCAATGCGCTTTCTCTGGGTGCTCAGCCAACAAAAAGTGGTGGATCACCTTTGCTAAACTGGAATCTTGATCTTGAGTGCTTTATGCTTACCAAGGTCAAGTGGGAGGTTCTGGACCAGCTATTCAAGGTGAGTAAATACTGCTTCATGTGCCATGGTTTCTTTCCATTTACTAACTTACCATAGACTTTTGTCGTGACCACATAGCCTGTCAAAGACTGAAGTGTCCTCAATGCACGCCATTTCAGCCATTGACAAGTTCACAAAGAAATTCAAGCTGATAATCACTAATGAGCTGCATGCATCACTTTGGCATGCAGCTAAGGTCACTTTACAGGTCCTCAACAGGCACTGCTCGTATGCTGATCATTGTGACACCTGTGGACCATTTATGCATAAGCTTCTCTTTTCTCATTCGCTGCTGATGCCTTTGAAGTGCTCCACCCTTGATTCAAGATGCTTTCCGGCCAAAAATGCCCCCAATGGTGAATCAACGAGCTGCTGAGCATCCTCCAAATGGTACAGATGATGGGGTACAAGCCAGAGCCCACCTACAAGCCACCTTGAGCAGTACCTGCTTCAGCTCCAGCAGCTACCAGTTCGCATGTTAAAAAGAATCGCATTGACTTGGACATGGTATTAAACTATGGGCATCAAGTTGGACAGGGCTCTGACTCCTTGGAAGAATGCCTCAACGTGCTGCCACTTCCTTGAGAAATGGGCCTCATCAGCTATTGGTCAAAGCAGTGGAGGGTGGGGGAGGCCTTGTTGTGGCACTCACACACATGGCTCATTACTCACAGCTCACAAGATTTCTTTATCTTCACTGCCATGGTCCTAGGGAGGGTGAAGGAGGACCACCGGGGCCTACTTCAGCAGGGATGCTGTCACAGCTGTTGCCTGCCTACTTCAATACTGAGCATCAAATGACGAAGGACACTGACACCATTGCAGGCCTTCAGATCCTGCACATTGTCAACTAGCCTACAGCAGCCACCCATCACCTATGGATTTGACAAGGCCGCCAATGAGCCTTGGGCTATTATTGTCATGCAGTATGCACCCCTTCTGATATCACCCCCCTAGATCTCATAATCTCACACCCCGCACTATTGCAGACCTTCAGACCCTCTGCATTATCAAGGAGCCTACAGCAGCTACCATTGCCCATGGACTTGACAAGAGACCCATGTCTGGACTGCTGATTCACATTTGGTTTTCTCACATCATCGCTGATATTCCCAGGCTAACATAAACGAGTAGCCCTTTCCCTCAGTCACTGCCTCTCACTCCTCTTGCTCGCCTTGCACAAACACACTTTGACTTTTTCATCCCAACGCTGGCTATCATTGTAAGGAATGGCCTCTACAGTGCCCAGGAAGTGTGATGAACCTTCGTGGAGTGGTGTGTTCTGGTGCACTCTGCGAGGACAAAACACTGTGAGCAGGGTGTGACATTCACATTCATGGGGTGAGTTATTGCACACATTTAATGCCGCCTGGTGTTTGCAATGATTTGCAGGCCTACTGGCTGGCATGGCAAAAGTGGCACAGCAAGATGGGGTGGTCATGTTACAGCTGACTTCTGTAGGGAAGATGGCATCCATATTACTACACACCATGTGTTTCCCACAGAGGCAGCATATGGGCATAAGGTCATTGATTCACATGCATATTCATACCGGTGTACCTGCGAGGGAGATAGGCTACTGAGAAAGATGACGGTGTCGTCAAGCAACACTAATCTAGAGTAAACACTAGGACTTTCTTCAACCATTCATATGTTCTGTTCTTTTAGACTTTTTTTGTATGCCCTTTCAGCCCATGGAAACCTGGAACCCAGCAACCCAACCTCCCACCTCATCACCATTATCCCTGCTACCTCACTGTCTCATTACCACCGCTGCAGCCAAAGTCCCATTGCCACCATGACCCTCTCTATCACGTTACTGTCGCCACCGTGATTGGTGTCACACGGCTCACATTGGCAGAGTGCCTCTGCAGCAGCATCCTTGTCGGCACCAGCAAGCCCCACAAAGGGCAAAAAAGCTAAGTGCTCTGCAAATTACTCACTAATCAAATGCCTCTAGTCTATCTTAGTGCCGAAGCCAAGGCACAAGTGTATGAACAAATCATCCATTCTTGACTGCAAGGCTGAGGCACAGGTTGGCAATGAGCCACACGAGCTGTGCGTTCCAGCCCCGTACTATCTATATGTATGGTACACTGTACAGTAGTCTAGATGATTATATTCACCTTGTGCGCTACAGCATACCTGAGTACTTGTAGAATTCAAACGAGCACCTTGCACTTAACTTAGCACATGTCACTTGGGACAGGAGCAGAGTGGTACAATATATCAACATGTTCAGCCACTTCCAAACGTTCTTTTCCCCCTCACTGTCTCAATATAGCTCCTGTTTATGTCTACTAAACTGTAGCTAGTGAATAGAATGTATGGTAACCAGGAAAAAATGGTCCATCGTCGCACCAGCAAATGTGCATGCCGGTGCCAATGGCTCCCAAATGTGGCTCACCCAAGGGGTGGCCTAAGGTTGTCAGAAGGCAATGGTGGAGGAAGAGGGTAAGGGCATTGCCCTATGGTCTCTAGCCTGCAGGACAAGGACTAAGGGGGTAGTAACAAACACTCACCCAGGTAATGAGTCAAGACTATCCCAGTGAGTAGGAGGAGAATGCATCATCGACAGTTGAGGCATAAAAATGGACAGCAGAGATATGGATAGAAGGCAGTGAGGGTTTTTTTGTGGAAACGTGGCAACGGCGGAGTCATCAAGCAAGAACATGTCACATGTCACATGTGACCACACTGTGAGCGCTCTGGCAGCTTTCCCGATATACTGTATACTCAGGCTCAAGCTCAGGCCCTGTCCCCCCGATGCTGACGCCACACTAGGCATGTACATTGATGATGCCATCACCTTTGAACATGGGAAAGACTGGCAGGAGGTAAATAATCTTATCCACAACCCAAGGGATGCAAGACAGTTTGGGTGCATTCAACGTTTCCCTTGGCTTTATCTCTTGCTTTTTCTGCCATCTTTTCTATGGTTCTTCTGCTTACACACTAACTAGTTCCATCAAAAGTGTATGGATTACGACTTTGCACCTAAGAACTGGGCTTGCGATAGCTGTGCAAGTGGGATCAATCAATGCCATCGAATGTAGTTTACTTCTTGGTTCACTCCGCAGTTTGATGTAACATATGCATGTGACTTAGACATATTACAAATTCCGAGAAAAAAACTGACATGTGACTTAATCATACCATATATGAAAAGGGGGGGGGAGGGGTCTGATAGCCCCTAATGGACAAAATCTGACTGGATATGAAAATTTCCGGTCCCGCCACCCCCTTGGTTCTGAATTCCCACAACTCATGGCTGTGGCCTGTGGGTTGGCAAGCATCCTGTCCTGGAAAGGGTGCTATTAAATTATTGAAAGCGAAAGAGGGATACTTGTGAGTGGTTGGCCAGGCACATTCACTGGCCAGAGATTAGGAGCCATCGCACTTTCCTTCATGGAAGTCCTGATTCGCAAATTGTATTTATAATTTAGATACAAGGCAGGAAGCAGATCTAGATCAAGAGTGATTCGATGAGAAACAAAGCACTCTACATGGGAGTTGGTGTGCACACCCTCAGATGCCTAGAAAACGCTAGTGTGTACCAAGGAAGGATGGCTACCCACTCCATTCCTTCAAGCGTTAGAAAAGGTAGACAGTTGTTACGCTCCACCGGCATTAGTCCGACTTGGACTCGAGAAGGGCGTAATCGACTTAGCAAAGATCAAGCAAATGGGGATCACGTGTCAACCCAATGCAAGCTGAACAGGGGCACACTGGCACACACTGCAGCGGAAGTGGAAGAGTACTATCCCTTGGTGGATAGGAGCAGAAGCACACTTAGTCGAAGACTAAGGCAGACAAGAGACAAGCCAAGAGGGTGGATTGAAGAAGACCAAGATGGGGACTCTTGGTCTTCCAAAGTGACTATTTATACAGATACACGCAGGCTTTAAAGCGCCGCTGGAATAGTAACTAACCAATAGCGTAACTAGCTTGAACCCTAGTACAGCTATCCTAGGAATGAGTCATACATGAGTCACAATCACATGTGAACTACTATGCTGACTGATGCAATGTAAGAGTCCATGATTAATATCAGTATCGGACCATAGTCATAACCAGTCATGAGTCATGTGTAATGAGTCATCGAGTCCGTACCATAACATCACCCCCTTTTCAGGAGTGAGGCCCACCTCACTAATCTGCTACCGATTCCTGTCTCATCTGTTCCGCTTCATCTTCCATCCTTGCCAATATGTTAGCTCTTTCGAGACGATAGAGACTGTCCTTTTTATCCTCAGCCACCATGCACTGGTCCATTCACAGTTGCCGAATCCTCTTTTCTAGTTGGTCTTCGGCAAAGGCAAATTGCCGAAACCGGCGCAACTCTTGGGTGAGGGTGACGTCCCCAATGCGCATTAGTAAGAGGTCAGCGGGGTGTCAATTGTGGAGCATGAAATACTCCTCATGGGGAATGAATGCACGGTTGTTTTTTGGGAGGTGAGGGGTGGCGTAGAGGGGTTTACCATAGAGGAAACCCAATCCTGGAGCTAGTCCGAGTACAAAGGGGTCTCCTCCTCGGATAACCTGTACATGGGACGCTTGTATTGTCGGTCCATTGGGGAGTTTGATCGGGAACGGAATGTAATCGGGTCCTCGATTGTTCTGGAACCCTTCAGGGATGATGGCCCTGGTTGCTGGGTCTTGTTCGCCCATTGGTGTATAACGAGCCGCTTGTGCCACAGTGACTCGTCCTCTGAGTAGAGGGTTCCCGCTTGCGTTGACGAGGTAGGGAGTGGCAGCTGGATCTTCAGTGTAGAATCCATGGTTAAGGAATGCGTGCCTGATGGGGTAGTGGTCTCCAAGCTCGTCTTCATCCTCATCCTCGTCCAATACTCCCTCCGTTCCTTCATCATTCGGCGTCGGCAGGCGGCGATATGCAGTTGCTCCCACTGCCACTGCACCACCATCTCCTTCCATTCTTGCTTGTACTTCTGCATGGCATTGGGTGGTTTCACCGTGTGGGACAGCTGCTTGAAGCCAAAAAGCTTGTCTTCTGTGAGGAAGACTTTGGGCTCACTGGTGTTGGGATTCATGAGGGCATAGATTGGTGGAGGTGCTGGTTGAGTTGTTGTTGGATCGTCACTGAGAGTTCCCTGTATGGGCACAGGGAATTGTTGCAGTGTCTGCTGCAATTCTTCAGCAGTGATAGGCCCGTCGTCCTCATGCTGCATGGTGGGACCTTCTGTGGTTGCAGTTCTAATGGCTGTGGTGTCATTGGTGGAGTCAGGGTTAACAAGTGTGGTGGTGGAGTTGTTGACAAGGGTGGAGAGGAGTGCGAGCTGGTCATTGCGTTGAGTAGAAGGCATGAAAGGAGTGGGTAATGGGGACTCATCATGGTGAGAGGTCATCCTTATATGCGTTTCCCTGTCGGGGTTGGAATTTTTAAATTCCCGAACAGTGTCATCGGCAAATACGTCATTCTTATCTATCCATTGATTGTCTGAGTCAGGATATCCCTTCCATTTCACAAGGTATTGGAGCCGTTGTCTTCTGCCAAATTGCCAAGAGTCTAGAATCTTCTCGACCTCATATTCTTCTTCGTTATCAACCAAATCAGGTGGTGGGCGCTGATAGTTTGGTCCGTGCATGGGTGTTTCGCGATAAGGTGTGAGAAGATCTATGTGGAAGACATCATGGATGCTCCACTGTGTGGGAAGTTCAAGGCAATAATTGACCGGAGACATCACCTGGACGACCTTAAATGGTCCATGTCATTTGGCAGCTAGTTTTGCGGTTGGCTGGTGCATGCATAAGTGGCGTCCTTCAAGCCACACAAGGTCTCCTTCTTTGAACTTGGGCATATCTTTGTGCTTGACCCATGACTTCTGTGCCCTGAGCATGCATGAAAACGCACACTGTCATGCTTGCTTGAATTGGTCTAGTCTCAGGGATACTTGCGGAATGGGGGAAGGCCTATCAGTCCAATCAGCACGGGGGTTGAACCCTGATAAGAGGAAGAATGGGGACTCCCACGTGGTTTCATTAGGCCAGTTGTTGTGTGTGAATTCTGCCATGGGTAGATAATGAACCCAGTCATCTTGTTGTTCATTTACCCAGAAGCGGAGATATTGTTCTAGCCACTGATTCATCCGTTCCGATTGGCCGTCGGTTCTAGGGTGGTAAGTGGTTGAGATATTTTGACTGATGCCAAGGATTTTGCATATTTCCCGCATGAACTTGGATGCGAAGCGGGGATCTCGATCACTGATAACATGTGAGGGGAGTCCAAATCATGGGAAAACATGGGAGACGTACAGGGCAGCTGTTCCTTCAGCCGTTATCTCTTCGTTGCAGGGGATGAAGACGGTGGCTTTAGTACAGTCATGATCTATTACTGTTAGAATAGAGTCGTAACCACAGGAGACAGGGAGTTTGGTGATAAAGTCTACTGCGATGGTCTTGAATGGTAGGGCTTCTGGCTTGGGATAAATGGGTTGTAGGGGTGCTCTAATGGGTCGGAGGTTGACTTTGTGCCACTGGCACTCTGCGCAGCCCTTGACATAGTCCATAACGTCATTCTTCATTTGTGGCCACCAGTAGTGTCGTTTGGTGAGTTGGAGAGTGCATTTGATACCAGGGTGGCCGTAGACAGGAGAATTGTGGTGGGCGGCAATAATGGTGTGCTTGTCATGGATGCTGCTGGTGACTACTCGGTGTCCGTCCTTATACCACGTCCCTTCAATGTCTTTTAGTCTGTGAGCGTCGACCCAAGGTTTCAACTTAGCTGTATCTTGTTCATAAATGGGGTGTTCTGGGGTCATCTCTACTGGCAGGATCTCAGGTCTCCAGTGTAGATGTTGTGGCTCCTCCAGCGTGGTAGCGCATGCAAAGACACTTTCTGGCAATACTGTTATTCCTTTGTTGTCATTCTCTCCCTGATCGTAGTCTGGCCTTCGTGACAATGCGTCAGCGCATCCATTGGAAGTTCCCTTGATGTTATGAATCTCGAAATCATATTCCAAGAGTTTGAGTACTTCCCTGGCTATGCACCTGCTAATCTTTTGTGGCGATTTCCAGTATTGTAAATTGAGGTGGTCGGAGAATACTTTGATCTTATGGGGGGAGCCCGCTAAAAGGGGTCTCCAATGGCGGAAGGCCTTGACGATTGCTAGGAGTTTGAGGTTGTAAATATCGTAATTTCGTTCGGCTTCGTTGAGGGTGGACAAGTAGTAGCTGATGGGATGTTGTTTGCCGTCTGTTTTGTGTTGAAGGAGAACGGCTCCGGTGGCAAATCATGACGCGTCGACTTCTAGTTTGAATTGTTGGGTGAGGTCTGGGTGTGCGAGAACTGGTTCGCTAGTGACAAGGGTTTTGAGGTCTTGGAATGCCTTTTCTTCCTCGGTTCCCCAGTGCCATTCAACATCTTTACGCGTGAGTTTGTTAAGAGGTTGTGCTTTGGTTGCGAATCCTCATATGAAGGGTCGGTAAAAATTGCAAAAACCGAGGAAAGAGTGGACATCCTTAACTTTGGTTGGTGTGGGCCAGTCCTTAATGCCAGAAATTTTGACGGGGTCCATGTGTGTCACCCCCTTTTCAAGGATTACCCCCAGGTAATCCATGCGTGGGGAGTGGAAGAGACATTTCTCAAGTTTGTAGTATAGGTCGTGTTCGGCAGATATGCGGAGTACGTCCTTGACGGCCTCTATATGATCCGACAGCGAGTGGTTCAGTCCCGTAGCTATGCCTATGTCATCCATGTAGACCCGAATAACAGTTCCCCATTTTTCATGTTTCGCAATGATATCCCTAAAGATGAAGTTCATCATAGTCTGGAACATTGCCAGGGAGTTGGTTAAGCCAAAAAACATCACCATGGGTTCGAACAAGCCATAACGCGTTTTAAACGTGGCTGTTACGGTACGGACTCAATGACTCATCACACACGACTCACGACCGGTTATGACTACGGTCCGGTATCAGAATTAGTCATGGACTCTTACTTCGTATCAGTCAGCATAGTAGTTCGCATGTGATTGTGACTCATGCATGACTCATTCCTAGGATAGCGGTACTAGGGTTCGAGCTAGTTACGCTATTGGTTACTTACTATTCAAGCGGCGCTTTAAAGCCCGCGCGTATCTGTATAAGTAGTCGACTCGGAAGACCAAGAGTCCCCATCTTGGTCTTCTTCAAATCCACCACTTGACTCGTCTTCTGTTTGCCTTAGTCCCAGACTAAGCGTACCTCTACTAGTATCCACTCACAGGATACTCCTTCTTTACCTTTAGCTGCAGCGTGCGCCGGAGTGCCCCTGTTCAGCTCGCGTTGGGTTGACACGTGATCCCCATTCGCCTATCTTTCGCTAAGTCGATTACGCCTCTCTTAAGTCCAAGTCGGACTGACGCCGGTGGAGCGTAACATTAAGACCAAGATCCTCATCGTGGCGTACTCGACCAGAGATCAGTGGACGTCTTTCCGTCCCTATCACATTGAACGACGAGGAGATCGCAACGTACCAACTAGATTCCTAGGAGCAGCTCAGTGGAGAGAACGAGGAGAAGATACTGGATACTTTGTGGAGTTCAACGGTCCTAACCGTTTCCGACCTGTTGAGTTCAATTTCGAACACCTCTGTTGGACCGAGGTTACTTGGAACCCCATAGATCATCGCTGGGACATCGTACGACCAGCCGGGAGAAACTACAACTGCGATATCGACGCACGAGAACTGAACAGCCGCGCAGATTACGGTCCTATTGACGGACAAACACAAGAACATACAGACGAAGGGATAAGTGGAGAAGAAGCCTCCGACAGTCAACAATCCCCAAGCAGAGGGAATACACCAGCAGAAGACGCCAGTCTTGGAGCTATTGGCGACCACATCATACAACGAACTGAGTCCCTTACCATTCATCAACCCAAGCCAGAGGTAATCCACATTCATAGCCCAGCAGTTGCAATGGCAACCGCCACTATCACACAAGAAGAGCTGCAGCTCACCACCGAAGCAAGGGATCAAATAGCCCTGGACGAGCAAAGGCGTATCGCAGAAGAATCACGCGCCAATTTGGCACCCATTAACCCCTACACCGGTCACCGAATGACCGACGACGATGTAGCAATCCATCGTGCGATTGGGCCTGATGTCGCTGACCCCCCCAGCGGAGGAGGAGGACCTCCTAACAATTTACCAGGAGGAGGAGGAGGACCTCCATTTCGAGAACCCGGATTTGGGGGATTCCCTGGAGGATTTCCAGGTGGACCACCAGGAGGAGGACCTCCGGGAGGAGGATTACCAGGTACAGGTCCTATTGTTCCCCCTCCAAGTAACAAGTTAGCTGGTGAAGCACCTACAGTATTCGACGGAGAGCGTGCCAAAGTGGAGGCGTTCCTCACTCAATGGCATGTCTACTGGGGCATGAATGCCGACGAAGGCATCATGGCGACTCCATATCGACGTGCCCTACTTTTTCTATCTTACATCAAAGGTGTCAACGTCAGCGAGTGGGTATTAGCAATGCTCACCTGGCTTAACGGCCAGATACAAGCCGGCATACCCCGAACTAGCGAGGGGCTATGGAACGAAGTCACGCGCAGCTTTATGCAGCGCTTCCGCAACACAATGGAACAAGAACAAGCTCAATATGAGCTCAAGAAAGGAGTCAAGATGATTGGGGGCAATCTAGATGAGTATTGCACCCAATTCGAACAGTTAATACGCCGCGCTCAGTACAGGCTCGACGATCCGCAAACGCTCGACTTATTCGCGAGCGGATTACCAAAAGACCTATATGAAAAGGTCTATACCCTTGACAATCCCCGCAACTACCGCGAGTGGAAGGAAGCAGCCACCACCCGTCAACAACAGTATCTTCACCTAAAAGCGGTACTAAACAAGGGAGTCCCTCCAGGACAAGGACAAGGAAGACAACGACAACAACGACAATGGCAGGGGCCACCGAGAAGTTCATGGCAACCGAGGAACTTACGAGACCCAAATGCCATGGACACTTCGGCAGACCGAATTCGAGGGCGACTCGCAGGGGCTGAAGATATACTCGCCCCTCGTCCCCCATATCGACCCAGAGGAGGATTTCTACAGAGAGGAGGGGGGCGTAACAATCAAAGGCCAGTCACATGTTACAATTGTGGAAAGGATGGACACATGGCCCGCGACTGCAGACAACCGCGTGGGGGGTATCAACCCCAAGCATCAACCAGTCGATATATTGACACCGACTACCATCAACAAGAACCAGAGGTCGCTACCAGGGCGGTCCAAGAAGTACCCCCTCAACAGCGCGCCAGCGATTGGCTTAACGGAGTAGCTGGAGAATCGGACGACGTAAAAGACATTATCCTCCAACAATTGTGGAAAAAGGAGGGTTTTCAGGACGCCTGAACCCATCGGCCTGGGTGAGGGCAGTTAATTGTAACAGTGTAATCATGACTCGCTATCGTTCTATGAGAGTTCCAGTATCGATTCGCACCAGTTACGCAATGGCCGACATACGAGCACTAGTCGATTCAGGAGCAACCCATTGCTTCATGAAACCCTCCTTCGCAAAAAGGATGGGACTTGGGACCAAATTACTCGACATCCCAAAGAAAATATGGAACATCGATAATACGGAAAATAAGTCGGGGCGTATCACCCACTATACAGATGTAGATGTCCAAACTAAAGGCATTCATAAGGAAATCCGTTTCCTCATCACAGATATTGGAAACGAGGACATCGTATTAGGATACCCCTGGCTCGCTATCTACGATCCGCATATCAAATGGTCACAAGCGGCTATTCATGAAGATATGCTCCCTATCATTATTCGTTCCACCAATCCCTACATCAAAACCACACCCATGGTGGCCGCAACCACCGTCCAAGACGATGACTATGAAGTTGTACACTCTTGTGTCATTACAGACGATCAACGACAACAATTCGAGGAAGGATGCCGAATTAGAGCCACTGCTACCGACCTTGCTATTGCCGCTCAACAATACACCACTAAAGCTGAGTTACCCCCCGAGTATCGCGAATTCGAACGTCTCTTCAGTGAAGAAGCATCGGACAGGTTTCCGCCCAGCAGGCCCTGGGATCACGCCATCGAATTTAAACCAGGAACAGCCGACGCCATAGACTGCAAGATATACCCCATGACGCAAGAAGAAGACAAGAAGTTACGCGAGTGGATCGACGAACAACTGAAAAAAGGGTACATACGACCCTCTAAGTCTCCATACGCGTCATCCTTTTTCTTTATCAAAAAAAAGGACGGTAAATTACGGCCCGTTCAGGATTACCGAAGAATCAACGCGGTTACCATCCGCAACCAATATCCACTCCCCCTCATTTCCGACCTCATCACCGACCTTAGCAACGCCCACATCTATACAAAGCTTGACGTTAGATGGGGCTACAACAACATACGTATCAAAGAGGGGGACGAAGAGAAGGCAGCATTCAAAACACGATATGGATTATTTGAACCAACGGTGATGTTTTTCGGCTTGACGAACTCCCCTGCAACATTCCAGACCATGATGAACTTCATCTTCAGGGATATCATCGCAAAGCACGAAAAACGCGGCACAGTTATTCGGGTCTACATGGACGACATCGGTATCGCCACGGGACTTAATCACTCCTTACCCGACCACATCGAAGCAGTCAAAGACGTCCTCCGCGTATCCGCGGAGCATGATCTATATTACAAACTTGAGAAATGCCTCTTTCACTCCCCGCGCATGGATTACCTGGGGGTAATCCTTGAAAAGGGGGTGACACGCATGGACCCCGTTAAAATTTCGGGCATCAAAGACTGGCCTACGCCAACCAAAGTTAAGGACGTCCGCTCTTTTCTGGGCTTTTGCAATTTTTACCGACCTTTCATACGAGGATTCGCAACCAAAGCACGACCTCTTAACAAACTTACACGAAAAGACACTGAGTGGCATTGGGGAACTGAGGAAGAGAAAGCGTTCCAAGACCTCAAAACCCTTGTCACTAGCGAACCTGTCCTCGCACACCCGGACCTCACCCAGCAATTCGAACTAGAGGTCGACGCATCAGGATTTGCAACCGGAGCTGTCCTCCTACAACGCAAAGCAGACGGTAAACGACACCCCATCGGCTACTATTCATCCACTCTCAATGAAGCCGAGCGAAATTACGACATTTACGACCTCGAACTTTTGGCGATCGTCAAGGCCTTCCGCCACTGGAGACCCCTTCTGGCAGGTTCCCCTCACAAAATTAAAGTATTCTCCGACCACCTCAATCTGCAATACTGGAAGTCACCCCAGAAGATTAGCAGACGTGTGGCTAGGGAAGTACTCGAACTCTCAGAATACGACTTTGAGATTCATCACATTAAGGGGACTTCAAATGGGCGCGCCGACGCATTGTCACGAAGACCAGACTACGATCAAGGAGAAAACGATAACGAAGGGGTAACCGTACTACCAGAAAGCGTCTTTGCACGCGCCACTACACTGGAAGAACCACGACATCCACACTGGAGACCTGAGATCTTACCGGTCGAAATGACTCCGGAGCACCCAATTTATGAACAGGATATAGCTAAGTTAAAACCCTGGGTTGACGCTCACAAACTAAAAGACATTGAAGGGACGTGGTACAAGGATGGGCGCCGAGTGGTCACCGGCGGCATCCATGATAAACGCACCATCATCGCTGTTCACCACGACTCTCCTGTCTACGGTCACCCCGGCATTAAACGAACTCTTCAGCTCACTGAGCGGCACTACTGGTGGCCACAGATGAAGAATGACGTCACAGACTACGTCAAAGGCTGCGCAGAATGCCAGCGACACAAAGTCAACCTCCGCCCCATTAGGGCACCTCTACAACCTATCTACCCGAAACCAGAAGCCCTGCCATTCGAGACTATTGCAGTGGACTTTATTACCAAACTCCCCATCTCTCGGGGATATGACTCTATTCTAACGATCACAGATCACGATTGTACCAAAGCCGCCGTTTTTATCCCCTGCAATGAAGAGGTAACGGCGGAGGGGACGGCTGCCCTGTACGTTTCTCATGTTTTCCCACGATTCGGACTCCCCTCGCGCGTTATCAGTGATCGAGATCCCTGCTTCGCATCTAAGTTTATGCGGGAGATATGTAAAATCCTTGGCATCAGCCAAAACATCTCGACTGCTTATCACCCCAGAACCGACGGCCAATCAGAACGGACAAACCAATGGCTAGAACAATACCTCCGCTTCTGGGTAAATGAGCGACAAGATGACTGGGTCCGCTATCTGCCTATGGCGGAATTCACGCATAACAATTGGCCTAACGAAACCACACGGGAATCCCCCTTCTTCCTCCTGTCTGGGTTCAATCCTCGCGCTGATTGGACCGATAGACCTTCCCCTATCCCACAAGTGTCATTAAGATTAGACCAATTCAAGCAAGCACGACAACGCGCCTTTTCTTGCATGCTCCGGGCGCAGAGGTCATGGGTTAAACACAAAGATACGCCCAAATTCAAGGAAGGAGACCTCGTGTGGCTAGAAGGACGCCACTTACGCACTCACCAACCAACCGCAAAACTAGCCGCAAAGCGCCATGGACCATTTAAGGTCATCCAGGTGATGTCCCCTGTCAACTATCGCCTCGAACTTCCCACGCAGTGGAGCATCCACGACGTTTTCCACATAGATCTTCTCACACCTTATCGTGAAACACCCACGCACGGACCGAATTATCAGCACCCACCACCTGATTTGGTCGATAACGAAGAAGAATACGAGGTCGAGAAGATTCTAGACTCTCGGCGGTTCGGCAGAAGACGTCGACTCCAGTACCTTGTCAAATGGAAGGGTTATCCAGACTCCGACAATCAATGGATAGATAAGGATGACGTATTCGCTGATGAAGCCGTTCGGGACTTCAAACATTCTAACCCCGACAGAGAAGTGCATATAAGGGGAACCTCTTGTCGTGATAAGTCCCCATCTCCCATCCACTCCATGTCCTCTACTCGACGCAATGACCAGCTCGCACTCCCCTCTACCCTCGTCAACGACTCCTCCACCACGTTTGTCGACCCCGACTCTGCCGACTTCGCCGCAGCCACTAGAACTGCGGGAGGAAGCCGTCCCTCCATGCAGCATGAGGAAGACGGCCCTATCACTGGCGAAGAATTGCACCAGACACTGCAACGATTCCCTCTGCCCCTACAGGGAGTTGTCGACGACGATCCAGCAACAACTCAACCAGCACCTCCGCCAATGTACGCCATCACAAACCCCAACACCGGTGAGCCCGACGTCTTCCTCATGGAAGACGAGCTTTTTCGGCTTCAAGCAGCTGTCCCGCGCGGTGAAGCCACCCAACGCCATGAAGAAATACGAACAAGAGTGGAAGGAGACGGCGGCGCGGTGGCAGCAGGAGCAACTGCATATCGCCGCCTGCCGACGCAAGATGATGAAGGAACGCAGGGAGTATTGGACGAGGATGAGGATGAAGACGAGCTTGGAGACCATTACCCCATCAGGCACGCATTCCTTAACCATGAATTCTACGCTGAAGATCCAGCCGCCACTCCCTACCTCGTCGACGCAGCGGGGGGGCCTCTACACAGAGGACGAGTCGCCGTGGCACAAGCGGCTCGTTATACACCAATGGGCGAACGAGACCCAGCAACCAGGGTCGTCGTTCCTGAAGGGTTCCGGGTCAATAGAGGACCCAATTACATTCCGTTCCCGATCAAGCTCCCCAACGGACCGACCGTACAAGCATCCCACGTACAGGTTATCCGAGGAGGAGACCCCTTCGTACTCGGACTAGCTCCGGGGTCTGGTTTCCTCTATGGTAAACCCCTCTACGCCACTCCTCATCTCCCGAAGAACAACCATGCGTTCATCCCACATGAGGAGTATTTCATGCTCCGCGACCGACACCCCACCGACTTGCTGCTTATGCGCATTGGGGACGTCACCCTCACACAAGAACTGCGCCGGTTCCGGCAATTCGCCTTTGCCGAAGATCAATTAGAGAAGCGCATTCGACAACTACAGATGGAGAGAGAGATGGTGACAGCGGACAAAAAGGACAGTCTCTATCGACTAGAGCGTGCTAACATATTAGCTCGTATGGAAGATGAGGCAGAACGGATGAGGCAAGAATCAGTAGCGGATTAGTGAGGTGGGCC
Source organism: Lactarius indigo (assembly GCA_025766275.1). Classification (NCBI taxonomy): domain Eukaryota; kingdom Fungi; phylum Basidiomycota; class Agaricomycetes; order Russulales; family Russulaceae; genus Lactarius; species Lactarius indigo. The sequence goes on along the minus strand of JAFKAC010000002.1, from coordinate 1,863,901 downwards.
TCACTCCTGAAAAGGGGGTGATGTTACGGTACGGACTCAATGACTCATCACACACGACTCACGACCGGTTATGACTACGGTCCGGTATCAGAATTAGTCATGGACTCTTACTTCGTATCAGTCAGCATAGTAGTTCGCATGTGATTGTGACTCATGCATGACTCATTCCTAGGATAGCGGTACTAGGGTTCGAGCTAGTTACGCTATTGGTTACTTACTATTCAAGCGGCGCTTTAAAGCCCGCGCGTATCTGTATAAGTAGTCGACTCGGAAGACCAAGAGTCCCCATCTTGGTCTTCTTCAAATCCACCACTTGACTCGTCTTCTGTTTGCCTTAGTCCCAGACTAAGCGTACCTCTACTAGTATCCACTCACAGGATACTCCTTCTTTACCTTTAGCTGCAGCGTGCGCCGGAGTGCCCCTGTTCAGCTCGCGTTGGGTTGACACGTGATCCCCATTCGCCTATCTTTCGCTAAGTCGATTACGCCTCTCTTAAGTCCAAGTCGGACTGACGCCGGTGGAGCGTAACAGTGGCCTTCTCTTCGTCGCCTTCCTTGATGCGTATGTTGTTATACCCCCATCTGACGTCAAGTTTGGTGTAGATGTGAGCGTTGCTGAGGTCGGTAATAAGATCAGAGATGAGAGGGAGTGGATATTGACTGCGGATGGTAACCGCGTTGATTTTCCGATAGTCTTGAACGGGTCGTAATTTTCCATCTTTCTTCTTGATGAAGAAAAAGGACAAAGCATATGGGGATTTAGAGGGTTGTATATACCCCTTCTTTAGCTGTTCGTCAATCCATTCGTGTAACTTCTTATCCTCTTCTTGAGTCATGGGGTATATTTTACAGTCAATTGCGTTGGCTGTCCCTGGTTTAAATTCGATGGCGTGGTCCCAGGGCCTGCTGGGTGGAAACCTGTCCAATGCTTCTTCGCTGAAGAGGCATTCAAACGCCCAATACTCAGGGGGTAACTCAGCTTTGGTAACATATTGTTGAGCTGCGATGGCGAGATCGGTGGTGGTAGCTCTGATTCGACATCCTTCTTCAAATTGCTGTTGTTGCTCGTCTGTGATAACACAGGAGTGTACCACCTCATAGTCGTCATTTTCAACTGTGGTTGTGGCAACTACTGGCATTGTTTTGATGCGGGGGTTGGTCGATCGTATGATAATGGGAAGCATGTCTTCATGTATGGCAGCTTGCGACCATTTGATGTGAGGGTCGTATATTGCAAGCCAAGGATATCCCAGTACAACATCTTCGTTTCCTATATCTGTGATGAGGAAACGGATCTCTTTGTGAATTCCTTTAGTTTGAATGTCAACATCGGTATAATGAGTGATACGCCCCGATTTGTTTTCCGTGTTGTTGATGTTCCATATTTTCTTTGGGACATCAAGTGGTTTGATTCCCAATCCCATCCTCCTCACGAACAAGGGTTTCATGAAGCAATGAGTTGCCCCACTGTCAACTAATGCTCGTATGTCGGCCATTGCATAACTGGTGCGAATTGATACTGGAACTCTCATAGAATGATAGTGAGTCATGATTACACTGTTACAATTAACTGCCCTCACCCAGGCCGATGGGTTCAGGCATCCTGAAAACCCTCCTTCTTCCACAGCTGTTGGAGGATGATATCTTTTATGTTGTCTGATTCTCCTGCTACTCCGTTAAGCCAATCACTGGCACACTGTTGAGGGGGTATGTCTTGAACCACCCTGGTAGCGACTTCTGGTTCTTGTTGATGATAGTTGGTATCAACATAGCGACTAGTTGATGCTTGAGGCTGGTAGCCTCCTCGTGGCTGTCTGCAATCATGGGCCATGTGTCCGTCCTTTCCACAATTGTAACAAGTGACTGGCCTTTAGTTGTTACATCCTTCTCCTCTTTGGAGGAACCCTCCTCTTGGTTGGTACGGGGGATGAGGAGCGAGTATATCTTCAGCTCCTGCAAGTCGCCCCCGAATTCGGTCTGTGGAGGTATCCATTGCATTTGGGTCTCGGGGCAAATTTCTTGGTTGCCAGGAACTTCTTGGCGGCCCCTGCCATTGTCGTTGTTGACGTGATCATCCTTGTCCTTGTCCCGGAGGAACCCCTTTGTTTAACACCGCTTTAAGGTGGAGATATTGTTGTTGACAAGTGGTGGCAGCTTCTTTCCACTCGTGGTAGTTGTGAGGGTTGTCGAGGGTGTAGACCTTCTCATATAGGTCCTTTGGTAGCCCGCTTGCGAACAGATCCAGTGTTTGGGGATCGTCAAGTTTATACTGAGCATGGCGTATTAATTGTTCAAATTGGGTGCAATACTCATCTAGATTGCCTCCGATCATTTTAACTCCTTTCTTAAGCTCGTATTGAGCTTGTTCTTGTTCCATTGTGTTTCAGAAGCACTGCATGAAGCTGTGCGTGACTTCATTCCATAATCCTTCGCTGGTACGGGGTATTCCTGCTTGTATCTGGCCATTAAGCCAAGTGAGCATAGCCAGCACCCATTCACTGACATTAACGCCCTTGATATAAGATAAAAAGAGCAGGGTGTGTCGATATGGTGTAGCCATGATGCCTTCGTCGGCGTTCATTCCCCAATAAACATGCCATTGGGTGAGGAATGCTTCGACCTTCGCGCGTTCTCCGTCAAATACTGTTGGTGCTTCGCCAGCTAATTTGTTACTTGGAGGGGGAATGATAGGACCTACACCTGGTAGTCCTCCTCCTGGATGTCCTCCTCCTGGTGGTCCTCCTGGGAATCCTCCAGGGAACCCTCCAAATCTGGATCCTCTGTGTGGAGGTCCCCCTCCTGGTAAGCCGCCAGGGGGTCCGCCTCCGCCACTGGGAGGGTTGGCTATGTCTGGCCTGATGGCACGATGGATTGCCATGTCTTCGTCAGTCATTCGGTGACCAGTATATGGGTTGATGGGAGCCAAATTAGCTCGTGACTCTTCTGCAATGCATCTTTGTTCTTCCAGGGCTATTTGATCCCTGGCTTTGGTGGTGAGTAGCACCCCTTCTTGTGTGATGGTGGCAGTTGCCATTGCGACTGCTGGACTGTGAATGTGGATTACTTCGGGTTCGGGTTGGTGGATAGTTAGAGACTCAGTTTGTTGTATGATATGATTGCCAATAGCTCCCAGGCTAGCTTCATCTGCTGGTGTTGCTCCCCTACTTGGTGACTGGCTTTCGGAGGTTTCTTCTCCACTAATTCCTTCGTCTGTGTGTTCTTGTGCTTGTCCATCAATAGGACCGTAATCTGCACAGCTGTTAAGTTCTCACGCGTCGATGTCGCAGTTGTAGTTTCTTCCTGCTGGTTGTACAATATCCCAGCAATAATCTATGGGGTTCCAAGTAACCTCAACCCAACAGAGATGTTCGAAGTTGAACTCAACAGGTCGGAAACGGTTAGGCCCGTTGAATTCTACGAAATACCTGGTGTCTTCTTCTCTTTCTCTTCACTGAGCTGCTCCTAAGAATCTTGTTGGTACATTGCGATCTCCTCGTCATTCAATGTGATAGGGATGGAAGGACGTCCACTGGTCTCTGGTCGAGTACGCCACGATGAGGATCTTGGTCTTAATGTTATGCTCCACTGGCGTTAGTCTGACTTGGACTCGAGAAGGGCGTAATCGACTTAGCAAAGATCAAGCAAATGGGGATCACGTGTCAACCCAATGCAAGCTGAACAGGGGCACACTGGCACACACTGCAGCGGAAGTGGAAGAGTACTATCCCTTGGTGGATAGGAGCAGAAGCACACTTAGTCGAAGACTAAGGCAGACAAGAGACAAGCCAAGAGGGTGGATTGAAGAAGACCAAGATGGGGACTCTTGGTCTTCCAAAGCGACTATTTATACAGATACGCGTGGGCTTTAAAGCGCCGCTGGAATAGTGACTAACCAATAGCGTAACTAGCTTGAACCCTAGTACAGCTATCCTAGGAATGAGTCATACATGAGTCACAATCACATGTGAACTACTATGCTGACTGATGCAATGTAAGAGTCCATGACTAATATCAGTATCGGACCGTAGTCATAACCGGTCATGAGTCATGTGTAATGAGTCATCAAGTCCATACCGTAACAACAGTGGTGAAGGTGACAGAGGTGTGGACATGCATACTACAGCATAGGCACTTGTCTTCTTGCAGAGACTCGGGTCACAAGGTGATATATGACATCTATCATGGATATGAGGTGGAAACACTGGACAGGATAGATGCCATGTACCCACCACAGTGACACATGATACCATCGGTATTACAGGAGGCTTTCAGCTGTCTCCATTTTTGCTGAAGGAAATGGTTGCTCCACATGTTCCACATGGGATCACTGAGAGACCTCCAGTCAATGTCATTTTTGTTGTTGACATCAAGAGAAGTGATCCTATACACTTGGTGGTTGGTCAACACAAAATCAACAGCACACGACATGTACTTGCATAACAGAATGTAGGTATCATCTTCTTTCCACGCTTTCCCCATGAGCGTGTCAGACCTGTAGGATCACATGGACACGACGATGTTATAAGAGAGTGAAGAACACACCATTTACTTTGACATTGCTTTGGTGTCCATGTTGCACCCATTGCCTTTGACACGAAAACCCAGAATCCTCGAGCTGACATGTCCGATTTACCATCCTGAGCCAATCCCTCAATTGCATGTAAGAGTTGGCCCTCCTCCTCCGATGACCAGTCCCCTTTTGAACATGCACAGTGTCAGATGCATAAGGAGAAAAGTCAGTGATGCAATCTTTGAGACTCACCTTTCTGTTTAATTTCCATATATTGTATGTGCTGATGGAACCAGTTGCTACAATCGGTGGCTGAATGCTGCACTGAGTCTGCAACAGTGACCCGGTTCTTTCCATGCTTCTGGACAGCTCTAGGTTGGAGGGTCAGACAATAGCATGCGTCAAGGATGTACCTACATTTGCAGTTGTTTGTCCTCTCCTGCACTCCACTTCCCAGCCTTTCTGAGGTAGTTGCATGCATGCCAAACATGATAAAAGATCGACTTTACCCCCCTCTGGGGCACAGCATGGGCTGAGGCCACATCAGTGTGAGTATGCAAGACAAACCAAATAAACACTGACCGATATGGCTCCAAAATCTCTTCGCAGGCTCAAGAGAGTGTATCAAACCATCCAATCGCTTGTCATCCAAGTTGTTTTCCTGGACAGAGATAGGTGGGGAGCTGAAAGAGAGTTACCAGTCTTGACGTCATACACACCTTCTGGTACATCTGTATGGTGTTGTGAATTTTTTGCATCTCCTCCTTTGAGAATGGGCCCTTGCAACAAATAATTCCTGGTTGTGTGCAGTTCAGAATCATCCCTGAAAACATATGAATCAAGTCTCACCAGCTTCCTCAAATTGTTTGACACTCATCCACTGTGCCGCCAGGAATTCCACCTGGTCCTCCAATGGCACATTATCCATGGGGGCAGACAAGCTAGTGAACACTTTTCTCAACAATTGTGTCACATTGCAAGATCAGACACACACACATTGATTGCCCAATGGGGGACCAACTAGCCACATGAGAAAAAAATAATTTTACTCTAAAATTTTACTACCTTGCAGAGGACAGTACATATGGAGGGGAAAGAAAAGAGAATTCCCCCATGCAATTCACAAGGGGTCTATCTGCCCACTAGTACACAGCTGATTAGAGCCAGAAAACTGGATTGATGCTCAATCGAAAGTTGGTCTTATGCGGCAATTGCAGACAGGGTCAAACAATTTTTAACATGTTTGCAACTTGTGTTAGTTAGCACGATGAGCATTGCACCCCTATTGTATTTTTTGATGGGTGTACATAGGTAGGCACAACAATTAGGGCCTGTTCGGTGCAGGGAATGCAGCATCACGGCGCAACATGAGAATGCATTCCCCCGGTTGGGGGAATGAGTTCCCATGGGGTGACATTCCATGTCTCTGAATGCCCCTCTGCACCAAAAGTAAATACATTGTTTTTGTCCCATGCATCCATCATGTGTGGTGACAATGCATCACAGAGGTGACTAGTCACTGTTATTGAAGACATTAGTAATAACAATATTGAGATTGTTAGTGGCCCTCCCTGTTCAAATGTTTGAGCACAAGGTTGCACACTTGCATAAGTACCTTGGATGTCACTTGAGCTATACTCTGGACGATTCAGAAGGGCTTGTCACTCTCCTCCACTGCTCAACTGGCTCACACTTTTTCACACCATGTTCCACTGGCTTTGGACAACTTGGACTTTTCCCGCACTACATTTCCGATGGTTTTGTGACCTCCCTCAGTTGCCCCCTGGTCTCCACTCCAGCAATTGCACATTATATCAATACCTGTACTTATATAAATTCCCTGTATTTATTACTTTAAAAAATAGAGAAGAACTTTCCCAGGACTTCAGATCTCAGCTGGGCTCAACGAGGCCCTCTGTTTGAGTTCCTGAGCATGCAGCACTCACGCGCACACTTAGCAACTGGATTTTAATGAATCTATGGCCGGTATAATAAGGACCATCACATTTCATGAGGTGCAAAAGTGTGCACAATCTGTTGTGTTGCTGGTCCATGTATTGCCAAAGTTTCTCACATGTTGTACTCCCAGGCATGATGCACATTTGTGTGGCTCTATCTGCTTGAACGTAGTATCTCTCCAAATGTATAGAACACATATACAAAGTTTGGAGCCATGCAGAAGTCTGCACGACCTGTTGTGATGCTTCACACAACACACCTGTCTCCTAATATAACAACTCCCGGACCTGAGATCAAAAGTGTGAGGAACCCTAAGCCCCAAATTTACTGAAAGATGCCCAAAAGCCTAATTTCCAGGGTCGAGTATTTTCCAAATTCCAACAACAATCTCAACAAGTTTGTTGAGTATTTGTGACTTCATGGCTGACTGCAATCCCACAAGGGTGTACACCACCCATATACCTCACAAATGCATACAGTATTCATACAGTGCGCCCTCATCACATGTGTAGTAGAAGTAATGTTGACATTGTTGTTGTAGTGAATAATGCAAAATGCCACTCATTCTGTGTGTGTGTATGAGTGTGCACAAGTGTATGCAAATACAAGCAACTTGTGCACACTTTGTGATGTAGATAAGGCCATATATGTATTACCAAGTTTAATTAAGATCTAAATAAATATATTACTAATTGTGTTTCATGGGTTACAGTCATGATTCAGGTGATGTTGGCACGGGGAATCAAAAGTGGGAAACAAGTATTTTTACTGTGCCAGTTTGATAGGGCTGCGTCATGGGATCTCTTTGCCAACCCCTCAGTGGAATGTGCACCAAACAGCAACTTTGCCCCATGGCACATACATGGGACACTTTTTTTTTTTTGGTGGATGCACCATGGCGCAACAGGTGTGTCAAACAGGCCCTTACAGTAACAACGTGCAGTTTTTGATCGTGAAACAAATGAAACAGCCCAGAGGTCTAACCAGAACAATTAAACAACTAGAGTTCCAACCAGCCAAAGTTGGAGTGTAGGCACCAAGAAAACAAAGATAATGAAGTGAAATGGAATGAAGCGAGCAAAAGCAGACAATCAATGATGGTGTGTGGCATATAAACCTGGAGACTACATGGCCAAAGACATCACACATGTGCATGTCTAACTAGGGAGACCTCGCGTGAATTCGGCCATGTAGTGCATGTGTATTTTGCTATGCCAGAAAATTCCATGGCACTCTTTTGCCTCGGTTATTGTCTTTGGTGGTTGTCCTATGCTGGTTTCCTCTACTGCTAGGTCTACTGTAATGAATAACAAAATCTCTTGTAGACACAGAAAAACTAGGGCTTGTGTGTGTTTTTTTTTTTTGTCTCACTGGTGTTCGCTGGCTGCTCACTTGGGGTCATCAGCTGATGATTGAGAATGCTAGCCTAACTGGAATGGAGCAATCAGCGATTAGACCAAAATAACGGATTCGGTACCAGGAGCAGGTGTGTCACAGTTCCAGTTGACCATCTGTGACTTTCAAGTGTTTGAGAATTCTGCTTTTTAAAGCAGATAAAAGATGCTGACTTGGCACTTTGTTTGCACAAGTGAGAAGGTAACAGACTAGATTGAAAGATGAAGAGTAGACAAGTTTTGTGCTACTCTACACTACTCCTTAAGTACTCGTACATACTGTGATTTTTGTGACTGTTTTCTGTATTTATGAAGCTCCTAATGAGCTGGCAGAATCTCATGATACATGGCTATTTGAGCTGGCAGAAGAATGAAATACCACTGGCAATCGATGTGACGTGTCCACATTGTGACCATGATGTCACGTATGTGTGATATAGCCCCCCTTCTAGACGCAATTGTCTCGATTGTCAGAGTCTAGAGCATGTGAAAAGTCGTAGTCATGGCGAAAGACGTAGTGGGAGGGATGCTCATAGGGCATACCACATCGTTGTGCACGGAGTTGAGCTGTTATTTGTGTGGCACGTTCTCAATCAACAGTGTGGCCTAAGATGGCGAGCCAGGCGCAGTAAGTGCAACTGTGAGCATGTGTAGTTGGTACATGGCAGACGCACCAGTCGGCGCAGCGTGAGTGTGGTGTCCGGCACTCAAATGACAGGTGCTGCTTGTTGTCACAGTAAGAACACGCCGGCAGGCCATGACAGTCATGTCGAGTCGCATGTTGGTCTTTGTGGGTGTTTTTGCTGGCAATGGAAGACTCCTTGTGGAGAGTCAGGAACTGTGTGTGTCGTGTGACTTGCACGGTTTGCACGTACGTCTGCAGAGGTTGGTGAGGGGGCATGGGCAGGGTGATGGCAGAGCTGATGACAGGAATGTGATGGTGATCGAGGTGACAGTCCGTATTGTTCATCCAAATCGTGGCGAACTGGAGGGTCATAGTGATGGGGTCAGATAGGAAAGGGTGTCACTGCATGAATGCGCGTGCGTTGGCCAGGTGTGTATTGATTTTGTCCGCCTCCGTACTCCACTCGCTCCAGGTGCGTTCAGTCTCCTTCATGCGGGCCACCAATTGATCTCGTTGTACGACTGAGGCCCACAGATGAAAAACATCTGTGCTAATCCCAGGGTCAGCTAGCAGATACAGTGCCTGATCTACTTCCTGCCACGCTGGATGGTTGGGGCGAAAGATGTCTTTGAACTTGGTAGTGTCACTGGGATCATTGGGGCTGTTACAAGGTTTGGCAAAAAGTGGGCCATAGTATATCGGCTGTCCTTGTCCTTCTGTGGTGATGATGACCGGCCAGTCATGCTGGTCGATAAGGTATTGTACGTAGGGCACCCTTCCGTGAGAACCGTTGGTGAGTGGTATCTCCATGAGATAGTCATTCGTCAGGAGAGTCATCGTCCAGTTACGGTCTGGTCATTCTATGTTAGTGAGGAGCGGCTGAGGTCGACTAGTGCCTTGTGGGTTGGCGGGTTGAGGAGGCAGGGATGGATGGTTGATGGGCGATGGTAGAGTAAGCCGTGGAACGTCAGATGTTGGAATGGCAGTCGGGGTAACAGGAGACTGTGGTCCATCCCATGGGGCTTCCTACTCTTCCTGTGTGATGCACTCGAGCGCTTCTCTAAGTAGTCGCTGACATCAGTTAGTGCGAGCCTGAGAGTGATGGCGGTGTAGGCCTTGCGGTGTGATGTACGTGCTGAGGCCCCACATGTCTTCATGTGAACACAGTGAGTTCTCCAATGCATTGTAAGTGGCTCCAATGTTAGCCCATCATTCGACTTCCCTGTTGACCTGAGCGTGCAACCAGGATGGAGTATCTTGATCAGATATCCACAGGTACTGTGGGGGTGTCGAGGGGTGTCGGGATCCATAGATGTGGTGAGATAGATGGTGGCAACATGAGTGGCTTTATATTCACGAATAAGATCAGGCATTCATAAATTCGACTCCGGTTCCCAGCTGTCATGCACTGGCATGTACCCTTACCACCAAACAAGATATTGTGGCATTTTCTGCTGTCTGAAGAGTCAATAGTCGAGAAGTTGTTCAACTTCCCACTCTTCTTCTCCTTCAATAAGCTCCGGAGGTGGGTTCTGGGCTTCTTTACCATTGATACTGGTGGTTTTACACAGTGTTAGTAATCCTGCATGGAACGTATTATGGATACGCCACATAGCTGGTAGTTTCAGTCCATACGTGACATCAGAGATGCGACTTGAGATAAGGAAGGGGCCATAACGTTGTGGTGCTAGTTTGGCAGTTGGGTGTGTTGTTTTTAGATTTGTCACCTCCAGCCATACCTTGTCACCGATATGATAGGGTTGATAGCATGTATCTTTCACCCATGATAACTGCACAGATTTCATCACTTCCTTGGCCTGTGATCGAACCTCTTTTAAGCGATCGAGACATTTTGTGGCATCTGGTGACAACAAAGTGGCAGTTGGGGGCTGGTGTACGCAGGGAGTGAAGCCGATAAGGAGTTCAAAAGGTGTTTTGTTTGTAGTTTCGGATCTCCAGGCGTTGAGCGTATATTGCACGATGGGCAGCCATTGGGACCAGTCGTCTTGTTGGTAATTGGAAAAGATGCATAAGTATTGCTCTAGATGTTGGTTAGTACGCTCAGATTGCCCATCCGTTTGTGGATGATAGGCGGTACTGATGTTTTGTTCCACATCTAGGGTGGCGCACAATGCCCTCGAGAATGAGGCTGTAAACCACGGATCGCGATCTGATATGACCTTAGAGGGGAGTCCGTAATGAGGCACTACGTGTTGCAGATAAAGTGCTGCTACCAGTGCAGCATTGCTTGCTTCTCGACAAGGTATGAAGATGCTTGCCTTAGAACATCCTTGATCTGATATTGTGAGGATTGTATCATATTTTCCTGATTTGGGAAGTTTAGTGATGAAATCGAGAGCAACAACCTGAAAGGGTAGCATGGACTCCGATGGGTAGATGGGAGATATCGGTGGTTTTGGGTGATTCAGCAGGTTTTTGTTGGACTGACATACATGGCAGCCTGTGACATAATTGATGATATCCTTCCTCATGTTAGGCCACCAATAGTGTTGTTGTATGGCATCAAGTGTTTTTGTTTGGCTGGGGTGTCCGGCAGTAATTGAATCATGAAATGATTCAATCACCCCCCTCCTAAGCAGGAGGTTGTCCACGACCACAAGGTGATCGTGGTGATATGCAAGATGTGGAGCAATGTGGAGCATTGATGGATCGCGTGAGCTGATAGCAATTGACCCAATCATTGGGAAGATGGGTAACTTGGAGTTGGCAGCAGTGGTCATCAAGCGAAGTTGTACGGGCAACGTTGATAAAGTAAGCATCGGGCAGGACTACAACACCAGTGTTATCATCAGTCGTTGGGGTGAGAGACGGATGATGGGACAGAGTGTCAGCATGTAAGGTGGGACCAGGTACGTGGCGGAGGTGAAGGTCGTAATCAGCCAAAATATTGACAAGATGCGCAATGCATCGATTGATGTGTTGGGGAGAACGATAGTGAAGAAGATTGGCGTGATTGGTAAAGACAGTAACAGGGTGACGGGCGGCAACAAGGAGGTGTCGCCAATGTTCCAGACCATGTACAAGGGCCAGGAATTCACGGTCGTATACATTGTAATTTTGTTCAGCTGCGGAGAATGCCTGGGAGTAATAGCCAACAACCTGAGGTTTGTTATGAGAGTCAGGTTGGGTAAGGATGGCGCCAATAGCATATAAAGAGGCGTTGGTTTGAATCAAATAAGGGAGGTTGGGGTCCAGCTGACGGAGGGCAGGCCAGGAGCAAGCAAGAGTGAGCAGTGTGTCAAGGGTGTTTGTACATTCTGCGGTCCAGACAAAAGGGACGTCTTTGCGCAGAAGCTGTGTAAGAGGTTGCACAAGGTGTGCATATCGTGGGATGAATGGGCGTTGGTATCCTAAGATGCCTAGTATGCTGCGAACTTGTTTAACTGTAGTGAGAGTACGTGGCCAATCATGCAGACCTGAGATTTTGTCCAGTCCCATGTGTATGGTGCTGTTAGTGATGGTCATGCCAAGATAGTCCATCTCCATTTGTTCGAATTCACACTTAGAGAGTTTCAAGAAGTAACTTTCGTCTAAGAGAACCTGTAAAATGGCATGAACGATGAGTTGATGTCAGGCAAGATCTCGAGTGGTGGCTATGAGAATGTCATCCATATAGATGAAGAGTTCTGCAGGATACTTGTTCAAGAGCGAGTGAAAGATGCGATTCATGGCCCGGTCAAAGGTGGCTGGCAAATTTGTGAGCCTGAAGTACATTACCATCGGTTCGAAGAGACCTCAAGGCATTTTAAATGTGGCTTTCCACTGATTGCCGTCCTTAATCCAAATGTTATTGTAGCCCCAGCGAATGTTGAATTTCATGAAGAAAGTTGTAACGCCGTCACAGCGTTAGCTCGACTTGAGCTTAGATAAAGGCGACTTCTTTGACTTAGCTGATCACGCCGAAGGCGTATGGCACGCAGGCAGTTTTTGATAGATGTTCGAAGACACTATGAATAGACGACTCTCTATCTCGAATAGAGGCGAACAGGCGAGGAAGCAAGAAGTGACGATTGAAGAAGACCAAGATGGCGTATCTTGGTCTTCACAAGACAGTTTAAATACACATACGAGCAGGCTTAGAAGCGCTGCTATGAGTCACTGTAGGTAGCGTCCAACGTATCGCAGAAATAACGCAAAACTAATACTACTAGTACCTGTACTAGTATCGAGTCACAGAGGCACCGCTCAGTCAGCTATCACACCCGTATCGCCTATCGTATCACCGTAAGTAAGTCCGCAACTAATATACCTTACCGCCGTAGCTGCAACCGGTACAGTAAGGGTCCACAACGAGAGCGTAACATCACCCCCTTTTCAGCGTGAGACTCCAGACTCACTGGAAGTCCCGTGCGATCCACTCGCGCTGCTCGTCTTCAATGCGTCGGAACACGTCCGCCTGCTCCAGCCGGTATACGCAGTCCATCTTATCTTCTCGGGCGATGAGGATCATGCCGCGGAGCTGACGAATGTGTGCTTGCAAGCGCGACTCTTCGTGTGCTGCGGCACGATACCGCGTCACCTCCGCAACCAGGGACTCATCCCCGATGCGGTTAAGCGCGCAGTCCGTGAGTTTGTCGGCGGCGAGGATCACAAGATCCTCGTGGGCGATGAAGGCGCGGTTCGCAGCCGAGAGGTGAGGAGTGGCGTAGAGGGGTTTGCCATAAAGATAAGGGGATCCGGGGATAACCCCCAGGATGAAGGGATTCGCACCTCCGACGATCTGCACGTGACTTGCTTGTAGCTCTACTCCGTCCGGCCCGGTGATGGGGAAGTGAATGTGATGGGGCTGTCGATTCGCCCGGAACCCTTCAGGCGCAAGGACCTGCGCGGGGTCGTCGTCGCGCGTAATGGTGGTGTGTAGTGCGACGCCGGGCAGTCGCACACGTCCTCGAGACATGGGGGTTCCGTCGGTGTGCAAGAGCCACGGGGTGATTCCGGGATCAGCAGAGTCGCGGTTCGTTCGAAGGAGGGGGTGGCTGACCGGGTAGTAATCTCCGTCGTCATGGTCAGCTTGGTCCGGCATCGCTGCCTGCGCTGCCGCAACTCGCTCAATTTCTCCTGCGCCAACCTCAACTGTTCTCTGGCCCACTCCTGAGCCGTCCTCCGCCAGACCTCCTCTGCCTCCGTCTCCTCCCGGTCCCTTGTTAGATCGATCGGCCGGGAAAACTCCCCTAATACCGATAAGAGCGTCGTCTGGGGGGATGATTGCGATGGGTTCCCGCGCCCCGCTGTCATCTCGGAAGATGTGAGCGACGGCATGCTGCTGCTCGTTGCTGGGCTGGCGCATGGGGTCTGGGAACCTCTGTAGGAGGCCAGCCCATTCTTGAGCGGTGATATGCCCCGTTCGCACGTTTGCAGGTGTGTACGGAGTGAGCTGGACCGCTGGAACCACGGTTTCTTCGTCGTCTTGGATGATGGCGGCGGCGTCTTGTGCGACTTGGTCGAGGAGGATCGCCGTGGTGACATGTCTGAGGGGAGAAGTGGGCATAGACGTAGAAGTGGATCGAATGTAGGAGTGATACTCTCCCTGACCCCCTTCGGTCTCGCTTTTAAGTCTTCGTGTTGTTGTCCGGGCCGTCTGATACGCCTCTATTGCTTCCGGAGCAAAAACGTCTTCCTTATCGACCCACTGATTCTCCGAGTCGGGATATCCCTTCCATTTGATGAGATATTGGAGTTTCTTTCGGCGGCCGATGTGCCGTGAGTCCAGAACGGCCTCGACTTCGTATTCTTCTTCTCCCTCCACAAGATCCGGTGGCGGTCGAGGGAAATTTTCGCCGTGTATGGTCGTGCTTTTGTACGGCGTGAGAAGATCTATGTGAAACACCGGGTGGATGCTCCACTGCGTGGGAAGCTCGAGACGATAATTGTATGGGGACATCACCTGAACCACCTTAAAGGGGCCGTGGCGTCGCGCCGCGAGTTTTGCCGTGGGTTGATTGGTTCGAAGATGTTTTCCTTCTAACCACACTTGGTCGCCTATTTGATATTTTGGGGTGCTTCGGTGTTTCACCCAGCTATCCTGGGCCTTTTTGATGAGGGTCTGGGCCAGCTGTCGTGCCTCCTTAAGTTGCGTGAGTCGGGTGATGACGTTTGGAATAGGGGATGGCCCATCCGTCCAATCGGCTGTTGGGTTGTAGCCCATAAGTAGCATGAACGGCGATTGCTTTGTATGTTCGTGGGGCCAGTTGTTGTGAGCGAATTCTGCTATGGGGAGGTATGCCGCCCAGTTATCTTGACGCTCGTTGGCCCAGAACCGTAGATACTGTTCTAGCCATTGATTGGTCCGTTCTGACTGTCCGTCGGTTTGCGGGTGATACGCCGTCGAGACGTTCTGCTGAATGCCTAGGATTCGACATACTTCTTTGGTGAATTTAGATGTGAATCGGGGATCGCGGTCGCTGATAATTTTACGCAGCAGTCCAAACCGTTTAAACACGTGATTAACGTACAGAATAGCGGTTTCTTCGGCCGTGATTTCTTCGTTACATGGAATAAATATTGAGGCCTTGCTGCAGTCGTGATCGGTGATGGTGAGAATACTGTCGTAGGACTGGGACGTTGGTAATTTAGTGATGAAATCCAGTGCGATGGTGTGAAAAGGGGGGGCGTCGGCCACTGCAGTGATGGGGTGCAGTGGCGCATGCGTTGGTCTTGTGTTGACTTTGTTCCGCTGGCAATCAGCGCACCCTGTAACATATTCGTATACGTCTCGACGGATGTGTGGCCACCAGTAGTGGCGTTCCACTATCCGCTGAGTTCGGCTGATGCCTGGATGTCCATGGACAGGGAGGTCGTGGTGATCGTGTATTATGGCCCTGTATGTGGACATGGGCCCTGTGATTACCAGTCGCCCGTCCTTATACCATTCTCCTTCGATCTTCTTCAGCTGGTGGGCATCAATCCATCCCTGGACGATTTTTGGATCCTGTTGTCACCTCGGTGTTTGTAGCATTGGGTGTATTTCCAGGGCGCGTGCGGTATTAGCAGCTCGTATGAATACTTCGGGGGGTAAGACCACCACACCTTGATTATCTCCTTCTCCCTGGTCATAATCTGGTCGTCTGGATAGGGCGTCCGCCCTGCCATTGTTCTTTCCCTTGATATGATGAATCTCGAAGTCGTATTCCATCAGTTCCAGTACTTCTCTGGCGACCCGTCGGCTGATCTTTTGCGGGGTCTTCCAGTATTGAAGGTTGAGGTGGTCGGAAAAGATCTTGATTTTGTGTGGGGATCCTGCAAGCAGGGGTCTCCAATGTCGAAGGGCTTTGACGATGGCTAGGAGCTCCAGATCGTAGATGTCGTAATTGCGTTCAGCTTCGTTCAGGGTGGCTGAGTAATACCCTATCGGGTGCTTGCGACCGTCATTTTTCTTTTGTAGAAGCACGGCACCTACCGCGAATCCGGACGCATCAACTTCTAACTCGAATTGGTCCTGTAAATTGGGATGTGCCAATACTGGTTCCTCAGTGACGAGGCGTTTGAGGGTCTTGAACGCGCGGTCTTCGTCTTCTGTCCATTTCCACTCTGTATCTTTTCGGGTGAGTCGGTTTAATGGCCTCGCGTGGGTTGCGAAACCGCGGATGAAGAGGCGGTAAAAGTTACAGAAGCCCAAAAAGGACCGTACATCTCTGACCTTCGTTGGAGTTGGCCAGTCTCTGATGCCGCGGACTTTTACTGGATCCATGCGTGTTACCCCCTTTTCAAGGATTACCCCCAGGTAATCCATCCGCGGTTGATGAAAGAGGCATTTCTCGAGTTTAAAGTAGAGATCGTGGTCCTGGGCAACGCGGAGAATGTCAGTTACGGCGTCGATATGATCAGCCGACGTGAAGCCTTCCCAAGTGGCGATCCCAATGTCGTCCATGTAGACCCAGATGACCGTCCCCCGCGATTCGTGTTTCGCAATGGTGTCACGGTAGATGTGGTTCATCATGGTCTGAAAGGTGGCTGGCGAGTTAGTAAGGCCAAAGAACATGACCGTTGGTTCAAAAAGGCCAAATTTGGTCTTGAAGGCCGCCTTTTCCTGATCACCGTCTCGTATGCGGACGTTGTTGTACCCCCAGCGAATGTCGAGTTTCGTATAAATATGAGCGTTACTGAGGTCATAAATAAGATCCTGGATGAGGGGGAGTGGATACTGATTGCGTATGGTATGTGAATTGATGATGCGGTAATCCTGCACAGGACGTAGTTTTCCGTCCTTCTTTTTAACGAAGAAAAATGATGAGGCGTACGGGGAGATGGACGGTCGGAGATATCCTTGCTTTAGTTTTTCGTCTAGGAACTCCTTGAGCTTCCCCTCTTCCTCCTGCGTTAATGGATATATCTTGCAGTCGATCGCGGCCGGGGTGTCGGGTTTAAAGTCGATGGCATGATCCCAGGGCCTTGCTGGGGGAAATCATTGAGACGCTTCTTCGCTGAAGAGCCTTTCGAAGGCTGCGTATACTGCCAGCAGTTCTACAGTTTCTTCTCCTGTTTTTGCTTGGATAGCCAGTTCCGTGGACGTAGTTGCCCGCAAGTATATGTCGTCTTCATCCATGTCGAGGATGATTCCCTCCTTTTCATCATTGGTGAGCGCAGCTGCAATGACAGTGTGACGGTGTGGACTATCCTGTGTACTGATCACGACCGGCATGATTTCCTCGTGTATCACCACGTCTCGCCAGTTGATAGTGGGCTCGTAAGTTGCTAACCAGGGGTATCCTAAGACAATTTCCTCGTTCCCAAGGTTGGTAATGAGGAAGCGCATGGTCCTGTGATGTCCTTTGGCGTATACGTCTAGGTCGGTGAAGTGAGTGATAGACCCAGCTTTGTTTTCTGTGTTATCTATGTTCCAGATCTTCCGTGGTTTGGATAAGAGCTGGGTCCCGATCCCCAATTTTCTGGCGAAGTCTGGATGTATGAAGTTGTCGGTTGCCCCTGAATCGACTAATGCTTTTATATCGGCCATTCGGTAATTCGTGCGAATCGAGACTGGAATTCGAAGAGAACGAAAGCGCGTCATGATTACAGAATTACAATTTAAAGCCCTCACCCAGGCCGATGGGTTCAGGCGCTCCGAAAACCCTCCTTTCCCCACAGATCCTGCAGTATCAGGTCTTTTACGTCATCGGGGGCATTGGCTACTCCGGTAAGCCATTCCTTGGCTCGTTCTTCGGCGGTCTTGCTCGTAGTGGTTGCCTGTATCTGGGCTGGTGGCGTTTCTTGCGTGTAGTAATCGGTTCCCGTCATCCGAATGGTGGACGGTCCGGGGTTTTGCGAATGCCACTGTCTCGGCTGTCGTGGATGGGGGCAGTTTCATGAGAGATGTCCTGGTTCGTTACAGTTATAGCACAAGACTGTCCTTAGGTCGCGGCGCATGCCGCCTCTCCCCCTTCCTCGTACGCCCGGTCCCCCCCTTGGAGGGAATGGAGGTTGATTAGTGTATGGTGGCTTGCCGTAATCGATTTCGTCTGATCCTGCCAGCCTGGCCCTTGTTCGATCGGCGGAGGTGTCCATTGCCCATGGGTTCGCGAGGTTCTGTGGGATGGTCCAGTTAGCGTTGCCCGTTTTCTTGGGTTTGGCGTCCTTGTACTCGTCCACCCTGGCCCGGATGTGGATGTAGTTTCGTTGACGACGAAGTGTCGCCCGTTTCCACTCATCGAATGTCTCCGGCTCGTCTAAGTCGTAGGTCTTCTCATACAATTTCTTCGGCAGCCCTTTCGTGAATAGGTCGATGGTTTGTGGGTCATTAAGGCGGTATCCTGCCTTCCTGGCCGCCTCTTCGAATTCGTTGACGTATTTGTCGATATCGCCATTGACCATTTTAAGTCCCTTTCTCAACAGGGCTTGAGCTTGTTCTCGCTCGAGGGTGTTGACGAACCTTTGGTTAAAACCCTCTGCAACTGCGTTCCATAGATCCCTCGTATGTTGGTCTATCCCTCGTTGTATCTGGCGGTTGAGCCATTTGAGGTACGAAAGTACCCATTCGCTGACGGTCACCCCTTTGATGTAGGAAAGGAAGAGGAGGCTTCGTTGGTAGTCGTTGCGCATGACCGAGGTGTCGAGGTTCATTCCCCAGTATACGTGCCATTGTGTGAGAAATGAGTCGACTTTGGTGCGGTCTCCGTCGAAGATAGTGGGAGGTTCACCTGTGAGTTTCTCATGTCCGTGTGCACCTCCTCCTCCTCCTCCACCTCCTCCGCCGGGGGGCGGATGTCCTCCTCCGTCGCCCCCTCCCGGGGGTCCTCCGTGAGGAAGGTCGGGTGGGTTTCCTCCTCCTCCTGGTCGTCGAGGGAAGTCGCCGCCGGGGGGGCCACCCCATCCTGGCGGGGGATCAAGTGATAATCCTCTTCGCGGTCCCTCTCCTGACGGGGGGTCGCCTTGGTCTGGTCCGATGGCGCGGAAGATTGCTGCGTCATCTGCGGTCATTCTATGTCCTGTTTCGGGATTGATGGGCATGAGGTTTTGTTGAGACTCTCGTCTGATTGCTTCTGCTGCTTCTCGTGCTGCTTGTTCTCGGACGGTCATAATTTCCTCTGCCGTCATTGTGGTTGTTGCCATTTCTGCTGCGGGCGAGCGTACGTGGATTACTTCTGGGTTTTCTGAAATGTGGAGGGACTCAGCTCGTTGAATAGTGTATTGCTCGATAGGCCCAACGCTCGCCGGTTGATTTTCTTCGCTTTGCTCTTCTTCCTCGGTTTCTTCGCTTACTGCTTCTCCAGTGGAATGTTCCCGTATTTGGCCGTCAATTGGCCCCCAATCTGCACGCGAGTTGAGTTCTCGTGCGTCGATGTCGCAGTGATATTGTCTTCCTGCTGGTCTCACGACGTCCCAGCGATGGTCTACTGGATTCCACGTAACTTCCACCCAACACAAATGGTCGAAGTTGAACTCAACTGGTCGGAACCTCGTAGGTCTGTTGAATTCTACGAAGTATCCGGTTTCGTCCCCTCGGTCTCTCCAACGGGCTGCTCCTAGGAATCGAGTAGGTACGTTTCGATCTCCTCTTCTTTCCAAATAGTAGGGACGAAAATTCGTCCACTGTTCCCGAGTATTGACAGTCGCCACAATGGTATCTTGGTCTTAATGTAACGCCGTCACAGCGTTAGCTCGACTTGAGCTTAGATAAAGGCGACTTCTTTGACTTAGCTGATCACGCCGAAGGCGTATGGCACGCAGGCAGTTTTTGATAGATGTTCGAAGACACTATGAATAGACGACTCTCTATCTCGAATAGAGGCGAACAGGCGAGGAAGCGAGAAGTGACGATTGAAGAAGACCAAGATGGCGTATCTTGGTCTTCACAAGACAGTTTAAATACACATACGAGCAGGCTTAGAAGCGCTGCTATGAGTCACTGTAGGTAGCGTCCAACGTATCGCAGAAATAACGCAAAACTAATACTACTAGTACCTGTACTAGTATCGAGTCACAGAGGCACCGCTCAGTCAGCTATCACACCCGTATCGCCTATCGTATCACCGTAAGTAAGTCCGCAACTAATATACCTTACCGCCGTAGCTGCAACCGGTACAGTAAGGGTCCACAACGAGAGCGTAACAAAGTCTTGTCTGCTAATCAATCTAAAATATTGGAGATTAGCGGGATTGGATATGTATCATGAACCATAATTTTGTTAAGGGGTTTGTAATCCTGTACAGGTCGCAATTTCTTATCTTTTTTCTTTAGGAAGAAAAAGGACGATGCGTAGTGAGATTTGGACTTGCAAATGTAGCCCTTTTTGAGGTGTTCCTGCAGAAATTTGTCCAGATGTTCCAGCTCTTTAGCATTCAACAGGTATATTTTACATTGAAGCGTGGATGGTGCATCCAGGAGAAGTGTGATCACATGATCGTCAACTCGAGAGGGTGGGAAACGTTTTGTGGCTTCCTCCGAGAAAACCATGGCATATTGTTCATACTGTGATGGTAACGCCATCTCTGCGGTCGAGCAGAACTTCTCAGCCATCTGCTGTGCATTGGTGTTGATCGCTTTGCAAGGGATGAAGGCGAGTATTCTAGTTTCTCCTCATAGCTGATTGTTGCGCCAGTCAATGTCTGGGTTCGTATCTCTAAACCACATATGACTGAGGATAACTTGTGGTCATCCCAGTGCGATGACAAAGAGCTGTGTATGATACGTGTGGTTGTCCCAGGTAAGCGTCACTGGGCATGCATCAATGATAGTCCCAAACTGATTGGGTGTTCCATCAGCATTGTAAGCTTTTCTAATTGGTACGGGTTTTGTGGACATGCATAGTTGTTGGACCAGTGACTGATCGATGAAGTTTTCTGAGGCCCCCAAGTCCAATAAGGCTGGAATGACTCTATTGTCAGTGTCGATTTTCAGGTCAATGGTAAGTGTACAACCATCTTCCTGGGAGATGATGTTAATGGTGGTGTTGTTGTCCTCATTGTCATCGTTGTCAATGCCCACCTCAATCAACATTTGGGATACCATTTGTTGACGGTCTGCAGTGGAGAGTCCAAGTAGTCTGGTGATTAGAGTTTGTTTATCCAGTGTAGCAGGGTTACTGGTCGTGGGTGTTGCTATAGGGGCAGTGGCGAGTTCATTTACCTGACTAACATTTGGTCTCTTTTTTGGACAGTTGCAGGATAGGTGTCCTGTTTGTTTACAATGGAAGCATAATCCTTCCTTTTGACAACGCTCCCATTCCGCTTGTTCCTGCAGAGTCCTTTGGCGTTGAATGGAAGTGGTAACGATGTCGATGTCCATAGGAACTACGTCGTTTCTGCTAGTTATGCGTGGTGCTGGTGGCTTTGGCGGAGGTGGCGCTGCGCCTTTTCCCAACAACGCAATGCAGTTGGTTATGGTGCAGAACCTTTGGACTTCCTCCCTAGTTGCTAACTTCCAATCGTCCATGGTAACAGGCATAGTTCCCCTCTTCAAGCAGGTGACGAGTAATCCTTTCTTTAGTCCCCGTTGAAAAAGGTCGACTGTCCCTTTTGCGGTCATATCCCATTCCGCGGCTTCTGCAAGTTGTTTGAATCTGGCGATGTACTCGTCTATAGCATTGCCAGTCATAGTGAGTGCCGTTAGCTTTGCATATGTGTTTTGTTGGCTGAGGGTGTCGGTCCAAGCGTTCTTAAAATCGGTGACAAACTCGTTCCACAGCCTTTCGTTGTTTTCTGCAATTGGGTGGCATGATTTATCTTTGCCTCCAGTTTCTGATCCTGACTTTGGTTCCAGCTTTTGACATCTGCCCCTCAAATAAGTGTGAGGGCGAGTGCCACTTGCTGGTATGGTGAAACCATGTGCTCGTTCATACGGTTTACACAGCAGAACTGATTAAATTTGTGTAGGAACTGCATGCTCTTTGCTCAATTTCTGTCGAAGAACGTTGGTGCAGCACCCTGGAGAGGGCCATTAGTCATGGCAAGAGCGCTGCCGGATCCGGATCCACTCACCATGGTCGTTGGTACGATGGTCAGAGTGATATAGGTGTGAAAAGCAGGAGGTGGTGGTTGAGGCAATTTGTGTTTTCCTTTTCGTTTGAGGGATGCAACTGCCAGTTGGTGTGTATGCCAGTTGTAATCAGGGGTTGGTTGTGGGTCGGTCCTAACTCATAATCCCCACAGATGCGGGTTTTCCACTTGTGCACTGTTGTACGTGGCCCAGCCAGGGTAGTCTAACAGTACCTCATACCACACGTTCTCGCTCTCAAAATATTCAACGTCGAGGCTTGGGTCTGGTGCACGTTCAGGCATATATCCTTGATGGTGTTGCCACATGAGGTCAGTTACATGTAGGTCAGTGAGGTTCGGTGTCATGCGTCTAAGTACCAGTCATTTTTCGGTACTGTCCTGTAAGTCGTGTGTGGGTTCAATGTAAGCAAAGTTGTTGTCTGGCAAGTCAGCCAGTGTGCATTCGAGAGATATTTTGTGCCATATCTCCTAGCGAGTGGATAGAGGTCTACTCTTATGTCACAGTTACAGTTGACCGTCTGTGACTTTCAAGTGTTTGAGAATTCCACTTTTTAAGGCAGATAAAAGATGCTGACTTGGCACTTTGTTCACACAAGTGAGAAGGTAACAGACTAGATTGAAAGACGAAGAGTAGACAAGTTTTGTGCTACTCTACACTACTCCTTAAGTACTCATACATACTGTGATTTTTGTGACTGTTTTCTGTATTTATGAAGCTCCTAATGAGCTGGCAGAATCTCATGATATGTGGCTATTGAGCTGGCAGAAGAACGAATACCACTGGCAATCGATGTGATGTGTCCACGTTGTGACCATGATGTCACGTATGCGTGACAAGGTGTCCATGATCTCCATTCTTGCTTGACTCATTGTTACGCCCTAGCAGGGGCGTGGGTTCTGAAAGTTTCTAATCACACAAGTATCAAGCGAAGACCTCTGTTGTCTTATTACTATGAAATACAAGTGGCAAAAGTGTGGCACAGGGTGCAGCACTACTCTGTAATATAGGACTCCTCATCCAAAGTGTCTGACACTTCTCTACACTTGATCTTGCTAGTGCACAGAGTATAACAGGTGTGACGCGTTGATATAGTTCAACTGCAAAGACTTCGAAGTGTCCTGGTTAGGGACTGAGGTAGGGGGTGCACAAGAGGAGGGGAATAGGGCGAGGTCACACCAAAATACGGAGGCAAGGTTGCTAGATTGCAAACGAAGCCAAGTCTGGCTTCCTATGGTCTATAGTACAGGTTTATATAGGACAGGGTTCCAAACAACATGAACACAAGTCCACACAATATCAAAGAGACTAAACGGAGCAAGCAGAAGTTTGGATCAAAGAAACAGCGCCACTAGTAACAGTAGCTCCTTTGGTAACAAGGTATAGTACAGAAGGGGAAAGACAAGGTGGGGACATACTGTGACTGAGGTCCGAAGCGTCGGATCATAACAAAGGGCCATCGCCTTATCCTCGCCATCCACATTGACTGTTACGCTCCACCAGCATTAGTCCGACTTGGACTCGGAGTAGGCGTAATCGACTTAGCGAAGATAGGTGAATGGGGACCTTGCGTCAACCCAACACAAGCTGAACAGGGGCGCTACTGGCACACGCTGCAGCAAAGGATGAAAGAGAAGTATCCCTTAGCGGATACGAAGAGAGATGTACTTAGTCTGAGACTAAGGCAAACAAGAAATGAGTCAAGATGGTGGATTGAAGAAGACCAAGATGGGGACTCTTGGTCTTCTGAGACGACTATTTATACAGATACACGCGGGCTTTGAAGCGCCGCTGAGATAGTAACTAACCAGTAGCGTAACTAGCTCAAACCCTAGTACAGCTATCCTAGGAATGAGTCATGCACGAGTCACAATCACATGTAAACTACTTGTGCTGACTGATGCGATGTAAGAGTCCATGACTAATACTGAGGTCGGGCCATAGTCATAACCAGCCATGAGTCATCCACAATTCGTAGTCCGTACTGTAATCAGTCCGTACCGTAACATCACCCCCTTTTCAGGAGTGAGGCCCACCTCACTAGTCCGCTACCGATTCCTGTCTCATCCTTTCCGCTTCATCTTCCATCCTGGCTAGTATGTTAGCACGCTCCAGTCGATAGAGACTGTCCTTTTTGTCATCCATCACCATCTGCTTCTCCACCTGCAACTGCCGAATCCGCTTCTCCCAGTTGATCCTCTGCGAACGCGAACTGCCAGAATCAGCGCAATTCTTGAATAAGGGTAACATCCCCAATGCGCATTAGTAATAGGTCAGTGGGGTGTCGGTCGCAGAGCATGAAATACTCCTCGTGGGGTATGAAAGCACAGTTATTCTTTGGCAGATGAGGAGTGGCGTAAAGGGGTTTGCCATAGAGGAAGCCCAATCCCGGGGCTAATCCGAGTACGAAGGGGTCTCCCCCTCGGATAACCTGTACGTGGGATGCTTGTACCGTCGGTCCATTGGGGAGCTTGATCGGGAACGGAATGTAATCAGGTCCTCTATTGACCTGGAACCCTTCAGGGACGACAGCCCTGGTTGCTGGGTCTTGTTCGCCCATTGGTGTATAACGAGCCGCTTGTGCCACAGCGACTCGTCCTCGGTGTAGAGGCCCCCCCGCTGCATCGATGAGGTAGGGAGTGGCGGCTGGATCTTCAGTGTAGAATTCATGATTAAGGAACGCGTGCCTGATGGGGTAGTGGTCTCCAAGCTCGTCTTCATCCTCATCTTCGTCCAGTACTCCTTCCACTCCTTCATCATCCAGCGTCGGCAAGCGGCAATATGTAGTTGCTCCTGCTGCCACCGCGCTGCTGTCTCCTTCCATTCTTGTTCATACTTCCTCATGGCGTCTGGTGGCTTCACTGCGCGGGACAGCTGCTTGAAGCCGAAAGAGTTTGTCCTCCGTGATGAAGACTTCGTGCTCACCGGTGTCGGGGTTTGTGAGGGCGTACATTGGCGGAGGTGCTGGTTGAGTTGTTGTTGGATCGTCATCAAGAGTTCCCTGTATGGGCACAGGGAATCGTTGCAGTGTCTGGTGCAGTTCTTCACTAGTGATAGGGCCGTCTTCCTCATACTGCATGGAGGCATGGCTTCCATCTGCAGTTCTAGTGGCTGCGGTGTTGTTGGTGGAGTCGGGGTCGACAAGCGTGGCAGCGGAGTCGTTGGCAAGGGTAGAGAGGAGTGCGAGCTGGTCATGGCGTCGAGTAGAGGACATGGAGTGAGTGGGTGATGGGGACTTAGCACGATGGGATGCCATCCTTATATGCGTTTCTCTGTCGGGGTTGGAATGCTTAAACTCCCAAACAGCTTCATCGGCAAATACGTCATCCTTATCTATCCATTGGTTATCTGAGTCAGGGTAGCCCTTCCATTTGACAAGATATTGGAGCCGACGCCTTCTGCCGAATCGCCGAGAGTCTAGAATCTTCTCGACCTCATATTCTTCTTCGTTATCGACCAAATCAGGTGGTGGGCACTGATAATTTGGTCCGTGCGTGGGTGTTTTGCAATAAGGCGTGAGAAGGTCTATATGGAAGACGTTGTGGATGCTCCACTGTGTGGGAAGTTCGAGGCGATAGTTGACAGGGGACATCACCTGGATGACTTTGAATGGTCCGTGCCTCTTGGCGGCTAGTTTTGCGGTTGGCTGATGTGTGCGTAAGTGGCATCCTTCGAGCCACACAAGGTCGCCTTCTTTGAACTTGGGCATATCTCTATGTTTGACCCATGACTTTTGCACCCTGAGCATGCACGAGAAGGCGCGCTGTTGCGCTTGCTTAAACTGGTCTAGCCTCAGGGACACTTGTGGGATAGGGGAAGGTCTATCGGTCCAATCAGCGCGAGGGTTGAACCCTGATAAGAGAAAGAAGGGTGACTCCTGTGTAGTTTCGTTTGGCCAGTTGTTATGTGTGAATTCCGCCATAGGTAGATAACGAACCCAGTCATCCTGTCGTTCATTTACCCAAAAATGGAGATATTGTTCTAGCCATTGGTTTGTCCGTTCCAATTGGCCATCAGTTCTGGGGTGATAAGCAGTTGAGATATTTTGGCTGATGCCAAGGATTTTACATATCTCCCACATGAACTTGTGTTATGGTTGCACGCATTGACCCTTACTGTACCGGTTGTGACTACGGTGGTAAGGTAAATTAGTCACGGACTTGGGGTTTACGATAGGAGTTAGGTGTTGTAGGATGACTCGACCCTAGTACAGGTAGTAGTAGTACTAGGATTGCGCTACTTACGCGATACGTTGGACGCTACATTACTGTGACTCATAGCAGCGCTTGAAAGCCTGCTCTTTCTGTATTTAAGGTAGCTGCGGAAGACCAAGACGAACCATCTTGGTCTTCTTCAATCATCACTTCTTTGTTCTCACATCTTCGCCTCGCCTCTATCTCGATATAGAGTGCCGCAGTTATACTAGTGTCTTTGAACATCTAGGAGAAGCCTTCATGCCATACGCCTTGGGGCGTGATTAGCTAAGTCACCAAAGTCACCTTACCGAGCTCAAGTCGAGCTAATGCTGTGACGGCGTTACAACTTGGATGCGAAACGGGGGTCTCGATCACTGATAACGTGCGAGGGAAGTCCGAATCGCGGAAAGACGTGAGAAACGTACAGGGCGGCCGTCCCTTCAGCCGTTATTTCTTCATTGCAGGGGATAAAGATGGCGGCTTTGGTACAGTCGTGGTCTGTTACCGTCAGAATAGAATCGTATCCACGAGAGACAGGGAGTTTAGTAATGAAGTCCACTGCAATGGTCTCAAATGGCAGGGCTTCTGGTTTGGCATAAATGGGCTGCAAGGGTGCCCTGATAGGTCAGAGGTTGATTTTGTGCCGTTGACATTCTGCGCAACCTTTGATGTAATCCATAACATCGTTCATTTGTGGCCACCAGTAATGTCGTTCAGTGAGTTGGAGAGTGCGTTTAATACTGGGATGACCGTAAACAGGGGAGTCGTGGTGAGCGGCAATAATGGTGCGCTTGTCATGGATACCGCCGGTGACTACTCAGCGTCCATCCTTGTACCATGCTCCTTTGACGTCTTTTAGTTTGTGAGCATCAACCCAAGGTTTCAACTTAGCTGTGTCTTGCTTGTAAATGGGGTGCTCTGGAGTCATTTCCACCGGTAAGATTTCAGGTCTCCAGTGTGGGTGTCATGGTTCCTCCAGTGTGGTGGCGCGTGCAAAGATGCTTTCCGGTAATACCATTATTCCTTCGTTATCATTTTCTCCCTGATCGTAGTCTGGTCTTCACGACAGTGCGTCAGCGCATCCATTGGAAGTTCCCTTAATATGGTGAATCTCGAAATTGTATTCCGAAAGTTCGAGTACTTCTCTGGCTACACACCTACTGATCTTTTGTGGCGATTTCCAGTATTGTAGATTGAGGTGGTCGGAAAACACTTTGATCTTGTGGGGGGAACCCGCCAAAAGGGGTCTCCAGTGGCGAAAAGCTTTGACGATTGCTAGAAGTTCAAGATCGTAAATGTCGTAGTTTTGTTCGGCTTCGTTGAGAGTGGACAAGTAATAGCCGATCGGGTGTCGTTTGCTGTCTGCTTTACACTGGAGGAGGACGGCTCCTGTGGCAAATCCTGATGCATCAACTTCTAGTTCGAATTGTTGTGTGAGATCCAGGTGTGCGAGGACGGGTTCACTGGTGACGAGGGTTTTAAGGTCTTGGAACGCCTTTTCTTCTTCTTTTCCCCAGTGCCATTCGGTGTCTTTACACGTGAGTTTATTAAGAGGTCGTGCCTTGGTTGCAAATCCTCATATGAAGGGTCGGTAAAAATTGCAAAATCCGAGGAAAGAGCGGACGTCCTTAACTTTGGTAGGTGTGGGCCAGTCTTTGATGCCCGAAATTTTGACAGGGTCCATGTGCGTCACCCCCTTTTCAAGGATTACCCCCAGGTAATCCATACATGGGGAGTGGAAGAGGCATTTCTCAAGTTTGTAATACAAGTCGTGCTCCGCGTGTCCGCGGAGCATGTCTTTGATGGCTTCAATATGATCTGATAGTGAGTGAGTAAGTCCCGTAGCGATGCCAATGTCGTCCATGTAGACCCGGATAACAGTGCCTTGTTTTTCGTGTTTTGCAATAATATCCCTGAAGATGAAATTCATCATCGTCTGGAATGTTGCCGGGGAATTGGTTAGGCCAAAAAACATCACCTGTCACGTTTCGACTCGTATGACTGTGGACCCTTACTGTACCGGTTGCAACTACGGCGGTAAGGTAGATTAGTTGCGGACTTACTTACAGCAATACGGTAGTACGATAGGCGATTGCGACGGATGGCTGACTGAGTGGTGCCTCGATGACTTGATACTAGTACAGGTACTAGTAGTATTAGTTTTGTGGTGTTTCTGCGATACGTTGGACACTTTACCTACGGTGACTCATAGCAGTGCTTCAAAGCCTGCTCAACGTGTATTTAAGCAGACTTGTGAAGACCAAGATACACCATCTTGGTCTTCTTGAATCGTCACTTGTCTCCATTGCTTTCTCTCTCTCCTCTCTCTCTCTCTTCCCTCTCTCTCCATTCTCAACTCCAATAGCTATCAAGTATAAGAACGTGGAACGCTTGCCAGTGTACCTTCAAGTATTCACTAGGAGCAAGGGCTTGGACCTTTGTGTCTTCAAGGCAGACTTATCGCTAAGTTGTTACCACCATCTAAGCTCAAGTCGAGCTAACGTCGTGGCGACGTTACATTAAGACCAAGATCACATCGTGGCCGTAACAACAAGAGACCAGTGGACGAGCTTCCATCCTTATTCGCTCCCAAGAAGGGGAGATCGCAACGTCCCAACATGCTTTTTAGGAGCGGCAAGTTGGAGAGACCAACAAGAGGAAACAGGGTATTTCGTAGAGTTCAACGGACCTAGCAGGTTCTGACCAGTTGAGTTTAACTTCGACCACTTGTGTTGGACGGAAGTTACGTGGAACCCTATTGAAGGACATTGGGACGTCGTCAGACCAACAGGACCGAGGTATCGCTGCGACATCGACGCGCGAGAACTCAATAGCAGGGCAGATTGGGGTCCCATTGACAGACAACTGCAAGAACACACCACCGGAGAAGCGGTAACCGAAGAAGCCGAACAAAGTCAAGAAGAAAGTATCGAAGAAAGCGAGGGACGACAGCCAAACCAAACGGAAAGCAGTGGAGGAGCAATACAAGATCTCCTCATCAAACGAGCTGAGTCCGCACATATTACAGAACCGGAACCGATTCACATTCGATCACCAGCAATCATGGCAACTATAACACAGGCGATGGAAGAAGTCACGCTTGAGGAGTCGCGCGCAATACGAGCAGAGGCAAGAGATATACTAATGCCTATCAACCCAGACATGGGAGTACGAATGACGGCGGATGACGCCGCCATATTCCGAGCAATAGGGTCCGACAGAGGCGACCCTCCATCCGGAAGACAACCAGCGTTAGAGCTACCGCCAGGTGTGGGAGGCCCAAATTACGACCCACCACCACCGCCAGGAGGGGGAATCCCCTTTGACCTACGAAGAACCGAACCACCAAGGAGACCACCAGCTGGACCACCAGGAGGCGGCGGAGGTGGCGGAGGCGGAGGAGGCAATGTCGGAAGAGGAGGACATCACAGTGAAAAACTTACCGGCGAGCCCCCTTCAACTTTTGACGGAGACAGACTTAAAGTGGACCAATTCTTGACACAGTGGCATGTTTACTGGGGCATGAACCTGGACGCCCCCATCATGCGAAACGACTACAGGAGATGCCTCCTATTCCTATCTTACATCAAAGGCGGAGCAGTCAGCGAATGGGTTCTATCCTTCCTGAACTGGCTTAACAGGCAGATACAACGAGGGATCGATCCCTACATGCGAGACCTATGGGAAGCTGTGGCCGACGGCTTCAGCCAGCGATTCGAGAATACGCTGGAACGAGAACAAGCGCAGGCAGTACTACGGAAAGGCTTCAAGATGACAGGAGAGGACATTGACAAGTACATCAATGACTTCGAACAGCTTGCGCGGAAGGCTCACTACCGCCTTAATGAACCACAAACCATCGACTTGTTTACATCGGGTCTGCCCAAGGAATTGTTCAAAAATGTGTTCCAATTTGACAATCCAGTAACCTTTGATGACTGGAAGAGAGCCGTCCTCAAAAGACAGAAAAATTACATTCACCTCAAGGCGAGGCTTAACGAGTACAAAAACATCCCGACACAGAAGAAGCAAAGCGGCAACGCCGGATGGATGATTCCACAAAACCTACCACAGACTAATCCCTGGGCCATGGATACATCAGCCGATCGTGCCAAGGTGAGACTTGCAGGGTCGGAAGACGTCGACTTCAACAAGTTGCCCCATCACAACTGGACAACGCTGCCATTCCCGCCGAGAGGAGGACCGGGGGTTAGGGGACGAGGAAGGGGAGGATCCCAAAGGGACTTAAGGAATGTCCTTTGTTATAACTGTCACGCTCCAGGCCACCTCTCACGAAATTGTCCGCACCCCCGAATGCAAGGGCAGTGGCAAAATAGCCCCTCCAGCAGCAGAATGACCGAAACGGCCTGGCAAATGCAGGGGCCCATATCACAATACGAGCTGTCCCTACCCGGCTATGCATCGCCAGCGCCCAGCGCAACGCCTATGCCACAAATTAACGCGGCTACCACCACGAAAACCGCTGGAGAGCAGGCAAAGGAGTGGCTTACCCAAGTAGCCAACAGTACGGATGAGGTTAAAGACCTCATACTTCAAGACCTGTGGGGAAAGGAGGGTTTTCGGGACGCCTGAACCCGTCAGTCTGGGTGAGGGCTCTACAATGTAATTCTGTAATCGTGACGACACGCTATCGATCTATGCGAATTCCAGTGACCGTTCGTACAAATTACCAAACGACTGAAACCAACACACTCGTTGATTCGGGAGCAACCGACAACTTCATCCGGCCAAGTTTGGCGGCCCAGGTGGGTGTCCCGGTACAACGATTAAACATGCCGCGCAAGATATGGAACATAGACAACACAGAAAATAAAGCTGGGTTAATCACTCATTATGTTAACCTGGAGGTAAAAACATGAGGACAGGTAAAACGGATGACCTTCCTGGTCACCGACCTCAGCAGCGAAGACATGGTGCTGGGCTACCCATGGTTGAGCGCCTTTGAACCTGCCATCAGCTGGGCTACAGCAACAATGCACCCGGACATGCAACTGGTAGTACTGGCCACTACTGAAGAACTACTCTCCCCGACTACTATTCGAGCACTAATTGTAACAGAAAAGGAAGACATCATACGAGAATTAGAAGAAGAAACTTTCGCCAGAGCCACTACCTCGATGGAGTTGGCAATACAGGCAAAACAACAACAAACGACGGTCGTACTCCCTCCTGAGTACGCACAATTCAGCAAACTTTTCAACAAGCAAGCCTCGCATTGGTTCCCTCTGGCAAGGCCATGGGACCATGCCATAGACTTCAAACTGTCTGCGCCCGCCGCCATCGACTGCAAAATATACCCTATGACACAGAAAGAAGAAGGCGAACTCAAGGAATTCCTAGAAGAAAAACTGAAGCAAGGATATCTACGCCCCTCTATTTCTCTGTACGCATCCTCCTTCTTCTTCATTAAAAAGAAGGACAGAAAGCTACGCCCAGTACAGGATTACCGGGTCATCAATTCTCACACGATCTGCAACCAATACCCGCTACCGCTGATTCAAGACCTCATCCTAGACCTCAGCAACGCCCACATCTATACAAAGCTCGACATTCGCTGGGGCTATAATAACATACGCATCCGTGACGGTGATCAAGAAAAAGCAGCGTTCAAGACCAAATTTGGCCTTTTCGAACCAACGGTAATGTTCTTTGGTCTCACCAACTCCCCCGTGACCTTCCAAGCCATGATGAACCACATCTATCGTGACACGATAGCAAAACACGGGCAATTGGGCACTACGATACGTGTCTACATGGACGATATTGGCATCGCTACTCACTTTGACCATGATCTCGCAGCCCATATCGCGGCCGTCAGCGACGTCCTATGCGTTGCACAAGAACACAACCTCTACTTCAAACTCGAAAAGTGCTTATTCCACCAGCTGCGTATGGATTACCTGGGGGTAATCCTTGAAAGGGGGGTAACCTGTATGGACCCTGTAAAAGTTCAGGGCATTAAAGACTGGCCAACACCATCAAAAGTCAAAGATGTCCGCTCCTTCTTAGGATTTTGCAACTTTTACAGACTTTTCATCCGCGGCTTTGCAACCCACGCCAAACCACTCACTAAACTGACACGAAAGGATGAAGAGTGGCGATGGGCAGAAGAAGAAGAAAAAGCCTTCAACACACTAAAACACCTGGTAACAGAAGAACCGGTGTTGGCGCACCCCGTCCTCTAAGACCCATTCGAGCTAGAAGTGGACGCTTCGGGTTATGCAGTGGGAGCCGTATTGCTACAAAAGAAATCTGACGGAAAGCAGCACCCCATAGGCTATTACTCAGCAACTGTTACGGTACGGACTTAATGACTCACTACATACGACTCATGACCGGTTATGACTACGGTCCGATATCAGTATTAGTCATGGACTCTTACTTCGCATCAGTCAGCACAGTAGTTCGCATGTGATTGCGACTCGTGTATGACTCATTCCTAGGATAGCTGTACTAGGGTTTGAGCTAGTTACACTATTGGCTACCTACTATTCTAGCGGCGCTTTAAAGCCCGCGCGTATCTGTATAAGTAGTTGTGTCGGAAAACCAAGAGTCCCCATCTTGGTCTTCTTCAATCCACCACTTGATTCGCCTTTCACTTGCCTTAGCCCTTGGGTTAAGTGTGCCTCCTCTCGTACTCACCAAGGAATACCCTTCTCCATCTTTTTGCTGCAGCGTGTGCCGATAGAGCCCCTGTTCAGCTCGTGTTGGGTTGACACGTGGTCCCCATTCACTCATCATCGCCAAGTCGACTACACCTATTTCGAGTCCACGTCGGACTAACACCGGTGGAGCGTAACAGCAACGCTCTCCGAAGCGGAACGGAACTACGACATATACGACCTGGAATTGCTCGCAATAGTCAAGGCCCTGAGGAATTGGAGGCCGCTGCTCGCAGGAGCCCCACATAAAATCAAAATCTATTCAGACCACCTGAACCTACAGTACTGGAAGTCACCGCAAAAGATCAGCAGGCGAGTCGCAAGGGAAGTACTCGAACTCTCTGAGTACGACTTCGAGATTCACCACATCAAAGGAAAGAACAATGGGAGAGCAGATGCCTTGTCGAGATGCCCGGACTACGACCAAGGGGCCGGGGACAACAGCGAGGTTGTTACGTTTCGACCCTTACTGTACCGGTTGCAACTACGGCGGTAAGGTAGATTAGTTGCGGACTTACGATAGGCGATTACGAGTACGATAGGAGATTGCGCACAGATTGCTGACTGAGGACTACACCACTAATACTAGTAGTAGTAGTATTAGGATTCGAGTTACTTACGCGATACGTTGGACGCTACATTACTGTGACTCATAGCAGCGCTTGAAAGCCTGCTCGACTTGTATTTAACCTGCCTTGTGAAGACCAAGATACGCCATCTTGGTCTTCTTGAATCGTCACTTGTCTCCTCTCTATCTCTCTTTCTATATCGCCCCTTCTGAGAAGTGCACCTTCGAGTGTTCACTATTGCCTACGCTTGGACCTTCGCGTCTTCAAGAAACTCGTCGAAGTCTGGACCTCTGTGTCTTCAGAGCATCCGCTAAGTTGTTACCGCCTCTATAGAGCTCAAGTCGAGCTAACGTCGTGACGACGTTACATTAAGACCAAGATACCACCGTGGCCGTAACAACAAGAGAACAGTGGACGAACTTCCGTCCATATTCGATCCCAAGAAGAGGAGAACGTAACGACCCCACGCGCTTTCTACAAGCCGCCAGTTGGAGGGAAAGACAAGAAGAAACCGGATATTTTGTGGAGTTCAACGGACCTAGCAGGTTCCGACCAGTTGAGTTCAACTTCGACCACTTGTGTTGGGCGGAGGTTACGTGGAATCCAATAGAATCCCAGTGGGACGTCATACGACCGGCAGGACCTAGATACCGGTGCGATATCGACGCCCGAGAACTCAACAGCCGAGCAGATTGGGGTCCCATTGACGGGCAAGAACGAGAACACTCTACTGGAGAAGTGATATTGGAAGAAGAGGAGGAACAAAGCCAAGACGAGAGTGAAGGACGAGAGCCAAATCAGACAGAAACTAGCGGAGGAGCAATACAAGATCTCCTCATCGAACGAGCTGAGTCCGCACACCTTACCGAACCAGAGCCAATTCACATTCGATCACCAGCCATTATGGCAACAATAACAAGAGCAATGGAAGAGGTTGTGATTGAAGAAGCGCGCACAATACGAGAAGAAGCACGAGAAATTCTCTTGCCCATTAACCCTGAAACCGGGGTACGAATGACTGCAGACGACGCAGCCATCTTCCGAGCAATAGGGTCAGATCGAGGAGACCCCCCATCCGGACGACAGCCCGCACTAGACCTTCCGCCGGGAACGGGAGGACCGGGCAAAGACCCGCCACCGCCACCAGGAGGAGGTATCCCGTTTGATCTACGAAGGACCGAACCACCAAGAATGCCACCCATGGGACCGCCAGGAGGTGGAGGAGGCGGTGGCGGAGGAGGAGGTGGCGGAGACGCCGGAGGAGGAGGACATCATAACGAGAAACTAACCAGCGAGCCACCTTCCATTTTTGACGGCGACAGACTCAAAGTAGACCAATTCCTAACGCAGTGGCACGTCTATTGGGGCATGAATTTGGACGCCCCTATCATGCGCAACGACTACAGAAGATGCCTTCTGTTTCTTTCTTACATCAAAGGCGGAGCGGTCAGCGAATGGGTCCTATCCTTCCTGAACTGGCTCAACAGGCAGATACAACGGGGAATAAGTCCCTACACTCGCGACCTATGGAACGCTGTGGCCGATGGATTTAGCCAGAGGTTCGAAAACACGCTAGAACGGGAGCAAGCCCAAGCCATACTACGAAAGGGTTACAAAATGACAGGAGAGGACATTGACAAGTACGTCAATGACTTTGAACAGCTCGCACGGAAAGCTCACTACCGCCTCAATGAACCCCAAACCATCGACCTCTTTACGTCGGGTCTACCCAAGGAACTGTTCAAGAACGCGTTTCAGTTCGATGACCCCGTCACGTTCGACGACTGGAAGAGGGCTGTCCTCAAGCGGCAGAAGAACTATATCCACCTCAAGGTGCGACTCAATGAATACAAAAATACGACGACGCAACCAAAGAAGCAGGGCGGCAATGCGGGATGGACACTCCCGCAGAACCTGCCACAAACCAACCCGTGGGCGATGGACACCTCGGCTGACCGTGCAAAAGTAAGGCTCGCAGGGTCCGAAGACATCGATTTCAACAAACTGCCACACCGCGACTGGCCTACACCACCATTCCCGCCAAGAGGAGGACCGGGAGCTAGAGGACGAGGGAGAGGGGGATCTCGAAGAGACTTAAGGAACGTTCTTTGCTATAACTGTCACGCTCCCGGCCACCTCTCACGAAATTGTCCATACCCGCGTGCGCAGCAACAGTGGCAGGCTGCCCCGTCCAGCAGCCGCATGACTGAAACTACGGGATATCCTCAAGGACCCGTCTCACAATACGCACCGTCGCAGTATGCGCCGTCGCTGCCCGGGTACATGTCACCAGCGCCAAGCGCAACGCCCGCACCCCAAATCAACGCGGCGAGCACGAAAACAGCGGGAGAACAGGCTAAAGAATGGCTCACACAGGTAGCTAACAGCACGGATGAAGTAAAAGATCTTATACTTCAAGATCTATGGGGAAAAGAGGGTTTTCGGGACGCCTGAACCCGTCAGTCTGGGTGAGGGCTCTTCAATGTAATTCTGTAATTGTGACAACGCGCTACCGATCTATGAGAATTCCAGTGACTGTCCGTACGAATTACCAAACGACTGAAACAAAGGCGCTAGTCGACTCTGGCGTGACCGACAACTTCATCCGACCCAGCTTGGCCACACGGGCTGGTATCCAGACACAGCCGCTGATTACGCCCCGTAAGATATGGAATATAGACAACACGGAAAATAAAGCTGGGTTAATCACTCATTACGTTAACCTAGAGGTGAAAACACGGGGACAGATAAAGCAAATGACCTTCCTAGTCACCGACCTTGGGAGTGAAGACATGGTGCTAGGCTATCCATGGCTAAGCGCATTTGAACCAACGATCAGCTGGGCCACCGCCACCATACACCCCGACATGCAGCCCATAATATTAGCAACCAGCGAAGCGCTGCTATCAACAACGACCATTCGAGCCCTCATTGTGGCCGAAAAAGAAGACATTGTACAGGAGCTCGAAGAAGAAACGTTCGCTAGAGCCACCACCTTGACGGAATTGGCCATACAAGCAAAACAACAACAAACGGCAGCAGTGCTCCCTCAGGAATACGCAATGTTTACCAAACTTTTCAACGAGCAAGCCTCGCACCGCTTCCCCCCGGCAAGGCCGTGGGATCATGCAATAGACTTTAAGCCATCCGCACCGACCGCCATCGACTGCAAGATCTATCCTATGACCCAAAAAGAGGAGGGCGAGCTCAAAGAGTTTCTGGAAGAGAAACTGAAGCAAGGATATTTGCACCCCTCTATCTCCCCATACGCATCCTCCTTCTTCTTCATTAAAAAGAAGGATGGAAAACTACGCCCAGTACAGGACTACCGGGTCATCAACTCCCACACCATTCGGAATCAATATCCTCTACCGTTGATACAGGACCTCATCCTTGACCTCAGCAATGCCCACATCTATACTAAACTCGACATCCGGTGGGGCTATAACAACATACGTATTCGTGACGGCGACCAAGAAAAGGCAGCGTTCAAAACTAAATTCGGCCTCTTCGAACCCACGGTCATGTTCTTCGGGCTCACTAACTCCCCCGCCACCTTCCAAGCCATGATGAACCACATTTATCGCGACACCATAGCGAAGCATGGACGACTGGGCACTACCATACGCGTCTACATGGACGATATTGGTATCGCTACTCACTTTGATCACGATCTAGCGGCCCATATCGACGCCGTCCGCGATGTTTTGCGCGTTGCGGAGGAACACGACCTCTACTTCAAACTCGAGAAGTGCCTGTTCCATCAACCACGGATGGATTACCTGGGGGTAATCCTTGAGAGGGGGGTGACCCGAATGGACCCTGTAAAAGTTCAAGGAATCAAGGACTGGCCAACACCAACAAAAGTCAAAGACGTCCGCTCTTTCCTCGGCTTCTGTAACTTTTACAGACTCTTTATCCGCGGTTTCGCAACTCACGCTAAGCCACTCACTAAACTAACACGAAAGGATGAAGAATGGCGGTGGACTGAAGAAGAAGAAAAGGCGTTTAACACCCTAAAACAACTCGTAACGGAGGAACCGGTGCTAGCACACCCCATCCTTCAAGACCCATTCGAATTGGAAGTAGACGCTTCGGGCTATGCGGTGGGAGCCGTACTACTGCAAAAGAAATCTGACGGCAAGCGACATCCCATAGGTTACTATTCGGCGACGCTTTCCGAAGCCGAAAGAAACTACGACATCTACGACCTAGAGCTGCTTGCGATAGTTAAGGCCCTACGAAACTGGCGACCACTTCTCGCAGGTGCCCCCCACAAGATTAAAATCTATTCGGACCATCTAAACCTACAATATTGGAAGTCACCACAGAAGATCAGTAGGCGAGTCGCCAGGGAAGTACTCGAACTTTCTGAATACGACTTCGAGATTCATCACATTAAGGGAAAGAACAACGGGCGGGCAGATGCACTGTCA
Source organism: Lactarius indigo (assembly GCA_025766275.1). NCBI lineage: Eukaryota > Fungi > Basidiomycota > Agaricomycetes > Russulales > Russulaceae > Lactarius > Lactarius indigo. Next base: position 1,826,080 of record JAFKAC010000002.1, on the reverse strand, counting down.
AGACGACCGGACTATGACCAAGGTGTCGAAGACAACAGCGAAGTAGTGGTCCTGCCCCCCGAGATCTTTGTACGGACCCTCAACACCGCGCGCACCTTCATCACCAACCCAAATCTGCTACAACCACGCCACCAACAAGACGAAGAGGTGATCAAAATATGGGTCGACCCTTATCACCTCAAGAAAATACAAGGAGAATGGTACAAGGACGGCAGGTTCGTAATCACAGGGCCAGCATCGACTCAACGAGTACTAATACATGACCATCACGACTTGCCAATACATGGCCATCCGGGAATTGCGAAAACTCAACGCATCCTGGAGAGACACTACTGGTGGCCGCGACTCCGAAGAGACGTATATGAATACGTGCAAGGCTGTGCAGAATGCCAAAGGAATAAAGTTAACACGAGGCCTATACGAGCTGCGCTGCACCCCATCACACTGATACTGGAAGCCATGCCGTTCCACACGGTGGCGGTGGACTTCATCACCAAACTCCCCGTTTCCAAGGGGTATGACAGCATACTGACTGTCACAGACCACGACTGCAGCAAGGCCTCAATCTTCATTCCATGTCGAGAAGAAATCACCGCAGAGGAAACGGCGGCTCTGTATGTCGCCCAAGTGTTCAAGCGCTTCGGATTACCGCGCAAAATAATAAGCGACCGCGACCCACGCTTCACATCCAAGTTTACCAGAGAAGTATGCCGCATCCTGGGGATTCAACAGAACATATCAACTGCATACCACCCACATACTGATGGACAGTCCGAGCGGACTAACCAGTGGCTGGAACAGTACCTGCGCTTCTGGGTAAATGAGCGGCAAGACAACTGGAAAACTTATCTACCAATCGCCGAATTTGCGCACAACAACTGGCCACATGAACACACTAAAGAGTCGCCGTTCCAACTTCTGATGGGGTACAACCCACAGGCGGACTGGACGGATAAGCCATCTCCCATTCCCCTCGCGACCGCGTGACTGACACAGCTAAAAGAGGCTAGAGACGCCGCCCAACGCCTTATAAAGAAGGCGCAAGAGTCATGGGTGCGCAACAAAGATACGCCCAAGTTCAACATCAACGATCTCGTATGGCTCGAGGGCAAACATCTTCGAACCAATCAGCCTACAGCGAAATTAGCGGCGCGACGCCACGGACCCTTTCGGGTGGTACAGGTGATGTCCCCTTACAACTATCGATTGGAACTTCCCATGCAGTGGAGCATCCATCCAGTGTTTCACATCGATCTTCTCACACCGTACAAGCAAACTTCCTTGCACGGGGAAAACTTCACACGACCACCGCCCGAACTGATCGATGGAGAAGAGGAATATGAAGTCGAGGCCATTCTAGACACTCGGCATTTCGGCAGAGGAAGACGCCTTCAATACTTGATCAAGTGGAAGGGGTACCCAGACTCGGAGAACCAGTGGGTCGACAAAGACAACGTCTTTGCGCCGGAAGCGCTCCACCTGTATCAGGAAGCGCAAACCCACGGTAAAAGAGATAAAGTGGGAGTCGCTCAAACAGAGGACAGTCATCCCTTCTTCCTTTGCTCCGCCATTACTCTCATGCCCACTTCCCCACTACGACATGTCACACAGGCGCAACTCCTCGACTCCCTCGCAGAAGACGCCCACGCCCTCTTGGCAGAGGACAGCGACACCGAAGTTCCCAACACTCAGCTCACGCCATGGACACCTCTTACACCAGCAGAGGGGCCCATCACCGCACAAGAATGGATCAACGTCGTCACCAGATTCCCAGACCCGACGACCACCCCTGACGACGACCGAGCCGTCGTCCACGTCTTCCGAAACGATAGCGGCGAACGTGAGCCCATTGCCGCTATCCCCCCAAGCGACGACCTCATCGGCGTTCGCGGAATTTTCCCGAGCAACGACCAGCGTTCAAGCGCTGATGGAGTACGAGTTGGAGGGCTGGAAGAGGGTAGCGGCAGCGTGGCAGAAGGAGCAGCTGGACTCAGCAGCGGCCCGACTGAGGGAGATGCACGAGCGGCGGCAGCGATGGCGGCAGCTGAGGCTGGCCATGACGACGAAGATTATTACCCGGCGAGACACACCTTCCTTCGAACGAAACGCGACCCTGATAATCCCCTCATCACGCCCTGGCTCGTCTACTCCGACGGGTCCCCCATGTATCGAGGACGTGTGCGCGTGCCTGGTGCCGCCGATCATTGTCTGTTCACCGCCGCCGAGGACCCCACGCATGTCATTGCGCCTGAAGGGTTCCGGGCGAACCGACGACCCCATCATATTCGATACCCCATCACCGGGCCAGACGGAGTAGAGAGGGACGCGTCGCACGTCCAGATCATCAGAGGGGCAGACCCCCTCATATTAGGGGTTATACCGGGCTCGCCACACGTCTATGGTAAGCCCCTCTATGCAGAACCCCACGTATCCGCGGCGCTCCGCCCCATGTACCCGCACGAGGACCTCGTCGTCTTCGAGGCTGACAAGATCACCGACCGCGCGCTCAATCGCATCAACGACGAGTCGCTCACCGCAGAGGTTACGCGCTTCCGCGCGGCCAGCTACGAGCTGGATCGACTTCAGGCGAGGGTGAGTCAACTCCACGCGATGATTGAGTGCGCACAAGACGATCGGCACGACGCGATCTACCGCTTAGAGCGCGCCACCGCGTTAGAGCGGATCGCCGATGAGCAGCGCGATTGGCCGGCCCGCGACTTTCGGTGAGCCAGGGGTCTCACGCTAGAAGAGGAGGTGATGTTACGTTTCGACCCTTACTGTACCGGTTGCAACTACGGCGGTAAGGTAGATTAGTTGCGGACTTACGATAGGCGATTACGAGTACGATAGGAGATTGCGCACAGATTGCTGACTGAGGACTACACCACTAATACTAGTAGTAGTAGTATTAGGATTCGAGTTACTTACGCGATACGTTGGACGCTACATTACTGTGACTCATAGCAGCGCTTGAAAGCCTGCTCGACTTGTATTTAACCTGCCTTGTGAAGACCAAGATACGCCATCTTGGTCTTCTTGAATCGTCACTTGTCTCCTCTCTATCTCTCTTTCTATATCGCCCCTTCTGAGAAGTGCACCTTCGAGTGTTCACTATTGCCTACGCTTGGACCTTCGCGTCTTCAAGAAACTCGTCGAAGTCTGGACCTCCGTGTCTTCAGAGCATCCGCTAAGTTGTTACCGCCTCTATAGAGCTCAAGTCGAGCTAACGTCGTGACGACGTTACAGAGGTCGTCGTCCTTCCCCCCGAGGCCTTCGTACAAGCCCAGAACACGGCTAGAACGCTCACCATCAACCCGAACCTGCTGCAACCACGACATCAGCAGGACGCGGAAGTCATCAAACAATGGGTCGACCCTCACCGCCTCAAAAAGATACAGGGAGAATGGTACAAAGATGGCAGGTTCGTGATCACGGGCCCAACATCCACGCAACGCGCGCTAATACACGATCATCACAACCTGCCCATGCATGGACATCCAGGAATTGCGAGGACGCAGCGAATCCTGGAAAGACACTACTGGTGGCCCCGATTGCGAAAAGACATGTACGAATACGTACAAGGATGCGCGGAATGCCAGAGGAACAAGGTCAACACAAGACCAATTCGAGCCGTGCTACATCCCATAACGCCAGTGCTGGACGCTACCCCATTTCAAACCATAGCACTGGACTTTATCACCAAGTTACCCATGTCGAAAGGGCACGATAGCATACTGACGATCACAGATCACGACTGCAGTAAAGCCTCTGTCTTCATAGCGTGCAAGGAAGAGATCACTGCTGAGGAAACCGCGGCCCTGTACATCGATCACGTTTTCAAACGTTATGGACTACCGCGCAAAATTATTAGTGACCGCGACCCTCGATTCACGTCAAAATTCACCCGGGAGGCGTGTCGCATCCTCGGGATCCAGCAAAATATATCTACGGCATACCATCCGCGCACTGACGGTCAGTCGGAAAGAATCAATCAGTGGCTGGAGCAGTATCTATGCTTCTGGGTGAACGAACGCCAGGACAACTGGACTGCTTATCTATCAATCGCTGAATTCGCACATAACAATTGGCCCCACAAGCACACGAAGAGTTCACCATTTCAGCTCCTGATGGGGTACGACCCACAAGCTGATTGGACCGATAAGCCGTCTCCAATTCCCCAAGTGACCACGTGACTAACACAGCTGAAAGAAGCCAGAGATAACGCCCAATGCCTCATCAAAAAGGCACAAGACGCATGGAGGCGCAATAAAGATATGCCCAAATTCCGTGTCAATGACCTCGTGTGGCTTGAAGGAAAGCACTTACGAACCAATCAACCCACGGCAAAATTAGCAGCGCGATGCCACGGACCCTTTCGGGTGACCCAGGTGATGTCGCCCTACAACTATCGATTGGAACTTCCCACGCAGTGGAGCATACACCCTGTGTTTCACATCGATCTTCTCACACCCTACAAGCAAACTCCCCTTCACGGAGAAAATTTCACGCAACCGCCACCGGAATTGATTGATGGAGAAGAAGAATACGAGGTCAAAGCCATTCTGGACGCTCAGCACGTTGGCAGGGGAAGACGCCTTCAATACCTGATCAAATGGAAGGGATACCCCAACTCGGAGAATCAGTGGGTCAACAAAGATGACGTCTTCGCACCCGAAGCTCTCCAGCAATATCAGGAAACATTGACGCGTGGTCGAATGCTTAAAAGCGAAGACATAGCGACCTCAGGAAGTCATCCCCTCTTCCTTCGTTCTACCACTACTCATATGCCTACCTCCCCTCTGTGACATGTCACACAAGCGGCACTCCTCAACTCCCTCGCGCAAGACGCACGCGCCCTCTTGGCAGAAGACGATGACACCGAAGTACCAAACACTCAGCTCACCCCATGGACACCTCTTAGACCAGCAGAGGGGCCTATCACCGCGCAAGAGTGGGCGCATGTCATCACCTGATTCCCCAATCCCACAACACTGCCCAATGATGAATCATCCATCGTCCACGTCTTCCACAACGACGCCGGGGAGCACGAACCCATCGCCGCCATCCCCCCAAGTGACGACCTCATCGGCGTTCGCGGAGTTTTCCCGCGCAACGAAGAGCGCACAAGCTCTGATGGAGTACAAGTTGGAGGGCTGGAGGAGAGTAGCAGCGGAGTGGCAGAAGGAGCAGTTGGACGCGGCGGCAGCATGACTGAGAGAGATGAGGGAGCGTTGGGAGAGATGGCGGCTGTTGAGGCTGGCCATGACGACGACGATTACTACCCGGCGAGACACCCCCTCCTTCGAACAAAACGCAACCCTACTGATCCCCGCATCACGCCATGGCTCGTCTACACCAACGGCTCCCCCATGTTTCAAGGGTGTCTGCGCGTACCCAGCGCCGCACCCACCCGCGACTTCACCGCAGCCGAGGACCCAGCGCATGTCATTGCACCTGAGGGGTTCTGGGCTAATCGACGACCCCATCATATTGCGTACCCCATCACCGGGCCGGACGGCGTTGAAAGAGACGCCTCCCACGTACAACTCATTGGAGGAGCAGAACCCATGATCCTAGGGGTTATACCAGGTTCACCCCATGTTTACGGCAAACCCCTTTATGCAGAACCGCACGTCTTGCCGGTTCTCCACCCTATCTACCCACACGAAGATCTCGTCATCTTCGCCGCCAACAAGATCACTGACCGCGCGCTCAATTGTATCAACGATGAGACACTCATGGCAGAGGTAACGCGCTACCGCGCAGCGAGCTACGAGGTGGACCGACTCCATGCACGGGTGAGTCAACTCCGTGCCATGATCTTATGCACGCAGGACGACAAACGCGACTGCATCTATCGCCTTGAACGCGCCACCGCGTTGGAGTGTATTGCCGACGAACAGCGGAGTTGGCAGCCACGGGACTTTCGGTGAGTCGGGGTCTCATGCTGAAGAGGGGGTGATGTCACATTTCGACTCGTATGACTGTGGACCCTTACTGTACCAGTTGCAACTACGGCGGTAAGGTAGATTAGTTGCGGACTTACTTACAGCGATACGGTAGTACGATAGGCGATTGCAACGGATGGCTGACTGAGTTGTAACGTCGTCACGACGTTAGCTCGACTTGAGCTCTATAGAGGCGGTAACAACTTAGCGGATGCTCTGAAGACACGGAGGTCCAGACTTCGACGAGTTTCTTGAAGACGCGAAGGTCCAAGCGTAGGCAATAGTGAACACTCGAAGGTGCACTTCTCAGAAGGGGCGATATAGAAAGAGAGATAGAGAGGAGACAAGTGACGATTCAAGAAGACCAAGATGGCGTATCTTGGTCTTCACAAGGCAGGTTAAATACAAGTCGAGCAGGCTTTCAAGCGCTGCTATGAGTCACAGTAATGTAGCGTCCAACGTATCGCGTAAGTAACTCGAATCCTAATACTACTACTACTAGTATTAGTGGTGTAGTCCTCAGTCAGCAATCTGTGCGCAATCTCCTATCGTACTCGTAATCGCCTATCGTAAGTCCGCAACTAATCTACCTTACCGCCGTAGTTGCAACCGGTACAGTAAGGGTCGAAACGTAACATCACCTCCTCTTCTAGCGTGAGACCCCTGGCTCACCGAAAGTCGCGGGCCGGCCAATCGCGCTGCTCATCGGCGATCCGCTCTAACGCGGTGGCGCGCTCTAAGCGGTAGATCGCGTCGTGCCGATCGTCTTGTGCGCACTCAATCATCGCGTGGAGTTGACTCACCCTCGCCTGAAGTCGATCCAGCTCGTAGCTGGCCGCGCGGAAGCGCGTAACCTCTGCGGTGAGCGACTCGTCGTTGATGCGATTGAGCGCGCGGTCGGTGATCTTGTCAGCCTCGAAGACGACGAGGTCCTCGTGCGGGTACATGGGGCGGAGCGCCGCGGATACGTGGGGTTCTGCATAGAGGGGCTTACCATAGACGTGTGGCGAGCCCGGTATAACCCCTAATATGAGGGGGTCTGCCCCTCTGATGATCTGGACGTGCGACGCGTCCCTCTCTACTCCGTCTGGCCCGGTGATGGGGTATCGAATATGATGGGGTCGTCGGTTCGCCCGGAACCCTTCAGGCGCAATGACATGCGTGGGGTCCTCGGCGGCGGTGAACAGACAATGATCGGCGGCACCAGGCACGCGCACACGTCCTCGATACATGGGGGACCCGTCGGAGTAGACGAGCCAGGGCGTGATGAGGGGATTATCAGGGTCGCGTTTCGTTCGAAGGAAGGTGTGTCTCGCCGGGTAATAATCTTCGTCGTCATGGCCAGCCTCAGCTGCCGCCATCGCTGCCGCCGCTCGTGCATCTCCCTCAGTCGGGCCGCTGCTGAGTCCAGCTGCTCCTTCTGCCACGCTGCCGCTACCCTCTTCCAGCCCTCCAACTCGTACTCCATCAGCGCTTGAACGCTGGTCGTTGCTCGGGAAAATTCCGCGAACGCCGATGAGGTCGTCGCTTGGGGGGATAGCGGCAATGGGCTCACGTTCGCCGCTATCGTTTCGGAAGACGTGGACGACGGCTCGGTCGTCGTCAGGGGTGGTCGTCGGGTCTGGGAATCTGGTGACGACGTTGATCCATTCTTGTGCGGTGATGGGCCCCTCTGCTGGTGTAAGAGGTGTCCATGGCGTGAGCTGAGTGTTGGGAACTTCGGTGTCGCTGTCCTCTGCCAAGAGGGCGTGGGCGTCTTCTGCGAGGGAGTCGAGGAGTTGCGCCTGTGTGACATGTCGTAGTGGGGAAGTGGGCATGAGAGTAATGGCGGAGCAAAGGAAGAAGGGATGACTGTCCTCTGTTTGAGCGACTCCCACTTTATCTCTTTTACCGTGGGTTTGCGCTTCCTGATACAGGTGGAGCGCTTCCGGCGCAAAGACGTTGTCTTTGTCGACCCACTGGTTCTCCGAGTCTGGGTACCCCTTCCACTTGATCAAGTATTGAAGGCGTCTTCCTCTGCCGAAATGCCGAGTGTCTAGAATGGCCTCGACTTCATATTCCTCTTCTCCATCGATCAGTTCGGGCGGTGGTCGTGTGAAGTTTTCCCCGTGCAAGGAAGTTTGCTTGTACGGTGTGAGAAGATCGATGTGAAACACTGGATGGATGCTCCACTGCATGGGAAGTTCCAATCGATAGTTGTAAGGGGACATCACCTGTACCACCCGAAAGGGTCCGTGGCGTCGCGCCGCTAATTTCGCTGTAGGCTGATTGGTTCGAAGATGTTTGCCCTCGAGCCATACGAGATCGTTGATGTTGAACTTGGGCGTATCTTTGTTGCGCACCCATGACTCTTGCGCCTTCTTTATAAGGCGTTGGGCGGCGTCTCTAGCCTCTTTTAGCTGTGTCAGTCACGCGGTCGCGAGGGGAATGGGAGATGGCTTATCCGTCCAGTCCGCCTGTGGGTTGTACCCCATCAGAAGTTGGAACGGCGACTCTTTAGTGTGTTCATGTGGCCAGTTGTTGTGCGCAAATTCGGCGATTGGTAGATAAGTTTTCCAGTTGTCTTGCCGCTCATTTACCCAGAAGCGCAGGTACTGTTCCAGCCACTGGTTAGTCCGCTCGGACTGTCCATCAGTATGTGGGTGGTATGCAGTTGATATGTTCTGTTGAATCCCCAGGATGCGGCATACTTCTCTGGTAAACTTGGATGTGAAGCGTGGGTCGCGGTCGCTTATTATTTTGCGCGGTAATCCGAAGCGCTTGAACACTTGGGCGACATACAGAGCCGCCGTTTCCTCTGCGGTGATTTCTTCTCGACATGGAATGAAGATTGAGGCCTTGCTGCAGTCGTGGTCTGTGACAGTCAGTATGCTGTCATACCCCTTGGAAACGGGGAGTTTGGTGATGAAGTCCACCGCCACCGTGTGGAACGGCATGGCTTCCAGTATCAGTGTGATGGGGTGCAGCGCAGCTCGTATAGGCCTCGTGTTAACTTTATTCCTTTGGCATTCTGCACAGCCTTGCACGTATTCATATACGTCTCTTCGGAGTCGCGGCCACCAGTAGTGTCTCTCCAGGATGCGTTGAGTTTTCGCAATTCCCGGATGGCCATGTATTGGCAAGTCGTGATGGTCATGTATTAGTACTCGTTGAGTCGATGCTGGCCCTGTGATTACGAACCTGCCGTCCTTGTACCATTCTCCTTGTATTTTCTTGAGGTGATAAGGGTCGACCCATATTTTGATCACCTCTTCGTCTTGTTGGTGGCGTGGTTGTAGCAGATTTGGGTTGGTGATGAAGGTGCGCGCGGTGTTGAGGGTCCGTACAAAGATCTCGGGGGGCAGGACCACTACTTCGCTGTTGTCTTCGACACCTTGGTCATAGTCCGGTCGTCTTGACAGTGCATCTGCCCGCCCGTTGTTCTTTCCCTTAATGTGATGAATCTCGAAGTCGTATTCAGAAAGTTCGAGTACTTCCCTGGCGACTCGCCTACTGATCTTCTGTGGTGACTTCCAATATTGTAGGTTTAGATGGTCCGAATAGATTTTAATCTTGTGGGGGGCACCTGCGAGAAGTGGTCGCCAGTTTCGTAGGGCCTTAACTATCGCAAGCAGCTCTAGGTCGTAGATGTCGTAGTTTCTTTCGGCTTCGGAAAGCGTCGCCGAATAGTAACCTATGGGATGTCGCTTGCCGTCAGATTTCTTTTGCAGTAGTACGGCTCCCACCGCATAGCCCGAAGCGTCTACTTCCAATTCGAATGGGTCTTGAAGGATGGGGTGTGCTAGCACCGGTTCCTCCGTTACGAGTTGTTTTAGGGTGTTAAACGCCTTTTCTTCTTCTTCAGTCCACCGCCATTCTTCATCCTTTCGTGTTAGTTTAGTGAGTGGCTTAGCGTGAGTTGCGAAACCGCGGATAAAGAGTCTGTAAAAGTTACAGAAGCCGAGGAAAGAGCGGACGTCTTTGACTTTTGTTGGTGTTGGCCAGTCCTTGATTCCTTGAACTTTTACAGGGTCCATTCGGGTCACCCCCCTCTCAAGGATTACCCCCAGGTAATCCATCCGTGGTTGATGGAACAGGCACTTCTCGAGTTTGAAGTAGAGGTCGTGTTCCTCCGCAACGCGCAAAACATCGCGGACGGCGTCGATATGGGCCGCTAGATCGTGATCAAAGTGAGTAGCGATACCAATATCGTCCATGTAGACGCGTATGGTAGTGCCCAGTCGTCCATGCTTCGCTATGGTGTCGCGATAAATGTGGTTCATCATGGCTTGGAAGGTGGCGGGGGAGTTAGTGAGCCCGAAGAACATGACCGTGGGTTCGAAGAGGCCGAATTTAGTTTTGAACGCTGCCTTTTCTTGGTCGCCGTCACGAATACGTATGTTGTTATAGCCCCACCGGATGTCGAGTTTAGTATAGATGTGGGCATTGCTGAGGTCAAGGATGAGGTCCTGTATCAACGGTAGAGGATATTGATTCCGAATGGTGTGGGAGTTGATGACCCGGTAGTCCTGTACTGGGCGTAGTTTTCCATCCTTCTTTTTAATGAAGAAGAAGGAGGATGCGTATGGGGAGATAGAGGGGTGCAAATATCCTTGCTTCAGTTTCTCTTCCAGAAACTCTTTGAGCTCGCCCTCCTCTTTTTGGGTCATAGGATAGATCTTGCAGTCGATGGCGGTCGGTGCGGATGGCTTAAAGTCTATTGCATGATCCCACGGCCTTGCCGGGGGGAAGCGGTGCGAGGCTTGCTCGTTGAAAAGTTTGGTAAACATTGCGTATTCCTGAGGGAGCACTGCTGCCGTTTGTTGTTGTTTTGCTTGTATGGCCAATTCCGTCAAGGTGGTGGCTCTAGCGAACGTTTCTTCTTCGAGCTCCTGTACAATGTCTTCTTTTTCGGCCACAATGAGGGCTCGAATGGTCGTTGTTGATAGCAGCGCTTCGCTGGTTGCTAATATTATGGGCTGCATGTCGGGGTGTATGGTGGCGGTGGCCCAGCTGATCGTTGGTTCAAATGCGCTTAGCCATGGATAGCCTAGCACCATGTCTTCACTCCCAAGGTCGGTGACTAGGAAGGTCATTTGCTTTATCTGTCCCCGTGTTTTCACCTCTAGGTTAACGTAATGAGTGATTAACCCAGCTTTATTTTCCGTGTTGTCTATATTCCATATCTTACGGGGCGTAATCAGCGGCTGTGTCTGGATACCAGCCCGTGTGGCCAAGCTGGGTCGGATGAAGTTGTCGGTCACGCCAGAGTCGACTAGCGCCTTTGTTTCAGTCGTTTGGTAATTCGTACGGACAGTCACTGGAATTCTCATAGATCGGTAGCGCGTTGTCACAATTACAGAATTACATTGAAGAGCCCTCACCCAGACTGACGGGTTCAGGCGTCCCGAAAACCCTCTTTTCCCCATAGATCTTGAAGTATAAGATCTTTTACTTCATCCGTGCTGTTAGCTACCTGTGTGAGCCATTCTTTAGCCTGTTCTCCCGCTGTTTTCGTGCTCGCCGCGTTGATTTGGGGTGCGGGCGTTGCGCTTGGCGCTGGTGACATGTACCCGGGCAGCGACGGCGCATACTGCGACGGTGCGTATTGTGAGACGGGTCCTTGAGGATATCCCGTAGTTTCAGTCATGCGGCTGCTGGACGGGGCAGCCTGCCACTGTTGCTGCGCACGCGGGTATGGACAATTTCGTGAGAGGTGGCCGGGAGCGTGACAGTTATAGCAAAGAACGTTCCTTAAGTCTCTTCGAGATCCCCCTCTCCCTCGTCCTCTAGCTCCCGGTCCTCCTCTTGGCGGGAATGGTGGTGTAGGCCAGTCGCGGTGTGGCAGTTTGTTGAAATCGATGTCTTCGGACCCTGCGAGCCTTACTTTTGCACGGTCAGCCGAGGTGTCCATCGCCCACGGGTTGGTTTGTGGCAGGTTCTGCGGGAGTGTCCATCCCGCATTGCCGCCCTGCTTCTTTGGTTGCGTCGTCGTATTTTTGTATTCATTGAGTCGCACCTTGAGGTGGATATAGTTCTTCTGCCGCTTGAGGACAGCCCTCTTCCAGTCGTCGAACGTGACGGGGTCATCGAACTGAAACGCGTTCTTGAACAGTTCCTTGGGTAGACCCGACGTAAAGAGGTCGATGGTTTGGGGTTCATTGAGGCGGTAGTGAGCTTTCCGTGCGAGCTGTTCAAAGTCATTGACGTACTTGTCAATGTCCTCTCCTGTCATTTTGTAACCCTTTCGTAGTATGGCTTGGGCTTGCTCCCGTTCTAGCGTGTTTTCGAACCTCTGGCTAAATCCATCGGCCACAGCGTTCCATAGGTCGCGAGTGTAGGGACTTATTCCCCGTTGTATCTGCCTGTTGAGCCAGTTCAGGAAGGATAGGACCCATTCGCTGACCGCTCCGCCTTTGATGTAAGAAAGAAACAGAAGGCATCTTCTGTAGTCGTTGCGCATGATAGGGGCGTCCAAATTCATGCCCCAATAGACGTGCCACTGCGTTAGGAATTGGTCTACTTTGAGTCTGTCGCCGTCAAAAATGGAAGGTGGCTCGCTGGTTAGTTTCTCGTTATGATGTCCTCCTCCTCCGGCGTCTCCGCCACCTCCTCCTCCGCCACCGCCTCCTCCACCTCCTGGCGGTCCCATGGGTGGCATTCTTGGTGGTTCGGTCCTTCGTAGATCAAACGGGATACCTCCTCCTGGTGGCGGTGGCGGGTCTTCACCCGGTCCTCCCGTTCCCGGCGGAAGGTCTAGTGCAGGCTGTCGTCCGGATGGGGGGTCTCCTCGATCTGACCCTATTGCTCGGAAGATGGCTGCGTCGTCTGCAGTCATTCGTACCCCGGTTTCAGGGTTAATGGGCAAGAGAATTTCTCGTGCTTCTTCTTGTATTGCGCGTGCTTCTTCAATCACAACCTCTTCCATTGCTCTTGTTATTGTTGCCATAATGGCTGGTGATCGAATGTGAATTGGCTCTGGTTCGGTAAGGTGTGCGGACTCAGCTCGTTCGATGAGGAGATCTTGTATTGCTCCTCCGCTAGTTTCTGTCTGATTTGGCTCTCGTCCTTCACTCTCGTCTTGGCTTTGTTCCTCCTCTTCTTCCAATATCACTTCTCCAGTAGAGTGTTCTCGTTCTTGCCCGTCAATGGGACCCCAATCTGCTCGGCTGTTGAGTTCTCGGGCGTCGATATCGCACCGGTATCTAGGTCCTGCCGGTCGTATGACGTCCCACTGGGATTCTATTGGATTCCACGTAACCTCCGCCCAACACAAGTGGTCGAAGTTGAACTCAACTGGTCGGAACCTGCTAGGTCCGTTGAACTCCACAAAATATCCGGTTTCTTCTTGTCTTTCCCTCCAACTGGCGGCTTGTAGAAAGCGCGTGGGGTCGTTACGTTCTCCTCTTCTTGGGATCGAATATGGACGGAAGTTCGTCCACTGTTCTCTTGTTGTTACGGCCACGGTGGTATCTTGGTCTTAATGTAACGTCGTCACGACGTTAGCTCGACTTGAGCTTTATAGAGGCGGTAACAACTTAGCAGATGCTCTGAAGACACGGAGGTCCAGACTTCGACGAGTTTCTTGAAGACACGAAGGTCCAAGCGTAGGCAATAGTGAACACTCGAAGGTGCACTTCTCGAAAGGGGCGATATAGAAAGAGAGAGATAGAGAGGAGACAAGTGACGATTCAAGAAGACCAAGATGGCATATCTTGGTCTTCACAAGGCAGGTTAAATACAAGTCGAGCAGGCTTTCAAGCGCTGCTATGAGTCACAGTAATGTAGCGTCCAACGTATCGCGTAAGTAACTCGAATCCTAATACTACTACTAGTATTAGTGGCGTAGTCCTCAGTCAGCAATCTGTGCGCAATCTCCTATCGTACTCGTAATCGCCTATTGTAAGTCCGCAACTAATCTACCTTACCGCCGTAGTTGCAACCGGTACAGTAAGGGTTGAAACGTAACATGAGTGGTGCCTCGATGACTTGATACTAGTACAGGTACTAGTAGTATTAGTTTTGCGGTGTTTCTGCAATACATTGGACGCTTTACCTATGGTGACTCATAGCAGCGCTTCAAAGCCTGCTCGACGTGTATTTAAGCAGACTTGTGAAGACCAAGATACACCATCTTGGTCTTCTTGAATCATCACTTGTCTCCATTGCTTTCTCTCTCTCCTCTCTCTCTCTCTTCCCTCTCTCTCCATTCTCGACTCCAATAGCTATCAAGTATAAGAACGTGGAACGCTTGCCGGTGTACCTTCGAGTATTCACTAGGAGCAAGGGCTTGGACCTTTGTGTCTTCAAGGCAGACTTATCGCTAAGTTGTTACCACCATCTAAGCTCAAGTCAAGCTAACGTCGTGGCGACGTTACATCACCGTTGGTTCGAATAACCCATAACGCGTTTTGAATGCTGCTTTCTCTTCATCTCCTTCTTTGATGCATACGTTGTTATACCCCCATCTACCATCGAGTTTAGTGTAGATGTGAGTGTTACTGAGGTCAGTAATGAGATCGGAGATAAGAGGGAGTGGATATTGGTTGCGAATGGTGACTGCATTGATTTTTCGGTAGTCTTGTACAGGTCACAGCTTCCCATCCTTCTTCTTGATGAAGAAAAACAATGATGCGTATGGAGATTTAGAGGGTCGTATATACCCTTTCTTGAGTTGTTCGTTGATCCATTCGCGCAGTTTCTTGTCTTCTTCTTGGGTCATAGGGTATATTTTGCAATCAATTGTGTCGGCTGTTCCAGGCTTGAACTCGATAGCGTGATCCCAAGGCCTGCTTGGTGGGAACCTGTCTGATGCCTCTTCACTGAAGAGGCGTTCAAATTTGTGATATTCGGGGGGCAACTCAGCTTTAGTAACGTATTGTTGAGCAGCGATGGCGAGGTCAGTGGCGGTAGCTCTAATTCGGCACTCCTCTTCAAATTGATGTCGTTGTTCGTCTGTGATGGTGCAGGAGTGTATTACTTTGTAATCGTCATCCTGGACAGTAGTTGTCGCAACTACTGGCGTCGTTTTGAGGTGCGGGTTGGTTGAACGAATGATGATGGGAAGCATATCTTCGTGAATAGCAGCTTGTGACCATTTGATATGGGGGTCGTAAATGGCAAGCCAAGGGTATCCTAATACAATGTCTTTGTTTCCAATATCTGTAATGAGGAAACGTATTTCCTTGTGAATTCCTTTAGTCTGGACGTTGACATCGGTATAATGAGTGATACGCCCCAACTTATTTTCTGTATTATCAATGTTCCATATCTTCTTTGGGATGTCAAGTAGTTTAGTCCCAAGCCCCATCCTTTTTGTGAAGGAAGGTTTCATAAAGCAATGGGTCGCTCCTGAGTCGACCAATGCTCGTATGTCGGCCATTGCGTAACTGGTGCGAATCGATACTGGAACTCTCATAGAACGATAGCAAGTCATGATTACACTGTTACAATTAACTGCCCTCACCCAGGCCGATGGGTTCAGGCGTCCTGAAAACCCTCCTTCTTCCATAACTGTTGGAGGATAATGTCCTTTACGTCGTCTGATTCTCCTGCTACTCCATTGAGCCAATCACTGGCGCGCTGTTGAAGGGGTACGTCTTGAACCGCCCTAGTAGCGACTTCTGGTTCTTGTTGATGATAGTCGGTATCGATATAGCGACTAGTTGATGTTTGAGGTTGATAGCCTCCTCGTGGTTGCCTACAATCACGGGCCATGTGTCCGTCCTTTCCACAATTATAGCAAGTGACTGGCCTTTGGTTATTACGTCCTCCTCCTCTTTGGAGAAATCCTCCTCTTGGTCGGTATGGGGGACGAGGAGCGAGTATATCTTCTGCTCCTGCGAGTCGCCCTCAGATTCTGTCTGCAGAGGTGTCCATCGCATTTGGGTCTCGTGGCAGGTTTCTTGGTTGCCAGGAACTTCTCGGTGGTCCCTGCCATTGCCGTTGTTGCCGTTGTCTTCCTTGCCCTTGTCCTGGTGGGATTCCCTTGTTTAACACTGCCTTGAGATGGAGATATTGTTGTTGACGGGTGGTGGCGGCTTCTTTCCACTCGCGGTAGTTGCGAGGGTTATCAAGAGTGTAGACCTTCTCATATAGGTCTTTTGGTAATCCGCTTGCGAATAGATCCAGTGTTTGGGGATTATCGAGTCTGTATTGAGCGCGGCGTATTAACTGCTCAAACTGGGTGCAATACTCATCTAGGTTGCCCCCAATCATTTTTACTCCTTTCTTGAGTTCATATTGAGCTTGCTCTTGCTCCATCGTATTTCGGAAGCGCTGCATGAAGCTGCGTGTGACTTCGTTCCACAGTCCTTCACTTGTTCAGGGTATTCCCGCTTGTATCTGGCCATTAAGCCAGGTGAGCATGGCTAATACCCACTTGCTGACGTTGACGCCTTTGATATACGATAAGAAAAGTAGTGCTCGTCAGTATGGAGTCGCCATGATGCCTTCGTCGGCATTCATGCCCCAATAGATGTGCCATTGAGTGAGAAACACTTCAACTTTTGTGCGTTCTCCGTCGAATACTGTGGGGGCTTCGCCAGCTAATTTGTTACTTGGAGGAGGAATGATAGGGCCTGCACCTGATAATCCTCCTCCTGGATGTCCTCCTCCTGGTGGTCCCCCCGGGAATCCTCCAGGGAATCCTCCAAACCCGGGTCCTCTCGGTGGGGGTCCTCCTCCTGGTAAGTCACCAGGGGGCCCTCCTCCACCGCTGGGGGGGTCGGCTATGTCCAGCCTGATGGCACGATGGATTTCTACGTCGTCGTCGGTCATTCGATGACCGGTATAAGGGTTGATGGGAGCTAAATTAACTCGGGATTCTTCTGCAATGCATCATTGTTCTTCTAGGGCTATTTGATCCCTTGCTTCGGTGGTGAGTTGCACCTCTTCTTGTGTAATGGTGGCAGTTGCCATTGCGACCGCTGGACTGTGAATGTGAATTACTTCTGGTTTGGGTTGGTGAATGGTTAACGACTCGGTTCGTTGTATGATGTGGTCACCAATAGCTCCTAGGCTAGCTTCTTCTGCTGGCATTGTTCCCCTGCTTGGTGATTGGCTTTCGGAAGCTTCTTCCCCACTGATTCCTTCGTCGGTATGTTCTTGTGCTTGTCCGTCAATAGGACTGTAGTCTGCGCGACTATTAAGTTCGCATGCGTTGATATCGCAGTTGTAGTTTCTTCCTGCTGGTCGTACGATGTCCCAGCGATGATCTATGGGGTTCCAAGTAACCTCAACCCAACAGAGATGTTCAAAGTTGAACTCAACGGGTCGGAAATGGTTGGGACCGTTAAACTCTACGAAATACCCGGTGTCTTCTCCTCGTTCTCTCCACTGAGCTGCTCCTAAGAATCTTGTTGGTACGTTGCGATCTCCTTGTCGTTCTATGTGATAGGGACGGAAGGACATCCACTGGTCTCTGGTCGAGTACTGCCACGATGAGGATCTTGGTCTTAATGTTACGCTCCACCGGCATTAGTCCAACTTGGACTCGGAGTAGGCGTAATCGACTTAGCGAAGATAGGTGAATGGGGACCTTGCGTCAACCCAACACAAGCTGAACAGGGGCGCTACTGGCACACGCTGCAGCAAAGGATGAAAGAGAAGTATCCCTTAGCGGATACGAAGAGAGATATACTTAGTCTGAGACTAAGGCAAACAAGAAATGAGTCAAGATGGTGGATTGAAGAAGACCAAGATGGGGACTCTTGGTCTTCCGAGATGACTATTTATACAGATACGTGCAGGCTTTAAAGCGCCGCTGAGATAGTAACTAACCAGTAGCGTAACTAGCTTGAACCCTAGTACAGCTATCCTAGGAATGAGTCATGCACGAGTCACAATCACATGTAAACTACTTGTGCTGACTGATGCGATGTAAGAGTCCATGACTAATACTGAGGTCGGGCCATAGTCATAACCGGCCATGAGTCATCCACAATTTGTAGTCCATACCGTAATCAGTCCGTACCGTAACATTGACGATTGCATCATTACCGGAGACTCAGCAGAGTTAATTGCTGAGTACAAAACAAAATTGAACAATTACTACGCGCTCACTGATCTAGGACCAGTTCACTGGTTGCTAGGTATTAAAATCACACGGGATTGTTCAATGCAAACTATTTCCCTTTCCCAGAAGTCCTATATCGACTCTATTCTTGCCCGGTTTGCCCTCATCGACGCAAAATCTTATGCCACACCCATGGTACCAGGAGTAATGTACTCCCGGAATGACTCCCCTACAAGCCCTGCCAAAACAGCGTTGATGAAAAAGACGCTGTACAGAGAGGCCATAGGAAGCCTAATGTATGCCTCAGTTGCGACCTGTCCCGACATCAGCTTCGCCGTCTCAACTCTCTCTCGATTTCTCGATAATCCGGGCGTCACTCACTGGGAAGCAGTGAAGCGCATTTTCCGGTATTTGACAGGAACTCATGATCTTGAGCTGACATACGGTGGCAAACGCCATGACTTGTTAGGATACATGTCACGGACGCTCTATTTTTGCCTTATTTTTCCGTATTTTTATGGATTTATTGGGTAGAAGATATGAGGCTCTACGTTGTGTCAACACATCCAAGCCCTTATCATAAGATATGATAAGATGGTTAGTCACGTGATGTCAACATGTGCACCTACAAGCATGTGACCCTGGGATAGTAACTTCCTTATTGGATGTTACCTCTTTAGGTCACCTCCCCATTAAGTAAAGGAGTTTCTCATTGGACGATAAGCAGGGAACATTCTAGATAGTTCTAGACTACGTTGTCATAGGGTTGTGACTCATAGATAAGGACACGTCATAGGGTTGTGACTCATAGATAAGGACACGTCATTGTTCTGTCAGCGTTAATGACTGTGCATCAGTCAGCACAATAGATAATGCTATTATTAGACACGACGCAGTCAGCGTCTGACTCATTACTATTACATGTACCTTTAGTAACAAGGTTCTATAGTAATTCAAACTCAGCCGCAGCATAGTATATAGACCCTCATGTAGCGTCCTGAGTGGAACCAACTTGTCCTCTTGGTTCTCCACTCAGGTGCGTATTCCCTTGTATTTCCCTTACTCTTCACCAATGTTAACTTGTCCTCTTGGTTCTCCACTCAGCATGCCACTGCATGATCACCTTGCCTTTGACCTTGCATAAAGGTCTTACGTGTGCATACCCTCCGCAGTGACTGTACATTTGGCGTGTGACTTGTCTCCGCGCTAGGCTTGAGCGTGTTACCAGTTCAGTTCACTAACACTTTCCTTGGTCTAGTTGTACGCGATAAGTCATACCGCTACAATACACGGATGCTGACGGTGCTACTCAGGAGCATCAGCATGCAATCTCTGGCTACGTCTTTCAATTAAATGGCGGTGCTGTCTCCTGGAGTTCACGAAAGCAGGAGCTGATCACCCTTTCAACAGCCGAGGCCAAGTACGTTGCCGCAACACACGCAGCAAAAGAAGCCATCTGGCTTCGGAAGCTTATATTCGAGCTCTTCCCCAAGCTCAAAACACCCACAACACTTTATTGCAACAATCAAGCTGCTCTTCGACTTGCGATGGACAACAACTATCATGCCTGTACCAAGCATATTGATATACATTTCCACTTCATCCGACACGTTGTAGCGAGCGGTGCGCTGCGACTTGTGTACTGTCTGATGGAAGATATGACCGTGGACATTTTGATGAAAGCCCTTCCCAAGTGGAAGGCAAATTTTCATATTATCTCCCTCGGACTACATCGCACTTGAGGGGGAGTGGCTGGATTCATTCCGCCGGAGGTCCAAGCGGTGGTAGCGTTCGCACGTACCACGCTCGGCCTCAGGCACTTTCCAGTTCAACCATGCCTGAATTTTTGGACCCACCCCATAGGGGCTTGTATGTTTCCAGGTCTTCGCATATTCTCACATGTTCTATGAGCTTCACTACGATACGTTTTGCAGATTCGGAAAGCTGCTTCAAGCAGCTATGATGTGTATGTATTCTACTATGACTTCATATTCTCAAAGGATCCCGTGCATTTTCCCCTCCCATCTGAAGGACAGGTTTGCAGCCTCGAATGGGAAGCAAGTGCGACTTAACTTGTGATTCGGTATCGTGCCCGATGGCCCAGTGCGTCTGCCCGAACTACTATACGACTCCCCGAGCGTTCTTACTCATATTCCAACTTGTTTTTGAAAAAGTGTTTGATATTATTGTACTTGTACTTATAAAAAACGGCTCAAAAAGAGCCCAACAATGTAACAAAGCCTCATCTTGACTTGTTTACTCCCCGTCTGCCTCCAACACAAATACTCGCACTCGTACTCTCTTGACTCATTATTCTCGCGGTCACTCGCACGTGACCACCCTCTTTACTCCGGCGTTGCCCTAAACCTTACCACAAAGAGCCATGAATGACTGTAAACCTTTGTTGTTTTGCTGATGTGTCCAGCTTGGTGTCAACACTGTATATATTGTAGTGATTACATCATTATAATATGTTGTAAGCCACTTTCCGAAGTTGACATCCTGATATAGCAGTAATCTCTCACACGATTATATCGTCCTTTCTTGTGCAGCTCGCTAAGTCCACTTATCCTCTCTTGGGATGGCCGGGAGAAGGCGCCTGTGGGCTTTTGCCGCCCGCTACAACGCCCCCTCCCTCCCCGACTTCGTTCGTGTTTTGTTTATGGAACAAACTTCAGGTACCCGTCTTCTTGAAAAGCTCCGACTGTACTAGTACAGGGCACGAATAGAACTTCTCTACAACCCAGCTGACCGCATTCGGGTGGGAACGTCAGTTCACCGCCACGCCAATCGCCGTATCTGATCCAGGCAAATAGACTTATTCGCAAGCCCCGCAGGCATGGGTTTAGTAGGGGACATTGTCTTCCGTGTGACGTAGAGCTTCCGCAAACTCAGGCACACCCAAACGAAAAACTCGCACGCACGGTCGGCTGGAAATGCGCGCCCGCGACGTACCACGCCGAAACAGAGACGGCGTCTCGGAATTCTGCTCACGAGGTAATGAATACTTTAAACGCTGATCTGTGGTTCGAGGCGACCATAATGGAAGGTATTCACCACTCTACACGAACGGGCCGAGAAAGAACCTCTATGATGGAACGCTACGACAGGTATGTACAGATATGATCGGGTTTAAGACTTCCGGATTAAGGAAAAGTAAACTTACGGTTACCGAAACTTCCCGTGCGAGTCCTGACGAGCAGAGAAGGTTCCGCTTCTTTTAGTAGGCTAACTGCGAGAGCGCGAGCACAGTTTGGGAAGTTCCTAGGTGGCCGCATGTGTCCGCCGAGGAGACGCCCGTTTACATCCGCCTCTTTAGGGTGGCGTGATGCCGGAATTGAAGGGGCGAAATGAACGAAAACATAACTGGATGAGCTTCGGAGACCGCCCCGGTAGTAAAACATATCTTAGTAGTTAGTGAGGACCGACCGTCCGGAGATCAAAAGTTTGGCACATGGTCGAATTTCTGCGCCGTTCCGGGCGATTCAGTGGAAGACCGCAGTGGAAAACCGCACCTTATCACTACCAAGCCCGCAACATTCGCTGGGCAATTAGCGGTTCATCTCACGAAGTACGAAATTCTCAAGTCATGGAAGCGGAAATTTCCGCCGTTTAAAAAGGCCATGCCTCCAAACTTGGGCGTTTCATAAGTTTAACCCCTCCGACTCGATCCATGCAACGGCCAACCCATGGCCGTCTTCACGTCCGTGATGCGCGTGATGCGCACACAGTTTTCGAGGCCGTACGGCAAGGCTTGCTCCGACCTGTTACGCGTCGCCTCAATGAGGTCGAGAGGTCGATGTACATCATCTCTGGAGCCGTTTTCGTCTGGGAGGAGAGCGATGACGACTTGGGCCTGAAAAGGTGGACAGACGGACGAGTATGGAGCCAATCTCGCATGCGCGAGGCGAGCTGAACCACTTTGACCGCTTCTCAGTTGTACTGACTGGCTACTAGCCGTACCTCTTCTATGATGAGAAGTTACCATCAGATGATACACGTACAAACGATCATACTCCGCGGTGCGTGCCCGCATCACCGGCCAACCCACCTGAAGCCTGACATCAAGGCAGGTCGTCAGGAAATTTTCGATTCGTCGATGGAATAGCGAAGAGCGGACCTATTTCACCAGCACTTTCACATTACGATAGGAGCGAGCATCACCCACTGGGACTCGTCAAGCAAGCATATTCCGCCTGGGTTCTCGAAAATCCGGGGGCAAAGCCCCGAAAATGGCATCTGACGGCATATTTCACGTACGCGGATCTACACCAAATTCCAACCATAGACCAAGATCCCGTCCTGCGCGGGGTGACGGTGCCAGTTGGAATATATAGGAGTGGGAAGGCAAGATCAAGGAACTCGGATGCAGGCTTGCGAGCATCTCCGCCTTCGTCGCCGCCACCTTATGCCCGCGGTCCGCCGGGCCCCAACGTTCCGGGCGAAGTGGGCACATCGGATTCGTCAACAGCACTGCCTTCGTTGCAGGTGGCAGTGGCACCACAGTATCACGATCCGAATGTCCCAAGAAGAGGGCATGATCCCAGACACGCGGAGGACCAACGCATCATTCAGATGTTGAATTCGCGTCACGTTATGTAGGCCTGAGTTGGGGACAGGTCGTGATGGACTGATGTTTGAACAGCGTGAAAACTGAACGTGAACTCTTGCGATGAGACGGACAGCGAAACACGACGCAGTGTAATGTTATACCCTACTTGACGTCTTCTTCCACATATCGTCGAACGAGGCACTGTGAATACAAAAGTACGGAGAGTTCGCATGTTGGCCTTAATCATCGTCATCGTCAGAGGGGGGGTCATTGCTAGCATTCGCTGCGGCTTGCATGGCACCCACGAGATCATCTGACTGGCCCTTCTGTTCCGCAAGTCGTTGCCCTGGTGTGTTGCACGTAAGCACGAGTGAGGGACGGCGGAGTAAAGTCACGAAACGAATAAGTGTGTGGATCGCCTGCTGCGTCTGCCTTTCTAACCTCGCCAGCTTCTTTTCCATTTCTCTTTTGAGGTCCCAATTGGGCCTTTTTGGTGCAATGTTCAAGAGATCCTGAGCGTGAATATTGAATTGGGTAGAGATTTCAGCAAAACACGGCACGTACTAGTTCTTGGGCTCTTTTTGCTTCGTCTTGCGCTATGATTTGCTCCGCCAACCCCTTGACATTATGTTCGATAGTATCTTCCAACTCTGCGATGGTTTGATGCTTGCGCAATGTGCGCGTCTGGGGATCAAAGTTTCGATTCGTTAAAATGGGCTCATCAGCGTCCCCACTAAATGCGCCACGTCAATATAAGTTCCCGAGAAAAAAGAAGAGAAACATGCTCGATGCCTTCGACTTCATCACCAGCCCTCTTCTTTCGTAAAGCAAGTAAACGCGCTTTTCGCTCCTCTGAGGCTGCAGCGAGGGACATTATGATATAAGGTCCGAAGAGTAGAGTACCAAGCATTGAAACACGCGCGCTGAATCGAGATATTTGTCATCAGTTATTGACCAATCACAAGTTTCGCAACTTTACACATTCTACGATGCGTCTGAGGTGGCAAGCGACATTTCGTAGACAAAGGTTTCTCTACCGGCCTCCCTGGCAGACCTCTCATGGATTCTGTACCTCAGCCGCTCTTCGTTCGGCGACCGCATCACCATCGTCCGTGAACTTGGAGAATTTTCCTTGCGATACCATTCGGCAAGCCCACCTTTAAACATTGTCCTGTTGTTTTCTCATGTCGGGTCTCTAGAAACTTCTCAATCATTGCGCATATAGGTCAGTAGCGTCGAGGGCAGCCTGTGGAACGATCCTCCGAATGACCTTCTGTAGACCATGGCAAATCTACTCTCGCCGACAGGCTCCTCGAGGTCAGTCTACTGCGTGAATATTTTGTCGTTTTCTAATGGTGCAGACAGATGACTGGCACCATCAATACGAGTTCAAAAGGTGCAAACAAACAGGTCTTGGACAAGTTGAAGGTCGAGCGAGATAGAGGGATTACAGGTCAGCTACAGCAGATAGCCCGTATTGCTTCGTACTTGATAAGGTCTCTAGTGAAGGCGCAGACTGCCAGGTTGGCCATGGTTCTGGGATTCTCGCTGGTGCGCTGATCGGTGTTAGTATGTTCTACCAACAGAAAGAGCGCCAATATCTGTTAAACCTCATTGATACTCCTGTATGCGGTGCTTCTCTTCCTCTTGCGGTCAGCGGTTGATGTCGACTTATCCACAAAGGGTCATGTTGATTTCTCTTGGGAGGTTTCTCGCTCGATGGCTGCCTGTCAAGGTGCTCTTCTCCTTGTCGACGCAAGCCAAGGTGTTCAAGCGCAGTCTTTGTCGGTATTCCACACCGCACGAGAACGAGGTCTCAAGATAATCCCAGTCCTAAACAAGGTTAGCTTCCTTTTTCGAAGCACTGAACCAACCTCCATGTATGAGCTTGCAGATCGACCTTCCGGCTGCCCAGCCTGACAGAGTCAAGGCACAAATGCACTCAATATTCGGAATTGATCCCTCTGACGTTTTGCATATATCTGCAAAAACTGGGGAAGGTATCGGCGCCGTGTTACGAGCAATCGTTGAGCGCATCCCTCCTCCGCCGGGAGAGTCGACGGGGAAGTTCAAAGCCTTTCTATTTGACTCCTCGTCAGTACCCTGAAATTTAGAAGCAATCAAAACTATTTACACCCCCGAAGATATGATAGGTACCGTGGAGTAATATCTCTTGTGAGCATCCAAGATGGGGTGTTGCGTAAAGGTACGAACATTCCGATCACTCGCCACGGATCAAATCTTATATCTTCCAAAGGGGACAGAATAGCGTCTTTCCACTCTCGAAAAAAGTACGAAATCACTGAACTGGGCATCATGCATCCCGAGGAAGTTCCCACCGCCCAACTGCTTCCGGGACAGGTTGGCTACATCGCCTGCAACATGAAGCAATCATCCGAGGGTAAAGTTCTTGATGTTTGGGTGTCGAATTGAACTCTCATGGAAATTACAGCTCACATTGGCGACACACTACACCGCGTCGGGGAGGTGGTCGAGCCCATGCCTGGCTTTCAACCTGCAAAGGCCATGGTACGTTCGTCGCTCTGCAGAATGAGTGTGATCTCAAGACGTCGCACTAATAGGTTTTTGCGGGAATATACCCCGTGGAATCTAATGATTTCCCCAAGCTCGAAGAATCCATAAAGAGGGTACAGTGGTTCGTCGAATTCAAAAGTGTGACCGCGTGTAACTCTGCAAACAGCTTACGTTGACAGACCGCAGTGTCACTGTTCAGCGGGAATCTTCGGCCGCTCTGGGACAAGGTTGTCGACTTGGATTTCTTGGCTCGTTGCACATGGACGTCTTCCGACAACGGCTTGAAGACGAACACGATGCAAATATTGTCGTCACAGCACCAACGGTACCATATAAAGGTTTGTCCTCGGATCACTGAAGCTAGATGAGAGTTGACGTTTTAAAGTGGTGTACAGGGATCGTACGGTCATCGTTAGTAATCCAACGGACTTTCCGGACATCATGGACACATCTGCGCATGTCCGCGAGGTCCAAGAGCCGATTGTGAAAGCCAGTATCATTGTTCCAGAAGGTTTTAGATCATTACCCGAACCAATTGACACGGATCTGATCAACCCACAGAGTTTCTAGGCGAGATGATGGACCTTTGTTTCGAGCACAGAGCGGAGGACGTCGATCACCGTTACCTAGAGTCTTCAGGGAAAACATCAAGCCGTGCTTTGCTGACATGCATGATACCTCTAAGCGAAATCGTGACGAACTTCTTTGACAAGTTGAAGAGCCGTAGTTCGGGGTTCGCCAGTTTCGAGTAAGTGAATGAATACTGAGCGATGGTCGGCTGTTCCTAATCCGACATGACCGCAAGTTATGAGGCTGCTGGTTACAAACGGAGTAATCTTGTGAAGGTAACTTAATCATCACCGTTTCACAGAAGTCGTCTCGCGGTCTCACGCATAGCCGGTCAGATGATCTTCTTGCTCAACAACAAACCCGTAGATGCCCTGGCGCTGATTGTGCATCGGAGTGCCGAGCAGACAATAGGGAAGATGTGGGTAAAAAAACTTCGTGAGCAGCGCACAGTCTTGACTACCGTGCAGTTTCAGTTGATGTGAATTTAGACAAGGTCATTCCCCGACAATTGTTCGAGGTTCCTATTCAGGCAGCAGTGGGGAAGAGAGTCATCGCGCGTGAGACCCTATCAGCCCTGCGGGCAGATGTGACCGCTGGTCTATATGGTGGTGCGTCTTTTCTACGGCTAGAAGCACACACCAAGGTGACGGGTGTTTTTGGACAGGACATTACGAACGTAAGATGAAGCACCTAGAAAACCAAAAAGAAGCGAAACGCAAAATGAAGCGCATTGGTCGTGTGGACCTTCCTCAAGAGGCTTTCTTCGATATCCTGAGCTCTAAGCACTCCTGATACGTGGATCCCACGAGGCACACCGACATCTAGAACCCTTGCGATACGCCCGAAGTTGCGGAGGCAATACATACCGCTACATCTAGAACACAACATATTTGCTATAATACACGCATATTTAAAATTCGTTGTCTTCATCGTCGTATGATTCCTTGACCAGACTGTGACTTATTGAGTCTAGGCCCATTTATGATAGACTCTTCACTCACCGGTATATCGACGGTGGTGGATGGTCTCCACTGAAAATTGCTGTCCGTTAAGTTGGGCACGCGAGAGAGAAGGGGACAGGGCGTACTCATTGGTGACATATACATCGACCAGATCAGGGCGCACATAGTCGTAGTATGGGTTCACGACATCAACCTTGTCGACCAGATCGCATTCCTCGAACCCAAGCACACTGCTTGGATCGGCAAAGTCCAGTGCGCCATATTCGTGATAAAGATTCCACAGTGGTGTAAGCTTGAACTGTCCCGCACAGACCATTACCGGCGTGCTGTGCGCACGGGCTGCCGTCGCGGTTAAAACGGAGCCCGTGACGGCAAACATGCCACCGTTTGCGAGGATAGTATGTGCTCCG
The DNA here is from genome assembly GCA_025766275.1 of Lactarius indigo. Lineage (NCBI taxonomy): Eukaryota > Fungi > Basidiomycota > Agaricomycetes > Russulales > Russulaceae > Lactarius > Lactarius indigo. The sequence goes on along the minus strand of JAFKAC010000002.1, from coordinate 1,799,108 downwards.
AGAATGACTTTACTGACGCGGGACATGAGGGCATAGATCGACGAATCAGGGACAAGAAAGGTAGAAACTCCGGAGGAGGAGAGTGAACATGCCATGTCATGGCCCCCGTAGCTTTGGGGATGGAGGGACAACGGCGCGATTCAATGTGTGAAGGGCCAAGTGAGGCATCGGACTGGACTCACGAAGGGCCACTTTCCACGACAATAACTGTAAACTTGTGGTAATGTGCCGCCGACTTGAGATATGTCTCGACCGTCTTTGATCTCCCGATCGTCAGTATGATTTCGCTGTCCCTCCAGGTTAATAATCTCTGGAGAGTGCAGTGGAGTGCGTAGAATAGAAAAAGGCGACACGCAACTCAGAGTGTATGTGATCTTTGGCGCTCTTTGCGATGTTATCGTAAACGGTCTCGAGTTCGTCGAGGATATCCTGGATTGCCTCCATCACAACGGGCTTCAGGGTACGCGCAAATGAGTCGGGATCGTCAGAGTCGTCCTCTTTCAGCACGAGCGTCGACTCTGCCTTTTGCCCCGCGGCCTGTCTGCGCGGCTGACCTTGCAGAACAAAGTTCGCAATGGAGAACGAGCTCGCGGATGCCGTAGATTCGCCCTTGGATGCATTGTTGTATTCCTCCCGAACGTGATGAAGTAACCTGCGGACCGTATTACCAACGGTATGCTCTGCAGTAATAACGTATTTGCAACCACACAGACGGGAAGTTTTGTGAGGGCACCTTTTGGCTGAGCCTCTATTAGCTTTTGTCCCACACTCCTGATGATCTCTACTAGCTGATTGATATTCTGGAATCGCGCCTTCGTCACGACTTGACGCAGAACGAGAACGGTTTCCAATGCCGTCTCACGGGACCCAACTACTTGTCTAGCAGTCGCTGGCTTTAGTACCATGGTATAGTCCTTAGCCTACTAGTAGGCCGGGGACATACCGTCTCCTCAGTTTAGCAGCGAGAGCCTCTACAGGGCGTTGTCCTGCGGCAGTTTGAGGTTCCGTGGCCATCTATAACTACTTAGGGTTCGTGGTATGAACTGCATGACATTCACAATCGAGCCTCAAGTTAGGGTGACTCGGAGTCCAAACACGTGACAAAGGACTAACACCTCCGAGCCTACTAGGCTAGTAGTACACAACACATTTTCTATGATATCCACTGACTGAAGCACAGAAATTTCTCTACGAATCAATTCGAAGGAGAGACATGCCAATCTAAGATATCACCCCATTTTCCTGGGAGAAGCTGAGAAATTTGTTCTACGTCCTTGTCACCACGGCCCGACAGGCACTAGGCAAGCAATGTGAGATTTGGCTTGACTAGAAATTGGCAGCGAACACCTACCAGGACGACATCCTGATCCTGTGGCAACGTTTTGGCCAGGCGAACGGCTTCCCAGACAGCGTGTGAGGATTCGAGCGCTTCCATCGACATATTAAGACAAAATCGACTATTGCCAAGGGGAACAACGTACCAGGAATGATACCCTCCAGTTGCGTGCACAAACGGAATCCTCTCAATGCTTCCTCGTCTGTCGCGACTACGTATTCTGCACGGCCCGAGTCCTTGAGCCAGGCATGTTCAGGACCAACACCGGGGTAGTCAAGCCCAGCACTAATTGAGTGCGTCTCGATAATTTGTCCTTCGGGAGACTGTAAAATATACGTCCGTACTCCATGGAGAACCCCCGGTTTCCCCATTGTCAGCGTGGCACTATGCTTGTCCCCATCAATGCCTGAAAACGACACTGTGAATTGATGCATCGGATGTGCCAAGCAGCGACTGACCTTCGCCACCAGCCTCGACACCGACCAGTCGAACCTGCTTGTCGGGGATGAAATCATAGAAAGTTCCAATCGCGTTGCTTCCTCCGCCGACGCAAGCGACAACAACATCCGGTAACTTGCCCCTCTCTTCCTGCAACTGTTGCTTGATCTCTTTGCCAATAACACGTTGGAAGTCCCGGACCATGGTGGGGAAAGGATGGGGGCCTAAAGCTGAACCCACGAGATAGTGAGTAGTCGAAAGGTTGGTAACCCAGTCACGCATAGCTTCGTTGATTGCGTCTTTCAGTGTTCGTGAACCCGAGTGGACAGGTATGACCTATTTGAAAGATCAGAACGGTTCGGGGAGACCAGTATCAGAGTCGAAGACCTTAGCACCGAGCATTTCGATTCGGAACACGTTCAACGCCTGGCGACGAACGTCTTCTGCACCCATGTAGATGACACATTCCAGACCGAAACGTGCACAGACAGTAGCCGTCGCGACGCCATGTTGTCCAGCTCCCGTCTCAGCGATTATGCGCGTTTTTCCGATCCGGCGAGCGAGCAAGATTTGGCCAATGGCATTATTTATCTTGTGTGACCCCGTGTGATTTCTAAAAGCTGTACGTCAGACAATGCTACTTCCACGAAACAAACACGCACAGGTCCTCTCGTTTCATCCAGATTTTGGCACCGCCTACATGCTTTGTGAGTTTCTCGGCGAAATAGAGGTTCGACGGTCTGTTCATATATTTGAATAAACCTTCCCATTCTTTCCAAAACTCCGGGTCCGCCATAGCGGTCTTGTGTGCTTCCTCGAGTTCGACGAGACAGTCGAACAAAGCTTCCGGAACATACTGTCCGCCGAATTGACCAAAACGCGTGGGAAGGACGGCAGTGTCGGACGTCCAGTTGGAAGTGGAGGATTCTGCGTTGGCAGTCGGCTTTGTGGCCTGTCTTGCACTTTTCGTAGGGAGATGTTGCTGAGGGGTTTCCCCCTTTAAACTGAGAGAACGACAATATTCCTCTACCTTGGCAGTTATCTGAGTCGAAGGGGCCTGCTTGATAACAGATACCAATCGGCTACCAACAACAACACCTTCTGCGCCGGCGTTTGCAACCACATTGAAATGTTCGCGTGTTGATACCCCAAAGCCAACCGCAAGGGGTGCACTAGTATACTCTTTGACGCGAGCGATGATATCGGGGAGTGCTGAGTTTAAGGCGACCTTGTCTGAAGACCCCGTGGTACCCATCTGACTTTAGTCAGGCCAGCTGCCGTCGGACTGCTCCAAGTTCCTCTTACCTTGGACACAACATAGATAAAAGTGTCGGCGATCGAAGCGAGGAAACGGATCCGGTGTAGGGTGGTAGAGGGCGCGATAAGGGGCACGTAAGACATACTGCATTCCGAGTTGTTGCAATGCGCGTCGGTAGCAAGAACTCACTCACCTCGCCGCGGCGCATTTCTCTCGGAAGGACACAGCCTCCTCCGGAGGTAGATCGACGACAATGAAGCCGTTCGCGCCTACTTCAAACGCATCCTGAATCGCCTTCTGTTCCCCGTATGCAAGTAAAGGGTTGTAGTAGCCTAGATGATGGGGGTAGGACTTAATATATGCCAGAAGATAATGAGGGTGCGTAACTTTACCCATAAGAATAACTGGGGCTGTGAGCCCTCTTCCCCTCGCTTCTTTCACCATTCTTAGGCATGTCGCATAGTCGGTGTTGTGTTGCAGAGCGACCTTCTCAAATATCAAGACATCCATAACGGGATACCTCAGAATGGACACACGTTGTTTGTCTCTTGAATGGCAGGGCCATCGGCCATCGGATCTGAGAAGGGTACACCGAGTTCTATTATATCTGCCCCTCCCTCTTGCATGGAAAGCAGAATCGGGACGGTATCATCCGGTGTAGGATAGCCTGCGGTCACGAAAGTGACGAGTGCAGGGGTGTTCTACAGGCAACATCAAGAGATAAACCCGATGAAGCTGTGGATTGCCGTTACCTCCGCAGATTTTTGCTTGAATACTTTTTTAATGTGATCCATTCGAAACGATCGCTAAAATGGAAACGGACTCGGAATGATTTCAGTAGCATTTATAGGAAAGGAGACGCCGTTCCCGGACCGGGATCGGGCCGGAAACCCACTACACTACACTATCGCACTCGGTGGCAGACCAGGTTGCGCCACCACCCCTCTGGGCTGCTTTGGCAGTCTCCAGTCCTTGGGATAATAAGGGTCCTGAGTTCGAACACATAAAAACCGTTTGAATGATTTTAGTTGCCAGTAAGCTGAACAGTACACAGCGCCACCCACCCGTGGATTGGGAAGACTCCTTGGAAGACTCCGTAAATGGATTCCCCCGGACTGAGGCGCTCTCCTCGTGGTAGTTTTTAGGTAATCCTAGGATTACGATCTTCGGCCCATGGTTTGTCCAGCAAAAAACCATCGCCGTACTCAGGCTGGCGCAACGCAATGGAACTTTCCCTGGCTTCAGATGAATCGAAAGTTCTGTTGATATACACCGGCGGAACTATTGGAATGCTCATCGGGGAGCGTGGTTACGTCCCAGTGCCTTACTTTCTGACCGAGACTCTTCGTAGCCAGGCTCGTTTCCACGACCCACTCCAGGACACACTATTCTCTCATGCCGGCTCAGTCCAGGATTTCAAACAGTGGTCGTCCAGTGGAAGATCCTCTCCAATAAGCACCGGGTTTTCTACTCCTCTTTCGACCGTCTCACAACAGCCGACCTTGCTTGTGCGCTCTTCCCGTTCAATGGACACTGCCCCTTCTCTCGGGCCTTTGGCCGCGGGTCCTCGGGGAGTTCAGCCCCGTTCTAAAAAAATATCTGATAACGTATACGAGGCCCATGTGCCAGCACTCGTAACTCCGCGGAGCGTCATCACCGGTGGCATTGGAAAACGTATTCGCTACGCCGTCCTGGAGGTAGTATTTTTCGCAACGCTGAAACACTTCGGCTCCTCACTCACGTCACTAGTGGCACCCTCTCCTAGACAGCAGCAACATTGAAATCGAAGGTCGTCCTCACCCCTTCCCTTGACGTTAAACGTCTGATCCGTTTTTTTTTGTAGTTTAGATTGGATCCGAATAGCCACCGAGATTGAATTGAATTACTCCTTGTTCGACGCGTTTGTTATTCTCCATGGGACGGACACCATGGCATATACGTCCAGTGCCCTCAGTTTTCTTCTAGAAGATTTGGGAAAGACCGTCGTATGATTTCATGGCAGTCGTCTTGCCTGTTCCTCTGATCATGAGGAAACGCGCAGATCGTCACCGGGGCGCAAATACCTCTTTCACAGCTTCGAAATGATGCCGTGGACAACTTATTGGGTGCTTTGTCCATTGCCGGTCACCACATCATTCCAGGTACCATTCAAACAGTTACTTCGTGACTGGAGAATTTGATGATAGAGCATCCATTTGCTTCAGAGTGTTGTTTGTTCTTTAATCATACCCTTTTTCGAGGAAACAGAGTATCTAAATCCTCATCTCATGATCTGAACGCTTTCACAAGCCCCAACTTCCCCCCTCTGGTAAATGGTGAGTATGGCGTTTTCCGACGTTGTTGGCAAATGATTGATCCTATGTGACAGTGGGAATAGACATCGTGGTGAACTGGAACGACGTCATTAGACAAACCAGCCTACGCAGATTCAGAGCTCATAAACGTATGTCACATATTGTAAACTAGTCCCCCTTCCCTTGACCATCCATTCACGAATCCCAGGGCTCAGCCCACATGTAGGTAAATAAAAGTTCTCAGATCGTAAGCATATGATATGGGCTTACAACCACCGTCCAGCAACATTACGCCTGTTCCCAGGCATCACCGCGGCCACCGTCCATGCCTTCCTAGCTCCATCTGTCCGGGGTGTTGTCCTTGAAACATTTGGTTCCGGAAACGCACCACAACGTGAAGATTTGATGTCTGCCCTCCGCGAAGCATGCGAACGTGGTGTGGTCATCGTTGCAATTACGCAATGTGCGAAAGGCTCGGTCTCGAACACCTACGAGACCGGTCGCACTCTCCTCCAGGCTGGTGTAGTTCCCGGGGGCGACATGACGCCAGAGGTGCGTTTTTTTTTTCTCCCGCGCGAATATGTGGACCTGACAGAGAGAAACGTCATAATACAGTGCGCCCTCACGAAGCTCTGCTACCTCCTCTCCAAGCCCGAACTCTCTGCGGAGCAAGTGCGCAGCCTCGTGGGCTCGCCACTGCGTGGTGAGTTGACGAGGGCTCCACATACCGTGCGCGCACCCGCCGCAATCGACGCGAATCTCGAGGCCATCGGAGGTGTGCTCTCCCACGTAGTCCGGCTGGCCGTGCCCGCGCGCCATCAGACCCCGAGGATCGTCATTCCCGACGCGCCGGACGAACCACCTGACGCAGGTGCTCCGTGGGCGTGGACAGGCCGCAGAGGTGGCCACGACTCAGGGCGCATTGCTCTCGTGGCTAATCCATCTCGCTGCCGCAGCCAACGACGTCGGGGGGTTGGAATATTGTTTATCCACTGGTTCTGCCCACGGAGAGGAGCACGCTATAGTGGGTGGGATCGTGAATTGGATAAACCCTGCGTCAGGAAGGTCCCCTCTCCACGTCGCTGCGATTAATGGTGGTGTGCAAAGCGTGCGTACGTTGCTCGAGGCAGGAGCGCTGGTGCATCTACGCGATTCGTTGGGCCACACGGCACTTTATTACGTGAGCCGCACAATCCTCCTCTGGTAATTTTGTATGTGAGGAGACTGAACCTGACTGATGTTTCAGGCCGCACGGCAGAGCCAGGACGAAATAGTGAGTATGCTGGTATCGGCCGGGGCGAATCTTGGTGGCGCGGACGTTGAGGGATTTGCCTCCCTTGCCGTAAAGAAGGCACTCTTTCGCGAAGACAGTGCCGCATTGAAAATATGGGAGAAGGCGGGCATCCGCATTCCAGATCGACAGCAGCAGTAGAGCAGGGATAGCATGGACCCATAGATGTACAACATAGGAACTTGAATGGAGAGAAAGGATCAGAAAGTAGATGAAATGGGATCGTCCTTCCGTCAGACCTAGTCGTCTTGCTCCTCAGAAGCCGAGGAAAAATGGTCATTCAGCGTCTTTAGGAAGTAGTCCATTTGGTCATACGCGAATGTAAATTTGTCCGCGAGAAAGTCTAGCTTCTGTATAGTGTTCTGGCGACTCTTTTTCCAGTTCCATCGGGGTATATTGCACCATCTTTTGAAGATCGTCTTTAGACTTAACAGGAGGGGAATGACGGTTGGGATCAGGTGATGGCTTGGGTTGGTACATCGACGTAAGCGTGAACGATAGACTTGCTACAATACCTTGTCAGCAGAGGAGCACGAGAGTCACTGGTGTCAATATCTACCAGAATTCGCGTGCGAGAAAACACATTTGTAAACGATTTCTTCTAAATCACCCAGGTGAGCATAAGGGCTCTCTTGTATCTTGGCGCTCATGACAATGAGATTCGTCAGATCTTCATAAAGGCGTATTGTGGCACCGTGCTTCGGGTCATTGATTAGACTTGTGCGGGCACGCATGACAGGACCCTGGGAGCTCTCTTTGGGCTTTAGGGTTTTTTTGTAAGGTCTGGGTGTGGGCAATCTCTGCCTTCAAGTCTGCTTGTGTCGTCTCCACTGCAATTGGATCGTGAGTCAATGACAAATACATGAAATCCCCGGGACGTACGTTGCTCATTCAGTGCGGCTATCCGATTATCTTTGTCCTTGATGACACCATCCTTCCGTTTGAGCTCCTCCTTGACTTCTCTCAGGTGCTCCTCGAAAATACGTTTCTCCTCGTCTGCCGCCTCAGATGTGAGGAAATGAAGCACAGACGTGCGGCCTTTCTTCAACATGGGGGTCAGTCGGGAAACCTGAGTGGTCAGCTCCTGGATAAGTTCCTCTTGCGCTGGATCCGATGTAAGTATGGTGGTACATCCGAGAAGCAGTCATTTACCTCTGCTTGTTGCGTCGTACTGAGCTTTCCTGGACACGAGCCTTTCTTCTGGCTCCGTATTTCTCGTCTGTATAAGCTGGAGGAGGCTTTTGGATAGCTGTTCGCTCTTTTCTTTGTACTACAGAAGGCGTTGAGTACCCTTGTAAGAAATGGGCTGAGATGTTTGATTGGCGTACCAGGTCCCTCTCCTCTCTCAACCTTTCTAATTCCCGAGGATGAGCCCCCTTCTCTGTGGAGCCTGTTGAACCTCCAGATGCCTTCCCTTTCTTTGCCAATGGAAGAGGCCTCGCAGGAGGTGGGTCGTCATCATCCAGTTCGTCGATGACCACAAGCTCGGTGCCGTTCTGGTGGCCGTTCGTCGAAGGAATTGCCTTTCCTTTCACTTTTGCCTTTGACGCGGGCTTCCCGTTGGTCACCACGGATGGGGGGACCTTTGCCGGTGCATCGTTCCTAGTCACCGGTTGGACAACCTCGGGAACGTCGTCGTCGTCGTCATTGTTATTATCGTCATCTTCTATTACCATAGGAGACTCTCTTGTAGACTTCTGTTTCCTACCCTTCGTGATTCTCGGAACCTTTGCAGTAGAAGGACCGGCGACGGGACGCGAAGCAGGGGTTTTCCTCTTCCTTGCAAGCTGGTATGGGGTCGACGGGTCATAGCCACCTAGACATGTGTGTTATTCAAGAGTTCTTTGCTTCTTTAGGGATGCGCACCGAGCTCGTCCGCATCGGAGGACATGACCATGAAAGGGAAAGCAAGCTTAAGTTCGCGTTCGGGCACGTGAGACAAGTTACGCGACCGCGTCTCACCAATCAACAACCCCACCCGGACCGCGGCGTCCGTAGATTAGAATGGAGAAACTCGGACATTGTTTGCAGTGAGTGCCAGAGCACCCAGAAACGTTACCCCTCCCCTCTGGTTTGTCCTTGGACTGAGGAAGTTTGTTTATAGGTAACAGAGTCGAACTGGGCCGGTACTCAGACTTTAGGGAACCTTCTATCTGGGGGGTGATGGGGGTCGAGTACGACGGCCCCTGGCACGGAATTCCTGATATGTATGTGCTCCGGATTAGATTATGCGCTACACCTCACTCGCTCGTAGCGAGACCCATAATCGATCAGACGAAAATCATCAAGATCGTCTCCAAGGCACGTGTTCCTTTCTGCCATTGTTACTCATCTCTGATTCATGAGAGCGAACATGCCCAAGGGTGCTCTCCTTCACGCGCATATAGATGCAACAGTGGACAAGAGGTACCTTTTAAAGCTTGCTCTTAAAGAATCGTTCTTTCATGGTCAGCACTTCCTGCGTGGTCACGGCCACCAGATCTACGACGGCCGTACCAGAGTTTAGCATCCTCAACTGTCTCAGAGCGCCAGCGTTACAGACCCCCACTATCGGGCTAATAGCTGGATTCCTCTACACCAAGCTAGAGAGTCTTTCTCCCTCGGCGGGTCCGATGGCTTCGATAAACGGTTTTGGGTGCGATGACAATCAATCCGACTGAGGCATACGGTACGCACAATACTGCCACCAAGGTCCGAGGATCAGACCTGATTTCGTTTCATCACCTAAACTTTAAGGATGGATTTAAAGTACCTTCGAGGTTGCAAATGTGACTTTGGGCATATATCCTGCACCCGGTTCTACTTCTTAACAGTATGCGTCTGACAGGGCTTAACTTTGTATCATCCTGTCTTTTGGCGGTATATTTGTCGATTTATGAAGTCAATTGCTGATGGGATACCCTACATGAAGCCCCGTATAAACTTCTACGACAAGTCCGTATTTTTCTTGGACTTGTTGCCATCAGAAGCGTCATAGCCCCGTACATGTTCGACGCCGACGATAATGAAATGGTACCCTATCGCGAATGGCCGTTGAATTTTGAACGAGTGACCGGCGAGGTGAGAACAACGCACAAAGGAGCGAGGTTGTGACAAAGTGTTCGTTGGTGCCAGGGTAGGAGGATCTATTGAACCCTTATCACGCGTGGTAATCCGTTGTTCATAGGTGATCTATACCACTCTCCGCATTCTCTTCCATGAGGAGATAGAGTGGTACCTGGAGGACTGCATCACATTAAAGCAAGAGTTTCCTGACCTGATCGCTGGGTTTGATATCGTTGGAGATGAGAACGAAGCGAGGCTTTTGATTGACTATATCAAGCCACTTCTGTCATTTAAACAACGTGTCAACGATCTTGGATTGGATCTGCCGCTCATTCTCCACACAGGGGACACACTTTCCGATGGAGGGAAAGCCGACAATGACTTGTACGATGCCTTGCTCCTTAGGACGAAACGTATTGGTCATGGGTAAAGGAATTGCGTTGATGAGCGCTTTTTCTTTGCTCAAGGTTCGTGAAACACCCAAATTGTTGTAATTGTGCCGGGAGAACGGGATCGCGTTGGAAGTGTGCCCCATTTCGTGCGTAGACTTTCTTAAACAGTCGTCGTACCTGTCCATTTAGCGCTGCTTTTTTGATAGAAACGAAATCTTGGTATGTTTACCGATCGCGATGCGAAGACCAACACAGTCTTAGGGACTTACGTCTTCGATGCCAATGCATCCACTACCAGCCATGATTAATTAGGGTGTTCCGGTGACACTAAACTCAGATGTCTGTTTGGAACGATAGGGCTATCATATGACTTTTACCAAGTGTTCGTCTCGAGTGAGACGACGGGATTAATGACGCTCAAGCAGATAACGCTGGATAGTGTAGAGGTACGATATCGACGGAGCGCTCAATCCAGTTGAATTAATGATGTTCGTTTCAGTTTTCAACCCTGGAAACTGAAGAGAAGACAAGGGCGGCGTCGTTGTTGGAGAAGCGCTGGTACGAGTTTGTAAGACGGGGATTGCCGCGGATTGAAGTTCGGTTCGACGAACCGCGGGTAGCACAGGCAGACTAGTTGGTACACTGTACACATCCCCACCTCCCCCCTTCAATCCTCTTCCTTTTCATTGTCTTTTTTTTGTCGTTTTCACAAGGTGCGCATTCAACGAAATATGTCGTCGCTCTCTCCCCTCTACTCTCCCCTCACCGATCACACCCTATCCTCCAGACCTCCCCTCATAATCCACTTGAGTATTCGCTTCCAAACCCACCCCTCATCGTGTACTTTTCCGTTCCCATTGGCCCCCCACCCCCACCCAGTATCTGAATCTTGATCGAACCGTACACTAAAAAATCCCCCGGCGATGTCTGACTCCAATAGGAAACGCTCTCGTTCTCGTTCGCCCTCCGACAGCGAACAACCGAAACAGCACAAGCGCGCCAATACGGGTGTGGTGTCCCAACCTGATGAACCGACTTTACCCCTCACCAGTAACACTCAGCTTGCTTCAACTTCCGTTTCGGCCTCGAACAATGACGTAAACATGACAGATCCTCCGATTCCTCCAACGGATTCCGCATCTTCTGCCACCGCCGACACCGCAAAGGGGGCTGCAGAATCAGGCAGCTCTATGACCTCCGCCTCACATCCCAATGCCTTCACATCCGCGGCTCCCACTTCCTCCTCCACGGCCGTAACCCCTCCATCCGCCCACATTCATATGCGATGCCTCATCGTCACCCAGGACGCGTCGATCATCATCGGTAAAGGTGGCGCCCACGTTAACGAGATCCGCGAGAAGAGTGGGGCCCGTGTAATGGTCTCCGAGAGCATCCCCGGAAACCCTGAGCGCATTTTGAACGTTAGCGGACCCCTCGATGCTGTCTCAAAGGTTTGTCTTCTCTTTGTCTCACTACCTTCAACCCCTTAATAACATGCCCTCCCCCACACGAAAGGCCTTTGGGCTCATAGTCCGGCGTATCAATGACGAACCTTTTGATGTCCCCTCAGTTCCGGGCAGCCGTGCTGTCACCATCAAGTTTATGATCCCCAACTCTCGCATGGGTTCCGTCATTGGGAAACAGGGTTCTAAGATCAAAGAAATTCAGGACGCTTCCGGTGCGAGACTCAACGCAAGCGAGGGCATGTTGCCTGGATCTACGGAGGTCCGTTATTCTGAAGTTCTTCTCTCCTTTCTGTCGATCGCCATTCAAAACTTACTCTGTCTCTACAGCGTGTGCTGAGTGTCGCCGGAGTCGCCGATGCTATCCATATCGCCACATATTATATCGGCAACATCCTCATCGAGGCGCAAGAACGTATGCCGTCAAGTTCACACTCGTCCTATAAACCCTCTTCAAACCGGCGATCTGCCGGGAGTTACGTCGGCTCTTCTTATGTACCTGGTGGTTCCGGGTATTCGAACCCTTACCTCCAAGGTGTCAGCAATCCCGCCCAACAGTTGCAGACACAACAAATCTATATTCCAAACGACCTCGTTGGGTGCATTATCGGAAAGGGTGGGAGTAAAATCAACGAAATTAGGCACATGAGCGCCAGTCAGATCAAGATCATGGAGCCAGGTGCGGGTCCAGTCGGTTCAGCTCCGGGAGGCAGCGAGGGAGAACGACTGGTGGTCATCACGGGGCCACCTGCAAATATCCAAATGGCAGTCCAGCTACTTTACCACGTACGTTGTTCACCCGTCCTCATATCCCCGCACGCTACTCAAGCACTCCGGGTTTTCCCCAGCGCTTGGAGCAGGAGAAACAGAAGCAAGTCCGTGCGGTGGGCGGTTATCCCCCATAGGCTTCATTGCCATACCGTTCAAACATAGTTCTTTCAAACCAAAAAGAAAACCGTCCTTTTTTTTCGTTTCTCATTACTTTCCATCACGTTTTACGATAAGGCGTAGTTCCTTTCTTCCCCACTCCCCACTCTTGAATTCTGATTCGCCCCCCTTGCTACTTCTTGAAACCACTCCGTCCCCACATGGAATTCGCATTCACCACTCACCTCACCACCCTTCCCCATCACCTCAATGACCTTCGTCTCTTATGTTTTAAGCTTCTTTTGCATGCCTTCTCAGTCTCGTATCTTATTTAAGTCTCCAAATTGGAGTGGCTTGTCCTGACGTAAGCAAGTAGTAACAACACGCGTGCATGTAAATACCCTTACCTGATCTTCCTTGCCCATTAATATGGCGTCCGGACTCGAGGATCCCAAAAAGTACGAGGCCTCTGCGCGCAAGGGAAAGCGAAAAGCTGCGGCTTCGGACGTGGACGGTGACGGTGACGCTTATGCGAGTACTACCACCAAAAAGAAGAACAAGCAGCGTGTACTGCTGTTATCGTCTCGTGGAATCACGCATCGCATGCGGCACCTAATGAACGACCTCGAAGCACTCTTACCACATGTTAAAAAGGGTGTGTGTAAACAAGCGCTCCTACAGGCTACGTGCTGACAGGAGTTCGACATTTCAGATTCGAAGCTCGATTCGAAGAATCACCTCAACTTGCTCCCGGAGCTCGCTGATCTACACTCGTGTAACAACACACTCTACTTTGAGGCGCGTCGACACGAGGACCTGTACCTCTGGGCGGCCAAGACACCGAACGGGCCAAGCATCAAGCTACATGTACAGAATGTCCATACGATGGACGAGCTCAAGATGACCGGCAACTGTCTCAAGGGCAGTCGTGGGTTGTTGAGCTTTGACGCTGCGTTCGAGGAAACGGAATGGGGACGACTGACGAAAGAATTGTTCACCCACGTGAGTATCCCACACCTGGCGCGCGAGTCGAGGAAATATACAAACGGGTGGAAAACAGATATTTGGCGTGCCGCCGCAGGCTCGGAGAGCCAAGCCCTTCATCGACCACATCCTCACGTTCTCTATCCTCGACTCCAAGATATGGTTCCGCAACTTCCAGGTCAGGCATGACCCAATCTCTGCTCTGAACGAGCTTGGGCTTGGGCTGTGGTGAATGCTGATCGTACCGGGCAGATCGTCGAAAAGGATCCCCTGCAACCTAACGGCCCTCCCGAGATGTCTCTCATCGAAATAGGCCCTCGCTTTGTGCTCACTCCCATCCGCATTTTTGAGGGCGCGTTCGGCGGTGCGACTGTATTCGCCAATCCAGGTACACATCTTAATTTGTCGCCGGCCTTATACTTTGTCCTCATTGCCGTGACACTTAGAATTTGTATCTCCTGCACAAGTCAGGTCTGTAAGGCGCAAGGCAAGGGGCGATAGGTACAAGGAACGCAAGCTCGCTCAGCAGGAACGGTCCAGCCGGAAAATTGAGCGCAAGCGCGATGAGGACCCGCTGGCCGTCGCAAAAGTCTTTGCCTAAAGTGTATCGGTGTTTGTTTACTCGTTTTTGTCCCTCCCATTCATGTCTGTGCTCGTCCCTCCCCTTGCCCGCATCTGATCGGTCTCTCCATACTGATCCATGCAAGATCGTTATGGGGACTGCCACCGTCGGTTCCCCTGTACCACCGATTACTGCATGCGGAAAGCGAAATATCACATTATTCTCTCGATTACTATCACTTGGTGTTGTTAAGCGTTAAGCCGAGACGCGGTTCTAACGCACTTTTCCTTTTTTTTGTCTCGGCCGTCCCCATGTATGCGAGCTATAGCCTGGCGGTCGTCGTCTCCGCGGTCGGTTCTATGGGTTTCTGGCCGCGGTTTATGAGAAACGTGGGCCAGAAAATTGCACTGCCAGCTGTACTCGCTTTGTCAGCGTTTCTTGTTCTCAGAAAAGGAAGGTGTAAAGTTAGGAGGACAAAAGGACATCTCCCCTCGGCTCGCTACACTACCCTCGGCTCACTACTTGGTCCGCTATAAATGGCTGAGCTATACTGCCTATTGCTTTTGAATCCCGAACGCAGCCCCGATTGTTCTTGTCCCTCGGCTGGTCCTTGTTCCTGTTTCGCCTCTTTCCCGCTTACCCCTGACATCCGGTCTTCGCAACGTATAATAACGCACGCCTTGAAAGTGCTGCTCTACATTAATCTCCCGCGACAGAGCTCGTCATGGCCATTAAATTACAAATTCACCCATCTTCTCCTTCCTTAGATTTATTTGGGCCCCCTGATCAATCGTGAGTCCCGTTTTCTCATCCAGCATCGATTTCTCAACAGGTTTTGTGAATTTAGGTCAACCTATTCGCTTTCTGGCTATGTATCAGTTTCTTTGTCACCCTCGCATTCTCTGTTTGAACAACGACGCACCATCCGTATTCTTCTCCGGTCTCTTGTTATTACGTTCGAGGGACAAGCGGAGCTCATTACGCCAGAAGCTGGCTACTTTGGTGCCCGTCTCTGCTCCGTCTCCAAAGAACTTGTTCCAAAAACGTCTGTCGAGCTTAGTAACGAGGGTAATGAGGAAAGGGACACGCCCTGCACTTGGCATGTCATGTTCGATCTCCCTATCCCGGGTTGGCTTCCCGCTAGTGATTCCTACGGAGATTCCAGGCAAGGCTTTTCAGGAACCCAGTATACTCTATATGCCACTTTAAACTTTACGAGTTTGGAAGAGACGTGCGGCCCGACTTGGCTTTCCTCCATGTGCACCCCATTTTCTTCCAAGACAAAAGCTGTTCACGCCGAAGCGTTCAGGATGTTGTTGAATCGCTTTGCGCTCCCGCCCCCTTCTACATCTGCATCGTATCCTCCAAACCTTTTCTCCATTACCTTAAAGGGTGGAGCACGGCACCCAGATAGAAATCTGCACCCGATCCTTTCAGACGTTATCTCCAAGATCGAGTTGCTAGCCACCGTCCCAGAGCATATCAACGTAGACGGGGATAATTTCTTATTCACCCTCTGTATGCGGGTACCCCCGCTACCGGAGAGCGAAGCGGCCAAGCTTCGCATTGCACGTGTGTCCTTTGAGCCGCAACAGATCGAACAGTACAGGTGGGTTCCCCTTTGTCTGATATTCAGGTGTCCCCTTGAGAATTGACCACGTATATTCTAGTGCATTCGCGAGCGCATATTCTGCGTGCTTTCCAGTCCCTTCCGCGAAAAATCAACCTCCGCATAAGCCTTTGCGTGACGCGCATCCCCTCTACGCCCTCTACGATGTCGGCTTACTCGCTACCCCGACTCAGTATTCTGTCGAAGAAGTTCACTCCCTCCTCCCGGGGTACAAGAAAGTTGATCTTTTAGAAAAAACCGGCAAGGCCCTTGAATCGCCGAGGGGATGCACCCTACTCAGTGGTTCAAGATGACAGTCAACGTCCCATTTGTACACACGTTTTCAGAGTGTAAGGACGGGATCTCGGCACAGACGGGGATACCTCACCTTCGCGCAACTTCGCAGGGTCCATTGTTCAACGTCAAACACTCGATGCGCGTCAACTTGACACTCTCGTACGATGGCGGCGACGGGAAGCCTTCCGCTAACCTCAGTTATTTCAGTTTCTCTCCCTCTCGATTTCGTTCGCCTTCGCAGCGCGGCGCGCACGAATACCTACTCCTCACCTTCTCAGCTCCCTCTTGAGCGTTTATCCTTTGTCTGATTCCCCGGCCCTCTCCGCAACTGTACCATCGATCAACCCTTACAACGTGCCTGAGCTCCCCGCCTACTCGCAATTAGTTCCATCCAAATGGAGATGTGAGGCGCGACGATTGTGTCCCCTTGCCACTCTATACGCCTTGTCCGACACTCGGCCACACTAGTGAAGGTGAGCACTTCGCTCCTGATGTAGCGCAATCTTCTCACCCGTCCCTCGTCTTTGACAGAGAATACCCTCGATCATATCGTCATCGGCGCCGCTCTTTGATCTCTCACCTGTATCATGCTCCATTGACGTTTTCTCTCATCCTCATTTTCCCCAATCCGTTCTTAGACAACCGCTGTATAAGTAACACATCTCGCTGTATCATAGCTACTTCGGGTCTGTTACACTTTGATGTATCTGGCCCATCCTGTCGTTTTCGCATTCTGTGTTTTACTTTCAGAGCTTCCCGCCACTGAATACGTTACATACAATATATTGATTTGACATCGTACCGAGTAAAAGGGCGACTGTGTATACAATTATGAGATCTGCTCGTTCATTCCATTGTTGAATGAACGACTAGACTGCACGGCAACATTTAGCTATCCAACTTGGCCAGCAGGATCTTGTCCAGGACCCTTCCACCCCTCGACAGGACCTTCACAATCCATGATCCAGATCTGCGTGCCAGTGAAGCCCGCAAGCGCGCCGCGGATCCGTCATCCTCGGGCCTGCGGTGTCGGCACCAGCACCAGTAACAGCACCAGGGCCACCGCACTCAAGTACCACCTCCTGGCCGTCCGCGGAATGCCGGACGACATTCTCGCGCTCAAGTTCTTGCAAGAGGCGTTCGCGCGTGTGCGCCTCCTCGTCCGCGAATGTAGTACAGCGAGAGATGCGGGAACGCGGGCGGATGCGGTGTGCCCGCCGCCGCGAGCGCCGTGCGTAGACTGACGAGCTCTGGCGATGGCACCAGCGCCACGAAGACGGAGCGGAAGTAGTGGTCCCCGGCGACGACGCGCGCGAAGCGGACAGGCACGGCGCGCTGGCCTATTGGAATGGCCTCGCGCAGCGTGAGCACAGTCGAGTCGCGCGCCGCTACCGGCTCCGACTTGGACGACTCGGATGCGACGAGGAGGGGTAAGGTCGCAAGCGTGACGTGCGGATGGAAGTGCGGGAAGGAGTGTGCTGCGCCGGGATCGGGGTGGCGGTTCATAAACTGCTGCAGAAGTGCTGATTCGGGTGCAGAGGGTACGAGCCAGAGTGAGATGGCTGCGACCGACGACGACAGGGATCCACTGATCAGTCAGTCGGTGTGTATCCTATCCCCCTGTGATGACATACCCATCGTTGCTCATCTCAATGATACGTGTGCGGTTGTCAGCGACGACAGATCAACTCTTCACTTCATGCTACTTGGTCCCATGTGGCAGTGTCATGTGTGTGCCAAATATGGTAGCGAGCGATTGGAGCCATATGCCATCCCCATGGGAAAACACTACATAAAGAGGTATGAGAAATTTCAATTGTCCGTGGATGCAAAACATTGCCCCATGGTGACGGATTCGATAATTTTTTCTAATGAACTCGTCTCTTCTCAAGTTCGAGTTGAAACCAGCAGTACCTGTGACGGGACAAGAGTCCCATCTTAGTACAAGGACGACCTGACCTGGTAGTACAAAAACAAAAGCGTCGCCACGAAGCGCATCGTTTCAACGACGTGTGGTGTACAATGTAAAACGGGTTTCTATATCGACTTGGAGCGCTTCCTTCTCACTTCGTATTCTGGCCGAGTTATTAAGTCACCTCGTTCCCTAACCAATTGCGGATCAAAAATCGTGCTTGCGCATCGCCGCATCTTGTACTTCCACCAGAGGCAGTTGTTTCGAAATCTGTTGCAGTTGGTCTAACAATTCCACCGTTTGGTCCCTGAACCGATCGCCGGGCTGTGCATTTGCGATTCTCGAACAAATTTCGCGCAGCAACGACACCTGGTCCATGGGCAGGTCGCCACTGGCGAACACGCCACCTAGAACAAGTCCCGAGCAGATAGTGTTGAAAGTGTGTTGCATTATTTCCAATACATCCGCCGGCGTTTCCTCCCAAATGTATAAGGCCTCGATTTCGCCCGACATGAGGGAAATGACGTTCAGGAGTTTGATGGCGGTGGAAGGGCGAGGCCAACGCAAAAATTCATCTGGCTCAGTACCAAGGATCGTCGATATGCATGCCAACTCTGCGTCGTAGACACCAGCGCCGAAGGAAATGGGTGACTGGAAATCGTCCACCAACTTGTTTACGATCAGAGGCACAAGCGCAGCGTCCTGTTACACGAGCCGCGAGGTCCTTCTCGGTATGAATGCGTCGGATGGTCTCTGGACTGGCGGGAGAGATGCAGACGAAGGACGGTAAAGGTACCGAGATTCCAAGCTGATTGTATGCTGTCGCACAGCGCCACAGGTTTTTCAGACACATGCGCGAACGACTCTCGTATAATGGTCCCGTGAGAGGTAACGGCTCTAATAATAATAAGCAACCTCAGATCGCCGACGGGATTAAACGATGATATCACACTGACCATCAGAAAAGATCGTCAGCTTGTCGTTCGATTCAGTCATTAGTGTCCGAGAGAGGATGCTGTACGTCTGTCGGACCATATCCAGCACATTCGGTGGTGCTGTATCGAGGAACAAGGAGTCGATCTCATTGAATACGAGGGAAAGCATGTTTGCAAGTTCGACGGTACCGGGCCGGCTAAGCGAAAGCCTCAAGTCGCGGCTCTCTGTGCCAAGGATAGCTGAGAGGTACCCCAGCATCTCGTCGCCGGATTGAGCATTTGAGTCGCTGTGCGATTTGACGTAAGTCACCAGATTGTTCACGATCAACGTCCCCAAAACAACTCCCTATCACGTGGGCGACAGGGTCCTTCTCGGCTTGAATGAGACGAATGATCTCCGGACTGGCAAGAGCGAGGGTGAAATAGGATGGTAACCACTCGGGGGCATCAAGTTGGTTATATGTTTTTGCACAATACCATAGGCTCTTCAGACACATCCACAGACAGCTCCGGCGCACCTCGGTCGTGAGAGGTGAAGTCCCAGATATGCACATTTGGAGGAGGTTATGGAGGTGAGATACGATGACGCGATCAATTTTCCCTTCCGAAATGTTGAATCGAGCGATTGGCAAATCCAGCGGTAGTTCGGCCGTCTCTTCAACTATAAGGACCTGAGAAAGGATCCCGAGAGTTTGTTGGGCCACATCAAGTGCGTTTGGCGGCAATGCGTCGATGACCAAGGAGCCAATATCACCCAATGAAAGGGAGACCATGCTCGCAAGTTCGACGGCACCAGGCCACTCAAGGCAAAGTTTCACGTCATCGCGTTTGGTGCCAAGGATAGCTGATAGGCATGCCAACTCTTCATCGCTGATTTGAATACCTGAATCGGTGCTTGATTTGACGCCGGCTAAGAGCTTCTTCAGGACCAACGCCTCGAAACAACGCCCTATTACACGAGAAACGGGATCTTGTTCTGCCTGAATGAGATGAATGACCTCCGGACTGGCAAGGGTGTGGGGGAAATAAGATGGTAACCGCTCGGAAGCACCAAGCTGGTGATATGCCCTTGCACAATACCATAGGCTCTTCAGGCACATCCGCAGACAGCTCCGGCGCACCTCGGCGGTGTAAGGCGAGGTGCCCGATTTGCACATCTGGAGGAGGCTGAGGAGGCGAGATGCGATCATACGACCAAACTTCCCATCTAAAATGTTGAGCCGAGCGATTGGCAGATCTAGCTGTAGTTCGGCCGTCTCTTCAGCTGGAAGGACGTGAGAAAGAATAGCGAGGGTTTGTTGGGCCATATTAAGCACATTCGATGGCAATGCGTCGGTAGCCAAGGAGCCGACATCCCCCAATGCGAGGGAAACCATGCTTGTAAGCTCGACGGCGTTAAGCCACGTAAGGCAAAGCCTCACATCATCGCTTTCGGTGCCAAGAATAGCTGATAGGCATGCCAACTCCTCATCGATGATTTGAACACTTGAGTCAGTGTGCGATCTGACACCAACTGCCAGCTTCTTCGCGACCAATGCACCGAAATAGCATACTGTCACACGAGAAATGGGATCCTGCTCGGTTTGAATGAGACGAATGATCTCCGGACCGGCAAGAGTGCGGGGGAAATAAGATGGCAACTGCTGGGAGGCACCAAGCTGATGATATGCTTTTGCACAATACCATAGGCTCTTCAGACACATGCGTAGACAGCTTCGGCGCACCTCCGGCGTGAGAGGCGAGGTGTCTGATGTACACATCTGGAGGAGGTTGTAGAGGTGAGATACGATGACGTGGTCAAAAATCCCATCCGAAATGTTGAGTCCAGCGATTGGGAGATCTAGCTGTAGTTCGGCCATCTCTTCAGTCGGAAGGACTTGAGAAAGGATAGCGAGGGTTTGTTGAGCCACATCAAGTACGTCCGGTGGCAATGCGTTGGCCAAGGAGCCAACATCACCCAATGCGAGGGAAACCATGCTTGCAAGCTCGACGGCACCAGACCGCTCGAGGCAAAGCTTCACGTCATCGCGTTTGGTGCCAAGGATAGTTGAGAGGCATGCCAACTCTTCATTGGTGATTTGAACATCTGAGTTGGTGCTTGATCTGACGCCAGCTACAAGCTTTTTCACGACCAATGCTTCGACGCAACGTCCTATCACGCGAGCAGTGGCATCCTGTTCCGTGCGTATCCGACGAGACATAGATGGGCTGGCGAAAGCAGTGAGGATGTAGGACGGTAAAGGTACCGAGTTGCCGGGTTGATTGTACGCTCGTACACAATGCCATAGGTTCTTCAGACATCTAATCGAATGATCCTGGTATACTTCGCCTATTATCGGCGCTACCCCTGGTGTACGGCTTTAGATCGTAGTAACGGGATGGAGAATGGGTTCATACTGACCATCGGATATGTCCGTCAATGTACGTATCTGATTTAACCCAAGCTCGGCGTTTATTTCGGCTGGAAGGACCTGAGAGAGGATGCTGAACGTCTGTGGAACCACATCCAGTACATATGGTGGCACTGTGTCAGCAGCTAAGGAGCCAATGTCACCAAATGCGAGGAAAACTGTGCTTGTAAGTTCGATGGCGCTGGGCTGTTTCAGCCAAAGCTTCAAGTCGCGGCTCTCTGTACCAAGGATAGCTGATAAGCACCCTAGCACCTTGTCGTTGATTTGGGTATTTGAGTCGGTGCGTGATTTGACGTAGGCTACCAGATTGTTCACTATTAACGCCCCGAAACAACGCCCCATCACGTGGGCAACGGGGTCCTTCTCGGCTTGAATGAGACGAATGATCTCCGGACTGGCAAGAGCGTGGGTGAAATAGGATGGCAGCCGCTTGGGATCACCGAACTGATGATATGTTTTTGCACAATACCATAGGCTCCTCAGACACACCCGCAGACAACTCCGGCGCATCTCGCGCGTGAGAGGTGAGGTGCCTGATGTACACATCTGGAGGAGGTTGTGGAGGTGAGATGCGATGACGTGGTCAAATTTCCCATCCGAAATAGTTGGGTCGAGCGACTGGGAGATCTACTGTGATTAGCTGTAGTCCAGCAGCCCGAATCTCCTCAGCCGGGAGGACCTGAGAAAGGATAGCGATGGTTTGTTGAGCCACATCAAGCACGTCCGATGGCAATGCGTTGATGACCAAGGAGCCAACATCACCCAATGCGAGGGAAACCATGCTTGCAAGCTCGATGGCACCAGGCCGTTTGAGGCAAAGCCTTCACGTCAGTCACGTTTGGCGCCAAGGATAGCTGATAGGCATGCTAACTCTTCATCGCCGATTCGAACATCTGAGTCAGTGCTTGATTTGACGCCAGCTACAAGCTTCTTACGACCAATGTCTCGACGCAACGTCCAATTACACGGGTAGCGACGTCCCGCTCCGCGCATATGCGACGGGACATGGCTGGACTGGCGAAAGCAGTGAGGACATAGGGCGGCAAGGGTACCTGAGTTGCCGGGTTGATTGTACGCTCGTACACAATGCCACAGGTCCTTAAGACACCTGATTGAATGGCCCTGGTGTATTTCGCCCTTTATAGCTGCCTGATGCGCTTCAGACCGTAGAAACGTAATTGGATAATGAGTTCACACTAACCGCCAGGTATGTCCGCCAGTGCATGTTTCTGATCTGGCCCAAGTTTGGTTTTTATTTCGGCTGGAAGAGTTTGAGAGAGGATGCCGAACGTCTGCGGAACCACATCCAGTACATATGATGGCACTGTGTCGGCGGATAAGGAGCCGATGTCACCAAACGCGAGGAAAAGTGTGTTCACGAGTTCGATGGAACCGGGCTGTCTCAGCCAAAGTTTCACCTCATCGCTTTTGGTGCCAAGAATAGCTGATAGGCACGCCAGATTCCTCATCGCTCATTTGAGCATTTGAGTCGGTGCTTGATTTGGCGCCAGGCGACGAGCTTCTTCACGACCAACGCACCGAAACAACATACCATCACACGAGAAACGGGATCCTGTTCGGTCTGGATGAGACGAGAGATTTCGGGACTGGAAAGGGTGCGGGGAAAATAGGATGGCAATGGCTCAGATGCCCGAGGATGATTGTACTCTCTTCCAAAATACCACAGGCTCTTCAAACACATTCGCAGACAGCTCCGGCGCACCTCGGTCGTGAGAGGTGAGGTGCCTAGTACGTATACCTCGAGGAGGCTGAGGAGGTGAGACACGATGATACGACCAAACTTCCCATCCGAAATGTTGAGCCCAGTGATTGGGAGATCTAGCCGTAGTCCTGCCGTCTCATTCGGCCGGAAGGGCCTGAGAAAGGATAGCGAGAGGTCTGTTGGGCCACATCATGCACATCCGACGGTAGTGTGTTAACGGCCAAGGAGTCGACATCACCAAATGCGAGGGAAGCCATACTTGCAAGCTCGATGGCGCCAGACCACTTAAGGCAAAGCCTCACATCGTCGCTTTTGGTGCCAAGGATAGCTGATAGGCAGGCCAACTCGTCGATGGTTTGAACGTTTGAGTCAGCACGTAATCTGACGCCAGCTGCCAGCTTCACTACGACGAGTGTACAGAAACAACGTCCCATCATACGAGAAACGGGGTCCTGTTCGGTCCGAATGCGACGAATGATCTCCGGACTGGCAAGGGTGCGGATGAGATAGGACGGTAGCGGTTCAGGGGCCCGAGGCTGGTTGTACGCTCTTCCGAAATAACACAGGTTTTTCAGACACATCCGCAGACAGCTCCTCCGTACCTCGGCTGTAAGAGGTGAGGTGCTTGATATGCACATCTGGAGGAGGTTGTGGAGACGAGAAATGATGATGCGATCAAATTTCCCATCCGAAATGTTGAGTTGAGCGACTGGCTGATCTAGTAGTTGTTCGGCCGTCTGAGAAAGGATAGTGAGGGTTTGTTGGGCTGCATCAAGTACATCCGGCGGCAATGCATCGACGGCCGAGGGACCAACACCACCAAGTACGAGGGAAACCATACTCGCAAGCTCGACGGCGCCGGGCCACTTGAGGCAAAACTTTACGTCACGGCTTTCGGCATCAAGGATAGCTGAGAGACATTCTAGCTCCTCGTGGTT
The DNA here is from genome assembly GCA_025766275.1 of Lactarius indigo. NCBI lineage: Eukaryota > Fungi > Basidiomycota > Agaricomycetes > Russulales > Russulaceae > Lactarius > Lactarius indigo. The sequence goes on along the minus strand of JAFKAC010000002.1, from coordinate 1,775,353 downwards.
GATTTGAACACTGGAGTCTATGCGTGATCTGACGTCTGTCGCCAACTTCACTACGACCAAGGCACCGAAGCAACGTCCCATCACATTAGAAACGGGGTCCTTTTCGGTCTGGATGAGACGAATGATTTCCGGGCTGGCAATGGTGCGGGGAAAATAGGATGGCAATGGCTCGGATGCCTGAGACTGATTGTACGCTCTTCCAAAGTACCACAGGCTCTTCAGGCATAGTCGTAAACGACTCTTGCGCTCTTCGTCTTTGAGAGGCGAAGTCCCTGGCATGCAAGTCTTGAGGAGGTCGTGTAGGCGGGATCCGAGGATAGCATCGGTCGGCGCCTTCTCTGTCATGAGGGGTAGGATCGCCGAGGTGGCACTTGGGACAGTACGGGACTCAAAGAATCCTGGCACGCCTGCGGCAAATGTTTCGATCTCCTTGTCTTCATCGAGACCTGCAAGGGTCCATTCGAGGGCGCTCGTGACTGCTGTGGGTGGTGTATCCTTTGCATTACGCTCCACACTCCTTCGTAAGCCATCTGAAAGCCATTGTCGATGTACCTTGACTTGATTTTCGAGCGCCTCCCTCCACTTCTTAACGCGGGGCCTCGTCACGTGCTGGTTGGCCAAGGAATTATGAAATAGGTCCTCGATTCCGAGGGCGGCCTTTAAACCTACGATCATGGAAAACTGGGATAACCGCCATGTGAGTCCGGACAGGGGAGTGGCGTAAGGGCAATCGAGGTAAAAGGTTGGTAAAACCGTCAATACTGCGTATGCCAGAGTGAATGCCACGACCAAGCCGAGGGTGAGGTATGAAACAGTCGTGTCGATGGGGAAAAGGAAGTCGACGAGACCCGCGAAGAAGAGGAAGACAGATACGTGGAGAAGCTTGGGCATTGTCGCGACGGCTCGAGCCATTCCGAACCTGCTAATGCCATCAAATATGTATGCTCGCATACGCCCGCGCTTGTGGGGTGCACCGTGGTGCTGCGCAAGTTCCTGATACCGCCGGGCCCACTGTTGCATCAATGTGGCGGAAAGGGCGCATGTCACGCTGAGGACCAAACTGAGGAACCACAACACATTGACCCTGACGGCAGATGCTGTTGGTTTGAACGGATGGCCGATCTGTGCTGTAACGCTCATGAGAGGTGTCCCGTTGGAGATGTTGACAAGTTGTTGAGATATTTGAGTAAGGAGAGCATTGGTAGTATCGCCAGATTTGGGAGATAGATTCTGATAGCTTTCGATGATGAAGGCCGCGACGGTGGCCGAGAACAGACCAGTCTTCAACATATATTTAGTTAGTGAATATGCAGAAGATGAAGAGCTCACAAATACGAGGATCCCCTCTGCGTCCCCCTTCCAACTCTCAGTCACGTCCTTATCCTGCTTCTCGGCCTCAGTGAGGTACATCGACCACAGCCCATCAGAAGAGTCTCCGAACTTCTCGTCTGATACGGGAATGAGCAGACAATTTGTGAAATGTCAAATCAACATACCCTGCTGGGGATCTGGATTCCCCGCAATCGGCGATGGAGGAGCGCTCCCATGAGGGCGGCCATTGGGACTTGTGACTTGGGGCTGAGACTGAGTATCTGGAGGTCGAAGATGTGTGGGATTTGTTGTCTGTGGATTCACGGCAGTTGCAGTAGGCTGAGCGGCTGCGATAACTGCAGGCTGAGAACGTTGGGGATTCGCAGTAGTACTTGTAGGCTGATCCCCAGTAACGCTATGGACCTGAGCCTCAATATCCTCCATTTCTGGGATTCAAAAAAAGTGAGGAGGGCTACAACACAGAGAAAAGACGGCGAGGGACCACCATACCCTTCCAGCGTCGACCAATCAGGTATAATTGCTGCGTTCCTCGTGTATAAATAAATCTGTCAATCAGTGACAAACTTTTCTGAGCGCTGACTTGAATCTGTCATATCACGTCTAAATTGATAGAGTTTTCGTCCATAGGAGCATGGGGATATGCGCTGGATATCACAAGGATTCTTGGTCTATGCATTCTTCACTGACACGCTTCTTATTATCATGTAGGGAGAAGTGAACGTACCAATCGATTGCACTTCCGTCTACTCGATGAGAAAATGGGGTAGGCTGGAAAACACGTGTTTTCACTTGATTCGAAGGGAAAACGGTGCAAAAAGAGAGAAAACGCGAGGTAGAACCAAGAAAGGACGCATGGATGCGGGTCGGAAAGTGGGAAAGGGACTGACCAAGGACGCGCGGCAAGGAGTAAAGGAGAGGTCGGGGCTTTCCTGAGAGCCACTGGCGATAAAACATCAGCCGTTGTCAGCCACACGTCGACGAAGTTAGTATAGATAGAATACTTTCTCAGAAAGTTCGGAATACAACGCAGACAAAAAAGCCCCCAAGGTGAAGGCGCCTAGTCGAGGGATACGACCCCTACTAGCGCGATTTAACCAACAAGAGAAGTTGCATTTTGTGAGTAGAGATAGATACGGGGGTCAAAGTTACAATAGTATACAATGAGAGTAAAGGATCAAATGTTCGCTCGACGACACCAGATCAAGAAGCAAGTTATCGAAGCAGAAAATGGGCATTCATGCTGCGGTTCCTTCCGAAGGTTCGGATGTTCTCGTCGAATCAGGCTTGAGACTGATCCAGCTTTCACCCACACCAGCCCCGTCGTTACTCTCGACATCAGCCTCAGAACCATTTTCAGAACCATCGCGTTCTGAAGAGGTCTGTGGCGAATCCGTGCTTTCTTTTCCCACATCTACAGGAGCCTCGGGAGGGGAGGGCCTATTATACTGTGGGGCGGGTAGTTCGGATTCCGACGAGGGGGCGGGTGTGCGAGTTTGAGACAATGTCCTGTGAACAGAGAGGAGGGTGTACGGGATACTGATAATGATATCGAGCAGCGCGCCAGGGAGGTGGGACACAATACAACTCGTCAAGGCTGCGAAAGGCGAGCATCAGTAAAGAGGGCCTGCTCAAACAAAAGGAGGAAAACTACCTCCGGACCCAACAGCATAGCGGCCACCACGCATCCAATCGAAAACCGACCAAATATTGAGCCGCAAGCCGCAAAACGACACGGATCGTATCCGGCCATAGCTGACGACTTGGAGAACGTCATCGACAAAAACGTCAGCCTTCTGGGCCTTTCGCTGAAAGTGAGCCGGTCCTTCTAAAGTGATTTCCCATGCAGGTCCATATGCCAGCTTCTCCGATGGCGTCCACGATTTTGTGTACTCCTTGGAACTATGGTCCAGTATTTGTCGACCAGCGAAGGGTGGGATGTCAAGTGCGCCAACTTCAAAACTAACAACGTTGATATCGCTCATCCCTTCGGAACCACCGGATGCAGCAGCAACGCGTACTTCGCGGCGAAGGACCTCAACCCCACGAAGAGTTGCAGCCGCGCTCATCGAGCTCGGTCCCAAAAATGGCAGTCCGACATGTGCGTCGGTAGCCTGGACACATACAATGATGCTTTTCTTGCTCTTTCCGTTTTTGATAGAATCGCGCGTACGCGACGGGGAGTTGCGCATCAGTGGCAAGAGAGCCTGGATAATCTGGAGAGGTGTGATGTGCGTCGCGTTGAGATACCTGAGATACTCGCTCTGGAGCTGGACGTGCTCCAGCGGAGTGAGGGCGGAAAAACGAGCGAGACCGAAAAGTGATACAACGGAATGAATGAATGGATGTGTGGCGGGGGAAGCGTGCGGATCGCCATGAATATTGATCGGGAATCTGTGGGACAGGGTAGAAGCCAAGGAGCGAAGGAAGATTGGAATCGTTCCTGGCTATCGTGGTGTGAGAGGAAAATGTGAGCTTCAACGTGATGCCTCTCGCACCTCAAAAGGATTAAGGACCAGCGCCTTGACATAGCCATTCCCCACACATTCGAGTTCGTCCACTGCTTCGGGGGTAGCAACACTGGCGATGATGATAAACCCTTTCTTCTCGAGTGCGAGGATTAGAGGACGCGCGACTGGGTGATCGCCCCCGAGCACCACTGAGGGTTAATCAGGAGATTGGTCACTGGAAATTATAGAGCGATCTATCACATACCGACGACCTGCCTTCGTTCGTGGCTTGTGGTGTGAGACTTCCGGTGAAACCTGGACTGTGTCCGCGCCTGGTATGCATGGTATCCGACCAGCAACCCGATGCCCACAGCACCAACGCCAAGGCCAGATGCTTTCCATGGGTTCTCGGAAATCCAACCTGTCGCGGTATCGACAAGGGATGTTGGAGGTGGGGGGGGGTGGGGGAGGAGGGGGAGGAGGGATCTCGAAGTCACCCAGTACTGGCAAGCGTATCTCGGGAATGGTTGGCCCAAATCGCGAAACGTCTGCCCATAGTCTGTTCAGCGCCTCCTGAACGTTAGGCATCTCGGCCTTGACCGAGGAGAAGGAGACATAGATGTAGTCCTCTGCTGACTCGAGGCGCTCTTGTATGCTTTCTAACATAGGCATCGAGGCGACGAGTATGCAGGGAGCAAGGGGAGTGTCAGCGCGCGTGAGAGCGCAGTTGTATGCAATTACAGTTTCGGGTCCGGCTCACGACACGACACGACACGACACGAAGACATTATTATCCCGCAAAAGTATAAAAATTGTCATTGGACAATCATTAATCACGAATGCACACGTTAATCAATGCACCTCTCTGCTATCATGCTTGGTGTACCAACGGCTCCCCATAAACGCGTGCAACCCACACAGCCCGTCCAACACCACCGCAGAACCCCGGTGGCTGCACAACGTCGTTAACCGGAATCCTGAAAAATGTTACTGCGATCTTCTCAACAGCCATCCTTCCGCCAACCGAGACCATATTTAACAAATTCCGTGTCCTAAGCATACTCGGATCAGACGGTCTGAGTCTGACCGGGAAGGAAATAATGTGCAGTCGAGAGGGAAAGCCTCTGACGAAGCGCCCAGCGTGCGGTCCCTTTGCGTGTTGTCGCGCACAGGCTTCCTAGTTAACCTGGCGGGGAGCGCATCCATGCGTCCTACACCTTGCACGAGGCCAAGATTACTCCCACAATTATAAGCGTCTCTGAGATTAACCGACAAGAATAGAGTTATGATCGGCGTACCCGCTGTCGTAGAACCTGTCGACGTCTCCGAAGCACTCAATGCCTCCAGGTGAATAGGTAGTAGAAGGGCTCGATCGGCGCCATGATGGCTTGAGGGTGAAAAGCGCAGGGTGACATTAGTTATAGGTACCATCGTCGGTCAAATTGCCAAGCGCAGCCGAATTGAGTCGCTCTGAAATAGGCGGAGCATAGCGAGTCACTAGATCTCACTCTCCGGATCACCATCACCAACATGTTGTCACCCAACGTGAGATCACCCGGAGAGCCAGGGAGCGAACGAAAACCGGAAAAATGTGCCGAACCGCGCCGCACCGAGTATCTGACCAATAGACTCTCGTGACGTCAGGCTACTGTAATCCCAACCGCTTCGTTTTCCCTGCTCTCTTTTCTTGGTAGCGAACCCTGGTAGCGAAGGCCAATGTGCGAAGGCTTGAAGCTTGGGCTTGAACCACCAACCCAACCCCATCTGCATGCCTTTCTGTTCGAACACGCAAAGTTTTCGTTCCCTGTTCCGGCTAGAGGTGGGCATGCCAACAGTGCTGACATATCCTGCGTGGGTCTTTCTGCGCTTGCTCCAGAGTGGAAAGCCCAATATGCTATACGAGACGAGACTTTTATCCAGAAGTTTTGTCAAGCTCTCGAGGACATTGTCGGGGACGCACTTGTCCCAGGTCACCTCCAGGATCAGCTCCTGTCGAAGTTGGGGGATCGTCTGCGATTTCCTGTCATTGGCGATCAGGAGGAGGATCCAGAGTGGACTCAGGATAGAACTGAATCCCATGTAAGCACCTATCACGACTGAGTACGGTTGACTGTTTGATAGAGTCGGACGCTTTTGGATAGTGGCCTTTTTCTAGCCGTAAACCACTGTTTTATAACGTGAGATGGACACTAGTTTCGTTTCACCAGGGAGGACTCATCAGGCACCGGACAAAGTAGCTGTAGGGTTGACTATACTGCTAGTGTAGGCGATGTACCTCTCGTCCTTATTGAGGCAAAATCGCCCTCAGTCGTGATAATGGTGGGCAATTCGCTACCGCCGCGCGGGATCAAGTTTAAAAGGGCCTCCAATCTGCCTCTAGCAGAGAAAGTTCTCCTGAAGATGAGCACACGAATTCTTTAGACGCAACACTAATTTTGACGACTCATGTAACTGTATAGGCCGCTTTATATCTGGGTCTGAGGAAGATGGAATGGATGTCCCTCACGTGCCACAATTACTAGATCGTCTATCGTCTCGTCACAAACAATGAGAACCCTTTTCTCGCTTACTCCCCAAGTTGCAGTATTGAGAATAACTCTCAACCCTTTCGAGCGCTTCTTGGCGCCATTTTGTCGGTTCAACATCACACAGTTACCGTTCAGCCCAGCATATACGATCCTAGTATGGGGCTTGATGATATTCCGGAAAACAAGGAAGAGGACGAGCGTCTACCCGAAGACGATATCGACGGCGGTTAGGGAGCATATCGGGATAGTTCGAGGACCTCCATTCATCAAACGTCCCGATGACCCGTTCCCAAGTGACTATCAGTCGTCTGCGGAATCGGGGTTAATGGTTCGTCCAACAGCCGTTTCCTGCCCACCCACTCATCTACTCACAGATTACTTCGTCCTCTCCACAATTCCCTAAATCTTTCCAATTGTGGATCCATCTTCGCCCGCTATCTACCAACACGTTTGTTCTTGGCAACTGAAACGATAAGTGAAACGACTTTCTTTGTGATCAACATGAATACATATCCGATGAAACTAGTGAGTTGCAGACAATCCCAATATGTTCGAAACCTGAGAAAAGAGCTAGACTATGCAGCACCACTGGTATAACTAGGTGGTGGTCCAGATATCTCCGTGTGAAATCTTTGAATCTCGTGCATGACCTCTTGCCCCAGAACGACTTCCGACCGAAGTATTCGAGCTTCGGATGAAGATGTGGCCACAGCCGCCGCACCCTCAAGAACGCTCCTGTCGGCAGTGGTGGTTAAAGGAGGCCCGGGGTTCGATGGCTGTCCGTCTGTGGGCCGAGAACGCGATCTGTTTGCCAGCGAGCGGAGCCGCGCAAGCTCCTTGCCCGACAAACCGACAGGGACGGACCCCACCCCCCGCAACGGGACCGATGAGTCTTCCAATTGAGATGGGCGGTGGACCAACTGTTGTTGCGAGTCCGTCTGGGGCCCTACGTCTAGCGGTGCTACCTCGGTGAGTGTTGACCCTGTTGGATTGAATGGTGTTACTGTGACCTGCGCGCCTTGGGATACGACTTCTCCCAAAGACGAAGACTCAAAAGATGTGCGTCTATGACTTTGCCTCCACCGACGCCGTACTACCAAAGCAATGGCCACAATCATGAGTAAAGCCGCAACGCCACCCAAGATTCCCCGTATGGTACTGGTGTGCGGTTTTGACGGCGTCACGGTCGTCGTGGGGTTGACCGTTAGCTTGGCGGGTACTCTGAGAGAAAGGTAAGTCGGAGCCTTGAAAAAGTAAAATAAACGAACTTGAGAATCAAAGGTGCGTACGCTGCGCCCAGTGTAATGCTAGAGGGAGGTGCCGTGATACTGATTGGCACTCGACAAATGCAAATCGTGAGGGCTTACCCGGCAATTGTGATAGGGGGGCTTATATCGGTGTTCGAGGAAAACAGTTGATGATAAACTCCCGAAATAAGGTTCATGCTTAGGTTTTGATTCGGGACCATAGCGGCCCCAAACAAGTTCCAGCCTAAAACTACATTAGCTGAGACGACTCCAAAATGTATCTCTACCTACTAAGTGTGGTGGTCACGTGACTCGGATCGAATGCGTCATCAAAGTCCGCGTTGATGTTATCGACTGGCATGCTAAGGGTGTGGTTATAGATGAAACTACTTTGACCATCGTAGACCTGGAAATCGATTCGGACAAGTGTCAAGATAAAACACATCAGCAGACACTGACGCGTGACTCGACGATGCCGGTGTTCAGCCATAAATCGGCAAATAGATTATAGCCTAATGTCCACGAGCTCATATCCCCGTATGTTCCCAGTAGGTGTTTATCACCTGCAAGTGCAAGGCTCTTCCATTGTGCGTAAAGACGCAAGGACGTATTCTATCGATTAGTCAATTTCGCAACCCGACATCCGAGAAGTCTGCACAAACAGAATACTTGTCAAAATCTGCAGCGTTGTTGATAAATGAGCTCATTTGAGACATGGCTTTGATAGCGATAATGCCCTTGATTGCGAGGTTGGTTTGATTGTCAACCGACAGCCCATCCGCAGAATACCTGTATAGATGGACATTCGAGTTATCAGCAATAATAATTATCGACAGAGATGACGTACTGATCCCCCATGAACAATGTCGAGTTAGACAAGTAATTAGCCCAGGAAGTCAGCAGATCATACTGTCCAGTTATGTTAGCCTTTCGCAAGTACCCGAGAGGAGTTTTGCACATACATGTCTCTTTATCAGGTTAATATCTCCACTTGCACGAGCATGGGCACAAGTCATGATCAACATATTCCCAGAATCTTCATGGGAAATGAGGAATTGGTCAGCGACACGCAAGTCCTGCTGGAGGGACACACACCTTCCACTCCTTGGTTATGTGGAGAATTGCTGACTACGACATTGGGATAACTCGTCCCTTTCATTCTCAATGATCAGTGCTCCAAATCCAGTCTCCGGTTCTAGGGCCCACCTAGATCTTGAGCAGCGTACTGGTTGGTGTACTTTGGGGGCACTTGAAGTCGAAACAGAGGTTCGAGTAAGAGTCCACCTAGGTCAGGATCAATGTACATGAACGCTGGGAAGGCAGAATATAGCATCTCGACGGGATTAACCCGGCTTCACAAGGTCAGGATATGTCTTCTACCCAACACACAAATTTAACTCACTTTGTGTTGGGCCTACCGGTATTAAACGCCATCACATCCGACTTGTTGAGCTCACCACTAGAGTCAGTCGCAACTGTCAGCTGAATGCTGCCGTATACTTGTGCGGTCACGTAGGACACCAAATCTCCAAGCAGTCCAGAGATAGGCGCAGCCTCCTGGAGTATCTTCTGGTCTAGTTGCCGGGCTCTTGAAGAGGCATCCGCAAAATCATTCATAAAGCCAATGATCTTAGGTATGATATGAGGCATATTATTCATTGATGAATGTGGACACGTACCAAAGACAGGTCATCAGGGTATTGGATCTTGTAAACCGAACTACGTTGCTGAGGGGTTCCAGATGGGTCTGCATAATTTATGACTGGATCTGTGGTGTATCCAATAACCCAGATGACAGGATCCTGCGTCGCTTTGATGGTGCCAAGGTCGCGCGACATGGCAAAAACTGTGTCAGGAGTAAACTGGTTCGAGGGCCCATAGTAGGCATCTTCGGTGCTGTCCAACACCCCACCGTGCAGGAATGAATGACGAGAAACTGAACTATTATCGGTCTTCCATGTGATATTATTGCTCTAGATCACCAGCAATGAGTGTGGAATTTCCGATTGCACCATTGCCACTTACCATCTTCATGAAGTGGTGCAATGTACCCGAATCTGTGTCAGTGGGGACTCTGTTGGACAAGGTCGAGATTTGACGGTTGATTCGATGGCCGATCACATTGTCCCTGCCTATCCCATTCCAATTAATCTTTTGGCTTTGATTCCCTGACACCCACACTGCAACAATTCTGAGACACAACGGAGTTGGTACAACGACAACTTCACACACCTGCGCTAAACTCCGAATACACCTGTACAGAATGAGCTACATTGTCCAGTGATTTCGCAGTTAATGACATGTATGATAATGGGATCGATTGCTTGACCCAATTTCCATGCTATAACAGAGTGTGAATAGATAGAATGGCAACAATAGGCAACCGAACTTCTATTGGATTCAAGAAGGTAAGGTTAATTTGCATGGGCCCAGCTTGTGCGATGAGCACGGTCTGGGTGGGTGAAAGTACCGTGTTGGTGAGGTTCACCTGGAGGAAGGCAGGGTCGTACGTCCCATCTCCAAGAAACATGGAGGTGTGATTGTCGACACGGACAAGGACGACCAGGACAACTTTCTAAAGTACAGTCAGTCTGGTGTTATTCCGGGTGGGGAAATGACGTGCTTCCAGACTCGGATCCCAGTTAGAACTTCCGTCGCCACTGGCAACACTGGCAAAGGTTTTTGCCACTATACTAAATCCATCACTAAAACCAGGAAAACCCCAACAATTAAGGTAAGGTGAGCGAACTGCGAGAGGGAACGCAAAGGGATACAGTGGCAGGGAGCCCTGAGCCCATCCATAATGAAAAAGGTAAAATAGGAGGATTAGCAAGGTCATTTGTGCCTATAGTTGGGTTGCGCCTGAGTTGGCTATGGATGGCGGAGGCACTTATCTAGAGGAAGTGTCGACCACTCACCGCGGAGTGGCACAAGGTTTAGTGTGAGATTTTGGTCAGTTACAATGGCAACCAACATCAAGCAGAAATACAGCAACCAAATCAGAAGAGAAGAGAAGAGCAAGCGGTGAATATCGAATCATCGATGAATGGCCACTCAGTGTCACTCATCGCCGCGACCGTGATCCAGGCTTCTAATATGAAAATGTCTCCGAGTCACTTATACCCAGACAAAGGTCATGTAAATACCCAAAGATTGCCAGGTTGTATGCGGGATATCAAGGGCAGAGACATAGAAGGGCTGCTGGGATTATTACATATCTAGTTCGGGTTAGGAGCCTGAGACACAGTCACTCCTAGAGAAGATCAAGAAGATCAAGGCAGGCCGCAGTCGGTGGGTGCTTCATGTAAGGGCCTGTCCGGCGCACGCGTTGCCCCACGGCGCACCTGCCAAAAAAAAAAAAGTTGCCCCTACTGTGCGCCGGGGGGCAAACCTGCTGTTCGGTGCACGTTGCTCCGAGGGGTTGGTGTTGAGGCTCCTCGGAGCAGCCCTATCAAATCGGAGCAACGAAAATACTCGTTTATTTCTTTTGATTCTCTGCTCCAACGTTGCCCGAATCGTGACTGTGACCATGTACACCATTACAGCTGTTTTCAAAACATCTGTCGGGTCGCGACCATTTTTCGCTTACAGGCGTAGTCTGAATCTCAGTAAAAATGAAAAAGTCTGAATGAGTCAGCGGCGGTCCGGATGCGGACAGCTGGGGTCAATTCGGGTCAAGCCGAGTCCGGTGGCAGTCAGAATTTTTGCACAAGTCCGACTAGGCCGGACCAGAGTCATTTGGTAGTCGTTTGGTAGTCAGGTCGAGTTAGAATACTAGGGATCCGAGATTGTCGAAATTGCACTTTTTTTTTTTTACATAATGGAGCTCAGTTGTGATCGCCTCAATGTAATCCGACTATGTTCACGACTTGGTGTATCCATTTACTGTAATATCATGTGGGAAGTAAATCATTTCCAGTGCGAACCACTACTGTATTCCATCTAAGTAAAAACGGCTGCCAACATCCAAATCAACGCGACCCTTTGGTGTAACTACCCCACCACAAGTACCAACGTTCTTCCTCTTCCACCTTGTGCGCGGGAATCACCTTGACCTGCTCGCTTCCATAGATTAATTCGAGCAGCTCTGAGACGCCCTTGAAGTGGCCAGCGGTTAGTGAGCGAGTGAAGGTCGATTGACAAGGTTGAAGATGTAGGGTTGCAGCCGAAGGAAGGAAGTGAGGGACTCGACGCTGCCACGCTGGTGGCGACTCTTGAACTGTCGGAATACTGGACCCTGACGTTGGGAATGAGGAATGACGCGAACTTTGAAAGGGAGTGTGGCCAACTGGTGGGCGGAGAAATTCTCATAGGTGCGAATGTAGCGCATCACGAAGTCAGACGTATGGGGGTGGATGGATGGATTGTGCAACCCTCGATAGAAGTGTTCCGCCAAGGCAGGCATGATGTTGAATAGAGGCTCGGCGTATGCGATCAGTTCTGGATTACCTTTGCTCTGGTTAGTCTGAGGGATCCCGATATCGAAGGTGCCGAAGAATGAAAGAATGTACGGCCAAAGTAGCAGCGTGGGTGGAATCGACGACGTGAACTAAAGGATGGTCAGAGAACGATCAACGGTTAAGAAGAATGAGCGCACCTTTGCCTGAGACCAGGGGCGCGAAGCCAGGAAAATCGGCCAAAGGAATGGGTGAAAACGGGGACGTACTACCGATCGGCCAGAGACGAAGATGGAAAAGGTCAATAGGAAATGAATGGATGGATGAATGAACGGGAGGCAGATGGTGGTGCTAGGGTGGAAAGCTTGAGACCGACGACGCAGCGACCGAGTCCGGAACGTAGTTGACCTGATCGCCGAGGGTGTGGATGACCGAGGGTATTCGACGAGAGTGATGGGAATGCGATGACGAAAGAGACAACAAAATGGAGGACAAGATGAAGAGACGAGAAAAGAGGTTCAGCGGAGAGTCTGTCGTAGTCTGAGTCAAATCCGAGCACCGGAGTCCAAACCCTGCCCCACAAACCAAAGTACAGTACTGTAATGAAGTCTCTCAGCTCTTAGATAAGACTCGGCAATCTGGGATTCTGGGGCACTCTCAAGCGTAGAATGCTCGACGTGCTTGGACATCGGCTGCGTCTATCCAAGGCGATACTCTTCATGACGGCGGTCCGTGCCAGTGGAGGCCTGTTGATCTCCTCAACTGTCGTCGTCTTTCTCTCCTGTGCGCTGCTGTGCGGATCCCTGTGATGCCTTCGTCTTCTCCGTCTTTTCTCTCCTCTGTGGATCTTCGTGGTGTTCCTATGTGGGTCCTCAGGTACTCTCACCGTCCCTAGCTGACCAGTCTCAACGATACACAATACCGACGGAAGTGACGACGGAAACAGGCGATACGATAACGATGGTCGGACGTTGGGTAGACATGTAGGAAACGTACAGTTGGGCGGCCCATACGCAGGTGAGTTTTTACCTGTCTCTGGTGGAGGGACGCTGCTAGCCCGCTCAGCTATTCTATCACGGACCCTTCTTCCGACCGTTCCCCCTCCTTCTCGTCGACCTATACCGCCTCTAGAACAATACCTTGTCGCTCTGCCTACGGTCTTGGCTGTCTCTTATCCTTACGGGGCCAGATATCTTGGGCAACTGGTCTCCTCTTGAGGAGGCCATTTCGGAGGACGCTCCCTGGCCAACTGAGCGCTATCCCCTGAACCCTCCAGGTCCGTCATTGTGATCACGATTAGATGTCCCACAGCCTCATATTCGACACACAGCGACGACGGCGATAATGACCAGCACGGCTACAACGTCGTGATCGATGCCGATCCTTCAGTCACCGAGCTAACCCGCCCTGGCAGCAAGTTTTGAAGCGCGCCGAGACTCCATCTTCCCCGGCGACCACGCCCGATGCCACGCCCGGGGTTCATAGCGAATCCACGCCGCCAGTTAGTGGGTCAACAGTCGAGGTCGATACCTTGTCCGAGGAGGTGGGTGGGAGCAGCGAGGAGACTCGGAGCGAGCAATCGACAATCGCGGTGTCGAATATCAAGAGCAGACGAGAGGAATCTTCCGGATCCGACAGCAGCAGAGGGGATGGCGACGAGCCATTACTCAGTTTGTCGTCCTCTCTCCTCCCCTTCCCACTTGTGTTGACCCTTTTTTCCCGCTCGCGAGCTGTTTAAGAACAGATACCAGTCGGCCACGACTCTGACTTGGATTATTACAGGTCCTTGGATCACCGGCGCAGGCAAAACACGACGTCGTAATTCTTTTTTTTTTTTTCTTTCTTGTCATTTCTATTCACTTTCCAGTCGATTCTAACCCTGTAGCATGGGCACGGGCTCATTTCCTGTGCAATTTCGCGGCGTGCAGCGCCTGCCCCAACGACACCCCGTCCTAGCAGCAGCAACCCGAACCTGCCGACGTCTTTCACGCAACCCCCCGACCGCTCCACAGCCGCTCCGGCTGCCGGTCTTCTGATCAAACTTTTGATCAGAAGATCGGATGCTTGTGGATCGTGGCCTCAAATTGCCAGCCCGATGTCTCTCGGTAAGTCCCCTGCTACGGCCATTTACTGTCCCATTCCCAAGCCACTTATTATGTGCAACATAGGTCTCGGCGGTATTCAAGACTCGGAAAAAAAACTCGGGCTTGCCTGGTACAAATCATTCGACCGGCTGTAAGTCATTTCCGCTAGCTCTGTTCCATTCCATAACTAAATACATCATTTCTTATATACAGGTAAGATCAAATTGCCTCAAACTCGGCATCAATACCACATTCATCCGGTGCTAGTAGGGTAAGTCCTGGATGTCTCCGCAGTATGTGGACATGATCACTGTAAGTCCAAATCCCTATAAGGCTTACTATTGCTGATGTTTCAAGCACATAGACCTTTGATGACCACTTCCCATACCATCTTCCAAACAGCTGGTGGCGCTCTATCAAGGGATGGTAAACAACAAGGGAGAGGCCAGCAACAGTATAGAAGGCCAAGGCCTCTCCAAAAATTGGTTTGTTCTTCTCCACCTCTAATACTGTTTCATCTATGGGCTGACCTCTTGGCTGTACCATCTCTAGCTGAGCTTCAAAGTACCTTGAGGAGCGGTAAGTGTGCTTTTTTGAAAGCTCAAAGAGCTGGCTTGTAAGGGTGGTGTGATTGGGAAGTGGGCACTTCCCCCAACGTATGGCTTGAAGTATGGAATCTGGCCCTACTTCAGGGTAAGACTGCTGAATTGCCTGTAAGTGTGCCTTCAAATTAGCATCTTCCTTCTGCTTCTTGGTAATTGGAATTTGTTTAAATAAAGAAGTCTTTTGGACCCTTTCTTCAGGTGTGGGGAAGAGTGTTGGATAGGCAAGATGTAGAAGTCTAACAGACTGCTTGTCTGCTGTATATGAGACTATATTCTTGAAAGGGGATTTTTTTGACCTGATGCCATGCCCAATATCTCCAATGGTCCGTTCACATGTAGCCTGAGAGCCAAATCTGATAGAGCCATTGTATGAAATATGGAAGGGAACATGAATAAGCTGAAAGATGCATAGTCGGCAGCGGGGAATTTTGGATGGATCATTGCCAACATAGAGGCTTTCAAATCCTTGAAGGAAAAGGACAATCTTCATATATAGCTTAGACAAGTCCTCCTCTGTTCTAGTGACAGTTGTCATAGCAAACTCTACCACATTGGAGAATATGGCAAAGTTCTTGATCACTTCAGGGTCAAATCCAAGCTCCCATGCTATAGGGACAATATACCAGTGGAGAAGGGCCATCCACTCATATATTTTGTATTGGCTTTGGCGCTTTTTGTAGGGGTCCCGAATAGGTCCACAAAAGGATGAAGGCAGTGTTGCTATAGCACTTTCAACCTCTGCTCCAAGCTTTGAAGCAATATCTGGACTCATATAGACCTGTTCTGATTGGGAGCTAAATGAAGTCCATATATCCCAGATATGTGGCATGCAGTTCTCATAGAAGAGATGAAAGGGGTCAAGTGGGAAAAAGAATGGATGGGAGAAGGTGGGGCTGGCAGCACAGATAGGGAGACCAGAGACACCAGTTTCCCGCACAATTGCTGCATACTGTGTCTTGTTGCCCTTTACAGCCTCAAGCCTCTTGATAACTTCCCAGTAGTTCTCTAGAGTCCTAAGTGGCAAGGCAAAAATGTCAAAATCAGGGCGATCCCCATTGATCTCCTCTTTTTGAGGTGGGGAGAGGGGATAGTACTGGGATTTGGCACCTATAAGATAAAATAGTAAATAAAATGATACAATAAAATCAAAGTTGTATACACATACCTCTGTCTTTACTGGCGCGTGCACCCCGCACCATACTAAAACGACACCCATATACAGCCATATGTCCTGCCATTTTGCTGAGTTTTGCAGAACCAAGCATATCTCCAAGAACACCACAAAGAAAGACCTTTAAAAGGAAGTATCTTCCTTTAAGTGCATCAAAGGTCCATACACCAACACTAAGCTTTGCAAGCTCCTCATAGAGGATATAAATGAATGACTCCACATTTCCAGGTGAAGTGGGCCCAGGAATGACAAGTGGAATAATGGTGTTAGCAGCTTTAGATCGCATGTTGGGAGGGAGGTTTAAGATTGTAACAATGAGGACCCAGACATCAGACTGCTTCTTCATAGTAAGCTGGGCACCATCACCTGAGATGGTTATTGCAGTATCAGTTTCTTCTTGGAATAAATGGTGTTGAAAATGATTAATATGGCTAATAGAGCCAGAAAAATCAGAGTATGCAGTGGGGGGGGAATCTGGCTTCAGCTTGTTCAAAGCCTCTTGTAGATGGTCATGGCGATACCGCATGGCTGCTGCCATCTCCCTGTTCATATAAAGTGACTGAATAATAGGAGCAATGGGGGTATAGAGCATTTGAGCCCTTGGGCGGCCATTCTTGTCATAGTGCAGCTGACCACATGGCCCAGAGCGTTTGTCGCGGATGTGGGTGCATGACTGAAGATCTTTGAACTCTCCAGTAAAGGCCATACAGCTTCTGGGACACATGTCAACCAGCTGAGAGGATAATCCTGTAAGCTCCATGGCAAGCTTTCGCGCCATATATAAGCTAAGGATGTCAGTACCAGTAGCCTCTTGAAGAACCTGTGCATGGAGCCTGTATGCCTTGACAGTACCGCGAGAGTCAACCCATGCAATATAGTGCTTCAAAGAAAGCTCCTCATCTGGGGTAAGTGTGCGGCCTCTAGCATCAGTAAGAGGTGGATGATTGGGATGTGTGTAGCCAGATAAAAGTAGCCTTCGAAGTTTTTGAATGACTTCTGGTAAGTCAGCAACCTCAGCAACAGGAGCCGCATCTCCCTCAGGCTCTCCCCCAGATAAGGGGCCATGGTCCAAAGTGCCTGTGTGCTCCATTGAGGGGGGGACCATAGCAGGGTGAAGCTGAGATAAGCCAAAGTCATCCTCAGACTCAGGCTCAGAGTCTGAATCAAAGGAGCTAGGTTGGGACTCAGACAGCATGGCATGTTGATCTAGCTCTGAGTCAGAGAAGCTGGGGTCTTCTAGGTAGGTGGGCTCAGCACCGACTGCAGCATCAGTAGAGCTTAGATCAATGCCTGTAGTGACATCAACAGGACTGAAAAGATCATCTAATACAATGCAGCAGTAAGCACAGATGAGCCAAATATATTAAAATAACACTTACCGGGCTCTATGGCTTCCCCTTGATTGTAATCAGGAATTTCCGACTGGGAGTCAGCCAAATGATCTGGGTGATCTACATGATGTACCGCTTTGATATCAAAAATAATAATAAAAATAATTGATAAGTTCCCAACCCAAGCTAGCGACAGTAAAGCATACCTTCTGAGCGCTCCAGGCGAGATCCACCAGCAACTGGTGTTGTATCAAGGGGTATAGGACCTCCATGTACCTGAGAAAGTAGTTCTCTTGTCCGATGGATGCACAATTGCACGAAGGGGGCAGTATCTGTATTTGATGATAAGGACAAGAGAAAGTCTTGATCTTGCCGTAGATGGGCCTCGATAGTGCGTTTTGTGACACTCTTTGCCCCTCCATGGCACTTAGAGCACGGGCAAATATATCTTTGAGCTGACGACGGCATGAGTTACACAGGAACGACGAGGATATGTGGATCAAGGGTAGGGACAAGAGCGAGCGCGGACTCTGGTGCGGAGCGTGAGAACGGCACGTGTTCTGGTAGTTATGTACTCGCCTCGCACTCAACGCGACTTGTCTTTTTTTTTCTGTACGTATACACCACTCAGTGCCTCTCCGAGCTGAACTATGGACGACGACTTTGAGGACGTCTTCAATCGCAGCCTGTCCCCTCCGGGGCATACGGATACGGACTTCCGCTTTGACTATGAGGACGAAGACGACTTTGAAGATTTTATGGGCACCCAGCACGCGCCGAGACCTCCACTGAGGTCAAGGCCGCCAATCGACTTTACTGGAGCTGGACGTTTCTCGACTATTAAGCCACATCCCAACCTCCCTGCATTCAATGCCACTACCCGACCACCTTCCCACATGTCTGACACGACGCTACACTCCAGTCTTGGCTATTCGGCAGCGCACACGTTCCCGCACAAGACGTCTTCATCGCCAGGGCTCTCTTCGGATGCTATTGCCGCGCTGACTGTTGCCGAACTTTGTTACAACCCCCACTACCTCAAATTATGCGAAAAGTTCAACCAGGTGTGCCGGGCCCTTGCCATGAAAACCGTAGATCGGGAATTGGCAGAGCCCCCTGCCGATACCCTCTTCCTGGACGGTTGCCAAGGTACGTATCTCGTTCTCAAATTTTGGTTTTTACTAAATAACCCGACCTCACAGCACCTCCTCTACGCACCAAAGGGTCTCGTGCATCGTCTTTGGGGCCGCGCTCCGAGTCTCGCGCATCATCTTTGGGACCAAGCGATTCAGCGTCTCAACAGATGAAGTTCGATCCTACATACGACAAGGCTATCGAAACTCTTCTCGGAACCGTGGAGCCGCTGCCCACACGGCCGCAATTCCTTCCGAGAGAGGTCCTGTGGTACTACGACGACTGCGCAACTGACAAGTCATATGGCGATATCGTCACCAAGTCTAACATGTATCGACCGAAGATGAACCTTGCCATTCGCCGCCCGGATGGCTCGAAGGTCTCGGCTCAAGAGTTTTCGAACATCCAACATTCCGCGGCCATTGTCGTTCAAAAACTCATCAATCTCATTGACTCGGACCCCCGCATGGCCGCGCGCGCTGGCGATCCAAAGTCGCGGACCAGGTCGTTCATCAAGAACTTGTTCAAGCCCGAATATGATCGCGCCATACTCGAGCTCGAAGCAGAGCAAAGGCTGCTCCGCTTGTGCTACGCTCATTGGAAAGCTGATGTTTTGATTGGTCAGGTGTTCACGCGGCGAAACGAGGCCGAAGGCAAGGCAGCGTCGAACCGCGCCCGTGCTGCTTCTTCATTCCCTCCTGATGCTACCTCGGAACCACCCACTGCACCAATTCCGCAAGTTTGGAACGTGGCACCCGTGAATGTAGCAAAGCGTGCCCTCGAGTTGAGCCCTGGTCCCAAATCCCCTTCGGCGTCGCAGGTTCAAAAGCGCAGCAAGGATGGCATCGCACCTTCTGTCCAGAAGACCGTGGGCCCTTCAGTGCCCGCGAATCGTAAGTACGCTATCCGGCGAAGCTTGAATACTAACTCGCACTTGTACACAGAGCCCCAACACACACGCAAGCTTGTTCCTACATTCCTCAATCGCACTGAGGTGACTAATGGAGAGCCCGCGTCAACGAATCTCCGCCCTGTCTTTGTTGATCCGTCTGGTGCGTCCCCACTACTTTTACGACTTACGCCGTTCTGACTCAAGGTCGAATTCGCAGCCGATAACCTTATCGGTGAGTCGAAGTTCTTCATGCGCATGCTACTACTGACTGTCCTTATAGCGGTCCTCACCTCCGACTTCCCATCCTTGACAAACGCCGTCGCCCTCATTCGCTCCATGAACGCGCAGATGTCGTTCAAGCAAGGAAAAGCTTCCGACAACGTCACGACGCTGCTCGAGCGAGTACAATTTGCAGACCCAGGTTCACCGGATATCGACGAGGACAATATGTGTCTGAGTTGGGGCCATGACCTGTTCACGGCGGGTGGTGTCAGCCCGTCGTCCTCACTCACCACCTGGGAGAATGTCGGCAGCGTTGCCACCGCTTTCAAGTTAGTGGCAGCCGCTCTCAAGACGTGTCAGGAAGCGCGGCTGATGTGCGCGAATGTCGGAACGCCGAAGACAAGTGGCTTCATTAGCGACGTTTACCTTGAAAAAATCCTCGAATGTCTACAGAATTGTTGGGTCGGCGCTGGTGGGGTACGTATTCGACTACTCCAAGTTTACTATTCGCTTTATTCTTTCTAGGCTATAACTCCTTCTCGTGTTCCGGTCCTTCCCACTACACCACCTACCCCTTCCTATCGCGACGTCGCAATGTCACCCCCAAAGCGTGCACTTCTACTCAAAATCAAGCGGCCAACGCCCATCGCAAATGCCATCGCTCCGATCAGTACCCCCGAGACTTCCACGGAAGACGACTCTACCAGTGCCCAGCAGCCTGCCGCCGGCACAGAACCCACGCAAGGGGCTTCAGTTCCATTAGACGAGGTACGTTGGGTTTAATTATGACCCCCAAGTTGCTCACCCACAGCCCGTAGGGTACTCGCGCAGATGCCGCATCATTGAGGCTTCTTCAAGTCTCGGAGCTACTTAATTTGATCAGCGACAACAAGCTCGGTGTACCGAAGTCGAGGCGCAAGGACGGTATGTCGTATATATTCGTTCTGGCATTGGAAAGTAATGCTGACGATGGCACAGAACTCATTGCGACCATTGTCAATTCCCCGGAGTTTGTGCGGGTCTCTAAATCGGCCATCCAGGAAATCGTCAAGAATGTGAGTTTCTCGCACTTCATACTTCCCCATGCTAACCCTTTGTCGTCAGCGCAAAGTGAGCAAAGGGTCAAAACGGCAGCTTGCCGCATCGCCTTAGTGCATGCACCACTGCACGCACGAGGCTCTGACTGCTTTGATACGCTCGTCAAAATACGAAGTGGAGTTTTTTTTTAATTTTCTGAATCGTCCAATGTACATACGATGACTAGTATACCACCCTCCTGATCCCAGCATGACTACCGACGAATATATTTGACTGCAGAGTGCACAAAAAGGACGCGTGATGACTAGGATCTGATGAAGGTGTGACAAAATTTGACTGGGAAATTGTCCCCAAATGACTTGAAGTGACTAAATTGGACTTGAGACGACCAACGAAATGGTAAATATCGACTAAAACGGACTGGATAGGACTTGGGATGACAATTGAAATAGCATATCTTGACTAAAATGTACTCGGGACGACCAATAAAACTGCAAGTTTTGACTAGATCGGACTTTGGGATGACCGTCGAACTGGCATATATTGACCAGATCGGACCTGAGTTGACTAACTAAATAGCAAGATTGTTGTCCCAAAATGACTTGGGACGACTTGGATCGGTCATGGGCTGACTTATTTTGACCTCGGCTAGCTCAGACAAGCTGACGCTCACGGACCTAGGACCTGACTATTTTGAGTCAATTATCGGTCAATCCATCACGGAATTTTTGCAGATTAACCGATTTAGGTCATTTTGACTCCCGATGACCGTTTCTGACTACCAGGTGACCCGGGCCGACTTTTTCTTTTTTACTGAGTGTGAACTACTATGCTGACTGATGCGATGTAAGAGTCCATGACTAATATCAATACCGGACCGTAGTCATAACTGGTCATGAGTCGTATGTAATGAGTCACCAAGTCCGTACCGTAACAGCCTTGCCATTTCCATCGCTGTCCTTGGTGTCATTGGGATTGGACGTATTGTAGCATCGGGTTGTGCAGATAATCAAAAATGACCTGGATTCGGATTACAGCAAGGCAATCATAACCAAGTTTCATTATGTAAGAAAAAATACAATTTCTCGATCTCGTGTCCTAACTATCGCCAGTTTTCTGTGACTATGTCCGACTTGATCTGACTACCAAATGACTCTGATCCGACTTGGCCGGACTTTGCAGAATTTTTGACTACCGGCAGTCTCGGCTCGACCTGAATTGGACCCACAGCGACCCACGGCTGACAACTCCGGACTGCCGATGACTAATTCCGGATTTTCCTTTTTTACTGAGGTTCACATGTGATTGTGACTCATGTATGACTCATTCCTAGGATAGCTGTACTAGGGTTCGAGCTAGTTACACTATTGGATAGTTACTATTCCAGCGGCGCTTTAAAGCCCGTGCGTATCTGTATAAGTAGTCGACTTGGAAGACCAAGGATCCCCATCTTGGTCTTCTTCAATCCACCATCTTGACTCATCTTCTGCCTGCCTTAGTGCGCCTCCACATCTACCTACCAAGGGGTAGTGCCTCTATACTTTAGCTGCAGTGTGTGCCGGAGTGCCCCTGTTCAGCTCGCATTGGGTTGACACGTGATTCCCATTCGCCTAACTTTCACTAAGTCGATTACGCCATCTTCGCGTCCAAGTCGGACTAACGCCGGTGGAGCGTAACATTAAGACCAAGATCCTCATCGTGGCGTACTCGACCAGAGACCAGTGGACGTCCTTCCATCCCTATCATATTGAACAACGAGGAGATCGCAACGTACCAACAAGATTCTTAGGAGCAGCTCAGTGGAGAGAAAGAGGAGAAAACACCAGGTATTTTGTAGAGTTTAACGGTCCTAACTGTTTCCGACCTGTTGAGTTCAATTTCGACCATCTCTGTTGGGTTGAGATTACTTGGAACCCCATAGACCATCGCTGGGATATTGTGCGACCAGCAGGAAGAAACTACAACTGCGATATCGACGCGCGAGAACTTAACAGCCGCGCAGACTACGGTCCCATTGACGGACAAACGCAAGAACATACAGACGAAGGTGTCAGCAGAGAAGAGGCCTCCGAAAATCAATCACCAAGCAGAGGAACATCGCCTGCAGAAGAAGCTAGTCTAGGGGCTATTGGTGACCGCATCATACAACAAACTGAGTCTTTGACCATTCATCAACCCGAACCAGAAGTGATCCACATCCACAGCCCAGCAGTCGCAATGGCAACAGCCACCATAACACAAGAAGGAGTGCAACTCACCACCGAAGAAAGGGATCGAATAGCCCTAGAAGAACAAAGACGCATTGCGGAAGAATCGCGAGCAAATTTAGCTCCCATCAATCCTTATACCGGTCATCGAATGACCAAAGACAACGTAGCAATTCACCGTGCCATCAGGCCAGACGTAGCCGATCCCCCTAGTGGAGGAGGCGGACCCCCTGGCGATTTACCAGGAGGAGGAGGACCCCCATCACAAGGGCCCGGATTCGGAGGATTCCCTGGAGGATTTCCAAGAGGACCGCCAGGAGGAGGACCTCCGGGAGGAGGATTACCAGGTGCAGGTCCCATCATTCCCCCTCCAAGTAACAAATTAGCTGACGAAGCACCTACAGTATTCGATGGAGAATGTGCAAAAGTTGAAGCATTCCTCACACAGTGGCACGTCTACTGGGGCATGAACGCAGATGAAGGCATAATGGCCACACCGTACCGACGTGCCTTACTCTTTTTATCTTACATCAAAGGCGTCAATGTCAGCGAATGGGTACTGGCCATGCTCACCTGGCTCAATGGCCAGATACAGGCTGGAGTACCTCGTACAAGCGAAGGACTATGGAATGAAGTCACACGCAGTTTCATGCAGCGCTTCCGGAATACAATGGAACAAGAACAAGCTCAATACGAGCTTAAGAAAGGAGTCAAGATGATCGGGGGCAATCTAGATGAGTATTGCACCCAATTCGAACAGTTAATACGCCGCGCTCAATACAGACTCGACGATCTGCAAACGCTTGATCTATTTGCGAGTGGATTGCCAAAAGACCTATACGAAAAAGTCTACACCCTCGACAACCCTCGCACTTATTGCGAGTGGAAAGAAGCAGCTACCACACGCCAACAACAATATCTTCATCTCAAAGCAGTACTAAATAAAGGGGTTCCTCAAGGACAAGGACAACCACGACAACAACGACAGTGGCAGGGACCACCAAGAAGTTCTTGGCAACCAAGAAATCTGATTCGAGACCCAAACGCCATGGATACCTCTGCAGACCGAATTCGAGGGCGACTTGCAGGAGCAGAAGACATACTTGCTCCTCGTCCCCCATATCGACCAAGAGGAGGATTCCTCCAAAGAGGAGGAGGGCGTAACAACCAAAGGCCAGTCACATGTTATAATTGTGGAAAGGACGGACACATGGCCCGCGATTGCAGACAACCACGAGGAGGGTATCAACCTCAAACATCAACCAGTCAGTATATCGATACCGACTATCATCAACAAGAACTAGAGGTCGCTACCAGGGTGGTCCAAGACGTACCCCCTCAACAGCGCGCCAGTGACTGGCTTAACGGGGTAGCAGGAGAATCGGATGACGTAAAAGACATTATCCTCCAACAATTGTGGAAAAAGGAGGGTTTTCAGGACGCCTGAACCCATCGGCCTGGGTGAGGGCAGTTAATTGTAACAGTATAATCATGACTCGCTATCGTTCTATGAGAGTTCCAGTATTGATTTGCACCAGTTATGCAATGGCCGACATACGAGCACTAGTCGACTCAGGAGCAACCCACTGCTTCATGAGACCCGCTTTCGCAAAAAGGATGGGACTTGGAACCAAACAACTTGACGTCCCAAAGAAAATATGGAACATTGACAATACGGAAAATAAGTCAGGGTGTATCACTCATTATACCGATGTCGACGTCCAAACTAAAGGAATCCACAAGGAGATCCGCTTCCTTATTACAGACATTGGCAACGAAGACATCGTATTGGGATATCCCTGGCTCGCCACTTATGACCCGCATATCAAATGGTCGCAAGCCGCCATACACGAGGATATGCTCCCTATTATCATCTGATCAATTAACCCTTACATCAAAACAACGCCAGTTGTTGCGACAGCCACAGTCCAAAACGACAATTATGAAATAATACACTCTTGCGTTGTTACGGACGAACAACGGCAACAATTCGAAGAAGGATGCAGAATTCGAGCCACCGCCACTGATCTGGCTATCGCCACTCAACAATATGCCACTAAAGCTGAGTTACCCCCTGAATACCGCGAATTTGAATGTCTCTTCAGTGAAGAAGCGTCAGATAGGTTTCCGCCCAGCCGGCCCTGGGATCATGCCATCGAGTTCAAACCCAGAACTGTGGACGCGATCGATTGCAAGATATACCCCATGACTCAAGAAGAAGACAAGAAGTTACGCGAATGGATCGATGAACAGTTAAAGAAGGGGTACATACGGCCTTCTAAATCCCCATACGCTTCATCTTTCTTCTTCATCAAGAAGAAGGATGGAAAGTTGCGACCTGTTCAAGATTACCGGAAAGTCAATGTGGTCACCATCCGCAATCAATACCCACTTCCCCTCATTTCCGATCTCATTACTGACCTTAGCAACGCTCACATCTATACCAAGCTCGATGTTAGATGGGGGTATAACAACATACATATCAAAGAAGGAGATGAAGAGAAGGCCGCGTTTAAAACGCGTTATGGCTTATTTGAACCAACGGTGATGTTCTTCGGCTTAACCAATTCCCCAGCGACATTCCAGACTATGATGAACTTCATCTTCAGGGACATCATTGCGAAGCACGAAAAACGAGGAACCATTATTCGTGTATACATGGACGATATTGGCATCGCTACAGGGCTCAGTCACTCATTACCAGATCATATAGAAGCAGTCAAAGATGTGCTCCGCGTATCCGCTGAGCATGACTTATATTACAAACTTGAAAAGTGCCTCTTTCACTCCCCGCGCATGGATTACCTGGGGGTAATCCTTGAAAAGGGGGTGACACGCATGGACCCCGTCAAAATTTCCGGCATCAAGGACTGGCCCACTCCAACCAAAGTTAAGGACGTCCGCTCTTTCCTTGGTTTTTGCAATTTTTACCGACCCTTCATACGAGGATTCGCAACCAAAGCATGACCTCTTAACAAACTCACGCGTAAAGATACTGAATGGCACTGGGGAGCGGAAGAAGAAAAGGCATTTCAAGATCTCAAAACCCTCGTTACTAACGAACCCGTCCTCGCACACCCAGACCTTACCCAACAATTCAAACTGGAAGTCGACGCATCGGGATTTGCCACCGGAGCCGTTCTCCTTCAGCGCAAGGGAGATGGCAAGCGACATCCTATAGGCTACTATTCGTCCACCCTCAATGAAGCTGAACGGAACTACGACATCTATGACCTTGAACTTCTAGCAATCGTCAAAGCCTTCCGACATTGGAGACCCCTCCTAGTGGGCTCTCCCCACAAGATCAAGGTATTCTCCGACCATCTCAACCTACAATACTGGAAATCGCCACAAAAGATTAGCAGACGTGTAGCCAGGGAAGTACTTGAACTCTCCGAATACGATTTCGAAATTCACCACATCAAGGGAACTTCTAATGGGCGCGCCGACGCACTATCGCGAAGGCCAGACTATGACCAGGGGGAAAACGACAACGAAGGAATAACAGTGTTACCGGAAAGCTTCTTCGCACGCACCACCACACTAGAAGAACCACGACACCCACATTGGAGACCTGAGATCCTACCAGTGGAGATGACCCCAGAACACCCCATTTACAAACAGGACACAGCTAAGTTGAAACCTTGGGTTGACGCTCACAAACTAAAAGACATTGAAGGAACATGGTACAAAGACGGACGACGCGTGGTTACCGGCGGCATCCATGACAAGCGGACTATTATTGCCGCTCACCATGATTCCCCTGTTTATGGCCACCCTGGCATCAAACGCACCCTTCAACTTACCGAACAACACTATTGGTGGCCACAAATGAAAAACGACGTCATGGATTACGTTAAAGGCTGTGCAGAGTGCCAGCGGCACAAAGTCAACCTCCGACCCATCAGGGCTCCTTTACAACCTATTTACCCCAAACCAGAAGCCCTGCCTTTTGAGACTATTGCAGTGGACTTTATTATCAAACTCCCTATTTCTCGGGGCTATGACTCCATCCTAACGGTTACAGATCATGACTGTACCAAAGCTGCTGTCTTCATCCCTTGTAATGAAGAAATAATGGCCGAAGGGACCGCTGCCCTGTACGTCTCTCATGTATTCCCACGATTTGGACTCCCCTCATGTGTTATCAGCGATCGCGATCCCCGCTTCGCATCAAGGTTCATGTGGGAGATATGCAAGATCCTTGGCATCAGCCAAAATATCTCAACCGCTTATCATCCTAGGACTGATGGCCAATCGGAACGAACAAACCAATGGCTAGAACAATATCTCCGTTTCTGGGTAAACGAGCGACAAGATGACTGGGTCCGATATCTGCCTATGGCGGAATTCACGCACAACAATTGGCCTAATGAAACCACACGGGAGTCCCCCTTCTTTCTCTTATCAGGGTTCAACCCTCGCGCTGATTGGACCGATAGGCCTTCCCCTATCCCACAGGTGTCACTAAGATTAGACCAATTCAAGCAAGTGCGACAGCGCGCCTTCTCCTGCATGCTCAGGGTGCAAAAGTCATGGGTCAAGCACAAAGATATGCCCAAGTTCAAAGAAGGCAACCTCGTGTGGCTAGAAGGACGCCACTTACGTACTCACCAGCCAACCGCAAAACTAGCCGCCAAATGGCATGGACCATTCAAGGTCATCCAGGTGATGTCCCCTGTCAACTATCGTCTCGAACTTCCCACGCAGTGGAGCATCCACGACGTCTTCCACATAGACCTTCTCACGCCTTATCGCGAAACACCCACGCACGGACCAAACTATCAGCGCCCACCACCTGATTTGGTCGATAACGAAGAAGAATACGAGGTCGAGAAGATTCTAGACTCTCGGCAATTCGGCAGAAGACGTCGGCTCCAATACCTCGTGAAATGGAAGGGGTACCCGGACTCCGACAATCAATGGATAGATAAGGATGACGTATTTGCCGATGAAGCTGTGTGGGAGTTCAAACATTCCAACCCCGACAGAGAAACGCATATAAGGATGGCCTCTTGTCGCGATAAGTCCCCATCACCCATTCACTCTATGCCTTCCACTCGACGCAATGACCAGCTCGCACTCCTCTCTACCCTTGTCAACCCCGACTCCTCCTACGACGCCACAGCCAATGGAACTGCGGCCAGAGGCAGTGCCCCCGTGCAGCATGAGGACAACGGGCCTATCACTGCTGAAGAATTGCACCAGACACTGCAACGATTCCCTGTGCCCGTACAGGGAACTCTCGACGACGATCCAGCAGCAACTCAACCAACACCTCCGCAGCCAATGTACGCCCTTACCAACCCCAACACCGGTGAGCCCGAAGTCTTCCTCACCGAAGACGAACTCTTTCGGCTTCAAGCAGCTGTCCCGCGCGGTGAAGCCACCGGATGCCATGAAGAAATACAAACAAGAATGGAAGGGGACGGTGGCGCAGTGGCAGCAGGAGCAACTGCATATCGCCGCCTGCCGACGCCGCATGATGAAGGAGCGGAGGGAGTACTGGACGAAGATGAGGATGAAGATGAACTTAGAGACCATTACCCCATCAGGCACGCATTCCTTAACCATGAATTCTACGCTGAAGATCCAGCCGCCACTCCCTACCTCGTCGACACAGCAGGGGGGCCTTTACACCGAGGACGAGTTGCCGTGGCACAAGCAGCTCGTTATACACCAATGGGCGAACGAGACCCAGCAACCAGGGCCGTCGTCCCTGAAGGGTTCTGGGTCAATCGAGGACCCGATTACGTTCCGTTCCCGATCAAACTCCCCAACGGACCGACGGTACAAGCCTCCCACGTACAAGTTATCCGAGGAGGAGACCCCTTCATGCTCAGATTAGCCCCCGGGTCGGGCTTCCTCTACGGCAAACCCCTCTACGCCACTCCTCATGTTACGGTTCTTACGCGAGAACCCTTACTGTACCGGTTGTGACTACGGCGGTAAGGTAGATTAGTCACGGACTTAGCATTTACGATAGGAGTTAGGCGTTGAGGGATGACTCGATCCTAGTACAGGTAGTAGTAGTATTAGGATTGCGGTACTTACGTGATACGTTGGACGCTACGGTACGGTGACTCATAGCAGCGCTTGAAAGCCTGCTCTTCTTGTATTTAAGGTAGCTGCGGAAGACCAAGATACGCCATCTTGGTCTTCTTCAATCGTCACTTCTTGTCTCGAATATCGTTCGCCTCTGCTAGTCAGAGTGTTGTCTAAAACCCTGCTAGTGCCTTCGAGTATCTAGAACCGCCTTCGTGCCATACGCCTTCCCCGGCGTGATCAGCTAAGTCGTAAAGTCGCCTTCAAAACGCTCAAGTCGAGCTAACGCTGTGACGGCGTTACATTAAGACCAAGATATCATCGTGGCGACTGTCAATACCCGTGACCAGTGGACAAGTTTCCGTCCATACTACTTAGAACGACGAGGAGATCGTAACGTACCGACCCGATTCCTAGGAGCAGCTCGGTGGAGAGACCGAGGAGACGAAACGGGATATTTCGTGGAATTTAACGGACCTACAAGATTCCGACCTGTTGAGTTCAATTTCGACCATCTGTGCTGGGTAGAAGTTACGTGGAACCCCATAGACCATCGCTGGGACGTAGTGAGACCAGCGGGAAGGCAATATCAGTGCGACATCGATGCACGAGAACTCAATTTGCGAGCAGATTGGGGACCCATCGACGGACAAGTACGGGAACATTCAACTGGAGAAGCCGTAAGTGAAGAAACCGAAGAAGACGATCAGAGCGAGGAGGATAGACCAGCAAGCGTCGGACCCATAGAGCAATATACGATCCAACGAGCTGAGTCCCTGCATATTTCAGAACAGCCAGAAATCATTCACGTACACTCGCCCGCGGCAGAAATGGCAACAACTACCATGACAACAGAAGAAATTCTGAATGTGAGAGAACAAGCGGCGCGGGAGGCAGCCGAAGCAATCAGACAAGAATCCCAACGAAACCTCATGCCGATAAACCCTGAGACGGGACATCGCATGACCGCGGACGACGCAGCAATTTTTCGGGCCATTGGACCCGATCAAGGAGACCCTCCGTCAGGAGAAACTCGAAGTCGAGGGCTGCCACTCGACCCTCCGCCGGGATGGGGAGGACCTCCAGGAGGAGACTTCCCTCGACGACCAGGGGGCGGAGGAAGCCCACCGGACCTTCCAAACAACCCGCCAAATGGAGGCGGTGGTGGAGGCGGAGGCGGTGGTGGAGGCGGAGGAGGTGGGGGAGGCCCACCTGGGGGAGGACACGGACACGAGAAACTAACAGGTGAACCTCCCACCATCTTCGACGGGGACCGCACTAAGGTAGACGCGTTCCTCACGCAATGGCATGTATACTGGGGAATGAACCTCGACACCCCGGTCATGCGCAACGACTACCGAAGATGCCTCCTATTCCTTTCCTACATCAAAGGGATATCAGTCAGCGAATGGGTACTTTCGTACCTCAAATGGCTCAACCGACAAATACAACGAGGGATAGATCAACACACGAGAGATCTATGGAATGCGGTAGCAGAAGGGTTCAACCAAAGGTTCGTCAATACCCTAGAACGAGAACAGGCTCAAGCGCTTCTGCGAAAAGGGCTCAAGATGGTTGATGGAGATATCGACAAATACGTCAACGAGTTCGAGGAGGCCGCCAGAAAGGCAGGGTATCGCCTCAATGACCCACAAACCATCGACTTGTTCACCAAGGGGCTGCCGAAGAAACTTTACGAAAAGACTTACGACCTAGATGAGCCGGAAACATTCGACGAATGGAAGCGAGCCACGCTTCGTCGACAGCGCAACTACATCCACATCCGCGCACGAGTGGACGAATACAAGGACAACAAACCAAAAAAGACAGGTAACGCCGGATGGACCGTCCCCCAGAACCTCGCCAATCCATGGGCGATGGACACCTCCGCCGATCGAGCAAAGGCGCGACTGGCAGGATCGGAAGAAATCGATTATGGAAAACCACCATATACGAACCAACCCCCTTTCGCGCCAAGAGGGGGACCGGGAGTTAGAGGACGGGGGAGAGGAGGGTCGCGGCGAGACCTCAGGACAGTTCTATGCTATAACTGCAACGCCCCGGGACATCTCTCACGAAATTGCCCCCATCCCAGACAACCACGACAGTGGCAACCGCAAAGTCCCGGACCATCTAACGTCCGGACGGCGGAAACCGACTACTACGCACAAGAACAGCCGCCGGCCCAGATACAAGCGGCCTCAACCAGCAAGACCGCTGAAGAACGTGCCAAAGAATGGCTCACGGGAGTTGCAAATGCGCCGGATGAAGTCAAGGACCTGATATTGCAGGACTTGTGGGGAAAAGAGGGTTTTCGGAGCGCCTGAACCCATCGGCCTGGGTGAGGGCTTTAAATTGTAATTCTGTAATCATGACGCGCTTTCGTTCTCTTCGAATTCCAGTCTCGATTCGTACGAATTACCGAATGGCCGACATAAAAGCACTGGTGGATTCCGGAGCCACCGACAATTTCATACATCCGAACTTCGTCAAAAGGATGGGTATCGGCACCCAACCACTGACCAAACCGCGAAAAATCTGGAACATAGACAATACGGAAAACAAAGCTGGGTCAATCACTCATTTTACCGACCTAGACGTATACGCCAAAGGATGTCACAGGACTATGCGCTTCCTCATTACAGAGCTCGGCAGCGAAGAAATTATCCTAGGGTATCCATGGTTGGCAACTTACGAACCAACCATCAACTGGAGGGATGCGGTTGTACATGAGGAGATCATGCCGGTCGTGATCAGCACGCAGGACAGTCTCAATCGCCATACCATCATTGCGTCGGTGCTTACTGATGAACAAAAAGAAGCGATAATTCTCGACATGGACGAGGAAGATACGTACTTGCGGGCAACTACGTCTACGGAATTAGCCATCCGAGCAAAAAAGGACGAAGATCCCGTGGAACTGCCAGCAGTATACCACGCCTTCCAGAAGCTCTTCAGTGAAGACGCATCCCAGCGATTTCCCCCTGCTAGACCATGGGATCACGCCATTGACTTTAAGCCTGACACGCCTTCAGCAATAGACTGCAAAATATACCCGCTCACGCAGGAGGAGGAAGGTAAACTCAAGGAGTTTCTAGACGAGAAACTCCAACAAGGGTATCTTCGACCCTCGATGTCCCCGTACGCATCATCCTTCTTCTTCGTCAAAAAGAAGGACGGAAAACTACGCCCTGTACAGGATTATCGCGTTATCAACTCGCACACGATACGCAACCAATACCCACTCCCATTAATCCAAGACCTCATTTATGACCTCAGCAATGCCTACATTTATACGAAGCTCGACATTCGCTGGGGGTATAATAACATCCGCATACGAGACGGCGACCAAGAAAAGGCAGCTTTCAAAACCAAATTCGGACTTTTCGAACCAACAGTCATGTTCTTCGGCCTCACCAACTCGCCGGCAACCTTCCAAACCATGATGAATCACATCTACCGAGATACCATCGCTAAACACGAGTCTCGCGGCACTGTCATCAGGGTGTATATGGACGACATTGGTATCGCTACACGCGAAGGGGCCACGTCTGATGATCATATTGCGGCAGTTACTGACGTCCTCCGTGTCGCCCAAGAGCACGACCTCTATTTCAAGCTCGAGAAATGCCTGTTCCACCAACCTCGGATGGATTACCTGGGGGTAATCCTTGAAAGGGGGGTGACTCGCATGGATCCGGTAAAAGTCCGTGGCATCAAGGACTGGCCAACGCCGACCAAAGTTAGAGACGTACGATCATTCTTGGGATTCTGCAACTTTTACCGCCTCTTCATCCGAGGTTTCGCCACTCATGCACGACCGCTCAACCGACTAACCAGGAAAGACGCAGAATGGAAGTGGGGAGACGAAGAAAACCGCGCATTCAACACGCTCAAATGCCTTGTCACCGAAGAACCAGTACTGGCGCACCCCAATTTACAAGACCAGTTTGAGCTGGAAGTTGACGCATCGGGATTCGCGGTAGGTGCGGTACTCTTACAAAAGAAAGGTGATGGTCGCAAGCACCCAATAGGCTATTACTCGGCAACACTGAACGAAGCCGAACGAAACTACGACATCTACGACCTAGAACTCCTTGCCATTGTCAAAGCCCTCCGACATTGGCGACCCCTACTCGCAGGGTCCCCGCACAAGATTAAGATATTTTCGGACCACCTCAACCTCCAGTACTGGAAAACCCCTCAGAAGATCAGCAGAAGGGTCGCGCGGGAAGTACTGGAGCTGATGGAATACAACTTTGAAATCCATCATATCAAAGGAAAAAACAATGGCAGGGCAGACGCTTTATCTCGACGACCCGACTACGACCAAGGAGAGGAGGATAATCAAGGTGTGGTCGTCCTTCCCCCTGAAGTGTTCATACGAGCGACTAACGTCGCGCGTACCCTGGGGATACACCCAATGCTGCAACAACCGAGACGAACTCAGGACCCAGCTATCATCAAGGCGTGGGTCGACGCGCACCAGCTGAAGAAGATCGAAGGAGAATGGTACAAGGACGGAAAAATGGTAATCACCGGACCTATGACTACATACCGGACGATAATACACGACCATCACGACCTTCCTGTTCACGGACACCCGGGCATCAGCAGGACCCAACGGATAGTGGAACGACATTACTGGTGGCCACGCCTTCGCCGAGATGTATACGACTACGTGACCGGATGCGCTGACTGTCAGCGGAACAAAGTCAATACAAGACCGACCCGCGCACCATTATACCCCATCACTGCAATCACGGATGCCCCTCCGTTTCACACCATCGCCCTGGACTTCATCACAAAGCTGCCGATCTCCCAGTCGTACGACAGTATCCTCACAGTTACGGACCACGACTGTAGCAAGGCGTCAATATTCATCCCCTGCAACGAGGAGATTACGGCGGAGGAAACGGCTATCCTGTACGTCAATCACGTGTTCAAAAGATTCGGATTACCTCGTAAAATCATCAGCGACCGCGACCCCCGATTTACATCGAAATTCACCAAAGAGGTATGCCGGATCTTAGGCATCAAACAAAACATATCAACGGCATATCACCCGCGTACGGACGGGCAGTCGGAGCGAACCAATCAGTGGCTAGAACAGTATCTGCGGTTCTGGGCCAACGAGCGGCAAGATAACTGGGCGGCGTATCTCCCTATAGCGGAATTCGCTCACAACAACTGGCCCCACGAGCACACAAAGCAATCGCCGTTTATGCTGCTTATGGGTTATAACCCAACAGCCGATTGGACGGATAAGCCATCCCCGATTCCAAACGTGATAACCAGACTGACGCAACTGAAAGAAGCACGACAGTTGGCCCAGAGCCTCATCAAAAAGGCACAAGAAGGATGGGTGAAACATCGAAACACACCCCGTTATCAAGTAGGCGACCAAGTGTGGTTAGAAGGGAAGCATCTTCGGA
The DNA here is from genome assembly GCA_025766275.1 of Lactarius indigo. Taxonomy (NCBI): domain Eukaryota; kingdom Fungi; phylum Basidiomycota; class Agaricomycetes; order Russulales; family Russulaceae; genus Lactarius; species Lactarius indigo. The sequence goes on along the minus strand of JAFKAC010000002.1, from coordinate 1,741,238 downwards.
CCAATCAGCCCACGGCGAAATTAGCGGCGCGACGCCACGGACCATTCAAAGTGATCCAGGTGATGTCCCCTTATAATTATCGCCTCGAACTTCCCACGCAGTGGAGCATCCACCCGGTGTTTCACATAGATCTTCTCACGCCGTACAAAAACACAACGATACACGGCGAGAACTTCCCACGACCACCACCGGATCTTGTGGATGGGGAGGAAGAATATGAAGTTGAGGCCGTTCTGGACTCACGGCATTACGGCCGCCGCAAAAAGCTCCAATACCTCATCAAATGGAAGGGCTACCCTGACTCGGAGAATCAGTGGGTTGACAAAGACGACGTGTTTGCACCCGAAGCTATCGAGACGTATCAGGCGGGCCGAGCCGCCATGCGATCCCTTAAAAGTCGACCCATGAACGATCAGGAAGAGTATCCCTCTCACCTCCGATCCACCCGCACTTCTATGCCCACCTCTCCTCTCAGACATGTCACCACGGCGATCCTCCTCGACCAAGTCGCACAAGACGCCGCCAACCTCATCGAAGACGACCAAGAAACCGTGGTTCAACAGGTCCAGCTCACTCCGTACACACCTGCAAACATGCGAACGGGGCATATCACCGCTCAAGAGTGGGCTAATGTCCTACAGAGGTTCCCCGACCCGACTCACCAGCCCGACGACGAGCAGCAGCATGCCGTCCCTCACATCTTCAGAGACGACAACGGCAATCGAGAACCGATTGCCGTTATCCCCCCAGGTGACGACCTCATCGGCACACGGGGAATTCTCCCCGCCGACCGTCCTCTCGAAGACCCAACAGGAGTTAGAAGCAGCGGAGGATTGGCGGAGAGTGGCGAAGGAGTGGGCCGACGAACAGCTGCGCTTAGCGCAGAGGAGATTGAGCGAGTTGCGGCAGCGCAGGCAGCGCTCCCTAACGACGAAGCTCACGCTGACGACGAGGATTACTACCCGGTCAGACACCCCCTCCTTCGAACGCACAGCCACCCTACTGATCCCCGAATCACCCCATGGCTCGTCCATACCGACGGAACCGCCATGTCTCGAGGACGTGTGCGACTGCCCAGCGTCGCATTACACACCCCCATCACGCACGACGACGACCCCGCGCAGGTCCTTGCGCCTGAGGGGTTCAGGGCGAATCGACAGCCCCATTACATTCATTTCCCCATCACCGGACCCGACGGCATAGAGAGGAACGCCAGTCATGTGCAGGTTGTCGGAGGTGCGAACCCCTTTGTGTTGGGACTCATTCCTGGCTCTCCCCACCTCTACGGCAAGCCCCTATACGCCTTCCCGATGCTACCGGCTGCGAGACGCGCCTTCATCGCCCACGAGGACCTAGTCATCCTCGCCTCCGACAAGATCACGGACCGCGCACTGCACCGCATCGGGGACGAATCCCTTACTGCGGAGGTGACGCGTTATCGGGCGGCCGCATACGAAGAAGAGCGGCTCGCGGCTCGCATCCGCCAACTCCAGGCCATGCGACTCGCGGCGAGGGACGACAAGCAAGACTGCATTTATCGCCTGGAGAGGGCTAACGTCTTTGAAAGGATCAGCGACGAGCAGTCCACGTGGACGGCGCGCGACTTTCGGTGAGTCTGGGGACTCACGCTAAGAAGGGGGTGGTGTTACGGTTCTTACGCGAGAACCCTTACTGTACCGGTTGTGACTACGGCGGTAAGGTAGATTAGTCATGGACTTAGCATTTACGATAGGAGTTAGGCGTTGAGGGATGACTCGATCCTAGTACAGGTAGTAGTAGTATTAGGATTGCGGTACTTACGCGATACGTTGGACGCTACGGTACGGTGACTCATAGCAGCGCTTGAAAGCCTGCTCTTCTTGTATTTAAGGTAGCTGCGGAAGACCAAGATACGCCATCTTGGTCTTCTTCAATCGTCACTTCTTGTCTCGAATATCGTTCGCCTCTGCTAGTCAGAGTGTTGTCTAAAACCCTGCTAGTGCCTTCGAGTATCTAGAACCGCCTTCGTGCCATACGCCTTCCCCGGCGTGATCAGCTAAGTCGTAAAGTCGCCTTCAAAACGCTCAAGTCGAGCTAACGCTGTGACGGCGTTACACCTCACCTCCCAAAGAACAACCGCGCATTCATACCCCACGAAGAATATTTCTTGCTCCGTGACCGACATCCCACTGACCTGTTATTAATGCGCATTGGGGATGTCACACTCACCCAGGAGTTACGCCGGTTCCGGCAGTTCGCATTCGCTGAAGACCAGCTGGAGAAGCGGATTTGGCAGCTGCAGATGGAGGTGCAGATGGTGAGGGATGACAAAAAGGACAGTCTCTATCGCCTAGAGCGTGCTAACATACTAGCACGGATGGAAGACAAGGTGGAGAAGATGAGGCAAGAATCGGTAGCGGATTAGTGAGGTGGGCCTCACTCCTGAAAAGGGGGTGATGTTACAGTACGGACTTGGTGACTCATTACATACGACTCATGACCGGTTATGACTACGGTCCGGTATTGATATTAGTCATGGACTCTTACATCGCATCAGTCAGCATAGTAGTTCACATGTGATTGTGACTCATGTATGACTCATTCCTAGGATAGCTGTACTAGGGTTCGAGCTAGTTACACTATTGGATAGTTACTATTCCAGCGGCGCTTTAAAGCCCGTGCGTATCTGTATAAGTAGTCGACTCGGAAGACCAAGGATCCCCATCTTGGTCTTCTTCAATCCACCATCTTGACTCGTCTTCTGCCTGCCTTAGTGCGCCTCCACATCTACCTACCAAGGGGTAGTGCCTCTATACTTTAGCTGCAGTGTGTGCCGGAGTGCCCCTGTTCAGCTCGCGTTGGGTTGACACGTGATTCCCATTCGCCTAACTTTCGCTAAGTCGATTACGCCATCTTCGCGTCCAAGTCGGACTAACGCCGGTGGAGTGTAACAAAGGCGGTTGGAAACGATGGCTGGGGGGACATAGGCGGCCCAGTGGCAGAGGCAGCGTGAGTCTTTCCCTTTCCCTGGAGCGATGCTGCTAGCTCGCTCAACTATTATTTCTCTTATCTCTCTAGGCAGAATCATCGTACGCATGTCGTATCGATGTCGGTGTCCGTATTTCTGGGGGCTGCATCGTCGCAGCATCGATATTGGTCTCTCCATCGGCCACCCGACCGTTCCTCCAACCATTCTTTTTCCTTCCCTTCGAGCATCATCTCCGACAGCATTATCGAGACCGGTAGGTTCTCATTAAGCATGTTGAATAGGGTTCACTCCGTTGTGTAGGAACCATTTGCGTCATTGTTCCTCATCCAGTTGAGGAACCCGTGCCATCATCATACAGCCCGTTGACAAGGAAGTTCGGGCTATCCCCAGGCCTGTCGAAGAGCCTGTCCCAATTGCTCCCCAACCGTTCATAGAAGAGGCCATCCAAGTCGCTCCCCCTCAATCTGCTGAGGAGGTCGTTGAAGATGTCCCTCAACCCACTGCGGAGGAGACCCAGGTACTGGTCCTGTGCCCGTTGCGACACCCCGGGTAAGTTCTCCAGATACTTTCTCACAACCACCGATAATCATATTGATCCTGAATTTTCTCAAGTATCTTGGCAACCTCGAGATACCCACTGGCTGCTGAAGGGTGCAGTATGGTCGATTGATCGTATCACTGGGCTTCCACATCTACGCCACGATCGAGTAGCCACCACACAACATCAGGGAAACCTACGGCCGATGCGCGATGTGGAGGAGTTTGGTCACGAACGGCTCAGATCTTGTATTGACTACCCTTGGTGTTCATGTCCTGTGGACACTTTGAAAGTACGTTTTGCGGTTGTCCTGAGCTCGTCCCTGACCCTGACATCGAGCAATCCCTCAATGAGACCGGTATCCATTTCCTGGACGACTTGCTGCTCCCCAATGCTCATGATACATCAGCTCCAATCTACGTGGCATCAGGCCTCTTCTCAAAGGGCAAGAACAACACTGGCCGACTACGTGGTGACGATGGCTGTTGACGTGCGTCAACTCGAACTGTATTTCCGTGTTGCGGCTGACTTATGAAGGCGGGTCGAACACAGCAAGGAAATTTACCATCAAGCAGAGGCAGAAGCGCTAAAAGTTACCCCCATGTTGTTCCGAGAATATACGATGGTGGACGAACAGACACAGGGAGAATTGCCGGTATGTCTTCTTTCATTCTACTTATTTCATGACAGCTGGCATGCTCTTAGCGACGACCCAAACTTATCAGAACCGACAATCACGCCACCGCAAGATCTCAGCGGTACGATTGTAGGCTGCAGTGGGTAGAACAGCTGTACGATGTTGCCAACCAGGGCTTCGCGAAGCTCAGTAAGTAAGACTACGCCCAGCGCTAGTAACAGCTTGGTCTGACCGTCGCATAGGATGCCAGTATTTTAGAGTCTGTGATTCAGGAAGCCAAAGCCTCTTACCGTCATTACGAGAAGAGCACGCACAAGTCATGAAAGAGTTGGAGCAAGAGGAGAGCATCGCCACCGAAATCGCAAAATACGATCAGGAATACCTGACCGAACTGAAGGCCACTCTTGCAGAACAAGGGTATCGTAACCTCGTTCCTAGTAGCAGACAAGCGACTAACACGAGTGATCAGTGCTGCTCTGAACGAGTTTCGCACAGAAGTCTCAGAGGCAAGTGCGAAACTAAAACCGTTAGAACTTAGAAGCTCATTAACCTCGAAACAGCAAAGGCCAAAACAATGGCATCTATCGAGGCCTCTCAGCAAAAGCTACATATCCTGGAGAACAGCACCCGAACTGAGGCTTTGAGGTTGAAAGGTATGTCTTTTGGGGAGGTCTTGAGGGCATTTTTTTTCACCATCGTCGACATGCAGAGGAGTTAGCCTCGTTGGAAGAGCTAAATCTTTGGCACACTAGTCGGATTCAGCCTGATCTATTCGAATTTGTATATGCCTCCCGCTTCCGTGTTCATATTTCTTGCGTCGGGTTCAAGTCCTTGAGGGGCCAAATATGGATTGCGAAGACAGAAAACATTCCCCTCAGACTGAAAGATCAGTTCCCCCGCTTTACTGACCCGACGATCCAAGTGGCCCAGCAACGGTTAGCCTCATCTCCTATTCAATCAGGTACAGTCTGCGATGTCGTCTTGGTGGTGTACATGTGCTGATTGATGTCCGATAGATTGTTCAAGGTCTAGGCGACCTATGGTCGGGATGTGCCCAACTACGCGCACACTTCACGTTCCTCTCTATCAAGTATTCTGTCATTGTCGAACCCTTGCTACCAACGATGACACCATTATCATCGGCTATTGAGTCTACGCCAGGCTCCATTTCATCGCGTCGACTTTCGTCTAGCTCCTCGGTCTCGATTCGAGGATCCCTCTGGGCACCGGAAACAACGGTATGTACGAGTCGTTGATCCTTCTGTTCACACCCGCTACACGCTCACTACACTCTTCAAGTGAACATGTCTTCGGGTGCCTTCGCCCAGGTGTGTGCGTCGCGATCCCCCCCCATTCCTGCTTCAATGATCCTCATGTAATATGGATAGGTGTGAATATGCCGCGGTGGATCCACGCTGGGGCATCGCTGGCCCGACTGTTGTCTCCCTCGAACTGTTCACCATGCTTGGTGCCGGCCCCTTGGCTGTCTTTATCATGTACCGGATCGTGCGGCGTGATCTTGTACGGCACTATTCGGTCATCACACTCAGCATGGCCAAACGGCGTGGTCCGCAACGCGTCCACGTCCTTCCTCCAAGACCATCCAGGCCTGTGTCGTTGTCGGGTACGTGGCGGTCGGAGCAGGTGAGACAGTGCTTCACGTGGTGCCAGTGCGGAAGACGAGCGCGAAACCCAGCACAGGAATGGGCACCGCGCCGTCGCGTTCAGGTTGCTGAGGAACCGACTGTGTGTCAACTCTTCCCGGTGTTAGGACACTAGCACTTACATGTACTTACAGGCCACTCCCCGAAATTTGGATGGCGCCACCATCAACGCTCGTACTTTGGAAGTTCGATTTGGTATGTATTTCAATTGTCGCTGTTTCTGTAGCTAAATACATTGGTATTTTAAGTACAGGTGAATCTAGTACAACATCTCCAAGTCAACTTCACCATCAAGACCACATTCAGCTGGAGTCAGTAGGGTAAGTCCTGGGTGTCTTCTCAGAATATGGACATGATCTTGGTAAGTCCAAATCCCAATAAGGCCAACTATTGCTGATGTCTCAAGGGCATATACTGCTGATGACCACTTCCCAGACCACCTTCCAAACTTTTGGTGGCGCTCTATCAATGGATGATAGACAACAAGGGAGAGGCCAGAAACAGTATAGAAGGCTAAGGCCTCTCCAAAAATTGGTTTGGTCTTCTCCACCTCTATCTGTGTTTCATCTACAGGCTCATCTTTTGACTGTAACAGCTCTAGCTGAGCCTCAAAGTACCTTGAGGAGCGTGAAGGGGACCTTTTTGAAAGCTCAAAGAGCTGGCTTGTAAGGGTAATACCACCAGGAAGAGGGCACTTTCCCCAGCATGTATATGTGGGATCTGGCCCTATTTCAGGATAAGATAGAATTGCTTGTAAGTGGGCCTTCAAGTTAGGGTCTTCCTTTTTCTGCTTCTTGGTGACAGGAAATTCTTTGAACAGTGAAGTCCTTTGAGCCTTTGCTTCAGGTCCTGGGGAGAGTGCTGGGTAGGAGAGATGTAGGATTCTAACAGACTGCTTGTCTGTCTTGTATGAGACAATGTTTTTGAAGGGGGACTTTTTTGACTTTATACCATGTCCAATATCTCCAATGGTCCGCTCACATGTAGCTTGAGAGCCAAATCTGACAGAGCCATTATATGAAATATGGAAGGGAATATGGATGAGCTGAAAGATGCATAGCCTGCAGCGAGAAATTTTGGATGGGTCATTGCCAACATAGAGATGTTCAAATCCTTGAAGAAAAAGGATAACCTTGTCATGGAGCTTGGCTAAATCATCTTGTGTTCGAGGGACAGCTGTCATAGCATACTCCACCACATTTGAGAATATGGCAAAGTTCTTGACCACCTCTAGATTGAATCCAAGCTCCAATGCAATAGGGACAATGTACCAGTGGAGGAGGGCCATCCACTCAAATATCTTGTATTGACTTTGTCGCTTCTTAGATGGATCCCGAATAGGTCCACAGAAGGATGGGGGTAGTGTTGCCATAGCATTCTCCACCTCTGCTCCAAGCTTTGAAGCCATATCTTGGCCCATAAAAACACTTTCTGACTGAGAGCTAAATGAGACCCAGATATCCCAGATATGTGGCATGCAGTTTTCATAGAAGAGATGGAAGGGGTCAAGTGGGAAAAAGAATGGATGTGAGAAGGCAGGGCTGGCTGCACAAATAGGAAGACCAGAGACACCAGTTTCCTTCACAATTGCTGCATACTGTGTCTTGTTGCTCTTTGCAGCTTCAAGCCTCTTGATGATTTCCCAGTAGTCTTCTAGAGTCCGCAGTGGCAAGGCAAAAATGTCAAAATCAGGGCGATCACCATTGATCTCCTGTTTTTGAGGTGGGGAGAGGGGATAGTACTGGGATTTAGCACCTATAATATAAAATAGTAAGATAAAATGATACAAAAATATTCAAGTGATATACTCATACCTCTGTCTTTACTAGCACGTGCACCCCGCACCATACTAAAACGACACCCATATATAGCCATATGCCCTGCCATTCTGCTAAGTTTTGCAGAACCAAGCATATCTCCAAGAACACCACAAAGAAAGACCTTCAAGAGGAAGTACTGTTCTGAAAGTGCATCCCAGGACCACACACCAACACTAAGCCTTGCAAGCTCCTCATAGAGGACATAAATGAATGACTCCACATTTCCAGGTGAAGAGGGCCCTGGAATGACAAGTGGAATAATGATGTTAGCAGCCTTAGATCGCATGTTGGGAGGAAGGTTTAGAATTGTGACAACAAGGACCCATACATCAGACTGCTTCTTCATAGTGAGCTGAGCACCATCACCTGAGATGGTTATTGCAGTATCTCTGGGATCTTGGAATAAATGGGAGTGATTGATATGATTAATGGAGTCAGAGAAATCTGAGTATGTGGTGGGGGATGAATCAGGCTCCAGCTCTTCCAGAGCCCTTTGTAAGTGCTCATGTCGGTATCGCATAGCTTCTGCCATCTTTTTATTCATATAGAATGACTGGATGACAGGGGCAATGGGGGTGTAGAACATTTGGGCCCTTGGATGACCATTCTTGTCATAGCGCTGTTGGCCACATGGCCCAAGCTGTTTGTTGCGAACATAGATGCAGGAATGAAGGTCCTTAAACTCTCCAGTGAAAGCCATGCAGCTCTTGGGACACATGTCAACTAGCTGAGATGACAGCCCTGTAAGCTCTATGGCAAGCTTTCGCACCATATACAGGCTGAGGATCTCAGTACCTGTAGCCTCTTGAAGAACCTGTGCATGGAGCTTGTATGCCTTCACAGTACCGCGAGAGTCGACCCATGCAATGTAGTGCTTTAAAGACAGCACCTCATCTGGGGTAGGTGTACGACCTCGAGGGTCATCAATGGGTGGGTGATTAGGAGGGATATAGCCAGATAAAAGCTGTGTCTGAAGTCTTCTCACAACTTCTGGAATGTCAGCACCAACAAAGTCATCACCCTCATCAGGACTGCCCCCAGCTGGCTCCCTCCCAGAAAAGGAGCTAGGGTCAGAAGTATCTGGATGCCCTATGGAGGGGGCCACCAAAGCAGGATGAACCTCAGCCTCAGCCTCAGCCTCAGAGTCAGAGTCAGAGCTCATAAAACCAGAGCCAGCCTCAGACAACACAGTGTGGTCCATCTCTGAGTCAGAGATATTGAGGTCCATCCCTAGATAAGCCAGATTGTCAACAGCCTGAGCCACAGCATCAGGAGAGCCTAGATCAATATCCATATCAGGACTAAAAAGATCATCTAAGTACAGCAGAAGTAAGCACAGACATCACTTTATATTAGAGAAATACACTTACCAGGCTCTGCAGCTTCCCCTTGATAGTGATCGGGCTGCCTGAAGTCCTCAGAGTAGGTGTTGGCCGGCTGAATAGGTGGATCTGTGCCGCTTTAGGGTTAAAAATAATAATAATAATAATAATAATAATAATTCGTACCTTCTGGGTCCTCTGAGCGAGATCTATTAACATCTGGGGCTGCATAATGCAGCCCAGAGACTCCATGGAGTTGGGAAAGAAGTTGGATAGTCAGATCAATGCGCGATCGCACGAGATGGGCGGAATCTGCATCAGGTGGGAGGGACTGTAGAAAGAGTTGATCTTGCCGCAAATGGGCCTCAATTGTGCGTTTGGTAACACTTTTTGAGCTCCCATAGCACTTAGAACATGGGCAGGTGTATCTTGAAGCAGCTTGAGGCATCATAGCTTCACAGTTGGTGAGAGTACGGTATATTTGTGTGGGTGTGAGGGCAACGCGAGGACAAGGACAAGCGGACTTAGGTGCGGAGTATGGGAACGGCATGTGTTCATTCTACTTATGCTCACGTTCGGGTTCGCGTCTACTTTTTTTTCTTCCGTCTCTATACGCTCGCACAGTTGTCTCGCCTCCCAACGTCTGACTTTGAGAACTTTGACGACAACTTTGACGACAACTTTGATCTGATTGACGATACCCCTCCAGGACTCTTCCCACCGGACTCAGGCTCGGTACCCAACGGTGATGACGAGGACGACAACGGGTTGGGCATCCAGTACATGCCGAAACCCCCACTGAGGTCAAGACCCCCAATTGACTTTTCCACACGACGCTCGACCGTTGACACTGACCTCGACTTCTCTGCGGCTGCTGCTTTCCCTCCTCCATGTTCTCACATGTCAGGCTCGACATTGCGCTCCAGTCTTCATCCTTCAACGGCCCCTTCATTTTCACGCAAGACCTCTCTTGGTTCGGCTCCATTGGCAAGGCAGTTAAGGCTCCCTCCTGATGCCATTGCGGCACTCACCGACTCGGAACTCCTTCATAACCCTCAATACCACAAGCTGCGCTGAGATCACAACCACTTGGCTTCCATCCTTACCACGTATGTAGAACGAGAGCTCGTGGAGTTTCGTACCGCGAAGAGCGAAAGCTTGGGCTCTGACATATACCAAGGTGCGTGGTAATCTGCTTTCAAACCCGGATGATCGCTGACTCAATCCCATGACAGCGGTACCCCACAGTGTAAATTCTTGCCGTGCGGACTCTCGTGGCGCAGACTCTCACGCATCATCATTGGGGCCGAGCGATTCTGCATCTCAACAAACACGAACCGACGTCATGAAAGACAAGGCCATCGAGGATCTTCTGGAAAGCGTGGAGCCGCCGCCCATGCGCCCAGAATTTCTTCCGAAAACAGTGCTTTGGGACTTTGAAGATTGTGAAACCAACAAGTCACAGGGAGATATCATCACAGACAAAAACAAGAGTTGACCGAAATTGAGCCTTGCTATCCGTCACCCGAATGGTACGAAGATCTCAAATGCTGAACTCTCAAACATGCGACGCTCGGCGGAAATGATTGTTCAGAAGCTCATCAATTTTGTCAACTCGGACCCCCATTCGGCCTGTGCTGGCGCCCCCAAGGCGTGGACCAAGACCTTCATCAAGAAATACTTCACGGCTGAACATTATCGAGCTGTGCTTGACCTTGAAGCAGAGCAAAAGCTCCTTTGCTTGTGCTCAGCTCATTGGAAAGCTGACGCCTTTATTACTCAGGTCTTTTTGCGGCGAAGTAAAGAGAAAGCCATGGCAGCGATGAACGCCGCGCCTGCCACATCCCCACAGTCCAACCTGTCCCTGGAGCCACCGACTGCGTTCGTCCCACAAATTCAGGAGGTGGCGCCCATGAATCTGACGAAGCGGGCTCTTGAGTTGAGCCCCGGCCCCAAATCACCTTCGGCATCGCACACCCAAAAGTGCAACAAAGACAACCACGTGCCAGCGGTTTCCGGACAGAAGACTATAGGCTCTAGAGGGCCCTTAAACCGTGAGTACTCTACTCAACAACGTCCAAACCCGCTGACGTGGTACTTGTGCACAGAGAACCAACATCCTGCTGCACGCAAGATCACTCCCACGTTCCTCAACCGCACCAAGATGACTTGTGCGGAACCTGCGCCAACAAGTCTTCATCTTCTTCACATTGATCCATTGGGTGCGTCTCTCACGTGTACACTTACAGCATACTGATATGAAGTTGTGTTCCCAGTCGACAACCTTGTTGGTGAGTCAAAACGCTCTGCACTTACGCTCCCACTGACTGCGTCTTCACAGCGACCCTCACATCCGAATTCCCTTCCCTAACAAACACCCCCTGTCTTCTTTACTCCATGAGTGCGCAGTCGTCGTTCAAGGAAGGCAAACCTTCCGAGCAAGTCACAACGCTCCTCGAGCGTGTCCAATTCGCAGACCCGTGTTCACCCGACATTGACGAGGACAACATGTGCCAAGGCTGGGGGCATTACCAGTTCATGGCGGGTGGTATCAGCCCGGCATCCTCGCTTACCAGTTGGGAGAAGGTTGGCAGCGTCGCTACTGCCTTCAAGCTCGTGGCAGCCGCCATCAAGATGTGCCAAGAAGCAAGATCGATGTGCTCGAACGCCAGAATGCCGAAGACGAGTGGGTTCATCAGCGATGCGTACCTTGAGAAGATTCTCAAGTGTCTCGAGAGTTGCTGGGTTGGCGCTGGCAGGGTATGTATTCAATACACTTTCCCTGTTTTTTTTTAACCTATCTTAGGTGTTCACTTCTTCTCAAAATCGTGTCCCACTTCCCACCACTCCTTCGTATCGCGACGTTGCAATGTCACCTCCACCGCGTGGGCCTGTGATTAGGATCAAGCGGCCAGCTCTTCCCACCGATGTTGCCACAAGCAAAATCCCTGAGGTTCCTACAGGAACCGACTCTACCACCCAGCCCCCCGCCACCACAGAACCCACAGAGCCTTCCGTGGGGCTAGATGAGGTGCGTTGGTGTTTGTAGTTATACCCTCTCCCACCCACCGCCTCTAGGGTGCTCAAGCAAGTGCCACGTCGCTCAAGCTCCTTCAAGTCTCGGAGCTCCTGGCCTGGTTCGGCGACAACAAGCTTAGCGCCCCGAAGTGGAAGCGGAAGGACGGTACGTCGTGTGTTCTAAGCCCAGTAATATTAACTATAGCCTGGGCAGATCTCGTCGATGCCATCGTCAAGTCCCCCGAGTTAGCACACATTTCCGAGTTGACCATCAAGGAAATCATCAAGAAGGTAAGATCCTCATTGTCCGTAGCATTCAACTCTGACTTACTGTTGCCAGCGCAAGGCAAAAAAAGGGCCACCAAAGCCACTCACTGCGTGACTAGCGTATGCCCATCGAATACACTGCTGCGTGTGGGCAGCTATGACTGCCCTTGATCCCGGCATGCTCTCGCTCGTATTCGGTTGAGGGGTTTTTTTTTTCTAATATTTGGACTTTCCGACGTACATACACAACTTGATATGACTCCCCCTCGACCTGGCGTGACTACTAAATGAATAAAAATTTGACTACGAAATGCATAAAAAGTATGCGGGATGACTAAGTTTGACCAATAACAACTAGAAAAACGACTTGATGACGACTGCAACCAACTATGGATTGTACATCAATGACTTGATGTGACTTTTCGGAACTGGGAACGACTTGAATCGGACTTTGGGTGACTGAGATTGACTACGTATTTAGCCATAATTGACTTGATGTGACTGTTGGTGTAGAAGGTTATGGCAGCCACATGAAGGACCGGAGCACACGCGCGAAGGCGAACTAGGTGCGGAGAGCACTAGACAAACAAGTAAGACTCAGGAATCGCGGGCAGAAGCGATTACTAGGTATATTCACCTAGACAAACAAGTAAGACTGTCTAGGCGTAAGCAAACTGATAGGAATAAAGTAACTAGTTATCTTACCTCAGGAATCGCGGGCAGAAGCGATTACTGAGGCATACGGAAATATCGTACGTGGTATATAAGTGCGCAGGCCCAGAAGAAACACAGAGTACCGTAAAGTACCATATTCACATGAACATGAGTGGACTGTGATTCAAGGAGATGAGACGAGACGAGAAGTTAGTTCAGATCACCGTAAAGTAATTAATCAGACAAATAAGGGTATGATCGCCATCGCGAGCCACACCAGCCTCGCGTGTGCTGAAATCTCAACACTCCCCCTCACTTTGCACGCAGTCCAAGACCAGCAGCGAAGTGCTTTACCTTCGGAGATGGTAGCGCCTTCGTAAGTGCATCGGCCACCATATCCTCGGTGGGACAATACACGAGCCGGACCACCCCCTGGTCAACCACCCAACGAATAAAATGATAACGCACGTCAATATGCTTCGTGCGTGCGTGGTACTGGTGGTCGCGGGTTAGAGCGATTGCCGACTGGTTGTCGCAGAGAAGTACAGTCGCGTCCTTGAAAGGACCAAAGACCTCTGAGAGAAGGCTCCGCAACCAGAGCGCTTCCTTCACCCCGTGAGTCGCGGCGACATACTTGGATTCAGTGGTGGACAGTGAGATAATCTCCTGCCGCTTCGAAGACCACGAAATGGCGCCTCCGTCAATGAGGAACGCGTAGCCCGAAATGGCGCGCCGGTCCTCGGCCATGCTGCCGTCGGCATCGGTGAAACCAACCAGTGTACGACGCGTTTCGCCATATGAGAGCCACAAGTCGCGCGAGCCGGCCAGATAGCGGAAGATACACTTCACTGCCTCCCAATGCGCAGGACCAGGGTTGGACGCGAAACGTGAAACCATGGAAACAGCAAATGAGATGTCGGGGCGAGTGGCCAGTGCAGCCCAATTGAGGGCGCCGACTGCCTCGCGATAGGGGATGTCGCGTGTAACGCCGTCACGACGTTAGCTCGACTTGAGCTCGATAAGGCGACTTTGGTAACTTAGCTGATCACGCGCAAGGCGTATGGCACAAAGGCAACTCCTAGATGTTCGAAGACACTAGTATAACTGCGGCACTCAAACCCAGATAGAAGGCGAGACTTTGAAGATGCAAATCAAAGAAGTGACGATTGAAGAAGACCAAGATGGCGTATCTTGGTCTTCCGCAGCTACCTTAAATACAAGAAAAGCAGGCTTTCAAGCGCTGCTATGAGTCACAGTATTGTAGCGTATCGCGTAAGTAGCGCAATCCTAATACTACTACTACCTGTACTAGGATCGAGTCATCGTTCAACACCTAACTCCTATTGTAACCCCGAGTCCGTGACTAATCTACCTTACCGCCGTAGCCACAACCGGTACAGTAAGGGTCAATGCATGCAACCGTAACATCACCCCCTTTTCAGCGTGAGACTCCAGACTCACCGAAAGTCTCGCGCGGTCCAAGTCGACTGTTCGTCGCTAATCCTCTCGAATACGTTCGCCCTCTCCAGTCGATAAATACAGTCCCTCTTGTCGTCCCTGGCCGACAGCCGCATAGCCTGGAGTTGGCGGATGCGGGCGGCGAGTCGCTCTTCTTCGTACGCAGCCGCCCGATAACGCGTGACCTCCGCAGTCAGAGACTCGTCTCCAATGCGGTTCAGTGCGCGGTCGGTGACTTTGTCGGAGGCGAGGATGACTAAGTCCTCATGGGTGATGAAGGCGCGTCCCGCAGCCGATAGCATCGGATGAGCGTAGAGGGGTTTGCCGTAGAGATGGGGAGATCTGGGGATGAGTCCCAGCACAAAAGGGTTCGCACCTCCGACAATCTGCACATGGGTGGCATTCCTCTCTATGCCATCGGGTCCGGTGATGGGGAAGTGAATGTAATGGGGCTGTCGATTCGCCCTGAACCCTTCAGGCGCAAGGACCTGCGCAGGGTCGTCGTCGTGCGTGATGGGGGTGTGAAATGCGACGCCGGGCAGTCGCACACGTCCTCGAGACATGGCGGTTCCGTCGGTGTGAACGAGCCATGGGGTGATTCGGGGATTAGTAGGGTGGCTGTGCGTTCGAAGGAGGGGGTGTCTGACCGGGTAGTAATCCTCGTCGTCAGTGTGAGCCTCGTCGTGAGGGAGTGCTGCCTGCGCTGCCGCAACTCGCTCAATCTCTTCTGCGCTAAGCGCAGCTGTTCGTCGGCCCACCCCTTCGCCATCCTCCGCCAGTCCTCTGCTGCTTCTAACTCCTGTTGGGTCTTCGAGGGGACGGTCGGCAGGGAGAATTCCCCTTGTGCCGATGAGGTCGTTGCCTGGGGGGATGACCGCGATGGGTTCCCGATTGCCGTCGTCGTTGCGGAAGATGTGAGGGACGGCATGCTGCTGCTCGTCGTCGGGCTGCTGAGTCGGGTCGGGGAATCTCTGTAGGACGCCAGCCCACTCTTGAGCGGTGATATGCCCCGTTCGCACGTTTGCAGGTGTGTACGGAGTGAGCTGGACCGGTTGAACCACGGTTTCTTGGTCGTCTTCGAGGAGGTTGGCGGCGTCTTGTGCGACTTGATCGAGGAGGATCGCCGTGGTGACATGTCTGAGAGGAGAAGTGGGCATAGAGGTCTGAGAGGATCGAATGTAGGAGTGATACTCTCCCTGATCGTCCGCGGGCTGGCTTTTAAGGCATCGCGCGGTTGTCCGGCCCGCTTGATACTCCTTGATTGCTTCCGGGGCGAACACGTCGTCCTTATCCACCCATTGATTTTCCGAGTCTGGGTACCCCTTCCATTTGATCAGGTATTGCAACTTCCTTCTTTTGCCGACATGCCGAGAGTCCAGAACGGCCTCGACTTTGTATTCCTCTTCCCCCTCGACGAGATCTGGTGGTGGACGTGGGAAGTTTTCTCCGTGAAAGGTAGTACTTTTGTATGGTGTGAGAAGATCGATGTGAAACACTGGATGGATGCTCCACTGCGTGGGAAGCTCAAGGCGGTAATTGTAAGGGGACATCACCTGAATCACTTTAAATGGTCCGTGGCGTCGCGCCGCCAATTTTGCCGTAGGTTGATTGGTTCGTAGGTGCTTCCCTTCTAACCATACGTGATCACCAATCTGATAGCGTGGAGTGTCTTTGTGCCGGATCCAGCTATCTTGCGCCTTTTTGATGAGGTCTTGGGCCAGCTGATGCGCTTCCTTTAATTGTGTCAGTCTTGTAATCGCGTTCGGGATTGGGGATGGCTTATCCGTCCAATCGGCTATTGGGTTATACCCCATTAAGAGCATAAATGGGGATTGCTTCGTATGTTCGTGGGGCCAATTGTTGTGAGCGAATTCTGCTACGGGAAGGTAGGCCGCCCAGTTATCTTGACGCTCGTTGGCCCAGAATCGCAAGTACTGTTCAAGCCATTGGTTGGTTCGTTCGGACTGCCCATCCGTTCGTGGATGATAGGCTGTGGAGATGTTCTGCTGGATGCCCAGTATGCGGCATACCTCTCTCGTGAATTTGGAGGTAAACCGGGGGTCACGGTCACTAATAACTTTACACGGTAATCCGAATCGTTTGAACACATGGTTGATGTACAGGATGGCTGTGCCTTCCGCTGTTATCTCTTCGTTACACGGGATGAATATAGACGCCTTGCTGCAGTTGTGGTCTGTGACAGTCAGGATACTGTCATATGACTGCGAGATGGGCAATTTAGTAATGAAATCCAGAGCGACGGTGTGAAAGGGAGGGGCATCCGTGATGGCGGTAATTGGGTGTAATGGGGCGCGGGTCGGCCTAGTGTTAACTTTGTTTCGTTGACAATCCGCGCATCCCACGACGTATTCGTAGACGTCCTTGCGGATACTTGGCCACCAGTGATGTCGTTCCACGATACGCTGCGTTCGACTTATTCCCGGATGCCCGTGTGCCGGTAGGTCGTGATGATCGTGTATGATGGCCCGATATGCGGCCCTTGGCCCCGTAACGACTAGTCGTCCGTCTTTATACCATTCCCCCTCGATCTTTTGAGACGATGGGCGTCGACCCACGTCTTGATTATGGCAGGGTCTTGTCGTCGTCTCGGTTGTTGCATCATGGGGTGTATTTCCAGCGTGCGTGCGACGTTAGCGGCTCGTATGAACACTTCTGGAGGCAGGACGACCACACCTTGGTTGTCACTCTCCCCTTGATCATAGTCTGGTCGTCTTGATAAGGCATCTGCCCTACCGTTGTGCTTTCCTTTGATGTGATGGATCTCGAAGTCGTATTCCATCAATTCCAATACTTCCCGGGCGACCCTTCGACTGATCTTTTGTGGTGTCTTCCAATACTGCAGGTTCAGGTGGTCCGAGAATATTTTGATTTGTGTGGGGATCCTGCAAGTAGGGGGCGCCAGTGCCGGAGGGCTTTCACAATAGCGAGAAGCTCTAGGTCGTAGATGTCGTAATTGCGTTCCGCTTCGCTCAGCGTTGCAGAGTAATATCCTATTGGGTGCTTGCGCCCATCACTTTTCTTTTGTAAGAGAACTGCACCCACCGCGAACCCAGAGGCATCAACTTCCAGTTCAAACTGATCGTGTAAGTTGGGGTGTGCCAGGACCGGTTCTTCGGTAACAAGGCGTTTGAGTGTTCTGAATGCGCGATCTTCCTCTTCCGTCCATCGCCATTCAGTGTCTTTCCTCGTGAGTCGGTTTAGTGGTCGGGCGTGGGTGGCAAAGCCTCGGATGAATAAGCGGTAAAAGTTGCAGAAGCCTAAAAAGGAGCGTACGTCCCTAACTTTGGTTGGCGTTGGCCAGTCTTTGATGCCCTGAACTTTTACCGGGTCCATACGTGTTACCCCCTTTTCAAGGATTACCCCAGGTAATCCATCCGAGGCTGGTGGAAGAGGCATTTCTCAAGTTTGAAGTACAAGTCGTGGTCCTGGGCGACACGAAGGACGTCGGTGACTGCCGCGATGTGGTCCGCGGAGTCGTGACCGACGTGTGTGGCAATGCCGATGTCATCCATATAAACCTGGATGACAGTGCCGCGTAGTTCATGTTTCGCGATCGTGTCCCGATAGATGTGGTTCATCATCGTCTGGAACGTTGCGGGTGAGTTTGTGAGGCCGAAGAACATTACTGTTGGCTCAAAGAGGCCGAATTTGGTCTTGAAGGCCGCCTTCTCTTGATCCCCATCTCGGATGCGAATGTTATTATATCCCCAGCGGATGTCGAGCTTGGTGTAGATATGCGCGTTGCTGAGGTTGTAGATAAGGTCTTGGATGAGGGGGAGAGGGTATTGGTTGCGTATGGTGTGAGCGTTGATCACCCGATAATCCTGTACCGGGCGTAGCTTTCCGTCCTTCTTTTTAACAAAGAAAAAGGATGATGCATACGGAGAAATAGAGGGACGGAGGTAGCCCTGCTTGAGTTTCTCGTCTAGGAACTCCTTGAGTTTGCCCTCCTCTTCTTGCGTCAATGGGTATATCTTGCAGTCTATTGCGGATGGAGCGTTCGGTTTAAAGTCGATAGCGTGATCCCACGGTCTAGCGGGGGGAAAACGTTGGGATGCTTCTTCGCTGAAGAGCTTCCAAAACCCCTGATAGACTTTTGGTAATTTGACTGGCGGTCCCATTTTCTGTGCTTGGATTGCCAATTCCGTGGATGTTGTGGCGCGTAGGTATATGTCTTCTTCTTCTAGGGTATCAACTATTTCCTCTTTTTGGTCATTAGTAAGGGCGGCGGCGATAACGGTCTGGCGATGATGACTGTCCTGCGTGCTGATCACCACTGGCATGACTTCCTCATGTATCACTGCATCGCGCCAATTGATAGTTGGCTCGTAGGTCGCCAACCATGGGTATCCTAACACAATTTCCTCGGTCCCGATATCTGTTACTAGGAAGCGCATTGTCCTGTGGTATCCTTTGGCGTATACGTCGAGGTTGGTAAAGTGAGAAATTAACCCAGCTTTGTTCTCTGTTTGGTCTATATTCCAAATCTTTCGTGGTTGGGCGAGCGGTTGCGTTCCGATCCCCATTTTTGTTACGAAGCTTGGGTGTATGAAATTGTCGGTGGCTCCGGAGTCCACCAGTGCTCTTATGTCGGCCATTCGGTAATTCGTGCGTATCGAGACTGGAATTCGAAGAGAACGAAAGCGCGTCATGATTACAGAATTACAATTTAAAGCCCTCACCCAGACCGACGGGTTTAGGCGCTCCGAAAACCCTCTTTTCCCCACATTTCTTGTAGTATGAGATCCTTCACCTCGTCCGGGGCGTTGGCAACTCCAGTAAGCCATTCTTTGGCTCGTTCTTCGGCTGTTTTATTTGTTGAGGCGGCGTTTATCTGAGCCGGGGTGTCTCCTGAGTGTGGTAGTCCGTCTCCGTCATTCGGGCGGTTGAAGGCCCCGGGTTTTGCCATTGTCGCGGTTGTCGGGGGCTAGGGCAATTTCGTGAGAGATGACCAGGCGCGTTGCAGTTATAACACAACACTGTCCTTAGGTCTCGTCGGGATCCTCCCCTTCCTCGCCCCCTCGCTCCTGGTCCTCCTCTTGGCGAATAGGGGGGTAGGTTTGTATACGGTGGTTTACCGTAGTCGATTTCTTCCGATCCTGCGAGTCTGGCCTTGGCTCGATCGGCGGACGTATCCATTGCCCATGGGTTTGCGAGATTCTGGGGAACGGTCCATCCGGCATTACCCGTCTTCTTCGGCTTAGTGTCTTTGTACTCATCCACCCTTGCTCGAATGTGGATATAATTGCGCTGTCTTCGAAGCGTTGCTCGCTTCCATTCGTCGAACGTTTCCGGCTCATCCAGGTCGTACGTTTTTTCGTACAGCTTTTTGGGTAATCCTTTGGTAAATAGATCGATAGTTTGGGGGTCGTTAAGGCGGTATCCTGCCTTCCTAGCGGCTTCTTCGAACTCATTGACGTATTTGTCGATGTCTCCGTCGACCATCTTGAGTCCTTTCCTTAGAAGCGCTTGAGCTTGTTCACGTTCGAGGGTGTTAACGAACCTTTGGTTGAAACCCTCTGCTACTGCATTCCATAGATCCCTCGTGTGTTGATCTATCCCGCGTTGTATTTGCCGATTGAGCCATTTGAGGTACGAGAGTACCCATTCGCTGACCGATACCCCCTTTATATAAGATAAGAATAAGAGGCATCGTCGGTAGTCGTTGCGCATGACGGGGGTGTCGAGGTTCATCCCCCAATATACGTGCCATTGCGTGAGGAATGAGTCCACTTTAGTACGATCTCCGTCGAAGATAGTGGGAGGTTCACCAGTCAGTTTTTCATTGCTGTGTCCTCCTCCTCCTCCTCCTGCACCGCCTCCTCCGCCTCCTCCTGGCGGTCCTCCTTCCGGCGGGTTGTTTGGGAGGTCAGGTGGATTCCCCCCTCCTCTCGGACGTCGGGGGAAGTCTCCTCCTGGTGGCCCTCCCCATCCTGGTGGGGGGTCTAACGACATTACTCGTCTTGTTCCGTCCCCTGATGGGGGGTCTCCTTGGTCGGGTCCGATAGCCCGAAAGATTGCTGCGTCGTCTGCTGTCATACGATGCCCCGTTTCTGGATTGATGGGCATAAGATTTTGCTGCGATTCTTGTCTAATTGCTTCAGCCGCTTCTCGCGCCGCTTGTTCTCTGACAATAATGATTTCTTCGGCCGTCATAGTGGTAGTTGCCATTTTTGCTGCGGGTGTTCGTATGTGAATGATTTCTGGTTGGTCCGAGATGTGCAGAGACTCAGCTTGTTGGATGGTGTACTGCTCGATGGGTCCGACGCTTGCGGGCCGATCTTCTTCACTCGGTCCATCTTCTTCGGTTTCTTCGCTAACCGCTTCTCCGGTGGAATGTTCTCGTAATTGGCCGTCGATAGGTCCCCAGTCAGCTCGTGAATTGAGCTCGCGTGCGTCTATGTCGCACTGGTACTGCCTCCCTGCTGGTCTGATGACGTCCCAGCGATGGTCTATGGGGTTCCACGTAACCTCTACCCAACACAGGTGGTCGAAATTGAACTCAACAGGTCTGAACCTCGTCGGTCCGTTGAACTCTACAAAGTATCCGGTCTCGTCTCCTCGGTCTCTCCACCTGGCTGCTCCTAAAATCGAGTTGGTACGTTGCGGTCCCCTCTTCGGTCTAGATGGTAGGGACGGAAGTTCGTCCACTGATCTCTGGTATTGACAGTCACCACAATGAAGGATCTTGGTCTTAATGTAACGCCGTCACGACGTTAGCTCGACTTGAGCTCGATAAGGCGACTTTGGTAACTTAGCTGATCACGCGCAAGGCGTATGGCACAAAGGCAACTCCTAGATGTTCGAAGACACTAGTATAACTGCGGCACTCAAACCCAGATAGAAGGCGAGACTTTGAAGATGCAAATCAAAGAAGTGACGATTGAAGAAGACCAAGATGGCGTATCTTGGTCTTCCGCAGCTACCTTAAATACAAGAAAAGCAGGCTTTCAAGCGCTGCTATGAGTCACAGTATTGTAGCGTATCGCGTAAGTAGCGCAATCCTAATACTACTACTACCTGTACTAGGATCGAGTCATCGTTCAACACCTAACTCCTATTGTAACCCCGAGTCCGTGACTAATCTACCTTACCGCCGTAGCCACAACCGGTACAGTAAGGGTCAATGCGTGCAACCGTAACATCGCGCATGGCCGCGAACTCGGCTGCGCTTGCGGGTGCTTGCTCGGATGTTAGTTTGGCTTGCACGTCCATCGGGGTAGTGAGTGGCTTGAGGTCAGCAAAGTTGAAACGGTGTAAAATGGCATCAATATACGCGCGCTGGGATAGATGGATAGTCCCGGCAGCACGATCGCGCTTCACCTCAATTCCAAGCATCCAATGGAGCTCCCCCAGATCCGTCACCTCAACATACTTGCTGAGGCCAACCTTGAAGGCGTCCACAAGGCACGGCTCACTCGCGGCAATGGTGCAATCGTCGACATGCACCGCGATGACGATGAGGTGCCGCGCAGCCTCGTTCACCTTGTAGTAAACCGCCTGATCGACTGAGCACTGCGAGAAACCCAGCTTAGACAGAATAGACGTGAATGTCTGGTACCAATGACGTCCCGCCTGCTTCAAGCCATACAAGGCCTTCTGCAGCCGCAGAACTCGCGTTCCCGCATCCGGCGCCGAGTACCCAGGGGGATGCCGCATGTAGAGGACCTCGTCGTCCCGTAGAACCCCGTTGAGGTACGCGCCTTTGATGTCCACCTGGTGGAGCACGAGCCCAAGCCGATTAGCCATAGCGATCACTGCGCGCGAAGACGCTAGCTTTGCCACGGGCGCATAGGTGTCGTCGTAATCGACTCCACCAATCTGCGAGAACCCCTGCGCGACGAGTCGGGCCTTGTACCAGGCGATGTTACCCGCCGCGTCCTTCTTGGCCTTGAAGACCCACTTCGAGCCTATGATGTTAGCTCCAGGCGGTGGTTCTTCAAGCCTCCAGGTCCCGGCCGTCTTCAGGGTTGCGAGCTCGTCTTGGATAGCTTTCTCCCATAGTGGCCAGTCCGGATGGCGCTTGGCCTCCGCGAGCGTGCGCGGTTCCAGAGCCTCCGCCTCGGCGACCTCGGCAGCGAGAATGTACTCGAGCCACTCCGAGTCTTCGAGTGCTTCGAACGCATTCTCGGCCGACCACGCTCCCCCTGCTTCCTCGACTTCCTCTCCAAACCCTCCTGGTACTTGAAGCCCGGCTGCAAAGCGTCGGTCAGTACGTTGGGCAGACAACACGCCGATGCCTTCCATGAGCTCACGGATTGTATGCGATGGCTTGCGGACTCGAGTCATCTTCCGAGTGGTCTGTTCTGGGTCAAGTTCATCGTCGCCTTGCACCCCTGCAGATGCTGAAGATGATGAGGAAGAGGAGAGTGGAGTCAGTGGGGAATCAGGTGAGTTCGCGCCTGGGGCAGCGACTGGGACGGGTGGCAAGGCTGGTGGAAGAAGTGAAATAGGGGCCGGAACAGGCTTCAAAGCAGGCGCTGCTGCTGGCTGAGAAGTTGTGGGGGTTGGTTGCGCAGTACGGTTTGGTCGCGCGGTACGGTTTGGTCGCGCGGTACGCTGCTCGCGCTCTGTGCTCGGAATGACAACAATTTGCTCTTCTTGTTCTTCCTCCCCCTCGAGCTGCGGTTCTGCGCCAAAGTAGACATTCCGCTCTGTGGCGACGCTACGCTTAGCTGGAAAGTAAACACGGTGCGCGTGAGACTCGGTGTCAAAACCAAGCCAACGGCCCTCCCGGGCACGCGCATCCAGCTTAGAGCCGCTGTCGTCATGTACCCACACAGTCGCGCCCCATCGCTGCAGTCCTGACAGATCAGGCGCGCGTCCGAGCAACGCTTGGTAAGGTGTCAGACCATCGAGAGCCCGAGTCGACGAACGGTTCTTCAACCATGTTGCGTGTCGCAAAGCCTTGCCCCAGAGAAACTTGGGCAGGCCGCTCGAGTGAGTGAACGCCCGGATGCGCTCGACCAATGTGCGGTTCAAACACTCGGCCACGCCATTGAGCTGAGGCGTGTCGTGTACTGTGAGACGGCACACGGTGCCGGAAGACTTGAGGTGGTGGTCGAAGGCTGCGCTGAGGTATTCCCCGCCGCGGTCGGAATGAAGGACTTTGATGGCACGACAGTGCTGCTGCGTCAGCACCCAAGCCTCAAAGCACTTGTAAGCCGCGAGAGTCTCAGCCTTGGTCTTCAGTATGTATGTGACCGTGTAACGCGTGGCATCGTCTGTAAACGTGACGAAATACAGGCACCCACGTCTGCTGGAAACGGGGGACGGGCCCCACACATCCGTATGGATCTCCTCTCCAAAGTGCTGAGCCCGAGGACTGATGCGTGCCTTCGGAACGGCCTTGCGAGTCGCGCGCGCAAACAAACAAGCGTCGCACTGCACCTCCCGTGAGTCCAGATCCAGCCTGATACCAGTCACAAGACCCTTCTTGACAAGAGCGCAGGCGCTGGCGGGAGCTATATGCCCAAGACGACGGTGAAGCTCCATAACGGAAATCGTCTCAATTGAAAGAGCTGACTCTCCTGGGTGAGTAATACGGTACAGCCCCCGCGTCGTCCGTGGGATCTGCGCAACACGCTCGCCTCTGGGCGCAAACAGCTCAAGTTGCCCACCCCCGATAGAGGCGCGGTAGCCGTTCGTATCCAGAGCACCGATGGACACCAGAGTGTAGCCGACAGCTGGCGCGTGAAGAACTTCATGGAGAACGATAGCAGACTGATCGCCACCGTTCGGCGCGCTGATGGTAAGGCTGCCGACACCCACAGCAGGGAACTTCTGCTGGTTTGCGGCGTTGAGATAGATGGGGGGGTCGAGCGTGGAGTAAGTGGAGAAATCGGATTTGTAGGGGGAAATGTGGCGCGTCGCGCCCGAGTTGTATAGCTCGATGCGCTCGCCACGGTCATCGCTGACGGGCGTGATAACTGCCGCCGCGACCTCCCCTACCTCATACAGCCAATCGCTCTCGTCAATGAGCGCGATGCCCTCCAAGTCCGGCGTGTTTGAGGCAAGATCCGCGGCCCAGCACCCGTCCGCATCGTCCTCCTGGGTCGCAACAGCATTAGCAGACCCGACAGGCTTTGTGTCAGACTTCTGTGCTTCGTCGCCCGGCTTCTCCTCCTTCTTGGGAGACCGACATTCCCGCGCCCAATGACCCGGCTTCCCACAATTGTGGCACTTGCCCCTGCGGCGTCTCGTTGTGCCCTCGGACCCCGTAGCTGCAAGGGCATCGTCTCCAGCGGCCTGACTCTTGGCCCCGAGCGCATTGGAAAGCGACTTGGCCCAACGTGTAACGCCGTCACGACGTCAGCTCGACTTGAGCCCGAGGGAGGCGGCAACAACTTAGCGCGAATGTATGTCCGACACGACGACGCGAAGGTCCGTGTGCTTGCCTTAGTGAATACGCGGAGGTACACCGGCAAGACTTATGCTTGTCTTTGCTTGTCACAAACGAAGTTGGACACTGAAGTAGGATTCGAGAGAAATAAGAAATGACAGAGAGACGAAGCGATAGATCGCAAGGGAGAAGCACAAAAGTGACGATTCAAGAAGACCAAGATGGCGTATCTTGGTCTTCACCAGCCTCCTTAAATACACATTCGAGCAGGCTTACAAGCGCTGCTATGAGTCACAGTAAGTAGCGTCCAACGTATCGCAGAAACATCGCAAACCCTAATACTACTAGTACTAGTACTAGTGGCACCTGTCATCAGTCAGCTATCGTACCCTATCTCCTATCGTGCTCGGTATCGCCTATCGTAAGTCCGCAACTAATCTACCTTACCGCCGTAGTTGCAACCGGTACAGTAAGGGTCCTCAGAAGTTATCGTACCACAGTACAGAAAGTCCGAAACGTGACACAACGGTTCTTCAACCGGTCGGCCTCCTCGCAGATGTGGTCGATTAGGGACTCTGTGTCAATGGATGAGAAGCCGTGAACAAGCCGCGCGGAGGACAGGATGCTCGAAGCGAAACAAGCGAGCTCCTCCGGGATCCCCTTGAGCACTGTCCGCTGGTAGTCCCTCATAGTAATGTGGACTCCTGCGGCCGCAAGTTCCTCGTGCTTGTAGCGCAGACTGGTCAGGAAGGCACGAACGTCGCCACCCTTTGCGCAACGCATCTCGAAGAAAGTGGACTCGAGGTCGTTCTGCGCGTAAACGCTCTTCGCGGTGAACTCGTCATTGACGCGGAGCCAACGTAACTGCGCTGTCGGAACGGTGCCCATGCGCACTGCCGTGGAATCGGGGAGACGCTGCGAAAGGAGATATCGTGCGACAAGATCGTCGTAGTCCCACTTGACAATAGCCTCCGTTTCAGCTGCTGTGATGTTGTCCGGATCCGCTGGGATAGGACGCTGGATCTTTCCGTCGAAGAAACCCCACCGGCGACTCACTTGCATCGCTTCCTGGAAGCGCACAGCGAATATCGCCCAGTTAGAGCCATCAGGCTCGAGGCGTGGGATGTTAGCGGGGAGCTGTTCTATGACTGGAGTGGGAGCAGGAGGTGGAGGTGGTGCAGAGGCGGAAGACGATCCGGCAGCTGGGGGATTGGACGCCCCAGCGGCAGCAGGTGGGGCAGGTGGTTGGGCAGGGGGCGCAGTAGACATAATGGGTAAAGCAGCAATGATATACGCAAGCTGGCCTAGCGATGCTCGGCAGGGCCCATAACCTGTAGAAGGTTATGGCAGCCGCGTGAAGGACCGGAGCACATGCGCGAAGGCGAACTAGGTGCGGAGAGCACTAGACAAACAAGTAAGACTCAGGAATCGCGGGCAGAAGCAATTACTAGGTATATTCACCTAGACAAACAAGTAAGACTGTCTAGGCGTAAGCAAACTGATAGGAATAAAGTAACTAGTTATCTTACCTCAGGAATCGCGGGCAGAAGCGATTACTGAGGCATACGGAAATATCGTACGTGGTATATAAGTGCGCAGGCCCAGAAGAAACACAGAGTACCGTAAAGTACCATATTCATATGAACATGAGTGGACTGTGATTCAAGGAGATGAGACGAGACGAGAAGTTAGTTCAGATCACCGTAAAGTAATTAATCAGACAAATAAGGGTATGATCGCCATTGCGAGCCACACCGGCCTCGCGTGCGCTGAAATCTCAACAGTTGGTTGACCTAGATTGGACCAAGAACGACTACGAATTTGTCCCCCAATGACTAAAATTGACGTCGGATGACTCAGATTGCCCATGCATTGACTTTGCTCGACTTCGGCAAAGCCCCTCAACCTAGCTATTTGTAGTCGATCCTTAGTCACCAAAACTCACAATTCTTGCAAATATTCATTTTTTAGTCGCGTTGACTACCCGATGACTATTTGGGGTAAACGGTCGACCAACAGCCGACTAACCTTTTTTACTGAGTGTCACCTTACAGACTACTGTAACATCTCACGCCTCAGATTTGCCCACAAATTGGATCGCTGCTGTTGGGGCGGGAGCAGATGTAGGAGTGATAGGAGGCTGCATGTACACCCTGAGCTTGATCGAGCTTGATCATTGACTGTGACTGCTGTCACGCCTCTGCGGGGGCGTGCGTCATTCTGTAACAGATCCTGCCTAAGGCAACAGACTCTGAGTTGGATCCCCACTGAGTGGAAGGACTCCTAAGGTCTTTTGTAATAGCTCCTACGCCGAGGTAGCTAAGTCTGTGGCAATCCCCCTATGCTGAGGTGGGAAGGTCCTTCTGTAACAGCCCCTTGTGCTAAGGTGACTGAGTCTGTAGCAATGGACGAGCTCGGTGGCCTAAGTCCAAAGGTCACGTGTCACTGGGCTGACCAGTAAGACAGAAAGAGGGTAAGAGCGAAGTCAAGGGGAAGCCTGCACAGAGGCTGAGAGGGGAATGGCCCAAAGAGGATAAGGGTCAAGGGTCAGGGTCAAGGGCTTGGGTGCTGAAGGGACTGAGGCACTCAAGGAGTCAATGGAGATACAACGCAGATGATTGATTAAGCCAAAGCTAAGGAGCTAAGGCGCACTACAGGGTTCCTTATATAGTACAGGATTGCGCCTGAGTGCATAGTGCTACTGGTTGCTATAGATAGAGTGATGTGCTGGCAAGATGGTATCATCATCGCACAAGATGGTGTTATGCCAGCAAGGCAGGAGAAGGATAAACAAGAATAGCACAGAAGGTGCTAGAATAATCAGATAGAGGGGAATCATGGGTTCAAGAAAGGTAACCGGAGATGGATCAGATAAGGACAAGAAAGGAAATGTAGCAAGTGGTTCGTGACAACTGCCAGCGGATGTGAAGTGCAAGGGTATTGATAGTCACGCAGGTGACACTTGTCATAACACGTGGTGAAAACAAAAAAAATTATTTCTTCCTTGATTTCTTCTGGAGCTGAGAGGCGTTCGGAGATTTGGAGCAGACATTTTTGTCGCTCCATAGGGCCTCATTACCCCACCCGGGGTAATCCATTATCACTTTGCGACCTGCAGCCAGATTCTTTTTGCCGGACAGGCCCTAAGAGATTTATTACATCTCACTGGCATGTATCTTTTCCCACACCCACTTTCCTTTTATACTTTCAGATCCATGCAGCACCCTACAAAGCTAATGATGAGAAGCGACGTCCTCATCTATCTATACAATACGTCCGTACCCTATTACAGGATTCATGAGAGCACAGTCACAACGTGGTTGCAATTTCGGTTCACGATACCAAGCCCGACAACATTATCTGGAATGCTATTTGTGCACCATTTCTCTTGATTCAAATCTTGATTTAACTACAAATGTACAGACCAATCAAGGCACCTTTCAAAATCACCATCCCCTCATACCATTGACTCTCTACGAACGCATGCAACCCACACAGCCCTCCAACGCCTTCGCAGAACTCCAGCAGTTGTACAGACAGCGTCGTTGACCAGAATCCTGATAAATGTTACTCAGGTTGCTGGCAGTGACAACTTGGCGGCCTCCCTAGCGCACCCAAGCCTATCAACAACCATCCTTCCACCAGATGGGACCATATTTTGACAAAATCCATGTCTTTAGCGAGTTCGGATTGTCTGGGTCGAGTTTTTTTTGGGAAGCAGATATTATCGAAATAAGCCCAACGCTAGTAGAACCAAATGGACACCAGTGGGAGAAATCGGTGTATAAAGTGCAGTCGAAAAGGAAAGTCTCCGATGAAGCGTCTAGTGTGTGGTTCGTCTGCGTGGCATCCAATACAGGCTGCTCAGTCAGCCTGACGAGGAGCTTATTCACGTGTCCTACACCTCGCACGCGGCTGAGGTTATCATTGAGATTAACTGATGAGAATAGAATTATAAACGGTTAACCCGTTGTCGTAGAACTTCAAGCTGTCAGATTCCAGGAGCTACTAAAGAGAACTTGAGATATAGTGCATGCTGAGGGTAGAGCGACATACTTCGTGACGGGAATATAAGGTACGTATAGTGTCCGAGTCCGCAGCAGGTTTTTAGGTGACCCAAGATCAGGAACATGATCAAGGGGGGAGCGCGTTTTCACAACGATAGGCTTGGCCATCTGAACGGTATAATCTACGACCAGGTCCACCACAGGGATGTCGAAAAAAAACCAAGAGACAGACAATACACCAATACCGCCGGTTGTCGTTATGCGACAGTTCACTGAGTCAAACAAGGCGCAGTGAGTGATCGCTTTCGTCTGCCAACCAAAGACAACGCTGGCTGTTCGCAGTGATGTGTAAATAGAGTCGATGGGGTTCAAATACTTTGAATGGTGGCGTAGGAATACGAACGAATGGGGTAGGTACACATACGACAGTGAGAGTCGGTGGGATGTGCATCCCAGGTCGCACTTTCTACGCGGTTAGGTGCCCACCTCAGTCTTCTCCAAGAAGCGTAAGGTCACTTACATTTGTGGACTGGATAAGACAGGAACACACATCCAACGTTTGTGGAAGTTTGCCATATGGCGAGGAGCACTAAAGGCAACTACTTCCCCCGAGACTCCGAGATAGGGGATGGGAACTTCAAGGAAGTGGGCGTATTCGACGGTGACTTGTAACAGGTGGAAGTGGGTGGACATAGGGCGGAAGGGCTTATCTTCATTCCCATGTTGTTGGATTCGGAGGATGAGGTGGTGTCATCCATCTGGTGGTTTGCCTGAGGGCTAGCGTGCCAGTACAGGTCCCAACGTTCGATGGAGTCAGCTCCAGATTGCTGATTTCATCGATATATATTCCACGGGTATATAGAGATAATAGAATGTAGTGTGTGCAGATATGGTAAACACTAACACGCAAGGGCGACGAAAGAACGGTAGCCTGAGGTAAGCAAGGCCACAACTTGAAGTTTACCGCATGACCCAAGTCCCGGTTCGCCTCATCGGCCAGTTGGCTTCCACTAGCTTCGGCGCCGCGGCTTCCAGTAGGGCATCACTTCAGTCGCTTCTCGGACATAAAAATATGTCCACCTTTAGTGCCTTGCTGTAATGAACTCTTATTGTTAGTCCCAGGTTTGTGAAACAGCAGCAAAAATTGGAGCCGGTTTTGAGCCCTTTAAGGTACCGGACAACATGTATCGAAGTAAGTAATCCAGGGTTGGGCGATATATTGCCGAAGGAGGGCCAGGATAGTAGTAGTACGACTGAATGCGAAGAAAGTCGAAAAAAAAACGGCAACCGAAAATGACGACTTCGTCATGACTCATGAACACGTACATACGTATCCAATAAAACGGGAGGAATTGCGTGTGGTAATCCGAAGACAATCCTAATATGTTCAGAGTACGTGAAAAGAACTAGACTATGCGACACCACTGGCATAACTAGGCGGTGGTTGAGATATCTCTGCATGAAGTCGTTGTATCTCATCTCTCAATACATTGACTTCCGACAGTATCCGGGCTTCAGGCGAAGATGTAGCTGCACCTGCTGCACCCCCAATCGCGCCCCTGTCGGTCGTGGTAGTTAAAGGAGAGTCGGATGGTCGTTCGGCCATCGGTTGAGAAGTCGATCCGTTTGCCAGTGAGCGGAGCCGCGCAAGCTCCTTGCTCGACAAGCCGACAGGGACAGATACCACACCTCGCAATGGGAGCAGTGGGTCCTCCGAGGGAGATGAGCGGTGGACCAACCACTGTTGCGAGTCCGTCCGAGGCCCTGCGTCCGGCGGTGCTACCTCGGTAAATGTTGATCCCATTGGGTTGAATGGCGTCACTATGACTTGCGTGTCCCGGGACATGACTTCTTCGAAGGATGAAGGCACAACGGAGATGCGTCTATGTCTTTGTCTCCGCCGACGCCAGACTACCAAGGTAATGGCCACAATGACGAGAAAAGCCGCAATGCCACCCAAGACGCCACGTATGGTACGCCGGGCAACCACGCCGGTGTGTGATTTTGATGGCGTCCCGGTCGTCGCGGGATTGGCTGTTAGTTTGACGGGTACTCTGAGAGAAAAGTAAGCCGGAATCTCAAAAAAAGTAACTTTCCATAAAATAAACGAACTTGAGGGCTAATGGTGCGTACATTGCGCCGAGTGTAGTGCTAGAGGGAAGTGTGATGATATTAATTGGCGCTCAACGAATGCAATTCCCGAGGAGCTCACTCGTGTGTTGTAGAGAGGGTTGAGTTGTTATAAGCCATCGAAATAAAGTTCGTGCGTAGGTCTTGATTAGGGGTCATAGCGGCCACAAACAAGTCCCAGGCTAAATTCATATTAGCTGAGGCGACCGTAAAGTATAACAGTATAACTCTACTGACAAACTCTGAATTTCGGACTGAGGTTGTCGAGTGGCATGCCAGAAGCGAAGGTTGGATCCAGTGAGAGGTTATAGATGAAACTACTTTGACCATTGTAGACCTGGAAATCAACTCGGACCAGTGTCAAGGAAGGCATAAACCAGCACACTGACGGATGATTCGACGACGCTGGTGTTTAGCCATATATCGGCAAATAGATTATAGCCTAATGTCCACGAGCTCGAATTCCCGTATACCCCAAGTAGGTGTTTATCATCTGCCAGTGCAAGGCTCTTCCATTGAGCGTAAAGACGCGAGGTCGTATTCTATCGACCGGTCAATTTCACAACGCACAATGTCTGAAAGATCTGCACGAACGGAATACTTTTCAAAATCGGTAGTCTTGTCGACAAATGAGCTCATTTGAGACATAGCTTTGATAGCGATAACGCCCTTGATCGCAAGGTTAGTTTGATTGTCGGTCGACAGCCCGTCCGCAGAGTACCTATGTAGATCAAGTCATCGGTAATAAGAATCACTGACAAAGATAACGCACTGGTCGTGGATGAACAGTGTCGAGTTGGACAAGTAATCGGCCCAGGAAGTCAACAGATCATACTGTCCGGTACGGTTGGTCCATCACAAGCACCTAAGAGGAGCCTTGTACGTACATATCTGCTTATCAGGCTACTATTTCCACTTGCGCGAGCGTGAGCATAAGTCATGATTAACATGTTCCCAGAATCTTTATAGGGATTTGGTAAGCGATACGCCAGACCGATCAGAGAGATACACACCTTCCACTCCTTGGCTATGTGGAGAATTGCTGATTGAAACATCGGGAAAATTCGACCCTTTGTGTTCTCGATAATCAGTACTTCAGATCTAGTCTCCCCGGTCCTAGGACGCACCTAGATCTTGAGCAGCGTACGGGTTGGCGTACTTTGGGGATGCTTGAAGTCGGAATAGAGGCTCGAGCAAGAGTCCACCTAGGTCAGGATCGATGTACATGAACGTTGGGAAGGCAGAATACAGGGTCTCGACGGGATTAACCCGGCTTCAGAAGGTCAGGATATTTTCCACCCAACACACAAAGTTAACTCACTAACCCTTCGACACCCACCATAAACGCCATCACATCCGACTTGTTGAACTCACCACTAGAGTCAGTCGCAACTGTCAGCTGAGTGCTGCTGTATACTTGTGCGGTTGCGAAGGACACCAAATTTCCAAGCAGTCCAGAGATAGGAGCAGCATCCTGAAGTATCTTCTGGTCCAGTTTCTGGGCCCTTAAAGAGGCATTCGCGAAATCATTCATAAAGTCAACGATCTTAGATATGATATGAGGCATATTATTCATTGATGAATGTGGACACGTACCAAAGACAGGTCATCAGAGTATTGGGTCTGGTAAAACGAGCTACGTTGCTGAGCAGGAGTTCCAGATAGGTCCGTGTAATTGATAACTGGATCTGTGGTGTATCCAACAGCCCAGACGATGGGGTCCTGTGTCGCTTGGATGGTGCCGAGGTCGCGCGACATAGCAAAAACTGTCGAGTTAGGGTTCAAGCGATCAAAGGGTTGTCCCGTGGCGTCCAACACCCCATTTTGCAGGAATAAATTACGGGTAACTGAATCGTTAGCATACTTCCATGTGATGTTGTCGCCCTAGATCGCCAACAATAAGTGGGAGAATGCAGACTGGATCACTGCCACAAACCTTCTCCATGATATGGTATAGCGTACCCCATTCTGTGTGTACGTCGAGCTCGATGACAGGCAAGGTTGGATTTTGACGTTTGACCGAATGACCAATGACACCTTCATTATCTATCCCCGTCCAATAAATCCCTTGGCTTTGATTCCCTGACACCCATACTGCAATAATTTTGAGACACAATGGAATTGGTACGATGGCAACTTCACACACCCACGCTGAGATCCGAATACACCTGCACAGAATGTGCTGCGCCATCCAGCGATTTCGCAGTCAATGACATGTATGATAATGGGATCGACTGCTTGACCCAATCTCCGGGCTATAACAGAATGTGAGTAGATAAAAATGGAAAAAAGCGGTAACTGTAGTGCACACCTCGATCGGGTTCAAGAAGGTAAGATTGATTTGCATGAGCGCAGCTTCTGCGGTGAGCAAGGTCTGGGTAGGTGAAATCACCACATTGGTTAAGTTCACCAGGGATACGGTAGGGTCAAACTCAGGTCCCAGAAAGATAAAGGTTTTATTGTCAACACGGACAAGGACGACCAGGTCAAAGCTCTAAAGTGCAGTCAGGTCTAGTGTTATGCAGAGTAAGGAGACAACGTGCTTCCAAACTCGGGTCCCAGTCAGGATGATGTTGGGTGTAACTGAAAGGGGTTGTTGCCTCTATACTATGCCCGCCGCTAGGAACCAAGGTACCCCAACAATTGAGGTAGGGTGAGCGAACTGCGAGAGGGACTACGGCAGGAATCAAAGCCTGCTGAGCTCTTCCACAACGGAAAAGGGAAAACAGAAAAATTAGCAGGTGAATCATTTGCGCCTATAGCTGGGTTGTCGCCTGAGTTGGCTCTGGATGGTGGAGAATCTAGCAGTTGTCTGGCACAGGGAGGTTTTGACGACGTGCAGAGTGGCATAAGGTTTAGTCATGACTGGTACGAGGTTTCGGCCAGTAACAATGGCAACCAACATCGAACAGAGACACAACAACCAGAACAGAACAGAAGGATGAGAAATGAATTAATGAATAGCCACTGGGTCTCGCTCATCGCCGCAATCATGATCAAGGCTTCTGATGTGAAAGTCTCGGCGCGCACACATAGGGTCCGGGTTATGTAAATGCTTGTATAAATGCCCGAAGAACGCCGAGTTGTGCGTGGTCATCCAAGACGGGCTCCAAAAGTGGCAGAGTTAGCCGGTATTGTTACACGTTTAGTTTTTTATCGGCCTTAGATAGAGAGAATACCAACACCGCAGGTAACTAGTTCCTGTGTGCTCCGCATAAGAGACTGCTACAGCCTGAGTATTATTAGTACTTCTCACGCCACCTTCCCACTTCCTTTTATATCATAGCTCCATGCAACCGGGATACGAGAAGCCAAGCGAGAAGCGAAGTCTTCATCCATCGATGTACTACAGTATAACTTACACTGAGCGTAGTTACAATGTGCAATTACTCTTCACGACACCAAGCCCGACACTATTATACCGAATAGAACTGTACCTCCCCATAACTGTTACTATTCGTGCACCATTCAACTACTAGTACGAATGTACGCGCTAATCAAAGCACCTCTCAATCATCACCATCATGCATAGCGTACCGCTGACTCTCCATGAACGCCACCGTAGAACTCCAGGGGTTGCACAGCGTCGTTGACCAGAACCCTGATAGATGTTACAGTCGGCAGTGGCACCTCCCTAGCGCACTCGAGCTTCTCAACTTGAACATCCTTCCACCAGACGAGACCATATTTGACAAATCCATATCCTGAGCATACTCGGATGGTCCGGGTCGAGTTTCTGTCCCGGAAGATGTTGTCGGAATAGGCTCCATGCTGAATAGATGGACACCGTTGTGTTATCGTGGGAGAAATCGGCGTATAAAATGCGGTCGAAAGGAAAGTCCGTGGCGAAGGCGTCCAGCGTGCGGTTCGTCTGCGTGTTATCTTGTACAGGTCGCCCCATCAGCCTGGCGAGGAGCTCGTTCGCGTTCGTATCCTACACCTTGCACCCGGCCGAGATCGCCGCCATACATATGGAGAATCACTGGGGTTAACCGACGCGAATAGCATTACAAATGACGTACCCGTTGTCGTAGAACTTGTCGACGTCTCTGAGCCTCTGAACTCCTCCGAGGTGAATGGGCCTTGTGATAGCCTGAGAGCGGAAGACCCAGAGCGACATCAGGTTGTAGGTATCTTTGTCGGTCAAATTGGCACCAGGCATGACCGAATTGAGCCGCTGTGTGATAGGCGGCGCACATATAGTGAGTCGTCTCCCACTCTGTGCATCATCGACACCGGCATTGGAGCACATGCCATCATCCAGGGTAAGTTTTCCCTGGAGCCATGAGAGGACGAACAGAGAGCAGGTAAGAGGTGTGTGCCGAACCGACTCCGGGAGGATAAGGTTACACTTGCTATGATAGCGTTGTGGCTGGTCACATTGAAACCTAGTTCTCAATATTCTCAATACTCACCAGAACGTCCAGTAAGGTAACAATACCAAGGAGACCCGCAATCCGGTTCACGGCAGAAACTACTACGCGGGTAGAGCCTCCCGCCCTAACGAATAGGGGATTGTCGTTCGAGACGACGTAGGCATGAAATGCGGTGACACAAGCGTCGAACAACCTGAATGAGCTCGCGGGCCAAGCCTACTGCTTCGCCCCAACGGGAGCAAATCGTTCTCCCGGAGGTCATATAGTCATACGTGAAGTTCTTTACTGTAGAAAAACGGGGTAGTCTTCACTGTAAACCGGTACCGTTTCCGGTTCGATGGCAGATTAGCACTCCGCTCCGGTGACCATTGTGAGCCACGCCGTTGCACTGGCAGCTATCGTTCGTCAGTTCAGGATCCTCTCAGGAAACAGATTACGTACGGCGTGCACCCGATGGAACGCAATCCGGTCAGTCTTCGGGTGATAGGACCAGGTGTTCACTTGAGTCTGAGATATGGTGCACGGTGGGGGTGATGCATGCTTCCTGACGGGAATATAAGGTGTGTACTGTGCCCAAGTCCGTAGCAAGTTTTTAGGTGACCAGGAATATGACCAAGGGGAGGGCGTATGCGTTTTCGAAACGATAGGCTCGGCTATCTGAACGGTATAATCTGCAGCCAGAACCACCACAAGGACGTCGTAATGTTCAAAAATGGCCACTGCTGTTGATCAAGACCGTGACAGACTCCGTGAGACGTGGCAGGCGTAGGCGGCATGATTACATGTCTAGTTTTCTGTTTGCCATAGAGAGAATATCAATGACGCAGGTAACTTGCCAGACTCCTTTTTTTTTTTTGGATCCATGTTTATTCCGGGATACAGACCGGAGATACAGACCGGTCGTAGCGAGACCCACTACAAACGCGCTAGTCCATGAGAGGTGCCCCCGAGTCGTACGTAAATAACGGAAGCTCAGAGAAGGATTGAGAAAACGTGCCACCATGTGAGAGGCTGGCATACAGTTACCAGACACCTTCCTCTGTGCACCGCGTAAGAGACGATGGCCTGAATATTACGGTATCTGCGTCTCACGCCACCTTGACTCAGAGGCTTGTTTCCGCATCTACTTCCTTTTATATCGTAGCTCCATACAAGCCCGCATCAAGAGAAGAAGCGAAGTCTTTATCTATCTATTCATACACCATTAGTGAGAGCACAGCTATGATGTGGTTGCAATTCGGTTTACGATACGGAGGCTTGATAGTACGACCATTACTATCCGTGCACCATATAACTACGATTATACGTGCTAATCAAAGCACCTCTCAAAATCACCGTCCCCATCATGCCTGGCGTACCACTGACTCTCCGCGAACGCGTGCAACTCACACAACCCTCCAACGCCACCGCAGAACTCCAAAGGTTGCACAGCGTCGTTGACCAGAACCCTGACAAATGTTACTGCCGGCAGTGGCACCTCCCTAGCGCACTCAAGCCTCTCAACAACCATCCTTCCGCCAAACGGGACCATTTTTGACAAAACCCATGTCCTTAGCGGACTCGGATCGCCCGGGTCGAGTTTCTGGCCGGGAAGAAGGTATTGTCGGAATAAGCCCAATGCTGAGTAAATGGACACCATTGTATTGTCGTGGGAGAAATCAGCGTATAAAGTGCGGTCGAGAGGGAAAGTCTCTGGAGAAGCATCCAACGTGCGGTTCGTTTGCGTATTATCTTGCACGGGCTTCCCGGTTAGCCTGGCGAGCAGCTCATTCACGTACCCTACACCTCGCACGCGCCCGAGGTTACCCCCATGGCTATGGGCGTCGTTGAGATTAACCGACGAGAATAGAATTATCATCTGCGTACCCGTTGTCGTAGAACTTGTCGACGTCTCCAAAGTACTCAAAGCCTCTGAATTCCTCCAGGGTGAATAGGCCACAGAAGGGGCTCGGCCCCTTGATGGCTTGAGAGTGGAACGCGCAGAGTGACATCAAGTTGTAGGTATCTTTGTCAGTCAAATCGGCACCAGGCGCGGCCAAATTGAGACGCCGTGTGATGGGTGGCGCATATGTAGCGAGCCATCTACCACTCTCCGCATCACCATCACCGGCACTAGGGCACATGTTGTCATCTAATGTAAGATTTCCCTAGAGAACCGTGAAAAGATGAGCGGAAACACGGAGAGAAATAAAATGCGCCGAACCGACTCCGGGAGGATGAGGTCTACGTTTGCTTTGATCGCGTTGTGGCTGGCCACATTGAAACCTAGAGTGCTGAGGCTCACTAGAATGCCCAGATAAGGAAGTGGGACTGAGCAGACCTGCGGTCCAGTTCGTGGCCGAATCCACCACACGGGTAGAACTTGCCGCCCTAACGAATGGGGGATTGTCGTTCGAGACGATGTGGGCATATCTGTGAAATGCGGTGATACCAGCATCGAACGATCTGAAAGGAGTCAAGTGGGCTCGCGAGAGCTAGCAGGTCAAACCTACTGCTCGGCTCCAAGCGGGAGCAAATCATTCTCCCCGAGGTCCCACGTAAAGTTCTTGAGAAAAAGGAGGTAATCTTCTTCATAGTCCTTGACACGTTTCAATTTGTTTACAGCGGATTTGCACTTCGCTGCGGCGTTGCTAGTTGGCCATCGCGTGCCATGACGTTGCAACTATCGTTTGTCAGTCCGTAAATCCCCTCGGGTAATGGAGGACCCCACGTACGACGTGTACCTGATGTTGCGTAATTTAGTGGGGCCCTTGGTGACACTAACGGGTACTTACTTGAGATATGGTGCACGTGGGGGGTGGAGGGACATACTTCGCAGCGGGAATGTAAGGTGCGTACTGTGCCCATGTCCGCATCAAGCTTTCGGGTAACCCAATATCGGGGGCATGGTCAATGGGAACGACTGTGCTTTGTTGTGACGATAGGCTTGGCCATTTGAGGGGTATAATCCGCAACCAGAACCACAAGAACGTCGCAAGGACCAAGAGTTGGACCGTGCGCCTATATCGTCGTTTCCCTTTCTGTGACGACTCATTGACAAGGCGCGGTGGGTGGTCACTGTCTGTCGACCCAGAGATGACTTTCGCCATTCCGCAGAGATGTGCGAATAGGACGATGGGGATGATTTGAATGCAGCTTCAAGTTCCTGCCAACTGTCAAATACATCCATTGTTTGTGTTATAACTTCATGCTAATATCGAATCATTATCTTCCATTTGATTGAGGCGCTATAGCCAAGTGGTTACGGCGACAGATTAGAACTATCTTAGTCATCTGTTTCCCTTTGGGAGCGCAGGTTCGAGTCCTGCTGGCGTCGAAGAGAACGTTTTGCTGTACTTATGTATTTATCTTTCCTAGTCATGCTTACCCCATTCAATTGCTTTCCTATAGGGGCGTACATGTTTGCAACAATCGAACAGGAAGGAAAGAACAGATTTTTGATTGCTATAACAATGTCTAAGTTCCAATGACAAAAATACTTCCCCAGGCAGGCGAGCAGTCGACTGGCACCGTGATCATCATCTACTCAAGCAATCGCGGCGTCTAGACAATTCATTCCCAAGGCCTACGCAGAGAGTAAAGTAGATTAAATTTTAGGAGGCAATTATGAGTTGCCAAGCTCCTTAGCAAGCTGCTCCGCCTTCGATTTCACGTCCTCGATTGTACCGGCCATGTAAAACGCGGACTCAGGAAGAGAGTCATGTTGACCTGAAAGGATCTCCCTGAAGGAACGGACCGTATCCTTTAATGGGACAAGTTTGCCCTCATAGCCAGTGAAGACTTGAGCAACTTGGAAAGGTTGCGACATGAAACGCTGAATCTTACGAGCACGCTCGACCTACAAGTGATAGAATGAGGTTCAGGTAGGAAGACGCCTGGTTGCACTCACGGTGAGCTTATCTTCTTCAGACAACTCGTCCATACCCAGGATGGCAATAATATCCTGGAGCGACTTGTAGTC
This sequence comes from Lactarius indigo, assembly GCA_025766275.1. Taxonomy (NCBI): domain Eukaryota; kingdom Fungi; phylum Basidiomycota; class Agaricomycetes; order Russulales; family Russulaceae; genus Lactarius; species Lactarius indigo. Next base: position 1,702,055 of record JAFKAC010000002.1, on the reverse strand, counting down.
CTGGAGGATCTTCTGGACTGCAGTTGCGACCTCATAGTGCTCCTTGCCGACCTGCCCAGAGGCCGTGAGCGATTCGAGCTCTTTTCAAGTAAGAGAGGCACTTACAATACGAGGGTCGAGCATACGTGATTTAGAGTCAAGGGGATCGACGGCAGGGTAGATACCGAGCTCAGCAATCGAACGCGACAGCACAGTGGTAGCGTCCAAGTGAGCGAACGTGGTAGCGGGAGCAGGATCTGTCAAGTCGTCGGCTGGGACATAGACGGCTTGCACCGAGGTAATAGAGCCCTTCTTGGTCGTGGTGATACGCTCTTGCCTAGAAGCGAGATGAGAGGAGGTCCATGGATATATAAATGATGTCAACTCACATGCCACCCATGTCTGTCGAGAGCGTAGGTTGGTAACCGACGGCAGAAGGAATACGGCCGAGAAGAGCGGACACCTCGGAGCCGGCCTGGGTGAAGCGGAAGATGTTGTCGATGAATAGCAACACATCCTGGCCCTCCTCATCACGGAAGTACTCGGCGATGGTGAGGCCAGTAAGGGCAACACGAGCGCGAGCACCCGGGGGCTCATTCATCTGGCCGAAGACAAGAGCGACCTTGGAATCGCCCTCAAGGTTGATGACACCAGTCTCGATCATTTCATGGTACAAGTCGTTACCCTCACGGGTACGCTCACCGACACCTTCAAAATCGCGCTCACGTGATGAGTTGAGATACTAACAGTCAATTTCGTGGACTTACCGCAGAATATCGAGAAACCACCGTGTGCCTTTGCGACGTTGTTGATAAGTTCCTGAATCAACACCGTCTTGCCGACACCAGCACCACCGAAGAGGCCAATCTTGCCACCACGAGCATAAGGAGCAAGGAGGTCGACCACTTTAATACCGGTCTCCAGTACCTCAGCAGTCGTCGACTGTTCGACGAAAGCAGGAGGTTCGGCATGGATCGGCTTGCGGGCAACACCCTTGATAGGACCACGCTCATCTATGGGTTCGCCAATGACGTTCATGATACGGCCGAGAGTATCACGTCCAACGGGGATTTGAATGGGGAATCCGGTGTCCACGACCTTTTGACCACGAACAAGACCCTCGGTACCATCCATGGCGATTGTACGGACAGAGTTCTCGCCTAGGTGGGAAGCGACCTCGAGAACAAGGCGACCCCCACGGAAGTCTTGGACCTCGAGGGCATTGAGAATTGGAGGCAGGTCATCAGTCTCGAACTGAACGTCGACAACAGCACCAATGACAGTCTTGACATGGCCGACAGGAGCCTTTGACTCGGTCGCGTATGAGCGCGCTGCACGGAGAATTACGTGTCAGTCAAGTTTTTGGGGAGAGCAGTGCACCGACGAGAAGTGCGGAAGCGAAGGAGAAAATATAGCAGAGAGAGTAGGTTAAAAAAAAAAGATATCTTACCAGGAGTTGGGGATGAAAAGCGCGTTGGACGCAGGCTAGACTGAACACCGGCAGAAGCAGAAAGTGCAACCTTGGAGAGGATGGGGGAGGAAGCTGACGTAGAAAAGAGAGCGTTGGTTCGCTTTGCGCTGTTCACCGCTCTGCGGGACAGGCGAGTAACTCCGCGAGAAGTGAGCATTGTGTTAGACAGCGACGGCAGCAACAACAACGAAGACGAGGTCGAGGTCATGGAAAAAGGTGTGGATATGCGTTGGCGAAAGAAGAATTCGTAACGCCGGACAGTATTGATGTTAATACTCCGATTCAACTCCGACTACAACGGTATGTCCCGACTGACTGACAATTGTGATTGGCCAGCTTGTCAGGTTGGTGGGTTGACTGGGTTGGTGCTCAATACGCCCAAGAACTTGAACGCCTTGGATGTAAACTATGTACAACAGGAGTCTATGATATGAGCTTGCGGCCGAAAGAACGCGATTTGAAACGGCATGAGAATTGCAATGACATCATGCCAACGGACCAACTTCTGCAACCAGCGTCAACCAACACGCGCTTTTCGTTCTTCGTCCCACTTCCGTCTGTGCTGCCATTTCCTTTCATCGTACACAGTTCCCGCGGGCATGCTGAATTGGGATTGAGAAACCCCATACACCCTTATCATGATATCTCGTTTTGCACTGAGGTCTCACTTCCCCCTGCAGAGAATCAACGTTGGTGCTCGACCACCATGTAACCTCCGTTTCTTGTCCGTGTCACCAGCGTCGAAGCCACCTGGTCCCAATCGATTTCTACGTGTTAGTCGCACTGCCGCCAAATACACGGCTTTCACTTGTTTCTCGGCCGTTCTCGGCCTCTCTGTCCTTGTCGGCGGAGTATTCATTCACGACGCTTTCACATACTCCGATAAACACGTAGATCGTGTTCCTGTGTCACCTCTAGCGTTGCATCCAGAACGTGGCGGTCCGAAGAACCTTCCAATCGCCAGTGTACTTGTTGGGGATGAAGATGAAGATGACGGTACGCTTGTACCTGTACAGGATAAACCGAGACTGGTAATAGTCGGTGGAGGTTGGGGTGTACGTCCTTTTTTTTTTTTGAACGCCCCTTTCTTTGAACATTAGGAATTGTCAGGCTGTAGGCGTGTTGCAGACAATCCATCCTGGCGACTACCACGTGACCATTGTTTCTCCTGATACTTTCACTACTTTCACCCCACTTCTCCCATGTAAGCCCGTTATTATCTTAAAGTGCGCTCTCCCTGAAGAATTCGCCGGCTTTTTTCCAGCTGCGGCTGTTGGGACAGTCTCCGTTCGTTCCCTCATCGAATCACTCCGAAAGATCATAGCACGCCTACATGGACAACTCATTAATGGACGAGCCGTTGATATCGTCATGTCTGACCGTCTACTTGAAGTGGAAACTGTGTGTGCCACCGGCGAACATCGTAATATCTATCTCCCGTGCGGTTGCTATCGTTGTTCGAATGCTTCAATGACCTGATATACTGTTATAGCTATGATAAGCTTGTGATAGCAGTGGGGTCAGTATCCAGCACCCATGGCGTTCCCGGTCTTGAGCATTGTTTCCAACTTAAAACAGTCGGAGATGCACAAGCCATACGCCGCCGAATATTAGGTAGGTATTTTTTCTCCCCAGATCCGCCAATTCACCCATTTTGCGTCGCAGACAACTTTGAGAGCGCCTCGCTTCCGTCAACCTCCGAAGAGGAGCGTAAGCGGCTGCTTAGTTTCGTAGTTTGTGGAGGAGGTCCAACTGGTGTGGAAACAGCGGCTGTACGCATTTTGTATATGCTTGCGTTCGCACTCTCACACGCTTATCAGGAGATCTTTGATCTGTGTCAGGAAGATATCATCAAATATGTGAGTTCTAAGCCGCCAAGTCCTCTGAGTACGCGACCAGCATAGTGACAATTTTCTTAGTTCCCGAAGCTATGCAGAAAAGACGTTTCTATTCACGTCATTCAGTCCAGGGAGCACATTTTGAACACGGTGCGTTTTCAAAAGTGAGACCCAATGATACTTATTGATCCCGTCTGTACGCAGTACTCTGAGGCGATCTCGAAATATGCGGAGGACAAATTTCAACGCGATGACGTTGAGCTAGTCACCTCAGCGCGGTACGTCCTTCAGCCCGCTTTTGATATTGTGACTGAATAACTCTCAGTGTGCGAGAAGTACACCCTGATCAAGTCGTTTACACGACCAGAGATCCAGACACTGGTAAAGTTATCGAGCACACCATTCCCACGAATTTCGTCCTGTGGTCAACTGGAATATCCATGAACCCGTTTACTTCCCGCGTATCCAGTCTTCTACCAAATCAAGTCCACAAGAAAGCAATTGAGGTCGATGCGTACCTTCGCGTAAAGGGAGCACCCCTTGGGGATGTCTACGCTATCGGAGATTGCGCTACGGTGAGCACAGTAACACCAGGTAGAGATGTATGCTTATTCGTTCAAAAGATTGAGACTTCCATTGTGTCGCATTTATTGGAGCTTGTCGAGGAGGCGGACCGAAACCGAGACGGAAAGATCGACTTTGAAGAGTGGGAGATTATGGGTGAGCCTTGACTGTCAACCAAATCACCAGTCACTAACGGCATGCGACTAGTCAAACGGATCAAGAAACAAATACCCATGGCCGCCACTCACCTCGAGGAGGCCCGTATTTCTCGTGTCAATGTGTTTCGCCCGCTTACCAGGAGCTTCAGGTCCGGTCCTTGTTTGACCTATACGACTCGGATTCCGACAACGCGCTTGAACCTTAATGAGCTCGCCTGTGCTCCTGCAAGAGATTGGCAACAAAATTACTGCCCTTCCTGCTGTAAGTGCATCACGCCAGCATTCACAATATATGCCTTAGCTCCACCCGTCATAGACTGCACAAGTAGCTTCCCAGCAAGGCAAATACCTTGGCCACAAGCTGCATCTCCTTGCCGCCAAGCGTGATGTTCTCCTTGCCAACGGGCTTCCCCCAGCAACCGACGAAGCTGTTGCCGGGGCTTTCAACTACCGCCACCTTGGTAGCCTTGCGTATATCGGCAATGCCGCGGTATTCGACTTCGGTCGACTGAGTTTCATGGGTGGACTGGCGGCCATGTACGCGTGGCGCAGTATCTATTGGAGTGAACAGGTGAGCATGAGGACGAGGGCGCTGTTGATGATCGATTGGATTGTACGGTGCGTGCCAACATTATCAGTGCGTAGTAGAGTCTGAAGCTGATTTACGGTATGGACACCCCAGTGGTGTGTGGGGCAGAGATCTGTCAAGATTGTAGTGGATGATAGAAATCCCCACATTAGGAATCGATTTACAGACATTCTTGTTTCGGAAGTGCTAAGAATAATACACCTTAGACCGCCACAGTCATTTTTCACCTATGTGCAGTTGACCCTTCAAACCCTGATATCTTTGACAAAGCTCATACCGCGGGGACGTGTGACATGATCGGCGGTGTATTCGAAAATAGTAGTCGACTGGAAACCACCGCCTAAGGCTCCGACCATTCGAACGACCCAATAGTAGCTGTCCTCCCCGAAAATGATCCCGGACTGGGCGAAAGGATCGTCAACTTCCGATTGGGTACATCGACGTTGGTTCTAGGCTCCCAATCAGAACGGTCAAACTTAAGGGATTGTAAAAACAAACATGGCGAGAAAACCCGAGACCTGCAGATCAAGCACTTCTTCATCGTACCGCTCCGTCTCTTCCGGGTGCACTGGTGGTGCAAGGAGGGCGACGATCGCGTTGAGTAGACCCGAGCCGGGCGAGGCAGGGTCGAGCTGTATGGGGTGCATCTCAGTTCACAGTACGCGTTGCGCCGATCGGAAGCGCAGACGACGGTGCCATCGATTCTGAGTGGAAAAATACGTCAGCGGGCTCTCCTGGCGGGGGAAGGGTAACAGGTAGCAAAAAAAAAGCTCACTTTCGCCTATGCGCAGGAAGGTGAGCTCACCGAACGGGATGACCGAACTGCTGGGCGCAAGGCGCCCGTCGAAGTCGGCGTCGCCGATTACTGAAATCGACAGTCCACGTGGGGGCGTGACGACCTGACCGTACATGTAAGTGTATATCTGCTTGAGCGTGGATGCGCTTGTCGATATTGCACGTCGAGTTCGACGACCTGGACGGGGATATAAGTGGAGAGCACGACGGTAAATGACCCCAGGTGCACGCACACCACCAGACTTTGGAATTTTGACGACTGTCATCCGACTGCCGTACGTGCGCTGCATCTCAACGTTCAGTTTTTCGTGCCCCACGACAAGGATCACGTTTACTACAGATTCGAGTGAACTGCTCATTCCTAGAGGGCAGTGAGGACAGTCGACTTACTGCGGAAGGCATCCACACATGCTCGAATCAGTGTTTGTCGGTGGTCTGTTGATGTACTCGACGGTGATGATGCGAAGCTCGATGGTGTGTCGACGATGATGCCTGACGCACGACCTACGCAGAGGTTTCGAGACGTAATAGTATACAGAAGCTAGGCGACCAACCTTCTGGATCGAGATCATGCCGCTCTACGACGTTCTCACCCAAGTTCCGGATGAGACGGTCCATGAGGAGCGGATTGCGTTTGATTTCAGGGTGGCCATACCAATAGACCAAAGGGAGGAGCGCATTAGAGGATAGGATGGTCGGTGCTGATGTCGCTGCGGAACCTAATGGGCTTGCTGGAGAAGAAGTACCAAGTGAAGCAGTGACAGGCACGGCAGAGATGGTACCCGGGATTGTCCATCCTCCCTACTTGTCTCTAACAAGGGCACTCCAAAGAAAAGCGCCGAGACACGCACCTCGCTCGGGTCGGTATTCACGTATATCGGAGTCCATCCTTGACCAGCTCTCACAGCGTAGTTGGCAAGTATCTTGCATACCGACTGTTTTCCCGGAGTTTTCTGGCCCGAGGACAAGCACTCGCGGGGGCCCTGAATCTACTTCTGCAGTCCGGGCCAGGAGGGAGAGGCGAACCCTGGTGCGCAGCTTAGTGTGCGGACGCGCATCTTTTCAAGGGCGAGATGGACATTCGCGTATGCATACATCGGCGTCTCGTCAGAGACATACTCCGTTGACGGCGTTCCTGTGACGTGCGCGACAGTCTATACGATTTCGGTGACAAAAAACGGCAGAACTCATCTCGATCGTGCAACCCTGCCAGGTGAAGACGGCTGCCTTGCATTCGTGGCCGAAGAGGTAGTATTTACCTTCGGCAAGCTCTGCGCCAAACACTTCAGCAAAGCCTCCCAGAAGCTGCGGGTTATATCCGTAAGTATCGCGGTACTTTCCATGAAATATATACCGTGAAACCTACCCTGATGGCTAGAGAACTTCCGGGATCGAGCTCAAACCTGTACTCGGTCTCTCGGTCAAGTACCCATTCTTTGATATGGGAACCGCTTGGATCGTTGGCTGACATGGGGGACAAAAATCACTCAAATACAAGAGTCAACAGGCAGGATTTTGTGGTGTTCTTCCGTTGTTAGGTCCTAGAGATACGTTGATGAACACAAACGCACTCAAAGGAAGGGTTTGCAAACAAGCGGCGTCAACGCGTCGCTGTGTACATACCGGCCCGGCGAACATATTATATAGTGCACAGTTTTTGGCGCTGACGACTCGGACGACGTTGCAGTAAAGATGGTCCAGCAAGCAAGATTCAACCAAGAATTCAACTATCGAAATTGTAAATCGTGTCTATACTTTCCCGCAATTTTGAATACCATTTGTACCAAGCGTGGCTCCGCGTCTCGCCAAAGTACGCCGAGTAGCTTAGTAAGTGGTAAATTTGAGAATGTTGCAAACTTGCAATTTCTGACGCTGGAGAGCATATTCCTATCTCGATACATCCGCAGTAACGATGCGCCGCTCTCCTACTGGTCCAATATTCGATTGTATGAGTAAATAGTGCTACAATTGCAATTCCGGGAATGAATCGCAGGAGGAGGTTATAGAAATGACGCCATCTTCACTGGTTTGCGCACTGCTGCTGAGTTGCCCTCTTTAAATCTAAATGACACCCGGTACGCAGGCATTGCCTTTCGCCGCGACGATGGTGGTTTGTTCGCAGTGGTAGTCTTGATCGGCCGTCCAAAAAAGTCGGTAGGAGGCTGTATGCATATTAGTATTACACTGGATATGACACCGAAAGAAGCGGACCTTTTCCACGACGTCCACATTCGCTGCGGCGGTCTTGGTGCGTTTTTGTGGTGGCTCGTCTCCGATGGCGGTAGCGGAAGAAACGAGCATTCCCTCGCCCTCTCCTGGAGAGGGATCGTTCTCTTCGGGCCTATCGGCATCCTTTGTCCTAGTGGCGCCCAAGATTGAGCCACGCCCCAATGCGGCCAAAGGTAAACTTACGTTGCGGCACCGAAGAAAGTAGAAGATTTGGTCGACTTCGTCCGCTCGATCGCTTCTGCATGGCGGACGACAAGCTGAGCGTCGATCTGTGGAAGCACGTGGTAAGTTGTGTGTTGTCAAGCCTTGGTCGACGATAAGCGCGGACTGACCTCAGTGGCAACAAGGTGTCGCACAGCGTAGCGCGGCGCCGCAATATCGGCTGCCCGCTTGCCATCGTATGTCACGAATACGTCCACTGGGCTGTGACCGGCATGAGCACTCTAGTCTGCCTATACAGAGCATAGAACCTACGGATCAAGTCTGTACATTGGCTGTCCGTCTTCGGTCTTCTCTTGTACGAAACGCAGCTCCAGAGAGACCATGATGTTCACGAGCCGGGAGAGCAAGGCTTTCTCCTCCGGGCGGATCACCTGGCTATTGACCTAGGTATCGCGTGTCACTCCAGCATGCGAGTGAGTGAAAGCTGGGCAGGTTACGCACAGGACGAATGGGTGGAGAGATGATTCGATTGAGAAGCGGCGCAAACTCGAGGCTCAGCACGGGATCGCTAACCAGGCCACGGAAGTGACCAGACGAAGCGCGCATTGCCCGTACGCACCGCCCGCGCGAGCGACTTATAAACCTCTTCATTCGTACGCGTCTTGACATGCCACTGCTCTACTGTTAGGTACACATACAGATCGTGGAGACAGCGGGCTCACCTCCCAATCGGCCTTTGGTCGTTCCACGCGCGGCCCGCCGCGCTCTTGGAAGAGCGGAAAGAAAGGGACAAGGGTATATGAGAGGTACTGCAAAACGCCATATTCTCGCTCGGTGCGCATGGAACCCGAGAGGACATCGTACGCGACTAGCCATTCGTTCGCCTTGATATACCGCGCGAACGTCGCGTCATGCTGGTGGAGGTTCGCATAGTGCTCGAAGCACCCAAGCGCGACGCGATCTAGTGTGCCCGTCGCCTCAAGTGCCTGGCTGAGGCGTTCCACGTACTTGTTTTCTTCGGCCTCCCCCATACCGCGCTCCTTGATACGCTTTTTGCTCATTGGGCAGAAGAGATCGGTCAAGACATTGAGGTAATTCGTGTCTGCTTCTTTCATGCCTGCTGTCGCGCTACGGACCAGCTGCTCGGTTACGTCTTGACACCGCGCCTTGATGAACTGGAGAGATGATCATGAAACCACGAGATGTACTGATACGTTTAACCGATGGCAAACCTGAAGGGTGTTGAGGCAACCGCGCAAGTCGCCGAGAGATATCCCGACAAGCGTGCTTAGCGCTCTTGAGTCGGTTCTGAGACCTTCTGCGTCGCAAATATCCCGAAGCCGCCTTACGACGTGTATGTCTGCCGGACGCGTGAAGCGAATCACGGCGTGCTAGAGGCCGTAGCTTTGCCAGCGACGACGCATATAGATCAGTTGCATATGCAGATGATGGGACGCCGAAGGACCTGCTTGCCTTTATCCGCCTTCTTTTTACTGCGAGTCTTATAGGTTTTCTCGTAGGTGAGTTGTATGAGTCTGTTGATGAACCCGTGCGCCTGGAGGCGACTTAACAAATGTACCCGATTACGAGGGGTTCATGGCTCACATTATCTCCGGTAGCTCCATCAATTTCGTCGATGACGACGAGGACGGGCTTTGAGCTTCCAACGGCATAGCCCGATTCTAGTGCCGGACGTATTCGCTCGTCCACAACCTGACCAGACCGTGCATCACTGAAACAGGCTTCTTAGGCCCGTAGTAAGCCTAGAAATGCAGGACGCATACCTTGCGTTGATTTCAAAGACACTGTACCCTGCTTGCGTAGCAACGACGTGCGCAAGAGTCGTCTTTCCCAGGCCAGGAGGGCCGGACAACAGTAGTATCTATCATCAACCTAAGCCGGCACAGAAAGCTTTCTCCCAAAGAAAGCTCACCTTCTCCTGTGGTCGGCCTAATTCGTCTTCTAAATTCGCGAAGCTCTCTTCGTCTCTTGCACGCTTCTTCCCCTTACCCTTGCCAAATACACATTGATCCCACTGCTTTACCCATGCAAGCACTTCTCGGTGTACACGCTCATCTCCGAGGAGGTCGGTAAAACGCTTGGGGCGATAGCGATCGACCCAAAGGGTCTCTTCTGTCCTCGAGGAAGGACCAGAGGAAGGTGACTGATTAGGGTCTGGCTGCATGAGCCGCTGGGCAGTAGTAACAGAAAGCTCATCCATGAGGCGATGGATGGGGACGTCTAGGAGGCTTTTAATTGCTCTCTCAGATGAGGATCGTTTCTGCTACGGCTAGGCGTGAGCCTAGTTCATACATTGCGTCGGGGATGCGTACCGAAGGTGCAATCGTGCGGGATTTTCTTTTTATGAAGACCGTCTTACCATCAAATGTACTGGAACGTAGCGATGGACGAGGGAGGATTATTGGTGCATTTGACGCTGTTGCTGAGTTACCCGTGCTTGCGTTTGGTCGAGGATAGCGTCGAAGGAGATCGGCCATATCGGGGAAGTCATCATCTAGAAACGGTGACAACCAGTGGAGTAGTCTAGGAGCGGTCGATTCTCACCTTGAGACTGCGATGGAAGGTCACCACGAGGTGTGAAGCTGTGGATCTGTTATATGTTACAAGTCAAGGCACGGCGAATGATAGTACCACATCGAAACCCACCCGTCTCTGCATTTTCTAGGCTCAATAATCCGTTCTGTCTGAAGGGGGATGTAAGTGGTGGTCGATATGAAGTGAGGCGGATTGTCTATGTCTGGTACGGCCGACCGAGGCTGGTTTGCTAAGTGACCCCCAAGAAGTCCATTGGGGACGAAGCTGTCTTCCATGGTATGAATGGGGTCGGTCTCCGTTGATTCTTCTGTCTGTAGAAGACCAGTTGGTCTAAAGGCCGCGTCGACCATGGTGAGAGGCGATTCAGTTCTCAAGGGGAGACGCGTCTATCCGAGTCGTAGCTGAAATAAGTACGACTTATCACGTGGTCGCGTTCAGCCACGAGACCATTCACCATCGCGTGCCAGTGTTCAGGCCTTCAGGCTTAGCCTCTACGTCATTGACAAGCCGCTTATTGACCTGCCCACAGTATCGCTACGACAACGCATAGTCCCTCCCCACGATCATGTTCTTGGTATTGGGTCACCCGGCGGCTTGCGGACATGTCGTGGACATGGGCACTGTAGCGTCTCTTAAGCCGCGGTCCACTCATCTTCCCCCCTTCTCTACTCCCCCTTTAGACTGTTGCCCCCCTTAGACAACAGGGCCCGACTCAAATCTCAATTCCTTGTTCAGTACAGCCGCGGCCAGTAGTAAACAAAGTACTCGCTCAGCGGGTTTGCTAATAGCTGGACTGTATCCGGTCTCCCAAGATGTGAGGGCAAATACTCAAATCTAGGTTGGGCCCGGAACGGGTATTAGCCACGATCTTGTCTGTAAAATAACCCTCCCGGTGCCGATAAGAGTCCATCAAACGGTTGTGAACGCCGGTGAAACATTGACGAGGGCTATTGGAGGCGAACTCCTCTGCACCTTGCATCGCTATGGGGACAGCTCGAAATCGGGCAGTTGCTACTCGAACACGGCGCCGATGTGAACGCCAGACAGCGTGACCACTGGACCCCACTCCATCTGGCGGCGTCCAACGGATATTTTGAATTCGTTCGGATGCTTCTCAGGCATAATGCGGATGTCAGCGCTCGGACCATCGACGGATTCACTCCGTTACATAAATCATCAGAGGGACAGGTCAACATTGCACGGCTACTGCTGGATCACGGCACTGATCCTAAGGCACGAAGTAAGGACCAATCGACATCCATTGCATCTCGCATCGATCAACGGGAAGTTTGAGGTTGCACACCTATTACTCGAACATAGAGTGGACGTAGACGCTAAGAATGAAGGTAATATCGTGTATCAGATTGCACTGAATCATGGGTATGACGAGCTCGCTCAGTTGCCATCGGGGTGTCGCGAACAAGACGTAACTTAGGATTCCAGGATTCCTCTAGGCGTAGCTACTGTACGCAGTACAAAGTCATTTTATATTTTCGCTACTGATGAGATGTATCAAGCAGCCGTACTCCACGCTCTACCGACACCAGCAAGCCTTGCTATCAGTGATCTTGAAGTTGGATCCGACGGTCTGCACGGTCCGAGATACTGGTAGTCATGAGGGGACACGTCAAAGACATTTCTTCGTAAGATATCCATAATCAAGCATGAAACTATTGGGTTCATTAGCATGGGATCCCTCGCTAGGTGAAAAGGTTATGTTGGTACCCATCATCTCAACCATGTGCGTGGAGTGCATATCGTGAACTTCAAGAAAGTGAGACCCCATTCCCGGTATGGGCGAGGGGCGAAGTCGATGTCCAATCTGGACACTATTGAGGTAAAACGCAGATCTGAGCTTGCCAGAGTTACTGCAACGGAGCTTGCGGAAAGAAGTTAGACAAGGTGCAAGATTCCAAAGAGGGGTCGTCGGCACCTCAAGGGAGTGTCGCGTGGCTACCCACACGGCGCCTATCCGTGTCGGCACTTTTAGTTCCGATGATCTGTGAGGACTGGAACGAGCCGAATTGGTCGTGAGCGATTGTAGGAGATAGAGGACCAGTGACCTACACGATAGTGACGCTCTCGCAGCCATTAAAGAGTGGTGTGACCCCATCTAGAGTTTCGCCTTTTAAGCTAATCGATAGTGGGACGCGCCCAGCCCACACTATCTCAGCAACTTGTCTTTGATGGATATCCGTGATGACGGTTCGGCGGCGGCGGATACAGGTGTCCTTCGGACCGGCAACAGGATGATAGATACGCTCTGTAGTGTAAAAGGATTCAGTGCGGACAACAAATAGTTGAACGCCAGAGCCCATGTCTGCAATGGAGGAATTGAGCAAGTCGGGAGACATGTACTTGAGAAGCATGGCTAAGTGGGAATTATGGATGAAGAATGTTCACGGAATGAGGGGATTATGTATCCCCCATATAGCGGGTACGTGTGCATGTCTTCGGGATGTGGGTTTGTGTCTGACTGAGTGCCCGAGTGTCTGTGTGTGTTCAAGTTCTCGACCACTGAACAAGCCACTCCGCAACAAAGCAAGTCTCACGTGCTACAGCTTATGTAATAGCACATGTATTTGTACGTATTTGGTGTGCGTTCAGAGTGGCGCGCAAACATTGGCAACCACAAGAAACGGAAGGAAGAGTGCGATCCATCCTCTGCTTACAGACTCAGCATTGTCCATACCCAACAAGCCTAGGGTTTCCCACTCGCCAAGAAAACACCACCCTCATTCCATCGCCATTGGACTTGTTGGCATGGCTCAGCGTCGCGGATTGCACTCGAGACTTCAATCCAACGCGACCAGTACCACTACCACGACATCGGGCCTTCCTCACAATCATTCCAAGCCTCGTCACCAGTCCTCCTCGCACAGACGCGTGTTTTCTCTCCTACGTTCTTTGCGCAACGTCAATCCCCCATCCAGCGCGTCAACGTCCCCTTCGTCTTCGGAGTCGCGTCCCATCCTCGCTCCCCTTCAATTCAACCTCCGCCGCCTACCGTCGCGTCTTGCCCTTGCAAACGAGGTTGTGATGCGTGTTTCTAGTGGTTCGGATCACGTAAAAGTGGGCGCCAAGCGGAAGCGAGTGGTGAGCGGAAACGAGAACACGCACAATTTCCCTCGGGGATCCCGCAACGGTGCCAATGGGTTCAAGCGCCGGAGATCGTCCTCTCGGTGTGAGGAGACCAGCGACGACGAGGCCGTGGCAGCGATGGAGGTTGATACTCACAGCACGATGTCAGGACTCGGACGTCTCGAGCGATGAGGATGCCAGTGATTGGGACTCATGTACGTTATCCTTTTCCCTCATAGCGGTTGTTCTAATCCAATTCTATAGCTGTAGACTATTTTGTCAACCAAGCGCCCACTCGTGAACTCCTTCGGTTAAAGAAATGCCGCCTTCAGGATTTGCACCGATCAGCGGGTCTGTCTGACGACCCTGAGAGCCTCACAAAGCAGGAAATCGTAGGACGCTATCGTTACGGCGCGTGACGATCTAGCGGACCTACCGCCATCCTCACCGTACGGAGTTGATGGGGCCAACTCGAGCGAGTATTCATCTGACGACGGCAATTTTGCCGGCGGAGAGGAGACAGACGCTGGCAGCCGGCGGCGGCCAAATCCCGCCGGTCTACGAAGACACGTGACCGTTCATGACGTAGGTCACGCTCATCTTGCCTCGCCACCGCGAGGCCGTAGTTTCTCGCTCGGAGGTGGAGGTGGAGATCGCCAAATGGAGAAGAGGTGAACCCTCCCCCATCGCGTGATTGTTCTTGCACTGACACCTGCTGTCGTGGCTTAGACGGAGAACGGGGTCACTTCGTTCTTCGCCAACGACTTCAACGGCATCGGTGTCTCTTCCTTCACCACCTGCTACACGTCTACGATCTCGTAAGATCTCTGGAGATGATGTACCATTGCCATCGAGCTTGCGCCCCGCCAAGTTAAGAGGCAAGGCAAAGCAGGTCGAATTCAACGATCAGGTCGAAATTGCTAGCGTCGAAAGCCTTAGTGATCTTACCGAGCTATCGGACACCGAACGCTGTGATGTTCCAACAAAGCCGTCTCCGCGGCGATTACGCAGTCAAGGCGAGAGAGCAGCACAGACTCCACCAAAGCGCAAGGGAAAGAACAAGGCCAGTACTTTCGGTGAGGCTGGCGACACGGTCGATGAGGAGGTGGACGAGCTTCTCTCGTCGCGAGATGCGCCGCCACGTCCAACACTGAACGATCGCACGCCGGTGAAGCGTCGGCTCCGACCACGGCCGATCCAGACACATACCCCACCTGACGAGAGTGATGACGGTGATGATGAAGGTGAGGAAGAGGGAGGAATAGGAGAGGTTGAGCGCGCCACCGAGGAAGACGGCGAGAGTGTGGGAGAAGCTGAGGAAGAAGAGGGCAGCGAAGAAGCAGAGGAGGAAGACGACGTGACGCTTGTGGAGCCGCGTAAACTTCGCAACGGGAAGATTGTGGGTGAGGAGGAGGGTTCCGAGGGCGAAGATGCTGACGAGCAAGGGCAAGAAGGCAGCGACGAATCTGCGCAGGAAGGGGCCCCACTCGATGAGGAAATCGACCTCGAAGTCGAGGACGACGAATCCGACGAGAGTTCACACGAGGAATACATGTGTGAAATGACGGAAGATGGTGAGCAGCAACCTCCTCTCCAAGGGCCTATCTGATTGAGGGTCAAGTCGATCTAACCATTGCGACGGCCAAGAGCCTCGTGCGCTTACGCCGGGATGACCTCGTCCGATTGTGCGAGAGTCGTGACCTATGTGTTGAGGGTACAAAACCTCGACTCGCAGAGGCGCTTCTCCAATGGCGTGACCGCCAGTCCGAAGCATCCTCCCCTTCATCTGCGGGTACTGTCCGTCCCCCCTCTACGACACGTCCACGCCGGCGAGGGGGTAGCAAAAGCAAAAGCAGCACCCCACCTGTTCTGCTGCGCACACACATGCATATGGACGAGCCCTGCACACCCCCGTTGTCGTCCACGCAGAGGGAAAGGGATGAAGAGCTTGAACTCGATCTTGAAAGCCTTGGCCTAGAGGATCGTGAGATCCCGCCAGACAAACTTACGAAACTTGAAAAAATCGGGAGTGGCGGGTTCAAGGACGTGTTTATAGGTAAATTCAGAGGGCGCAGGGTTGCGATCGCTGAGTTCCGCGGGCATCTGACTGCGAGTGGGTAATTTTGAACCCCACTTTCCTTCAGCCGTTGACCATTTATACCCGCAGTGGATATTAAGGAGCTAAAACTTCTAGGGGGTTTCAACCACCCCAATATCGTCCGTTTCGTGCGTGTCCATTGCTTCTATGCATCTGTCAACGTGGTCAGCTGACGCCATTTGGCAGCTCGGCGTAAGCATCCCAGAAGATACACGCGTCACCCCTGTGATGATTGTGAGCGAGCTCTGTTCAAACGGAGACTTATTCGACTATATTCGGAATGTTACCCCGCCGTCTCTTTATCGCGTCGTACGTCTTGCTGCGCCGTCTTCGTATGTCTAAAGGGCTTAGATGTGACTAGCTTTCAATCATGCTCGACGTTGCGCGGGGTCTTGATTACTTACATCAACGCAAGCCCTCCGTCATCCATCGTGACTGCAAATCCTCAAATATCCTCATCACTTCAAAAGGCGTAGCCAAGATTGCCGACTTTGGTCTGGCTAAAGTGAAGCAGAGCACGCGTTCCATGGTCCGCAGTCTTGTCGGCACCGTTAATTGGCAGGCGCCCGAGCTGTGGCACCCACATCCAAAATACAACCACAAAGTCGACGTATTTGCATGCGCTGCGGTGTACTGGGAGATGCTGCAATGGCACCTACCAAATAAGAAGTACCCGTGGGAGGTGAGTTCTCTCGTACTCGACGCCTGTACCTGAGCATCCGATGACGCCGGCTCAGGGGATGAACGAGCACGCAATTTACGAGGCTGTTGGATCAAAACGTCAGCGGTACGACCAAGCTAACACGTTTCTGTTTCGCATATATATACTTACACACGCCGATCTTCAGACCATCTGTGTCTGGACTGCGGAAGCAGTGGTGTCCAGAAATCGTAGATCTCATAGAGAGTATGTGGGCCCAGGAGCATCAAGACCGACCCACCATGACCGAAGTCGTGACTGAGGTCGAGGAGCTTGTCCGAAAGTCCAAGTAAAAAATGGTCTTCATTTATGCACTCCCACCTTATATGCTCGGCCATGCGTCTTCGTTACGCGTGTTGCTTTTTTTCTTTTCTTTTCCTTTTTTCCTTTGGCCTTTTCGCTTTTGAATTTCGTCCTCACTTGTATATTCCCGTCTTGCGCCTGCAGCCGCTTGACTTTATTCCATCGCACGCCATACAACTCTGCTCCTACATCCTACAATGTATATTACAGTTGTCAAATCCCAAGTCCTTGTACAGCTTTCGGGTGCGTGGGTCCAAGTGGGGACGACCGAATGTTCGCTGGATAGAACGCATTTTGTTTGCAGTCGCAGACAGAAGCAAGTGGAAAGAAGAAAAAAAGGTTTTGTCTTCTGCGGCTACATTTCCTTTTATCTATACTTCTGAGGCGCCGAGGTATTATATGTTGTACACGCTGTCGATTTTGTACATCTTCGTGGCATCGCTAGTATCAGGGTCCTCCATCCCGGCCACCAAGTCGACCTTGTACATCTTCGTATCCGCAGGCGTGTCTACTCTCCCCTTCTTATCCTTATCATTGGCCGATTTTGTTCCCTTAGCGACGCCAGAGTCCTCTTTCGCCTGCTCAGCAGCAGGCGCACCCGCTTTGCTCGCGAGTCCTGCCGCACGCCCGTCCGGGATGCGGATGAACTCCCACGTCTGGTGCGTGCCTCCGTCAGGTCCCGCGTTCTTGACGCCGTCGAAGATGAAGTACCCGCGGCGCTCGAACTGGATGATGTCGCCGCGCTTGAGCTCGCGAACGTTCGCATCCGCGAGCGCGTCCTCGCGGAACTCCGTCACCGGCGTGACAAAGTCCTTCACAGTCGTCGTTCTCCTCGAGCTTCTTCTTCGTGATGAGGTAGTCGTAGTCGATCAGCGTCGCGTCGAGGAGCGGGTGCGCGGACGAGGGCTGCGCCAACCAGGTGATCTTCTTGGTTTTCCGGAAGTCACCGTCGAGATTGAGCTCCATGGTGAGAGCCGTGATCGTGCCAGAGCTGTCGGTCGTTTTGGAACGCACGATGGCGTTTCCCCAGTCCATAAGGGTGACCTAGAGTCATTGGTGAATGCGGGCCGTCGTCTCACTGCCTATAATTCGATCGTACCTCTTCGCTGTCCCCGAACGAAAGTGCATCCTCCTGATCGATCAAGATGCTCGAACTGTAGACCGTCTTCTTTTCGCCAACATCAGGGTTCTTCTTGTGTCTTGGCAGTGTCTTGACCTCTGGTTCAGGAGGTCCACCTTGGATGGTGACCGAGACACTAGATTTTGCTCTTTATAGAGCGCTGATACATATGGAAAGAATTCCACACTCACTACTTTGTTTTCAGGATTGTCCAGAACCGCGGTGCGATTGGATCAATAATTTTCTTATTCAGCGCCCAGATCGAATCCCACTCAAGCGATACGATTGCCTGGCTCGGGCCTTGTGATAGCATGAACTGTGTGAGCGCCTCGACGGTCATCCCGCGACGCCTGATGCCGCGTACGGTCGGAAAACGCGGGTCGTCCCAACCGCTGACAAGGCCTTTGTCGACGAACCAGTGCAACTTGCGTTTGGATAGAAGCGTGTAGATAAAGTTGAGCCGGCTGAAATCCCATATATTCACGGGGCGAATGTCAAGAGCCTCGATCACCCAGTGGTATTGTGGGTTACGATCCCGGTACTCGTTCGTGCGGAGGGCATGAGTTACGCCTTCCAGAGAATCTACAACGGGGCAAGCGAAGTCGTAGGTAGGATAAACCTTCCACTTTGATCTAAGGGGAAGCTAGAGCCACGAGAAACGCCAGGTAACAAAAAATATCGCGTACCCTGTACGATGATGTGGCGTAACGTTGCAACGGTAGATAACGGGGTCACGCATGGCCTTGTTAGGATTATCCACACTCATCTTGGCTCGGAGACACCACCGGACGCCTTCATCTGTTCCCTTAGTCATCTCCTCGAATCGTGAAAGGTTCTCTTCGACTGTGGCATCTCGGCGTCTAGATGCAATTCCTTTGCCACGCTCCTCCCGCATCTGTGGATTTTATCAACAAATAAGTTCGTCGCAGCGGACAAGAAAGAGTCACCTGGGCTTGATCAGTATCGTCGGCATACGCCTTCCCGGTTTTGATCATCTTGAGGGCAAGTTCGTATATCTGGTCGAAGTAATCGGATGTATGTGTGACACTGTCGCCTTTAATGTCCAGGAGGTCGAGGTCTTCGAGAATTGTCTCCTCAAACTCGGACTCAAAGAGAGATCGCATAAGCGGAGTCCATGAGACCTGATTAAGATGGCCAATCTCACCTTTTCTTTGGTAGGATTCGTGTCGTCGAACCGAACAATCATCTTGCCCTTATACATCTTGGCAAAGTACTTATTTAGAATCGCTGCTTTTGTGTGACCGATGTGAAGGTAGCCGCTGGGCTCGGGAGGGAAGCGAGTAACGACCTCTCCCTCTTTGGCGTTTTGGAGGCCCAGCGCAAATGAAGATGCTGTCTTTTGATTTACTCGAGCCTTGGAAGCCTTGGCCTCTGCAAGGCCCGCCAATGCTGCCTGCGTAGACTCGAGGGATTCGAGATGGTTGAACCATCGTAAGAGGTGCTGATGGTTGTTATTTTTCAGGAGGCCGATGAGCCTTGAATTGCCTGTCCGAAATCGATGGGCACAACCGAATGCGAGGACTCCGAGAACAACATGCCTTTGAGGACACCCCACACAAACCAGTCTGCTGCAGTAATGTCGTGACCGACAAGAAAGGTGCGGTAGGCAAGATGATCGTCCAGAGAATCGAGAGAAGTTATGATCTGAGGTACTGCTGTGGTACTAGCAAGAGAGTTGGCCAAAGCGAAGTATGCAGGGGTCTAAGCCAAGGTGACTAAATGTAGATTCCCCAAAAGTTGACTATGCGCACCTTTACGCTGTCCTCTGCCAGACCTCCGGCCTTGGAAAGGGCCTTGACAGCGTCCTCCTCTGTCGTGACTTCTGTACCTTCGAATGTGAAGGAGAATCCTGTGGCCGCCTCGTTATAGTTTACCTCAGCCTTCTGGGTATACGACGCTATCGCGACCGCGGCGTACGGGAATGGAGATGCCTTTGATGAGACAACGAGGTTTCCGACGGCCATTGATATTCGGTCGACGTAGATGTATGCGTGAGCGATGGGAGATGTGCGATTATCTTCCCATTACTCCTAACCACAATCTAGGGCCATCTAACTTTTGACTCATTTTCAAAGCACATTTCGTTCCTTGACTCCTTGACTTTGACTCGAATCATCCATCATGCCATGTATGCTGTGAGCAATTTCTTTTTGTGTTGTGCGCACGAGCTAAATTCTGCGTCTAGCATTGACCCATCTCAAAAGTACAAGCCGTACACTCCTCTCCATCTCCAAAGTCGTCAATGGCCCTCCAAGAGATCTACTGTACCCCCAATATGGCTCTCCACAGATCTACGTGACGGAAATCAAGCCTTAGCAAATCCTATGACCATCGAGCAAAAAACCACCTTTTTTCAGCTGCTTGTTCAATGCGGTTACAAGGAGATCGAGGTTGCATACCCTGCTGCTAGTGATACAGATTTTAATTTTGTGCGCGGCCTCATCGAAAAGAAGCAGGTTCCGGACGATGTGTGGGTACAGGTGAGATCCATCCTTTTTTCCCTAGGGCTTAGTGACAAACGAGGGTTTCATAGGTTTTGACGCCAGCACGGGAGGATCTAATCACGCGGACCATTGACTCCGTCGCAGGCACCAAGCAGGCTATCATTCATATGTACAATGCGACATCCCCATTATTCAGGGGCGTCGTCTTCAAAAACTCGAAAGAGGAGACTATTCAGCTCGCAGTGGAGCACACGAAACTCGTCCGTCGTCTCACCGAAGAGTGCACACAAAAGCACGGAACCGTCTTCAGATACGAATATAGCCCAGAGACATTCTCGCAGACAGAACCCGAATTCTCTGTGGCAATTTGCGACGCCGTCAAAGCCGCGTGGGGAAAAGCGGGCACTGACACTCTGAATAAAATCATATTTAATCTACCAGCTACTGTCGAGATCGCACCGCCAAATCATTTCGCTGATCTAGTGCGCACTCACACGCTCACCGGTTAACTCGCGTTTACTTGGGTTCAGGTGGAATATTTTCACACTCACATATCAGAGCGCGAGAAGATCCTCATCAGTCTGCACCCACACAATGACAGAGGTAGGTACCAGTGTCCTTATGCACAATTTTACACTTACACCGCACACAGGGACAGGCATCGCCGCCGCGGAGCTTGGGATTCTTGCCGGAGCAGACCGCGTAGAAGGATGTCTCTTTGGAAATGGAGAGCGTACAGGGAACGTTGACCTCGTCAACCTCGCGTTAAACTATTACACGCAAGGTATCCACCCAAACGTCGATTTCGGCGACATCCAACGTATCATCGATATCGTGACTCAGTGCAACGACCTTCCCGTTCACCCCCGCCACCCATATGCAGGGGAACTCGTCTTCACTGCCTTCTCTGGTTCTCATCAAGACGCCATCAAGAAAGGTTTCGAGGACCAGGCGAAACGGCATGCACTTGCGCGGACGCGTGGGGACGGCGAAATTTGGGAGATGCCATACCTACCTATCGACCCGGCGGACCTCGGTCAAACGTACGAGGCGGTCATCCGTGTCAACTCGCAGTCAGGCAAGGGTGGCATCGCATATCTCGTCAAGCAATACTTGCAGCTCGATCTCCCACGCAAGATGCAAATCGCGTTCTATAAAGTTGTTCAAGCCGTTGCAGACCGCGAGGCTCGTGAGATGACCGTCGACGACATCACCACCGCATTCCGCGAGGCATACCATTTCGGGAGTGGCAAATATGAAGGGCGGCTCGCGCTCCGTTCTTTCAAAATCACGCCTGCGCCAAACCCGGACGGCGCCGACGAAGCACGAAATGTTCGCCAATTTGACGGGACCATTTTAGTCGATGGGGTTCTGCGGGTTATTCGTGGTGACGGCAATGGCCCCATCTCCGCCCTACTCCACGCACTCTTGACGCACCTCGACGTTGACCTCGCCCTCCGCGAGTATACCGTGCACCCAATCAACACCGAGACTGATCAACAAAACTCACGTGCAGCATCGTTCATCGAGCTTGTCCCTTCGAACGACCGCAAGTCTACGCGCTCGTGGTGGGGTGCTGGTGTTGATCGCGACGTTTCGGCCTCTGGTCTTCGCTCCGTACTCTCCGCGGTGAATTCGTACATCGAGGACCGTCCGCTCCCAGAACTCAAGCTCTCTGTCGGGTTCAACGCACTCTCCGGCCAATCGGACGTGGCGTCTGTCATCCTCAATTCGCTTGGACTGGAGCTTCCACGGCGCCTGCAGGCCGCATTCTTCGAGGTCGTGCAGCGTGCCGCAGCAAGTTCCGGCGGCGAGATTGCGCAGGACGCACTGAGCGTGCTATTCAAGGAGACATATGGGTATGGCTTGCCGCCGGCGCAGCTGTCGCTCAAGTCCTTCGAGCTTGATCGCGTGGAGAGGGGAATACGTCTCTCGGGCGAGTTCGTGCTTGACAGAAAGGTGGAAACCGTCAAAGGTATCGGCAACGGCCCCTTATCGGCACTTGCTAGCATGCCTCCATCAACTCGTCCAAGGTGCTCTCGTGATTCGTGAGTACTCGGAGCACGCAATCGGCGAGGGCACAGAGGTCAGTGCCGCGACCTACGTCGAACTCGTGTACACGGTGGCGGAGAATGAGCGGGAACGCAAGACGTCTGGTTGGGGTGTTGTTTCGGATACAGACATCACGGCTTCTGGTCTACATGCTGTTGTGTCCGCGGTCAGTCGAGTCGGGGTAGTCTGGAAAGCGCGGGCGTGAAAATGTCGGGAACTGAATGAATTCTTCAAAAAGAAGACATCTATTGTATCTATACAGAACAAAATGCTAGCCGTTGTACTCGTATCTACCGTTCACTACTATTTCGGCCCATAGCAGTTCCTAGTCCAACTCGGGCTCCTGATTGAACAGGTTCACATCTTTGGCGCACTTGGTTGAATCAAGGAGTTAAATTATACGAAGGTGGTCCGATGGTGAGACTACCTTCTTTGTTCGGCGAGAATTTAGCCCCTTCCGCCAGGACGATACGTCAATTAGTGTCACCCACATGGAATATTAGCAGGCTGTGAGGGCGCCGACGTGGATATAGGTGGTGCCAAACACATGACAGATCCGTGAAAAGGGTTATTCGGATTCACACACCAACCTCTCCGTGGGACGCGATGAATCTTGACTAGGTATAAAAAAGGGAAGTCAGGGCAACTCAGTCTCAGCAGTGGAGCCTACTGGACACGGTATCTGTGACAGATGCATCAAGGAGCTGAGAGGTATGACTGGATACATGACAGCTATAGAAGGCCCCATAGTGAGCAGCCTGACTGACAAAGCAAGTAACCTGACCCCTGAGACGGAGCTATGCCCCAACATTATGTAATATGACCATGCAGGAGCCACAACTGTACAGTTTCACCTCACAAGGAATCCCACGCATCCTTAGTCCCAAGAACACTTCATATTCTCCTTATATTGGTGCAGACTCGTCATGGAAAACGACCAGGTATGTCCGGGTAGAACGGTTACAAATACTATTTGATCACGCTTTCTTCACGCAGGGCCTTCTTGTTGACCTTTACGTTCCTCGCAAGTGTGCAGCAACTAGTGAGTAAACTGTGGTCCTGGAGAGTATTGTGTAGTATCTGACGATGCGTGGATTATAGATCGCCTCATCACCTCGAAGGACCACGCATCGGTGCAGATCGTGATCGCTGACGTCGATGCGAATGGCCGTGCACTCTCTACCTCGACTTCGTTCGCACTCAGCGGCCAAGTGCGTGCCCAAGGAGAGAGCGATGACTCATTGAACCGGCTGGCTACAAAAGCGGGATGTAAGCGCGATTTCCTGTCTTCCACGATGCTAAATGAAGGGGTTGACCACTTTATGCCCTCTAGTACTCCGTAACGTGTGGAGCTACTCAAAATGATTTGGCAGCCGTTTTTTTTGGGACCTGTATAGTCTTGTCTGTAGCACCTTACACCCTTATTTCACATGTTGCATGCCTCTTCTTGTCGGATCGGGCCTGATCCGGGCCGCCGCAGCCGCAGCAACTGAGCAACAAGCGTCACCAAGCCAGTTAACTGAGGACTTTAAGCACAGCTCGTCCTACCCACCTGCACACCATCTAAGTCAGATCCGTTATTATTCTGGCCTGGAACAATGGTAGAAATAAAGCAAGAAACAGTGGGTACACCACCCCCGCATGGAGAAGATGGCGCAAAGTACAGGTTGATCTATGCAAAGTCAAAAGTCTATGTCAACCCAACTGCGTACGCTCGCGACTAACATCCCTGGCTTTGTAACCATCGTCAAACGTGTGCGGGAACCCTTTCCTTTTCTCTGAATGTGCCACTCACTATCGGACACGCACATATACAGGAGGCGTTCACTTCGACATATCTCCTTGCTTGGATCCCAGAAACCCTCCTAACCGAGAAGGGTCAAGAAGAGTGGGACAAGTTCCTCAAGACGGAAGAGCGGCCCATAGACGATGATGACGACGAAGGCACGTTCTAAGGACCGTCATCGTCGTTGTACTAACAAAGAGTTACTACAGATGGCGTCTTGATTGACTTGCCTACTCCAAGGCCAGAGTCCTACGCCTTTTCTATCCCATTAACATCAATATATTCTCTAATTGTTCAACCACCATCATTATCGTCTTGGTGTAGGTATTTTCTTCATTTATCCTCCCCCCTGCACTAGACCCATGATCTCTCTAGACGGGTCCATTGGCATCAATCTTAGCAGCGGCTCAACCCTTCCAACAATCTTCTTCCACGATGACGAGTCAAACTCTTTCACCCTACCTTCAAAGTCACCATCGTCACCCAGCGCATCAACGTCTTATCCCCCTCCCCCCTCTCTTGCAGGACAGGCCGCCACCGGGCGGCCTATAACGTCGTGGGGTGGTGAGGATCTCCTTTCCCGAATACGTTCATATGCCTCTCTCCTCCGGTCCAACCTTCAATCTACTCTATATCCTTGTCGACCCCTCCAAGGCGGATATTGAAGCGCATTCAACCCAACTATTCTCTGATGACGCGGTCGACTGAGATCCTCGCTCGATCGACATACGCCAACTCTCACTCACCTGTGCCAGCACACCGTCGGCCAGCGTCCTCTATCCTCCAGTAACACTCCTCCGAATCCCTATTCACAGTACTCGTCCGTCTTACATCGCTCGCTACCGCTGTCGCCCTCCTCCCCAGGTGCCTCTTCGCAGGCCCGCGCCGCACTTCTGCAGTCCTTTGCGAACATCACGCGTGCCACCAAACACGCCGCCCAAAACATCCTCTCACATCCACTCGCAAAGCCGATCGTACCACACTTGCCTGATCCGGTGAAGTCTCTGGTGAACGTCAATGGAGACTTGGAGTGGGGCAGCTGGGTGGAAAAGGGCGGTGTCGGAGAGTTTGAGAGCGCGCGTGTGTATCTCGCTCGATGGGCGCGTATCGTTGCCGAGGAGGGTGAACGTGCGCGGCGACGCGAGGCGCGGGCAGTGCCCGCAAATGCTTCAGCATCCACGGCGGAGGAAGATGGAGAACTCGGGGTCTTTGAGCTCTTACATTCTACTGCGAACCTACCAACACCAAAGTCGTCGAGGGACCCGAAGCACCCCGTCGGCGTGGAGGTGTTCACCGAGTGGTTTACTCCTGATGGTCGCCCAAAGATTTCGAGCGAAAGGCTACGTATGGAGATTTTCCAACGGGGAATTAGCGATAAGGGTCAGGCAAGGAAGAAGTTGTGGCCTTATTTGCTTGGTGTCTATGCATGGGATGTTACCTGAAGACGAACGGCGAAGACTCTGGCAAGCCAAGATGTGGGTGACCTTGAGCCGTCAGCCTATTTTCCGGGTAATCATGGATTTTCCAGGAAACAGTACCATGAAATCAAAGATGAGTGGTTCGGCAAGCCAGAAGTTTTTGACAGACAGGATGTTATTGAGGTACTTCTTGCATTTGTTTTGCGCTACGGTTCCCGTACTCAGACAGGAACAGGAACGTCATCGGATAGACGTCGACTGCCGTCGAACGGACCGAACTCAGCCTCTATTTGCCAATAATCAGTCGTCTGACATACCCCTCGATCCGGAGAAGCAAGAGCACCAACGTTATTCTACAATCTCACCCACACCAAACGAGGTTGGCGCGCAGTCACCGTCCAATGAGCATATAGACCGGCTCGGTTCCATTCTTTTGACGTACAATTTCTACGAGAAGAATCTGGGTGCGTCGTTCTAAGTTTTTGGGGACAGTGTCAACTCTGACAGCGCGCCGAAGGGTATGTCCAGGGCATGTCAGATCTCTGCGCACCCTTGTATGTCGTCGCTGGGTCGGACGAACCATTGACATTTTGGTGTTTCGTGGAAGTGATGAATCGAATGGTACGTTACGACGTTTGTGCTACTTTACTCGGGCGCGATTTGACGCCTATGCGGCCTGGCAGAAACAAAACT
Source organism: Lactarius indigo (assembly GCA_025766275.1). NCBI lineage: Eukaryota > Fungi > Basidiomycota > Agaricomycetes > Russulales > Russulaceae > Lactarius > Lactarius indigo. The sequence goes on along the minus strand of JAFKAC010000002.1, from coordinate 1,675,998 downwards.
TTCTCCGTGACCAGAGCGGGATGAAGAAGCAGCTGTCGACTCTCCAGCAACTGCTGCAATTCATGGACCCAGAGCTATATCGGCACTTTGAGAAGACAGACGGGTTGAATTTGTTCTTCTGTTTTCGGCAGGTTTCCTTTGCTATTCTCCGTATTCGTATCGTTTTGACCCAGGCCTCTGGAGCAGGTGGATCCTTATCTCGTTCAAGCGCGAGTTCCCGTTCGAAGACGTTCTCCGTTTGTGGGAGGTTCTATGGACGGATTATTACACGAACGGAATGGTCCTCTTTGTTGCACTCGCCGTGCTGGAGTCGCATCGCGACGTCATGCTGCGGTACCTCGTCGAATTCGACGAGATCCTGAAGGTACGTATCTTCATCGTCCGTCTGCCTGCCAATGCTCAAACTCCCTGATTCTTAGTACTGCAACGAGTTGAGTATGACCATCGAACTCGACACCACACTCGCCCAAGCCGAGGTGCTCTTCCTCTCCTTCCAGCAGTTGGTCGCGGACATGGACCGCCGTCGCATCGAGCAAAGCGCCGGTACCTCGGCCACGGATGGTCTCCGCCATCGTAAGCCCGGAGGAGAGGCCGGATTGACGCCGCAGGTCGCTTATCCAGAACTGAGTGAGGAATTACGAGAGTTGCTAGTGGCACGTCGCGCATAGATTCCAATTGTCGGCTCATCGAGTCGGACTTGTACCATATCCACTACTGCCTGTACACCTATTCCGATCTTGCAAACGTGTCGACATGCCTGACGCGCGAGCGTCAGACGAGACTCATCCACAGGGTGTCACTTTTGAGCATACATCATGTCCTCTCCCGACTTACCATGGTGATCAGTTCGACAATTGTCTCCTCGGTCCTCGCCCTTGCAGGGGTGACGTGGAGGGGCTAGTCTACTGGACGTCCACGTATGGGAAAGTATCAGGTCATTTGCGTCGCCCGACCCTAGGCACGGCTCACGACCACCTGGACGACCTCAAAGAATGGTATTGTAGAATCCAGGATGCGTGAAATGACTGGCGTGGTGAACCATCACTTCCATTGTTCCACACATTCGTCGAATATTCACCCCGGATTCATCCCGGAGATGAGCTAGTCAACGGTAAGAAGACAAAACTGAACGCTCACAAGCTCGCAAACTTGTGCTCTCGCCCCCACCCAGTCTTCTTCATGCGCCCTCGCGCGTCTATGGATATTTTGTGAAGAATAAGGTATGTAGCGCATTTATTTACAGTACTACAGTATAAAATGATCTGGCGAAAATTATACACCGGGCTCACCCTCACCCACAACCTTTTCACTGATCACTTTCTCGAAATGGGTCGAAGGCGCGGTGCTGAGACTGTCATAGACTACGAACCGGGTATTCTGGAAGTCATTATTACCCATCGGAGGACCAAACGAGGAATCGTGATTAGAGAGAAGGCGATTCCTATTCCTATTGCTGTAACCCGACCCACCGGGACGAGGCTAGACAGGGGGCTTCAAGCTCAGAGAGAACAAAGACGGAGCCTCCTCATGACGTCGTCGTCGTCGCCACTCAAAGTCCTGCGCACTTACGCAAAATTGTCCGACCCATCCATCACCGCGCTCCCGCCCACAGGTCTACTTCTCGCACACGCAGCACACGCTCACCATCTTCGACGCCTACCCAAAAGCGCTCTTCCACTTCCTCGTCCTGCCCCGCCTCTCTGACGAACGAACGTCATCGTCTGACCTGACGGACCTGCGCACCCTCCTGCGGCGGCACGCATCTGGGGAAGACGCACAGGGCAGAAGAGACGCTGCGCGTGCTGGCGGACGAGGCTGAGCGCCTGCGCGGCGTCATCGAGGAAGAGATGCGGGCGCGGTACGGGTTCACGTGGGACTGTCTGGGCCGGCTTCCACGCCGTGCCGTCGATGGAGTGAGTTCGCGTTGCAGTTGCGTTGCGCGGTTCAGTTTGGCGTTCTCGTTGATTCGTGCGCCACAGACACCTCCACTTGCACGTCATCTCGTCAGACTTGACCGCGCCGGCGCTCAAGACAAAGAGGCACTACAACTCGTTCTCTCCGCGCGCCGGGTTCTTCGTGCCGCTCGCCGAAGTGCGCGCGTGGTTCTTCAACGACGCCACTGCGCCGCAGTTGGTAAAAGCAAAAGTGAGTTAGCCACCTGTAAATCACACTTTTGTGACGTACTACTTGTGTGCAGTGATACGTACTCATTACGTTCATGGAAAATATCTTTTTACGTATCCGCAGTGATTTATTGCTCTCGTGTCGCGTTGTTGGCTTGTCGCGTCGATCACATCTGACCGCGTGCCTTGTAGATGCGCCGCCTTGCGCCGGAGGAGTACGAGCCCCGTCTCAAAAACGCGCTCGAATGCTTTCGTTGTGGCCAGCCGGCGAAGAACATGCCCGCGCTCAAGAAACATCTCCAAGAGGAATTTGACGCTCTGCGCAAGCGCGAAGGCAAGTCAACGAAACGCAGGAGCGAGACAGAGGACGAGTCCGCGTCTGATCGCGAGACTTCCGGAGGCACCGCTAAAGGGAAGGGCAAGAAGGTCGCGCGACTGTCGTGACGTTACAAAATACTTGATTCTCGAAAGCCGTACTCTAACAGGAGAATGATATCTACATTCTGTTAATTACACCACTTTCTTAGAGTCCGCGCGGGTTTGATATATTTGTTGGATTCCGCTTTGTACAAGAAGTTCAACTCTGCGCTCTCTTCAGACGTTCTTGCGCGACTTCTCGCTAGCCCGGCGGATGGCCCAAGTGAGCTCGTAAGTCTTGCATGCATCTGGAACCAGACTTGAGCCATCCACACGCCGTTATAGCCGTGAAAGAGATACGCACCCTCGAACGAACTGAGAATCGTCGCACTCTCCGGGTCCTCCTCGATATCTTCAATGACGTCAATCAAGTTGGATATCTCAGAGAAGAACGGATCATCGTCCGGGAAGCGATGTGTCTCCTCGAGGTCCGAGCCCGGGCGCCTAATATACAGCACTGGCTGCACGTACGGGTCGACGAGCCTGTCGCGCAGAGTGTCAACAGGAAATAAATACCGGGGCACAAACGGGACACGCACTTGAACTGGTACCCATCGGCATATACCTCGAGCTCACACGAATAGTTGCGGCCCTGCAGCGCGACGACGTGGCTGAAGCTGCCGACCGCACCGCTCTCGTATTTCCAAGTCGCAGAGGTGACACGCGGAATGCGGTTCTCCGGGGCAATCAGGCTCTCGTCTATTGTTTGCTTGTGGAGCTGGCCTGCATTCTCGTGCCACTCAAGGGAGTGGGCATTGACAGATGAGATGTCGACGTCTCCACCAAAGTATCGCGACAGGTCGCAAAAGTGGGTACCTTGCTCGACGACGGGTCCACAGCTTTTTGTGACAATATAGCCTCAGAAGGAAGCATCACGCCACGATTGATGGGACGAGGACAATACCTCTTAGATTTGTCCCACCAGTCTGGTTTGGCGATCGCTTCGTAGGCACACGCATAACGGGCGATCGTTGCCATAACCTGAAGATTGTTGTCCTCGATGATCTGCTTGATCATCTGGACACCCTTTAGGTAACGGAGCATGTATCTGTTTCACATGCATAGCATTTTGTCCTCAAAAAAAACCAAGTTAGATCAGCGCTTACCCGACCGAGCAGACCGCGCCGCTGTCAACGATAGCCTGAGAGATTTTGAATGCCTCTGCAATCTCTTCCTCAGGTCCGGTGGCAATAGGCTTTTCGATGAAGAGTGCAACGCCGGGAAAGTGGCGCAAGATCTGAAGCTCGATATCGCGGCCCGGACGCGTGGTACCTCGAAACATGGGTGGAGAGCCGACGATCACAGCGCGGGGGCGATCGCGGGGTAACATGCTCTCGACAAACCCCTCGAGGGTCTTGAAGATGCGAGTGTTTTCATACGCGGAGCGCACGAAGGTCTCGCGCTTCTTGAAGAGGACAGCACTCGCACGCTCCACATTGGGGTCGATGAGGGCGACTACCTTGAGGCGGGGGCCGAGCTTACTGTAAAGGGGGATGAGGATGGGTAGAGGTGGTGTAGATGCGGGGAGGACGCACTGTTCAAAGCGGAAAGAGTGGTTCCAAGGACCCTCATCGGAGCCTGTGGATCAGGGTGAGAAGTTTGTCGCGGCGAGAGACCGGAGATGAACCAACCAAACATGATATTGCCGGCGCCGACAAAGACAACATTGAAGTCATCAGAGCCCGGAATTTGAAAGACCCTGCGTAGATAAAAGGATCTATCAGTTTCTGGCCGGTGATAGCATCAAGAAGCCCATGACAATTATATGGCGACAGAGCGGAGAGCTGGCTACGGTGGGAGAGAGAGACATACTTGTCCATCGGAACCAGCCTGGAGGGATCAATGGATGGGCGCCGAGAGAGGGCCTCTGAATCACGGCGCGAAGACCTACGACTTGCTGGATGGTGGTGGGCCATGACAATTTACTCTAATGGGAACCGAGAGGTAAGGCCAACAGAGATTGCAAGGGAAAGGGACTCACAGGATGATGAAGAGAGAAGAAGAGAGGAGATGGTGAGTGCAAAGAGAAGAGAGGAAGGGATAATATACTGAGTACGATCGCGACTCTTGAGTTGACCCGACCGATCGACGTCATAGGGAGAATCTAGAGATTATCACATTTGAATCCTCATCTCTCAAAGATTGACGGTGGGTATACAGAGATAACAGCTCAAACATAAGTTGGAGTAGAAGGACACGAACACCACCGCCGAGTACCGTCCGACAGGCTGTGCAATCATCTTATCCGCGTGACTGGCGCTTCTCTCTCCTCTCTAGTTCTTGCCGTCGCCTCTCCGCTGCCTCGAGGCGCTCTGTCATCGCACGGAGTTCCTCTTTTAGCTTATCGTTCTCTTCAGAAAGTTTCAATACGTTGCTTTGGCGCTTGTGCACCTGGTTAGCACGCTTTTGCATTCTGACTGAATGACGGTAATCTTCGGCCGGGCGTGGAAGAGGATCGATTGGCTGGCTTTTGAGGGGTGGGAGGACAGCTGTCGAGAACAGTTGTCACAGTTGAGGAAAGCAGACTCACGAGGATCCGAGGATGGACTCTAGCGAAAAGTCAATCGTGGGGAGTTCTGGGAGGGTGGGGGTAGGGGGTGCTGGGGGGAGGACGGGGGGATCGTCGGGGAGGGGATGGGACTGATTGTCAGGTGGACCGTAGTTGGAAGAAGACATTGAAGGGAAGGAAGGGAATGGATATTGGATACCCGTTTTCGTTAAAGGGGCGATGGAATCTTGATCGCTAGGGGCGCACGACGATTGCCGAGTTAGAACGAGGGTCTCTAGTCTTCATGACAACTCTCAACAATATCACTCCCACTCCCTCCCATGTCTCCCTCTTCATCCACCTCTCAATCCTTTGACTGGAGATCTTTCCCTGACTATCTCGCCAACACCGACACCGACCACCACGACCATTCCTCTGCTTCAGTACCCATGTCCTTCCCTGTACAGACCACCTATCCTTACTCCTTTCAAGACTCACATCTCCCCGTCCAGTCCCAACTACCCGTCCCCGTCAACAACACTTTCTCTTATCCCTCCCCAGACCTCGACCTTCAGCACATCCTTGACATTCCCATCGGAAGCCATCTCCTTCACGACTCTTCAGATTCAACTCAGCCCGCTCTTCTCTCTCACGCCCAACGCGATCACGACTCGATGCTCTCTCCCGTATCTGTCCACGAGTTTATGACCCCTTGCCATTCCCCTGTAGACCTTCGTTCCCCGCTTGATTATCCCACCCCAGCTTCCCTTCATCCTCCCCTCAAGGGCACCCTCGTTCACACAATTCTCCCTTCCTCCTTTCCTGAAAATCATGTCATCAATTTCGACGTATCGGTGAGTCTGGTGTTCCTCGTCCCCCTGACCTCCTCTTCTCTCGCTCCCGGCCGTTGAATTGCATTGCCCCGCATGTCACCAATTAGACGCACGCCTTCCCAAAACGTTCAAAAGCTCCCCAGCCCCCGGAAACGGATCCGTACGCAGCTGCTTTCCTCCAATCACAGATCGGCCCCGAGAAATGGGGTATCTTCTCGGCTCGTCTATACGAGCGTCGTCTCGGCGGTCCAAAAGCCCGCTCCCGCGGAAAAAAATCCAATGGCGATTCTGAACTACGAACCTCTGGTGCCTGCGCTCTCGATTTTCTCGTCAAAGTTGAGATTGTGAAGGAGGTCCTTCGAATCTACGTACCGTATGTCCTCCGTCCCCCCCCCTCCCCGATCGCTTTTGCTAATATTCACACTAGTCACCCTTATAATCCTTTCAAATCTCTGACACATCCTTATCCTGATTGTCCTGCAGGGCATGTCACTCTCACCCGCGCCGCAGTCCTCGCTCTCTCAGGCTGGTCTAATACTCAATTCTCTTACTGGGCACGCCGCGCTGAGGCCATCTGCGTTCTTGCGCCTCACGATAAGACCTTGTATCAGGTCGCCGTCGCTCTTGACCGGCGTCTCCGACCCCTCGTCGCTGTCACTTCACCACGTTACGATGGTTCGCCCGATTCGGCTTATCCGTCCCCTGTATCTTCCCTTTCCTCACTCACCTCTACTTCGCCTACTTCCGCTAGTCCCCCTCCTGCTTTCCAGGAACCCCCAGAGCCAAACGTAACTGGCAAAGGCCTCGATGCCCTTATCGACTCTGTCAAGCGTCGCACAGGTGCGTCTCCTTTCCTACGGGGAAAGCACGCCAGCCTCGACCCCTTTGGTGCCCCCGGTGGCGATCGCGGCGTCGCACCTGCCGCTGCTCCTGTCTACCATCCGACGTTCCAGGCGCATGTATGCTGGGGTGGTAACTCCGACTCACTCGACGGTAGCGCCGTCAACGAGCGTGAACGTAAGCGCCGTCGCAGTGAGAGTGACGTCCCCGTTCCAATCCGTGATGGTCGCTTGCTGGACTTGAAAGGCGAATTGGAGTCGTCTGATGAGGAAGGGGAGCGCTTCCCCCTATCCGACTCTCGCTCGGAAAAAGAACGCCTCGGACGGAAGCGCACCCGGACGAATCCCGTGTAAAAGCTCTATTTTGGCACGAACGCATTAACACTCTTACTTCTCTCTCGGTTCTTCCCCTCCCCCCCACTTTCCCCAACGACCCCACCATCTTTTTTTTTTTTCTCTTCCTTCTTCCATATGTCCTTCTTTGTCGTGATGATGTCCCCTGACCAGACCCTTCTCTCTGATACTAACGGTTTCCCATGGACCTTGCCTGCTATGCTTGTACCACCATCGTTTTCTCAGCCTGTTCTCCGCTCACGTTCCACGCTCATGTCGTTGTTGCGCCCTATGTCTTGCATTCCAATTTTGTACGTGTCGTCAACCGATCAAGTTTTTTTCCCCAATCCCCCTCAATCTTCCCCCCCCCTCCCCCAAATGTACGTTTGTATGGTGTACCAATACGTTCTCGAAGTATATTATACCGCCCCGTTTTTGTTTTTTTTTCTTCTTACTAGTGTGTAGGCTGGGCGGTGATGTCGCGATCCTCAGTACGGTGTGAAATTGTACAATAGCCGCTTTTCATTTGTGCAATACACGGTCATCCTGTCACATAGAACACATGCGTGATGAAGATCGTTGTTAGGTGAAGTGAATCGCTGGATCATCGTCTATGGCCTCATGTTCGACTAGCAATATTAGTAGGCATCATTATCACGTACACCCTGGCCGCTTATCCGTGTATTCAGTTTTCTCACGTGTTTCCAATTCTCTCCTCTTCCCATCGTGACTCACCACGCCCCCGATAAGTAGAGTTCCTTGGCATGACCCTTCCTGGGTCCCACAGGGCCCCAAACTTCCCACCAACGCTAAACGTTTCCCCCCACCTACCGGCTCGTTTGGTCCGGGACAAATGAAAGTGTGGGCGTCGCTGCCAGCTCCTCACACAGGATACATCTACCTCGCCGCCTCCGCGCTGCTGCTAGCGGTAGGCGCACACGCCATCCTTCTCGGCGCTCTGTTTCCGAAGGGCCCCACCAAGATCACGGCGTTAAACGCTCTGGAACGCGACGGGCATTACAAGTACCTCGCGCTGTTCTCCGTGCCCGTCTGCGCTTATTTTGTAATTGCCAACTGGGTGGGGTGGCAGTTCTTCCGTAACTCATGAAAGATGTGGTGGGTGTGGTGTTTAAGTTAACCTACTATGGGAAAGTAAAACATAATCATCATCATGTGGACAGTGTTAGATGGGAGGGTGGGGGCACGAACGTGTGCCTTTGTTTTGACATTGCGCGCGTAAACAAGCGTGTGAGGATTATCATTCGTACAGCAATTTTTTTTTTTGTTTTGGTGTTTTTTACTCACGTGGTATCGCAGGTCTGATAGTTCGGACGCGTTTTGAGGGTGGGGGTGTGGGGCTTGCTTCCTACTTGATCGATCAGGACCAAATTAATTGACTAGAAGGAACGGTCACTACAGGACGATTAGTTATGGATATATTGGATTCTCCATGTTCGCTTCCCAAGAAGCGAACGGGCTAGGCGTGCTATCATAGAGTGGACTGGACACCCTATTCTTACCGTCCGCTTTGACGCCGCGGGTGGCACTTCCTTCGGTGGCCGGTGGCGGACCCCAGACGGGCCCAGGACTAGCCCTGTGAGCTGAGGCGGCCAACTCAAAACGTAGAGGGGGGCTTCGCGATGGGTTCTTACAAAGACCCCCCAACTCGGATCTTGGTTCGATTGGAGCGCGCGCTTGTAAGTAGGAACTTGTTCGGACAAGTCCGAGAAGCGGCGAACCCATGTAGGACGTGCCACTGTGTTGATCCGTCTGTGTACATTCCATTCCTCTTGCAGTTAAGGCGTACAATGCACATGTTTAAGGGGGGGAGACCCCTTCTTGTAATGTACACACACGTGATCACTTCAGCGGGACGCGACGACCGGGCGCGCGCGAATGCCGAGAGTCCGAGTGCGAACCGACAACGATGACAGACGGTCTCGTTAATCCCGTATCCCCGTCGACAGCAACTCGATCGCTTTCCTTCACCGTCCTCCAGCGACTTCCAATTGCCTGTCCCATTCCCATCCGTCGCAGATGGCGCCCTGAGTCCCAAACCGTCTCCTGCGGCGGATCAGCCATCCGCCCCAACTGAATATACTAATGGCACTACTAGCGGTACCAGAGAGCACTCGGCGGCACCCTCTCCTCCACCCCCCAAGGCGGTACCTAAATCATTACTCTCGGCCGGATCGCAGCATCAGCACCAGCAGCACCTACCGGCCGAAATCGTCGAACGCCTCGATGCGTATGACCCCCACCGCCGCCGCGCCACCACCACCACTACTACCAGCCTCGCATGCAACAAGTTTATCCTGTATGAGAACCGGTCCCGGTTCTACGTCGTCGCGTCCAATGCGTCCGACTCGCTCCACCGCATCATCAAGATAGATCGCACGTCGCAGGACGAGCTCGTCGTCATCGAGGACGAGGCCGTCTATACCGGCCGACAGATGACCGCCATGCTCAAGATGCTCGAAGACGGGAACAAGGCCTCCGGTGGGCTCGGCAGGCCCAGAGTCTTCTTCGGCCTCCTTGGTACGCACACGCACTCATTCACTTACTCAGTGTCCTAACCCCCCCAGGGCGATAGGTTTTGTCAAGTTCACCGCGGGTTGGTACATGATAATCATCACGAAGCGATCTCCCGTCGCGCTGCTTGGCGGCCACTACGTGTATCATTGCGAGGAAACGGAGATGCTCACCATACCGTCCAGTCACAAGATCGAGAAACCGAGCGAAGAGCAGCGTCTCATGGGTGTGTTCAAACAGGTCGACATGACGAAGAACTTTTACTTTAGGTGCGCGAGACGTTGTGTAGCCTGCAAAGGTGTTTTGGCTCACGACGGGGTTAGCTACACTTATGACCTCACGTCTACGTTGCAGAGCAACGCTACTTCTCGTAACCTGTCCAATCCGGGACCGTGGCCGTTCACCAGCCGCTTTGCGTGGAACTATCATCTGTTCGCGGTCGCATTTGAGAATCTCGAATCCGACGCGCCTAAAGCGCACTGGGTCCTCCCGATCATACACGGTCATGTCGATCAAGCTAGTTCGCGATGTCTCCCCAATTTTGTTTTCCATTCATCCGAACTGATCATGACGCATAGAGTTGACGGTGCTCGGTCGTGTTATCTACGTAACCTTAATAGCAAGACGTTCGCGGCATTACGCAGGTGCCAGATACTTGAAACGAGGCGTGAATGAGGAGGTCCACGCGCTTGCCAATTACCTCATTCCCTAACTGAGAAAGAATATTGCAGGGAAATGTTGCCAATGAGGTAGAAACCGAGCAGATAGTGTCAGAGGCTCTGACGACGCCGTTCTACTATCCTCAGCCGAGATATTCGAATGACGAGGCGCCCAGACGCCCGAATCCTCGATACACTAGCTACGTTCAGGTGAGTGGGTCGGCCGCGCCACTTGTTGGTCTTCAGGACGAACTTTTGCTCGTAGTATCGCGGAAGTATCCCGATCTATTGGATGCAGGAGCAAAACAACATGACCCCGAGACCTCCCATCGAGAGTGCGTACTCTCGTCGGCGGACACTCTCGACCTCCTCTCTTACCAGCACTCACCCAGTCAGCGTCGTCGACCCATTTTTCACCGCCGCCGCACGACACTTTGACGACCTTTTTGCGCGATACGGCGCGCCGATCATGATCCTGAACTTGATCAAGAAACGCGAGCCACAGCCGAGGGAATCTAAGCTCCTCGACGAGTACACTCACTGCGTGAACTTCTTGAACCAATTTCTCCCCGAAGGCCAAAAAATGATATACCACGCTTGGGATATGTCACGCGCGTATAAGGAGTATGTGCCCGTCCCTACTTGCCCATTCTTGATTAACCTCCTCTACGTATTGATAGGAAGACCCAGGACGTCATCAGCTATCTGGAAGATCTGGCCGAAGAATCTATCCAGATCACTGGTTTCTTCCACTCAGGCCCAGAACCGTATTCGCACTTCCTGTATAGTCGCGCGAGGTAAAGCAATCGGTTTTCCCTTTCACCATCGGATCGACGTCCCTAACGCGACCCCGACGCCGGCAGCCCTGTTTGGCGCAGCAAGATGCTTTTTCAGAATGGGATCTGTAGGACTAATTGCGTAGATTGCCTCGACCGCACAAACGCGGCACAGTTTGTCTTTGGAAAGCGCGCTCTAGGACACCAGTTATACGTGCTCGGCGTCGTAGACAATCCGAATCTAGCATTCGACTCGGACGCGGTTAATATGCTCACGGAGATGTATCATGACCACGGTGACAGTACGCGCTCTCTCTCTCTCTGCCTTCTCTCCCTACGTCCGATTCCGCGGCTGAGATCCGCTTGTAAGCCTTGGCCATGCAATATACGGGTAGCGCGCTTGTCAATCGAGTTGAGACCTACCGGCGCATGCCGCATTGGAACAGCCATTCCCGAGACATCATCGAGAATTTCAGGCGGTTCTATACCAACTCCTTGCTAGGTATGATTAAGCCGCTCATCTATCGCTATCAACAACAGAAAACTAATGAATCAATGTGGCAGATGCGGACAAACAAGCTGCCATCGATCTCTTCCTTGGCGTCCAATCCGACACAACCTTAGTACACAGCCCAAAGCGCTCCGGTTACCAACAGTGGTTCCACGACGAGCACCTAAACTCCCCTTACACGCTCGAGACGTGCCAAGAGGGCATCAACGACTTTGTCGAATGCTCTAGCGACTTTTGGATGGGGTATTACCGCCCGCTGTTGTTCACCTCGCTTGGGAAGCATTTTGCCTACTCGATGAACAGCACGCTCAAATTGCCTGGGCAAGTATTACTATCTATACATGCATCACTGCCAAGCTGCCTTTGACCCCTTTCCCCACAGTAAAACGTTCAAGGACATCAATCAAAGCCCGTTCTATCCCCACGATAAGGTCCTGAGGAAACCGTTCACGGTTAGTCCGTTCGTCCGTCCGATAAATTCCCGAACGAACACACCCCCCCTATCCGTTTGTCCACCATCACATCATATTTGTTTGACCAATACTCGGCTGCGGTGGTTTTTAGCCTCATCGAGGGCGTCCGGAAATGGATGGGCTCACAGCCCGCGCCAGTGCACCAGAACACCAAGGCGGCCGCGAGGTCTCGCGCGCCAGACCTGCCCCGCGAAACGGAGCGCATCGACCCTACCGACACGGGCGTCATGGCCACGCGGCACCTCGCTCCGTTCGTCTCGGAGGAGGAAGAAGGGGAGTACCAAAGGTCAGGCACACACGCGTCCCTGTTTATAGAGAGACTCACGCAGTTATGTAGATACATCGATCAGACGCAGGGACTCATGGAGGACGACGAGTCGGGCCCGGGCCGGGTGATCTGGACGTGTACGAAAAGGCGGTCAGCTTTCTTTCGGGGAACGTTGAGCCTGAGCCTGCGAGCGAGCTCGACGACGACGTCTTGCTTGCATATCTACAGACTCCTGTCCTGGCGATGATGGAGGGCGAGCATACTACCTACTCCCACTATACCACCATGAGGCTGGGGACTGCCGAGCTAGCAGGGCAGCAAGCAGGCAGGCAGGCACACGACGACTAAACTCATCCAGGCACTTGCCGATCCATGTTAACGCGAGCGGACATACAAACGGAACACGCCCCCCAGTGATTCCATTCCATATCTTGTGTACTATGAATAGCGATACATTATACGTACGTACAAGTAATACATTGCATCTGCATCAGTACTGTAAAACATGGAACCCCCTTCCGGGGTAGGACACCTCCCGTACCGCAGATCGCCCAAAACAGCATCGTCGCCTAGGGAAGGAAGGCCTCACAAGAGACCTCCGCGCATCCGACGGGCGTCACACCGACATATTGGCCATATCGACCGGGCCAACAGTTGTAGGTTGTAGGGGTTGTCAGTCGGGGGCATTAATCGGACGTGATAGACCAGAGGTAGGTTCTAAATCCTACACCTACAAATGCCCCCACCCACGATCGAAATCTCAGTAGGCGAAGAAGGCGCGGACGAGGTGAGGGGCACGCGCTCCGAGACCAACGGGCAAAAGATGGGGGCACTATCCTATCCACCAGCCCGGCGAGGGGGGAATGGAATGGCGATTAATTTAACCTCACCCGACATTTCCCCCCCCTAGACCAGGCAGGTTCAGGGAGGAGGCGCTGGCGTGCGTGAGCGCCTCCGGAGGACCTTTCAGCTCTGCCCAGAGGCTCGCGCGCGCCTCCGTGGCGGCCACCGTGCTCGGAGGCTGGGACGCCGCGCTGCGCGTTGGGCTCGGCTGGCGGAGATCAGCTGGCACCGTGTCGGTGCTGCGCGGTGCGGGTGGGAAAAACTGGCAGCTTTGGCCGACGCGCCGGGCTAGGGGTCTACCACCGCCGCTGTGGGGCGGTCGTGTAGAGGCACGGCGGGAGGGGGAAGGAAGGGAGGAAGTGCGGCTGTGATCGGGGCCGCTCGGGCTCTTGTTCGTGTCGGGCGTTCATGGTCGGCATCCGACGCAGTCTGCGTCTGCAGCTAGCATGCATGCAGTCCGGAGATGGAGGGCGCACGGGCGTGGGTGGGAGTTGGTTTCGGTGGCGTGGGGGCATTGGGTTGGATCGGTGAGTTAGAGCGGGCTTGTATGAGGTCGGGAGGCGCATTTGGCGCGCTCGGCTGAAGTGGTATGTGGTCAGCGGCTTGTTCGACGTGGAGTAACGGTTTTTTTGATCACTTACGCAACGGCACGGAGGGCTACCTTTGTCCGATACATTTGGAGCCATTTGTCGAGAGCGCGTGCTGAGAAGAAAAAAAAAAAGCAATGAGTAATTGAACGCAGACCGACACGATGGTCGACGTACATAGGACGGCCTTCTTGTCCGTCTCGCGCGCCAGCTTGGCTTGCAGGGCATGGGGCATGGCGTCTCGCCAGACCTTCCAGAACTTAGCCCTAACGCACGATGCGTGGAAGCGGACGGCGGGAAGAGACTATAGGCCCACAGTCAGCGAGATGCGCTTGCGCAATAACGGGGGTGATAATTACCCCTGTCCTGGAGCGCCAAATCACGAACGCACGATACATGGTCGCGTGCTGGCTTTGCAGAATAAATGTCCTCTCCTGTGTCAACGATCAGTTCAGTTCTAGTCCTAGGGATGCACGTCACTTACAAGTGGGAGAAGTTTTTCGGCTTGGAATCTACCGCGCCATTTGTCCCACACGGTCTCCAGTTGAATCCTCTGCATCTCGCTCTCTCTCTCCTGCAAAATCGCCCGTCTGTTTCTCACTTTTCGAGCGGCAGTGAGCCACTTGTAGAACATGCGACGCATGTTTTCTGTGAGGGCGCATTAGTTTTGGCAGTCAACCACCTGATCAAAGTTGCTGTACCTTCACGCTTGACATCCTGATAGCTTTCCATAAGGCCCAGCTCTTCCACATGGCGGATGCACACTTTCTTCCACTTGCAGAAAGCAGATCTGCATGTACGCAGGAAACTGTCAAGTTTCACGTCAGGCGTGATAGGATTGATTCACTTACAAAACAATTGCTTTATTCCTCCGTTGTACGACTTCCAATTCACGGAGCTTTACCGCGATGATGCAATTGGTCCAATGGTTGAGAGCATCCTTCAGCACGCGCTGTATGCAAAGCAGGCCGATGAGAACGAGTGTCAGAATCGAAATCCCAAGAGAGCATTACCGTGTTAGCGCGACTCTGGATTTGCTGTTCGGCAACTCGATGGCGGCGCTGCCTCAATGCCTTCTCTTTCCAACCTACAAACCAAAGGACCTCAACATAAAGTCGCGCGCCTGAGCATAACTTCCGACGTACCAGCAAAAACTTTCCTGCTCTTCCTTTGTCCCATTCCTTCAGCCGCTTCTCCCTCCCGCGCTCCACCGCCCTCTCCATCCACATTTTCCAGGCCCGTCTCACCACGAAGTACTTCTCGAGGATCTTAGCCTGACGGAAATGCTTCACATGCGCACGTAACTGTACACGCCAATTGAAGAGGACGCGGTACTGTAGTTGTGCATTGGCATATTGCACTGCAAAGGCATGCGCGCCTTGTTTTGTGGCAAAGCGTCCTTTGCCAAAACCGGAGTGTGGAAGAAGTGAGCATGGACTTGGGAACGCTGAGCAAAGGCTAGCGCGGCGGCTTGTTGTGGCGAACGACGAGGGTGAATATAGGTGAAACAATGAGCAGTAGGGATAGCAAACCTTCAAGATCTCTCTGACTGCCGTAAACGCCTCTTCCAAGCCTCCCAAGCTTGCCGAAGTACTCTGGCATGTTGGACACGTTCTAAGAGATGGCCGCGTTCAGTGGGCTTTCCACACTCTGACGACGGCCCGTACCAGAGCGCCTTCTTGGCGGGCAATTTGTTTGTCGGCTCGACGTTCCAACGCCTAGGGTACAGGTTATTCCGACACATGTAATCATGGTCGAGAGACTCACCTAGTATCCGATCATAGGCATTCCTTCCACAGATTGAATGCAAACCGTTTGACGGCAACATCGTGAAGCGCGTCCGCCTCTCTGTTGTTCACGTCTGCAGAAGCTGAATTAGTAAATGCTCCCGTAAGGAAGGCACTACGGTCGCGCGTACGTTCGCTGCCGCCAAGTACACCACGGATTCCCTCACTATGCGTGCCCCAACCCTTTCCGATATGACGCGTTCCGCGCTCTTCAGTTCTGCTGCTCTTCTCCAAGAGTCCCAACACCGATCAACAACCTTCCCTTCCTTCATCGCCGCAAATTCGTCCGCCCTCCCCTTCAAGGCCTCCGTCTCGCGCAGCTTACCCCTCCATCGCTACCAGGCAGCGCTCAACTAGACGCACCTCGACGCGCTGTTGCAAAAGGCGACTCTGGTACAATCGCCGCCAGTGCGCCCATGTATCCCTCCGCAGCGCTGCATCGCGCAGACTTCGCACTGTCTGCATGCGCGTGCGCATGTCGGCGCGCCACGCAGCTTTCTGTCTCTCCTGCAAGTGCGCGTGCCAACGTACCAGCGTCGCCTTCTGACAATGTGCCTTGGCGAGAGCATCTGCATGCGCCGCTCGCTCCCGCTGATGCTGCAGCGCAGCGCGCCACTTGTGGATAGCGACGCGGAGCACGAACGTGTCACGCGCATGTGCGATTTGAACTGTAGTTGTCTACGAAGAGAATGGTTTGTTATTGATTGGGGGATATCCGCGGAGGCGAAGAAGGAAGGACGTACGGCTACCCAATCGTGACCCTGCTTCCACACGTCGAGACACCGCTGAAGCAGTCGCGCGTTACGGAACCGGTCCGCTGTCCTTTCGTCCTGCGCTACGCGGATTTTATTCCACGCTTCATCTTCGTATGCGGCAGGTTGCTTGGGGGTGCGCAGATCAGCAGGTGGTCTGCGGGGGGTAGAATTCATAGGTAGTGAATTCGAGATTTTCTGTACAATTGAAGCTGGGGTAGGCCGCGGAGCCAATTTGTAGGTTGGTAGTGTCGGTGTACTTGTCAAGAAGGGGACCGATTTCTCGATATCCAGATCACGTTCTGACCAGCGCCATCCGGTGGCCTTGCTGGGTGCTAATGTGGAGGAGGGTGGGTAGGTGGACGTAGCTCCGATATCTAGACCGAGGGTGTTGTTGCCGTCGGCCGTGAGTTCAGATGAAGAGCGTCCGCACGCCGGGGGAGGTTCCGCGTGCAGCAACTGAGTCGGTCCCCGCATCGGTTATGTCAGTCTGGCTGAGAAGATCGTCAGGGGCAGAGTCGGAAGGTTCGACGGGTTCCTCGCGCTGCAATGTTTTGAGACGTTGTAACAAGCGAGCAGTAGAAGTTTGAGGACGTGGGGTATCTGGAGCAGCTTTGGACGAAGGCAAGTGGGTCTGGGTTCGGACCCGTGGGGGAGGCGTAGGTGTAGAAATAGGTTTACGAAGAGGTAATTTTCGACCTCGAGGGTATAGAAGCCTCGGTATATCCGTTCTGCGCTCTGACGGTGCGCCATTTAGATGCCCAATTCTCACCTTTGAGAGTACCAATCTTGAGTAGTTTTTTGTAGTAATCAACCTCGTTTTCTGCATCTAACCCGCGTTCGCTGATAACGTCGTTGTAGGCCTTGAAGATGTGGATGAAAGTTGTCGCAGAGGGTGGCGCACGACTTATAACGGCGTCGAGGAATTCGACCTCGTCGGGGGTAAGTTTCGCAAGTTCTGGTGCCGAAAGAGCCGAAGAAGCGAGATACATCTGAGATGGCTGAGCGTTGGCCGAGGGTGGTAGTGTAGCTGTTAGGCGGTGTCGAGGAACGGACGGGCGCGAAATGGTTGGACATGGGAACATGAGCACGAGAGACGCGTCTTGTTTAGCGCCACGTGAACGCGTCGGACTACCACAGTCCCACTCGAGTTCTCGTTACCATCCAATCTGTGTTTAATCCCGAGGTGCTCATTTCTAGGTCTTACCTGAGTTGGGCAGCCATGTGCCAATTGTTCGCCCAGCTGATTCGTGCACACTCGAGGAGCAGGTCGTCGCATGGATGCTCGAACGACCGGTCACCGAGCTCGTCGGCCTCGATTTGATGACTGCTCCTCGAGCCCGCCGAGCGCGACGCCATCGTGCAGACTGCGATTGCGTCGGGCGGCGAGCCTGCAGCTCGCGGATTATGACACTGCGGAGCGCCTCGGGCGCGGTCATCACGGTCGAGACGACGATTTCGAACCTCGCCGACGATCCCGCGGTTGGCGGCTTCATTGTCACGGTGCGCGACATCCCCGAGCACGTTCGCCGCCAGTGCGAGCTTGTGGAGTCGAAGGAGCGCTTCCGTCCCCTCGAACGCTGACGAGATGCGCTGTGCACTACCAGCCGAATCCTCAACCTCGAGACGGGTCGCATCTCGGCGTCCGAGGCCCTCCTGTGCTGGGAGGACGGGCAGATGACCTCCTCGTCTGATCACGGACAGTCCGAGTGTGCGTGACGTTTACACTGTACACTGTGTAAACAGCGACGCCAAACTGCCTACGCCGGGCGCATTCGTATGCCCACAACGACTTGACGGTTGTCTCTACAAATCTGCTGTACTAACCCCTACTGTACTGGAAAAACGGATCGTGCTGTTATTACAACTAATGTACAAATGTACAGCGAACAATAATTCAGTCAGAAATGTACACGCAATGCTTCAGACACCGTAGATTCCACAGGGCAATACGGACACTTCACGCGGCTAGAATCCGGTTAACGACGAGGACCGAAATATAGAAAGCGTACGACTAACCCGTTTATCTTGCTCAGCTTTTGTAAGCTGTCTTTAGAAACAACATGCCCACAGCTCATCATCATCGGGGGGTTCTGTTCCGTGGACTGATCTTTCGATACTGGGCACGCGAACACCGAATGGTATCTGTTTTCAGGAGGTAAGGGTATTTCAATCTGCGGGCGCGCAAATTAGTGAACGATACTGAGACGCGAGAAAAGGGTGCCCACTGGTAGTTCATCGGACTGGCTCCACTCGCTCTTCCTCTCCCTCATTATCTTCCTCCCTTTCTCAATCTTTGCTAGAGCACCACCACCGCCAATGTCCCCCACGACTCTCAATGGCGGTTGTTTGCTCATTCCCAAGCTTGCGCTAAACTCCGTCGCAAACATATTCTCGAGATCGAGATGGAATAGTGTCCGAGGTGAGGTCCTCGTACGGAGATTTCTGCATGCGCTCCTTAGGGAGGAAGATCAAGCAAGCCATTAGACGCTTGAATTCGTTCGTGTGCGTCAAGAAGAACGGCCGTAGGTATTTAGTGGCATACTGAATAGCTTTCGATTGTTCTGACGGGTCGGGTTTAAGGAGAAGGCGGAGATACTCGGATCGATGGAGATAGAACTCGAGAGACGAGGAGCGAGAACGTAAAAAGTCGCGGTTATGTTCCACCCACCTGCAAACAGCGTGGCGGTAAGGAGGTATAGGTGTCCCGGTCAAAAAGCAGGGCACGTACTACCAAGGCAGGTTTGATGTCTTTGTTTCGCAAGGCTACCAATATTCGGTACAAATCCACGAATTGAGACTGTCGCCCTGCTGGAAGGTCAACCCCAAACTCCTTGATTTTGGGTTTAACGTGGTGTCTGTTGTGACACACGACGCAATGACACACCTCAATGAACGTCTCCGCTGTGGAAAACCGTCCCGTCCTGAGTAAATGCATGGCAATAACGTGCTCTAACGCCTTCTGCCCATCGTCAGATGCGAAGAGAGGTTCATAAGTTGGAAGTGGTGTCGTAAATCTCTGCGTCAATGGTGGACCCATCAGCTCGGACATCGCAGCACCAGAACACCACACACACCTTATCCAGTGCCTTCCCGTATCTAGCCAGGCTGTTGTAAATTTCTTTCTGACGATCGTCGATCTCCTTCTTCCTCGACTCTACCGTCTTTGCGAGCGTTGCCAAATCGGCCTCGGAAGCAATGCCTGCCTCGAGCCGTTTCTTTTGTGCGTGCAAGGTCTGTAGAAGTGAGTTGAGCGAGTCCTGTATCGCGGGGGTCTTGCTTTTATTCGTGGACGGTAAATCGGAAGTTAGGTGCTGAAGCTTGTCGAGCTCTTTGAGAGTTGCGTCCATCTCGTCCGCGTCACTTGGTCGTCGTCGTCGCGTGTGGGGTTTCCGGAGTGCGCTTCCGCTTCCGTCACCGCGTCATCATTTCGGCCCGACTTAATCCCGGTCGCGATTTTTCATTTCATCTTCACACATGCCTCGCTTTTTCTCTGGAGACGAGTTGGGCAACATCAAGGCATTGACTTACCTCCCCGCATCAAAGGCAGATTCAAAAGTGACTGTAGTGACGCTTTATGATGGAAGTAGCAAAGGAAAACGTCGCGCGGTGCAAAAGATCGCCGTTTCGACCTCGCCAACAGACGGTCAGCTAGTACGTGTTCAATCCATCCTCTGTGAGACTGTTCTCAGCCTTACTGATTTTGAAGAAAAGCTCGCGGATCGCATGCGCTGACGGGTCTGCTTCTGTCTCTCAGTTGAAACCTGATGGTTTGGAGCTTTTACGCGAGTGGACCGAACCTCGTCTAACCTCTGGCCAAAAATACATCGGATTAGTTGCGGCAGACGCGTATGTCGTTCATAACTCCTCAGTCTTGCGGTTCCCTGAATCCTTAACTCTCAGTGGGGTATATTCGTCTACTTCAAACGGAGCCCTCCGCCTCACACCGCTTGGAGAGCACGATGCGGAATCGCAAACTGCATTCTTGCCCATGCGTCTGTGTGAATGGCGCCTCGCACCCGACGGGAAGACGTTCTCCTATGGAGGCGACGAGGTGGAGCTGTCCGTCTGGGACCTCGAGGCTGCCTTCGCGCCAAAGCAACCTACTCCCCAACCAGAAGGCACCAAGAAGCGGAAACGAGGCAACGATCTCCTTCCCGGAGAGCTGTGGCGAGCGAAAAACGCACGTCGTGGTGATCACCCTGTCGCTCGACCCCTGCTCACCCCCATCCCTTGGTTGTAGGTCGCGAACGACTCCCTGAGCCTGCGGCAGCCCGTACATAACACGTGCATCAGCTACCTCTCTACGCCTCAGCATCTTGTCGCCGGCACGCAGCGCGGCAATGTGCGCCGATACGACACGCGCGCAGCACGCAAACCTGTGGCCGAGTGGAAGCAGATCTGCAAGGGCAACGGGATCGGCGCTGTTGCGAAAGGGCACAACGACCAGTGCGGCACCCTTCCCCCCCTTTTTTTCTCCGATTAACCTGTCTAACGCGCATCCATCCAGCGAAGGTATTCGTTTCGGACCAGATGAGCAGCTTATTCGCCGTCGACGCACGTAACGGGCGCGTTGTATACGGCTACAAAGGTACTCCCCACCCAGCGCGTGCACTAGCCCCTCCGAGCTGACTCTTACACGACGTTTGCCAAGGCATCGCAGGGGCCGTCACGTCCATGGCCCCAAGCCCCACTGGGCTCGCCTCCACGGCGCTCGATCGCTATGCGCGCGTGCACAGCACGTACCCGCCTCCTGCTGAAGCCGGCCAACCCCAACACAACAAGGGCACGGTGCTGGAGAAGGTGTACATGAAGAGCATACCGACGTGCGTCGTCTGGGACGAGGTCGCGGGCGAGGACGCAGATCATCATGGAGACGGAATGCGGCAGGATGGTGCGGAGGCCGATAGCGAGGATAGCGACGCCGACGTATGGGAGAGCATGCAGGTGGCAGAGGACAGCGGAGACGAAGGCGAGCCCCAGGTCCACCGCAGACGGAAGGGCCCCAAGTGAAACTCACCATGTCCCATGGGTCCCCCCGTTCTTCATGTGTAGTAACTGAAATGCAGAGAGCGGTTAACATGCTGAATAAATCTTTGTTGTGCATTGTTTCGCTCATGTTTTCAATGAGGTCAAAGGAAGAGGTTTAAGGTGCGCATCCAGCAAGTCCTGGCGGCCCAGACTCGCACCTTGTGGTATACGCATTGCTTCCTCGCCTTCCGACAAGCACATTGCATAGGGGTATACGCAAGGACGTATCGCAGTAGATGAACTGTATTGCTCGCCTCTTGGACGGGCCGTCGTGGTATTGAGTCTCAATGAAAATAGTAAGTGACGATGGCATTCAGTCCATTCATGTCAGTCCGAAACAATGAGATACAGTACAGTAAGTCACGTGCGTAATCGTATCGTACGATCAAGACTCTACAAGGACCCATCTAAGATATGCTCGTGGGTCAGAGACCACCAATCTTGCTCTTCCATACATGGGCTTTTTCAAAGCCGTTCTGGCCCGTACGATCTAGAGGTGTGTGATTAGTCCGGTTTGGTGCAGTCGTTGCCACACAGGCACTTACAGTCCATGAATGTCTTCTGGATCTCTTCCTTCGTCGTCATTACAAACGGGCCATATTGCACGACTGGCTGATCGAGCGGCTCTCCGGCGATCTGTCGATCAGAGTATCAGCGCACGGAGACCAGTTGTACCAACGTGAGTCCTAATCATACCAATACGAAGTCGGTGTCGTTCTCCAAGGCGGAAACGGAAATGCCAGTCTCGTTGCCATTCGCAGACAGAACTAGCGTATGGAACGGGTCGTGCGTGTCTTCGAGTCGCCAACAGGTGATCTTTCCATTTAGTGCTATCCACGATCATCAGCGCCTCGGATTTGGCCGACAGACGGACGATCACTTACTGTAGATAAACGCAGTCCAACCGGCAGCTAGGGGTTCGATCGCAGGTGAGGTTGGAGAACTGGAGGAAAAGATCTTGACGAAGACTACGTACGCAGGTCTTGGAAGATTTTACCCGGCCGCTTGAACTTGGCATGGAAGTACCAGCATCCGCCAAGTGGGCGCACAGGCGATTCGTGCCCATGACTCTTGCCACTGATCACGCGAATCTCGGGACCATCGGGACCTTCCGGGAACGCGCTCGGGATGCTAGAAAACGCAAGGAGTCAATACGGTCGTGAATTTCGCGAGTTCACCGCCTACTTTTCTGGTTCAAGGTCCTGGTACGAAGGCTCAGCCATCTTGTATTGTTTGGGTAGATCAACCCAAAGCTGGAGTCCGCGAGGCTCGGGCTTTCCAGGCTCGCTGACGGGCATCTCAGCATGGATGACTGGAAAGAAAGATCAGTGGACGAGCTCGTTTGGGTTTTCAAACTACTTACTTCCGCGACCCTGTAAGGAAGGGGTTAGGCTTATGGCTTGCAGCACGGAAGGAAGAAAGGACGTACTGCGCACATCCACTGGACGCCGCCCTCCCGAATGATACCCTGAATGACCCGCCGAATCCTCGTGTTTGCTCGCGCCTTGCATAATGTAGGTGACAGTAGCTTGGCCACGGTGCGGGTGATCAGGGAAGCCCTGACCGGATATCAGCGCCTGGTGGCAGTAGGAACAGGAAACATAACGCACTGCACCCTTGGCGATGTGGAAATGATCAAGCATGAGGAAAGGCGTCAGGTTTCGCAGCTGCATGGAGCCTATCGATCGGCGGACGACTGCGCCGGCTCCCTGTGGTAAACCTTCAGTGACTACACTAGTGCCGGAGAAAGAACACAAGCACCTCTGAGGTTTCCTAGCGAGAGGACCTTCTTCACCATGTTTCTAGATACGGCGGCCATAGTGCTAGTCGAAGAGAAATCGGTAGTATCGATGGGTGATGGAGATAAGGGTAAGGTGTAGTCCGGACGCGAGAAATTGAACAGCAACGAGGCAACGACGACGAGAAGGGTTAATATACCAACACCAGTCTTGGTCAGAGGACGCCAAGTCGGGCTCATTGACCTACGCTGACCTCATTCACAGGCGATTCTTTATACCGAAGAGACCTCACGCGTCTCACGCTGCGTAAGCAAGATTACCATATCTCTCATACGTACAGCGAATCACGTAGGCAACGACACAGACATTGGGTCGAACTTGGGTCGAACGTCGAGTCTTTGCCTACATATCCCGAAAAAAGGCCCTTTAAAGCACCTAGATATATGCTACAGGCTGCGAGGCAGGCCAGTTCGCGATAAATGACGCTAGGGGGAACGGACGCGATGTGCCAGGAGCGTCATCAGTTGGTTCGTACGCGTTGGTCTTTCAAGTCTGCTCTGCTGACATCCTCATTGGGAAAAACCTGCCCATTTCAAGCAATGTGTAAGCTTTAGATAAGTCAGATTACGCATGACCCGATCGGTTACAAATTGTCCCATATCCGTCGTCTCAGTGATTGGGGACCTTTTGCTTCCTCGTCCGCGACAAACCGTTCCTCCTCTTCGTCAATCTCCCGTTTCCCAGTAATTAGATCTACTTTTTCGGGTGGGATGACTGATGTACGGTAATATAACTTATAACCACCCCAGCACAGTACAAAGGTCGGCAGACCAATGTATGACGTCACAAACGTATCCTTGGTGAATGGTATGAAGGTATCAAATCCTGGAGGACGGCAACACATCCCTTGAGCATCGTGAAATACAAATTAGAAGAGCTCTGACCTTTGAAAAGGGTTATTATTCCCGTAGAGATCAAAGCGAACCAAGAGCCAAATGGCTGCAGAGGCGCCTTGTATGGGAGTGAATCACGCGAGATGCCCTGAGCCTTCAGGGCCTTCATAAAGCGTCTGAAGCCACATCAGACACCACGAAGGAACGATATCATCAAAGCGCCTTACATATGCGAGTAACAGATACACATCCACGTGATGGCACCGAAAGTTGAAACCAGATTGACGAACCAACCGAACACTGTCCAAGAAGATGTCAGAGCGAGGTGGACATCAAAAGAAACATAGTTTCTCCTTACCTTTCTGGCTGGATGAATGCACGTTCAAGAAGACCAGGGAACAGAATGCCGTGCAGAAGAGGAGCGCTGGCCACGGCACGCCCATACGGTTCACTCTGCGGAAGATCCGAGGCGCCTTTCCCTCAATTCGCAAGTGCGTAAAGGGTGCGCGAGCCGATATACAAGTCGGAATTGGCGGCGCTCAACACGAAGATGAGAATTGCTGCATTGATAATGTGATTCAGGACCTTGATTCCGACCAGAGTAGTGGCTGCACTATGGGTCAACTTCACTGAGGAGACGGAGGCTCAGATCTGCACCCACCGACCACGAATGGCGAAGCAGCGGCGCCAGTCTTCGACTTGTTGGCAACGAACAGGTCCTTGACGCAAAGCTATCAGTCAAAGTATCCTGCCCTTCCAGTTACCATGTCTTACATTGTTTGTCCTAGGAACGAGGAGCCCAATGACGAAGACGCCACCAATGTAGAACACCACGATCCGCATGAACGTCCTCCGGATGGCAATCGGGATGTTCTTACGAGGATTCTGTGCCTCACCCACTGTCACACCGATTAGTTCCGTGCCAATGTATGCAAACAACGCGTTGGTGAGCGTGCTCCAAAAGCCGAGGAAAATGGCAAGGTGGGGGTTGTGCACGTGCGAGAGCAAATACGAGCCCATAGGCCCATCTGGGTGTTTCCAATAACGGAAGCCAATTCGGTCATGATGTGGGTTGCCACCGAGGTCAATGATGATGCCCATTAAGAGCAGCCCGATAAGTGTCACCACTTTGATACTGCTGAACCAAAACTCAAGCTCTCCGAAGACTCGGACACCGAGTAAATTAATACAAGCAACTGCGAAGCCATTAGCTGTGCCACCGGAGGAACAACGGACTTAGCACCCACTAAATAATATGAAGATCACTGGTGTCGGAAATGTTCAGTCACTGATCCTTTTTTGGCCAAGGAAAGCTTACCCATCCAGACAGCAATGTGCACGTGCCTCGTCCAGTACTGGATCACCGCACCAGCCGCGTTGATGTTATTTGGTGTCACGATCAAGTACTTCATGAGATAGTTCCAACCGAGCGCAAAACCGAACGCAGGGTCGACGAACCGGGCAGCATATCCCGCAAAGCCCTTTTTGTGTGGGAGATACGCTGCCATTTCTCCCAAGGCAACCATGACAAGATAGCACACGAGACCGACGAACGAATAGCCTAGTAAGATGCCAAGGGGGCCACCTCGTACAAGCTGCGGTACCTGAGCCTATGATCAAGCCAGTGCCCACTGCACCGCCAAGCTATGAATCCCCACAAAATGTTAGGTGGCGACAATGCCAAGTACGCGGGTGACTTACTGCGATCATGGAGATTTGGCGCGCTTTCAACCCCCGATGGAGTGTGTCATGTAGTGGATCTCGTAAATCAGACTCTTGCGCAGCGAACTCCTTTCTCCGGGCTGTCGGGGGGGCTCCATGGCTTCTCGAATTTTTCTGCGCTCATGGTTGAGGTAAGGACGGGGGGCAAAAGAAGACAGCATCTTCGAATTCTAGCGTTATATATTATGCCAAGACCGCTTGGCTCTTACTGTATTGCATGATGCTTCTACTTGATGAGGCACCGCCCTCCTAAAATTGGAAGCGAATAACCGAGGTTACTTTCGAGGGTTTCAAGGTACCATTCCTCGCGGCTCGTTTCATACGCATGAATGTCCGTCCCCGACGAGGGCTTGGACGTCGACGAGAGAAGGCGGGAGCTCGTGCGCGACTGCCCCTAACTTCGTAATGGTAGACTCTGGGACGATACTGAAAGTCGTATCGGATAAGCTTGCTGATGGAGAGCGCCGCATGCGTTTTCTATTCTTGAAGCGATAGCATGTCTAGGTTTCATCAAATTTCATCCCTTAGATTGTCCACTGGCATGTGGTATACTTGTCTTGGCACCAAACTTTGGCAGTGCTGCGCAGTTCGAGGCACAGCCCCCATGTGACTGGTTTGTCTCTGGCTCGATGGATTTGAGAGCCCTGAAAAGTCAAATGATCCAAGTATGACTATACAAAATAGGTAACAAACCGACCAACTTCATCTGGCGACCGAGACCCGAGGCCCGAGCTTCAACTGCACTGATCTGGCCGTTACTATCTAACTGTGAGACTTGGGGCTTGAACGCAATTTCATTGGAAGGGGATACCTAATACTGTATGTGTCCCTAGCTACACACCGGAATATTCCACTGTGATCAGACAGTTTTACACAGAGAGGGTCTTCTTGCCTCATTAGTGGGAAGTCATAGGACGGGGTTGTGCTAAGCTGGACAAATGGGTATGCAGGGGACGATAAGAACAGAGCACAACAAACAGGTTCCGCGCGGTTCGGACGAAAATGAGCTGACGTCTCTGTTGGCAGATTTGTCGGCGGTGGTTGGCGGTGTCAGCTCATCGTTTCAATGATACCCGATTCCGACGCGTACCGACCGTAAACACAAGCTGTCTTTCTTTCTGCCATCTTTTACGGTCATAGATCGCCTGAGTCTCTAGGATGTGACCGATGCCAGTGTTTGTCGAGGTGGCCATGGGATAACCACAGGAAGACACCCCCTCTGTCTAGATGACGACTCTTGCCATGGCCCTGGATTTCTCGCCCTAACACGACAGCTTCCGCGTCGTGCCCTTACTGCCTGTGCCCCGCGGATTGCTGGAACCCCCAGTCCCACATTACGGTATGCATCAGTCATGTGGCAGGCACTGAGAAGCATCCCTATGAAAGATCCGTCCGGGTCTGTGCGCATACTGGCACCAATGGGGCTCTGAACAAACTCTCGGACTTCTAAGTGCAGGCACAATGACCAGGGGAACACATGGGCACGTCAATAATGTAGACGCCCTTCGACTTGGATCATCGCACCATTACGCGATCACAGGTGGGGACCACGTAAACAAATGCGGACATTGCTGTCGTAGTGTTCTTCTTTCGTGAGAAGGAGAAGCTTCGAAAGGATCTACTGGGAATCCTCGAACGTCAGCTCAGCGTTCAACGTTCAACATTCGGCGTTTAGCACTCGGGCTAACCTCCCAATTCTCAATTCAACACAAGCAAAGTGCTATATCTCCGATGTACGTCCGCTTTTTCGACCCATTCTGGTCGAAGATGTAATGCAACATTACGTGTCACATTAATATACGATAAAATAAGATGTCCTGGACCAATCCGCTGAATGGGGAATATACTGCGGTCATTGGGAACTACGATGTCGTAAAGTCTCACGACTGCGTACGAACAATGCGAGCACCAGACACCTCTAGTGTCCCGCCTGACCTGACGGTGGCTAAATACAGTAGGCCTATATCGAAGCACCGCAGTCGTGGAAATCAGGGGCCCGACCAGGTGGTCGTGGATCGTGGTAAGTCATCGCCACACATAGAATCCCTGATGACTTGAAGGAGCTCAAGCGCCTACAAACGCCAGCCCAGTAGCCCAGCTGTCATATTTTCGTATGACGTTGGGTATCGTGACCCTTCTTGACAGGCACGAAGCAATGTGAGGGGTGTCCCACGCCTGTTCCTAGTCCCAAAGAGGGCCTAATGCTCTTTTAATACCCGCTGATGCGTGCACATCGTACTGTATGTGCTGCAGAACCCATCAAACACGGCCTCTTGGACTTTCAGTATTATCGTGCTTCCATGACCTTAGAAGTGCCGTGGTAGTGATATCCCCAAAAAAGGATGTTCCGGCACGATGTGCACTGGCAGATAGATGTCGCCTATCCAAAGAAAGTAGGGCGTAGATAAGCTGCTTCGGCTCGATACAAGTGGAGGAAAGTGAGTGTGTACGAGTGTACTGCAGATGGTACCGATCAGACTGTCCAAATGGAGGAAAGGAAAATCCGATCAGAGTTAGTCGTGTTCACAGACTCCGCCGTCCTCAACCCGGGGCTCTCTACTCTTACTGACCTTTCCCACTAGGCTCGCGCTCATGACTCTGCTCATCCGCCGCCCGGTTAGCTATGATAGACCTGACGAGGACTCAGCCTCAGACGAGGGTTCCCACGGGCGTATGGTATAATCGTCTGAGCAGGATGCAAACATCTGCGTGTTTCTGGGGTTCCACGCGACCGAGTTTACGCTGTCACTCCCGTGACCAGTCAGAACGTTGAAGAAGGACAGCACGATCTCTATCCCATATATACACGTTCCCATCTATGATGTATCACCCCCACGCGGGATAGACAGTGCGTGAGTGGACGAAAATCATGATGGGAGAGGGATAAACAGGGCCATGTACCTTCGCTGCCACTAGCTACGAAATTGTCATCCACGCCACCAAAACAGCTGCGAATTACGTGTCGGGCTTGTCGCTGACTCATGTACTTGCGGGTCAGACCTCCCGTGGATAAATCCAACAAAAGCATCTCCTAATTTCCACATTGACAATTCATCAGAACGATCTACGAGTCGGTTCCAGCACGTACATCTGGTGCGCGGTTCACGAGCGCATACTGGGAATTGCTTGAAATCTTCGCACTTGTCAAATAACCTCCTAACGATCGGCGAGTGGAAAATACGACGCCGGAAAATAGTGCTACGAGGATAGCCCTACAGTTCTGGTTGTTTGGTGGTCAGGTCGTAAACGATCATTAATTGTTCCAGGTTATTGGGAGTTGCGGTTGGATCCCTCGCAGATGCGCTAACGGCATGCCATCGGGGGTAACCACAAGATCGGCTATCCGAATGGGGGCGATACCCCATGAATCGCGTTGTTTCCCGTCGGATCTCAGAACATAGCAGTGGCGGGTAAAATGGTTCACAGGGCAGCGAGATGTCTTACATGTCTTACCCATAGATTGATCTTGTGAGCCCGAAATGAACCCCGATCCATCGGGTACCCAGGCAAGTGCTGGGACTGTTTCCGTATGGGCCTCGATTGTTTGGGTGTACATACCAGTCTACGGAGGGGTCGAGTCCTCGAAACTTCAGAGTGGGTACGACTCGTGGAACCTCTGTATTCCACATCTTGATATGCTGCTCAGAAGACGAAAACAATATAGTATCGTCCGGTGACCATGCGAGGCATGTAACAGCAAGTGGATGGCCTTGTAAGTGTAGGTGAAAGGATACGTCAGGATTTCGATTGGGCTATAACATTGCGAACTGCGCACCTGCATAAGCACCACAGAGTATCAAAAAGTCGAATTGACACGTACCCCAACGGACCATATAATGACGCTACTGTCCTTGCTCGCGCTCGCCAGGAACTTTCCATTGTGGCTCCATTCCAGGCACCATACCTCATCGGTGTGCACCAGTAGTATCGCCGTAGTATTGCGCGGAAACATGTCTGTGTCACACATATGGTCCACTTACTACGATGAGAAATGCTGGGAAGATTCAAGGCGCATTATGGTATACGCGTTGAGAAAAGACCGCTGCACGGCATGGCTAACGTCCGACGTGATAGGGAGGGCTAGAACTTCCACGCAAATACTTCTAGCGCCGTCGCTCTCTGCTCTCTGGACGTCCCTCTCAACCGCCACTGATGTCGAAACGTGAGAACGAATGCGGTTGTCGGACGCCGTTTGTCACATTGACTCCGTCATTTTCCCGGAAACGCCCAAGGTCGGATGAAAGGTGATGGTTCGGAGAAGTGGCTCAGCACAACCCCGCTTCGTCGCCAATGACGTCGTTCCTCCTTTGGGACCCGTTTCGAGATGGAAACGGGATTGCACGAATTCTAGATTCTCTGGGAATGTGTCTCATTGTAACTTACTCGTGTGCTATAATGTATAGTGTGATATTCTACAAACGAAAAAAAAAAATGCGGGGGTTCGTAGCCGGATGATGTGTTGGGAGATAGGGCGTGCAGTAGGGACAGGCGCGGAAGTCAAGTGGGAGATTCAGGGAGCTGGTCGATGAAGCCCGAGACAAGGTCGAAAAACGTCCAGAGTAGGCCGTGTGTAGTTACACTACGCAGCGCACTCACTCCGAGGCCGCGGTAGATGCGCGCGATACCAGCAACGAGTGGTTTTGGGTTTTGGGGGTCCGGCCCTAGGTTCTCGAATCAGCCCTGGTCACCGGAATGCGACGAGTAATTCACCTCTGATCAGCCGATAGAGTGTCTCCCCCGGACCCCGATATTGTTCGCCGGCCAGGGCTCGCTGTTGGACTTTGGTTTTGACGCTGAAGCTAGAGGGGCACACATGAGATGAAAAACTGGGAACACGAATGACAAGAAAGAGATCGCCTTACACATCCATAGGATATATGAGGGCCCAAGAAGTCACGCCTGATAAAGACCCACAGACAAATGGCACAAGAGACGGATGTATTGGAAGCCAGGGCGGAGTCGGGCCCTGTTCTCCTGAGGGAAGCCTCCCTAAAAGGTGACGCATCCCGTCATATTCTAGAAAATAGAGAGCTGTGCCAGCAGTATCACGCACTGTGTTGCTACGTCAGCAGGTGATTCATGTGCCAAAATAGGACCGTGGTCACTTACGAAAGTGAAGGCTAAAGCCGTTGTACAACCCAAAAAATCCACTCATTCTGAAGATGTCACGCACGGCGGAGGCCGTACTCGGAGGCTTTACCAACTTGATCCCCTTCTTCTCTGCGATCGTGTATTCCAGCTGCCTCCGGACCTAAAGCGCGCGGATAGTCAGTTGTCGATCCACGGCGTCGTACACATATCCAGGTACCTTGACAAGCTCGAAGGCTGTTTGTCACCTCAGCAACGAAATAACATAACAGAACTGGGTGCGGACTTACGTGCACTCCCGAAAGATATCAACGAGCCGGCCATCGCACCACCGAGTCCACCGACTGCAGCAGAGCCGAGTAACTTGGTGTGGTCGACGAGCTGGTGGTCACGGCAAAACTCCTTTGTACGGGTGTATATAGTGAACGAGGCCGCGCCTACCATCGCATGGCCGATCATTATTTGTCCATGCCCCTTGACGGTGAGAAGTACGGCACGTACGGACGAAAGAGATAGTCATAAGGGGGATCCATAGCCCCCTGTAGAACCCGACGATGCCCTCCTCACGGTAGACGAGTAGGGCGATTCGAGGAACAGAAATCGGGGTTTTCGTTGTCTGTAGCCGGGACTTGAGAGAGTCCAACTACCAAGCAGGGAGGTCATGAGGTAAAATAAAAAGTCGCAACACCTCCACGCACCGGATACCCCGCAAATGTGGAAATATAACTCGCTGAGAGAGCGCATACGACAGCTTTGTTACCTAGGTAAGTCACAACCCGAGTCGTACACGTCAGAGCTCGCATGGCGAGTGAAGAGGCGGGTTTGGCTTACGTCTGAGAGTCTCATTGATGTAGATGGAGCTGAATATAGTATTCGACGGCCTACGCGTCGACAGTGGTTGGCGAATGAAACGCGTCCACATTACACGGACTGGATGGCAGACCTTTGTCCATCCATAGATACTGGGCTGGCCGGGAGTCCAGTTTCGTGCGTTGGCACGGTAGGGGAAGTGATGCTAGATCAGGGCGAATGGTGAACAACACGGCGACGAGACGGCGAGGGAAGGAGAGAGCCAAGCAGATCTCGGGTGCTTGTGGCGCTTGCAATGCTCGAAGGGTCAACCCGGCGGACGGCGTTGAGGTCTTGCCTTTTTCGCACTAACGTACAGATCACACGTTTCTCGGTTACGTTGCTGGTGTTGTAAAGCTATTAATGAGGACAACTGTCTTTCGTACATGTAAAGTAGGTCTAGTACGATATATAGGTATGGATGACTGGTAATAATGCTGAATTATACTGTCGTGAAGCAAGGAAAGCAAAGTAACAAGCTGAAACTGTTCGTGGCGCTGGCGTGGGCGTTTAAACATAAACATGAGGCATAATCTATCGCCGGGCGAAACGAAGATAGCGTGAAGCGACTGAACAGCCAGTCAGTATTGTGAAAAGGTAAAAATGAGGATCAACTCACTAATAGTTGCGACGAAATTGAAGACTAAACGGGGGAAATCAGGTCCACGAGCTCCTTAAAGGGTGAAGGAACGTACCGAAAAAGCAGAAGTAAATACCCACGTCCCGCCAGCGATGCGAAGTACCGGATGTTGAGTGGCAAGAAAAACTCGTCTCCAACCTTGGCCGGGGGTGAGTACAAAACCGTGCGGCCAGGTGTCAATCCCACTCACGCTATACCGGCAATACCTGCACGCCGCAGAATCATTTGGGTTGTCAAGGTAGCCCCCTGCAGCATTTACGAAATCACGCGCCCAGGCGGCGCAGGTCTGGCCAGATGGCGGATTGAACACGGCGAATTCATCAGGCTTGCACGTGACCGTCAACCCACTGCCGAAGCCACTTAGCGCACAAATAACAAGATAAAATTAGGCAAGCACATACTGAAGCTCTGTTGCCAGCATTGCCCCCACCATTCGGGTAAAAGGATCCAGTGGGTATAGCCATGCTCTCCAGAACTTGCTAAGCGTAGGATAAGGGATTGTCACACCACAGACGTTAGTCAGAATGATGGAGACGGGCGATGTGAAGAGGGAAGCGATCTGGATGCTTGGACTAATCGACGCGATCAGTTGACCAAGTGTCACGGCAAACATTTCCGTGATCAAGATAACAAGGAACTGGAAGCCTGTGCCATTTGTGCCAGCTGATCCTTGACCGAAGTGTATCGGATAGACCTGTGAAAAAATGGCTTAAACGGGCTCAGTAGTTTGTAATCAGGAAACGAACCATCAGCACCCAATAGATGAATGCAGAGAGTACAGAATACGGGATCTCCCCGAGCAATTGACCTATAGCGAATACGTATGGCGAATAGATCCTACTCGAAGCCTCGCGAATGAAAGTGCGGCGATTCATCAAGAATACGGGCTCAAGTTGAGGAATAACGAGACCAGGTAGAACCACCACCCAGAAACTGATGAAAAATAGTCAGATATGTCAAACTGGGGGAAGGCGAGTGCTTACATTGCAAAGACGCGGTATTGTAGATCTCGGTCACTGTGGCCCAGCTGAAGGAATGGCAGTGACACCAAAAGAGACACGGTCAAGTGCGAGAATAGTCGAGTGAAGACATAAGCGGGAGATCTCCACAACGCGAGTGTATTCCGTTGCACGACAATCCTCAGCTGGTACCAGAGCGGCGCGGCATCTAAGGCGCAATTAAGTCACACGACTAACGAACGAACGGAGCCGAGTGAACTTACATGTTGAATGCTTCGCGTTAACGGGTCGATCACGGGCCAACGCCTCGCGTTTAATCTGCTCAATCTCCGCCTTTGCGCGAGCGAAGTCCGGAGAGTCAAGCCAGATATCCTTCCAATCGCGGTCCCCGATCCGAGGAGTAACACCCGCTCCGATAGCCTCGAGCATGTATTCGGCCGGGTTAACGTTCGGTGGGCATCGTGCGCCGAACCGTGCGAAGTACTCGCGCATGACGTGTGAATCCTCGCCTATGTCACCGAAATAAATTGTATTCCCGCCTTTTCCAAGTAGCAGTAGTCGATCGAAGCTCTCGAATAGTAGTGACGAAGGTTGATGGATTGTGCACAATATAGCCTGCCCGCTGTCAGCAAGTTTGCGGAGGAAACGGACAAGGTTCCATGCGCTCTGTGCATCCAGACCCGACGTGGGCTCATCGAGGAAGAGAAGTAGCTCAGGTTTACTTGCAAGCTCGACGCCAATGGTAAGCCGTTTGCGAGCCTCGACGCCGAGACTCCACACGACTGCCTCTGAGAGATCCTGTAGCTCAAGCAGCTCGATCATGTCTTCAACGTAAGCATCCTTCTCTTCCTTGGAGACATGGAAGGGTTGTCGCAGATACGCCGGAGAAGCGCATAGCCTCGCGAACGGTGGTATTATCTTCATGGACATCCATTTGCTCAGCTGTAGGGGAAGTTATGCCAATGTTAAGACACCACATAGAAATACACTAACCATATGCAGTTTCGCGGGCAAAATCGGCGTTGGGCGGTCGGCCATCAACTAAAATGTCCCCGGCCACAACGCCAATGTTTTTCCTCTGAGCGAGAACATCTAGACAGGTCGTTTTACCTGCGCCGGATGCCCCCATCAGGGCTGTGAGGGTGCCCGGTTTTACATAGCCGTAGACGTTATTGAGAAGCTGCAAGGTGCCACCAGTGACAGGCACGTGATAATTCAGTCCTTCCCAGGTAAAGGCCATTCGGTCAGGGAAAGAATTTCTGTGGGGACATACGTTAGTATAGGTGTCTCACTGGTGGTTAGAAGACGCACTGATCTCTTTTCTTTTTGATGCCATCCATGGCCTGGATCTTCTCTCGACGTTGCCCTTCAGCGTTTGCTGCCTTACGTTCTTCCAACTCGGAGTTGAGTTTCTTCGTCTCGGCAGTGTCCCTAGCGAAGAAGCTTACACCAACGCCTCCGATGAATTGCTTTCCAATAAATATGACACTGGTGAGTCCGCACTTCGATAGTGATCCAGTTTGTACTCACTGGGTACCATTCAATGACAACTGTTTGGGTGAACCAGAAGAAAATCATGAGCGCAAGAAGGACGACAAAGTTGCGGCGCCAAAGGTCGTCTGTATTGAGATTGTAACCAGCTTGGACTGTAATCTTTGCCAGTGACAACGCGACTCCCAGGCTGCGCACCGAACAGTGTGCATATCTGATTCGGGCCTAATTCGGCGCTAAGGGATACATACAAAATCAGAGGAATATACCCGACATTGAAAAAACCTCGTACGGATATTTGGTGACATTCCCGACGTTGCGCGGAACAACATAGTCACCGTCACACGTAAGCTATGAAAAGAAACTTTGAGTGAAATGGTACGACAGCCTAGGAACGGAGAAGACGTACAGTGACTCGGCGGAATTCATTCTCCATGAGGGCCGACCATGCATAGTTGACCGGATTTATGTAGAACTGGTAGGACGCGATGAGGAAACGGCGATATTTCCGTAGCCAATAAACGTACAATCCAGAACTAACCATCGCTTCATCCGATTAATCGGTATCATGTATCCTGCGTAGAGCACAAGGTTCGGGAAGATGGCTATGGCCACCCGAATTGCCGTGTGGTAACTGTTGCAGAACAACCCAATTGTACGGAAGAAGCCCTGCATGGTCAGGAATGCAACGTAATTGATGAGGTGGAACGTGAAAAATCCCCCTGCCGAACGAGCAAGGTGGGTCATAAAATAGATGATGATGTCGTATATAAGAATTCGTGATGCAGAGAAAGGCAAGTCGGCAAGTGTATTGGCAATCTGGATGGCAGCTGGGCGATAGAAGCCATAACCAGTTTGCTTCTTGATGATTGGGCGGCCGAACATTTGCATGGGCATCTTGGAAAGACATTAGCAAACGCCACGCTATCAGCACAAAAGGAGCGCAAACCTCTACAAAGGTATCGAAAGACGAGACAAGGAGGGCGACGAAAATTACGCTGCCACGAGTGAATGCCCCAGCCGATGAAGGGGGCAAGTTATAGTAGCAGCCACCAATAAAGAGTGCAAGTGCCTAGTTGTCGATGTCCATATCTCAACAGAAGGCCTCGCAAAAAGAAAACCCACTGACAGTCATGAAACCAAAGCTAGTGTATATGTAGAACTTGTCTTGTAACCGCCTTTGGAACTGTCTTCGGGTCAGAGCAACAACCTGGTCTTTAAGCCCAAGGGTGTAAGGGCTCTTTCGCGAAACACCCTTTTTCTTGTCCTCGACAACGGCAGCGCGGAAGGCTTCTTGATCGGTCTTCTCGGTCTCCATCCGTAATTTATATTTGGCAAGCTGATCAGCGAGATCCCTGAAGAGATCCGATGAATGGAAAGCAGCCTCAAGAGCCCTCGGGGTACTGGGAACATCGGCTTCTAATCTACCGGGAGAAAACTGACGTTCGTTTGGATCGGTACAGCCCGTGAGATAGTCGGCTGTGCTTTGGCGAGGAAGTGACCGGTACCCGAGTTGTTCAAAATACGCTCGTGCTTGATCTGGAGGCCCGAAGAACACGGTGTGTCCTTGATCGAGTACCATTACCCTGTCGAATAGCTCGTAAATTCCTTCACCAGCTTGATACCTGGGTGCACTGTCAGCCTGCGAAGGAATGATTGGGCGTCCATCTTACAGGGTAGCAAACGTCGTCTGGCCGAGAACGTCCGTCATAACTCTGAGAGAGCGCACAAAATCGAGCGCGGTAGATGCATCCAGACCACGAGAAGAATTATCCCAGCACTGAACGCGAGCACGAGTTGTCATCATTTCTGCGATACTGACGCGCTTGCGTTCGCCACCAGAGACTCCGCGGACAAAGCTGTCACCGACCAAAGTATTCTCTGTATGCGCAATGTTCAACATCTTGAGGAGCATGTTTTTAACGGATGCATTAAACTGGGAACGAGAAGTTCCCGGTAGGCGCCCCCGAGGTCCGGGCGTCTTGGTGGAAAGGGCGAAATTGAGCGTCTGGCCAACAGTAAGGGTGGGAATGTGGATGTCATCTGATATCAACGAACGGCGTTGGTAAGGTCATGATGCATCGTGCTGATAACGCACCTTCGGCATTATACACAAGTTCGCCCATATATGTTTTGGCCATTTCCTGAGCATCAATGCCGGCATAATGCACATCACCACCGACGTGATAGAAGCCTTCCCGTTCATTTGCGATTGCCTTCAGAAAAGTCGTACAGCCAGAGCCCGGTGTCCCGAGGACAAGACACATTTGACCGGGTTCCAAAAGACCGGAGCACCTTCATCAACCAAGTTAGCAAACACGTTTCTAAAGCAACACATTAACGTGACGTGCTTGTGAAGAATCGTCGAGGTAACGGCGTTGTTAGCCTTAGACGGGAGGATGCCGGATAGGAGAGTATACAGTTTGAAAAAAGGCGTGAGCCAGAATTGCCATGCTTCGTCTGTAGGGGGGACGGGCGAGTGAGTACGGTGTCAGGTCTTGTGTCTTAGTCAGACTAACCTCCAAAGGTTTGTACGAAAAACTATGCATTTCAATACGTCAGGGACATGACTGTCACATTCATGCGGGGCACACCTTGGAATTCAAGCCACCGAGTACGTCCACGTGAAAATCCTCCCAAACGACACCGACGTGCTTGTGTTTGATTCCAGCTCTTTCGTTAGCCTCATTCGACGAAGTGAGATATTCCCGGAGGTCGAAGGGCTGGTCCAAGTCGAGAGAACCCTTCTCGAGGTCATTACTCTTTTGGCCATCTTCGCCGCGAGACTTCTGGGTGCGGTCTCTTTCGCCAACGGTAGTTCCTTGACTTAACTGACGGGAGAGTTCATGAAATGAGTTTTCCGCTTGCTCTACGTTGACGCTACCCGCGGCGGGTAAGCTGGACGAGGAGCGGTGAGCGCTACTCATGGAAAGGAGAGGCGAGGAAGGCGGGAATAGCGATCTGCATGTGTGTGTGGTATAAATATATATATTAAAAAAAGTCTCAAACAGCGACAGAACACGCCGTCTTCGCGCTTAGTCGTGTTGTAATTGTTCCTTAATCGGGCAGCCAAGGGGCGATTGACTCACCATTATCACCGATGAACTTTCTTATTCCCGATTCCCCACTTACACACCCATTTTCACCTGCTGCAGTACCTAATATCGATTATGACTCTCTTCACATTTTGTGATGCATCTGCCACGCTTTTGGAGCAAAAGCACCGGCGGCTTCGAACTTAGCTTCGAATCCGGCTAAACACCGACACCAACAAGGCATCACTAAGCTCGAATTCTCCGGGCCGCTCTTGTGGAGGCTTCGGGAATAAGATCCAACCGCTCCACCGGGTGATTGGCATGACATTTGGCCCCATTCCCGAAACGAGGGCCCCAACGCCAGACTGAGTCACCATCACAGCCGCATCGATGAGAAAATCGTATCCATACTCGAAACCGAACTTCAACAAACACCAGCTCGAGAGTGTCCGCCACAGCTGCAACCAAAGCTGCAAAGACGAGGAATGTTTTAAGATCTACGCCCCCGACAAAGGGATCCTCATATAGTAAAATCTTTGCGCGTGATTGAAAAATAGCAGAGTACGCAAGAGGGAGGGTACAATTAAATTATCCCCACCGTCGGGGATTACATGATTACACTGTATCCACATCCATCCGCTGGTACATCAAACTCAAAACCCGCCAACACTCTTTTTCCCAACACCTACTGTAACCAGCAGGTCGCCGCCCACCAAATGGATCTAGAACACACTGCGTACTTGCCACAGGCGCGTGTGAGTCAGAAGGAAGGTTCGAAGCTCACTCGCAGTCGGCCTCATTTCTGAGAACCGGCTAATACCCCCTCCACTACGGGCCGTGAGATAGATTTCGCAGTTGGCTAGGGCTATCTAAGAATCAGCGATCACCGGTGGTGCAGTGGCTACGACCAGTGGGGGCATCGGGTCTGTGTGACAAGTGCTTGAGCTCTGCCTACGCGTTTCTGCATGGTGCCTGGAACGATGGGGGCTGCTGGTGACCGGTTGCTTGTCGTTGTATGGCTCGTGATGGTGATTTGGTCAAGATCGGCGACGATGTTCCGTTCTCCCAAAAGTGGCCACACTCCTGGGTGCAGTTCTAAGTCCGTCGACGCGTCATACACGGTTGTCTGAGTGTTGTGGATAAAGGGGCTCAGCCGACCGAACTGCACTGAGCTTGGGTGGCCCCGTCTCCGACAGTGTCATCGCTTCTGCAGTGCGTGACATTGTCCTCTACTCGGTCGCCATCCGTCAAACCAGCCTTCTGTTTCGCAACCGGTCGTGCAGAGAACACGTCCGTCGAGAGCGCCCAGTCGAGCGCCATCTGCTTCCGGGCTTCTGACTCTCTTCGTAATGACGCGACCAGAACCGAGTTGTGCTTGTTCAATCGCTCCATCACTGGCTGTGCATCGCAAGAAATATCAATACATAGCAGAAGCATTCCGAGAACTTGCTCGAGGTTGACGTGCCATCCAGTCCCATTAACCCGTGATTCCCACGGGGCTTCGAGTCGACCTTGTGCCAAGGCAGAGAATCCATTTTAGAGCTCAGGGCATTTTGTGTCAAAATATAAACACGCGATGCATGTTCCGGTAGGCGAAGATGATGCCAAATCTAATTAGGGCTGCAGTATACACGTGAAGGGCGCGTATCATTTCATACGTACTGGGTCGGCAAATGTTTGTCAGCGACTTCTGGCTTGTTTCCGAATTTAAAATAGTGGCATTGCGTCCAGTGGTTGATAGACAGCATCAGCACTTTCGGCCGAACAAACGGATTCTGCAAGCGTTGAGTCCTAGGAAAAAGATGCAGAGTTTTGAGCAGGGAAAGAGGGCAATCTGTGAGATTAACATCTATATACGTTGATAAGCCCTAGTGGAAGTCTACCCCCTGCCCCTTACGCGCCCTCGTCTTCTGACACCTGGCTTCAAGCTTGTATGCGAGAATCGGTATTTGGACAAGGATCGGGTTAATTCCACTTTTGCCGATGATCGGATCTTCTTCTGTTACACCGTGAGACCACTTTGTATATGGTAAAGTAAGGCAAAAAGTAAGGAAGAATTTTGTTACCTGTTACCATATCCTAGGAGTGGCCACACCACACAGAATCCGGAATGTAGTGGGGAAGCAATCAGAGAGGTATCGCCCTGCACTGACTCGTCGTTGTTACCGGACAGGACATAGGCGTTAAGAATGGAATCGTCAGGCAACTACAGCTTACTCAGCCACTAATACAGATGCAAGAGTTGAAATTTTCGCGTCTCACGTGAAAATGAGGCGCATGTACTATCTCCGATACTAACGACATGGCTCGACAGTGTCTGTCGTATATGTTCGTGCATCAAAAGTAACACAGGGCCTTGTGTG
This sequence comes from Lactarius indigo, assembly GCA_025766275.1. Lineage (NCBI taxonomy): Eukaryota > Fungi > Basidiomycota > Agaricomycetes > Russulales > Russulaceae > Lactarius > Lactarius indigo. Next base: position 1,635,967 of record JAFKAC010000002.1, on the reverse strand, counting down.
GAAGCGAGGGGTCGACACACCAGCTCATTTGTAGTCACAAGTCGTAACAATCGGTCGTCGGGATCACTTTGTTCGGTTCAGTATGAACTCTCAGCCATAGTCGTCGCAACACGAATGGTTCGCCGCGTAATCCACTTTATATATGGAAGCGAGAAAATTAGATGCTCGCACCACTGAATACCTCCGACAGCGCCATCTGGGGTCTGCCACTTATCGGGGGTTGTCAGATGGCAAAAGTAAGGTGTAGTACTGAAAATATACGAGCTCTGCGAATTTGGCTGTAATCAGGTAATGTCTCTCCTAGTTCTGGGGGCTATCCCGCAGAAACTATCGGGTTCAGTGACACCGTTGTAAACTTATCCTGTCTAGTTGAGAAATTCGTCACTGTACAAATTTTTGAAGCGCTCACAGATTGTCATCGTTGAGGAGTGCATGTCTATCTGAATACCTATCCTAAATCGGTGACCTCTCGAAACACAGTGAAATTGAACGTCAACAGCCCAGTGCCCCAAGCTCAGTCGGTCAAGAGGACCGACATCCTTGATCTCTGGAACCATTGTTGTCTTTCTCAGCACGCGATCTGGCGGAGATGGGGATAGTCAGGGTAACGTTAACGACGGGTACTGTATGTCTAGACTACTGTCATCGTTTCTACTTCGCATGATCAGCTTTGTTGGCTATCCGAAGCGCGGGAATTACCGCTGTCAGGATCGTCCGGCACAGGGGAAGTGACGATTTGGCAAATCGGGGTTTTGAATGCCCTCACGGGCAGTAGGTGGCCTCAGTAACTGATGCCACCCTCAGCGGCGAACTCGATGCTTAAAAATACTGGGCTGGCATTAGACTTCCCCCCTCCCTGGGCAGACTTAGTGTACTCAACTCAGATCGCAGCCACTCTCGCCCATAGGAATTGCCACGAATACCCGCCATCTCTTGGAACCAGCAGACGCACCGAATGAGGTTATGAGGTCCCCAAGGAGTTCGTAAGGAATTACGCAGCCGCACTTCCGTAGCGACTCATCCGCGGACGAGCTCTGCGGGGATATCCATGCCAGGTGGTACTGCAGACCTGACCTCTGTCGATATAAGCCAAACCAGCGCAGTTCAGGACGAATATCGTTTCGCGCATCGGGAGATAAGTTTCGAGCTGTCACCCACTCGGCCGAGACGGCCATGGCATTGCCAGAGTGGAACAGAAGCCAGAGCTCCATCCTCCAGGAGAGGGTAGAAGAATATCCTTTTCCGACATCAAATTGTATGCGATACTTGGTGACCAAGTAAATTCCATGTCAGTCGGTCATTGTAACCAGCATTGCGTGGGCCTTCGGGCCGAGCTTCGGGCCATATATGCCGATGTAGGGTGAAGGGTACACACCTACCTTTCATTAAAAAAGTGAACGAACTATCTCGGCGATATGGGTGGAGCACAGTGACTAGCGTCCAGCGCCGAGCTCATAATGAGCGCGAGAAACCCACAGACGTGTAAACACGTGTAGCATCACGGGATTCATGTCACTGATATTCCATACCCGACGAAGTCACGAATGTATCTCGGAAACTGCTTCATATAGTACAGGTATTACGTCTCCATCCACTACAGCTATGTGTAGGTAGCAAAAGGAAAGAGACAGTCAAAGCGTGTGTGGGGACAACGTTCGCGCAGCTATGAGGTGATAGACGACGGACGAGGAAATCATCGGGATGAAGGGTTCCTGTTTTTTTTTTTTTTGCCAAAAGTGTACCAACTGATCTGAACGAGCGTCAACATGTATTCGTGTATGGTGTACGTGACAAACAGCACACGGGTTCAGGGGAAAGTATAATGTAAAACTGAAAGGGCGGTGAATGCACGCGAATAGCAGAAAGAAGAGTAAAGGCAGTTCGGGGACAGCAACAGCGAGATTCGCAGCACACGATAAAGTAGTTGTGGGTGTTGACAAAGAGTTTAACGCTCTGCGTTCGACGTTGTGAGACTGAAGGGGGCAAGCGCAAGGAAGTGAGACGGTGTTTGCCAAAGGAGTGAGAGTGGAGTGACGAAGCGAGCCACACTCGGACGCAATGGCGGATAAACCAAGCAAGTATTCGCCAAATTTTGCCAAGGGTGATGTACGAAAAGAGTGCTCCAGACTCGTATTTGCCAAAGTGTGCTTAGTGGATGAAAAGAGATTGCAAGTTTGCATGAGGAGCGACAGCGGACGGAAGAGCGAAAGCGCTCACATCGGCAAGCTCCGAAGTCCGGTTTAGGAAGGAGATGATGCGCTTGGCTGCAGTGACCAACATTCGCCCATCCCATGTTTCGTGTCTGGACACTCGCTCGGCGGCCTCCTCTCTACACCTGCAGGGCGATCCATCAAAGTGCAGTGACCAATGCGGTGCCAGAATCTTCGACTTCAAGCGTCGCAAAATGGTCCCCAAAATCGATCCGAACTGGTGTCATTGCCCGGAAACGTGGTATGACTGCGATGTGGGACGAGCACGGTGCACGTCTTCCGGTCACTGTTCTTCAAGTTCGTACTTTCTCGCGCGTGATGACATCCGCCCTGATGCCCAGCAGCTCGAAAATTGTCAAGTAACCGCTAATATCACCACATTGCGCAAAGACAACTCGGAGTACCATGCTGTGCAGGTCGCTGCTTCCGACAGACCTCCCAAGACGACGACGAGACAAATGATAGGTCATTTCAAGAAGGCTGGCGTACCTCCCAAGCGCATAGTGAAGGAGTTTCCCGTCACGGCAGATGCCCATGTACCTGTCGGTACGCCACTGAGCAGATATGGTGCAAGTCTGCGCGGTCTAATATCGTGTAGGGACAACCTTGTCTGCAGCCCATTTTGTCCCTGGTCAATTTGTGGACGTGGTCGCCAATTCGTGAGTACATTTCGTGACCTTCACCGCGTTTAGATCGACGTCTGCTTCGTAGCATCGGCAAAGGTTTCCAAGGTGTCATGAAACGGTGGAATTTCAAGGGGCTGCGAGCAAGTCACGGTGTTTCCGTGTCGCACCGCTCTGGTGGCGCAACAGGAGGGCACCAGGTATTCTTACTCAATATCATGATAAACGCCGGTGCTAATTTTGCGACCTCTAGGACCCGGGGCGTATATGGCCCGGGAAGAAGATGGCCGGACGGATGGGCGGCAAACGCATCACTACGCAGAATTTGCACGTCGTCCGCATTGACAACACGCTCAACCTCGTCTTTGTTCGCGGCTGTGTGCCTGGAGTTGATGATGCCCACGTCCTGATCCGTGACGCTAAAAAGAGGATGGTTGCTTCAGCCAAGCACAACCAGGCAAAGGGCTTGTACGAGAAGGTTTTACCAAAAGGCGTCTTGGACCTGCCATTCCCCGCCGGAACAGAGGAGCTGGCAAAAGCCCTTCCACCTATCGTCGTCGCACCAGCTCAGCGAACGACGAGCCCGTTCATCCCTAGGGAATAGTCCTGTGTCATTGGCTAAATATAATGCACTTAATTTGACACCTGTCTATACCGTGCATCACCACTATGTGATGTTGGTATCCATGGTCGTGCGCTGTGTGAGTCTATACTTTATCACTGTCAACGGAAAGACATCCTGTGTAGGTGCCAGCATGTGTCATGATTCTCTCACTACCCTGGGCTGGGCGATCACTTTACGAGCGTAGCGCCCATCAGAACAGGTCACGTGGGAGGATGCGATGCACTTCAATCAGGACAACTGTCCACGCCAAGTTCCCGCCATGGCCGGTGATTCAATGCCTCAGCGCTGAATTCCAATGGGTCCCATCATTATCGTAGGGTGACAACCTATGCTGTGCGTATCACAGCGCTGGCAAGCCTAGGGTGTATATATAGCTCCAAGAGCTTTGCAGACCCTCACTAGCTGTCGCTGTCAGGAGCCTGGTTGCTCTTTCGAACTTTGGTCGCCCCATTCCTTCTTGCTTTTTATTCTGTCATTTCTTTGTATTCTTCACAATGCTTTCGCATGGACTTTTTTCGTTGCTCGTTCTGTCCGCAGTTTCCACGGCTAGTCCAATCAGCCTCGTGAGGCGCAGTTCGTAAGTCACGGAGCATCACGGATCGAGTACTGTATATCTAATGTGCGGGGACGACTTTCAGGCTCATCCCTACGCCGCCACCTGCATGTCTCGGAAAGATATCAAACTCGACGGCTGTCTCCAACACCACCATCGTAGATCCCTCGACTATCTCGAACGTCACCGCTGGCGCGTTCAATAATGTCACAGACCCTACATCCATTTCGAACATCACGTCTAGCGTCAACACCACCACCACCACGACTTGTCTACTCTCTCCTAGCCAGATCATGACCCTTATGAACAGCACGGATCTCTCCAACATGACTTCGATCTACAACTGCTCGGTCCCGGCAGTATCGAATTCCACTGATTTGTCTCCGTCTTCCAATACAACAGACACCAGTGTCTTGACGCCACCAGACAATTCCACGGACACTAGTTCGACTGGTGATTCGACCGGCAATACAACCGATCTCACTAATGACCCTACCAACGACACTACACGACACTACCAACGACACTACCGACAACACTACCAACAACACGGACACCACCTCGGATCCGTCCAGCACCGCCACCCCGCCTGATACCTCGACCAATGACAGTGGATCTTCTGGAATCACAGACGCCGCCTCTGGCCAGTTTACCGCCGACACCTCAGACCCAGCAGGGCGCAGGCGATCGCTCTCCGCCAAGTGGCTGCCCTCCTGGATGCGTCGCACTTCCCACTATGGGCGCATCGTGCAGTCTGACATCCCTGACGTCGCCCAGAACTGGCAAACCCTCTGTGTACGTTCTCTCTCTCCATTCCACCCCTACCACCGCACCATCTGACCAAGGATTGGTGTTATATATATAGCTCGCCAGCGGCGGTGACATCTTCACGAACCAGCCGTGCGTGGAGCTCGCGGGCTTGGGTGGCATCAACGCGCTTCTGTCCACAGGTGGCGTGTGCGACCAGCAGGACATTGCCGACAAGATGATCGACTTTGCCAAGTCCCAGGGCGTCACGAACAAGGACGCGCTCGTCGCCGCTGCGATCGCATACCGCCAACACGCCCGCAACGCTGACGACATCGGTGATGGTGTCATTCCCTCGACACCTTACTGCACCAAGGCGCCGCGCAACCCGGAGCTCGTTGGCATTGTGAACGCGCAGCTTCCCGGCGTCGACGCTGGCCTGTATGGTGGCCCCAACGAGCCGATCGTCGCGTTTGGCGAAGGTATTTATTTCTAAATTACTGTTTGGAGTGTGTTCAGATGAGACTGACGACACTTTGATAGACGGTACTTGCCCAGCTGGCCAGACACCAGATGTTTCGACGTGCTCATTGCGCCTGATATGAAGAGCCTAGCGATCTTTGTATTTTGCGAGGCTGACTGTGCGCGAGTACGTTAATACTTAGTCCCCCTCTCCTATGTACTCGTGTATCGATCAGAATGCATTATATTTCGTACTCGGTAAAATACGGACGGGAACGTTATCCATCCATGCCCCCCGCCACCGGAATGTCGTGGTATCATGTACATATTTCAGGTATAAGGCATACAGTCATAAGAGAAAGAGCAAACATGAAGTGGGTAGAAAGTCCATACGAAGGCGACTAACGAAAGTCTAGGCAGGAGGCGAACGACTAGGTGGTGCAAATCCGGAGGTAGACCGGCCATGGGAAGAAGTGCTTATAGTACTCGTCCGATACTGGAAAATGTCGTGTAACCTGGACAACTTATCCTGCTTGTCCTGGTCAGGTCCGAGAGCGCTTGTTGGGCTAATTGGGGACCGTGGCTGGTCCTCACGATTAAAAGTGGCCGCCATTGGCGAATTCGGCACCGACTTGGACTCCAGCTCTACGATAACCATTAAACATGAACTTTTCTACGTGAGAAAAGAGAATACTCACTGGAAAGGGTATCCGCGACGGCGACCTCCCTTTCTTCGTCCTCCGCAGCTCGGCTAGCCAAGGCGCGGGAGATGTACTTGCGGAAAGCAGGACCTGTTGATTCGAGCATTTTGTCGACCTTTGCCTTTTTATGCGGATATGCTTTGATGAACTGGTGAAGCTCGGTAATCCCTTCTTTGTGCATGGCACCTGTGGTTTCACTCGAGATATGACCAATGATCTTGAGCAACTGGGCGTCGGGGTCCGGTTCTTCGATGGGCGGGGAAACTAGGCCATTTATGGAAGAAACGCTTCGGCTTGTGTGATGACTAGGGGATGAACGTTTAGCATCACCGGATGCTCCATCCGAGGCTGTTTCTGGAGGGGATGCAGGTCGACTAGGACCTGGGGTAGAGCTTCGAGGTGTTCTGCTACGCTGTGCAGCCGCTTCCTCTGTGGCCGCGCGCGACCCTGAGTTGAGGATTCTGTAAACATAGGGGTACACGATGGTGGCAGAGGGATCATCGAACGAGCCAGATAAAATGTCGTAAACCTCGTCGCCGTAGTGGGCTGAATAGACAAGAATGTGAGTGTCACCTAAGCCAGGCACATATAATCAAACTCACCAACGACATGCTGGATGATAACTTTCAGCGTCCTGAGCGGCATGTCGCCGCAGGGTACACGGTTAGTAGCACGGGCGCGCCACTCGTTTGGTGGGACGGTTTGTAGAAAGTGCTCGATCGCTGGAAAAAGCTCTACTGGGTCGAGTTTCAGATCTGTCAGATCCTGGGGAATATTCCGGGCTAATTTCCATATACACTTGAGTACGAGCTCCGCAACCTTGGCTTCTTGAGAATCGGCGGGGGTGCCATTCGCTGGGAAGGGTCGGACAATCTGAAGGAGGAGAGTGAACAATGCACTGAATGGCAGTCAGCAAACGTCGAAACGCAGGTGCGTTAGGAGTAGCATACCGGAACACGGTGATCCTGCGCCCCGTGGAGAAAAGCCGAAGCATGATCATATTTATGAACCTCGACAAATTTTTCACTTCCTTGTCCTGGCTATCGTCGGTCTGTAGAAGACGCAGCGCGAGTTCTTCGAAGAGGGTAGTGAGAATGTCGACGGTCAGGGATTCTGCAAGGAGGGGATTGTCACAGAATGCGTTCAGCGTTTGGATCAGGTGTTTAGCAAGCCGAATGTTATCTTCCGGTTTATCGAAGGCGTGGGACACTTGAAGCGTGACCGTCTCGATAAGGCCTTCCGTGTGCTCTGCAAGATCCCTATACTGAGGAGATGACGGTCCACTATCCGGGCCAAGCTGGAGGATCTTCTGGACCTTTTTGAGAGCGTCGACACTGCGGTCCGAGTCACTGCTCAAAATGCTGGAAATGGTAAGAGTGAGGTTGTTCCCAGAATCCGGAGGAGCATCGGGATCTTCAAGGGCTTCCGCATTTCTCCATGATTCGACTTTGGAACTCTGTCCGTTGGTGGGTTTCGTTCCATTCGATTGAGCCCCGCCAGAGTCTGTTGTTGGAGGTGCAAGGTGGGTGCGCAGTGTTCCAGCCCGACTCCTCGGAGCAGCAAGACGAGAGGGTAGCAAGCTCTTTCCTTTGGCAGCGGGCGGAGATGTAGGTCCGGGAATCTGCGAACTCGGTTTGGCGATCTGAGACGGGCCCGGGGATATTGATCTTGCTGCCGGCTGAGCTAGGCGAGAGACACCTGTAGACTGGGCTCCCGGGTCGTGGGATGCCGCCTGCTCGAGGAAGGGCTACAGATGGGGATGCTGGCCTTGCAACGGCATTGGCCAAGCGCGAGATCTGGGAAGGCTGCGGTGGTGCAAGGGCTTCCTGTTTCACGGACTTATCTGGTGAGCTAGGGCCGGCCACACGACGCAGTCTCTCTTCAAGTTGAGTTTTATCTTTGGGACTCATAGGACCGACAAGAGACCAGACCTTCTCTCCCTCGAACAAGTAAACCTCACTGCGAGTCGTGTAAAATAGGAAGATCCGGTGATGGACCGAAAGAGACAAACCTTAAAGCCGAGAGTGCTGACTTCCGGACATTGGGATCCTTATCTGAGATCATGGAGGCGATGACTGGACAATCTTTTGCCGGGTGGCACGCCCCCATGCCAGACCTCTTCAGGATTCCTCCCATTTCGTCAAGAGAGAGTTGGCGTGTTTTGGCGACTTTCGACTTGAGGCCGTGGTCAAGTACCAGTTGAAAAATTCGGCTATATGCATACACCTTGGGTAATATTTGAAAGATTTGCTGCACCCGCACGCGAACGGGCTCACGAGCGTCACCAAACTAACGACAATAAATATAGTCTGCTTTGATCGCTAATTTCAGATGTATTTCCTCACCTTATGAACCAGCGTTGGAATGAAGCACGTTGCTTCAGTTTCCGTTAACTGGCAGTCAATATTCCTCAGAAACGCCAACACCGCATCAACTACGTCCAGACACTTGGCAACTAGGTTCGATTGAGGTTCGTGAACTTTAATCGAGACGTATTTGAGCGCGAGATCGGAATTCGCCATTCCGATGGTCCTTGCGTCGTCCTCGGTCAGCCCAAGACCCTCGGCGCCGGACTGTAAATCCGAGAAAAAATCACAAAGCATCGTTAACCCATTTACATGGTCGTTAACTGCGTTGTGATCTTGACTAAAGAGATTGGCGATCAAGTCCTTCGAGGCGTTAGGTTCCATCTGGTGTTGGAGTAGATCTGCGAGGTCCTTGCGCGTTGCCCCTCCTTCGTTCACCCATTTGCCGACAGTCTTTCAATAAACGAACCCTCTTCACGTCGAGGCTCATCCCGTGGAAGGGCAAAGACTCTTGAGAAGGCGCGGCGGAGACTGGTACCGATGGAGGAGCGCTCTTGGAAGCGGGGGTCAACATTCCAGATCGTTTTAGTCCACCCGTTTTCGCTGAGGCACGGGGTGTGGCAGCCTCGTCGACGACCTCCATTTGGGATTCCGGGCGTGAAACCGATCCTGTAGGCAGTCTGCGACGCACCGACGCAAGTTTAGGTCCCGATCTTCCTGTAGGGGCTACGGGTGATTGAGGTGGAGTGGGTTCGGAAGGGGGAGGTGAAGGGGGGTTGGCGACGGCGGGTTTGGAGGGGACGGCGACTTTCTGTGGGGCGGGTGTCGCGGAGGCAGTACTCGTTGGCGCCGCTGCACGAGCCGCTTGGATTAGAGGCACTGCAGTTCCCTTCGAAGCAGGCTTCAACGAATTTGTCTGATGCATGACCTGATCAAATCCAGCAGATGCAATAAGATAGGGTAAAACTGCCTGCGCCCCTTTGCGAATGTCGCCGTTGCGGTCATCCAAGCACCCTACTATTGGAGCGACCCAGCCACTCAGATCTAGACCTGGGGTCATTTCATGCCCTTTGAACCAGTCGACGATCCATCCCAGTAGTTGAGCTCGCTGTAGTGGCTGATTAACCTCGAGCGCGGCCGTCAGTCCATGGACAAGAGCGTCTAAACCTTCGCAAGCGGTAGCAATAGCCGTCAGTGTCTGGATAGCCGCAGCGCGGATGGGGGCTTTCTGGTCCGAGAGCACGGTGCAAACTGGGAGCACGAAAAAGCGCGTCTGCTTCTCGAAAGGTTTTCCCATCCCGGTGGCTACCCGAGCCACGATGTCTAGCGCAAGTGATTGTACAGCTTTGTTCGAAGTCCGTAACGCGCGCCTTCAGGATCTGTCCGATCTCGCCTGGGGAGAAAGGTGTCAGCTTGTCACAAGGGTGCAACAGATATAGACGTACCCATTTGAGGTTTCAGGCGTTTGTTTGCACCCTGATCTAGGATAGCTTGTAATGTTTCGAGGGCCTCTTTCTTGGTCTTCCAAGCGTCACTTTTGGCATCTGCCAGAATCGTGGTACCCTTCATCAATCCATCAATCTCCACGCGCGGGAAGAGGTCATCCAGGGCACTGGCTGGGGCAGCATTGCTCTTGCTCCCAGATGCTCCTTGTGGGGCCATGGCGAGGACATCCGCTGACAGTCGCACTGGTTCCGGAGGCGCATTGCCTTCGACTTTCTCGAACTCGCTTTGGATCGTAGCAAGGAGTTGGGGATTGAGGTCGCCAAGAAGGTCGCTGATACTTGGGCCCGCAAAGGTTTTCACCATAACTAGAGTCTTGGTTGCGCTAGTTCGCACCGCAGCATTGGAATTCTTGAGCGCGCCTTTCAGAAACTCGATGAGGTTGCGCAGCGACAACCCCGCAATACCAAACTCTGACAGCACTTGCTCGATCCATGCCAGCGCGTCCGCAAGTGCCTTTGGTGCCTTTATTTTATTGAGCGGCTCGTACGCTTAGCACGCGAAAGTCAATGAACAACACCAGAGGCGCAGAGTGTGACATACCCTGGTTAAGAACGAATTGTAGAGATGTCTTCTCTGCAAACGTTCCTAAAGTCTCGCCTGCGGGCTTCTTCAACTTGGCATCGCCCAACTTCTCCGAAAGATGTGGAATGGACAACGCCGCGCAAGACCTCCCGAAGGACGGACAACGCTCTGCGAGAATGGCCAAGATCCCATACAACTTCGCCGAGACTTGAAAGTTCTTCTCTCCCCATCCCTTCTTGCCAAGAGCGCGCACAATGACCTCTGCGTCAAGTTCTTCCACCATGCTTTCGACCCACGTCGTCATCTCTTCCAACGCAGCGAGCCGGGTCTTCCAATTTGCATCGCCAAGATCAGTAATATAATTAGGTGGAATAATTTCCGCGGCGAGCGCTTCCGCGTCCTCCGGCGTGTGCTTATATTTGAAAGTATCAAGCGTGCCAGGTGGGGGAGGCGCACCACCTTTCGCAGGCTTTGACGAGGCGGCGGCTGCTGCTGCTGCTGCTGCAGGAGGAGTTTTCTTCGTCGATGGCGCAGGTGCAGCTGGGGTGGCACTGGCACTAGCACTAGCACCAGACGGAGAGGCTTTCTTAGCCAGCAGACGTGCAGGTGGTCCTCGAGCCTTCTTCTCTGGCATGGAGTTGTCGTTCTCAGGAGCCAGGCCTTGAGTCTCGGGTGGTGGGATTTCTTCCTTCTTCGCGGTCGGAACTTTCTTTGCGGGCCCTTTGGCAGGTGGCACAGGAGTTGCCTTCGGTGGGTTGCCTGCACCAGCTTTTGCCTTCACAGTTGCTTTCTCAGTGTGCTTCCTTTACCTTCGCTTTTCGGACATCCGCAAGGCCATCCATCACCGCCCCGAGAGGGCGCTCGCCGACCATCTTCATGAGGGTACCGAATGCGTTTGCAGCCTCATCGCGAGCTCCAGCATAAGAATCTTCGAGGAGTGTAGCAATCGCCTCTGAAACAGGTTTGATCTGCGCTGGAGGGATGGCCAGTTTCGACGTTGACAGGCAGCGTGTAAGGAATTTACATGCACCCTCCTTCACTTGAGGGTTCTTGTTGGACAAAGCGGGCAGTATATCGCCAAGAATGTCTGCAAGTGTGGTCTGCAATAGCACTCAAAAAGGAGGGTACCCGCATATGAACCGCTTCACTTACTATTTCGAAAATGGCATCTAAGGCTACGCCAATTGTGTCGGTGACAGTAGCTTTCCTTTCCTTCAGCCGCTCAAGCATCGGAGGTACGACGGTCTCCCTGTATCGGGCAAAACTCCCCATAAGCCCTTTCGCGAGACCCTCGAGGCACTGAGCTGCAACCATGACACAATTGATGTTTGCATCACTCTGCACTCGCAATGCCAACGCCTTGGAAAGCTCTCCGAATTCAGCCGCCTCCTTTATCCGGGGCGTAGCATTGAGGAGGGTCAATAGGTCGTCGAGAACCTCCTTCCGTTCTTTCCATTTCGATGATGTGAGATTCTTGTGAAGATTCGCGGGAAGCTTCGGTGTGATATCCACCTCTTCTGCAAACTGCCGGGGATCAGGGGGCGCGAGATCTGTTCCTTATGGTCCGCATTGCTAGAAGAAGACCTAGAAACAGATGGCGTACCTTCTTCTGCAGTGGCATCAGCGCCACCTTCGTCGCCAGTCTCCAGCACCTGCATTCTGCTCTGCATCCCTCGCTTGCTGCCGTGTCAGTCCGTTCTGGCTTTAGGCTGCCTTTCCCTCGCCCTTCCTTCTCCATCTCGTCCCAGACTTCCTTCAGTTCCTTCACTTGGACCGGTTTCAGCTCCGCTAGCCACGGCTCAATACCAGGCCCCGAGATACTGGTACAGAGCGTGTGCAAGGTTGCCTCCCTCAGATCTCACGGTTTTGTCTGAATGGCCGAAGATTTTTGGCAAAGTTTTGAGGATAGGCGCGGGCGGAGTTACCTGTGTTCCGAATAGTCTGCGAAGCATGATGCAAGTGTAAGCAACGAACTCGGCGATATGGACTCTACAAGTGACAACTGATGAAAGTGGAGGGAGAAGATGGGGTTATATATCATACACGATCGCCAAGAACTGGTTGAGCTCATGGGACGTCCGCGACTCGATCCGGACGCGGGAATCAATGCAAGATGGGAGCATACAACTCACCGGACTGATCTCCTTTAGTACAGTGACGGTTCCTGCTACGGCTTTTGGCTGTTTTGCAGACAAGCCTGGTAATACATTGTCCTGGATGTAGGGAGCGGTCAAGGCGTCCTGCCTGGGGATCAGTAGCAGCTTACGCTACCACGACACCAGCGCCACTATTCTCTACCTCAACATATTGGAGCGCTAGCTCAATCGCCTGGTTTTTTGTGCCAGCTCGCGTCGAACCAAAGCACTTGTCCACCAAGGCGGGAACTACGGCGTCTCTCGTCCTTGCAGCGTTTTCACCAGCAAATTTAACAAACGCTACGACACATTCTACACCTTTCTCCTGCGCAACTGCATTCGAATCGGTGACGATCTTTTTGAGAAGATCAGGACTGGATGTGTAGGGCTTGAACGCAGGGTCGGTGTCGGATGCAGGTCAGTTGGAATGTTTTGACAAGGGATTCGTAAGCGCTGACACGGGCCTTCCAATTCTTGTGGGCAAGCCGGACATCTATAGAAAGAGTAGAAAAGTCTTCCTCCGGAGGAGGTGGTCCATCCATGAAGGGCTGAAGTGGGAAAAGGTGTTCACTTTCAAATTACTCACCCGAGTCGGCCTCAACCGCGCCGGACGCGACTTAGCATGTGACTCATCGTGACATAACGCGTTCAATTTGCCACTCTTCAGCCAATTTTGCCAGTGACCACAAAGTTGGTCTTCCAACGTGGCGGGACCGAACAGGGATGTGAGTTGTGCGGTTTAATTATCTATATAATCCCTCATCCCAAGCCTATCCAAAATGTCCAGATGACGTTATGGGGCGTCCTGCCCGTTGCCAGTGCAGCAATGAGTGGCTCAAAGGCATCACAGATGGATACATATACAGCGTCCCTACCTACCGTCGGAATTCGCAACATCGAGCGCCGCATAAGCTGGTACCCGAACCAGTTTCACTTGTGGGACATGATGAATTTCTTGACGGTGGACAACGGCCCGGAAAGCTCTTGACCCATCTGCACCAACGAGACTAGGTACGGGAACGATTATTTTAAAAGGTTGATCATCAACAGATTGAGAACCCGTGCCTGCGCAAAACTTGAGCTTTGAACGCGATGGGCCCAAGTGAACCGCAGTAAATCGACAGCCCTGTGTCACGGACGAGCTTACAGAGATGCGAAATAGGGAAGAAGTGAAAGGACTGGTCGTAGAGTGCAAGGTCAAGACGCTGCAGGGATGGGCGGCGAATCCAACTACGAGCGCCTGCAAAGTATAATCTATAGCCCGTAAAGGATGAGGTGCGTGAGCTTCGACGGTGGGATAATATCTCCTGCACTAGCAGGAAGCGGTGGGCCAAACTCGGGAGACATGTGGGTGGGCCGAAAATTCAAATGTAACTCGAGGCGACGCAGGCAAGACATGCGCTCCAAATTCGCAAGTGAGAGAAGTCTCTGGCAGTGCGCCGTACTCAACCCTGAGGGTCGGAGCAAGTTCGACAAGGCCCGTTGCAGATGACAATAGCGGGGATAAGCACCTCGGTACAACTTCCCGTAACGTGAGCTGTCGCAGACATGGGGACAGAACCCGAGAGAAACGTGGTGGGGAGAATCAGCTCTTGACCAAACTGACCGCGAGTGGGACAAATTTCGAGGCCTTCCAGCTTGTTGAAAAGGGTGACTCAGTGACTTGAAGAGTTTGGCCATGTCCGTGTATGATCTTCGAAGAAGCAATTCCACTGCACACGACTACGGTGGACTGATAGCGGCAAGTGCGAGATTCTCTTCCCTTTCCGTCCAGGACGCAGCGCGAATAGTCGATTAAAATCGGAAAGGGGAAGAGACGGCTCAACACGGGTGCCCAACGAAGACCTGCGCTGGAGTAAGCAGCAAGGTGCACAAGTAAATGGGAGGGTGACGAAAGCACGACACGTCGCAACTTCGGCACACATGTGTGAGTTTAGACCACCCATTTCTACTGTTTCAGAATTTTTTCATACTCGGGCTGGAGTTCCATGTCTTGCCGATAAGTACCAAATATCTCCAAGAAGACTTCCTCTGGGAGACCATCATAAACCACACTAAGCATTCCCAGAGCGTGTATCGAACAAAACATACCTTTTTTTGAGGGCTCTAGCAGCAGAACGAGTGAGCATCATAGACACTGATGACACCCCTGACCACAGTACGAGCACAAGTACAGTATTCCGACTATCGGAGCCAACTGTCGTGGCACAGAATTCTCACGGCTACGGCTGAGGAAGGATGAAACTGGGTGAGAAATATGGTTATATGGTGTTGGCCCTGGTCGCCCGAGAGGTGCTCTCATTGCCAAGTATATGCTGTCCGGGTCACCTCCTCTACGATGCCCAACTGGTAACTACTCCGAGTCTCACCTCTTCCACCTTCTTGGAGACCTTGGCCGTCCGTGTTGAGTCAGCGAAGACACCGTCATCTGACTATCGGCAGACCTTGTTGTTGGGGAGGCTCCGTGTGATACTTAAGCAAAAGGATCCAAGCATGCTGTCCTTGCGGCCATACCATTTGTCGACAATATAGGAATATTCCTCCTCCTCGGCTGCACATACGTGTGCCTTTTGAGCTCACGTCTAGATTTTAAGGTTTTTTTTTCAACAATTCCCGATTGCTGCTTGAGTGGTACGCAACAGGTGGCGATGAATCCAAGCCTATAAAACATGTCGCTATATGCGACAAGGGTCAAGGCAAGGGCCATTTCTGTTCCTCAACTCAATGCGGGGTGATCGGCGCTATTCATAATTTCAGGAGCGCTGTACGTACCATATTTTACAGTACTGTAAAGACTCGGAGCCCTGAAACCCGAGTGGGCATCATGTCGTGATAATAGTGGCTGTTGTCTGGGCCTAATCTAGGCATTCAATGTAATTTACCAGCCTGGAGATATTCCCACGATCTCATCCCATAGCAACCTTGCGAGTGACCTCTCTAGGTCTTGAGTACTACAGCACTGCACTTCAGTTCTGCACACAGGAGCCTTCCACACTCTGGTCTTTGTTCTAGTATCAATGAATACGCACATTTGTTTCTGCGATACGACTACGATACAGTACAATACATTCCTAAGCATATCCAAGGAGTCAATCCACTTGTCGCGATGTGAACCGCAATTTTGTTACAAACACAAGATGAGCCTGGGCAAGGACCAGGCTCAGGCTAGGACTTGCAGAACTTCTCACCAGCGCAGAGGCGTGATCACGTTGAGCAGATTCGCGTGTTCTTCTTGATGATTTGGTAATTGGGGCAGAGTAGGGTGTGGTGTCCGAATAATGGCGGGCGATGTCCGAAGGATAGGCAAGGGATGGTACCTTGGATAGTACTGTACCTTGAAGTTGCAGCATCGAGTCTTGTGCTTATGAAATTCCACTTGCTGCCGCCTAGTTGCTCAGCAGGAGGCAATGCCCGGGGTTGATCGCTGTTCCGCCCTTGTCGGTAATATCGCTCGGATCTGTCTGGCTGTGCACACTGCACAGTCATCCAGGCGACGCACTACTTGGCGTTTTACCGGGGACATCGCAGGCCTCCTGTGCCTCAATATGGGCTCAATTCCCGCGCGCCTGTGCAACGACATGGACAGTCCATCAACTGGCAACTGGCAAGGCCCACGGCCCACAAGGTAATTACATGGCCTGTTAGGGTTGGTCCGACGCTGATCCGCAACAGTCGTCACAGTCCCCGCCCACGGTTCCGATAGATTATGCAAGACATCGGGATGCAAGACTCTACCTACCCACGGCAATCTTCTTCCTGCGTATTTAATCCATGGTGCGTGCGCGCTTTTGCCAACCAACTTACAATGTCTTTCCCTTCGAGCACAAAACTCCTTGTTGTTGGAGCAGGGCCTGCCGGCATGGCATGTGCCCTCTCTGCTTGGTATTCTGGCATCAAAGACGTGACTATCGTCGACGCAGTGGAGCAGGGTGAACATGCCTCCCGGGCCATGGTTATTCACGCGGCGACCTTGGAGGTACGAGTTCTAAACAGTTCTATCGCGTTCCCATCTAATCTCTCGTTGAAGTCTCTGGACACCATTCGCTGCGCTAATGGTTTGGTAGAACGTGGCATCAAGGTCTCCGCAATGAATTACTATGACCGCACCGATGCTCTTCTGATGAACGTCGACTTCGACGGGTTGATTGGAAAAACCAACTTCCCCTACTACCTCCTTATTCCTCAGCACATCACCGAAGAGGTTCTTGGTAACAAGTTGAAGGAGCTTGGAATTCCCGTCTTTCGTCCCTATAAGGCAGTGGGAATGCGCGAAAACTCTAACGACAGTCGTGCGGTAGATGTCTCATTTGAGAATGGCCAGTCTATCACCGCTCAGTACGTGGTAGGCGCAGACGGCGCCCAGTCTGCGGTATGTTCTTTGATATCTCCTGGCGCTGACTTAATGCTAACTATGGCCATACAGATACGCCAACTATCCGGTGTGGGCTTCGTGGACCCAAATGCTGTTCCCGGCGAGCCAGAGGACGCAAACACTCTGGCGCAGATGGTCATCGCCGACGTCACATTCTCTGAACCCCCCACCCTTCCGAGCATCCTCTTCGGTGTCGTCAGCACCGAGAGCTTCTTTATCTTCTCTCCCCTCCAGTATCCCATGAAAGACTCAAAGGAAACCCACGGAAAGACCGTCTATCGAATCGCCTGCGGTGTCCCGCTCGCTCTCGGCGCGCCTCCCTCAAAACCAAGCGTCGAGTACTGCCAGGAGCTCATCGAGAGTTATGGCCCAGGCAAGCTCTCCTCCGACAAGAACAAAAACCCTTACGCCGTGAACGTGAGCGACGTCGTCTGGTCAACGCGCTTCCGCACCCGCTGTGCCGTCGCGGAGACCTTCTTCACACATTTCGGGAGCGGTTCGCCCGGTGCAAGCGTGTGCCTCATCGGCGATGCCGCGCACATCCACCCTCCTGCAGGAGGCCAGGGCATGAACCTTGGCTTGCGTGACGCGATCACGCTTGGCCCAGTCCTCGCCGCTGCACTCACCGCTGGCCCATCTCCTGAGACCGACGACAAAGTGCGCGCGCACATGACGCTGCGCCGTGATCGCTGCGCTCAAGGTCATCGGCATGACCAAGATCATGGCCGGTGCAGTGGGCATGTCTCCCGCCGTCCGGGATAAGTTTGCCTGGTCGCCCATCCACATCTACACGATCCGTGACTGGGTGTTCTGGTTCCTGGGCAAGTCGCAGTGGGTCAGGCAAACGCTGGCCGTACAGATTCAGCGGTCTTGCTGCGCCATGAGAGGTTCAACGCCACGTTCTTCACCATTACAGTTAGATTGTACTTTAAAATGTGCTGCATATTAGTTACAGTAATTCATTCACTTGGACGCCTATTCGTCTCATTGCTGGCTTCCTGAAGGCTCTTGTTCGACACGAGTTCGTCTCAGATCCCCCACACAAACCTGCGCACTCGGTTTTTTGTAGCTAAGTATGTGCAACGCTAGGGAAGGGAAGTTGTCTGCAATTCAAATTCCTCATTGTGTGAGTTCACATTTTAAATCCGAAGATTTCACCCATTGCACTATGATCGCGTGGACTTGGAATACCAAGTGGAATAGGACTGTCGCGTGGTGGTGAGTATCCGGCTCATTCGTTTCGTTCGATTCCTGCGGCTGTAACACAGAGCTCCCGCGTCATGACGTTATCAACTGAATAGGTGCAATTTGTCTGCAATGTCGTCAATTTTGAAATCCCAAACGTGTCTCAGTTGATCGCGTTATCACCGGACACCGGACCTTGGGCCCTATCTGCCCGCACTAAGCTGATCGGCCTTATTTGGGTACCGTTGCAAGGTTAATTGAACGTGCGGTGTCGGTGCTGTGCTCTCATTGAAAAAACCCCGATTGAGGCGGTTTGTATCGACCGTGCCGTGTTGTCTGGACCTACTCCAGGCCAGGCTCAGGGTCTGGGTGAGGATAACTCAGCGCTGATGCTGGTGGGTTTCACGGGCCCAAGAGAAACCCGCTGATTAGCGCTGATCAATTACTGCAAAACACTTTGGCTAAGTTCACATTTCCACCTTTCGTGTCGAACGTCTAATACTACCGCTTGGCGAGTGCTGCCCCAATGTCAAGTACCAGTTCCCACACCTGAGTTATCCAATCCTCTGCAACTACAACAGCAGCTTCCTTCATCGCCTCCTCAGTCTTCGAGATGCCTCGTCGCAGATGCGTCTCTTTCTTCGACCATGTCCAGGTTGTGGTACAGCACGGAAACCAGGAACTGCACATCCGCGAGTGAACGTAGTATCTCGAGCGTCGCATAATCTTTCTCAGCAATTTCGAGATATGGCAAAGCTTCGCGTATGGATTCCCGTGACCGCTCCCCGGCTGCAATGGTACAACGCGCAAGAGTAAAGCAGGCCAGAGCACGTTGCTCGAGATCATCGCCATCAATGACCTAAATTGCGACGTTAGATTCGTCCGACATCTCATCTTATGACTCCGCACCTGTGGCATGATCTCTTCGAGGATTCTCTTACAGTGTTTGGTCATCCCAAACTCCAGGCCGATGTCCGCCAGCAGGATAATGCCCGTACGGTACGAACCATAACGACACTGAAATTCAGAGTGCCACAGGGCCCTCAGAAGCTGCTCGACGGCTGTGGCAGCCTGGCCAATTTGCTGCAAAGCACTAATTAGTTCTAAGACGCGAGACTGAATAAGGGCAAACGAACCCTCATCTGTAGAAATTCGTATAGTGGGTCCCGAATGATCGATGTGGTCGACGTAGCGGCATTGAAAAAATAGTCTCGAGGATTGAAGGGACCTGCAGGACGCATAGTCTTCAAAAGGTCATTATACTGCCGTAATTGCCCGCTGCGTGTATCCTTTATTTAGCTTAGAAAAAACCAAGGCATATAAATGACTCAACCGCCTGCTTGCCCTCAGAACGAGTATGTGCCAGATCTGCAACGCCCACTGCGAGTAGTCATCGAGGCTCAGACCCCTCCAAATGTCGGGCTCCAGAAGAATGGCAATTGCATCCTGATATCCTCCTTGTCTCGCTCGCTGCAACGGTTGTTCAGCAAATACTTCGCCGCAAAGCGGTGTGGCGCACCCTATAAGCATGATTCAAGGTAACAACGAGAGCATTATTACTATCACCGCCGACCTCGCTGAAAGCAGTGACAATACTCTCTTCAATAGCGGCCAGCTTTTCGCAACCTAAGTCAACATTAGTGCAAAAAAGGTTACGAAAAAAAAGGAGCAGCACCTGCTGCACTCCAAACAATTGACTGAACGGTGTGCTGACTCCATTGATCCGCATAGTCTAGGTAGTTTCCCTGTACGTCAATCCAGTGATCGTAAAGGCCGACTGCCTGAACTATTTTCTCGAAAGCGGCATTTAGGGGCTGTTCCTGTTCTCCAGCTTGGTCAGTCACAGTGAGACCAAGCAAGGACAGTACAACTTACGCTATTGACTCTCAAGAGCTTCTCGACGTCAAAGAGAACTTCGATCGGATGAAGACCGGGTTGCATCTCATTGATGACAGGTTTTTGGTTCTTGTTCTTTGGTTGGAGCCGATGCAATAAACTACGGCGTTGTCAGGAAGGAATCCTTTTAGATCCAAAAACAAGCAAACCCTTGACAGAGTTGGAGTGTTTCCTTGTCTCCTGAAAGGCGAGATATCTCAATCGCCTCAACCAGAAACTGGAACGTATCAAAGTCAGGGTGGTTGTGAGAAATGACCAAGGACGACAATAACCTTGCGGGCCGCTGAGTGCTCGTGCCGTAGATAATGCATGCGTGACAAGTTCAACAAAGCATGTTGCCGCACACCGCTACATGGAAGATCTGAGGAACTGGGTACACGAGTTCGAGCAGGGGGCTTACTGACGAGTCACTCCCCTCGTGAAAGTGTTGTTCGAAGAATCTTCGCAGGCTCTCGGAGGCCGCGTTCGAGTCACCAGTCGCGAGCCCACGTTCGAAACTGGGTAGGGATCAGGAACAAGACAAGAATAAAGAGAGATCACGGACTCAGAGTAAGCATCTGGCTCTGCCCAGCGGTACTCGTCGGCATGCGTCTTCAATAACAATGTATCTGAAGACGGTTAGTCGAACAACGAAAGAGTTCGAGAATAAGCCGTACCAAATGTGATGAGATCCCTCCGGAATGACTCGTACCCGGCTGTGGTATTTCCATTCAACCATTCATGATAGTCTAGACGAAGCTTAGACACGCCGGCAAAGGATAGCTTCATGTAAGAAACGACGGCTCTTCGGCAAAAGTAGCCAAACATCGATCGCCGATTCTACCACGACGGTTAGATCGGTCGTCAAGCCTAGATACGACCTCACGATATCTGCCTGCGGAGGGATTATGGTCCAGCGAGACGTATGGGAGCGTCGCGACATACATACCTCCTCTCCACTTTTGTGGTCCACGTACAGGTAGGATACACCTGAAAGATTCGTCGAGTCGCGAAAGACTCTAAAAGTGGTCGGGCAAACCGTGGAAGAAGTTCGTCATATGATCGACGGACACAAAATCCATGTACTGACATCGTAAGCTGTTGAAATGACCATTAACTAAGAGGACTCATACGCACTTCTGGTTTAAGCGACTCGAAAAAGGGAGTCGCGCCCTGGTCGTCGCTATGAGGGGCCGCTTTCAGTGCCTCTAGAAACTTGGGAAAGGACCTCGGCGGGGTTAACTGAAAAGAATTTCGATCGTGCTGCTGGCGATTACTTGAAAGACATACCTCGACGGTCTCCTCGAGCAATACTCTATGGACTTGAATAAGGAAAGAGGGGTGGAACCTCTTGCGTGGGTAATGTCGATAAAGTAGCATGATAACCATGAGTAAACTGATGTGATGAGGCCTGAGTGTATGCGCGGTGGGCGGTGATTCGAGCTCGTCCATCGTATGCTGTCTGTCTGGATAGCTTGATCCTTCGCTTCGGCGCTTCAGTTTCACGCGTCGACAGTGAGAGCATATTACCATTTTAGTACAGCCATGACCTCACAGGACTCTCTTGCTCTCTGTCGTTTGCTATGGTGGCCAAGGCAAAAAGAACCGCTCAGAACAAAAGTAGCCAGGTATTGTCTCCTGTATACGCGACAATAGTTCCTATGGCCATTCATCCAAACTTCTAGCGGCCCTCGAAAAGGCGCAAAGTGGTCACTCCATCCGATGCATCCACCAAGCCTACGAAATTTGCTAATTCAAAAGGCAAAGCCCGTGCCTTTGACCGACCTATAATCGAAGTTCCTCGTGGTCGACGTGATAGCGAAGATTCTGAGCTCGATGACGAAGACCTCGGCGTCATCGAGGAATTCGGAACTGGCGTTTCGTTCTTACAAACTCTCGACGAAAAGGGGATTTCGAGGTGCGGGTTGTTTTACCTTGGTGGAGGCTTAAGACGCTAACTCTGTACTAGGAGTAAGAGGGAGCAAGACCGTTTGCACCGCTTTGATCGGCCTGTGCGCAGGGTTCCCGTCGACGACGACGACCTTCCTTCCGTCAACTCACACACTGACGATGAGGAGGTTTGGTCCTCTGATATCGGAGGGGACTCATCGGAGGTTGACCCTGGCTTGTCAGAAGATGTCGCGTCGGAAGAAGACGAACCACCAGAGTCTGCTGGACATCGCCCACGCGCGAAACGAGCGGGAACGGATTCGGACGCCGAGATGTTTTATGAGGCTGTCCCACGAGGGAGGCGACCATCGTGGTCAGAGGGAGATTCTGTCATTGACCGACTACCAATTAAGCTCCTCGATGGTCAAATACAAAAAACTGGTCACAGGCCAGTAGTGAAGGCGCAGTCTGAGGAGGAGAGCGAGGAGGAGAATACTCTGGAGAGCATGCTCGAGCCCGAATCGCCGAGAGAGGACATCACAACAGGTGCTCGTTTCGGACGGCTATCCGTCATCGATGTCATCGGCACCCGGTCAAGAAAACTACGAATACAACTCGCGGAGGAGCAAATCGCTAGCATCTGCCAGGAAATCGTTGCGGATCCCGAAAATAGTGTGAGGCTCCCAACTCATATCCTTCTAATCGCGACTGAGGCGATTTGCAGCTCGGTCTCTTACGGCGGCTTCACACCTTCTCTTTGCACGAGGTATCAAGCCCGACCCGACCCGAACCCGTCGCTAATGACCCCCATATCCGCAAGTTAGCGATGTTGTCGCAGCTGGCTGTTTTTAAGGACATCGTCCCCGGCTACCGCATCCGCGAGCTAACTGACAAAGAAAAAGCGGAGAAGGTCAGCCAGATGGTTGCCCGTACCCGTGAATGGGAACAAGGTCTCGTCGGCGTGTACCAAAACTACCTCAAATGTCTTGACGGAGAGCTGAAGGGTAGGCGACATTGAATTTTCTGTCCAGTCCTCAGAAGATGATGCCCACATCTGATTTCGCAGCAAAATCGGGCTTAGAAAGCATCGCCCTACAATGCTTGTGCACCCTTTTCGTCGAGGTCACTCACTTCAATTTTCGCGTTAACATAATGAGTGCCATCGTAGCTCGGCTAAGCAAAAAGTCATGGGATGAGGTGCTGTGACCCTTCTCGTTACACACGTGTGAACCCCATTCGACCCTTGTCGTGCAGGCATCAAATCTTTGCCTGGACAGTGTCATATCTGTGTTCCGCGCGGATAAGACTGGCGTCCCGTCGCTCGAGATAGTGCGGCTTCTGAACCGTATGATCAAAGAGCGTCACTTTGCCGTGCACCCGAACGTTTTGACATGCCTTCTGCATCTCCGACTCAAATCCGAACTTGGGGTACGCGCGTCAGAAGCAAGGGCAGAACGTGAAGAGATCAAGCGGGAGAAGTTAAACCAACGGAAGAAGTCGAAAGTAAAAGGAGCGGAGTCTAGCCATCTTAGCAAAAAGGCAAAGAAAGCTCTGAAGGAAAAGAAGGAGATTGAGAAGGAACTGAAGGAGGCCGAAGCTAGTGTGGACAAAGAAGAACGCGCTTCAAACGTAAGTCTTGACGGGTTCTCTCTGCTTCGATCTGTCAATTATACGCGGCCGTGTCAAGCACACAGAAACCCTGAAACTCTTGTTTGTATTGTACTTCCGCATACTGAAGAACCCGGTACCGACTCCGTTGCTCCCTGCCGCGCTTCAGGGCATCTCAAGATACGCCCATCTCGTCAGCGTCGATTTCTTCCGGGACCTGATGCGGGTACTGAAAGATTTGGTCACGCGCATGCCTCACGCCAACGGGGGCGAGAAAGACGCGACCCCACCAGAAAATTTGCACGGGCCAGCCGCGCACGTTGAACACGTCCGGCTCCAGCTATCATGCATCATTACGGCATACGAACTCCTCTCCGGACAAGGTGCGTAACGCCCGCTCTGTCAGTCAGACGGGACGGCACCGCACACTCCTCTACCTTTTCACCCTATCAGGCGAAGCGCTCAACATGGACCTGAGCGACTTCGATACGCAATTGTACGCCCTGGTCCAGTCGCTCACTTTAGCGCCCGAACTCGACGTCGCGCCGCCACGACAGCCCCGCATTGCAGGCACTGCGGCTACGGCGGCGGCAACTACGACTGCGACTACGAGTGACCTGCTCTTCCACGCACTGCACCTCGCATTTACGCCGCGCGCCACTGTGCCACCTTGGCGCACGGCGGCATTCGCTAAACGCTTGTTGACGGCGGCGCTGCACTGGCCAAGCGCAGTCGCGCAGCGCGCTCTGGAGTTCGTCGCGCGGTTGGTAGCGCGCGAGCCGCGGCTCGAGGCGCTGCTCTCGACTGAGGAGCGGACTGTAGACGGCGTGTATCGCCCCGACGTCGAGGACCCGCAGCTGAGCAACCCTTTCACGACGAGTGCATACGAATTACATCTGCTTCGGACGGCTCACATGGACGCGCAGGTGCGCGAGGTCGCGGTGAACCTTGTGGATTACGTGCGCACCTAAAGAGGGTAGAAAAATATGGGGGGGTGGTAATAGAAAGTTCATTTTTTAGAGTCCAGACAAAATATGTATATCGGAGGAGAGTACGTGTGAAAAGATGGTGATATACAGGTGGTGGTGGCCGAGTTCGAAAGGGGGGGGGGGGCTAGCTAATCTACAGAAGATACGAAATACAGTGTGCGGACACGGCTGGGAGGGAGATGCAGGACGACTAAATAACCAGTAAGATAAAAGGAAAAGATGTAAAAAGTTCGTAAAGTGGTCCTCTCGATGCACACAATGTCCCTAAGCTCCAACAAGAGATACAGAAAGAAACGACACTAAGGCGTCTTTTGCGAGCGGGTAGTAGATGGGGGCCTGTAGATAGCAGTGGGTATGGTAAACAGGTAACCTATGAGAAGAGAACAGACGGAGTGTACTGTGTCTGAATATACTGCTGCTCGCCGCTATTCGAGAAACCAGACGAGGAGCTGCCAAAAGACGTGTAAGGGGAATACATGCCGCGGGGCTCTTGCGAGCGGGGAATGTAAGGAGCGTACTGGGCGTACGATGCCCCAGAGTTCCAGTTGCCATTTCCCAAGCTCAAAAACGAGACGGACTCGGAAAGAGCAGTCGTAGCTGGCGTAGATGCGGGGACGGGGAGATGCTGCTGCCCCTGGCCTTGGGAAACCCTCACGACCTCGGCGGTTGGCGGTCCGTTAGCGGTCCGAGTGAGGTCATAAGTGATGCACGCGAGCTCCTCGTTGTCGACGATGATCTGCTGGATGATGCGGATTTCCACGCCTGTGAAAAAAGCCACGTGTTAGCAGCGAGGCGCACGCCATCGGACCATGACAACCCACCTATGCTCCCCCATCTACAGCTGGATAGCGGTGACTCCGGTAGTGGCACCGTAACCGCTGTCATGGACACAGGGGAAAGCGGTGCCACAGGATCAAAGTAGGCTTGTTCTATCGACTCGCAAACACCGCCGGCATACAACCGAGTCGTGCACTGCGCCACAGAGGCCCAAGGCGCGGCAAAGGTCACGGTACCTGAGAAACCATGCAACGTGGGTGGGCTCGACACATCATGAAGGGATGAAAGGGAGAGCTTGATGTGGATAGAAGCGTGTGAAGGGTAACTCGGAAGCAGTGACGATGGCGATGCGGATCGGCCGACGTTGACAACCAGTGGCTGCATGCCGGCAGCAGAAAGTAAGATAGCAGTGACGCTGTTCCGCACTAGAAGCGGCGGCGAGACACTGGAAGCCATGAAGGACGAGGACGAGGATAGGGTTGACGGAAAAGGAAGAGTAAGGTCAAAACCCTCATCTTTGATGGAACTTCTAGGGTGAGAAGGGTGCCCAAGAGGGAGTGGCGCGAGGAATGCGCCCGAGGTACGATCGGTGGGCATATCCAACGGATGGAGCGGTTCAAGACTCATAGCGTCACTCTCAGATGCGAAGTCGCCAGAGTCGGAGGGTGTGGTGCGACGCGCGAACGGTGATTGCCCGTCCCTCTGCTCTTCCTTCACACGCACGTCGGACTGAGTGATGCGCGAAAGACTGGGTTTATGAGCAAGTAAACCGTTCTCCTGGAAAAGCTCTTCGCCTCCAGCAACCAATTGGTATTCTGATTACAAGCGAAGGGGAAAATTTTTGAGACGCGTCATGAATGAGTCACAGTGGCGGTACACACCCTTCTCGCCTTTCCACATGTTTCGCAAAACTTGAATGTGACTCGCGACTTGCTTCTTCGAACGTTCTATTCCTGCTTCCTTGAGGTAATCCACAAGAAATTGGTTCCGCCATCTGCTACGACCTCGAGAGTAGGTAGCCCAAGGCGACTCCCAGTATTGTCGGAGCCCTGAAGTGACACACACATAAAGATAAGACGACCGAGAGATGATGAAGGGACCAACGCACCGTCGACGAAAATTTTCTCAACACTCTCAGGCCATACCTCACTGGTGCCGTCTTTGAGCATTTTTCGGTGTTTTCGTTGAGGAGTGAGGGTCCTCTGGCCAGATGGAGATGGAGAAGCCCTTGCATCTCTCCGAGAGGGCTTTGGTGATGGAGACATGGCCATGAGAAGAAAGGAGTTTTGGGGATGAAGAGAGAGAGGAGGTGGAGCGACGGAGCGCAGGACAAGGAAGAGGAAGTAAGAACGTAAGTGACCCGGACGGACGGACTGTTATATAGATGACGGGCGGTGGTCCGAGGAGGGGCAGAGTAGTAAACTGGCAGTCATGAACGTACTGACAAGTAACGGTTTGTCGCGAAACCGAGAAGCGCCGATATCTGAAAGAGGCCGGAAAGGGGGAAAAAGGGTCCGTAGAATTGGTGAAAAGGGGGAAGATGGACAAGATGGAGATGGAGAGATCCCGTCGGGCTGGTCCACAAGGTTGACGAGAGCGTTAGAGACCAGGACGATTATGGGAAGTGAATGATGTGGACTGTCGCCAACCATCGGGAATGGGGGTGCCCAGTGCAAGAAGCCACTCTCGCACCTTTCGTGAAGCACCACAAGACCGGTTTACCTGCCGTGTGCAGGAAAGGACAGAGGATCTAGAACGAGGGTACACTGCATGATGACCAGTTCTGGACTTTCGAGGGCAATTGGCGAGCGCTGTGTTGTGCCCGCCAACCTTCCCTTGAAGGTACCCAATTAGGCAACTCAGTAAAAAACGCCGTTCCGGCGCTCCCTATACCTCCGATTATGACTCTCGTTTTGGTCTCTACGCCGGCACCCGGGCCCTTGTACAGGGCGTTTCGTACTTTACCAAAAGGGTAAATCGGGCCCCAGTATTTAGCGAACCAGTCCGACGACGCCGCGGGTTTGGCTACGTTAGCGCGGAGAACCAAACCCTCCCTGCCGGTCCAGCTGCCCGCCGTCGCCGCCGCCGCCGCCGTCCTGCTGTGTGTTGCGGCGCGTCTAAGGAGGACGACGAGGATGTCATCGTCAGACTCTCTTAATCTCACTCAGAAATGGCTCCGCCAAAACATCGCCACTTATGACGACCGAGACAGGGTCTTTTCAGACGTCGATTCCACCTTATCAGCCTACACCACCCTCCGCCCAAAGACAGATATCTATAGTTCAGTGTCCAGACCAGTTCCTTACCTTCCTCTCTTACACTTCCATTGCTACCCACCACAGCTTATGACGACGGCCGCACTCAGCTCCTTCTCTGCGTGCATGGCCTTTTGCCAATAACCTATCGCCAGGCCTCGTACCACATCCCCATTGCAATATGGGTCACACGCCAGTACCCTCGCGAACCACCCCTAGCGTTCGTCGTGCCCACCTCAGAAATGCTCGTGCGGCCAGGCAAATACATCGATGTCAGTGGGCTTTGCAAAATCGATTACCTCTCGAACTGGGAAAAGAAAAGTGAGGTGCGTCAAGGTGACATCGCCCCAATCTGAGTCTGTAGATCTACGACAAAATAACTTTTAGGGATGCGATTTGCCATCACTTGTCCAGGCCTTGCAACACTACTTCTCGCACGAACCTCCTGTCTATTCAAAGCCAAAGCAACAGTCTGGGCCCTCATCAGGCTCGAGACCCTCTCAAGTTTCTCGCCCACCACCCCCCGTTCCTCACCCTCCCCCTGTACAGTCACCCCCTCCGGTCGGATCGCCGGTCGCTTCTCCTTCTCGACCAACGATCCCACCAAAGCCGCCGAGTTCAATCACTCCCGTAGTTCCGTATGCATTGCCTACTTCGGTCCAAACCCCCCACTCTGATAATCACAGCCCTATTCACGTTGTGAGCCGATCATTCCCGATTCCGTGTTCCGTCCGCTCACACACGTTACGTAACAGCCGAGCCCTCCTCCGAAGCCACCTCTACCCCCACCTCTATTTTCATCGCCTTCGCAGTCCTTGCACAGCCCTGCTCCACCTCACTTCCACAATAGACCTTCGTCGATCGGATCCCCCTGGCAGCGACCCACCCATTCAGTACAACTCCCGGAAGGTGCTTCTTCATCTCGGTACGCACTTCCTCCGGGTCAATTGCCCCATTCTCCCTCTCCTGTGTCCGGACTAGCCCCGATTCCTCCACCGCCGCCTTTTCCTGTCTACGAACACCCGCCAGTCCCGCCCCATCCACCGCCGCCGCCACCACAACAGAGTACTGTTGCTTTAGCTCCGCCCCGTCCGAATCTGCTCGATGAAGACGCCACGGTAGAAGACCCGCAGCCGCCACCACCCGCCCAAGTGGCGCCACCACGTCCACCAAATCCGGAACTACTACAGCTCCACGCGCGGGTGCACTGATAAGCTACGGACGGAACTCGCATCAGTCTCACAGGCGATGACGCTGGATGGCGAGCGTCTGCGTGCACAGCAGGCGGACCTTCTTACGGGAGTCCCGGCAATCCGGGACGAGATGGGCCGGCTCGAGGCCGTGAGGGACGTGTGCCGTGGTGTGGCGACGCGGCTGCGGGAGGCCGTCGACGCGGCTGAGCGAGGGGTCGCCGAACTGAAGCGCAAAGGTGATCCGCCCGTTGACGAACTCGTATGCTCGACATCGATCGTGCACAATCAGTGCGTGCCTCCGATTCTTTGCTGTTACGTAGTAGTGGTGACGCATTTATTGTATAACCGCGCAGACTTGTCGACCTCGTCGCCGAAGACAACGCGATTGAAGACACGATATACCACCTCCACCGCGCGCTCAATGCTGGACGGATCGATCTTGACCGTTTCCTACGTGTGCGTCCCTCATCGTTTGCGTACCGTAACACGCGCGCTAACCAACACGTATCGCGAAAGACAACTCGGGTGCTCGCCGAAGAGCAATTCATGAAGCGAGCGCTCATAGAACGCATCCAAACTTCCCTTCCCATGGGAGCGTCCGTTCATCCGGGGTGGGCCTAAGTTGGATCCGAGCGCGTAGATAGCACTGTCCTGTATAATTTACCACGTCACACGTACACATACAACTCGATGAGTGTGCCTGTACTTTTCTTTACTCCTTCCAAGCAACGTCTACGGATCGCTATTGTTTTACGCAAACCAACCCGGGAGTTTACCTCCGGACCATTGACCCACTCGAAACACATGGTAAAGGTAAGTAAGATTAAGGGCCAGCATGTGCAGGCAAGTTGGTCTGACATCGAACGAGATTTATGCACGTAAGTCATGTGTGCGTGATCCAGATTGGACTTCCGATGGTCGCGCACTGAAGTTCGGCGCTTGTGGCGACCCGGCAGAGGCGGAGTGGCAGGTGGGAGGGGGGACAACGGTTGCCGACTCGATTTGGCGAGGGGGAAGTTGATGACACGATGCGAGGTTCGTAATAATAAGCCAGTGGAGACCGGAAAGGCACGAGCGAAGACTTTAGTGGCCCTATCTCCCGATCGTTCTGCCCCCGAACAAAAAAGAAAAACTGGTCGAAGAATGACGAATTTAAGCACGATCTGCGGCAACACAATAGGGAGGAGGGGCCCAGAGAATTGGCCCCACCCTGACGCCGAGGGGGACGTTCGTAACACGAGGCACGCGGGCATCGAGCGCTCCACCATGATCACACCCCCCAATCCAACTCCAAAGCGCGATTGTCATGCACGATGACTACGAACTTACCAAGGCGGGCTAACCCGATGCTGCAGTCCCGCAAGAGGCAACGGGACAAGGAAAGAGAGAAAGAAAGAAAAGAACATGTTCTATGAATTCTATGAAGTGGCTTCCCCCGCCAAAAGCGAACGCCACCGGTGGCGCAAGGATTGGTTGGCTAAAGACAAGGCAGAAAACAAAGAGATGATTGTTTGCAGATAACGTCACGAGATTGACCCTGTAACCGTCTGAACATTCCAAATCTGGAAGCCGTGACTCGGTCCGAAATTCCGTGAAGAACCTTGAGGGGGCCACCAATTTATTTTTTTTGTGTACTGTATTCAACGAACCCGGCGGAATCCAAGATACGCAACATGTGATAAGTCGATTCCAGCACGGAACTCCCAATGACATCCGCGATTAACGGGGGGGTGTACAGTGGAAGTGGTCACGTATCAACACAGCAAGCGCGAGGGAGGACAGCTGAGTCCGGGGGAGGGCGTACGCCGGTGTGCGAAAACAACAGCTCTGTCCCTTTTTTTGTTCCTTCGTCTTCTCACAAAGTGGGGCCCGGCCACTCACTACATGAAAACCTCGTGTCGTGCCTTCTAGTAAACCACGGGGGAAAACATTTTTCTTTTCAAATTTTTTTTTCCATCTGAATCCGGTGTGATCTTTCTGGTCTTATTCACGGGAGAAAAAAAAGACGGGAAGAACTATTCAAGAAACGTAATATACAAAACTTACGTGACAGCAAGGGTGTGATGACAGGAAGGACAAGGTGGTGAGATAGGGCAGGGCGGGCAGGGTCAGGTCCGGCAAATAGCACTGTAGGCAGGGGAACGGTGGGGTGTGGGTGGGGCCACCGACAAGAACAACCGCGTGCAGCATTTAATTAATTAAACAGCCCGCCATACAAACGAAATGACAGAAGTGGGAAAGTACTGTTAAAGACAAGGTGAGCCTGTCGGCATCATCGGATCCATCAGCAGGGTGGCCAAGGGCAGGACGGAACGCCGCGCGTGTGTCAAATCTATCAGCTCACAAAGCACATGGAGATGAAACATCATCTATGCGCGCACAGACACACAAAAAAGGGCTAATAGGGGGTAGGGGGGGTGGTCGTAATAGTACGTGACAGCCCTGGAGGGTCAGACGGGACGTGCGTATCGTCGTTACGGCGTCTCCAGTTGCACCACACTGCAACTCGAACAAGAAAAAAAACTCTTTCACAACACAACTTGGTTCGGTTTGACAGGTTGGATGATCTTGGATCCATGCCGGTCGCCACGATTGGTTACGTCCTATAAAAAGAAGTTGAGGAGTTCCGCGTGTGCCGCCAACGCCAATCCAAAAGCGACACTCTTGCAGGGTCATGCAGTCCAGTCACGCGGCATGAGGTCGAACTCATTTGACCATTTACAAGTACAGTACATTCGAACAAACAAAAAAAAAGAAGACATAATCAGCTGGAAGTTGCGCAGCCGTTGACGTGCTCTTCTAGTCGGCGTTATTAGCGGATCAACCATACGGGGATGGGGAGTGCTGTCGGTCAGGCCTACAGTAGGCCAATTGTGTTCTTCTGTGAACACTGAACAGGGGAATGTGTGCTTCCTAGTAGGCTGCGCTGGACTGCGGCTCAACGCTCACCGGGACATGACATGCATGACAGTCGGGTGACTTTTATAATTGTCCTGTCAGAGTTAGTTGCGCGCGCAGTAGAACGCCATTTGTGATGTACGGACATCATCCATTATTGCCTTATTGCGGGGACACGAGAATTCCCGTGCTGTGGCGTCACGATGCAGATCCTGAGTCGCGACTCGAATGATTGACAGTGTCTGAATGGGGCACAGCCAGGTCGGTTTGGCACCATATTCCTCAGACATACATAATGATTTAATAATGGCGGCGAGTTTAACAAAGCAGGCAAACGGTGCGACGATAGGGCTGAGCAGACGGACGATAGCGCGAGACGAGAGGACATACAGCGACTGATACGAACAGGACCAGAACGAAACGTAATAGATCATAGTGGGTCATAGGCCAATAGTGCATGGACCCCTCCAATACCCAGAAACCGATACAGTACGGAACGAGGCAAAGAACGGGGACGCCAGACGAATCGGCCAAGTGCGTTGTACTACACAGAAGATAGTGAAAAAAAAGGGGGGGGAGAAGAGAGAAGGGGAAGAATGAAAGATAATCAAGACATAGGACGTATTATAACTTATTCGGGAGCAACCGGAGGAGCGCTGAGCAGAAGGGAAGCTCATGCGACGATGCGATGGCCAGCGGCAATATCGTACTCGACTGCCTTGCGCCGCCCTGTGCCACCGACCCAGCGCCAGACGCGCAGTTCATCACCACCAGGCACCTCCTCGAGGTTCGCGCGGACGTTGGCGTTCCCCTCGACGATGCGCTCGACACGCTCCCATAACCGCGCACGCGCCGCCACAGAGTGTTCGTCCTGCAGGACGAGGTCGCGCAAGCTGCAGTGACGACAGGAACGGTGCGTTTACCGGGTCTGTGTAATGGGCGTTTTCCTGGTTGAGCAGAGTCGAGAGCGCGACCTGCACGAGCGCCGAGACGCGTTCGTCCTCAATATGGGCTCGCACGCGCCGGCGGCGTAGAATGAACATGCCGAGCACCGCCACTATTGTGCCTGTTCTCGTGCGACGATGCATTAAGTCACCGGTAAGGACGATCGAGTCTGGAACAAAGGACGCACCGAACACCCGACCTCTCCATTGTTTCCATACCTCTCGGCTCTTGACTGTGAGCGCGCAAGTCCAATCGAGGTTAGGTGTCCCATGTGCAATGTATTTCGATCCCCTAGAAACCTTGAGTAAGGTTTGGCTTGTATAATAATGGTTGGGCTCACTGAGAGTCCTCTCCAGTAATGACTCCACCCCATGTGATCAGTTGCTGGATGGCCTCACCGAAGGTATCCTCAAAAGTACTTTGCAACTGAGGCTACAAGGGAGTAAACGTCAATCCCTAACGACGCTAGACTCAGACGGGTAAACTCACAGCAGTCTTGGCTTTCATGGCCTCTCGCAACACGTCGAGATGCATTCCCCAATCTCTTTGCCTCCCCGCCATTCCGTATCCTTGAACAGGTGGTAACATTCACTGGCGCACAATCGCTTCCCGCGTTCGAGTCCCGAGCACGGCCTCAATCGCCTTTCCTAGTACGCCGATGTGCCTCTTCCGCCTCGGGTCCTCGACGCATCTCGGTGGAAGTGCTATAGGCCCAAGACCAGGCATAC
This sequence comes from Lactarius indigo, assembly GCA_025766275.1. Classification (NCBI taxonomy): domain Eukaryota; kingdom Fungi; phylum Basidiomycota; class Agaricomycetes; order Russulales; family Russulaceae; genus Lactarius; species Lactarius indigo. Next base: position 1,602,862 of record JAFKAC010000002.1, on the reverse strand, counting down.
CATCAAGGGTTGACGCGACCACCTTCAAAACGGTATTTGTCGAGGGAGTAAGCTGGGAGTGAGGAGACAAAGTGTTGGACGACGGCAAGGAAATGAACGCCAAAATCGGGTGTGGACGTAAGAGGAAACCATGCTCACACGACACACTGTCAGGCGTGCATGTTGCATGGTCTGGGCACGGGGTGCACTCGTCGGGTATGAATGGTAGTAACGGCGGCGCGGGACATGGCTCTTCTTCGACACCGGGAGAAGGAAGGTATAGTGATGTGCGGTTCTCCCTATTACACGCCTCGACAGCAGCGACTCTCGTGCGTAAGCGTTCGAGGATGTCATTGGTTTTGCTGCCTGTGTCACAGTAGCCCAATGCAGCGGACTGAGCCTTGTATGGGCCTGACAATCAAGTACACCGAAAGGGCAGCAAGGACAGCGAGGAAACGGAAGAAAGGGCTAGCGCGAGACCTGGGAGATGACGTGCGCACAAGAGGGCCGTCGGACAAGCGTTGCGAAATGGCGAGATCAAGCTTCGCATCTTCGGACTCGTCTAATTCGTCAAGCTCATCTACCTCAGACGCATGGTCCGCTGTATCCTCTGCGTTGACTGCGTCGGTTTGCTCTTCCTCGACCTCAGCGATCTCCTCTAAATTGTCTTCGCCTGCATTGCCTTCTTCGGCTTCTTCAATCATTCCTTCGGTCTCCTACAGGACGTAACGGAGAATCCGACTTGAACGGCGTTGAAAAAAGTTTCTTGAATGGCGAGCGATGCGCGCCGCTGACGATATTATCGTTCTCCCGAACCGCCTCAGGTGACAAGAGAGGAGCAAATTTGGACCGTGGAGGTGAGAGGGCAGGGTCGACATGCTCCTGTTGTTCGGCATCGTCCAGTTCGCGCGTAGGCGAAGGACGATGAGTGGTATTCCGGGGGTGCTGACGTGGCCTTACGAGATGCCTTGCGGGTAGAGGCCTTAGGCGCTGCAGCTTTCCGAGTGCGTGGCTTTGGCGGCGGGCGTGCGGGAGAGGAAGATTCTGCCCCAGACTGGAAGATATTATTGTCCTCCCACCCACTGTCTTCTGCGAACTGTGAACGCAGTGAGTCCATAAAGTAAAAAAGGGGGTAGTTAGTAGCAAACGCCTCACATTTGAGGATCGGCGGGTTCGCGAACCGGCGTCTTCAGCCTGATAGAAACATAAGCAAACACGTGGGAATGGTAGGTAAGAGGAAGGCGTACATTCTTCTTCGACCGACTGACTTTTCTGGGGGCGAGTTCTTCCTCGGGCTCACTCTCCTCGGCAAGAGCAGGCTGAGATGGCTGACCCAGCCGCGCTGGAGGAGCACCAAGGGCTGGGCTGTGCGGATCTGCGGCGCTTCGGCTGGAAGCACGAGTGAGTACGGCAACAGGAGACGCGTGATCGACGCGACAAGACGCGACGTACTGCCTCTGCTTTGGCTTCAGCTTCAGTGGAGGGCGCTCGCGAGCTGCGGCGGGAGGACCGGCGTAAGGGCTGTACGCGACATGAGTTTCTAGGCATGCACGCAACGAGGCAAGAGCCACATACTTTGTTAGCATCTTCATTGAGGAAGCGGCCGGTGATGCCGTCCTTAATTCCATCGTCGCTTGCCTGACTGTTCTCCTTCTTTACCCTCTCCTTCTTGAATTGCTTGATCTTGGACTTGATCTCATCGTTGAAAAGTTGTACTAGCTTCGGCTTCGTGTAGGGGGTCGGATACCTGACATTGTGAAAACCAAAGACGCCCAATAACTGGTTGACGGTAAGAGTCGAGGGGTCGAAGTCGGGTTCGAGATATTCGCCCGAGGCGATGACCTGAGCCGCAGTCAACGAGCGCGACATGGTAGCTTGACGATGAAGTCCACTCAAGACAAACACATTAAACGGTCACACTTTTGTCACACAGTTTCTCTGTCACATAACACGTGCACACACAACTCGTATAGTAGACGCTAGTACTTGGGTCGTACCAGTCCAGACGGACCAAACCATTTCCCTTTTACCTACGCATACATTTAGATCGGGCATCAGAAACAACAGCGAAGTAACTCACGTAGTAGTTAAAGTACACCCAGGGGAAAAAGTCCTGAAATTAGTGCAATGTGAATTCTAAATACATTGCCGCGTTGGGGTGCTCTCTTACCTTCTTTAAATGATAGAATACCCTACAAACGAGAATAAATGGCCGCCTTCTGTAGATCTAAGAGAACCCTCACCGTCGTGGAGTTGCTTGGTCCCCAATAGAGTTGGCAAAGGACTCCGCAGGTACGAGTCCATACTTGAACTCTGCCAGGAGAAGCTCCCCGTAGCCTGTCAGGAGCTGTCCCGACGGACCACGCCACGTCAGCCTCCACTTCACTCTCCAACATCCGATCAAAGAAAAACAAACGCACTGGACAGCTCGTATATCCATCGTACACGGCAGGCCCGATCTTGCCACTGTCCATCAGATGGAACAAATTCTCGGCTAGCACAGGGGCCTGCTTAGTTATTGCCGCAGCAGTCTTGCTCGTGGGCAACGACGATGCGTCTCCAAGAGCAAATATGTTACTGTATTCAGGCTTTACGTGTTGTAGAGTGCCCTTGTCCACGTCAACCCATCCCGCCGCATCCACGATCGCGCTACCTTTAAGCACGTCGAGAGGCCCCATCGGCGGAGTGACGTGCAGAAGCGTATAATCTTCTGTGCTCTCCGTTCCATCGGCGACGTTTTTAAACACAGCCTTGCGGTTGGCCGCATCGACGGATACGAGGTTGTGTCCAAAGGAGCCACCGACGCCGCGCTCGACACGCAGTGCTTCTAGCGCATCGGAATACTTCTTCACGGCGAACATGGTTGGCATTCCGGTGAAAAAATCGACCTTGATCTGGTCCCCACGGCTAGTCGTGCGGTCCGATCCCACGCCATCCACATTATCTTCTGTGGGGCTGTAAATCCGGTAAAATAGAATGGAGTAAGTGGAGCGGAGGAATGGACCGGCGTAGGACTGACCTCCAGCGCACTTGACCACGCCCTGAGGCTGTGTGAAGATCGCACGACCTGCGCGGAGCGCATCGACGTCCTCCCAGACCTTGTCGCACGTCTGGTACGAATAGATGCTCGACACTCCACTCGATGGATCCGCGAGCGCCTTGGGCAAGCCCTCGATCGCATCGAAGTTCACCTGCAGCCCCGTCGCGACGACGAGTGCGTCGTACGCGAGTGTGCGACCCGCATCCGTGCGGACTGCGTTGTGCGCCGGGTCGAATGACGCAACGTTTTCGGCTATGTGCGTAATGTGTGGGGGGATAAGCTCCGCGAGCGGCCGTCGGAGCGTCGACTTCTGTTTAAGGCCGGCGCCGACGAGAGTCCTGTTGATCCCCCGGTTTGAGTTTCAATTGGAATGGGAAACGGTATGGAAATCGTACGTACCATCCGGGCTAAACGGACCGCATTATTGGTGAGTACTGGTGAGTGGCGGAGAGGGGCGCGGAGAAGCGATGGAATGGAGATACAGGAGACACACCTGATAGTTGTGGTATTCTGCGGCGTCTACGATGGCGATGTCTCCGGCCTGAAGAGGCTTCCCTGCGGCCTTGAAACGGTTGAACAACTGTTGGGCGACGCTAAGTCCGCCAGAGCCTTTTTTCAGACAAGGTTTGGTTTAAATCAGACAAGAATCGCATATAATCATGAACTCGTGACGCACCTCCTCCCAAGACGACAATCCTGAATCTGTCCTTAGTCGGCGCCTCTGTACTTATCCACCGAGCACGGTCTACGGCTGTATAGCGCCGAAGAATGCAAGAGACACCCCGTTTTGCGTGCATCTGCATACTTGGGCTTCTGGAAGAGAGAGAAGGCGCCTTGCCTCGAGGATCGACGTTTGTCACGCCTTGGACACGCTTTGGACGTGCATGGGAACTTTTGATGTTGTCAAATGGCGCAATCGTGCCGATCCCAATCTGACTCTGGTCACATGGTTTCATGCGTGGTTGGAGCTCTGTCTAGATAGGGGATTCCTGGCCTTGTTACAATAACGTATTCGTACCAGTACAAGCAGTTAACCAAACAATTGTGAAACGAGAAACTGACGCATTGACCACGTAATATTACAATACATCGAGCTTTGAACAAAATACTGTGCAGTTTATTGTACAGTGTGGATATAACACAAACGACAAACCAAATAATGGGCGGCCGTATGAAAACCAGAGGCGGTTACAGTAGGCCGAAAACGGAACAGCAGTAAGCGCATTGCGAGGTCGCCGCTTGCCCGCTTGCAGGTGCTCCGACAATTACTTCTGACAGGAATTAATTCCACTACCCTTTAATCTATGGTTCCCTTCATTCAATTGAGGTGTTGATTGAAGTCATAAATACTGCCTGGATCGTGACCAACAATGTAAAACTTGAACCGGGAAGTACGGTATCTGTTATTCCCATTCCCAGCCAGGAACGGCGGGAGCATTCGGAATGCCACGGCGTTGGGTCAGTACCACACTACTCCAAGTTTCGCGTTGGTGACCCCCCTCATCCGGTGACCGGATAGTACAGGGGGCTGGTGTAGAAAATGTCTCGTACGGCGCGTTTTTCCTTGTGAGAGCGATACCCATCGTTGGTATGACCGACTTTCTCATATAACAAGCCGTACGATATGCGCCGAACGCACTGCCATTTTGAATGCTGTGGTAGGTGCTTACCTTTGTTCAACACGTTGCTTTCAACCCACGTCGAGCTTCATGACTACCTCACATGACTTGGCGCAGAGTGAAGGCACCCGCTCTTTTGTTGCTCTTGCGGTCACAGTAACAGGTACGTTGCTCGTTTTCGTCGGGTTCGTTCGACTGAAAATGGGGATGCTGGGATATGCCGTTAGGTCATTCGCATGTTCTGCACTCAAGATGCCCGTGTCATTGGCAATCTTCACAAAATGTTTTGATTATGTAAGAGACTCATCAAATAGTCACTCAGCAGCGAGATTATGACTATCGTGACCTATACGTTAGCAATCAGCTGAGTGCCTCAACGACACGGAGATGTGGGAGGAGGGGAGCCGTACGGGCCCTGGACAGTTCGCATCCGTGACGATGTCATTGTAGTGGAGGTTCACAAAGTATAATGTATATGCGGCAAGGTTGGGGAAGCCGTGGCTGAAGCGCATTGGCCGCGACCAACGGGGATGTAGTTCTACCGACGCTGGTGACCCAAGGACCCGCGAAAAGCGTGACGGTATGACGGGTGATTCATTTCTTGAGTCCGTGTACTGTATTCAAAGAACAAAATGGCCATATAAGCACAAAAAAAACACCAGCAACTTCCTGCCATCCACGGAAGCGCCAACAACATCGATTAGATTCTCTGGCACTTGGCATAGATCACAAGGGAGAAAATGGGGGAGGGGGGGAATACATGAGCAAACGACAGTCGATGCAAAGAAAGGCAAAGAACTTGAAAGAAGCCGTGTGAGCCGATCAAGAGGCCGTTGCAAGTCCAACAGAAACAGAAAGAGCGTTCTCAGGAGTACAGGACACCAAGGGAACGAGAAACGAGGACAGCACTTGACTCTCGAGCATGTGACACGATCAGAACGAGAACGAAAACGCTAGCGGAGCCAATCTCAGAGCTCCCATGTCATGTGATAGTAAGTGATAATGCCTATGCGCTTGAGGGCTAGGGAAGACTCGGGGCATTCAACCCACCAATTCCGGAATAAGCCGATGTATTATTGTATAGTCCAGAAGTATAGATTGTGTGCGTACCTCGGGCCCTATCACGAACAGCGCCAGAGGAAGCACTGGCCGCCTAATACAATAGGACTTCGCGGCTCAGATTGTGACAAACAACTTTTTGCCACCTATTGTAAATCACGGTCCCCACTAGTGACCATAAGAAATACGTACAATAACATGCCCGTGGCTGCTCCAAGCGTGGGTGTGGTAACGAGGACTCGTGCCTCCGCAAATAAGACCTGGTAACATGTGCAACTTGAATGGCAGATGAAGAACACATGGTACGCATTCACCCACAGTGGAGCAGATGAAACGGCGGCCTGAGAACAGAACGTTCATAGACGTGAACACAGGTCAGAACCCAGCCTTCTTGTTGTGAAGGGCAGTTGTTACGAACTACGATCCTTGACGTGCCATGAAAAGTAGGGCGGGAAGAGACAGAACACCAAGATCGAGGGGTACTAGAGAAGCAAGGTATCACTGGAAGTGGATCATGCGGAAGCCTACAGGTCATTCCGGAGATCGAGAGGAGAGCTTCCGAGTGAAATCACCGCATTTTGACTAGTCTCGGCCGTCACAGGAGCGGGTCTAGGGGAGTGACGCCCGACGGAAGCCCCACGTGGTATGCATGAATGCGATGCGCAGCGTCCTACTGATGTTGGCCTGGATGTGCCCAAGAGAAACACAAGACATTCCTAGACACCTACCGATCTTCACACCTCTTTCCAAGAAAGTGACCGCCCAGGTGCAAGTGTCCGCGTTTGCGGATCGAGGTTCCCGTGAGAAGACACCAGTACTGGAATGAGGTACGAAGCTAGGTCTGCGCTGGTCCTGGGTAACCCCGAGTCTATAGGGATAATCTGCTCCCAGGCGCGGCCGCGGTTATGTGGGGGGAAACACCACACCTGGCATAGGCGCCACTACCAGTGGAGACCCATTAAGAAGAAATCCGCGACGGGAGTACGCTGTGTCCGTATGCAAAAAAAATATACCTTGCTGTGTTAGAGAACGTTTTGGCTCAAATCATGATACAGTCCCAAGGAACGATGGGATTCATGGGACAACGGCCGTCGTTTCCATCGTCTTTGGCTTTGGTTGTTCTTTTTTTGGACGGCGAAGGTATTTGTAATTGCTGGTTGTGAAGTAAGGGCACCCCTTTTGTTGGCAGGGGCACCAACTAAGGCGCCAACGGCCGCCACCGTAGGCACCAGAAGAAGACACTGCGAAGTATCTGGGCATGCTGCACAAGGTGAAACATAAGTGCCAGAAGATGCGAGTAGGATTCTAATTGAACAAGAGATTGATTGGCAGGTTCGGATCAAATGGGACCCACTGTTCCACAGGGCAAAACAGCGGCGCAACGTTTATCTTGACGGTCTGTGGTTACATCAGCGGTAACATGATGCATGGGAGATCTATTTATTCCACCGTGGAGACCGGCCAAGAGGATCGTGGAGCCATGCCATTCAAAGGATGGTGATGAGGTTCACCGCACAGGTGGGGAATAGTATCCTGTGTCCGCGGGATCAGGTTCCATTGACTTGAATGAACGCCAACTCCATGACGTGTTATATGCGAACAACAGTTGGCATTGATTGATGGAGGAGCTGTGCGAGGGACGACGGGGTTAGCGGTGCACCGGCAAGAAGACGCCCACGAGAAACATCTCGGTGATCAGTGAGTCTGCGATACTGTAGAGGATGAGAAGACGATGTGGTCGAGTGGTGAATCTATCGTCGTAAGCGACATCGCTTCTAAAAGTTTACCAGATCGGCGGGGTCGTGGTCAAGCCGAGATGGAATAGAGTGATCATTTGGGAATCGGGTCGAAATACCCGGGGCCCCGAGGCACCGCCCATTGTCAAGTCTGTCTCCCTTCCAGCGGCCACCAGTGCCCTCCTATTGTGCTGCCGTTGCCTTGTATCGCCCAGCTGGCCTGCCATTTATCTCATCCTACCTTGACACTGGTCCATTTTTTTCCGCCTTTTCCTCTCACCTAGCTGGCTAGTGTGATACCGGAACATTCCCTAACATTCCTATGAGCTCTGCACGCCTCGCAGCACGTCCATCGGGCAGAAACATCGCTATCGGCCTACCTTCGGGTCCACGTTCCCGCTCCGTCGGGCGTTATGAAACACGGGAGAGAGTTGCAGAATATGACAGGGGAAAGGAGAGGGGCAACAACTACGGTTCCTACCGCGGTGCACCACCCATGGAGAGGAGTGGCACCATGCGTAAGCAACGCTCCGTGGCAGACATGCCTCCTGCTCGCGGCGGGCGTGGCGGGCGCGGCGGGCCAGCTACCTACTCAGACGTGCCGGATGTACCGCCGCTTCCACGCTCGCGCCGCTCAGACGTGCAGTCGGAAGCGAGCACCAGTTCCCGGTCGACGTCATCGTCCTCAGCATCATCGACATTCGCTGGGCGGGATGAGGCGGCGCGGCGGGTACGCGTCGTCGCGCACGAGTTTGGAGGACGAAGCCGAGCCGCGCAAGGAGACGGGACGAGAGTGGGGTGGGTGGTTGCGGCAACGGACGGACGCCGTGCCGGAGCCGGAGTATAGGTGCGTTCTTGCATTACCGCTGGCGACACCTTTGTCACTAATCTGGTATGTTTAGTGGACCGTGAGGACGAAGACGACGAACCGCCGGTTGAGGCGGGATACGGCTTATCACTCTGGTCACGCGTTGCCACTGCGGCGAACACATTAACGGTGAGCGTGTCAAAGGCATGGGCAGCCAATATTACTACCCATTCGGGAGAGCGTACGTCTGTTCTTCTATTCGTTTGCCATGACTACGAAATTTACACACACATCCTTGTCCGCCCTACAGAGACGCCGCCGGGTGAAGAGTCACGTCTCACACGAGCCATGAGGGCATACCACCTCGAGAAAGCGCGCGACCCAACTGATCTGCCCCCATGGCTCTTCGAAGAGCACGAACGACGCCCTGTCGGCCGGCCAAGCGCGAGCACCCGGAACCGGGAGGCCAGCGGACCCGGCATTTATGAATCCCGCGATGACACTGCCCCGCCACGGGGCCGTGGTTTGCGCGACATTTATGATGCCGCAGCGGTCGCAACATCTACGCCATTAAGGAAACGAGAGGCGTGAGATGTCTCGTGGACGGCAGGACGATGTCGGTCATTCATCGAAGGCGAATGACCGGCTCAAGGCGCTTCGAGATGCGAAGCGCAATGCGGTACAGCAACGGAACACGTCCGTCTCCCGTGGGCGTCTGGAGTCCACCGATGACGAACGGTCGTCCGCACGGGAGGAGTACAGTAGGGGTTATGGGCTAGATGGTGGACCCGGCAGTGCGGGACAAGGTCGCGCTCCGTCGCTTCCTGCCGGCGTACGGCCGGGTGTAGGCAGAGGGTTACCTCCTCGGCCGAGCTCACGAAATGTAGTCAGGAAATGAGCAGAGGGATGTGGCCACCGATCTAGGCGGCCTCGTCTCACTTGTTACTGAGTAGTAATTGTTGCTCTGCCAATCTATTCACATATGGAGTGTGCGTGTATTCGTCGCGACAAAGAAGTGGTCCCTGAGAACGTATTTTTAAGTAACGAGGCTATGAGTGCGTGTGAAAAAATCAACCGGGCAACTCGGATTCGGATACAATGAGTGTGTATTTGAGATGGGCTAGCCGTGATGGGATGTCTCATCGCACTGAGACCAAGGGAAGGCCCAAACAGATGTCGCGCTGGTGATGATCTATCTCGTCGTCAAGGGACTTTCAATCCCCGACAGCGTCCCTTCCATATTTACCTGCGCTTCAAAGTCTATTCGCCCTCATCTTCTTCCTCCCCCTTCTTTTCTTTCGTTCTTCCTTGTCTCTTCTCAGTCGAGTTGACTCTCGACTTCCTCTCCCTTCGTCCATTTCTCGAGGTGGGTTTTTCCTGGGTTCCTACGTTGTTGCTCATCGGTACTGACCGAGTATATGCAGATCACCCTCTTTGATAGAGTACACATTTTGCATTCCCTGGGAGGAATATCAGCGCTCTTTTTTCTGTCCAAACTCACCTCGACGGCCCTTCTCTCCTTGAACTTTTGATTTCTTTATTATCATGGTCGTTTTCGCTTCCTTCATTGGCGCTGCTGCCATGTATGCTGGTGTTGTCTCTGCTGTCCCTATGATGGACTACGGTTCTTCACCCAGGTATGAGTTACATCCCCGCCCAATTCATGTTCAAATTCGCCTAATCTTGCTTTATCTTCGCAGTTATGCGAGTCCTTCCCCTGCTGCCGATAACAGCAATTACGGCGCCAACAGCTACAGCAGCAACAACAACTACGGGTCAAGCAGCTCTACTTCGTCGTCGATGTCAATGTCTACGTCGGCCGCTTATCCCGCAAGCACTTCGTCCTCTTACTCCAGCTCGTACGGTTCGGGTTCCTCGAATTGGAACAAGGGTAGCTATGATAGCTGTGTGCAACGTATGTGCTCTCCTCGTGTTTACTTGTCGTTCCTGACATCGCCCGACTTCAGAATGCGTTGCTCAGTTCGGCTCCCCCTCTTCCATGTATATGCCCCCCTCGTCGACTTCTTCCGGTAGCTCTGGGAATGGGAACGGCGTAACCCACACTGTCATCGTTGCCCCCACTCAAGGTGTTCTCCGCTACGTTCCATTCGCGCTCAACGCGTCCGTTGGCGATACCGTCATGTTCATGTGGGGCGCTAACAACCACACCGTGACCAAGTCCTCACAGGTTGAGCTTTGCAACAAGACATCCGACAATCTCTTCACTTCTGGCGAACAGAACAAGGGCTTCACGTGTAAGAATCAGATCCGTCGTCTGTATGCTAAGTTTGCTCAGCTATATTTGTGTAGTCACGCAGGTTGTCAACGACACCAACCCCACGTTCTACTACTGTGGAACCCCCACCCATTGCCAGAAGGGCATGTTCGGGATCATCAACCCTCCCAATGCTTACCAGCAGCCTGCATCGGCGTCCAACATGATGTCTTCCCTTGCTAACCAGTATCCTTCGACGCAGGCCGGTTGGTCATACGCCTCCAATGCCACTTCTAACAATACTTATGCCGCGAACTGGGGCATGAATCTCGACATGGGCAAGATGCCAGAGTGGTCCATGCCTTACATGGCCGAGAACATTTTGTTCACCCGGTCCTTCCTTGCGATGAACCCCGAGTCGATGTCCCAAGACGGAAGTGTTGACTTGTCGCCTCTTGCCAACAACGCTGTCATGATCCCCACCGACGTTGCAGCTGCCGCACGCCTGAACAACGCAGAGTCCGGCACCCCCTCCTCGACGTCATCGGGTGTGAGCTCGACCCCTAGCAGTGCTTCCAGCAGCAAAAGCAACGGTGCTGGTGCGCTCGCCTCACCTCGTGTTGCGGTTGCGCTTGTCGCGGTCGTTGCTGCCTTCTTTGCGATCTAGATGCCGCACATCCCTCATACCTGCTCACATACCCCGAGATACTGACCGTCCATACACGTTCAAGCTTGTTGAGCCGTTCTTCTTGGACTCTTACATCTGATATTTACCTTATTGCGTTTGCATTTGTGTTTCGTGATCTCGTTTTTTCTACACGCCTACAGTAGGCTTGCCTACGAGGAAGAATCATCACCAAAACTGTTTGTACTGTAGGGCATTGTCAATAAACACTACAGGTCGAGCAAGATGCGCTACTCGTGTGACAGCGTTTCTGAGGGAAAACTGGTTCTTTCGAGTTTGATCTCACTCGTGACAGGGATTGATGGGAGACTGCACCGATCGGGTCCCCTGCGTTGAAAACCGGATGTTGCTTGCTTGATTGCTTGTGATAGTGAACTGAGTCCCACTGTATTACTTGCCACACATTGGTAATCCTGTCTCTAGGATCCATAAATAGATTTCCCTTCGATGGATCGTGTTACGGCTGGCTAACGTACAAGCTCCAATTCCGGTGTTGACCTGATCCGACAATCTCATGCTAACACCACACAGGGAACGCACATCACGCCTGCGCACAGCTACAACAACGTTTCCCCGGATCGCTGGATCAGTGACACGTCGGGATCTATCATACGGAGTATTACAATACATTTGGCTGGCGTCAATCCGCCGCTTGACCGACGCATCATGTTCGTCTTCAGTTCGTAGCACCACCGTTGCAGGACTCACATTGATCTACCTTTCCTGTCTGGGAACCAGGGTAGCATTTTTGCAATTTCGGCACAGCCATGGAAACGAATGCCTGATGGGCATCACTACGTGTGTGCACGAACGGCCCATCCATGTGCCGGCGCAGTCAATGGAACGCGGTCTCCAGCCAACGTTCGTTTTGAGATCATGCCTAAGCAATACGAAGTGGACGGACGAAACACAACAATGTTAACTTATGTGGTGTCTGACTTCTGATACTGCTAATCAGTACCTCATAGTAATTCTCCTTCCTGCGGCACGCGTCCCCCTATACCCATCGTTCACTTGGTCTAATCTTCACTGGTTCACCCAGTCCTCACCGCCGTACCTCCGTTCAGTTTGAGGGAAATACCTGTGGACATCGCCGCGTGCTGCTTCACTCGCCCTGGCATCGCCCCTCCTCCGCTCGACCCGTCTACTCCGATTTAATTAAGGACCCCAGAACCCAGTAAGCATCACGTACCTCGTCGACGATACCAGACTACATAATACCGCCGCTTTCACGCCGTCCTAGCTGCTATGGCTGTCGACGAGTTTTTTCTCCAAGTAACAGAAGGACGGTGTAGAGGACGAGGATGAAACTGGACTTGCCCGTTTGTCATGTGGGCGGCCCTCTTCCCAAGGCAGCGATGAACATCGCAATACCAACCATAGCGTCTCAAGGTGCAAACCTCCCCAGAATGCAGGGCAGGGCACCGTAAAGGACTTACGTGCGTAGACCCCGCCACTCTTTGTTGTGTTTTCCGGCTCCCTCCCCAGCTCGAATGATGCACTCCGTTGCCCTAGGCACTCGCCGCCCTTGCTTTGAAAGGCCCTCATGCGATCGGATTGTCACTCCAACTCCTAGTTAGAGCTCGATGTGGACCATCGTGGCCTCGAAGGGGGTCAAGCGTTAGCTGATGGAGTACCTCGCTGTTGTCCGTCTGTGCGTCTTGATAGTGTAAAGTACGGGAGCAGGAGATCACTCTTAATATAGAATCCAGCTTCGAGTTGCAAGCGAAGCCGATTGCCAGAATAGGAGAACGCTGAATGGCGCTGAATCACCGGCTCCACCCCGAGTGCCCGTTCCACGGCCTCGCTATCCTACAGAAATCTCAGCCATCGCACATCCGCGACGAGGTACATTTAACTGCTCCCTACGCACATTCAATTACACGAATGCACGTGCACGCAGCGTAGAATACATGAGACCTCAGCGCACAGCCCACGACCTATGCCATAATACTGACCGCCTTCAAGTTCAGGGGTACTGCATGCCAAAGTGCACGGCGGCTATGTGGCGGGGCCAAGACTCCGAGTCGGAGTCGAATCGCCAATAATATACAGTCGACTCTCTGATAACCCATACCCCTTCGGGAGACACCTAGGGGTATGGGTTATCGAGGTGTATGGGTTTTTGAAGAGCGCTAAAAATGGGCCTGAGTCACGTGCAAGACAAACCACCTCAATTTTTTCGTCTACTCTAGAATTGATTCAGGCATCGTATTTACCGAACAAAATATGATGTTATTCTAGTAGCCCTCATGTTTTCCATCTCAAGAGCACGTGTCTGCCACCCGAATGTCACCAGCATCGAGTCCAACTGCTGGAGGAATGGGTCGTTCTTGTCCCTTGTATAACAGCTGAGGGTCTTTGCCACACAGAGTGCCTCAGCATGCCTTTTGATCGAGTCCACTGGGGTGTCCTCGGAGATGTCGTCCAACTCTCTGGCACCCTTCACATGCCCCCCTAGCCTTCATGATAGCATTGAATATTTCTTCGCCTGTTGTTGTGTTGGGAAAGTGGGCCTTGTCTGCTCGTTTAAGAGCATCCAGGAGGGATGTTTGGTGTGAGTGCTGCAATGCACTGGTGCTCTCCAATTCGTCTAGCGCAGTGACAACCCAGTCTTCGGCAGCTGAGATCACTAGTTTGGGTGCACCACACGTGTTGCAATGGCCACTCAGAGCCGTTGCACATGGTGTATGTGAGCCGGAGATGAAAGACCCCACTCAAACGTTTGGGAAAGTCCTCTAAATTAGTCAACAATTTGGCATTGGACGCTGGTACTTATGGGTTATTAACCCCCGAAAGGGTATGGGTTATTGGTTATTAGAGAGTTATGAGTTATGCTCACAAAATCCCCGCCTACCAACTCGGTGGACAGGAATGGGTATGGGTTACTGGAGAGTATGGGTTATCTGGGGTATGGGTTATCAGAGAGTCGACTGTAGTCACCTCTTTTTTCCTCGCCAGCCATCGGCAGACCTTGATAATTAGAGGGCCCCTCAGCCGATGCTCTACAGGTGTCCTGGCTGACAGGTTCTATCTGTTCGAGCTTCGAAATCAAAGCTGGCTTGGATTAAGGTGAGCCCCAATTCAGATTTGCGGAGCCCCATCAGGCACTGCCGCCTTTCAACCTTTCCTCGTACGAAGAGATCAAGTAAAATTGCCAAGTCCCAACACCCTCTCCCAACTCGTTGTTTATGTCACTGCAGGCATATGCGCCAAGTGCCACGGGACTTGGAGCTACAAGTCAGGTGGAAACGGGGTCGAAGCAACGATTGTCTTTTTTTTTTTAAAAAAAAAAAAAGGGTTGCCGACCCCCGCAATGCATCCAGTACTTCCCGAAAATACCCTGTCGGATGCCGAGAACAGGATCCTTGGACTCAGAGGAAGTGGCCTGATACTTACGAAGTCAATTGACTCTTAGCTTGTACAAAAACCAACCCAGACCTGCTCGTTCTTAGCTGCCCGGAATACTATAGACACTAGCTCCGCCTCACCAACCCAAATACGCGCGTAGCGAGGTCCTGTTCGTTGACTGGCCCGAGATATGCACTGTACCCGTCCATCGCGGTGCCTCTGTGATCCTCCTTAAGGACTCTGCATCCCTACTAGTGACCTAGTGACTTGGACCTGCCTCTCCCACGTGTTCGTTCAGATCGCGCTGTAGAATGCTTGGAATTTAGAGCTACACCTTATCCGCTGCTGTCTCCCCTTACCCATTACTAACAATTCCTCTGCGTAAGTCAAGGTGTGAGTAGGTTGCACTTCCACCCAGCTTTAAGCTCCGATCACTCCGACCATCTATGCACTTTTCTTTTCTACGCTCCGGTCATGCCGACTATTGAGCATCTTCCTTTCCTTTCTGCCGCCTTGGAAGACCAAAGACGCCGCACAGGTTCTTGAAGACAAAGACGGCACAAGGACGCATGCACTCATGGAGATAGAGACGAGCATGCAAGGACGACCTCCGCACCTTCGGCCCCCATCGTCTCTTCCTTATTCCCCATCTCTCTCATTGTGCCCTTCGCGACACCATTGCACTCTCTAGTGGAGATATCCCGCTTAGACCCGAGCTCATTTTTTTGTTGCTCCTATCTGAAGTGTTGCCGGGCTCTACGGAGGTCGGGACCAATGCAACTACTGGCTTCTAACATCCAAGTTCGTTCCCTGTGCCATTTCAATGACTCTCACCACTCTTATAGGGTACTTACCGTCCCAACCTTTATTTTTGCAAGTCGCGAATACTTCAGTTCCTGACGTCTGACCTCGCTTCTCAGGACTACGTACGTTTTACAAACGTACGCCACGCTTGCGATATGGATTGGTACACGTGGGCGCTGCTTAACCCCCGTAAGGGAGGCATCCAAGTCGTTATGTATTCTCATAACAACGTCAGAGTGACCATTAAACTACTACCGAAGCTCCCTAGTGGCGGGCATGACGGAAGCTGGGCAGCGAGAACCAGGGGAGGACCTATCATGGAAAGGTAACCATTACGCACCTCTTGTCTGTGACAGGGGGGGGACTTGACCTAGAAACGGATGACGAAGAGGACGACTTCAACGGTCCTATCGTGTTCACCACTGCGTGTCTACGCCCGAACTCGATGACTTTACTATCCGGGTTGCAGATGGCCCAAATAACCTCTGGTGGCTCATTTGCCCATACTTTCGCCAGCTGTATCGAGAAAATACAATTATAACGAACTTTCGCGTTCCTGTACGAAAGCATATAACAAGCTCAAGAAGTCATCACAAAACATCGTGTCCAAAATGCCGGAAAGGTGGTTGATGGCATAACGGATACAAAACGGATGCAGAACAGGCTTCCGATCCACCGTTCACCAGTCACCGCCTTCCAACGAATCTGTTCATTCAGAAATTCTTCGGTGACAAATTTCAATTTGATTTGATGTATCTTTTGAGGGTTGATCGTTCAGATACTCTGCACCGTGCTGCAACATCTGATGACCATATTTGCTGAACGTTTTAATAATATATTGTATACCTTCACGGAACGTAAATCGTCCCTTCCTCTAAAGATAATGGCTCGTCGGCCGATCGCCGAGACGATAACAAGCAATCCACTTCCAAGTGAGGGTCCTCATTCGATAGAGCCAAAAGCATTCTCCCGGGATGGAGGTATTCACCTTTCGCATGTTGGCGAGTGGGACAAGAGGCACGCAGTAAGGTTCCCAGCTTCGCCAATCCTTCTACGCTGATCACGACAGTGACCGCTTTCACTGAACGCCCGAGGTCTAAGACTTATCGATGGTGAGGTCGGTCAGAAAAAGCGCATCCTGAAAAGTATTTAGACTTACTCTCCTAGAAGTAATTCTTTCCAGAACGGCGAAGGATTTTCCTAGTTTTATCGAGGGGAATGAGAATACTGTGCCAATGCTAAGAAGGCCGTTTTCAAATTCTGGGTGGGCGAGAACTGCTAGAGCGGATGCAAATGAACTACCCTGCATTACTAGCGTTGTACGGCCAGTGTGCATGGGGGTCACTAAGATCAATCCACACAGAATTCCGTCAGAACGTAATCGACAACGTTTTCAAGGAATATGAGCATACGGGCTATGTTTGGAACAAGACGCGCCAATATGGGGTAGAAGAAGTCACCTTTTTACGAGGTGCCAGCAGCAGTACATGGCGTTAATATCTTTTCATCATGAAACGAAACTCGCCCAGGTCCGGTTTAACACCGGGCCGGATGGCATAGAGTTACGTTATGTGTTTGTGTTTGGTGGTTGCCATATCGGATCGGATCTCTTGTTGAACGAGAAGGCGGCCACTCGCAACCACCAATCTGGCGTGGTTTATGACTTGGGGGACACACAACCCAAACACCACGCTACCGCAAGTCGACGCTAGTTGATTGGTTCATGGACATACGAACCGGCATGGTGGTCACCGCTGGCACCTGCACGAGCAATTGCGCACGAGTGGTCGTGCGTTTGTGTTCTTAAGAGGTCTGTCTGAGCCAGGCAAGACCCAACGGCCCGTCCACCTCTACGGCTTGCGCTGAGACTCAGACAAACCCCATCAATGTCGCATCAGCAGCCACTTCTCGTGGCCAGTGAATGGTCCTTCCCTCACCACCAACGCGACCATGTATGACATTCCGTGCCTACACTACTTGGTGAAAAACGGTCATTTATATTGCTATCGTAAACAGGTCTCGTCTGCCGGAGTTGATCCAGGTTCTGCTATTTTCCCAAACGAACCTACTGATCGATATGGCGCGAATACCGCCACCGAGCATTGCTCCTGTGCACTATGCACAGGCTCTACGTCCAACGGACCACCGACCTGGGATACCACGAATCACCAGGATTGGGACACAAGGTCATCAGGCGTGAGCACCATCGGTCTCGAAGACGTTGTGCTATCATCCTGATCACTGATCTTTGAAGGATGCCTATACCTAATCAAGGTCAAAGCGTCAGCAACCCGCGGCTGGAGGACCCTTCACTGTTCCTACCGTAGCACAGATACAGTTCGCTGCTATAGTATAGGCTCACCTTTTTTTCCTTCTCGTATATTTAGCTCACATTTATTCGACAGGGGGTCCAAGAACAGGACAACCACGCTCCTTCGCAGGCGACTATGGGCACTTCCCAGCTTTCTGCCCAGACTTTGTCTGCTGTACAGCCTCATCAGGATGATCCCACCGTCAAAGTATCAGCGGCAGAAGTCCTTAGACGTCCTTGCAGACCGCTATGTCAACAACTCGACTTCACTTTGTTAGCGTGGTTCGCCTGGAGCCTCGCCCCTCCGGTGGATTTCAGGTCGCGATCATGCTTGAAATGGTTGATCTTCTCTGAAGCTGCTATCTATTTTTCTTCATCTCGTGTCCAAGTTTCGCTAGCTAATCACCGCAATATACGCTACACGATCAGGATGTTTGATGTGTAGGCTGTACACCATTGCTCTGTATGTCTCGTTTTATGCCGAGCTAGAACTACTTTTTTTTTTTCCTTGTGAAACTGATAGCCGCGGCCCAACCTCTGTGCTTCTAGACCCGCCGAAGCTGCATGTGATCAAGGAGAAAAGGGGCGCACTAAAGTGATATGTCCACAGCTGAGAGGGGAAGGGGATTAGTAGGATGCTGAGAGCATCCTGAACAGTGCTCGGAGTGGACCAGTGCGGAGCTGGCAAAACTAGAAACCAACAGAAAGTGAACTCGGGTATATTCTCTAACCCCGCGGGGGATCTGATCTCCACCGGGCTATGCAACAGTCTTAGAAAAGTACAATGAGACGGCATGTCCGAAATCGCTAGCTCCCTGCATTGGATGGCTAACATCATGAAGTCAAGAAGGGGGGTGAAGGGATGGGAAAAAGAGGTCGCCATTACACTGATCGTCCTTATGTGCTCGTCTATTATAGATACTTCTTTCTAAGCGATCACGCTGGCCCGTCGAACATATTCCTTCCTTGCCTTGCTGCCTTAGAATACACCAGACGCCACACGGATTCCTAGCCTAGATATGGAGATGAACACCTAAGGACGACCTCCGCACCTCGGTCTCCACCATCTCTTCTTTATGCATGAGGAAATAGTTCTTGATCCCTCCCCTCGTCGATAAGTGAACTGACCGCGTGACGAGGCAACTGTCAGGGTCTGAGTACTGAGTGTCAGCGCATGGCAGCGATGTCATGCGTCAGCCGACTATATTTTAGTCATTTAGTTAAGGTGTCATGCTACAGGCATGATACCTTTTTGTTTTCCCGTATGCAGATTTGGGTGTCGCTACGAGAAAATGTCATCGATCTCGTCGCGCTGCGCCTTCTTCGCCTTGGAGCGCTTTTTTTCGTCTCGGCATCTTCTGAACCAGTAGCGCGCCTCTTCACCACGACGGCCGGGTGCGAGGGCCTGTTGAGAGCCAAGGGCGGCTGTACGGTCGGAGGCATGTCATCCGTAGCGGCTACAAGTGAATGAAGGGGGAGATCAAATCACGAAATGCAGTGAGAGGGATGTGTGCTAACCCGGCTGACGTGATCTCACCAAGGGTACAGATACCGCAACCGCACTGTGCGTCGGAAAGAGTACAATGGGGACGTAGATCTCGATTTTGGCCGAGGTGTCCACGTGGGCGGACGCGCAACTGCCTCGCCTATGTCGATAGACATATCCAAGTCACTATCTGGGACCACGCGCCGGGCGGAAGCCAGCAAGGCGCTTGGTACCTCTGCGTCGTCCCCGTTCAGTGGGGGCGCTAGGTGGCAATGGTATCGCCTGGTGCGTTGCTTCTGTGGGCTGCGCGAGTGAAAAAGGTCGTTGTTAAACATGCGTCGGTGAATGCGGTACGTACGTGAAGCGTGTGGAGAAGGCGTATAGATTCGGCGTGAAGGGCAGAGAGCACGTGACGTAGGGCAGAGGATAGGTGAGTCAGACGGGCGACAAGCGCGGTAAGAGTAACCACGAGATGCAGGAAGGCACCACTTCGCATGGCAAGGGTAAGCACGCTATGGATCCAATTCATTGGTCAATCCCTCAGATCTTATATGAGGATGATACACACCGGTAGATTGCACACATACGGACGCAGGTCTGCACTAGACAAGGTGTCAGTTTGTGCAAGCGGGCTATGCAGCGAGCGACGCGCCTTGTCGAGCAACGCGGTACAGGTGCGCAAGCGTGCAAGAAATGACTTGAGAGAGGGCGCGGGTGGGTAGTGCGACCAGGCCCCCTTGTGTGGCTTTAAACTTTGGAAAGTTGGGGGCATAGAATCACCAAACAAGGGAGATGCCTCACCTTGCATCCGGCGGGTCATTGTAGAACGACCCACGTAGACTATTGACGAACGAAGAAATGTCGGATGACCTCAGACGACGGGAATAACGACGCGCTTCGACGACGCGTTTCCAGAAGTGTGCGGCGCGATGCTGGTTATTGTTGATGTAGTAGATACGCTCAAGCACGGTAAGCTCTGTGGCGTGCTGCGAAAGCAAGGCACTAAGCTTGCGCGTATGAAGCTTTAGAGACTTAAGAAATGCATTGACAAAGGCGTGTTTTGATGAATCCAGAGATGCGCGCTCGAGGGATGTGTTGGAGGAAACCATCAACGCACGGGCCGCGTCCTTGAGCTCGTCCTCACCCACTACTGCCGTACCCGTGGGCATCACCGCATACATCCGCCTTGTTCGCCCTCATCCACTTTGATACATCTCATTCGCCTTGGCATCGCCATCCTCCGCTCGACCCGTCTATCCCAAGTTAATCAAGGGCCCCCCTTGTCCCGCTTAGACACCACTCACCTCAATGCCAAATCTTACCTAAGACGGGTTCAAGACTTCCCGTCCACTTTGCGAGCGCTTGGCCCAGGACACCAGCCCACGAACGCGAGAGCTGGTCCAGCTAGCATCGCGGACCTATATTACTATAGTGATCAAGATAGTGATGGCCTTCGAGTTAATCCCTGCACCAAAGTGCACAGCAACGCCAAGACTCGGAGTCAAATCGCCGATGATATAGTCACTTCCCCTCGCCAACCACCTCCGGACCTTGAAGAGGGCCCGTAGGCAGATGCTTTGCCTGCTGCCAGGTTTTTTTCGGGACCATTTTCATATACCGGGGCAGTAAATTGTTAAAAGGCCACATAGTCAACCACTACAGTAACAGGGGTTTTGCCGTAAACACAATAGAACAACACCTCCCAAGCAGCCGCGTAAGAGACGAAGGGACTACCAGTATCAAATCGGCCTGAAGAAACCATACTTTCCAAACCGTCTCCCTAGGCGAATTATTTGCCGGGAATACACCTATCACCTGCTTTAATCCCTACGGGCTTCTAGGAGCGGCGTCAAGACCTGAAACGGGCTCCTCGGCAGATTCGATCCTAGATGAGTCTCTCTTCGCGAACTCGGACCCCGCTATTATGCGGCCCGCAATGTGGTAGACAGTTTTACAGTTATTTATCTTGTTTCGTTTTTGGTTTCACATGGACCCCTAGAAAAATAGGGGCACCTGTGAACCAGCTGCAGGGGTCGGAATCCAAGCCGGCCCGGACTACGGCGAGCCCCAATTCTTTGTCCAATTCCGATTTGTGAAATAGTAAAATTACCAAATTCCAACACTCCTCCCCCAACTCGTCAGCGAGCCAGTTACTGGAGGTACACCTGCCAAGTGCCACGGGACTTCGAGCTGCTCCACCTGATTCTGTAGCAGGCCAAGGTACAAGTTAGCTGGAAGCGGCGTCGACGCAATGATTGTCGACCGCCGCACTGCATCCAGTACCTCTTGCAAGTGCCCTGCCGGGCGTCAAGTACCGAATCTCAGACGCAGAGAAAGCGACCTGATACTTACGATGTCAGTTGACTCCTACCTTGTCCCAAAAAACCAACCCAGACCTGCTCGTTCTTATTGTTCGGAAAACCAGCTCTGGCTCACCAACCCAAATACGCGCTTAGCGATGTCCTGTTCAGTTGTTTGGCCTGAGATCCGCACTGTACCTGTCCTTTTTTTTTTGGAACCATGTTTATTCCTGTACCCGTCCATTGGATGCTGCTGCGACGTTCCTCAGGGCCATTCATCCCAATTGGTGATCTAGCGACTCGGACCCGCCCCTCCTACGTGTTCATGCTGTTCGTGCTGTAGAGCACTCGGAATCCAGAGCTTTCTCGATTAACACCTCATCTGCCGCTGTCCCTCCTACCCATTTCTAAATTGCTTTGCGCAAGTCAAGGTGTAAGTAGATTACACTGCACTTATTTTCAAGCTCCGTTCGCGCCGAGCATCTTCCCTTTCCTTCGTCTTGGAATACCAAACATACAGCACGGATTTCTGAGAAAGGCAGCACAAGGATCCCAGGAGCCAGAGAAGAACATGTAAGGACAACCCCGCACCTTCGGTCGCCATGATCTCTTTTCCTTGTTCCCATCTCTCATCGTGCTTTCCCCAAAGCCGTTGTATACTCTAGTGGAAATATCTCGCTTAGACAATATATCCGAGCTCATTCCGTTGGTCCTGTCTGGGTTGTTGCCTCCACGCCTGTCGGGACAATACAACTACTCTAACTCACTCCTATGGGGTACTGACTGTCCCAACCTTTATTTTCGTCTTGAACCGCATATACCTCAGCCCTGATACCAGTCTCGCTTCTCAGGACTACGCCTTTTTACAAGGTACGCCACGCTTGCGACCAAGGAGGTGGACTAGATAGGTACACATGGACAATGTCAATCATTGGCAGTATTGTATCCTTCTTGTGAATCCATCTATCGACCACTCAAGCGCCACTCAAGCGCCACTATGAATGTAGTTTAGGCGAACATGGCGCCGGAAACTAAAACAGTGTGGGCGCAGGGCAAAGTCCCTTTAAGGACTGTGTACTGAGGCGAGGTTATCGATGGCAAGGTCGGTCAGAAAAGCACATACACGACAAGTGGCATGGGGCCCTACGTCACACTTTATTTGGACATACTTTCCTGGATGGAATTCTTCTAGAACGAGGGAGATTGTTGAGTTTATCAGGGGAAATAACTCAAATGGGTATACTATACCAACGCTGAAAAGCCCGTTATCGGGGTGGGCGAGGGCTACTGGAACTAATTTACTGTATTTGGATCCAAATGAACTCTCTTGCACGACAGGCATTGCACGAGACATACAGTACACCGTCAGTGCGCATGGGGGTCACCAGGACAAGGCCCGATCGATCTACACATAATTCCGTCAGAACATAATCGACAACGTTTTTAGGGAATAAGAACGTACGGGCTATGTTTGGGGAAAAGACGACGCCAATACGGGGGCAGAGCACCCCTCATTGGGTACCAGATGCGGTGCATAGCTTTTTTATCACAACACTCATCCTGAAACAAAACTCGCCTGGGTGCATCGTGATAGACCTTTTTGACGTTGACCAGATTGCAAGTGTGGGTACGATCTTTGGGCGTAGCGTAGTTCCGTATAGTAGGTTCCGTATATATTGTTGGGATTACGGATTGGATGACATATGGTGCTTGTCACGACGACCGGCTTCTTGTGGAATCGAAGCAGCCATTTGAATGACGCTATGTGTTCTTTTTTTTTTTTTGATCCATCACTGCATGTGTTTGGCGCGCATAAAGGAAAGGCGCAAAGACAAGACGGATTGAGTTAGCCCCTGTACACAGGGACATAGACCGGTGACAGGGTTATTCTTTTGTCCCCGGACTGTTCTGCCAGAGACAGGTATTTGTGCCGTTGTTTTCATCTCTACCAAGTATAGTGGCGTGGCGTTTGCCGTTTGGTCCCGAGCAGGCGGCCAGTGCCAGTTGGCTTCTAGGCAGACCAGACACATCCTTGGTCCTCTAATCCGCTGGTCCTTGGTCCTCAACGCCTCAAGCCTCGTAAATGGGCACTACTCAGGGGAGCTTGGGATAATGATTGAATTCGACGCCTATTGAAAGAGGCTTCCTCTGCGAAACGCGTTTAGCTTCTTTGGTCACAATTATACTGTGCACTTGGGCTGCGCCGGCGTCTGCTCATCTCTGGTTTTCCTCCCCAGAAAAATTAGGGCTCAGGGACATCAGAGGCGCGTGTACATCTCCGGCCAAATGGGTCCTGTCATGCGTTATGTGCTTAAAAGGTCTTTCTGAGCCAGGGAAGACCCAACAAACGGCCCACCAATCTACTCCGCCTTGCGCCGAAATTCAGACGAGCCCTATCAATGTCACACCAACAGCCACTTCTCGTGGTCAGTGAAAGGTCCTTCCCTTACCACCAACAGGATCATGTATGACATTCCGTGCACACATTGCTTGATGGAAAAATAGTCACATACTGACATCACATTACTATCGTGAACAGGTCCCGTCTGCCGGAGTTGATCCAGGTCCTGCTATTTTCTCAAACGGACCCACTGATCAAGATGGCGTGAAGACCACCGGGAATTGCTCCTGTGCAGTATGCACAGGCTCTACATCTAACGGACCACCGACATGGGACACCGTAGAAGGGCAGGATTGGGACACAAGTCTATCAAGAGTGAGCACCGTCGGTCTCTCAAGGACGCTGTGCTATGGTCTGATCATGACCTTTGAAGGGCACCTATACTAATCAGGGCCAAAGTGTCAGCAACCCCGCCGGAGCACCCCTCACTGTTCCTACTATGGCACAGACACAATTCGCTGCTCCAGTATGGGCTCACCTTCCTTTCTTTCCCGTATATTTGGCTCACATTTGTTCGACAGGGGGTCCAAGAACAGGACAACCACGTTCTTTCACAGGCGACTACGGGCAGTGTCCAGCTTGCTACCCAGACCTTGTCTGTTGTACGGCCCCATCAGGATCCTATATCAGCAGCAGACGTCCTTAGACGTCTTGCAGACCGCTATGTCAACAACCCGAGTTCACTTGTTAGCGTGGTTCGCCTGGAACCTGCCCCCTCCGGTGGATTCCGGGTTGTGATCATGCTTGAAGTAACTGGCCTTCTCTGAAGCTATTATAAATTCTTCTTCTGAGTCCGAGTTTCGCTAGCTAACCACAATATACGCTGCAAGATTGATGACGATCATGTACTCGATGTGTGAGCTGTGCACCATTGATTTGTATATCCCACTTTATGCCGAGCTAGTACTACGTTTTTTCATTCTTGTGAAATGATAACCCAACCTCTGTGCCAAGAGTCTCGCTATACGGTCAATACCACAGCCATAGAAGTCTATAAGTCCAAGTGAAGCCAATTGCCGGGATGAATAGGAGAATGTGCAGCGGTCTCATCAAGGTTGAATCACCAGCTCCATTCGGGCTCGAATTCCTGTTCCACGGCCTCCATTGTCTTAGAGGGATCTCAGCCATCGACATCATTCTAACCAGAAGACGACGCGGCGTGCATTTGACTGCCCCCCTACGCACATACAGTTACACGGGGCATGTACACGCACGCAGCGTACATTAATTCACCATAATATCGAACACATGAGATCTCAGCGCTCACCCCACGACCTATTCCACGACCCACGATATTGATGGCCTTGCCTTCGAGTTACAGTAACCCCCATGCCAAGGTTCGGAGTCGAATCCCCATTGATATATTCACTTCTTCCTTCCTTGCCAGCCATCCGCAGACTTTGATATGACTCGATAATTAAAGGGCCTTTGGGCCGACTATTTGCCTGTGTCCTGGCTGCCATGCTCTATTTATCTGATATCCAAACCGGCCAGGATTACGGTGAACTTCGATTCAGATTTACGCTTTTCAGGTTCTTGCTCGTACGAGCCCAAGTAAAATTACCAAGTCCCAACACTCCCCTCCCCAACCAGTCAACAAGCCGAAGTTACTGGAGGCTCACGTGCCGAGCGCCATCGGAGCTGCTCCACCTGATTCTAGAAGGCCAAAGTACAAGTCAGCCGTAAAAGGCATTGAAACGACGATTGTCGACCGCCGCATGGCATCCACTACTCCCCCTTTCGAACGCATACCAAGAACCAGGATATTGGACGCAGAGGAAGTGGCCCGATACTTATGAAGTCAATCGACGCTTGGCTTGTGCAATAATACGCGCGTAGCAAGGTCTTGTTCAGTTGGTAGCCCGAGATCTGTACTGTACCTGTCCATCGCCACGGCTCCATTACGACATCCCTCAGTGCTGTGACGGTGACGCGCCGCTCCCACGCGCTCGCGCTATTTACGCTGTAAAACGCTTAGAATTTAGAGCCTTCTCAATCCCGAGTCATGCCCTAACCCCACGCCACTCCCCCCTGTTCAATGCTTAGACTGCTCGGGCAGCGAAGCAACACTGCTCGGATATTCTCATACCCCACCAACGACCTTCCTCCCCCGCTGCTGACCAGCTCTGCCAATCTCTCATCTCATGCGCTCTTGTTCGCCTTCTATCTCATCGGGTCTTTGCATGTCAGAGGCGCCATACGCAATTGTGGCAGGTCTGGAAGTAGGCGTAGGGGAGAGGTACTTCACGTGGGACTCCGAGAGGTTCCTGGCTCCAGGTGGGTTGTAGTATGCCCCCATTGATTGTATTGCCCTCAGTACGAGATTGGGTTGTTAGTTATTTCACAGGAAAGAGAAGACGTAGTACTAGCACGGCATAAAACAAGGGCATACAAATCTGGGGAGAGCACGTCACAAAGCAATGATGGACAGCTTACACATCAAGTACAGGTTAATGTCTTTATCTCGCAGCACATATTGTGGTGGTTAGCTAGCAAAACTTGGACGTAGAGGAAGAATCGACAGCGGCTTCAGAAAAGATCGGCCATTTCAAGCATAATCACAACCTGGAATCCGCCGGAGGGACCAGGTTCCAGGCGAACCACGCTCACAAGCGAACCTGGGTTGTTGACATAGCGATCTGCGAGACGTCTAAGGACTTCTGCCTCTGATATTCTGATGTTGGGACCCTGACAGGGCCATACGACGGCCAAGGTTATGTGAGTGCCCGCGGTCGCCTGCGAAGGAGCGTGGTCTTCCTGTTGTTGGACTCCCTGACCCACCCATGTGAGTCCAACATAGGAAAGAAAGGTGAGCTTATACCGGAACATCGAACTGCGCCTGTGCTAAGACAGGAGTAGCAGGGGGTGCTCCAATGGGGTTGTTAATGCCTTGGCCTTGATTAGTATAGGTGTCCTGCAAAGGTTATGATCAGACGATAGTACAATGTCCTCGAGACTGACGGTGCTCACGCTTGATGGCCTTGCGTTCCGATCCTGGTGGCCCATGGTGTCCCAGGTCGGTGGTCCGTTGGACGTAGAACCTGTGCATGCTGCACAGGAGTAATACTCGGCGGTAGCATTCACCTCGTATTGATTCGTGAGTGCGTTTGGGAAAATGGTAGGACGTGGGTCAACTACAGTAGATGAGACCTATTCACGATAGTAATGTGACGGCAGTAAGTGACTGTTTTTGTATCAAGCAGTATGTGCACAGAATGTCGTACATGGTCGTGTTGATGGTGAGGGAAGGGCCACCCACTGGCCGTGACAAGCGGCTCCTGATTTGACATTGATAGGGTTCGTCTGGGTTTCAGAGGAAGGCACAGTAGATGGGTGGGCTACCCGTGTTGGGTCTTCAGGCAGACCTCTTAAGAACACGCGGAAGTGTCGTTTCCGAACGCTCCGAACAATCTGACAAGATTCCCGGAGCATTACCAGTGGTACTCCGGTAGTAACTGACGCGGGAAAATCCCATTAAATAGTTGGGTTGGTAAGCGTGAGATCTTGAGATCAAGTCGGCCGCTGTCTAAACTGGACTTGTTACGTCGGTCACTCGTCTAAAAAAAGGCATCCAGTCCTTGATCCATTTCTCTGTCTCTGGGAGATGCACACAAGCGCTTACAGTATGTCCCTGTCTATGAGGGAAATCTTCCATTGGATAGTTGGGTTGATTGGGCGCTTGTATGCATAGACTGAACTGGTCACTGATCACTCTCTCCCTTACTTCGGCGGCTGTCTACACTTCAACTTCAAAAAAGTGGGCACACTGATAGGAAAACTTTCAAAGCACTTAATACACACCGCCTCTTCATTTTCGTAGAAGCAGCCTCAGGCAGGGTGCTCAAGTCAACTGTAATGCCCGTATCCGGGTGGTCATGATGTCGGTGCCTGTAAGATTGCAAAACTAGTAAAACTAAGCACATACTAGTTACGTCCCTCATAGGCCCCCAAATACGGTGTTTTTTTTTTTTTCGCATTCCCATGTGCGAATTTGACTGCCACTACGAGAAAATGTCATAATCTCGTCGCACTGCGCCCTCTTCGCCTTGGTGCGCCTTTTCTGTCTCGGCTCTTCTGTAGACCATTTCACCACGACAGCCAGGTGCGAGGAGGGCCTGTTGAGAGCCAAGGGCTGCAGCTGTAAACGAAGCGAACACAAGGAGAAGATCAAATCATGAAATACAGTGAGATGTGCATGTGCTAACATAGCTGACGTGGTCCCACTACGGGCACAGGCACTGCACTCCTCGTGCTGTGTATCAGTACAGTCAGAGGAGATTGAGCACCATGGGGGCGTCGATTTTGGTCAGGGTGTAAACGTCGGTGGGGGCACAGATCACCTCCCCCAGGTCGACAGACATTCCAAGTCACTATCTGGAACTACGCACCCGATTACGTGGGTAAATGTCCCAGATCTCATGTAAGGGCGACGCCTCAGGACGGTACATACCGGTATATTGCATACATACGGACGCAGGTCCACAAGACGAAGTGTCAGTTTGCGCAAATAATATTTGCAGCAAGGGACGCGCTTTGTCGAGCAACGTAATACATGTGCGCACACGTTTAGGAAACAAATTGAGAGAGGGTGCGGACGGGTAGTGCAGGCTCCCTTGTGCGGCTTTGATCTTTGGAAAGTTGGGGTAGCAGGACCACTGAACAAGAAAGAAGCCTCACATTGCATCCGATTGGTCATAGAACGACTTCGTAGACCATTTGCTGAGCGACTGAAATTTCGATGAAACGTCGCACGACTTCAAACGACAGGAATAATGTCGCGCTTCGACAACTCGCTTCCAGAAGAGCGCGGCGTGGCGTTGGTTGTTGTTAATGTGGTAGATACACTCGAGTAGCTCTGTGGCATGCTGCGCAAGTAAGGCATCGAGCTGTTTTAGAGATTTGAGAAACGCAAGAGTCCAGAGATGCGCGCGCGAGGGATGCGTTGGAGGGCCAGGACGCACTACATCGGGCCGCTTATACATCGCTTTCCGGCGCCGTTCACCACCCCCCTTGTTCCTCATCACAGTCCCGACGACTAACTACGTGACCACCGACCTACTACCTCTCGAGTGATGAGCGGACAGGGCCAAGATGCAAAGTTCTTCCAACGCGGCAAGATTCAGGTACGCGCTGAAGCGATGCACGTACGGCAGGAGTTCACCAAGCATACAGGAGTTCCGCCAAGAACTCCAGATCGCCGAGACAAAAGACAAGAAGTTTACGAAGAGGAAAACTGTACTAAAGAAGATAGTTGCGAACATCACTATGGGAAATGATAGTCCGTGTCGTGCCCTTCGCAGGCGCGTTGGTTCCTTCTCATGAATGTTCTGCTCAAGTGTCAGCTCTTTTCGTCGACGTTGTACAATGTCTTGGGACACCCTTACTGGAAATCAAGAAGAGTGCGTCTGCGCGCTGTATTGCCCTCTTGTTTGTACATTGCGAACCTTCTGCGCAGTGGTTTACCTATTTCTCATCAACTACGGACGAGCCAAGGCGGACTCTATTCATATGGTCATCCCAAACTTTCTCCAGGTACCGTAGTGCCTCTCTTTCGTGCCTTTTCGTGCGCTTTATCATGTCACCGTCAAGGACTGCAACGACCGCAACCCACTCATCCGCGCGCTCGCGATTCGTACCATGTCCTATATACCCATCCCCGTCGTCCTAGACAACTTGACCGAACAGCT
The DNA here is from genome assembly GCA_025766275.1 of Lactarius indigo. Lineage (NCBI taxonomy): Eukaryota > Fungi > Basidiomycota > Agaricomycetes > Russulales > Russulaceae > Lactarius > Lactarius indigo. The sequence continues at coordinate 1,573,381 of JAFKAC010000002.1, read as the reverse complement.
CCGCCACCATCTCAAAGATCGCGATCCATACGTGCGCAAGACGGCGGCAATATGCGTTGCCAAGCTGTATGCCGCCGATCCACGCAAAGCCGAGAGGGGCGGCTTTGTCGAGCTCCTGCGCGATCTTTTGGTCGACAGCAATGCCACGGTTGTTGCCAACGCCGTGGCCGCGTTGTCTGAGATCGCGGACCGACCAGACGGGGTCGTGTTCAAGTTAAACTTGGCCGTTGCGAACAAACTGATCGCGGCGCTTGGTGAGAGCTCAGAGTACGGCACTCGGCTGTCTGGTATTGAACCATCTGCTCACGGGCGTGCATACAGATGGGGCCAGATTTATATTCTAGATGCGTTATTACGCTACGTCCCAGAGACGCATGCCGACGCCGAGCTTATTGGCGAGCGTATATCCGTGCAGCTACAGCACGCCAACTCTGCCGTGGTTCTGACGACGATCAAAGTCTTGCTCTATTTGATGAACTACATGAACAACAGAACATTAATAGAACACATTTGCAAGAAGATGGGCCCCCCATTAGGTGCGCTTGTCACCCCTTCGTCATTCCGACTGTTGACCATGCCTCCACTGGACAGTGACGCTGCTTTCCTCTGGGCCGGAAGTGCAGTACGTTGCTTTGCGGAACATCTTGCTCATAATCCAGAGACGTCCAACCGTCCTCAAGAACGACGTAAAGGTGTTCTTCTGCAAGTACAATGATCCAATTTACGTCAAACTTGCCAAGCTGGAAATCATGTACAGACTGGCGAATGAGGAGAACGTCAAAGAGGTGCTTGCAGAGCTGGAAGAGTACGTAGCTTATGCCACCTATTTGGAACCAGCGGCGCCTCATCACCACTATGTTCAGGTACGCATCGGAGGTAGACATCGACTTTGTACGCAAAGCCGTGCGCTCGATTGGGCGCATCACAATCAAGGTCGAGGCAGCAGCCGATGCGTGTATCCGTTGCCTTCTCGCCCTTATCGAGACGAAAGTGTCCTACGTCGTGCAAGAAGCCTATTATCGTTATAAAGGACATCTTCCGGCGATATCCTGGCAGGTACGAGGGCATCATCCCAAAGCTCTGCGAGAACCTCGACGCGCTCGACGAGCCCGAGGCAAAGGCGTCGATGATCTGGATCATCGGGCAGTTCGCAAACCGTATCAACAACGCCGACGAGCTCATGGATGACCTCACGTACAACTTTCTCGAGGAGCCCGTCGAGGTGCAATTTGCGCTCGTCACCGCGGCCGTCAAGCTGTTCATCTACAAGAGCTCGTCCGACTCGGTCAAGGCGCTCGTGCACAAGGTGCTCAAGTGGACGACTGAGGAGATCGACAATCCCGACCTGCGCGACAGGGGATTCATGTACTGGCGCCTACTTGCGATCAACCCAACGGTCGCGGGCGAGATCGTGCTCTCGGAGAAGCCTGCCATCACGAACGACGCGGACCGGATGGATCGTGGCGCTCTCGACCAACTTTTACTACACACAGGCACGCTCGGCAGCATCTATCACAAGAACCCGGAGGTACGCCCAGTTAGTCGTCCCAGGTCATTGTGAAGGATTGATCCTCTTGGCCAGACGTTCATTCGGGGCGCCGCGGGCAGGGCGCTCGCCGACTCGCCTGCGCTGAACCCAATGTCGAGACAAGTCCTCGTTCCCTGTTCAGCGCTCAGGACCATCCGCGGGTCCTCTCGTCGTGCCCGGGCCCGGACCAATCGAACCTGGCACAGGTCCTGTGGCATCGTCACCGCTCCCCTTGAACACTTCAAAGCCATCCCCACCGCTGCCGCCCGACTCTGGCACGGGTGGGTTGCTCGAAGGGGAAGGTAGTGGAGGGGAGGAAGATGAGGATGAGGACGCGGGCTTTGCGAAGCGCAGGTCCGGTGTCGGCGCGTACGTCGTGCCCACAGACCCATATGCGAGTCTCGATACCGCATTCGGGAACCGTACACAGGATGAACAACTGGACGCTATGCCAGTATTGATGCCCCTCATTTGAGAGATGTGCTCCGCGTAACAACCCGTGCTACATTTTTTCACATGGTGTATATATCGACTAGTTCCGCAAAAAGAAAAAGAAAAAAAAATCCGCTTTCATCATGACGGGCCCAAGAGGTTTTTGAGCGGGCTGGTGATCCTATGAATCCCCGTTCTTGGTCGGAGCGAGTTGTAGTGCTAAAGTAGGCATGCGAAATCAGGGACCTTCGTCAGAAGTGGCAGGGGCGTAAACGCGTACCTCGCCGAGCCCATACATTCGCCGATGATAGCTGATACGAACCGCGCGCTGCTCCTTGAGATTGTCCGTCCTCGGTGTGCCACTAGGGTCATGCACGACCACGGGCGGCTGGCCGCCCTGCACGACATGTATAGTGACCGCGTACGCACGACTGAGCGCGAGGATCTCTGGCTCGCCGCCCCACGCGCCCGTATTGCGGATAGTCTCGCAGTAGCGTGCATACTCGCGCGGGCCGATGACGCCAGACGAGTCGTCCTCGCCGCCCTCTCCCCTCTACGCGCGGTAGGAACGGCGCAAAGTCCTCCGGGTGCGCTAGCATGTATTGAGCGGCCTGCGCTGCGCGTAGAGACGTAGTGCGCCTCTTGCGGCGGGAGGAGGTTCAGTATCGCCAGTTGGTCCGCGACGGCGGAGAACAGACAGTGGCCATCCGGGTTGATCTGCGTTTCGTGAGTAAGGGCGTCAGTGGTGAGGGGACGGGGGATGGGGTGCGCACCTCGTGCATGTCGAGACCGAGCTCGTTGCATATCTTGTTGATCGCGCGCTCCTCCTCCTTGGCTTCGCGCTCAAGTTTGGCGTCCGCATCCGCATCCTGTCGCTGGTTGCTGTTCGGCGAGCGCTGCAACTTTCCTTGCCTTGGGATAAGCATTTGTCACCGGCAACGAACGGTTGCGACGGGACAAGCCGCACCTGTCTCGCCTTGAACCGGTTCTTGCTGCCCATCTTGTCGAGCGCAGTAGCAGCAGCTGCCTGCACAGCCACAACCGCAGATGCAGACGTAGACGCAGGCTCTTGCTGCCGCTGCTGGACGGTCTTGTCTCGCGAGTCGAGCTCGGCGAATAGATCGTCCACGAGATCGTCGTCGACTGTGTTAGTCGTATTCGGCGGTGTCGATGGCGCCAGGATCTTTTTGACTTTATTCTTCTTGGAGCCCATCGGCGGTGGTGGTGGGAATGGGGCGAGAATCGTCGACTTGACTGATGCTCCGAGTCATCGCCACGAAGAGAAGCGCGCCTTCCCGGCCCGGGCTCGATGTCTGTGCCGACGACTCCGGCGGTCCTCCCTCACCCTCCTTCATGCCACAGGTCCACCAGCCGTACCCGACGCTCCTTACAGCTCCGGGGCGTCCCATGAGCCCCCTTATCTTACGACATGACTTTGTAGAGATGGACGAACTGAGCCGAACTCGAGCACAACGTGTGGCATTTATCTTTCTGTTTGTTGTTTTATTTTTGACCGATGGTATGGCGTTAGACGCTCGAAAAGTGACAAATTGAGGGTGCGGCTTCCTGATGCCGATTGGGAAGATGTCGACGCAACACGAAGAGAAGAATGACGCGCGTGGCTCATTTCCAATCTCGCGATTACAGAGCTCACTTTGTGTTGCGTCAGCATCTCTACAGGCCGATGAGGGCTCCGAGGTAGACGAGCCGGCGCGTTCGTCGCATCCAGAGTTGCCGACCGATGACGGTGACGGTGACGACGATAGGGAAGACAAGGATCAAAAAGACGAAGACGGGGGCATGGATCTCGACGCTGAGATAGAAGACATGGATGACAATCTCGCGACCTCGATGAGGTGGGCGATGTCGACGCGGGTGTGCTCAATGTGTTTCACCCCATCCGATAGCCTGCGGCGGCAGTCCCATAATCATAGGGCAGTCGATGCGTAGGCGTATCTCTCAATCGTCCAACTTATCCGCCGCTTGAAAAGCACTTACGTCAAACCCTCTCGCTTGCACTTACCGCAATCGATCCGAACAAACTAGGTGAAAGCGAAACTGGTTTCGACACCGCCCCGCATGTCGAACCACATCAAGTCACGTGGTATTTTGTTGAGGTTGGACCGGTCGTTGGGCCATTTCTCGGACCCCCGCTCGCGTTTACTCCTGACGGCGTTCCTCCAAAATATCCCTCCGAAGCACAAGCCGAAATGGGCAAATCCGTCCAACCGAGGTCCTCAGAAATAAATTCTTTAACAGCAGTCTTTTCGAAGGCATGGTCGCCGATGTTGTAACGTAATGGCTAAGGTCTAAGGTCCTGTTCCCACTCGGCTATGGAGAGGTTCTAGATGGAATGGGAGTGAAGACACGGGTTCTGTACCCCAAGGCACACTGAAAGTGTAATTGAAAGAAGGGCTAAGGCCTGTAGTATCGTACAACCCCTCTATTCTGTGACAAGTACACCGATGATCGAAAAAAATTGCGTGTCATCCATTTGTAGGCATCACCTCACGCTTTGAGCAACTCGCTCTCCTCTGCAAGTATCGAGCGCGCCTCAGGGAACCGAGGGGTGACATCGAACCAGTACTTGAGTGGCGGGCTTCAAAACGCGAATCAATCTTCTACCGGTAGCAATGAGAGATCTGCAGCTTACAAGACCATTCCGGTATCCACATATGTTTCTGTATCGGGAGTGACCTCCTTCCCATTTTCGTCGCGGACACGCTCGAGATTCGCTGCCCATAGCACCGTGGCTATACTGATGAAGAGCGAATCATTGGCAACGTGTTTCCCCACGCAGGCACGCCTGCCGAAACCATAGGCACTGTGCCCATCTTCGCGCGTCTCTGCAGGCCCCGAAGTTAACTTGCCATTGGCGTCCAGGAACCTCTCGGGGTTGAACTTGGCCGCGTCCTCACCGTAGAACGCGGGGTCGTGATGGCACTGCCAGAGATTCGAGATGCACGTGGTCCCTTTGGGAATGAACATCCCGTTGTACCAGATGTCCTCAGTCGTGTTGTGGGGAACGCCAAGTGCGAGGGAAGGACGCCAGCGGAGAGTTTCTTTGACTATGGCCTGTATATAATGCAGTTCGGGAATATCCGAGAAAGTTGGGGGACGCGCGCGCCCGACGATGGCATCGAGCTCCGCTTGTGCACGCTTCTGTATTTCCGGTTGAGCGACCATGGCGACCGCCCACCAGCCCAAGGCGGTAGAGGTCGTTTCTGCACCAGCGGCACTTGGTGAGAAGGTCAGTGAACAACGACTTAAGATCGAGGTTACAAATGATACGCACTAGAGTGTTCCAAGTAGCCAGGCCATTTCATGATTGGAGAGACCGTTTCGGTCGTAATTCTTTATGAGCGTTGCACTCATACTTGGTCTCTCGGATCCTTTAGACTGTTGCGGACCCAGACGTGAGCATCAAAACCACCAACTCGAATACTCGTTCCGCTCACAACGTCACCGCGCACGACATTTAAGAGTCCAGTGAACATGGTCGTATGTTCCCTGAAATGCTCCATTCCTTCTCGTTTCCACTTCGCGAGCCTGAGGACATACCCGTTGAACCGTCTGTGGAAAACGCACGACAAGTGTGTGAACGCGTACCTCTCTGGGATGTACATCATCCAAGGGAGCAACTCGACGAGATATGCCCCAGGGGCCGCGGCCTTGGACACACGGCTGATGTACTTGTGGATTCGCTTGAGGGTTTCGTCGTTATTGTTCTCAAGTGTGGGGTAGTCATACAAGATGGACATGATCGCAGAGGCCGCAAAACGCTGAAAGTGCTTTTCGAGGGCACCTTGGTCGTCTAGGATTGCGGAAGAAAGGAGAGTGGCCTCTTTGCGGAGAATCGGGTGATATTCGCGGACTGCCACTTTGGTGAGCCCTTCGTGTGCAGCGCGGCGAGTGCGACGCCACCTATGGGTAAGCACATTAACGCTGACTCATCGGAAGAAATGAAAGAACCGACAAGTCTCCGTATACCATAGCGGGACCGAATAAGTTACCGCTGATGATTTCATGGGCAACAATGAAACGAGGACGATCAGAAGAAACGTTTGCACGCTTTTCGAGGATTTCGGATGCGGCCTTGAGACTTTGTAGAATGAGGATAGGCTGGCCAAAGGCACTCATGTATATCATGTCTCCTGCGGTGCTCCGATTACGTGTCCCGTCGGGGAAGAAAAAAACGGCTCGACGAACCAAAGCGTTTTTTAGAGTCCTGTTTGAACATCCAGGACTTATCACTCAATAGGAGAGCATTCCCGATAATAGGAAGACCCCTTGGTCCGGGAGGAACGCTGCGCCATGGGCTCCTGACGTAACGGACAGCAACAAGGACAACGAAACCCGCAAGTAGGGCAGGAGTTAGCCTCAGAAGGGAATCAAACGAAACAACGGCATAGCTGAGAGAGGCGAGGGAGGCAGCGGGGACATCTCCATGGAGAGACATAGTGGGGATGTACAGAGGGAGGGTCGTTTGTTTGGTGGCATGTCTTTAAACTCGGTTTGAAGGCTTGCTGGAAGCGCCATGATGTCTTCCATAGCTGGTGGCCGCGCTCTTGTTCGCCGAGATAATCGGAGCCGATGACTTGAAACTCTGCTGTCGCCGTAGCCGAATATCACTGTCATTGGAGGAGACTTCATCAGGAGGAAAAATCGGATCAATAAAATTGTCTGGTCTGCACCTGAGCACTATATAGTAGGCTCACTGTAATTCCGATGTGGTTGTCTCGGTCACGAATCCCTCCTTGTCGCTTCAAGATTTGTCGTTGAAAGTTGCTTACTTTCAGCTTACGTAAACACTCACCTACTCTGCTCCCACTCCGGAAGTGAACACACTGTAAAAAGACGCGCGCATTTGTGGTGATTTGGTTTCCTCTGGAAGTTGTGCGCGAGCTAAAAGCAAGAACCCTAGTCCTTACTTTTCCGATACACACCCTTCCGCCTCTCTTTCCTTATTAATTTCAAGGGAAGAATAACTCGTGTCCATTAGACAACCTCTAAGCTACTGATCACTTCCATTGGGATGCACACCGTGCAGGATCGGCCATTACCGGAGGGTGCTCGGGTGGTGAGAGCTTTTATTTCTAATTATGGCATCATTCACCCAGCGTCTCTACAGACCGTTACATCTCTTCGATCTCGGTTATCAGCCACTGTCAGTGGGTCGCAACTCTCACTCCTTACCGCGCGACTTCACAGGCCTCACATGCCATAGAAATTACACCAACCGCGCTGAGCAGCGGCAGATCTACATTCACCCTTTCTCCCCTCAGCCAATTTGACGAACTACTCGGGCTCCAAGACTACGAATGTTGTACATCCCCCCGTGTATGCCGTCGTCTCGGGGGAGGGGGTTTTCATATCGCACTTTCGGAGCTTCACCTACTTCCCCCTCCGAAACAAGTGCGTTCCTTCCCGCATTACCCGCACCCCCTTTGGACTCATCACATTGAGCGCCTTTTTGTGTGCCTTCCTTATTCTTTCGACATAGTTTGTCTGATGCCCCTGAAGGCCGCTCCTCATAGAATATGTTGCCTCCACAGTGGAGCTACTGGACACTCCATGGAAGGTGCCCCAGCTCGGAAGGATAACAGTCACTTCCCATTCCAGTAGGCGATGCCGAGCGGACCGTCACACCAGCCCCCTTCTCATCAAGCTCGATAGTTCTACTGTTGGCGGTATCGGCCCACGAAAGTGCGCATTATGTCTCTTGCGCTCGTACTCTCCCTCATGTATGATAACCTTATTTTATGTACGTACTCAAGTGAGTTCCGATTGCAAGCGTTCCTGTCTCTTCCATTCTAGACTTCGGCATCAGCGGCAATACGTCGTCATTCGGCCTGGTGTGTATGTCCCCATTACTCCTTGCATTATCGCACGGTCATCTATGTTAAACAGCGCTTCAATCGCGGAAATCATATGCCAAGTTTTCAACGTCTTATGCGCGTAACTGCGTCTGGTTCCCAAAGCGTTCACTACGCTGACGTCTACCTCGAATCCGTCGACTTCATCAGCATCAGGTGCATACAAATTCTAATAGTCTCAATCACCTACCCTGACGGTATTTTGTAGTATTGTTTTACGGCCTGATCCTGTTTTATGGCTTGACGAAAGGGGAGCTTGCTGGACGTCGCCCAATCGCCAAGTTCTTATTGTTCAAACTTATCGTCACGTTCACATTCTACCAGTCGTGTAGGTTATGGGAGATTCCCGGAACACGCGCGGGGCGAACTAGATAAACGAGGATATGGTCTCAGGAATCGCGTGTGTACGAGCAATGTCTGAGGTGGTGCTAGGTATGAGCGGGTGAGGGTATTTAACTACAGGACAAAAAAAGAAAGTGTACTACGGTAACCTTGAATATAACGCTACCGGGCATACTAAAATCGACTGGGCAGGTGAATGGGGCGGCCTCTGCCTGCTGGGAAAAAGGGCACAGACTTTGTGCAGAGGGGCGCTCGGGCTGTCAGATCCACTTGGTGCATCCGTCCGCCACCCGTTTCCGAGGATAAGGGTCAGTACAGTATGCCCAGAGGCTGGCAAGGCTAGACGGTCAGTACTGGTCAGTAGCGGTTTCGAACCTACGAAAGTTCTCGTCGGGGGCTACCGCTAACCCGGCTCGGACCGCTGCGCCTTCCGAGTCCATTTAGAGAGCCTACCAGTCTTACGACCTACCAGGGGAGTTGGTCAGTAGCACGGCGTGGCGCGGCGCGATCCCTGGTAGACTGGTTGTAAGTGGGTATGGGTGAATGTGAGTGGGGAGGAGGGAGGTTTCCTGCTTGGCTTAAGTAGCCAGCACGGCATTGGCGCTGCGCTCCCACACGTACTCCGGGCAGCCAAATCGGGCGACCTCCTTTCGAGGGCCCAGCTGCACTTTCTGACTCCATGTGGATCCCCATCAGCGAGGTCTTATCGCTGTGAGACCCCACCGCCATCCGGAGATCCGATAGCGGCGAAGTTTCTGTATTAGACTGTACTTTAACTAAGGTGGTCAGAATGCGGACCCGAATAACGTCGCGCACAAGCGAGTTGATATCCCAACTAGTCGTTCATGGAATGCCTATACCTTCTGTGATCTACACGACACCATTCTTGCTCAGTCATCCACGCAGATGAAGTTCAACGCCCATGTCGCCGAGTCATTCATGGGACGGAGTTCTGGACCTCCACAAGTATTGCCAACGTGGTGATATGCATTGAGATGGGGGATCTCAGCCCATCCGCAAGGGTTCTCTTCGGGCCGATAGTCCAATACAGATGGTTCTCTTTTCGGAAGGAGCACCTCGTACTGGCGTGTGGTTCGCCCGGTCTTGCAGCCGGGCGAGCCGCACACCAGCGTCTGGCGCCTATTTGAGGACTCTATCAACCTTTAAATTTGTATGACTTTTCTTTTGGTGTTTGCGGCTTGTTAAACTTTTTTCGCACGGGACTTTGCCGCCGAGATCTGGTCTGAGTCGTCCTATTTTGCAATGCCTCACCAGTAGGCGCGCACTCCCGCTTACGAATCTAGGGGAGATCCGGGGGTATACCCCTTCAGGCGGCCAGTCACGCGGCGCATATTTACTGTACCCGTTGCACGCATGAGCTACGATGACGGTGTACGGCATACGCCCTACACAGATCCACTCGCGTGGTCCCAGGACTCCCAGCCCCTCTTCCGAGCGAGGTACCGATAACTCGAAATTGACGACACAGATGGCGCGCGAATGACGGACAATTAATTGTTACTTAGTACTACTTATTGTCTCGCTCGCTCCCTTGCAGATTTGGACGATTCCCTTCTCCCCCACTTGTTCGTTTCCTGATATGTTTCTCTTTTGCCCCTCCCGACTCCTCACGGCGGCAACAACTCGGTTGTTGTTATTGAAGTCCTACTAAATTAGGCACGCAAACCACGCCTATACTGTAAATGGTCCCAATCAAAGCTCCAATCGAGAACCGAACATTAGTGTATGACGGTCAGCGATCTCGGACCCTTTGCCGGCCTTTTTTTGTGAACGTGCTCTCGGCCCCAGCGGGTATGCACTGTCATGCATACTCTGCCTTCCTACCCGGGCTCCAATGCCTTCCGAACTCAATTTGATTTTGAGTTCCACTTGAGCGGATTACCTCACCAGTGCACTGACATCACGGCCACCTTCAATTTCTACCTATCTTGACGGCCGTATGGTGTTACTATAACCATACCATTCAACCGGTCTCTCGTTTGAAAGGAGGGGCTGGACAATCGAGACTTGACCATAAAAAGTTAATTTTATTATCTTTGTGTTAATGTTGTTGTCTAAACGTTGATCTTACGCCTTGGTCTGCGCTCCCCCTTTGTACGCAATGGGTATGTGAATGCAGGCGTGCAACACGCAACCATTAACGAAACTCTAGGCGTCTGACGCCAGGTGTCAACCCCTCCGCATCACTGCCAACGAATAGGCACAACCGATTGGAAGCCTGATGAGCGCGGGCTGGAGAGCTCGCATTCTTTTAATATTACCACCTAGCACATGCGCCTCAAATGTAGTCTCGGCTATGACCGGTCTGCACCCATGGTACTACGCATCCCGGGATATAAATGATTCAAAAAAAAAAAAAAAAAATGCAGGGGTGCAAGTCGCATGCCCCATCCCTCCTCCTCTCCCTCCCCTAGTTACGCAAAGGTTGCAAGGGGGGCGTATACCCCCCTTTTTGCCCGTCGTAGTTTGCCCTTCCACCCACTCGAGGACAAAAAATGTGAACATAGTTTACGTAATATATGTTAGCTAATACAGATATTTTGCTGGCATTTGTCAGCTCAACGTTGTGTCAAAAAACCGTTAGCCGAGCAGGATGAAGACTTTTGCACAAAGATTGCTGTAAGATTAAGATTGATCATGTAAGAACAAAATGTTTTTGTCCGGCCCCGCCCTTCGTACTCTTGTTCATACTCCCGTCGGGCCATCAAAGTCAGCTCGTGTTGTATTGAAATTGATTGTCACTACTGCATGCATGCTAGTGGATTTCGGGCTTGATTTCGGGTTGTCTGGCGTTGCACGTTACGAAGCTTGCGTCTCTTCGGTGAGCCACATCCGTAAAATTGGGACCTGTCAAAGGCCGTCAGGAACCAATCCAGCGTCCTCCCATTCGTGATACAAAGTTAGTGCAATATTCGGAGCGCCTGTAGGCCGGTCCATCAGTTTTGCGACTTCTGTCGGGACAGTGCAGAGGCATCCGAAACGTGGTCCTGCCAGTGTTTCCCTGAGGTGAGGGTCAAGTTCCAGCTCCTCGTGATGTCTTTAAACAACGTAACGTCCAATTTCATACTAGACTGCAGGAATTAACGGCGAGGGCAAACCTAGGTCGATGTTTGATACTCGTTTGAGTAGGAGCGCGCGTAGAACTTGGCACAGATAGAATGTGATTGTCGTTCTTCCAATCTCTGGCCCAAGCGGGGTGGTGGAGTGGTCGCCGGAATGTGGTTCCATACTAGACGGAGGGGCTAGATGTTGCAACATCAAGATAGTAACGACTCGGCCAATGCCGATGCACGGCACACTCTCAGGCTGTGGTGCTTGTCGCATTTGCTATATACTGTCTTTGACAACCCTGAGAGTGACTGGTGATATCTGCTTCCAAGTTCCATCGGGATTTTTTTCTTCTCCGAGTCGCCTCCACCGCTGCACCGCTGGATGGGTCCCGAAATTATCTCAGGGCGGCACGGCCGACGAATCCACTTCGGCCCTTGCTTCGGCCTGCAGGTAAAGTACATGGGCGCAGTATAAGTAACGTCGTTGGGGTCTCTCCCCGTCTCCTCGTCTCCCAGCTTCCCACCGTTGTCCGAAATGGTTGATTTCCTTCTCGGGCCCGACCTCTCTCTTCGTCGTCCAGAGACGATTACTACCCTCATTCCCCATTTCCTGATCTACTATGCACTGGGGATGCTTGCCATCCTCCCAAACACGTTCCTCTTTAGGGTTTCGTTACAGCCCATCTTTCTATGGCTAACCTGGTGGTGTGTCGCAAACGTGGACTTCGCAGAGTGGTTGGCACGATCTCTCGGATTCCAGAATGCCGACAACTTCAAATTCTGGAACGGCGCATTCGCGGTGCGGTCGCTGTTCACCATCGTGTTATTGTGAACACATTTGCTGAAATATAGGCGTAGGTGGGAATGTTTATCATGGCATTGCAGACGTTCGAATGGACGTTTCTCATCAAGGAGCCATTAAGGAAGTACGAGCTCATAAAGGATCAAGATCCCCCTAAATTCTCGAAAAACTTGAAGCCCTTGTCCATCTCAAGCGTCCTCCTCGACGGATTCGATCTTTTTTTCAATTTACGAGGAATCGGGTGGTCGTGGTCACCACAACCGTCTCCCCAGTGGAAAACTGCACCCCCTTCTATTCCCTCGCTTTTCGCCTCGTTCCTTCTCAGAATCTCCGTAGCCGACACCTCACTGTATCTCATACAGCGTGTTTGCCCCGCCGTCGTCAGTGGCCCCAGCGGTGGATCTATCTTCGACCCGAACCTCAGCCTTATTCCCCGTATGGCGTCAGCGGCCGTCGCCGGTATCTGTGGCGGTGTATTCACGTACTCGCTAATCGACGGGATATATCATTTGGCGGCAATAATCGGGCGAGTCGTCTGCCGCCAACCCGCCTCGCACTGGCCGCCCATTTCGAACCGCCCATGGCTCGCAACCTCTCTCCACGAGTTCTGGAGCACCCGCTGGCACCAACTATTCCGCCACCTCTTCGTCATCTATGGTGTACGTCCAGGCACCGCGGTCCTTGGGAAAACAGGCGCGGTCATCGGCGCATTCGCCGTATCAGCGGTTATGCACAACTATGCCGTGTGGGGGATCGGGTACGGGTCCGAGTTCATCAGCTCCGGGGGGTTCTTCATCCTAATGGGCGTGGGCCTCGCCTCGGAGGTCGCGTTCAAAAAGTCAACGGGCATGCGCGTGGGGGGCGTTTTGGGTTGGTTATGGACGATGTTGTGGATCCTTGTGTGGGGTGCACCTATGATTGATACATGGGGCCGGCATGGCATGTTGGCGACCCAATTCCTCCCGGCTCGACTTCGCCCAGGGAAGCCGCCCGTCGATGCCGTCTTCAGTCTATTAAACGTAGTGGTGGATCGATGGGATGTGGATCTGGGGAGACTGAATGAATCTGCACTACGATTTTAGATGACTCTAGCACTGTTCTTTTTGTTCTTTTTAGCTCGTATTGTATATCTAAGACTCATAACTTCGGTTTTTTCGTGTGATTTATAGCTGTTTTCGTATTGGTAGGTCTACTATCACGTCCAATGGGATGAAAACACCCAGATGGGAATTTAAAATTTCAGACACAAATAGTCCCCCGTTCTCTGTAAATTTTGCAATATCCCATTAGAATTATACTATTTAAACACAACTCCCAAAGATCAGAGAGACCCCTCAGTTCGATGGTATAAAATCTGGAGATCAGTTGCGGGATCATGGGGATTTTAGGTACTACCGTGCGTTCTGATACACCCACTCAAGTTATGTACACCAAAATTTACAAGATGGCTCACACAAGTAACCCAACCGAATAAAAAAACAAAATTTTAGAGAGGTTGTATATGTATTGCACCGTCGAGGTGTGGAGAGAAAGATATTGAGCTTGACAACAACAGAGCAGGAGTCGGGCACCGGTCCGCTCTGGCAGACTGGCGTCAATTTCTGTCATCCTAAGGAGAACGCGCTTTCCCAGCCCGAGCTCGTTTCAGCGCATTTGCCAGTCATGTCCGTGGCGACTCCCAACGGTCCTCCCTCGCCCACCGCTATTTCCGACCCTCATGCCGCGGGCGCACCAGCCGTACCCGACGCCCCTTACAGTTCCGGGGCGTCCCTATGGGCCGTCTCATCTTACGACGTGACTTTGTACAAGAGATGGACTGACCTGAGCGAGGAGGAAGCCGAACTCGAAGACAACGTGCGTGCGGCGATTATCTTTTTCTTTGTTGACGTCTTATTTTTTTTGACCGGCGGCATGGCCGTTAGACGCTCGAAGTGAAAAATAGAGGGTACGGCTTCCTGGTGCCGATCGGGAAGATGTTGACGCAAGCACGAAGAGAAGAACTGACGTGCGTAGCTCATTCCCAATTCTCGGTGCTCCTCACTTTTGTGTGTCGTGACGGTCATCTCCACAGGCCGATGAAGGCTCCGAGGTAGACGAGTCGGCGCGCTCGTCGCACCCAGAATCGCCGACCGACGACGGTGAAGGCGACGGTGACGGTGACGTCGATGGCACCGCCGATGGCGAAGATGAGGGCGAAGAAGACGAAGACGGGGGCATGGATCTCGATGCCGAGATAGAAGACATGGATGACGATCTGGCCAATACGACCGCTGAGACGGAGGACCTCGACGACGTAGACGACATCGACGCGGGTGTGCTTGATGAGTAGCCTGTGCTTCACCCCATCCGACAACCTAGGCGAAGGCGAAACTGGTCTTAACGCCACATGTCAATATGTCAAGTCGCGAGGTATTTTGCTAAGGTATTTAAGGGTTGGACCAGGGCATCTAACCAGAGTTCTCGGACCCCACTCGTGTTTGCTCTTGATGGCGTTCCTCCAAAGCACGAGTCGAAATGGGCAAATCTGTCGAACCGCGGTCCCTAAAAATACTTTCTCTAACGCGTGGCTGCCAATGTCGTAAAGGTAGCGACAATGAAACAAATCGGTTGCAAGTGCGACATCTATTCACGAATACGTATTAGAACAATCAACTCCATAGCCAAAGTCTAAGGCCTGGATAGTATCGTACAAATCACGTGCAGTCTATTCTTAGGTATCACTTCACGCTTTGAGCAACTCGCTCTCCTCTGAAAGTATCGAACACGCCTCAGGGAACCGAGGGGTGACATCGAACCAGTACCTGAGCGGCCGGCTTCAAAGCGCGAATCAATCTTCCACGTGTAGCAAAGAGAGATCTGCAGCTTACACGACCTATTCCGGCATCCACATATGTTTCTGTATCGGGAGTGACCTCCTTCCCATTTTCGTCGCGGACACGCTCGAGATTCGCAGGCCCATAGCACCGTGGCTATACTGATGAAGAGCGAATCATTGGCAACAGTGTTTCCCCACGCAGGCACGCCTGCCAAAACCATAAGTGCCTGTGCCCATCTTCGCGCGTCTCTGTGGGCCCCGAAAGTAACCTGCCTTGAGCGTCCAGGAACCTCTCGGGGTTGAACTTGGCAGCGTCGTCACCAGTAGAATGCGGGGTCGTGGTGGCATTGCCAAAGATTCGCGATGCACATGGTCCCTTTGGGAATGAACACGCCGTCATACCAGGTGTCCTCACTGGTGTTATGGGGAATGCCAAGTGGGAGGGAAGGACGCCAGCGGAGAGTTTCTTTGACTATGGCCTGTATATAATGCAGTTCGGGAATATCCGAGAAAGTTGGGGGACGCGCGCGCCCGACGATGGCATCGAGCTCCGCTTGTGCACGCTTTTGTGTTTCGGGGCGAGTAACCATGGCAAGCGCCCACCAAGTCAAGGCAGTAGAGGTCGTTTCTGCACCAGCAGTACTTGGTGAGCGAGTCTGTGAACAACGACGTGAGGTTAATGTTGCAAACGATACGCACTAAAGTGTTCCAATTAGCCAAGCCATTTCCTGATTGGAGAGACCGTTTCGGTTGGAATTCTTTATGAGGGTTGCACTCATACTTGGTCTCTCGGACCCTTTAGACTTTTGCAGGCCCGAATATGAGTATCGGGTCCATCAACTCGAATATTTGTTTCACCCACAACGTCACCGCGCACGGCATTCAGGAGTGCATCGAACATGTTTGAATGATCCCTAAAGTGCTTCCTTCCTTCTCGTTTCCACTTCGCGAACCTGAGGACCTAGCCGTTGAATCGTCTGTGAGAAAGGCGCGACAAGTGTGTGAACGCGCACCTCTCTGGGATGTGCATCATCCAAGGGAGCAACTCGACGAGATATGCCCCAGGGGCCGCGGCCTTGGACAAGCGGCCAATGAACGTATGGATTCGCTTGAGGGTATCGTCGTCATTATTCTCAAGTGTGGGGTAGTCATACAAGATGGACATGATCGCAGAGGCCGCAAAACGCTGAAAGTGCTTTTCGAGGGCACCTTGGTCGTCTAGGATTGCGGAAGAAAGGAGAGTGGCCTCTTTGCGGAGAATCGGGTGATATTCGCGGACTGCCACTTTAGGTGAGCCCTTCGTGTGCGGCGCGGCGAGTGCGACGCCATCTGTGGGTAAGTATGTGAACCCCGACTCTTGTGGAGAAAGAGGGCACCGACAAGTCTCCGTATATCATAGAGGCATGTGAACAAGCCACCGCAGAGGATTTCATTGGCAACAATGTAGCGAGGGCGATCAGAAGAAATGTTCGCACGCTTGTCGAGGAGTTCGAACGCGGGCTTGAGACTTTGTAAAATGAGGATAGGCTGGCCAAAGGCATTCAAGTACATCATGTCTCCTGCGGTGCCTCCGGTCACGAGACCTATTGGGAAAAAAAGACCTGACCCACCAAAGCGTTGTCTGCAGTCCTGTCTGAACATCCAGGACTTATCACTGAATAGGTGAGCATGCCCGATAATAGGAAGACCTCTTGGCCCGGAAGAAACACTGTGCCATGGGCTCCTGGCGTAATGGACAGCAAGAAGGACAACAAAGCCCAAAAGTAGAGCAGGAGTGAGCGTCAGAAAAGTATCAAGCGAGATGGTGGGATGGCCGAGAGGGGTGAGGTCATGGAGAGTCATGGTGGGGGTTTACAAAGGGACATTCGCCTTTAAATTCGAATCGAAGCTTTGGTCGAAGCACCGGGAAAGGGAATACTGTCTACCATAGCTGGTCGCGGATGATGCAGACTCGCCCAATGGAAACTCTGCCGCTTGGAATCGCCGTGTCGTTGAACGTGCCACTAAGTGTAGCATGACATCATCGATCGGGTCAATGAAAATGTCTACCCGTGTTCCCGATCTGCACTTGATACGAAGGGGGCTCGAAAGGGTACAGCTATTACCTTACCTTCAGCGATGATTTCGGGGCACATCGAACCTGAGGCTATCACACCATCGAGGCATCACGTACTCAAGCTCAGGCAGTACTCGAGGGGCTTGCTTTCAAGAACTAGTTAAGGGTAACCGGTAAACATTTCTACCAAGGGAATACCCATATTTAGCTCACATTACGCGATCGCACTACGAGGGAGATCCCCAACACCCCGTCCTCGTTGTTGAAACTTGAAGCCGTGTGTTGCGAATCCAATATCTGAACGGTGGTCGGTTGGAAGTTGTTGGGCAGTCGGTTGCCAGGGTCGACCCAATCAGTATAATATATATTGACACGGAGCGCGCGCGATGGCGTATTCAAGTTTTCATCGGATAAGAAGGGAATGTATTGGCATGTGGACGGTCACGGTAGTGCCTGGTCGAATCAATCCCTTTTGTACTTTCCCTCTTACGCGGAGCGTCCGTCTACTGCGCATCTACTGCGTCCTAGCTAAAAGTTCTCAACGATGGCCGATCCCAACATTATCGCCCTCGCTACTGAGCTCGCGGGACAAACGCGGCAGTCTGATGCTGATTGGAATAGGCTTGAAGCCACGGCCCAGGCCTTGGCAAATTCGCTGCGGGTGAAGAACAGTGCGCGCTTTTCTTCTTTGGCGTTGACTCTCTCAGAGCTAGCATTCCAGGCGATACTCAGACGGCATTGGGTGCAACACAACTCCCTGCGGTCCTCACCGCGATCATCAAAGACGCCTTGCGTTGCCTGCGTGTCCCTGATGCCTCCCACCTCCCTGCTTTATATGAGACCCTTCGCGTCGGTGCCAATATTTGCGTAGATCACGGTGCGACACGGCATCTCCACCCTCAGCTAGTTTCTAACGCCCTCCGTAGATGAGAACAGGGAACACCTTCTCGAGTCAGGGTTCCTCACCGCTCTCGTCAGCTTACTTGGGCGCTACACCGACCTTATCCCCTCCGATAAGCCGACCGATTTTCTCCCGCTCTCCGTGGCCCACCTAAGAGTCGTCAGAACGGCTATTGGCGTGTTGTTAAACGCGAGCCTGGGATATGGTGCGTGCGCCAGGCCTTGCCTCGATCACTCCCTAGTACCGATGCTGATGGCGTGGCCATGATAAAGAACCCGTAAAGCCGTTCTCAATACCTCCGAGGCACCCACCACGATCCTCCGTCTAGCGGTGGCGATATATCCTACAGGCGCGTGGGCAAGGAGCCCTCAACCGCGCATCCCACCCGGAGAATTTGAGGAGTCGTGGCAGCTACGCAGCGGTCTTTCTTCTTGGGCATGGCGTGCGACTGGAGAGCTCAAGGATAACGGTGCGTCGCGCAACGTCGAAAGATCCTCTACTCAAAAAATTAATTCTCATCACACAGCGCCGGCCACCTTCGGGCCAGATATCCTTCCGCAGCTTGTCGCACCCATCCGCTCCTTTGTTCCGCCTTTTCAGACGCCCGTGCCTGC
This sequence comes from Lactarius indigo, assembly GCA_025766275.1. Classification (NCBI taxonomy): domain Eukaryota; kingdom Fungi; phylum Basidiomycota; class Agaricomycetes; order Russulales; family Russulaceae; genus Lactarius; species Lactarius indigo. Next base: position 1,554,944 of record JAFKAC010000002.1, on the reverse strand, counting down.
CTTCGACCAGGCAACCCCGCTCCGGCGTGCCCTCGTGTCCGCCGACTTCGAGGCGTTCGAGGAGTCGTGCTCGCTCCTCGAAGCACTCGCGCTCGACTGATGAAGACGTGCGGCTCTCGCTCGCCCGCGGCCTGACCTTCCCGGACGAGCATGGCGGTGTGCGCTGCCTGGCTGAGATTCTCGAGTTCATCGACCGCGGCGACTACCACCCGCTCTGGAAAGATCTACCGAGCGACAGCGCACAGCGCGAGCGCTCCTTTGACTTTTGCAAGGCCGCGCTTATCAAGGCGGTCGTCGAGATCGCGGGCGAAGAGAAAAATGTTGACGTGCTGTGGGACGACTCGGACCAGGAGCACCCTGGCGGAGCGCTCGTCGCGCAGATGGTGCGGTGGATCAAAAACACAAGGATCTAAAGGAGAACAATCGCGACGACCTCTTGGTCTGTGCCACGTTGACCCTGGGGAATCTTTTGCGACACGGTGCGTCCTTACGCAACAGCTCCCCTGGAGAGGAAGTAGTTTAAATGTCCGTTGTAGGTGCGCGCTCTCTCACTCTCACAAGCCCTCCCATCAGCCTTGCCCCCGATATTGCTGCGCTGCTACGACCCGAGACGGACATCAAAGTCAAACACGGCCTCATTGGTCTGCTCAAACATCTCGCATACGCAGCGCCCGCTCGCGCCCCTCTCAGCGAGGCCGGCATCGTTGAGCGACTCGTCGACTCGAACATTTTCCAACCGAGCGCAGACATCGCCGAAATGGTGCAGGTCAACGCCATCGGGGTTGTGAAACATCTATGCAGCAGCGATGGTGAGTTCTGCGACCCTAATGGAAAAGAAAAAAAAAATCTGAAATGAAAACCCAGCCAAGAACTGCTATGGCCTGACGCTGCCGGCTGCGGGACGAGACGCGCAGTCGACGGGGCTGCACCAGATCCTTACGCTCGTCGAGCGCTCCGACACGACGGCGGTCAAAAGTGAGGGCACGCGCGTTCTCGTGAACGTGATCCGCACCCTCTGGCATGAAGACACCCCCGACGACGAGCAGCGCCGCGCCGCGATGGGCGTCGTCGACGCGCTCCCCGTCGCGCTCGCGCTTGCGCGGCTCGTCGGGCGCAGCAAAAAGTACCCGATCCTCATCAACGAAGGGATCGTCGCTCTCACGCTCCTCAGTCTGACCTCTCGTACGTCGAGTCCTCACTCCTCCCCACCACTCACTCACTTCTTCTTTGCAGCGAACGTCGTGCTCGACGCAATCACGACGCCATTGCCGCAAGACGCGCCCGGTGGCTCGGCCCCCGTCTCCGCCGCGGAGAGCGAGATCAGTTCGCCCATGACCGCGCCTGGGCGTGCTGTCGACACGCTCGCGTACCTCCTCAAGGGCCGCGGTGCGAACGTGCCGGAGGAAGTGCGCGCTAATGCGTGTGTGTTGCTCGGCCAGGTCGGCCGCGAAGGCGGCGTCGGCGCAGAACGCGTGCCGGAGGTGGTCAAGCTAAAAGCGGAGCTGCGGCCGCTCCTCGACAGCGCAGCCGAGACCGACAAAGAATCACGCCTGAAGACGGCGGCGGCCGGTGCGTTGCGGCGCTGGGGGTGAAAAGTGAGAACCCTACGGAAGTAGGAGAGGGGATGTTTCGCGTGTATTTATGTCATAGCTGTCTGTTCGGTATCTCGTGTATTTGACTTGTCGCTTGTACTGTAGCGTTACGGTTTCCGTGAACTTTTTGTGACCTTGTTGCACCATAGAGACCGCCGCTATTTTGGAGGCACACACTCATGGGTTTTTAGGCGTAGTGGGTAAAAGATGGGCTCGATCGCTATCCTGGCTCTGGTGCTCTTTGCGTTGATAGAATGGAATGATTTTCGCGTCTTATGTATGCACGTACAACATGGTTAACTTCTACCTCGCCTGCACATAGTCATCAATCTTCAAGAGAAGCGTCACCGTCTCTGTCGAGAGCTCGATCGCGCTCGTCGAGACCAACAACGGCTGCACGACATCCTCCTCAAGGATATTCGAGATTTGTCCCTGAAAGGAAAACCCCGCCGTTCAGCACGCTAGCCAAAAAAGAGGAGGAAAAGGTGCCGCACCTTGCGCACGTTGATACCGGCATTGCGCTCGCCAAGCGCGTGGCGGTTGCGCAGCTCAGTGACGATCGCGATAGGGTTGAGCCCTGCGTTCTCGGCGAGCGTCGTCGGAATGACCTCGAGGGCGTCGGCGTATGCTTGGAAGCAGTATGCCTCCATGCCGGTAAGGCCCTGCGCATATTGCGACAGCATGCGTGATACGTGGATCTCTGGTGCACCGCCGCCGCCGATCAGCGCACTTTTTGGGGTGGGACGAACGTGAGCTTGGCTTAAGAGAGAGAGACTAAAGTTTGGCGTACCGCTTCTTGACCAGACAGCGCACGACGCAGAGCGCGTCGTGGATGGAACGCTCGCACTCGTCGAGCACGAGCTGGTTGCTGCTCATCGCGAGGATGCTCACCGTGCGCCCCCTGTTCTTCACGCCTGTGATTTTGACGACTTTCGTCCCGTCGTTGTTGGTCTCCTCTACGAGATCCGCATATCCGAGTTTGTCTTCCGTGAATGCCTCGATGTCTGCGACAGGGTTTACATCCGAGACTCTTCGTGAGAAAATCAATCTCAGTCGCGTTCTACGTCCTTGACGGCAAGAATATTGAGGCGCTTGAGGAAGGTGAGCGATGTGTCGTCGACCGCGTCGCGTAGGATGGACTTTTGGATGAGCAGAACGTTGCAGCCGCTCTTTTTGATCTTTTTGCAGATGTTCAGCAGATAGGTGCGCCCTTCCTTGATGACCTTATCCATTTGTCGGTAATCGTTGATGACGACTGTGTTGTCCATCTACAACCCTCATCATCAACATCCGTGTCGTCTCGAGAAAGAAAAGATAAACCAACATCAGGCTTGGGCGCACTGAGGTGAAACTGGATAAGTCCAATCTTCGCTTTCTCGATTCTTGTCGGGCCACCGGCTGCAACGACGACGTTCTGGTTGAGCACGACGCCGTCGATGAGTTCGGTGTCTTCTATTGTACCGCCGACCTTCTTGACGATGCGGATATCGCGTAAATCCACGTTCTCGGAAGTAGGCGTGACAAGGCGGGTCACGGCATCAACGGCGATGGGTGCTAGGATAGACGAATATTGAGAGACGATCTAACGCACTTCTGTCAGAAATGCTGGGGGATCGCACAACTCAGAACGCGCCTTTGAGTTCAAAGACGTGCTAGCTGCCCTCAATAGAGTCGTTCGGTCATTCAGGTCAATGGGCGTCGCGATCTCCGTGAGGAATTCGACGGCCTTTGTCGACGCCCTCAAGAAAGACTCGGCGATGATCGTCGGATGAATGCCCTTTTGAAGCATTTTCTCGGCCGCACCTAGTAGGCTACCGGCGAGGACGACGACGGATGTTGTACCATCGCCCGCTTCGACATCCTGTGCCGCAGATAAGTCGACGAGCTGCCCAGATGCAAATCAGTGTCAACAGATCGCAAATTTCTAGGGCACGGAATGGCTCGCCATTTTGGAGGCAGGATGTAGAGCCTGAATGCTTTTCAGAATGGTCGCGCCATCGTTTGTTACGACGACCTCTCCCTTCGATGTTTGGATCTAGGGAGATAGTAGTAAGGGAGATGCAAGAAAAATCGTGCTGAAGGTGCTTTCAACTAACCATCTTGTCCATCCCACGAGGACCCAGTGATGTCCGCACAGCATCGCTGATCGCTACAAGTAACACTTAGGATATATGACCCCTTCTGGTTTGAGATACGACACCTTTTGCAGCGACCAGGTTGGACAAACGAACTTCCATTGGCTTTCCCTGCTCGTCTTTAGAAAAAATATCTCGCATCGATACCAAAACACGGACACACCTTGTCATTGAATGTCTTGTTTGAGCCAGAGGTAGATGGGATAGGTGCTCTGGGAGCTGCTGCTGCTGCTGAAGCCATTGGGACGGGTCGAGGGACTTGCACGGTTTCACCGGCCCGGATGCTGTTAGGCGGCGCCTTCTGATGGTCACGTGGATGAACGCGTAATTGCCCATTCACGCTGCACCAGAGACAGCTTGCAACCAAACTGCCACAATTGCAATGGATTTCGTGAGTATCGTTCTCATCGCTATGCAATTTCCTCTCATATCCTTTTCCACCTCCCTGCTAGTTTGCAGAGGACGATGATATTGCTCCAGGCGGCCCTGCAGGCTTGTTTGCCCAATTAGCTCAGTACGCGATGGCTATTCGAATGCATGCAGGAATGTGACTGACACAATTGGTTAGGGGCCTTGGAGGGGGATATGGTTTTCCGAGGGGTCAAAGAGCAAACCCGAGCTCTTATGACGAGTATCTGAAGGCGTATAGTGTCGCGATGCTTCCCGGTCGCGAACGAGAGAACTTGAGTTATGGAGGCAAGAGTGCGTCTCCCCTTCGATCGATCCTTGCTTCGCTCTCTCTTACCCCTCGAGCTAGTCATCTTGCCACCATCTGCTCTCGCCCACCTCACTTCTCTCGATCTTGATTCCCCGTGGATGTTCAAACTCCGCAATCCACAAAACCCTGCCGCTTCCACCCACGCCGGCGTCCTTGAATTTATCGCCGAGGAAGGTGTTGTTCACCTCCCTTATTGGATGATGAAGACCTTGCGATTGAATGAGGGTGATCCCGTCCGCATCACTGGCACCGAACTCTCGAAGGGCAAGTTCGTCAAACTTCAAGCCCAGCATGTCCACTTTCTCGAAATTTCGGACCCGAAGGCCGTGTAAGCGCTTATCGATATCTTCTATAGTCTCCTCTAAGTGCTGGTATATTTCAGTTTGGAGCAGGCCCTGCGTAATTTCACTGCTCTCACGCAGGGGGACATAATTGAGATATCGTACAATTCCATCATTTTCGGCTTACTTGTGATGGAGACAACACCTGGTGGCGAAGGTATATCTATTCTCGACACTGACCTCGAGGTCGACTTCGCTCCGCCCGTTGGTTACGTCGAGCCAGAACGTCCGAAGGCAACGCCTTCGACGATGGCGGCCAAGCTCAACATTGACCTCAGCTCCCAAACCCCCGGCTCGAGCCGACCAGCAAGTTCCTTAGGCGGGAACTTTGCCGGCACAAGCAAGGCCGGTACGACTGTCAGTAAAGACGGCGATGCATGGGAGACATTCAAGGGACGCGGGGAGACTCTGGGAGGAAGGAGGACGAAAGGGCGAGGAATAACACACAGGGCTCCCGAGCAAGTCCCCACTTCAAGCAAGATCATTCGGACTGGGTAAGCGGCCCCGCCTGTGTCGCCTTCCTCCGCTGATACGCTGCAGTCAACACCGCGTTGTTATGAACGACGATCTCGAGAATGAAGGGAATGCTCCTGCTCCTCTCAATTTACCATTTGGGAAGTTGTTCTTCGGCTTTAATATTCCGGCGTACGTTCCGCCGCCAGCACCTGAGGAGACCTCAGTATCGGAGGTGTGTACTTTTGGCACTCGATCATAGCTCACAGCTCATATCCCATCGAGCCCCCGGCTTCTTTCGTTGGAGCGGGCAATTCACTCGGTGGGCAACCCCCCAGTTCCTCTGCCCAGAGTAAAGGCAAGAGCAAGGCCACGGAGGACACGGGAGCGAAGAAGCCAGACGTAACAACGTGGGGCTCAGGGCAGGGGCGAAGCTTGGGCTCGCGCCCGACAAACGGGGTCGGTGCACGGACGCTTGGTACCGGTCTGTTGGGTGTGGGCGGTGCCAGCATACCACGTCCACCCCAGCGCTCTGGCAAGAAGCCGCCCGGTCGTGAGCGTAGCCCGACGCCGGACTATGGCGTGGATGATGACGACGATGTGATTGAGATTGACAGTGACGTGGACTAGAAAATGACATTGGGCAGCAGCACGTGGGGACTTGACTGGCCTTTGTAACTTAGTACCGAGGAACCTGTAGTATATGATTTTGCGAATGCCCTTGACGAGATCACCCACTGAATGAGTACATTCGGCAGTCCAACAGCCTGAGCAGTGATCCACTGGCACTGCTTTTGAAAATCAGGCCTTTCAGGCCACCCTGCCGCTGCCCACGGCTTTTGATGAGGCCCAGAGAAGTGGTTTAAGAGGTCTTATCCTTCTTGGTCTGGAATTCGACAAACGCAATTGAATATGAACAACATTGGACTCAGGCGACGATACCGTGACGTTCCACAACGACGACAACGACCTCGATGCATCCCCACCCCTCGTTCTGCATCTCGATCGCGCTAAAGCAACTTTGTGGGAACAAGAGAATCGTCGAAAGCAACGTCCCAACTACTTCACTCAAAACGGAAGGTGGTCGATGCGCTCAGAGAAAAATCTCATCACCCCGGTCGCTTTTGGCATACTAATCAGAAATACATGCACGGGCTCTTTGAACAAACATAAGCTGGGCAGACAAGGTCTCACCAGAGCTCACCTCCAACTTCGACCCATATTTCAAGGCAGTGCCCTCCGCCCCAACGTACTTCGGATAATATCCAGCAATTTCCGCAAACTGTCCTGGGCCCTTCTTAGAAGGATGCACGCCGCTCCAGGCGTTGTGGTGAGTTCTTACCAAAATCGCATTACCCTCATGACGGTTGAAGTTAGAAACGGCCATGAAGAAGGCCGGCGAGATCCTACCATCAACTAAACGCCTATCTAAAGACTAGGCTAAGTCAACCAGACCCTTCTTAGGCTTCTCTCAACTTTTCTATTGTTCTCATTGTGCTATCGCGCTCCAGGTCTCATTGGTTCGTCAAGCCACCTGGATCTTGTCTCTCTGTCTCTCTCCCTGCATTTATCCCTCAGCGCTTGTTGAGAGGGCTGTTCAAGACGTTGATATTTTTCTCTCTCTCTGTTAACTGTGGACTTCCGACTGGGAGCTTATTGACCTCGCTGCGCAGTGTACTCATGAGGTCTGCAACAAGCTCACCAGATAGCAATAGATCCAGATACCCCTACTTTCTATTTCCCCCTTTCGATAACGTCGTTCTCATCAGCTTCGACACTGCTGCTTGAATTTTCATTTGTTCTTGGACGCAATCCATCAAGCCTGTAGCTTGAGCACGGAGAAGAAATGTCATGACGCGGAGGCTACTGGCAGGTCCACGGAAACAGTAGGTGTATTGTGGATATAAACTGACTTAGTATACTCCCTGTGTGTCAAAGCAGACTCAGTTTCCACCCAAGTGTAGAAGAAAATATCCAATGCGCCGTCCCACCGTGCATCACGAATGTCGCCTGAGTTTATCTTCGACAAATTACCCCAATTAATCTAAATACTGGTAAGTTTCCCGAGCTAATCTCCTGGTTTGCTACAGGTGTGGTACCAGAGTTCTGTCGTGCGCAGAGGTAGGGGATTTCAAATATGGTCAGATCGAGGGACAATGCTAGAGACAATTCGTCAGCACGGACGACGCTGTAAGCATCCCGAATCACCGGTCGACCCAAAGCGACTTGACGGCATTTCTCGACGGTTTCAATACTCCGGTCAGTAAACAAATGTACTGTACACTTCGAAGTGCGGCCTCCACGGGAATACCGGGTTCCTCGTCCGGGGAAACAGTTTTTGTTTTTCGCCCACTCCAAAAAAAATTGATTGGAACATGATTCCCGGACACATTTTCTGATGACAAGGGTACGTCACCTATGCTGTCGGCAGTCATCGTCGCGATGTTTGGGAGGGACTCCAACTTCGCACAGCCGCGGCAGTGTTTCATGCTGGGGCTCATCGCCTTCCGGGTTGCCAACTGAATCCCGAAGGTAATCACTCTGGCACCTCGGGGGTGTACTGACTCAAAAAGGTGGCGGTGTCTATCGGTTCGTCCTCCAGCCGCTTTCACACTCGGTATGATGTGGCGACCCCCGAGGGAAATGAGCCCATGACTCGGAATAGCAACGTCATTTCAGCCAAATTTCGTGACAGACGGCAACGACGGGAGTTTTTGTTTTCTTGACCGAATGCATAGCCGCATGCCAGTGGCCGAATGACACGGGATCTGCGCTAACCTATTATCATTGTCATCATATCTATGCTCCTACTGTAAGACAACGCGGATCCGAGCACCAAAATGAGACGTGGGTTGTGCGCGTGCCAGTATTCAAGTTCATTTCGACTAGGAGCTGCGCTACAAAGGCCACCACCATCAACTTGTTACCATGATGATGACTTACCGTCCCACTTTGTCTCGTAGTTCTGTTCACGACCCTTAGTATGTACCACATACTCAAAAGCGCTGGTAATCACGTTGATGTATAACGTATGGCGCTTGTTCCGGTCAGGAAATGCAACCGCTGGGCAGTGCGTCACCTTCAAGCTTGCGTCATTGTCATTTCCCTATTATCTTCCTGCTCCACACTTCCGTCATACCTATTGTTGACAAGACAGTTCCTTTCCAACTTCTCAATACAGGGATATACCTATTTAGAATGTGTGGATCAGCTACGTAGTCCTCGACCGGACATCATACTAGCCGCCGCGGCCACCAGACGAGAGGTGGACAACAATATCCCATGACAATCTCCTGATTTGAATTGCTTCTGATCGTTCTACTGCGGACACACCGAAGAAAACGGAATCAAGTCATTGCACTGCAGATAACCAAGATGTTTCCTCAGGAAGTCTCGCGTCACAGAGAATGTCCCATTCACAGTCATAGGTGGGCCATTCCTCGGTATCATCGGCACAATCCTCAAGTTGCCAGATGCACGTATACTAGCTTTCCACCCAAATTCGAGAACCTCTGTTTTTCAAATAATTTACAAGGAGAAACTATCTCGAATAATCTATCATTGTCCGGGCGGCTCAAGCTGGCCCATATCTTCCGAAGCGAGCAGCAAGCAGCTCTGAGCCAGACCTGTGACCCAGCAGCTATCCTATTTCCTAGCTACGACAAAGTGGGAGTGTCCAGACTCCACTACGCTTTACCTCTCCACCCACCCAGTACGAAATACCGGGAGAACACCAGCAGAAAGATTGCGACCATTACCGAGCAACCTAAGAGAGAAAAGAATTAAAAGGTACATTATAAGCTCGAGTTTCACCAAGGTCGTCACAACTACCCACCAGCAAAGATCCCGACCCCGGTATACCCGCCCGTGATGTGATTAATCGCGCCAGATATTGGTGGGCCTCCCAGTGCCCCAAGTGAGACTATGGTGAGGTACATGCCCATGCGGCGTCCGACGTCGGCGCTCTCGCCGAGCGCCATCATCGGCGCAGGGAGGAGGGTTGCCGTTGCACCAGACGATGCGCCATAGGTCACCGCGAGTGTGACGAGCGCTGCTGTCCCGCGTGTGTGCGGCCATATGAAGGTCAGCACGCCCGCGACGAACGACGCAGGTATCATGACGTTGATCGGGCCTAGAGAGACGCGATGTGATGAGGGTGAGCGAGGAGAAGGGAAAGGGGGAGTGGGACGTACCGAACTGATCGGCGAGGACGCCGCCGGCTAGACGGCCGATAGCATTTCCTGCGTTTGCTATGGAGACGAGGTAGGAGGAGAAGTTTTCCGGGACCCCCTGTGAGGATGCACTTGCGTCGATGAACGTGAGCACTGTATGCGTCAGTCAGGGGAGGCGATTTTTCCTAAAAAAAAAGTGTGTGCGCATGACGCCGGCTAACCTGTGTAGAGGCCAAGGAAGGCGAAAAAGCCGGATGTTGTGTATGCTGTGTAGGCGGGGGACTTTGAACTGCTTTAGGTTAAACAAGCCGCCAGAAACGGTTGCCGGGGGCAGTCGCCGCCGTGTCGTCTGCGACTCATCAATGTGCATTCACACGTATTATGCGACGTGATACATACCAAGTTTGTGATTCCCATGGCAAGGAACAGGATTGACGCAATGATTCTCATCGTCCACTTGAAGCTGTACGGAATCTTAGCTAGGTGGTGAACTGGAGAACCAGGGTCTCTACGTACCCGACTGTAACGAGCAAGTTTCGGAACACTGTGGGGAAGACGGTGCCTCCAATTGAAGAAGCAAAGGCAATGATCCCAAGCGCTGTGGACCGTCTCTTTTTAAACCAGTGAGCGATGACACCCATCACGGGTCCGAATACGAGGCCACCTGAGATCTAAGGATAGTGGGCAGTCAAAGTCAGGTTTGGGGAAGGAGAGAGACATTTTCTGAGACTAACACCAATGCCAAAGCCCTGGCAAAGAAGGAATTCCCAGTACTCGCTGCACTCTGCGACCAAGATCGTGCATGCAACGAGATTTATCGATGAAAGGATTAGAATGCTACGCAAGTAGCCAAGATCAAATAGGCGACCAGCAAAGAGTGCAAGGGATAATGACAAAGAAAACTAGTGGAGATGTGAGTCTCCACCTGAGCGGCAGATTACTCGACAAGAAAACATACTTGTATGGAGCCGATCCAGGCGCTACAAGACGACGTCCATTAGTAAATTTGAAAACCAAAAGGGGGGGGGGGAGAAATGAGGACGTACATGCTGGAGGGTGAGGTTCCTTTTAGCAGGACATTCTGGTAATAGTCTTGAAAGACCTAGTGGGCACGGAATGGACTGTGATTAGCACCCGTAATCCGCGTGAGGAGTCTACTAACCCCCCAGGAGTTCGCATAGCCAACTCTGCGAGGGGTTGTCAGTCTCATGAACAAGCGTTAAAAGGTAAGCCGTTTGTCAGCATATACTCACGTTGAAAAGGTGGCACAAGAAGCCTAGAGCGTGGTCGGTCACCATCTACAGACTCATCTATACCAAAAGACGCACCCCCAATACCACCAACCACGCCTGCAGGCCGCCGTCAGGACAATCCCCCTGAGAGTACTGTCGTGGCGCCGAGTCAATGGCGGTTGTGCTGCCCTTCTCACACCGGTGGGATGGGACAGACGCGCCATACAGGGTCGAGTGGTCAATAGAATACAAGATAAAAGGTTGGAATTTGCCAGGGAGTGTGTGTGCGAGATCGAGCTGTTGTACCATAATGAGTGGAGAAGATCTCTGTAGGTGAAAATGTATCGGTAAAAGGGTGGTGCGATAATGCTTGTTCTGTCTGGTCAAGCAGGCTTATATCTTGAACTCTTAGGCATTTTAGCAGCATTCACCACCGCGGACCTTCGTTTCGAAAGAAACTTCGGTATTTTATCCTTGTCCGAAAGGGGCGAGTCGGTGATTGACGACCGTGGCGACCACATCTGGCTATGTGAGAGTGGTGTATTGCGGGCCTGATTCGCGGTCACCTCAACTGTCTATCGAAGATGAGGAACTTTCGAGCTCGTACCGGTTTCACTTTAATCACTGCACAGTCTGATGGTCCAAGCGATGGTCGGTCATGCTTCTCTATTTGGTGCCAATGGGTTCTAGTGCTGCGTGCAAAGCAGAGTTTCTGTCAAATGCTAGCCCGTAGTCTGTGAGCTCATCAAAGTTTGTTCTGAAGAGTTTGAGCTGTGCCCAAGCTTGAGCCTAAGTTCAAGCACAAGTTGTCGAAAAGACTGTCTGAGAAAAGAGGACCACATGCATGTGAGATTTTTCCAGCTCTTTTGGTGGGCACTGGGGAGGGAAATTGAATAACATTTGGCCCTTTTTCTTGCCTTTTTTGAAATGGTTTTTTAGGAAAATAAAATGATAAGGCCTATAAGGGGTTAACACGGCACGAAGCGTCTTGGAGACCGCTTCACAGGTAGTGGACTCGGACTCTTTTCTCTAAAATTCCCCTACGTATCTCCGCATGCCCCAACCCCCTGTGATAATCACCGAGGACCAGAAGGGAATATATCCATTGGACTAGGTCCGGCAGAGCCAAACTGCATATTCCAAATTCAACGAACTTCTCCAGGCCACCAAGCAGGCCACAGTCGACTATCCCCGCCAACCTTTTCACTTGCACCCTTCTTTTTTCCGGAGCTCGCTTCCGTTCAGGGAGAGCGGGCAGAACCTCCTGGGTCCATGATTGGTGGCCCCTTTAGCTCCCGCAGGGGAGCCAAAACCCTCTTTCAATATTAATTGGGATCAGCCCTTGCAGCACCGGTGCACAGTCACTCCGAGGGTGACTTGGAAAGTCCCAGCAACGGACCGCTTCTTTTGGTATGTTGTCTTAGTTACATGAATACGAATGTATCAAGTCAAAAAATAAGTAAATCCCCGCCGACCTCGGCGGTACCAACGTCTCAGGTGCAAACTTTGGGCATCGTCTTGTGATCGAGCCCCGGCATTCTCGGACCTTGGCGCAGGGCGTAAGACATCAGCGCATCAGCACTAACCTCGGCTCCTGAGAGGGAGTGAGGATCCTATCCGCAATGAGCAACGATACAATCATCGCTTGGGGATCAGCCTCTGTTTAATCTGGGATTCGACAACCTTGCATATACTTGGAGGTCCTGATATCTGTAAAACCACAGAGGATCCGTGAACGATGCGCATGATGCACTCTTTAGAAGTACATTATGTATAATAGGGAAAACGAAACAAAATATTGGGAGTATCCGAACTCCACTATGCTTTGCCTCCCCATCCGCGAAATGCTGGGAGAGCACCAGCAGGAAGACTGCGACCATCACCGAGCAACCTAAGATAAAATGAAGGAAAGCATAAGCTTGAGTTTCACGGCGTCCTCACGACTACGCACCAGCGAAGATCCCGACGGTGGTGTACCCGCCCGTGGAGTGGTTAATCGCGCCAGATATTGGCGGGCCCACCAGCGCGCCGAGTGAGATGATGACGAAGTACTGCCTGTGCGGCGTCAACGTCGGCGCTCTTACCGAGCGCCATCATCGGCACAATGAGGGGGGTCACCATCGCGCCGGATGATGCGCCGTAGTCTCCGCAAACGTGACGAACACAACTGTCCCGCGTGTGCACAGCCATATTTTGAAGTCAGCACCGCAATGGGTGACGTAGGTATTATGACGTTGATTGGGCCTAGAGCAATGTAATGGGGTGAACCAATATCAAATAGGCGGCCAGAAATGAGCACAGGGAGAAAGATGAAAGAAAATCGGTTAACGCGTGAGCTTCCGGCTCAGTGCGGATCGCTTGACAAGAATACCTACTTCAATGGAGCCGGCCCTGGCGCTACAAGATGATATTCATCGGGAAATGTGAAACTCAGGTGGGGGGGGGGGGGGGGGGGGGGGGTAATGTGAGGACGTACGTGGTAGAAGGTGAGGTCCCTCTTAGCAAGTCATTCTTTTAATGGTCTAGAAAGACCTAAAGAGCACATACGGGTTATAATCAGCACCCGCAATCGGTGTGAGACTCTATGAAGTCTACTGATCCCCCAGGAGTTCGCATAGCCAGTTTTGCGAGGGGTAGTGAGTCTCCTGAATGAGCGACCAAAGTTAAGCTGTATGCCAGCAGATTCTCACATAGAAAAAGTGACACAAGAAGCCTGGTGCGTGGTCCATCATCATCCACAGACTCGTTTTACAATGAAAAGCCACGCTTGCAGGCCACCGTCGGGACTGAGGGTGTTTTCGAGGCGCCAAGTCAAAGGTCACTGAGCTGCATTTCTCACTCTATGCACCAGAGCGCGACAGAACATATGCGCCATACAAGGTCAGGTGGTCCGGAGAATACAATATCAAAATCTGGAGTTTACTAGGAAGTTTGTGTCCGAGATTGAGCTGTAGCACCATAATGAGAGCAGAAAGCCGCTGTAGCTGAAAGCGTATCGGTATAGGGTAGTATGATAACGCTTGTTCTTGCCGGACCAGCTAACTTATATCTTGAACTCTTATGCATTTAGTAAGCATTTCATAATGGTCACCACCACGGTCCTTTCGTTCGGAAGAACTTCGGGAGAATTTCGTGCTGTTCTTGTCCGGAACGGGTGATTCAATGATTGCAGCCGTGACGACCATATCTGGCTATACGAGGCTGGTGAATTCACGGCCATGGCAACTATCCATTAACGTGTTAACGTCTATTGAAAGTGGAGAGAGTGGGCAACCGTCGTACAGATTTCACTTGGACTGCTGTAACCCAGTCCGAGGGTCCAAGCGATGACCATACTCTCTATTCGGTGCTGTCGGGTTCCTGGGTTCTCTTTGCTTCGAAATTCCCTACTTCAATCTTCCTCAATTTAAGTTCCTGAGAAGAGCCTTTGCTCCTTTGGTGTGGGCTGTCAATCTTACATACTGTCTCTGTTTACCCTTGCGTTTCGCCTGCAATTTGCTCGCGCACTTCTCGCATTTTGTACCAGTGCTTGCTTGCCATGTGCACCTCGAAGTTTCGTGACTGTTCACTTGTACTGTGTTCACACCTTCCATTTTCCAAATACTTGAGGATAGCAGCCCTTGTTCTTGTATCGAGTGCCGTCACTCCAACCTTCAAATTGTTTTCGCCAGTAATCAACGTATGTTGGAGATGGAAGCAAGGAGGTTGTTAGGTTTGGAAGTGCAGCCGGCGCACATGCGACAACAACAGCGGGCCGACTGGACCGGTGACCAGATTTGGACCCTAACGGGGACCAAAAAGCAAATTGCCAGCAAGTGGCCGGAAAGTGGGCACTGGAGTGCCGTAAACAAGCATCTATGTACAGTACAGTCACGATAGAAGTACATCAGTAGAGGTAAATTATGTATATACAGTAACAGGGAAAAAACAGAACAAAGCCTTGGGAGTATCTACTACGCTTTTCCTCTCCATCCGCCCAGCACGAAATACCGGGAGAGCACCAGCAGAAAGACCGCAATCATCACCGAGCAACCTAAGAGAACGAAAGAGTACATAAGCCTGAATTTCACCGGTGTCATCACGACTACGCACCAGCGAAGATCCCGACTGCAGTGTAACCGCCCGTGGAGTGGTTTATCGCGCCAGATATCGGCGGACCAGCAAGCGCGCCGAGTGAAACGATGGTAAAGTACATGCCCGTGCGGCGTCCAACGTCGGCGCTCTCGCCGAGCGCAATCATCGGCACGCCCATGAGGGTCACCATCGCGCCGGATGATGTACCGTAGGTCACCGCGATCGTAAAGAGTGCAGCTGTCCCGCGCGTGTACGGCCACACGAGGGTCAGCACGCCCGCGATGAATGACGCAGGTATCATGACGTTGATCGGGCCTAGAACAATGAGATGGGGTGATTGGGGAAGGAGGGGGAGAGGGGAACGTACCGAACTTGTCGGCGAGGACGCCTCCAGCTAGGCGACCGATAGCATTTCCTGCGTTTGTTGTAGAGATGAGGTAGGAGGAGAAGCTCTCCGGGACGCCATGTGAGGGTGCGCTTGCGTCGATGAACGTGAGCACTGCATACGCGGACGTGTGTCAGTCAGGAGTAGCGATTTTTACCAAAAGAGAGTGCGGATAGTGTTGCCTAACCTGTGAAGAGACCGAGGAAAACGACAACGCCGAATGCCGTGTATGCTGTAAAGGCGGGAGACTTGAACTGCTTTACGTTAAACAAGCCGCCAGAAAGCGTCGTTGGGGGCAGCCGGCGTCGTATCGTCTGTGACTCATCAATGCATACTCGCATGTAGGTTGTATATAATGTGATACATACCAAGTTTGTGATTCCCATGGCAAGTACCAGGATTGACGCAATAATTCTTACCGTCCACTTGAAGCTGTAGGGAACTTTAGCTAGGTGGTGAGTCGGGGATTCAGGAAGTGTGCGCACCCAACTGTGACGAGCAAGTTACGAAACAGTGCGGGGAAGGCCGTGCCTCCAATCGAGGAAGCAAAGGCGACGATCCCAAGTGCTGTAGACCGTCTCTTTTTAAACCAATGAGCGACGACACTCATCACGGGTCCAAATACGAGACCACATGAAATCTAAGGACGAATCAGGTTTTTGGAGAGATGCGAGGCATTGTTGGAGGCTGACACCAATGCCGAATCCCTGACAAAGTAGTAATTGCCAGAACTCGTTGCACTCTGCGATCAAGAAGGTACATATAACGAGATTTATTGATGCGAGGACTAGAATGCTACGCAAGTAGCCAAGATCAAACAGGCGGCCAGCAATGAGCGCAGGGAAGAAGATGAAAGAAAACTTGTCGACATGTGAGCTTCAATCTGAGAGGCAGGTCACGTGATAAGAACACATACTTGTACGGAGCCGATCCAAGCGCTACAAGACGATATCCATTGGGAAATGTGAACACCAAAGGGTGTGAAATAGATAGGACGTACATGGTAGAAGGTGAGGTTCCTTTTAGCAAGACGTTCTGATAATAGTCTTGAAAGACCTGGTGGGCACGGCATGGATTATGGTCAGCACCTACAATCCGCTGTACTACGTAAGATCCACTGACCCCCCAGGAAACTGCATAGCCAGATCTACGATCGATCGTTAGTTTCCTGAATGGGCGATCAAAGGTAGGCTGTATGCCGGAAGTTGCTCACGTTGCAAAAGTTGCACAAGCACCCTAGTTGTGCATGGTCGGTCACTGTACAGACTCATTTACGCTGAAAGGCGCACCCCCAATACCACCAACCATGCTCGCAGGCCGCCGTCGGGATAGTCTTCTGGCAAGTATCGTGACGCCGAGTCAAGGGCCTCTGAGTCGCGTTTCTCGCTCTGTGCATGTGCACCAGGGTGGGGACGGGATACGACAGACGGGTCGCACAAGGTCGAGTGGTCAATAGAACACAAGAGAAAAGGCTGGAGTTTGGGTCCGAAATCAAGCTGCTGCGCCATAATGAGCGGAAGGTGCTGCAGCTGCAGCTGGAAGCGTATTGGTAGAGGGTACTGCGATGGCCCCTGTTCTGGTCGATCCAGCAGACTTATATCTTAAACTCTTTGGCATTTCTTAGAAAGGTCGCCACCGTGATTCGCTTTTTCGCTTGGGAAGGAGTTTGGGGAGACCAAAAGGGGCGAGAGAGTGTCGGGAACTTGCAACGGTAACAATCACATCTGGGTATGCGAGACCGGTAAAGTATAGCCCGGCCACGTCAACGATCTATTAAAAGTCAGGATCGTTCGTACGAGTTCGTCAGTCTTTGGGTATGCCGAGAAATCCTGATATTTGTAGGCGTTTCCATTACAGTATCAGTCTCTGTGCACGTTAGGGTTTCATGTCCTGAAGTGCAAAGTTGCTCGTAGGCCACCTCTCTCGCGTTTTGTGATCGCCTTGGCCTATAGACCTGAATATGTCATGATCAAGTGATTGTTCATTTGTCCTGTGTTCTAAACATTGAGGATAGCAGCCCTTGTTCGACCAACCTCAATAAGTAGCCATGCCATAACTCGATGGTTGACGTGTTGACACTTTGATGCAGCACTATGTGACCCTCTGTGACCGATAAGCATCAGTACAAAGGAGCGCAGGTGTACCGCAAGACGTCGACGAAACTCGGCTCCGCGGAGATGCGAGTCATGCCGGACGACCAGTGTGCCTAGTGTGTGTCCTAGGTCCCGGAACCACGCAACGGACTGCGCAATCGGCAGTAACGAAGGAAGACAACCATATGGAAGAAAAACGTATACTGTGCAGATGATTATGTGTGTGTTTTTTTTTTTTAGAAAACACTAGCAACCTGTTCGGTGCACGCGTTTAGGTTGCCCCGCTGGGGGCCCGCCGCCGCAGCGCATCCACTAAAAAAAAGGGAATTTGCCCCGACCCTGTGCTAGGCATATTGGTTATTCGATGCATGTTTCACCGAAAGGAAGAGGAAGAAAATCTTTGGAGCAGCCATCGCTTGTCTAAAAATACCCGTTGCTCCATTTTCCACTTGCCTCTGGGCGGCATGGCCAGCGTTGTCATGACCCGCGACCCGGGGTCAGATAGTCTGACTCTGACCCGTTAGGGTCAATACCTTTCTATATTCGGAAGGTCCTGTGTTGCGTTGGCGAGTTCCAGTTGAGCACCTGACGGGACTACGGCACGGTACCCACTCCCTTTTCTTTGAGACCCCATAGGTAGACCGGGCGGGCACTGTCGGATTAGACTATGCGTTAGTAAGGTGCATCGCATTCCCCAATGCCCAAATCGCTCGTAACTGGACGAAAACGGGGTCCGAAGCCATGTATTTGATAGGGTCGGAGAAGAGAGGCTTTCCAATCCAAACTTTGTAATCCGCAAAAGAAGGGGGGAAGAATCCAGATAGGTGAATTTGGAAGCCTATGACTCACGCTTCTCAAGGTGTGTGGGGGTAGCGTGGGTGAACTTGAGAACGACGAGTTTGAAACCACGCTTCTCGAAGCGATCGATGATGTTGTCGATCAGACCTCGCTGGACGCCGTCAGGACAAAACGGCCCTCGTCGTTAGTAGATCCGTGGGTGACTGATGGTGGGCGAGGCGGCTGGATCTTGACCATGATGTATGTGTGCTCGTTGACATCACGGGCCATGGTAGAGGACTGGTGATCTTCTGTTAAGGCTTGGACCATCGAAAGGGAGGAAAAGGGATGAGTAGATGCAAAAAGGATTTTGCAGATTTTATGAAACCGGTTCCAGCCCCGCGCCTGGGCCTATGGCACGGCTTGCTCGCATTGCTTGCTTCACTGGTCTATGGTACTCTACTTCGGCCGGGAAATTGTGGAAGCGCATGCAGGAATGTATGGGAGTGCATATGGGAAAGTGTATGTGGAGTAGTCGCCGTCATTCCCAAACCTGCTAGGACCGACTACAGTCGAGATTGTCATAATGCATAATGAATTACGGCTATTTTCATGTTGATGCGCTCCTGGACGATTCGTTATAACTCATTATGCACTATGACAATTTCGACTGTACTCCCTTCGTAAGAACTCTGGACCGATATCCCTCTTGAAAACTGTTGGGCAGCTAAGCTGCTCGAGAGGATCATGGGGGGCGCCTCCTTGAAGTCACGGATTACGAGTAGAATTCTGTCCCACGGAGTGCAAAGCGATGGTCTTAGGGCTCTCATTGATGAAGGCGATCCTCCGTCGCGATGATTCACGTCGTTGTGGAGTTGTTACTAACAAGTAGCGAACTGACGGTAAAGTGGCAGGCAGATATGCCGCCGCTATAAACGGGGAGCAAGCTACGAGTTACGCGAGAGAGTCAGTCAGTTTGACGTGGATGTCTTTGAGCTCAGCCCCGCTGGCAGGGCCATCCTCCTACCTCAATTCAAGAGCACGCGGTTTCACTCTGGCCAGAACCACGAGTTCATTGGACTTCAGATCTTGCTTTAGAGTAGGGGATTGTGTGTAGACAAAATTTAGCGCGTGCTCCTGAATGGAGAAGTGAGTTAGGATCAGGCGACGCTTGAGCCATCGCCTCTCCCGCGATCCCACCGCTGTCGGCTGTCGGCTATTTGCGAAGCTTGTAGCAGAAAATTACCAATAAAATAAATGCTCAAAATACGAAAGGAGGAAGTTGACCGGAAATGTCGCCCTCGGGCGCGGGCATCCCCCCATCGGTCCCAACGACAGAACAACTTGCCAGGTCTAGACTCCAGGAGGACAGGTATGCTTATCGTATCGGGGCAGCCAGATAACAACCCAAAAAGGTAAAAATTTAGAAAATCAGCCCAACTTCTTTGGCTGGCGAGCACACCGAAATTTCTATCATTTTTGACTTTACAGTAGAAAAGATAGATACTCGCTTTACAGTAAGTATGAATACTTGCAATCTGGCGTAATAATGGTGAACGAAATGTCTGTTCAGTTCTGCTTATGTTTGTGAGATGTGATTTAGGTCGTCGCTATGAAAAAAAAATACGAACATCAACTGCAGCAACACCACACAGGCTGAGCTGCTTTGATAGTTAACTTCCGAAGTTAGCCCGCTGTTGAAATTGTCTTTGAAAGGTAATGCATTTGGTTAGATTGTCTACAACAAAACCCTTGGTAGTTCAATGTACACTTAACACTGCCGGTGACAGAAGGGGATCCATCAATGGTGCTCGATGAGGGATCTAATAGCTCATCTAACCCTCAATTGGCAGTGGTGCGATAACGCGTGACAGGTGGACTACGTCAGACGACTTCTTTGCTCCGAAAGATTTGGGATAAAATAGGAAAAAGGTCATTGGAGAACCATTGGTCTATGACAACGAATACGCCAGACTAGCTTTGCCGCAATGCTACGTGCTTTTTTGCAATGGACTACGACACATGTGAATATTGTTTGAGTATGACTTGCCATTTGTTCCCCGGTTTCGCGGGATCGCGCTGTCAGTGCTCCCCAAGCGGACACGGGCATGGGCGGCTGAACATCCTCAGACTCAAGAGTTCGCCAAGGGCAACTCGCAGAAACAATAGTTCTTGATGTAATCGGGGAAGTGCCAGCAACAGCAACAGCCGGGTCCTAGAACTCTCTGACCCAGGTACATCTTGCTAGATTCAACATCCTCCGTTGCGTGTTATTTGCCGCAATGCATGCGTGGACTGGAAGTCCATTACGACATGGCGTCCATCGGCGAGCTTCAAGGGTTGTGAAAGGAGGGCGTATCGATCGACACGCAACAACGTTATGGCGGTGTCCAGAGAGAGTAAAACGACGTTATAACTCAATGAGGACAGATATGCAGGTCCGAGAGCTGATGATAGGACAAGTACTCATAGTCGTTGTCCTACCTCACGATATTAGGTGCCGTTTCGGGGCTCGCGTGCTCGCGGTGATGGAGAAAACGAAGACGTGATGGAAAACGATGTCCTCACAATTCGCTTTCTCTGGGTCTGTCTGTACCTAAGGCCGAGTCTGAGGCGACAACTGACCCTTATCGTCTGACCGTCACTGAGCATATGAGGATACGCACCTCGGAGCAAGCATCAGCCTGGGGAAGTTATTCGGTCGGGGTCAGTATCATAAATCAAGCTACCGACGTAACCATTTGGATTCCAAATGAAGCGCAGCAAGCTCGATGAGAGGTACAAAGACAACTGGACAACATTTGCTCGCTCTTAGTTGCAAGGGGTAATTTCCCTCAATTTTGTAGCGGATAAACGCTTATCGGCGAACTTTGCTTGGACAAGTTTGGTTCCCACGAGCGGCCTCTTTTTTTCTTGCAATATTATTTACGACGCTCCGTCGCGTCCACTGAAGCAGCAGCAAGGCGACTCTAAAAGTCCGCTCCTCGTCGACGGCATAAATCATGGCATTTGGTGTGTAAATACGTGAACCCTGAACGAATTCGCCTAACTAACGCATATGTACCTATGCTTTGTGGTAGGTGCTTCGGGTGGCAGAGGTGGTTTTGGTAGCAGAGGAGGTCGCGGCGGCCGTGGAGGTGTAAGTGACCGTGGAGGCAGGGGAGGTGGGCGAGGAGGACGTACGTATTTTTCCCTCACGGTCCGACGCATTCCTAAGTACAATTCACTACAGGCGGCGGAATGCATTCGCGCGGCCGGGGCGGTGGTCGCGGTGGGACCCGGTGGTCGCGGCGGCGGCGGTGGCAGAGGCGGTTTCGGGCGTGGTGGTGCGAGGGGTGGATCAAAGGTCATCATCGAGCCGCACAAGCACGAAGGCATCTTCATCGCCAAGGGCAAGGAGTCAATGCTCGTCACAAAAAATCTCGTCCCTGGCGAGTCCGTCTACGGCGAGAAGCGGGTCTCCATCGAGACTGGAGAAGACGGTGGGAAGATCGAGTATCGCGTCTGGAATCCGTTCCGGAGCAAGCTGGCTGCGGGCGTACTCGGTGGCATGGACAAAATCTTCATTGTGCCTGGCGCAAAGGTACTGTACCTAGGAGCAGCGAGCGGAACGAGCGTGAGCCACGTCGCGGATATCGTGGGCCCTGTGCGTCTTTCGCGACTGACATACGCTTTCCGCTCTCATCTGTTTTCTCGACTCTAGGAGGGTGTTGTATATGCTGTCGAATTTTCTCCTCGATCGGGGCGCGACCTGATCAATATGGCCAAGAAGCGTACGAATGTCATCCGTGCGTTTTGCATCCCAAATCCGTTGTATAACCTGACGTTCATTCCCATATAGCCATCGTTGAGGATGCTCGCTTCCCTCAAAAATACCGCATACTCCTGTCTACGGTCGACGTTATCTTTGCAGATGTCGCACAGCCAGATCAGGCCCGTATTGTGGCACACAATGCACACCAGTTCCTCAAAGTTGATGGTCACGCCGTGATCTCTATCAAAGCCAACTGTATAGATTCGACGGCCCCTGCAGAGGCAGTATTCTCGAGGGAAATTGACGCATTACGAGCAGAAATGTTCAAGCCACTTGAGCAAATTACGCTGGAGCCCTATGAGCGAGATCATGCTATGGTCACAGGTCTGTCCTACAATCTCGAATACTCGCTTTGATGCTCATCGGTTATCCTCAGCACGGTACGTTCGCCATAAGTAAAGTGACGCAGATCAGCCGCTGCTCTGGTGCAGTTCCGTGTATTGTCTACATTTATGTCTTGCTATCATATTCCACGGTCTCTTGTGGCATGTTTTTCTTTGTTTCTCCTATGCACTGCATGAAATCTCAGGCTTCGGGTTCAGCGTCTACAGTTGTTGGGCTCGTATTGTAGTTTTCGTGTGTTGAGCAGTTGAATGAAGAGAATACGTCGAGATTTTTGATGTGGATGTGCGCATTTTACTCGTGGGTGTCGACGTGTCAGCGAATCACCTGTGCTGTGCAACCGCGACTGCGGCCCTTCCGCACAACAATCTTATATCCGGAAGGACTAAACCCACAGCAACGACGCCTACCCCTTCCTCACGGCTGACGGTCCCAGAGTCCGTACAGTAACGCCAGAGGGTCAAAGACGACCTCAGAAAGCCGATGCAAAACCCGGAAATTGCCATCACTATACACTCACCACCAGATAGTCCAACTTCTTCGTCTGAAGACTTTGAACTTGTTCGCCATCCTACGCACACATCCAGCGACTGGAAATCTTCTCACAGACAAGAAGAACTCCCGTACTACATGGCTGAGGATACGTCTACGCGTCGTAGGGTCACTCATCACCACCCAACTGTTCGCCACCACCTCACAGCGCGACAAGGAGTGGGTCGACGAATACGACGGGGAGGGGAAGGACGTTTACGCTAAAGCGAATGCCTTTCAGAAGTATGGTGGAGGAGGTAGGATAGCTAGGAGAGCCCCGCCGCCGCCGCCCACTTCTTTCGTATGTCTCGCTACCGTCTCCTATTACCTGAACCGCTCACCATCAGTCACCCCACAGCGCGAGTTCATCCAGCAAAACCTCGAGCATGTCGCGCCTGCGGTGTACACCCTCCTGTCGTGTTGGACGCGGTTCCACAAAATTGGCAAATCGCCCATCGTTGTCTGGGACGAGGCGCACTTTGGCAAGTTCGGTTCGCACTACCTCAAGCGCGAGTTTTACTTCGATGTCCACCCGCCTCTCGGGAAGATGCTCGTCGGGCTTGCGGGGCTGCTCTCTGGATACAATGGTGGCTTCGAATTTAAGAGCGGAGAGACCTACCCAGACAACGTGCCGTACGTCGCCATGCGCGTCATCTTGGCCACCTTTGGCGTTTTAATGGTCCCACTTGGATGGTATACTGCCGTCGAACTCGGCATGAGCACGCGGGCGTGCCATATAGTCGCTTTGATGATTTTATGTGGTGCGCTCTTCTCGTCGTCGACGCGTTCGTTCCTATAGCCTAACCTCGTTTGCAACAGACGTCGCCGTGGTTATGTATATCGCGGTTCATTCTTCTGGATTCTATGCTACTCTTTTTCACCTTCACCACCGTCTTTGGTCTGTCAAAGTTCCACAACCAGCAGTATCAGTGTGTCGCGCCTCGCTAGACGTATCCTGAGTGGCACTCATCATCCTTAGGTCATTTTCCTTTGACTGGTGGTTCTGGTTGGCTTTCACAGGCACGTCTATTGGATGCGTATCTAGGTAGGGCTCCCCCACTTTGATTCTGTATAAATGTATCATTTAACGAATGACGTAAAGTGTCAAGTTGGTCGGGTTGTTCGTCACGGCTCTAGTTGGTCTCTATACAATCGAGGACCTATGGAATAAGTTCGGTGACTTAGCGTATGCCTGCAGTTCGTCCGGTCACCTGCTTTCTAGTATCATGTACTGATGAAACCCACAGCGAACCCAACTCAGGCATTGGGCCGCGCGCATCGCCTGTTTGATTGTCCTCCCCATCCTCGTCTATATGATTTCCTTTAAAATACATTTCCTCATCCTCAATCACTCTGGACCTGGAGATGCGCAGATGAGTTCTCTATTCCAGGCTAACCTTGAGGGCAATGACTTTGCTCGAAATCCTCTTGGTGAGTGGGCAGTGTTCGTGAGTCCTCTTTTAGATCTCATTACGTGCAGAAATCGCGTTCGGTTCGAAAATAACGCTGAAAAACATGGGCTGGGGAGGCGGCCTCTTGCACTCTCACGTTCAAACCTACCCTGTCGGTTCCAACCAGCAACAGGTGACATGTTACCACTACAAAGACACAAATAACGACTGGATTGTCACCCCACGTTGGGAGGAACCGGGCATCGACCTGAACGGACCAATCCGCTACCTCCAGCATGGCGATACCGTTCGCCTCGTGCACGAGCCCACGGGTCGAAACTTGCACTCGCACAACTGTCCCTGCACCGATCACAAAGCTGAACAACGAGATCTCGTGCTACGGAAATGCCACGATCGGCGACCAGAACGACTACTGGGTTGTCGAGGTCGTCGACGATCTCCACCGCGGGAAGCGTGAGAAAGTCGACAAGATCCACTCGCTCACGACGCGTCTGCGCTTCCGGCACTCCATACTCGGCTGCTACATCCGCGCCGCGAACAAGAACTTACCCGAGTGGGGATTCAAGCAGATCGAGGTAAGTTGCGACAAGGAGAACGCCCCAGACGACCCATATACCTACTGGAACGTCGAAAGCCACTGGAACGACCGCCGTGCGTCTACTCGTCTCGCAGAGAGCTTCTTACTGACGTCACGCACATTACAGTGCCACCGGGCGAGACCAAGTACTACCGCTCGCCGTTCCTGCGCGACTTTTGGCATCTGAACGTCGCGATGATGACCTCGAACAACGCGCTCGTCCCAGACCCAGACAAAGAAGATATTCTCGCGTCCACGCCGACGGATTGGCCGCTGATGCGGCTCGGCCTGCGTATGTGTGGTTGGGGCGACCAGCAGACCAAGTACTATCTCATCGGCACGCCCATCATCTGGTGGGGCTCCACCGCCAGTCTCGTGCTCGGCGTGCTCGCAGTTTGGGGTGTACGTGTTCCGCATGCAGAGGCGGTACGTCGACATGGAACCAAGTGCGTTAGATCTTCTTTCTTTTTTCTTTTTTCTCTGTGCGCACGGTCTCTGACACCGCGATTTTAGGGGAATGGGATCACTTTTTGTATGTCAGCAAGGTCGCGTTCTTTGGATGGGCCCTGCATTATTGTGAGCATTTCGTTCTACAGTACCCCAAGCCCGGTGAAGCTGACGCGGTCCTCGAATAAGTCCCCTTCCTCATCATGGGCCGCGTGACCTACGTACATCACTACGTGCGTGTACTTCCCACAGTTCTCCTGACCCACCTCCAATGCTCATCGATAACCTAGCTCCCGACGCTCTACTTTGCCGTCTTGATGGCCGCGCACCTGCTCGACCACTTCGTCTTCACCGCTCGGTTACTCTCGGAGCGCACTAAGACTATCCTCTTCGCCCTCGTCGCGTTTGCGATCGTCGCCAACTTTTGGTGGTTCCGCGGTGTCGCATGGGGTATCGATGGCCCCATCAACGATTACTGGGGACTAGGGTGGAGACAGGTATGTTTTTGGCTGCTCGCGTAGTTCCATTTGCTGATCTTGTTTGCTTAGTCCTGGAACATTTACGAACTCCATTGAGGGACGGCAGTTACAATACATAAACAAAACATCGATGCGCTCTGTGGACTCATTCGTTGTTCCCCGTGTCAGGTCTGTCAATGATATGTCTATTTAGATAAACTTAATATATACTCTCAAATCGCCTTCCACTCAGAATATTAAAACATTGTCGTCCCGTTGCCAGTAAGTAGCGGGAGCAGCAGCGCGAACTATATATCGTACTGGTAAAACTCAGTGGTCAATTCAATGATGATGGAGAGGATACAGCCCACTACTCATATGCATTCTACCCAAACTCAAAAATGCGCTAAGAGATACAGCAAAAAAAAAAGGTGAAGGTCTGAAAAAGAAAAGGGCGTGTAAAAACAACAAAAAAAACCCGTCAAGAAAAAAGAGTTATGTTCATCATGTCCGTGCGAGGGCAGCGCGTCGATAAAAGAGTAGGTAGGCGCAGCGATCGTCGTTGCGTTCCTTACCGTTACCGCGTCCGAATACGTCTTCATGCTGTACTGCGCTCACCGTCTCGTCGTCAATGTGCAGCCACGCTTCGCCGCTATTACCCCCAGCGACCCCACCGCTACTGGTACCGCCACGGGGGTTCGGGTGAAGCACATCGAGGGTGTAGTGTCCCCCGCCAGCGGACACGCCATGGTGGTAGAGCACGCCGTAGAGGGTATAACGAGCGGGACGCCGGCAGGCTGGCGCCATGATGTCTATCATACACAGAACGTCAGCCTCCATCTCTCAGGACGAACCAGGAGGGAAGAGACGCAGCGTACCGAATGGGATCTCGAGTTCCGGAGAGAACTGTACAGGCTTGCCGATCTTGACTACGCCACGTGCAGGCCGTGTCGTAGAGGAAGCGCTTGAGGTGCAGCACGAGAACGGGCGGTAACGCTTCGATGTGGACCTGCTGGCTCGCTTCGCTCGAGCCGGAAGGACCAACTTCCACGGGTTGAGGGTGCGAGATGTACGAAAGCGCTTCCTGGATGGTATGTACCGAGTCACGCTGTTGTACCAAAGGGTTGTTATGCCAGTCAGTAATCTAGAGAGAAGAGGAACCCCGGGACAACATACCTGGATGTCGAGTTGAAGGGACCGCCAGTCCTCAACGACAACTGAGTCGCGTTGATGTGGCGCGCGTAGTGTGGATCGGAACTTGCCACCGAATATACGCGTGATCGGCGACTCAACCGACTTGACCTGTGCGTGCCATCCGCAAAGTCATCCGAGCATCAGCACACCAAACTTAGTGCAGAGAGAGACGGATGAGTAACATACCGCGCGAGTGAGCACCATTTTGTTACGTTTGCCAACCTCAGTCCAACCTGCGCCCGACTGAAGCCCCTCCTCACGTTCCTCAACTTTGTCGGAAACAGCAGATGCGGGCTTGGGCGGGCTGATCGAAGAGAGTAGCCCAAGCAACTCTTCCTCGAGGGTATCAAGGTAGAAGCCTAAGAATTCCTCCGCATCTTCTTGGTGGCCACCCTATACATGTTTCCGACATGGTTAGAAATAGCGGGACATAAAGGGACATATTGGAAAAACGTGAGAACATACCCGCATGTTATCGAATCGTTTCTTCTCCTTCATGGCATCATACACATACGTCGGCATGAACGAATCCACGTTCTCTTCCTCTTTCTTCTCTTCTTCCTCCTTCGCTTTACTCCGTGACCCTTGCTGCTGCGGCGCCGGCAAGGGCTTCTTCTCTTCATACGCGAACTCCTCCAAGAGTTTTACCGTCGCATCCACCAGCGGAGTTGCCCCGTCGCCACTCTCTGGGGCTTCTCGCTCGCGCCGACCCATCAGGCGGCCCAGTTCCTTGAACAGCCTCCAGAACGGAGGGGAATAAACGAGTAGTTGTAGAACTGCATTCGCAAAGCACATGTTCCCACTGTTCACGATCCCGCGCGCACGCAGGCGGGGCAGCGCCGAATACCGAGAGGGAGCGGTGCCATTAAGGAGAGCTAGGAGCTCAGGGCGACGCACAGGGGGGACACGTGCAGGTGGTGGAGAGGCCGGGATGGAAAAGCCGACTGACGGAAGAAGTAGGAAGAGATGACTTGGAAGTAGAGGAGTCGCCCGAGGTCGGACGAAGTAAAGATGCCCAAGACTTCTTGAGAACCGGTGGCGCAGATGACGGTGCCTGCGCAGTAGAGGTGGACGAAAGCAGGAGGAGGTGTTGGCGTGGACGTATCGGCAGAGGAAGAAGGGGCCACCGCAGTAGAGTCAGAAACTTCCACCGAATGGAGTTTCATCAGAATTGGTGAGCGCTGCGGCACCCGTCGTGACTTCACTGGCCTCGAGGCCCAGTTTGGTCTGCGAGTGGGCAGTACCGGCGGCAGACACAGACGTGCTCGAAGAGAGTGGAGAGACGGGGACTGGTGGGGTGTCGGACACAGGTTGAATTGTCCGTCCCAGAGGAAGACACAGTTTCAGGCTCAGGTAAATCATTGGGAGGAGATTCTGCGGAATCCAAAGTCGGCTTTGGTGGCTCTTCTGGTGGAGCTTGTGTGGACAAAGAGCCAGAAACGACGGCGACATTGGATGGTGGAACAAGGTTAGCGGCCACGGGCTTCGGAGATTCGGGGGGAGTGGGAAGTCGCAGAGCCTTCTCAATAACATCTGGTGGCGGGCGGGAATGGGGAGAGATGATGATACCAGGCGCAAGGGATGGGTCTGTTGGACGACGAGACCAGATGGCCCAACCACCGAGCTGTGGTTTTGGATGAGGTGGAGCCTGCGACTTGTTAGGCGCAGGTACAGGCTCGGGGTGTATAGATACTTGAGGCGTGGAAGGTAACGACTGTGAAGCTTGGCTAGAACAGGAAGGCGAACACGGTGGCGGACAGACGGGTGACGACTGAAGGGGATGCCAGCGCGGGTTCCTCTGCAACAGGTTCCGGGGAGGGATCTTGACGTGGGTCAGAGGATCCAGCAGTTTCGTCTGTTGGCTCAGGGTCCAATGGACCGTCTAGAATCATAGGAGCTTTTGGTGAGGATGCTATGGGTGACAGGGCGGGAGGGGGCGGCATGGACAGCTGTTTTGGTAGCGGGGATATCGGCTGTTGGAAAGCCCAACTCTGCTGATAGGTTGCATTAGGCTGATGGGCAGGAGGAGGATATGGCGAAGTATACGGAACTTGTTGTGTAGTGGGGGGATACTTTTGGTGATGTTGATAGGTATTAGTGGGCGAAGGCTGCGGGGAATGCATGGGAACGTGAGGAATGTACGAAGTATGTGATGGGGGTGGGTGGTGAGGGTGAGGGTGAGGGTGGTGTAAATAATTTTGGGTAAAGTTCGGGCCAGGTCCTCCACGGTATCCACCACGGCCTAGAGACACGAGGCGAAGGCGGGGCGGGTGAGTGACCATTCATCGGTGGAGGTGGGTATTGGTACGGGTAATGTGCAGGTACGTTTGTGTAGCTATAGTGAGGCATGTTTGGCGGGGGCGGATAATATGAAGATGGCCCAGGATGCGGGTAAGGCGATTGTGGGCCCGGCATGTGTTCCACACTGACTGCAAGCCCAGCTCGAATGCTACACTGAAATAAATAAAAATTAGTCAAGCTTGGAGAAGATAGAGTACGAAGATACCGCATACAAAGCCTGAAGGAGCGTCGTCGTCAGATAATAAAGAGGATATCAAAAACAGATCTGTGAAAGCAAGGCAGCGTGTGCGACACGGGCCAAGTGATGAGCAACCCTGCGCCTAAAACATGGAAGTTTTTTCTTGTTTTTCTCTGATACTCTACTCACATTAAGAAAAGTTGAAAATGGCGGTGTACCCGTTAGTAGATGATGTGAAGTGCCCTGCAGAGGAGCAAAGTCATGGCAGTCGTCAAAATTACTCGATTGGCCCCCAGTTTATTTGTCCCAGCTTGGCACCCTTTACTTAATACAGTTACTCAACGTCATCGGAATCAGTCATCTCGACTCGTTGCACGTTCCTCCCAAGCCCAGTCGGCTTCCTTCCAGGAATGACACCGCCCCGCATGCCAAGACCGAGCATATACATACCAGACGTCGTCCGCGCCCTGGGCCCAGGAAGTCCAGGCGACGGGGACGGCGGTGCGTGGTGCCTGTTGAAAGGTCCGGCATCGGAATCCGGAATTGTCGTTGCAAAGCGGACGAGCGGGCCTGAACCCCCGGGGCCACCAGTCCGACGAATTTGAAACCACACGCCGTCCGCGGAGAGAGGTGACCACAGAACCAAACGTCGGGGACGGACTCGCAGGGCGCGACGACCCGGCTGTGAACAAGCCTGCCGCGAGCGACGTCCAGGAGGGGTTGGCCGCCAGCCCGGCCGCCGGCGTGGTAGGGCGAGACTGTGCCTGGGACTGGGACTGGGGCTCTGGCTGAAGCTGTGCCTGTGGGACCTCGTGCACGGCGAGTTTGAGCGCCGCAATGTCGTGTTCCAGGTCGTCCCTCTTGCGAGAAAATTGATTCAGGGCACGTGCAACCGCCGCATCGCTCCCGTCGACAAATGCACGCACGGCACGCTCGACGTCTTGCGCTTCCGCCTCGCTTGTGATCGCGCCTGGCACAGCGAGTAGCGTCGCGTACCCACGCGCAATACGCTCTTCGTCGGCGATGCGTATCTCGAGCTCGACCCGCGCATCCTCGTTAAAGTCGTCGAGACGACCGAAGACAATCTGCAAAGCAGACGTTGGTAGGGATGAAGCAGTCGGAAGAGCTTGAAGTGTCTGATCTAACTCGCGGAGTGCCAAGTGGCAGTCGCGGAAGGCACGCTGCAGTTCGTCATAGCGAGTTTTGGTATTTCCGAGCTCCGAAAGAAGGGGTGGTGAGTGACGTTTGGAGGATAGTTGTGAAATAGAGCTGGCCGGCGACGACGTTGACTTCGTGGTATCAAATTCATTAGTAGATGCTAGAGCGCTATCCTGTAATGCAAGAGAACCGGGACTGGTGGTGGCAAAGGTATTCTCTTGAGTGGATATTGGTGGCGATGGTGATGTACGTGGTGATAAGAATGCTGGAGATCCCATGGCTGAACGCGGTGCAGGCTGATGTAAAGTTATGATGGCCGTTGGCTCGACCTCAAGAGGTGTGGGCTGTATCGGTGGTATAACAATAGGGCATTCGGCTGGTACAGCCAGCGACCCAGGGTCTTCTGGTGATGCCTCTAAAAGCTTGGACGGGTGCCTTCGGTGAGGGGGAACAGATTGGCGAGGTCGCAGCGTCCACCTTCACCACTTCTGGCATGACTTCAGTCACGGTGTTAACAGGTTCAGCCTTGGGAGGTGGGGTAGGAGGTTCATGAACCGGTGGCGGGATAATTCGGCCTTCTTCGTCCACCTCGGCGTGGCCCAGCACCCGCTCAAGTTGCACCCTCCTCTCCGTCTCCAACTGTAGCTCCTCCACAAGTGCGCTCACCGTGTCCCGCGCGGCGATAATCCGCGCCACACTCCCGGTGTTGATGCCAGTGCCCTGCATATCAGCCTCGCGAGGGGCGGCGCCATCGACGAGGGTAAGGAGGTCTCCCGCGTCGCCGACGATAGAGTCAAGCCGCTGTTCAATCGGCACATCCTCCCTCGCACACGTCTCTTGCGTGCGGCGCACCCACCGCCGGAGCGCCTCGACGAGCTGGTCCTCCCGCCCAACAACGGCAAGCCGCAGAGCGATCTCACGCCGCCGGCCGTACGCCTCACGCGCGAGGTCCTCTGTTGCCTCTTCTAGTACATTGCGCAAGCGGGCAGACTGGCGCTGCTCGGACGCGAGCGCGGCCTGCGCGGACGTGGCTTGCATATGCAGCGTAGCCGTCGTTGCTGCGTGGCGCGCTTTGAGTGATTCAAGTGACTTCTGTAGCGTGTCCGTTGTAGCCTGAGAGAACTTCCTGTAGAAGCATGCTCGGGAAAGGGGAACGGGAGCGAAAAAGACAGGGGAGGGGCGTACATGTAACGGGAAACCATTTTGGCGGCCGCGTTATCGTCGTGCTCGTGTAGTTGGAGCTCGCTGAGCGCATGGGACAGCTGCGCGCGCTCCTCTTCCGCAGCTTTCCGCTCCCCCTCCAGTTCGGCGCGCGTTCCTTCAAGCTCGACTTGCAGTTTACCAATCTCGTCCCTCAGCGCCTCGTTCTCGCCCAAAAACTCCCCAGCCAGCTTGCGCAGTCCCACCTTCTCTTCTTGCAGAGCTTCGATGGGTCCGACATCTCCATGTTCTGCCGACTTTCTGTTCAAAGTGCTTGTACCGCTGGGAGGCGGAGAAGAAGGCAGGCCCTGACGGCGCTCAAGGCCGCGTACGAGGTCCGCGTATTCCCGCACGGCGCGATCCATCATCTTGCCTTCTTCTTCAACCACGCGCAGCTTCAGCACTACCGCCCGCTCACGCGCAACGGCATCCTCCTCGCGTGCCCGCACACCCGCGGCGAGCGCAAAAGCGTTCTCCGCCACGTGGTGCGCGCGCGCCGCGGCGCCCTGTATGTCTGCGAATTGCGAGTTGCGAGTGCGGAGGGCGTCCTCTGCGAGAGTAAGCTTGTCGCTCGCACGGCGCAGGGCGAGGGTGAGTTCGGGGAGCTGTAGCTCGGCGGGGCGTGGCGTTGTATCGGGGTGCGCACGGAGTGCGGCGAGCTCTGCACGTGCAGCGGCGTTCTCTTGCTCGAGAACTTGAGCGCGCTCGATGGCCATGGCGGATTCGAGGGAGTGCCGCTGCAGTTTGAGTGCAGATGTGTACGCTTCATGCTGCAGGGAGGTGCCAGTGGGTGAGGAGACCTGACTTGAGCACAAGCACGTCGACCTGCACCTACCTGGAAGCGTGCAACCGCAGTGCGAAGACTTGAGAGTTCAAGGGCTAACGGGTGGTCATCGTCAATTTCGAGCTCGGGGTTGCTCATCACCAGTCATTTAGTAGCGGAACAAGTTTCCTGGCTGCCACCGATGGTTGGGAAAATTCTGTCAGGCCGCTTCAATTGACAGTGCAGCGCCGAGTCACGGTCACAACTCAAGGTCACTTCCTCATCTGCGGTCCCGAGCGAACATCAGTACTCGAGTGCTCAACGTTCTAAACACTGCAAAGCAAAGCAGATATAATGGCAGATATATCCGTTCAAACACAGTCTAGGCAAACCACCAGTCCCAATCGCGGGCGCCGGCGCGCCCGTGGTAGAGGTGCAAGTACTAGAGGCGGGAGGGGTGGCGCAAAGGACAAAGGCGCTGTGGCGACCGACTCTATGCCAGATCCAAACACACAGGCGATGGATGGGGTGAAGATAGGTGGTGATACCTCTGCCGCCGCCGATGTGCCCACTTCCCAGACGGAGGCACAGGAAGATGACAGCCAGGATCTTTGCTGGATCTGCGCCGAACCCGTCAAGTATTATGCGGTCTCAGTGTGCAACCATCGTACATGCCATATATGTGCACTGCGTTTGCGGGCATTGTACAAAAAGTTGGAATGTACATTCTGCAAGGTACGCGCAACGTCCGTCCAGGTCGTGTAGTTATCCTTAATCAACAAACGCAAGGAACCGCAACCGACAGTCATCTTCACCGTTTCCCCTGACGCACCTTTCGCGTCCTATGCCCCAGATTCCATTCCGTTCGAAGATGAGAAGCTGGCGATATCGTTTGAGACTCAGGAAATAATGGAGGAGTCTCTACTTCTGCTACGCTTCAATTGTCCCGATTCTTCCTGTGACTACATCGCTACGGGATGGAACGACCTTAAATTGCACGCCCGTGGCAGCCATTCAAAACTCATGTGGTGCGGAATAATTTGCATCCCTCCTCCGAAATTGTTTGAACAGATGTATCAGTGACCTGTGCATCCGCCACAAGAAAGTCTTTCCTCACGAGCATGCATTATACACGTCACCTCAACTCTTCACACACCTTCCGTCTATGCAACGCCGACAGCAAAAGATCGCGTCCAAGGATCAAGTCGAGGGTGGCGTACATCCTCTCTGCGAATTCTGCCGCGAATGCCTTTTTGGCGACGACGAACTATACACACACATGCGGCATACACATGAAGAATGTTTTATATGCAAACGAAACGAGATTAGGGACAAATAGTAAGTCTAAATCTTGAATCTCCTGCGTCGTTGACACAAGTGACTCCGCAGCTTCCAAAATTATGAGGCATTGGTCAGTCGCGTTCTTCCATTTGTTGGTTACCGACATCTGATCGTCCTCATCTTCAGGAGCAGCACTTTGAGCAGGCGCACCACCTATGTCCTAATCCTAGTTGTCAAGCCAGCAAATTCGTTGTGTTTGGTTCTCGGATTGATCTTCAAGCGCATATGATGGAAGAACATGGTGCCGAGATGTCTACGCGTGATAAAAAGGACGTTCGCCGCGTCGATGCTGCCTTTGAATTCCAAGATGCCTCTTCAAGCTCCAACAGGCGCCGTGGTGGAGGGCCACCTGGCAGCGGCGGAGGGGGGCGGGAACGGGAGCAGCGCGACCCTCAGCCCCAACTAGCCCCACGGCCAATTTCGGGCTTGGAAAGTCGCCGCAATCGCTTTGGCGCGCACTTGACGACGGAGGGAGATGCAAATGACCTCTCGCCTGGTCCAAGCCGACACCAGACGCCTTCTCCCCCTCCGCCGTCCATGGACCCTATCACTGGAGAGTACGTCTCCTCTCTGCTGCAAGGACTCACTAATGACCGCGGCGACCTTTTCTTCAGGCGATACACGGCGATCTTCGTGCGCTTACGCAATCTCGCGCCACATCCCACAAACGCCATCGCGGGCGTCAAGCTCGCCTTGCGCGACTACACAGCATCTCAGTCTGGCGCACGCGACCTCATCTCGACCATCTGGAGCATCCTAGACCGAGACCTCGACGCAACGGCGTCGATCGTGAACCTCATCGTCGACTTTCTCGAGGACGAGGAGAAGAAAACGGCCCTGCTCAGCGCATGGAACGGATTTAAGGTCGAGCGCCGCCGCGAGTTCCCGGATCTCATGCCGACGGGTTTCGGCACAGGACTACGCAGGTATCACGGATGGGCGCACGCTAAACGCCGCGACGGCCCGGCGTGCCGCTGGACCGAGGCAGGCACAGCGAGCAGTGTGGGACCGTGTCGCGCAGGCAGCCGAGGGCGGCGCGAGTTTCCCGCCCCTTAGAACACAGCGAGCGCGCCAGCCACAGGCGGTGGCTCCGCCCCGCGCTCAGCACACACCTACAGGACCTACGCCGAACTTCCGCAAGCAATCCGCGCGGAACACGGCGTGGTCTGCATCTGCTGCTGGCGTTGGCGGGAACAATAACAACGGTAATGGCGCTTCTGTATCATCTCAGGGAGGGCGTCCACCAGCGGCGCCACCACCCCCTGCACCCCCACTCACAGACTCAGCATTTCCGACATTACCGGGTTCGGCGGCACCAAGGGCTCGCCCGATCGTCTCGGCACGCACGGGCCAACTGCAGCACATCCTTGGCAGTGCTCCGCCATCAACATCTGCTTGGGCGCCGGGCCGTGCTGCACAAGACGAGGTGGCGGGAGGCAGGGATGGCGAGGAGATACCAGTTGCCGCGGAGGCTTCTCCTGCTCCTGGAGGGAAGAAAAAGGGAAAGCAGAAGCAGAAACAAATGCTTTTCATGCTGGGGTCCACTGGTAGGCAGGAGTAGACGGGTACAGAGCCCGCGTACACGTTCGAGTCTTTCTTGGATGAAAATGTGCAGTTAGATCGGGTGTGATAACTGACGAATAGAATGATGTATGATGGGTACATATTTGTGCGACCTGATCACGCTGCTGCAGCGCTGATCGTTCTATTCAAAGTTTGGCCTTCCCGCTCTCAGGAACAGGAAGGGCCCGAGTCCATCCTGACGACGATCTTGCCGAAGTGGTCACCGCGAGCAAGAAGTTCAAAACCTTCGTCGGCACTCTCAAGCCCATCGAGGACGCGCGAGACGACAGGCGTGATCCGGTGCTCCGCGATGAAGTTGGTTGCAGCCTGAAGGTCGGCCTTTCGAGCCCATGGTGGAGCCTTGTACACGATAGTCGCACGATCAATAGCCGTGCTGGGAAGACGAAGAGGACTCACCAATGAGCTGCTGGTTCCGCAGCACCTCGCGCATCGTGAACGGCACCTGTTGTGTCACGGTCATCCCGTACAACACGATGCGCCCTCCAAGACGAAGCACGCGGCCAACCTGCTGGGAAATGGGACCGCCTGCTGAGTCGATGACCGAATCAAGCAGCGTCGTTCCCCCGAGGATCTTTTCCAGCGCCTTTGGCCAGTCCTCTGGCAAAGTTTTACGAGGGGCGGTCAGGTACGCTGGTAGCAGGTAGTAATAACGGGGAGGCGGGACCGACTGTGCCTGTAGTTCACGCCACCCACGGCCCCGAGGGCCACCGCCTGCGCAAGCTTGGCATCTGAGCCGCTTGTCACGTATACGCGCGCGCCGAGCGCGAGGCAGAGTTGCAGCGCGAGCAGCGCAACGCCGCCGCCAATGCCCGTGATCAAGACGGTGTGCCCGCGTGAGACACGCGCATTCACGACGACAGCCCTGAGGTGAACGTTGTTTGGCCGGAGGATACGCCGCGGCCATCAAGGTGGAGGACGCACCTCCAGGCAGTGACGCCACCGAGGGGCCAAGCCGCCGCGTGCACGTCCTCGAGATGCGCGGGTGTTCGTATGACTTGGTCACGTTCGACGACGACGTGGGAAGCGAAGCTTCCGATAGGCGGGTTATCGCCGCCTCCGAGGATTCCGAACCTGCGGCGATTTGGGGGGATTCATTATTCAGCTTTTCTCTACTGCTTCATGTGAAGGGGGAAGAAGCGACGCGTGCGACTTACGGTGTCTCAGGTGCGAGCGGGTCTCTCTCCCATCCACGCGCCGGGACGAGGAAAACACGCTCGTTCAAGAGCTCGTCTTGGTCATCGTAGGAGGCGATGACGAGACCTGAGAAACGACAGTCGGGTGTAAGGGCTGGCGGAGATATAGAGAAGGACTCACCAGCCCCATCTGCGCCTAAAGTGCTACCGAAGACGATCCCCGGATATTGCCCTTTGCGGATCCAGAGCTAAAACAAAGTCACATTCAGGGTATTTGGCCATGTAACCCAAGCCCACCTCTCGGTGATTGAAACCTGCTGCGTTGATCAGCACGAGAACTTCGCCGCGTTTGAGCACAGGGACTGATTTCTCGACGATACACACGTCATTATACACAGGCTTACGAGGCTCCGCCGGTTTTTGCAAAGTAAGTGCTTTGAGTAACGTCGGATAACGCTCGACCATGTTCAATCATACTGAGCTCTGATCTCCGTGATCCCCAAGAGCTGTGGCTTATGTAATCAATCGAATGCCACAAATGGAATGTGAGAAAAAAGTGGTTATCGATATCACTTTGGCAACCACTACGCTCTTCCTCTGCCCTGATGATCCGTTACGTTCGGCAGTGCAGAACGGGGAACTATCCCAAAAGCAACACTGCATTAGCTACGACCCCAAAGCAGGTCTTCCGTCCCCAACGGAGGTTGGCGTTCTCGTCGCGGACCACAGACCCTCGGGGCACCGTCACCTATGAACCGCCCCTTTAGCTCCAATGTGTCTCGGAAGTGCGGAAACGTGGCATCCGACCGTGGTTCACGCAACCGCTTCCTTTGTCCATCAACCCTCCAAAATTACTTATACGCGAGTCCGCCTTATTTCCTCGTCCCTCCCATCAGTCCCATTCCTATCTCATCCCGTCCCGACTATGACTGTTCTATATTCGCCGTACAACAACTCCCTCACTGTCCGTTTCAGTCAGATGGTCGAAGTACAAGCTCTTTCCCTGGTTCGATGAGGCCTTTTCTGCCTACGCCCGCCTTAACTTCCCTCTGTTCGGGATCAGCCAGCCAATGCAACGGCTTTTCCCAGGATACCTCCCCGCCGACCACGAGTCGGTCAAGGTCTTCGCCGCGACATTGGATTTCACTGGGCCGTCCGATGATGTCCCGAAGGATGTATGCTTGAAACTGGCGCGTGGCGTGGACGAAGTCGTACGTCTGAGCCACGAAGCTTCCGTTTACCGGAGACAGCTCGCAAAGCTATGGGGCATCGCGGTGCCGAGGATGTACGGGTTTTTCATTGGACACTGCGAGGACACTCCCGTGGCCTGCCTCCTACTCGAGCTCTGTCTTGGACCCACTCTCTTGCTCCGTGATTCGGAGGCGTTCGTGTACGTCATTTTCCTTTCTTCTTTCATGCAGCTGGCCAATCTTCTCCTTCAGTCACCTCGCGATGCAGAACGTGCGTAAGGTACATACGGTCGGCATCACGCAAAACATGCCACTCGAATTACATCACTTTGTCATGAAGGACAACAAAGTTATGCTCGTCGACTTTTCGCGCGCCGTGGTGCATCGATGTAAAAGTGCGATGCCCGTCTATAGTAATCAACGTTTTCAGTCTCGACCGGAAGGATATACACGAAGACGACTGAGCGCGACTGCGGCGGGTTGATGGCTATGGCTAAAGAAAGAATGCGAGCTGTGTCTGTGGCGTCGTGATGATGACGAGATCTATCTGACGTGTTTGCGACCGGTCAAGGAAGTAGTGTAATCCTGTGTTTGTCCTTAATCACCCCTGCATGTACTCATACCAATCCATTCATCATTAAACGAACATCATTACTGTTTCGACTCCACTGTATCTTGTAAGCTTTGATGGCGCTGGCTGTCCAACCGACGCTGGGATAAATTTAACTGTATCACGCTCACCCGGCTGTCATGGTGAACGCCGACCAGGAATCGCTTTGGCAGTATTCATTCGCCTTACATAGGATTTATGTGGCTCAATTACTCCCAAAATAGCGTACCTGTGTTGCTTGATTCACCGCCAGCTGACTGCTTTCCAAAGTGGGAGGAAATACCGCCGCAGTGCGTTGGGCGGGGCTCAAGCTTGAGTACCTAGAGTTCCTACACATTCGGTCGCGTGTTCGCGTCGCAGCCGATGAAAGCCTACACCCCTAACAATGAGAATCTCAGACGATATGGATTACGAGCGATTCGTTCCACGATTCCTAGGATTATTCAAAAAAAAAAAGTCCATTATCGTATCCAGACCTTTGCATGTGTTTACACCATCGCACAGATTGCGATTCGGGACAGCACATACGCATGTAAGGACTTTGTGCAAAGACCCATTCGGGTCTCCTGAGACACATTGCGTGCTCCAACTCGCTCTGAAAATGCTCTGAGATCACCTCACGTCGGTGGACGTCGTGCAAGACGGGTCTTGTGTTTACTCGCTATTGCAGTATGCCAAGAGTATGCCTGTGCTATCGTGTTGATGGCAGTTATAGAAATGGTAATAAGATCTCAGGGTCCAATTTGGTAGTCAGCAGCCACCCTATCAGGCCCACACTTGCGGTACAGTACTTACTGTACATGCCAGGAAAGCAAACTGGCTAAGTGGGGGCGACTAAGCGGCGGCTGTCCTCAACAAGGAAATTACCTGGTTTTTGACTGAGTCAACTACAATAGAACGCCTCTTTCTTCATACCTCTGATAGCCCATAACTGGTCACCTATAGGGTTGAGCCTGAGTGTTACACATGCTCCAGTGTGCCTTGCAAACGGTTGCGGTGGCCCAGAGTGGGCAACGTAAACGTCATCTAGATCGCATTCAGCGAGGGCTCCAAAATGTCGAAAGAGCCTAGGCTAATCTGTCTTCAAGAGAACGTACAGGATATAGGTTGCCCGCCATGCACGTAAGTCATGCGGTTCAAGAGCACGTGCGAGCGACGACCCCCTCGACGCGTGCCTGTCGAAGGCGAGGCGCGTGACCCACGCCCTACATTTGTTGTGGCTCGTCTGAGACACGGCCCCTTGGACAAGATGGCAGCGGGCACAGGCGCTAGGGGAGACATTTCCATCGGGCCGACATTCAATAAACAACCGGAAAACAAGACAGCAAGTGGTGGAAAGACATTGCCCGAGGGGCGGATGACTAGGGAATCGTTTGCATAAAGAGGTGATCATCGAATAAGCTCTAATAGGAATAGATTGTCGACTCTGTCTGTGAAAGAGCTTTCACAGGCAGAGCCGGCAATTGATTCCGCATGGCTTGTGGGCTCGACGTGCTACCTCGGTGCAGATGGAACACTGGTACTGTCAACCCTGAGAAACATTTGGTTAGTGTCGTGCAAGATAGGTAGCATGGGCTCGTTGTTTTCCTTCGACAATTGGGAAATTCCGGTGTCGTCACTAGCAGACATTTGGAGAATGATGGTGGTAGGAAGTAGTGTACTACGCATATTCTTTCCCTTGTCGATGGGCTGTGCAAGAGAAGTGATATGAGGTGCTTACGTGTGTATTCCCACACCCACCTTCTTTTTATATCCAACCTTGCCCGAGAGCAGTCAGTCATGTTCCCGCTCGTGGACACTGGCAACCGCGCATGAAAAATTCCAGGATCAGGCTCATACATAATACAAGGGCATGCACAGACACTGTGAATGTAGATGACAATGATTAATCTCACTCATCGTTGGGTACGAACTCTTCGTCAGAAATTCTCAGAATCAAGCTGACCAAGAAGCGCCCCGCTTTTGCCTCTGAGGCGCCGAGGCGCCGATTCTCTACGGGGTCTTTAGAGCGCTGGCTGTCTCCAGCAAGCGCTTCCACTTGTGGTGCGCTACGACGCTGTCTCCGTGACCATTAAACCACGTACCCGTCATCTGAGATATTTCAACAACCTGAGGTCTGGATTTTCGCGATCCAGCTCGCGGCAATGAGTACGTAATGAAGCGGAAACAAAATATCTTATTGTAGGTGGCCCGACTGACCCGGTGATCCAGGACTCAGAGACGACATCGAATGCGCATGTGGAGAATCCACAGACAGTGGTGCACGCTTTGCTCTGTTGTCTAACTCGCCCCATCACAACTCCGGCCTCTTCCCACCACCACTGAAGCCTTGAAGCCTCCGACCCCGAACGCTTCAAGTTCAGTCCCTAACATATGGAGGAAACCAGAGTCCTTGCCTGAGTCCGAGAAAGACTCAAACGCTGGGATAATATCACGGTCCCTAGACTCTTGTTAGGGTACCATTTGAACCATTTCAAACTCTCTGCGCTTACAGTAAGTTTTGCAGCGAGTACTGTACCGGTTGCTGTCGAGTTCACCCGCCCGTATTGCCCCAGCCCCCCATTTTTGTGCGGAGTGGGGACCGTACCGGAGTTGCCTGGTTACGGGTCCGTACTCACGGTATCTTTTCCGGAAACTCGAACCCCTGATTGCACCTGGGGTTCTCTCTGGCTCTCTGGTTATTTCCTCCAAGTTCGAGTTCTGCTACTGACGGTGTAACAACCCATTCTCACCAACAAAATCTCATCCTCTTATGTCCTTCCTCTCGAACTGGCGCGAATGGTCGCGCTGAGGGAACTGTCGTGTCGGTTCTCCTCCCTTGCTAGCCCGTCTTCAGTAATAATTTATACCCAGCTGTCGGGTGCACCTTCATTGACTAACGCCGTGTGGAATAACTGTAAATTCTTGTGGTATGCAGAGTATCAAAGCGTTGGTGGCCAGTTCGCTTTTTCTGACGAATGCCTACGCGGGGCCCGGTCACACCTGCTTAGCAATCTTCTAGCCGCCTGAATAGACCCTCCGGCGCTTCCCGCTGCGTTCGTGTTCGTGGTGTCTCACTATCGTTTCCAAGACTTGGGGCTGCGGACGACTCAAGGCACCGCTTATACCGTGATTGGAATCTGCTTGTCCACACGTTGCCACGGTTAGAGTTGGACCCGCGGAGAATGCCTGGTAGCCTACTGTGGACAGTGCGCGTCCGCCACAATTCACATTTTCATAGCTCTCCGTAAGGCGCATATAACTGGGTTCGCATTTCGCGCAGAAGATCAACCACAACACTACCGTCTCTTTCTCCTCATCGATTCACTCTCCAAAGATCTGCCATTACACTCGCTATTTGTACTTGATGCTTGGCGCCAATAACATCGTGATACCCCGCAGCACGCTTTCCATCGAGTTCGGCCTCGGCCGCAGATGCTTCCTCTTCTCCTGCTCTCCGACACCCACCCACATCGCCGCGACACTCAAGCACCCACTCTCAGGCGTGTCCCACACAATACGGCCGTTCGTACGCAAATTTGGTACAGGCGGTAGCACACGGCGCAACGTCTTTGCTGCGGAGCTCGCCGTCACCGGCGGTTGCTCCGCGCTCCCGCCACAGGTGTGCCTGAAGTACGCCGCGGGTGTAGAAGCAGTCGCCGCGCTCCGCCGCGAGGAGCTACTCTACCGCCGTGAGCTCGCAGAACTTGCTGGCGTCGCCGTGCCACGGACTTACGGGTTCTTCACGGGCGGGACGATGGCGGCGCCAATTGCGTGTCTGATCATGGAACTCTGCATGAGCACGGAAAAATTGAAGAACCCTTCCGAGTTTTGGTGCGTCCACGGTGTTTGCATCCTCCGAGTTTCAAGTTCGTCTGACATCGTCCATCTGGCTCGGGTGGCAGTCGTCTAGCGATGTTGACATTGTGCAAGGTCCATGCAGCAGGAGTGATGCACAATACGGAGCTCGACCTTGCGCCATTTCGTCATGAAGGAAAAGCAGGTTTTCCTTATCGACTTCTCCAGGCGCATTGATACACCCATGCGGGAACGCCCACCCCGTCCTGTTCAAGGACGCCCATAGCCGCTTCAGGGATGACGATCACGACCAGTCCGAATGTCAGGAGTTGGTCAATGCGGAGCGGGGTATCTTTCTGCAGATTGGCGAGAGGTTGTAATGACTTGGAGAGTGGCCGACAGTGTGCGAGACATACTGAAAACCGTCTGGGACATGGGGTCAAGGGCTTGACTATAGAGTTTAATGAGTAAGTAAGCTTGCTTCGATATGACTTAGTACTACATTATTATTAGGATGGGCTATTCAAAACAAAATGGGTAATCATGATGGGAAACAAGTCTTGACAGCTGGCAATTGACCAGTAATGTGTATGGAAGGCACGAACGGGAAGCGTGCACATGAGAGGCCAAGAACTTTGTAGTGTTAATGGAGCTAGGCTGGAGAGCCAAGAAAGACTACAGCAACCATCATGATGAAGGAAATACAGGACAGGGGAAATGACTGACAAGTTGGTCTGTGCGCGAGCGATGAGGATAGGGATAAGGTAACATGACCAAAGATAAGAGCACGAGGTGATGATCGATAAATGAAGAGTTAGAAAACAGATACATGCCATACCTTCAAGGTACGGCATCACGATGTACTGTACTGTTGTGCCGTACACACCACCACTGTAGGCCTTCAAGTTATCCACGGTGGCCTGTCCCATTCTCTATTGCTGAGTGGGGAAGCAGGGTGGTTTGGAAGGGTGAGTTGTTAATGAGCTAGTATGCTGGCACGCCAGTGACTTGGCTAGTGACTAGTGACTCGACCTACTTGTGAAAAAAAAAGAAGGGCTCTTGGAACGTAACCACGCTTTTAGACCGGGGCGAACAACACCACTCGGGGAACCGCAGCAGGGCCTTTTCATTTCGTTACGTTACTACGCCTTCATATTCTCACAGGACCCCACTATGCGTCGTCCTTTCGAGTTTAAGACCAGGACACATGTCCCCTTGTCCACCCTCGTGCAAGCCCTCGTGCCCTTCTAAGCTCTACTCGTATGTCTGACTCAGAAGATAACGACTGCGGTTGTGTTCTCGAATGTTCGTTATGACGGTATGTATTGTACTCAGGAAGAAACGTGCCAGTGGCTGCGGCTTTCCCGTGGCTGCCTGCTTGTGTATATATACTGCCCTTGGATGAGGGTAAACATTAAGTGCACACTCTCTTGTGCAACTCAAGTTCTTGTGCTCCCTTTTGGGTCTCAGTATAGGTCGACCGCCAACCGCCCCCCCTCTATCCTCTCTCCGCCAAGGCAGATTGCCTCCATTTCCGACTCATCTTTATTTGGCGTAGGTGTGGCACCGGCGCAAGCGACGACATTCCGGAACCCGAATCCGATTATCCGCGGCAGCACTAGCCAGTATCTAGTCCTCCTTTCACCACCCCTTACACTCCATCCGCCTCTTTCAAGAAAACCACACATTTCCTTCCACCTCATTCCCTCCGGGCAACTGTGCTGGTAAAATCAACTCAAGATCTTTGTACAGCATCAAGACGGTCGTTGGTACGAAGTCTGAACGACTTCCTTCCGGCCGGGAGCGTTTCAAAGGGTATCGCCCCGCGGAACCGAACGAACGATCTTAGCAACGAGCACATTGCCGTGCGCTAAACCCAACCATCTTTA
This sequence comes from Lactarius indigo, assembly GCA_025766275.1. Lineage (NCBI taxonomy): Eukaryota > Fungi > Basidiomycota > Agaricomycetes > Russulales > Russulaceae > Lactarius > Lactarius indigo. The sequence goes on along the minus strand of JAFKAC010000002.1, from coordinate 1,511,073 downwards.
AACCACTCTCGGCAATGTCGCGAGACATGTCAGCTATCTGTGCCAACGCGATGTCAACGTCTACGGAAGATCTGAACATTCAATTCGGAGATTCCAATATATCCTTTTCCCGATCTTCTACAACGACACCCACACCATCAGCGATCGCGGTATCAAGAAGTTCTCAGGAGTCACCCGTGCAGCAGTCAGGAACTCCCGGAAACCCACCAGGGGCAGGAGGACTTGCCCCTCTCATGATGCCAATACCTACAAGACCCACCACACATACGGAGATCGCAGGTACCAGGCCGCCAATATTTGATGGGAATGGAGGGGCAGCACGCCGCTGGTTCAACAGAGTCGAACTCCATTTCTTTGTGGATCAACAGTTCACTGCGGTAAAAGATCCCCTCCTCAAAGTCGGGATCACGCTCTCCTGGATCCATGGACCAAGAGTTGACTACTGGGTTGATAGCCAAATACATTGGCTAATGGAGCAAGTACACAAACGCAGTGAGGTCGCCGACCCATGGACAACGTTTCGACAGGCTTTCCTCGAATCCTTCACGTATCGCTCAGAAGTGCGGCGTGCGAAGGCCGATCTCAAGAAACTCAAAATGGAAGATGGGAATGTAGATGAATATATCGGAACCTTCACAAACCTAGCCGACCTCGCCCTACTCCCCCTCGATTCTCCTTTCACACTGGAAATGTTTCAAGAGGGGTTACCGAGACCTCTCATGAAGAAATGCCTACTGTCACCAAATGGTTGGTCAAATAATACATTCAAAGAGTGGTGTGCCTCGGCACGCCGCCACCAAGCAAACGCCGACCACTTCGATTCGCTCCGGAGTGACAGGAAAATGGCCAAAGTGGACAATGAAGATGACAAGATATTTTGGACGCGTAATCGCGGAAACCAGCGAGCACAGGTAAGTTCAAGGCATCACAAATACGCAACGGTCGTCAGCGTCAAGCAGAGAGGTGCCGCGGAGCAAGACAAAGAAAAATATCTCGCCGAAGGACTTTGCTTCCGCTGCAGCGAGCAGGGACATATTTCTCGAAATTGTCCATCCCGCATGCCGCAAGCTCCCCTCCCTTGAGTCGATTCTATCGCTTTCGACCCCGTAACCATGACCACTTACAAAATACTCTCGGGGGTCGACCGGAAAGGGCAGCGGAGTTACCTGCGTGGCGGACGTTGTTCCGTCAGAGGCGTAGACGCGGTCACGTGCACCCGTACCACGTCGCGCCTCGGGACTTGTTTTCGCAGAAGTCCACGCACAAAATTTTTGGGCGCCCCTTAGGGGCATGTATGTTTCGGTTCCGGCTACTTGTGTTCTTTCCACATGATTCTATGCCTTTCAGATTGTGCTGTTGCGAATTGTGGCTACGATAACATGTATGTATCTTCTGATGGCCTCTATTTCTCAGTTTTTCGCGCGCGTTGCTATTTTCGTCTGAAGGACGAATTGTAGCCTCAAACAAGAGGCAAGCGCGAGTCGCTGTGCGACTTCTTCTATTTCGGTGTCGTGCCCGAGTGTCTGAATGTCTTATCAACGTCGTCTCCGAGTTCCCAAACGTCTTACCAATGGTCGAATGTATTTTACAATAGGTTTTTACTTTTACTTACAAAGGGCTCTAGTTTAACCCTCAATCCAATGTTCGCGAAAAATCTGAAAGACTTGACACGTGACTTCCATTTACAGTCGACGCCCCCAAATTAAAACCTCACCCACAGCGATGTACTGTATGTAAAACAAAGCCGTGTTAAACAATGGGTACTATGAAAACCACGTGAATTTGAGACCGAGAAGAAGCATTAATGTTTGTGGATAGCGGCTCAGCGCTCAGCCCGAGATTTCTATTAGTCCGCGCTTGAGTCCGCGACGTGCCAGTACTTGGCGACGTGCACATTACAAAAGTGGGCCCACCCGCGGCAAGGCCGCGCGGGGCGAACCTTCATCGATACTTTTCCATGGCCACCGCCGTGTTTGTACCCTACGGAATGCCGATGGCAGTCACGGGGGATCACTATGTTGATATCGTCGAAGGTTAAACGCTGAGCGCTGAGCGCCGAGCACTGATCGACGCTTGCGATACTGATTACCGGACCTTGTACCGAACAGTGAGCACCAAGGCGAGTAAGCTACATTTGAACTGCATTTGGATATGTACGTGGCTCTTGATGCAGATGCATGGTGCATGATGTGGCGACAAATGTTTTATAAAACGCGTTCTCGACTTTGCGTTCCTGTTCACTTTCGTCCTCTAAAAAGAGTAAGATCCCCTTCTCACAATCCTCTCATTATCGTAAGGTCACTGTAAGATCATTGAATTAGGTCACCGAGAAAGTTCTAGGCACGCTTTTGATGCAGGCCAACAAACAGAATTGGAATCGAGACGCATTACAACTTCGACGCAATTTCAATCTGACTAAACTTCCAGTGACATTATGGTATCGTATATATGATGTCCGTTTTGATAATAAATTATGCCAATAAATTAGCGTAACGTATCGTAATAGGGTCCATAGTATCGTATCGTATCGTATCATATCGTATCGTAATATATATTTTTGAAAAAGTCCTTCAAGGAGATGTCAAACAGACTGAGGCTGCGGCTGCGCGCGGGGCCAGCACCACGTGGCTGGTCTTGTCCATAGGTACGTATAACATCTGCCATCGGAGCAGGTGGCGTCGCAGGCAATTCGCTCGACTCGGCTGAGCTCGAATCAAATGCCGAGGATGATGAACCGGTGGAGTAGCACGACCCCGACGACGACCCCAAGCTGCAATTCTCGAATGGCCCAGAAGACGAGGTGGTGTCCGGTAAAGTTGTCGGCGCGACAGCAACGGCTCCGCATGCGCGCATCTTCCGCATCATCTGCTTCTCCAGACGATCGGCCCATCCACACTCCGCCGCCTCCGCGTCGGTGAGAAAGAAGGTGTCCAACGCGAGCACCTCTGCGCGGATCGCGGCGAGTGACGGCCGACACTCTGGCTTGGTAGAGAATATTTTGCGAAGGAGTAGGTATGCGGAGTGCGAGACGGGGAGGATGTCGAATAGGACAGCACGATCCATCAAGTAGTCGCTGTAGTCGTTGTCCTCTGGGGTAGCCACCGACCAGGGTCGCGCACTGGCGATCATCTCGGCGAGGATGCAACCGAGTGCCCAGATATCTCCGTGGACGGTAGAGTAGGGCTGGTGGCGCGGAACCAGTGACTCTGTGACAAAGATGGCGGTTTAGTTGGTGGAGGCGGAAACGCAGAGAGGACGCATACCTGGGCTCATGAAACACGGCGTTCCGCACGACGATGCCGTCATCTTGCTCGTGGTAGCAAGACCAAAGTCGGCGACGAAGACGTCAATGTCCCCGCTTTGCGCAGACACGAGGATGTTCTCCGGTTTGAGGTCCCGGTGATAGACACCACGTGCGTGGCAGTACTCGAGCGCGTCGATGATTTGGACGAAGACGCGCTTGATGAGTTCGTCCTCGCGGAAGAACGCGACCTTCCTTATGACCGAGTGAAGGTCGCCGGCGCAAAGGTCGTACACGTAGAAGGCGTAGCGGCCTTCGTGGAACTCGTGGTGGAGGGTGAGCACGTGGGGGTGGGACGAGACACGAGCATGGAGCTGTCTCTCGCGGGTATGATGTAACTCGGGGCCCTCCATCTTGACGCGCTTCACGGCGTAGTGCACACCGGTGCGGGTGTCGACAGCGCGGTAGACAGTGCCGAATGACCCCGCGCCGAGGATGGACTCGATCCTAAGGGCACCATTATCGATTGTCTGTCCCACGTACTGGGACGCAGACGCAGGATAAGAAGGCATGGGTGTTGGTGGGGTTCTGAGACAGCTAAGCCCCAATTACTTGGAACTCAGCCGTCTAGAAAGCGACTTGCGCGGGTGGGTGTGGGTTGTTAAAAGAGTTGTGATCAGAAGATGGTGGGTGGTCGTGGATAAGTTGTTTGATGGGTTGTGCATTGAAAGCTGGGCTCTTAAATACAGTGGTGGGACTGGGACGCAATGAAGGGTCAAGAGTCCCAAACAAACTCCTGACCCCTCATCATTGTGCGCCCAATCATGATGAAATGTAGACGAGAGAGACAAACATTCGAATGTAGGATTGCACTGCTACTCCTCAATGGAGTTCTCGGAGACGCGAGCAATAGTTGGCTGGCTTGCCCTCGTGCAGTGGGCTGCTTCATGAGACAATGACCTGCCATACAGAGCAGAGGTATGAGTGCCGCTGAGGAAAGTATGATGCTTGAAGCTTGATGCATGATGGCCCAAATCATGGATACACGAAACTTAGATAGGAGCTAAGCGCTGAGTGGCTGTGCGGTGTGAATTTCTGGAATGCGTACGGCATGATAGGTGCAACCGGAGAGAGAATGAGAAATTTCCATGTCTCATTCTCCGGTCCTCCGCCAAACCCCTGAGCGCGACACTCAGCAGCTAGCCTCTGTGGTCGTCGGAATATGCAGGACTCGGAGGGGAAACAACCACGTCACGTCACGTGTGCAGACGGTCATACCAGTCATACCCAGAAAGGATGATTTGGTAACGTAACGATGACGTACTGTAATGATATGAATCACTCCTAACGGCCCCTGCTATCCCACGACACAACTCCGGTTTTTGCCCTTCATTTTATGTGTTCTGTTCGTCCTATTCATGCAAAGTGCTATATAATTGAAAAACAAAAAGTGTACTATAGATAACATGTGAAAATTGCAGGACCGTCCACATCTCCTCCGCTGTGGCTACGCTAGTCAATGCCGCGGTGCCCATCAAGGCCATCAAGCATCAAGTTTCAACCTCATGGGGTTTGGTGCTAGTGCTTACTTGGGTGCTTGAGTAGTCGACTTGTACCTAAATATGGGAAGGCTCTCACTGACTTCATCTGCGTCTGAGTCGTTCTACCCGGCTTGCGTATATATTCTTGCCCTACGTCGGGCTCAAGGCAAATGCGACGCCAGAGGAGATTGGGGATTAATGATGGAGTCCAGTAAATAGGCTCTCCTCCGACCTGTCATGACGTGTTCCCACTCAACACTCGCATTGTGCAAATATCGAGCCAATGTATATTTTTTCTGTAGCGCTCGTTAGACCAAGCCAGCACCGCAACCTTCAGCACACGCGTTCATGGCTGCCTACACACTGACCACTGTGCTCAGGCGACAATTACAATGTCTCGCAGGCTCTCAGAGCATGATGGTCCGCGAATGGCTCCATGGTACTAGGCACTCCCTAGGGAAGCGTGCGGCAGTACAATCACCTCGTCTGCCGAACCTAATTCGCCCAGACGTGCCAAGTTACGCCGTGATTACCTCCGCACAGATCGACTGACCTACCAAAACTAAACTTCTGCGCGTCACGAACACGTTTCCATGGAACCGCACCATCCGGTTCTAACTCGAGTCGTCATTGTCCTCGGGCTCGTCCTAGGTCCATACAGTCCTCCTCCATGCGCACCGCCTCCACGCGTTCATAAGGCACCCTATCCCGGAACCAACGCCCTCCCAACAAGTCCACGCGGCAGAGTCCCGACCCCGTCGCGGACGCCAGCAGGCCCGCACCAGGCCAACCCAGCGCCGCAATGCCACGCGACGCGCTGCACGCCGACGGAGGCTGGCCACGCGCCGCCGCCTCCCTCCGGCCGCTCTGCCATCTCGCGCGGCTTGAGGCGGTCCAGCATGCGGTAACGGTCCGCGATGCGGCTGTAGTCTAGCTGGTACACGCGATGCACGAGAAACGGCTATGTCACAGAACAGTATTAACGTAGTCGGGTGGACATGGAGGAGCCGGAGAGGAGATGATGATGGGCGAGGCGAAGTGACTCACCACGTAGCCTCCGCGTCGTGTTCGCGCGTAAGCCGTTCGTCGTATAACACATGCCATCTGCAGAGCCGACGGCCAGTTGCGGGTGGTAATCCGATGCGCTCACGTCCTGCCTCGACCGGTGCACGTCAGCTTTGCAACGACTCTTGGTTCGCTGCGTGAGCAAAAAGGCGGGCTTACCCAGACTGGCCCGCTGGGATCCATAAGTGCGTGCCCTCTCCCGAGCGTGCTCGGTGAGACCGAGTAAGACTTGATCGTGTTTTCAGTGGTCAATCGTCACGACTGCACTCAAATACGGTGAATATGTAATGCTGTTGATTGCATCTGTAAGGCAGGGGTCAGGAGACTGTTTGGAAGCGGGGCGATTTAGAGCGCTACCTCGGGTACGGTTAAAGACATGACCGCCGGGGTCTCGAATGTCCTGTCAGGCACTGAAGGCCGTCGTAGCCTCCGCTGGCAATCACCGTGGGGCCGTTTCCATGCCTGTCGGGCACGCGCACCCATGTGAGAGCACGGACGGCAGACTGATGTACACAAAAATAGCCCATCGGTAAGATGGCTATGCATGACATAAATTACAGTTAGCGCGCGCGGACGACCAAGTTATTTGGGAGCTCACGCTCAGAGGGAGATCGCACTGCTCGACCGATATTGTAGACGACAATAGCGCCTGAGATGACTTGAGCCGAGTGTTATACGACCAGAATACTGAGATAAGGTACCGTTTGCCAGCCCCGCAGCTATCAGTTCGCTATTCCCCCAGTCGAGGGTGCAAAAAGCTGCCTCGTCGTGCTCGATGCGGAGTATAGGCTCGGGGGCCTTCACTACTGAAAGTGAGTCTGTTGGCGGTGCGAAAATTCAGCTGGCAACTTACGGAAGATAGGGGTCCGTCATTGTTGTCGACGCTTGTGCAGGTGCCAAGTCAGGCGGGTATGGGACCACAGTAGACCGACAGGGAGCCGTCTTCGAACACGCCAGCAAGCAGACCAAGTTTCCTCGGAGGGTTGGGAGACGGCCCCGACAACTTCAAACCACTTCGTCATGAGATTCGAGACTTCGGGGGCTGATTGCACAGTAAATGAAACATACGGGATCATGCGAGGGCAAGGGACACCATTTGAGCTCGAAGGCTGGTCCACTGTCTATACATAGCACCATTTCGCATCGCATTTCACCCTTGTCGTCGTCGGATTCCTCCACACCCGGGGACGGGCCAAGGCTCCACAACTGTATGCAAGCGCGTGAGGGACGAGTAACCTTGACACCAACGCCAGGCGAGTGGGTACGCGAAGGGAACGGCGCGACGGCAAGGTAATATTTGTATGCGCAGTCTGGCGAGTCGTCAGTTCGTTCATATCAGGGCATTCAGTCACCTACGCAGTCGGTCGTCTGGATGGATAGGACACCAGTCGAAGGCCCCATACGGACGCGCCGGCATTGAACACATGAGCGTGGCTCTCAGGCAAAAACTGCGCTGCAGTGAAAAAAAGATAGTCTCAGCGCCAAGGTGTACTCGAACGCGGCGTGTGACCCTACACAGTTTCTGCGCTCGGAGCGTCTCGAGCTTGACGTTGGTCTGCGCCCCAAATGGGCCAAAGTCACAAGAAACTGGCAGGGCGGGCGGCGGCACCCGGGTGGTCTGCTGGCGCATTGAGTCGGCAAGTACGCGATCCCATCTCTGAGACAAAGGGGTCAAAAGAAGCCCACGGTTAACCAGGAAGGAGAGACACACACTCGGCGCGTAGAAGCAGGGAGCGGAGCCATACCGCCTTCCCCACTACGGGGGACTTCAATAGGGTACATGGACCCTCGGCCTGCGCGCGCGCTCATCATATAGCAGGACATTCCCGCCTAGCTTCCTCCTCTTCCTCGGCCCTTATAGTGGACTCCCTGAACCACCCAAGGTCCTCCACGACGGGCCACACGGGCCCCGCGCCAACGCTCGCACCCCACGCCTTGCCGACTCTGCGCGTGAGCGCGGGCGAAGACGCATACGGCAGCGTTGGCACGAGCTCATTCGGCGCAAAAAGCCGTGGTGCACGGAGCAGGCGCTCGACGCGCAGCGCCGCAGCAGAATCGGGCGTCGCAGCTGCAAGACGGAAGAGCGGGATGGGTCGGTGGCGGTGGTGGACGTTCGGGTTCGGGAGCGCGTGGGCCTGGCGGGCGGGCGCGGCGGGAACAAGTGTAGCACTCTTGGCCTTATCTTTGCCTTTTCCCGTAGCTTTGCCCTTTCCTTTGGCCTTTGACTTGCCTGTAGATTTGAACGGACCTGCGCTACGCCTTCTTCTTAGAGCGCTGCGTTGGCAAGTCGTCTTCGGAGCTAGAACCAGAGGTGGGCCCTGCACCTTGACTGTCGGTGCCATCGTCGGAGGGCGCTATTTCTTCTGGTGCAGGTGGAGCGAAGTCGCTATCGCCGCCCCTGTCCTCTTGTACCGTAGACTGAGGTTGAGAAGGCCCGGGTTCATCATCGTCCTTCCCTTCGTCAATAGACAAGTCTGTGTATCTTTGGCGCGTCTTACGAGGTCGTAGCTCGCGCGGCATCGCGGGTGCAAGTCATAGCTTTATTGCGAGTTTCTGAAGGATTTTCGTGCGTTTAGTGTGACATTTGTGTGACAGGTCGCGTCGATCCACACGCTTTCCGCCCCCTCTTCAAGTTGTTCTTCCTGTTGCTACACATGTCGCGTGTCCCGCGGCTCGAGCCCGTTGTCCTGATCACTTCAACCCCTCCTGGCTCCCATGGTCGGAAGAACAAGCGTAAAGAACAGGCCTCAGTACAGAGTACCGTCATAGGTGACTCAGGAAAGAAGATGCGCTTTGGGCCCGGGCCAAGTCTTGAGCTTGAGCTTAGATCCTCTGCGCAAGTGCAGGTTTTACTTCCGCCTTTGGGCAGTTGGAAGAATCGACTACTTGGAAGTTCGGAAAAGGTGAGAATCTGGGTCAGTTTTCGATGAGACTGACGCTCCTGGCCAGGACTCTACGCTTCACTGTGCACTCAAGCCCAGTGTTCCGGCTCAACTGACTGTGGTGACACCACGAGTATATGATCTCTCGGTGACCATGTTCCAGCAGAAATTTAGGGTGATGAGACCCATTAAACAAGGGGTGCTAAAATCATATAGCCACTGTCTGAGCTTTTCCGAGATTCATGGCATCTCTTTAACCATGAAGTGGATTGGGGTCCCTTCTGTCTACAGTGCTATTAGGATTGGAAGGACTGTGTATCAGGTATGTCCTATACTTTTTATTCTAAGATTTATATTGACCAGCTTAGCCTGGTGATGTTGTCATTGTGCTTCCTGGTGAAGATCCAGACAGGACACGCCAAAAAAATTCACAGGCACCAAGCTCTCAAAGCATCAATCCTCTTGCAGAAAATTGGTATGGGACTCAAATTTTACCTTTAAAGCTAATATTAGCTCATTGTTATTCAGGTTTATAAGGATATGCTACCTTTTTGAAAGAAAAGGACAGCAGTTCCTTCATGGACAGTGGCTTGCTCATGGCTCCAAGACCCTCCTTCAAGAGGCTGCTCACTCAAATGGGCTTTTCCTTATGAACTCTTGTGACAATGTTCCTTTGGCCTCTATTATCCAAAAGTGCAATTTACACTGGCTAGCCCCTGATGAGAAGGAACCTCCTGAGGATGGGTTTAATAGGTTTTTTTGCAGGTAAGAGACAATTATACTATATTGTTTTACCATTTTTCTGATCCTCTTGTTCAAGTGGCTTAATTTGGGATGAAGATCTAGGTGCTTTTATAGAGGCTGCTCAGACACCTCCCACAATATCCCCTTGTGCTTGTGCCATTTGTGACTCTCAGACAGCTCAAAAACAAATCAAAAGCTCAGCTCTTACCTTTGGCAGCTTTTTCCTATTTGGGAGCTAGCTTTCATGAACTTGACTTTATCTATGCTCTACATGAGCAAGATGAAGATGCCCCTTATATTATTGGCCAAATTCTTAGCTTCACAAGTGACCAGGCAGATCAAGCTCCTCAGGTGCAAATTAGGCAGCTGGAACACTATGATGATCCTCATTGGGCATAAATCAAGTACTGATCTGAGCAGACAAAAGGATGAGGTATGTTGTATGTAATCCTATAGGCTTGTTTTAATAATGTTCCATTTTTATTAGAAAAGGCTCTATTTTACTCTTAAGACAGAGAGTATTCCTATCAAGAATATAGTTGGCAAGTGTTATGTTCAGCACCCCTCAGCCTATCCAAGATCTAGATTTATGGCTGGGTCATGAAGACCACTTCTATGTTCAAGATTGCTCTGTTAACCCACCATTCATCAGGGTTGAAGATTGCAATAAACTTAGGGTGATGGATCTGGCTTCCCATTCTTACTGTCTGGAATGCTATGAGGAGCATATGGAAAGCATCTCTGAGCAGAAGTTGTTTGTTCAGAGTCATCAACCCCTTCAAGCTCTAGAGTTGTTCTCAGGTTCTTTTTCCTTTGCTGTAACTGTAACCTTTCTGACATTGTGTAGGAGCTGGTGGTCTCTCAATTGGGCTAGAAGATTCAGGGTTTGTTGAGACCAAATGGGCCATTGAATATGCACCCAGTGCTGCAAGAACTTTCTGGTATGTCATTATCATGTTACTAGTTCCACATGCTAACTATCTTGTAGGTACAACAAGCAGCATGCCAAAGTATACAATCAAGATTGCAACGTACTCCTTGAGCATGCTATTGAGACCGACAATGGTAAGAAATTGGCCCCTCTACAGAGCCTTGACGACGGACGGCCACTACCACCACTACCGAAGCCTGGTGAAGTCGACCTCATCTGTGGAGGTCAGTGTCGTCACCACTCCAACTCTACGAGCCTTGAACGGGCCATTGAACCAACTCTAGGTCCGCCATGTCAAGGGTTTAGTCACGCAAACCGACACCCAGTGAGCTACTATGCCCTCACTTGCCGCTCAAACATATCCTGACCCTCGAACGCGAGCGCCCCGATGACCCTAGGTTTGATTCAAGTAGTATCATTGCGTCAACAGTGCACTGATTCCACGCGCGTCGCAGAAACTCACTGGTGTGCAACATGCTCTCCTTCGCAGAGTTTTACAAGCCCAAGTTCTTCCTCTTGGAGAACGTGCTCGGCCTCCTCAATCACAAGCTCCAGATCAACAAGCCAGGCCGACAAGAGGGAGACGTGGTCGCGAACGGTATCATCAAGTTTATACTTCGTGCCTTGACTTCTCTTGGGTACGTTGTCGTCTTCCACTCGGCGTGGACGCCCACTGATGCCTCATGACAGCTATCAGGTCCGCTTCAACGTCTTGCAGGCCGGAGTCTACGGGTCGCCACAGAATCGCCGCCGCATCATCATCTGGGGCGCACGGCGCGGCATTCCCCTTCCCGAGTTCCCAATCCCGACTCATTACTTCGAGACGACGCAGTGGAACGTGCAGCTCGACACAGGTCTCAGGCTCGAGCCCGTCACTCGCGACCCAGAAAGACCCCATCGCGGCGCGCCTCTCCGCGCCGTGACCGTAGACGACGCGATTTCAGACCTGGTAAGTCACCCGAGTCAGTAATCTAGAATTTTGTTCTGACCATCATAACGCGCGATCGCGCTTGGCAGCCGAAATTTGACTGGTACGTACCTCTCCCCTTCACAATTGTTTTGTACGCCGACGTCAGTCGCTCCGACAGGAAAAACCCGCACGTGGTTATCAAGGCGACGCAGGAAGAAAAAACGCAGGTGAAGAGACGAGCGGCGGTTGCCATCCCCGCCTTCGAAGCGGTGTCTTTCCAAGCGGGGTACGATACAGACGAGGACCCATTCCCGGGCTACCCAGATGGCGTGTCGTACGCGAGTGCGCCTCTTACGCGTTACCAGGCCCGTGCACGTGGGGGTATCGCAGAGGACGCAGACGTGGAGCTCCACTATACCGCACGCTATTCTGAAATCGTCGTGGAGCGGGTATGCAACGTCGCCATTAAGCCCGGCGCAGACTTGCGCTCTCTGCCCCGACAGCTGCAGATCAAGAAGCCACCGACAGACGGTGCTACGAAGACGTCTTCGAGAGACACGAGGTACTCTCGCGTCGATGGCGGAGGGCATTTTCGCACGGCGATGACCGTGGTGACTCCCAATTCGCAAGGGTCAACGGTGATCCACCCGAGCGTACGTCATCGCTTATCTGACTGCAGAGACACATATTGAGATCTGATATGAAACAGCAAAAGCGAGTCCTCACCGTCCGCGAGTGCGCTCGGGCGCAGGGCTTTCCAGACACCTGGAAGTTCCTGTCCGTAAGCGAACGGCCAAGCACCATCGTGCGAGATGTGAGATTAAATGTCGCATCATAGACAAGTGATAACTAGCTTCTGACCACGTCTTCATCACATAGCAACTCCGGCAAATCGGAAATGCTGTCCCTGTCCCGCTTTCGCGCGCACTCGGAAGAGCAATGGGAAAGGCGCTGATCAAGATGTGGGAGGTTGAAGATAAAGCCCGAGAATCCGGATCACCGGAGCTCTAAGAAATGTCAGGAATCAATTTTCATAGATTTCATGGTTTTGTACCCAATAGGACACGGAAAGCCTGTATACACACAACACACATAAGTAGTTACAGTTGGTTACAGCGGACAACTCTAGAGTTGATTTTTCAGGCTGAGCCGACACGGCCCTTGCCTAGGATGTCCCCTACGCGACGGAGTTTGCGTTCATTCTCACCTTCATCGGGGATGGCATCCGATCGCGGCCGAGAACGTGTGCCAATGCGGATGTCGGTAGCGACGCGTGGTGCTCCTTTTGCGTGAACAGCAGCGTGGCAGTCATGTATGGCCTGAGAGACGGCGGACCATGGGCCCTCTTCCACGTGTCAGCCCGGTGACACACAACGAGATACCAATGAAATGCACCTATATTAGGTCCCATAGCCACTATGGGATGTCAGGAGCTCGTCAGAGGTAAATGATAATGTTGAGAGCGTACTGCATCTATCATGTGGCGAAGTATGAGACTGACATCAGAGGGACTAGTCACTGGGAAAGTAAAACGCACTTGATACTTGAGACCAGACTTATCAAGAACACGAGCACATTCGGCTATGTACTCGGCGACCTGTAGGTATAAGCGAGGTGTAGCCAGGCGAGTCAGGGGGCAGTCGAGCGTACATGAGGGGTCAGGACCTGTGCCAATTGGGATAAGGCAGAAGTCTTGGACAACATTGGTTAGGAAATGCACAAATGCGAGGACGGTGTACCTGCCGGCGACCGCAAAGAGCTCTGAGGTAGTGTCGGAAGTCATTGTGAGTGAGGTAAAGAAAGAAGTCCGCTGCTGCCTATTTGAGTCGGTCCGGTTGTGCCCTTGAGGCTCGATTCCGACGTTCGCTGCAACTCACATCGCCTGTCTGACAGACAGAGATGCCACCCTCAACTCTCCAAGCTAGGATAAAGGCCTTCGAGGCTCTCGGAATGGGCGCATCAAAGCAAGTCTTGGACACCGTCACCATCCATTCCGAATCCGAGCACCTCCTCGACAGCCCACTCTCACCCTCGGTGCCGTCAATCCCTCCCATAGTCCCGACGGTTTACACCCCTTCTACATCTCCAGGATCGTTACGGCACAGATCCTCTCTCGTAGACCTCAAGGATTGGGTCATTGATGATGGTCCACTCCGAGCTAGCTCTCCTACCGCCATTCTCAACGGTTACTCTCCACCAAAGCCGTTCGAAGATGCGCCTCTGATCAGCTTTGAGAGTTCGCCACCAAAACTCTCCAAAGCACCGCCATTACCTCCGCGCCAGCCTTCGTACAACTCCCTTCGTTCTGTCTCTGCCCCTGCAACGAGTCCAACCATCATGTCGACGTCCCCATCTGCTAACATGCTCATGCCCCCCGATGCTGACCATTCTTATCCTCCCACACTAAGCAAAGACAAACTATCTATGCCAGATGGCATACGACGCAACGGCCACGCGCCAGCCTCGTCTGTCTCATCCTTCCATTCCGTCTCTCTCTCCTCCGACGGGGGCGACCCTACCGTAGTCGGCCCTCTGCATGCGTTCTCCTATGGAACGAGAAGTGGACGGTAGCGAGCACCTGAAGACGGCGAAAGCCTCGACGAGTCCTTCGAGAACGTGTCTGCACCCTCGTCCTTCCTCCCGCCCATCACGCTCCCGCCACGCCCACCAAAATCCCCCGGGAACCCCGGCGTCACCGTCCCATCAAAGCCACCGCCACCGCCTCTTCCGCCCAAGCTCCCACAGCGCCAGCAGCGAGGCTCTGCAGCTAGCAGCCTTGCCTTCGCGAGGCTCCTCCCCCTCGTCCGCCACTTCCCCCATCGTGGCACTCACACCCTCCGGCAGCAGCTCCACACCCTCCCTCGCCAGCACGCGCCGCGTGCCCCCTCCCTTACCCATCACGACCCCGCCTCCGCCTCCCCCACCGCGCTCCCGCCCGCCCTCGGCACGCACGTCCGTCCAGTCCACAGCCACGACCGCCTCTGACCGCTCCTCGCTCTTCTCGACTGCCTCTCGTACCTCCATCTCCTCCCGCACCTCCATCTCCCCGTCGAAGACATCGAAGCCGGCGGCGGCGAAACCGCCCCCCCGCGCCCGGTACGACGCGCTCTTTCCTCGCGAACGTGCGCGCTCACGCACCACGAAAACCGCCGCCGCCGCCACCGGTTCCCGCAAAGCGGCAGAATGCTGGCTGGCGCGGGCTGTCCATCGACCTCGACCAGAGCACGCCCCCTGCGCCCGCGACGGAACCAGGGCCCGATGCCCGCATGGATGGACGCCTCGTGCGCAAGATATGGCTCAAGTCGGGCCTCGAGCCGCAGCGCCTGCGGGACATTTGGTGAATTCTTTTTCTTTCCTTTGCACCGAAAAGACGGAGGCACTAAAGGAGTTTTCAGGAACGAGTGCGACCCCGAAGGCTTGGGCTCGCTCGATCGCGATGCGTTTGCGCAGGGGATGACGAGGATAGACGAAGAGCTGCGCCGCGCGCAAGTCCTCGGTCGTGCTGGTGCTGGATCAGGCCCGACGCCGCGGCGGGCACCTTCACGCCCGATTCTCCGCTGATTAATTAGTCACGCGAATTACAGAGTTACTATTGTACGCCCTGGTAGGTTGCTGTCGCTACATTACTATATACCTGCTCTAGTGAACGCATACTCGTTTGTGAAGCAAATGGCAAGATATGTAGGTGCGAAGTGGATTACATCAGCGCTGTTGTAGCACGCCGCGCGGCCCCCCGCCCGCAGTCCCGTTATAGATCTGTGCAAGGAGCCCAAGCACACCTCCGTCCGCACCCAGCCCATCGTCCTCCTCCTCCTGGGTCGACCGCCCAAGCCCTCCGCGCGCATGTCTCCTCGCGCCATCAACATACGATTCTCCCAGCCCACTACGCACGTCGCCCTCCGAGTCCGCCGCGAGCTCGCCGCTGCCACTCGGTATTGACATGTGCCCGTGGGCCGCCGTGGCCGCCACGTTGGCGCCTTGAGAGGGAGCTTGCAGCTGCGCGTGCGCGACGGAGCCGTCCGAGTCGCCCAGTGCGATGCTCTCCGCCATGCCCAACTGGTACACCGACGTCGCCATCGTCCCCGACTGCCCGAGCATCTTCGACGCCGTGCCAAATCCAGACCCGCCGCGGCGTCGTACCGCCGCGCTCCGTGACTCCTGTAACGCGCGCTCGTACTCCTGCGCACGGTCCGCGGGGGGGATGACGATGCTCGCAGGCGCTAGGGCGAGGGGTGTGGTCGTCCGCGGCGCGGCGTGCGGAAAGGTCCTGCGATGCGCGAGAGGTAGAGTGAGCCTGTTGGATCTGCAGGGCATCCACTTCCGGGTGCGCAGGCTTTGAACGAGACGAAGGACTTTTCCATCTTTCCGTCAGTTGGACATCAGCCGGGCGTCTGACACATTCGTTGGTGCGCCGAACTAAATGTTTGAGTTTATTGTAAGTCAGGTAACACGGGACTGGGGAAGGAACGACGCACCTTGACGTTGCCATGTCGCTGGAAGTCAAACACGGCAAAACTGCAAACGTACCCGAGCCCATCGACGTGGACGGTAAATTCGCGGAAAAAGTCGACGATTGCGGGCGCGCACGGAGGCAGCGCGAACCAGAGAATGAACGGTGTCAGCACGACGCTGGTGAGCTCCGTCACGAATGTGACCACCTTCATCTGGAACAGCTCGCCAAATTGGGTGTGTACCGTCTTAGCGTGGAGCTGTGCGCGCCACTCATCGGGAAGGTAGTGGGTGTACTGGACGAGCGCCTCCATGAGGACCTCTGAATCGAATACTCTAGTTCTCCTCTGGGATCATGCCCCGCGCGACGGCGAGAATACCACCAAAGACAGAAAGATAGAAAAGGACCTGTTCGATGGGGTGTGATCTCGAGATGGAATAAAGAGTTCGGGTTCAATGACGGTGGCGAGCAAGAGGACAGCAGCAAAGGATCCAGCTATAAAGGCCAGGAACCTGACAATCGTGTCAGATTAACGCGTATGGAGTGTTTATAGTAAGAACTGACTTCATGGCGATTGCCAGCTTTTCGTTGGGGAACTGACCCATGTACATGTTGGCGATAGGGTATGATTCCTTGAGTACGTCGTTCGAAGAGATGTGGTAGTTCGTTGAATTCGCGGAACTTCCAATGGGCAAAGGGGGTGTATGCGCGGCCGCTGATCGCAGACGGATTCTTGTACGACTCCTACATTTGTGATTAGAATCGCCCCGCAACGACGGGAGAAACTCGTACTTCGAAATATCGGAAGAATGAGTACATAAGCAAGTAGACCACGATGAATGGTGCGAAAATCGCATTCAAGATACCCATAAAGATGAAAACGCCGTCTGAGCCTATACACGCGTGTAAGCTTGGGGAATGTCAAAGGTCGTTGCGCTTTATGCACCCATCTATTAACGCTGCTCGGTTTTTGCTCTTCAAGGAACACCTTCCTCACTTGGCCTCTCCTGTCAAAAAGGTATTCCATCAGACAGAATTGTAGATTCCATTCAAGGGAACGCGTGAGCGTGCGACCCTTGCCCTCTTCAGTGGGCCACCCATTTGGGAGGGGTACGCGTAAATCGAGTAACTCTTTGTTGAAAAGCGAGATGAGGAAGTTTTCTTGCCGCATGATACGGTTGGCGATGTCATGCGCATCTAGTTTGGCACCTTCGCTAGCGCGAGGTCGCGAAGATGACGAGGATAACTCTGTGAGTGGATTGGAGTTGCGGATGGCTCCGATGCGGCGAACGACTTCGGGCCACGATATAGTCTGGATGTCTTCCTACAGGAGATGTTGGGAGATGAACGGGGGTACATAGATGAAACGCGCACGTCTGGTATCTGAAGGAGGTAGGTATAGAAACGGTACATGTCCACGAGCCGCATTACGCTCAAGACAAACAAGGCGATCTGCCACACATAGAAAGCACAGAATAGGAGGAAGAAGAGCAGTGTGAATCCCGAGAATCTGCGAAAAAAGAAATATAATCGAGTGGTACAGATATGTGGGGGAGAGCATACCGAGAAACGCAGCGCTCGACAACGATATCGGATAGTCGTGTGACCTGGTCAGAGCGGACGCGCGAAGTAATCGACGCAGCGGAGCAAGAATGTCGAGAAGCCAATGACAAACCCGACTGTGCTGGGCTCGCCATTAGCGTACTTTCTCCGATGCGCAAAGGAACACCTACAGAAGGTTCAACCCTCGCTTGAGCGCAATGGAGTATATTCCCTTCCCGTGATAATAGAGATAAACCTCCTGGAGAAAGGCGTCGAGGTTGTACACGTTCACCCAGTTCCACAGCGCGCGTTCGTACGCATCCAGCCCGCGCTTCGGATTAGGCGGCGTGGGCGCGGATGAGCGGCGAGGCGGCGGGACTTCTGCGCCGATCTCCGATGGGCGTGGGGGAACGGATATCCGCGGAGGGTCTGCGGGCGCAGCGGTCTGTGAGGCGTAACGCACCTCGCGTGGCCGGCCTTTACGCGACAGGGGCGCGCGGTGAACAGCGGGGGACTCGATCAGGAGGCTCTGCGGGACTTCTCCGTCTGATTCTGACTCCTCTTGGATGCGATCGTCCTCGCGGACGTTCGGTCGGAGGATGCTTGCGTCTGTGCCACCTCGTGGAACGCGCGGCGCGGAAACGGAGGTCTTGGTTGTTGGGGTGAGGTGGGCCTGCGCCTCCAAGTCGATGTCGTCGTTTCTGGGGGATGCAGCGCCGTCGTTGTCCTCTTCAGGCTCCTCGAGGACAGATTGGTTGGCGACTGTGTAGCCCTGGTACGCGCGGCCCAGTGGGTTGAGCATGTTGAGGAAGGGGCGAGAACTGGCGGTGGGGGCGTAGATAGACTGGGTTGCTGAGCGCGAAAGACGACGACTATTCGGTGGGGAGGACATGGCGCCGGGGGAGGGACGACGAACGTAAGGGAGTGCGTGTTAGCGGGCTTAAGTCATCCATAAGGGGCAAAAAGTGACTGCGTATGACTGGTTACACAACAACCTGCTAATTCTTCCTAAAAGTAATCTTCCATTTCACCAACAACCCTGCCTTCAACAACGCCGCCTCCCAATCACCGTGTAAGCATTCCCTACGCCATCCTACTAAACTGTTCCGCAAAATAAACTTCCCACGGATATCACTGTCGTTGCAAAGGGTATTTGCAGCGCCAGATAGTGACTCGGCGTATCGTACGGAGATATTGTCAACGCTAAGAACGGAGATATCGCCGTCGTGCGAGCCGAGTAAGGTTAAAACGGTCGAAAGTGATGTTGTGAACGGCAACGTGGTCCTAGGAGGCCGAAAGAAAAGCGCAGCAATCGTGAAGCGTGGATCAAACATCGACAACCCTTGTGCCTTTGTTGTGAGAAGGAGTGAAGTAGTGACACCTTGCTTAATTGAGGACGTGAGGTGGCGAATGACGACCTGCAGCTTCCGGTGGGGGACAAAGTCAAGATCGAAAAAGTCGAGGCTATGACCATACGCAGATTGCACAGTGGCTACAAGCAAAAAAAAAGAGTGTAGCATTGTAAATATTGTGGAACCACGCGCATATAACTACCTAACGGCATCCCAGGCTTTCGAGGTATTAGTAGTCGCTAAAACGTGCCCTCTCGTGACTCACATCGAAGAATCTTGTTAGGGTTGTCCATAGGATGGCGTGGAACCGATGGAATAAATCCACATATAAGCGTACACCCCAGCCATCAACAAGTACACTCGAACGCAGGAGGTCGGGGAGGTCCCGTGGTGGGTGACGGAGCTCGACGTCTCCGGATATTATACAGTGAACTAGAGCATCCAGGGAGAGCCAGATAGTTCGGTGAGATGAGATCCGAGAGCGGGCTACCAACTGCCGTGAGGAAAGACCCCAGCGAGAAGAAGTGGGAACCAGAATCTTCTGAAGAACTGAGAACTCCGGAGGCGTCCCAGAAGAGCCAGGGTTGCGAACGAAGCACCGGAAAAGAAGCAGCGAAACGGCGAGCGCTGTGAAGCAGAGCAGGACTAGAAAGATAAGCCTAGAAGAATCGCTCGTCGTGACGGAGAAAGATATGGTTGCAGGAACTTGGCGGAGGATGTCCTCAAAATTGTTCAAGGTCAAGTTGAGTCGCATCTGTGGTCGCTGTAGAGAGGATGTGAGGTGGTGACAAGATTTGGCGGATTTTGCCGAGACGTCCTCATAATCTCCTCGCTCACCTAGCTCGCACACCAATAAGAAAAACAGGGTCAGGAAATGCATAATTAGATCCATCGTATCTGAATATGTGTCAATTCTGAGTCCCCGATTATAACTTGGTCTTCCCTTGATCCCCACTCGGCTCACCATCCCACACATCAGCGACCCATTCACATAGACCGGTGCAACGACCGCGGTCCCTACGTTCCAATTCCAATCCCGGACCTCTTAATAGGGCTCACGCTGTATCTGGAGGATTGTAGGTGATATTAATACCTAGGGATTTTTCGTTGCATAACAATTCACGGGCTGCCCTGCAAGCTGAGACCTCATCCCAGTAGCGCCCGTACGTATTTTTCACAACTACAACAGTTGCCAGTGGGCGGATGGCACAGTGGTAGCGCGCTTGCTTCGCATGTTCATGATGTCTCATTGTGAGCCCCGTTGCATGAGGTCGTGGGTTCAAACCCCACTTCGTCCACGTTTTTTTTTTTCACGTGCGCCTCGGAGGCCTCCTTCACACATTTATTTCTCTGATTTTTCTCCCACGTGGGGATGGTTCTTCGGCTTAATCGTAGAGTGTTTTCAATCAACTAGTGAACCTCACATCTGCGGGATACTTCTATCTGATTCCTACATTGCGCCAAAATCTTCGAAGACACCCTGGAGGCGTTATTTCCATTGCGAACGGCGCATTCCGACTTATATTAGCAAACCAGAGGAGAAAATTATACTGGACTGCTAGAAGGACTGGAAAAAGAAGTCAACACCACGAGAAACATACTGAATGATGCTGTATGTTAGCAATATCCAAAAGGCATTTCCCTAGGTGTGTTGGCTTGTGAATGAAATCTTCGTCAGTCTCTGAGAGATAATATAGTTCTACAAATTAGCCCACGAGCTGCTGTGTGACTAGGCGTCCCCATAGGCTATAACCCTGCTGAAAAATAGTACATAGAGGTTAAGGTACCACATAAGGCCATGCACCCCAAGGCGCACTCTAATAGATTTGAAAATAAAATTAAAAAACCCTGCCGAATTAGTGCTCAGGCATGCACTCTGAGAGGGATTGAAATTCCTGCGACTGCGAACACGAACGACCAACAAGCGATCTCAAGCACTGGCATGAGGTGCACGCGTACATCCCAGAGCCTATTTTATGGGCAACTGTGGACACGCACAGCACCCAACGACTGAACAGTACTGACACCGCAGTGCCATCCTAATGCAACTACCCAAAAGAGCCGAATCGGGGTACTGAGAGGAAGCCAGACTCGATGCACGAGGATTTCTATCGAGTTTCACAGAGCTTAACGGATATCGCAATAGTGCGATAAGTCGAGAATAACATCCAGAACTTTGTCAAACCAGCCTACTTGTTGAGAGTATGCGTAGCAGAACCATGGCAAAGGTGACGTCGACATTCTGAGTCATACATTTGATTCTTTAAAGTCAATCGACTATGCAAGAAAGAAACGGAATGATCGGTTGTCACCACTGTTGATAAGTGAACGTAGTGACGCCTATCTGGAGGGAATGGACTCAATGCGCGAAAGAGTCGCCGAGGTTTGGGGTGACCTCAGATTGGAAGCCCATGGACCATAGTGTACCACGATGCCATCCGGGGAGGGGAGTGGATGAAATACCGATAACCCATCTCACAACTCCTAGACCTCGGAAAAAAAAAGATAAACCAGAGGAAACAAGCTAGAAGGCAATGCCTCAGCAGGCATGCTGATAAGACCGAATGCAGCCATAAGGTGGGCCGGCCCAAAAGCCGAAAGCAGACGGGAACGCTACAGTAGACCAGAAACTTGTCAAATAGGGCCCCGTTGACTGCAGTGGCGTAATGCACGTTCCTAAACGAGGCGCGTCAAGGGCTCCGGATGTTGTGAACACATGACTCATCCGTTAACCTGTGACTCGCGGATATTATTAAGACGACGCGCAAGCCTGTGTATTATAGGTATTCCGAGATTGTTTCCCTTCTCATGTCTCAGATATGCTCCTGTAGGAATAGGAGAGGGCCGTGTCAGCGCGACGCGCAAGCGTAGTAGCTCATGTATTTAAACAGCAAGTTTGTGACTGGAATCACAGAATTCTCTCGCCCATTTTCCCTGCCATCACAAATCATTAGTCATCCAAAGTCACACGGAGGTGGGCGACATCACACTTGATCAAGTGTGAGGCTACCCTAACCCTAGCTCACACTCAGTAGGAAACTTTACGATCAAGAACACAGTCGTTATCAGAACAAAGAAGAAGCACGTCAACAATAGTATCAAGTCTATAGGTACTATCTCATTTCGCTGTAATAGTGCCACCCTGACCTTCTTTTGGTCAGTGGGATTCGCACTCCGAGAGTGTTGCGACATTATTTTTGGTTGCGCAACCCATCTAGTAGGCCCGCGGTACTAGTGCGCCAATGGAACCCGACGCAAACGTCCCGGCAGGACAGGGAGGGGGACTGGGAATGTCTCCACTTGACGTTCTGCAGCAGGGAGTAACACCGGAAGTATTTCAAGCTTTACAAATGATATTCCACGGTTTCGAGCGGCAGATTCAGGCCGTGGAGAGTAATATAGTCACTTCTCAGCAGTTTCAGAGGTCAATAGAAACTGCGTTTACCCACGCCAACCTAACCATTACTGCCCCTATGGCCGCACCGTGATCCTCGTCGCCTAAGGAGAACTTTTCACGACTGGTGGTCCAGCCTTTCTCTGGGAAAACAAATGAGAACGTTGCTGCGTGGTTAGTCTTGGCTGAAGATGCGCTTGACACCGGCAAGGTACCGAAAGAACGCTGGACTCAATATGCTACACAAGTCTTTCGAGAGGCTGCGCTTGCTTGGTATCATGCCCGGAGGCTTGCGAATGGTGGACGCATTCCAGCCTGGGACGACTTGAAGAAAATGATGATGAATCATTGGGCTCATCCCGCTCACGCTAATGAGCTTAGATCGCGTCTTGAGAATCTAAACTGCTGTGGAGGCGTTTCCAAGTATACTCGTCGTTTCGAAGACATCGAAGCTCAGATTCCTCCCCCTGAGATGATGTTCAATGATCGCAAGTACCGCTTCACCTTGAGGCTCCCGAAGGAGTTATCGCTACAGCTGATGGCTCGCACTGAGGAAGACATGGCGGTCTATTATTCGGCTGCTAGACAATGGGACAGCCTCAACAAGTTGGCTCAAGGAACGCCAGCGATCAATATGAGCTCCCTGAGGCCCTTTAAAAAGTATCGCGTTCCATCTTCATCCTCGACGTGCTCTGCCTCGACCACTATGCCCTATCTCACTTCCACAGCCCCAGCAAATCGTCCCGAGCCTATGGATCTTGATGCGATGAACATGAGTCGAGACCTGCGCAGACCACCTGCCTCGGCTCGCTGCTATAACTGCAATGAGTCCAGACATTTCGCGCGGGATTGCTGCAAGCCCTTGAGACGCTCGGCTGATAACGCGGCAAGACGGGAGACGGCCGGACGTCCTAGGACAACAAGGCCGATGCACCTGTTTGAAGAAGTCGAGGAGCCAGCGATAGAAGAGTACCTGTCCGAAGAAGTCGAGAAGCCCGAGCCAGAGCTGCAATGCCCTCCGGAACGATACGTGTCTGAAGAGTATACACCGGAGAACTATGATCCCGACAAGCCGGATCTGGAGCTGCAATATCTTGTCAACGAGGCCAATATGATGGAGGATAAATGCGGGCCACTTACCGCAGAGGACGAAGAAGACTTGGCCAAGATAATCTTTAGCGAATGTGAGGGAGGAGGTGACGATTGGAGCGAGCAGTGGCCCCCCGTTCACCTTATGTCCCCCGGAGATCCTGGGCCAGTCAGCGAAGACATGGTAATCCCTTCTAGGGTGGGTCAGAAGAGGAAGCTACGACCCGCTGCCAACAGCTTTTTCAAGGCCGCTTCCGAAGGGGTTGAGTGGCGACCTATCTCACCTCTGTTTCTTGAAGAACCCACTCCGGAGACAGAGTGGTGACCCGTTTCCCCAGTGTTCCCCGAGAAGTCACCCTCGCCTCCTAGCACCGTCTTAAACGGAAGTGGGGAGGACCCCTTGGAGGTCTTCACAGTAGCGCACCCCGGACTGCCCATCTACAAAGTAGAGATTGGCCCTCCAAAGTCTACTCCGCCGATGAACGCGCCTGTCTTTATCCCCATTAACACCATACTAGACACTGGAGCCGAATCAAATTACCTTACCGCTCAGAAGGCACGCGCGGCTCATGCGCAAGTCTTTCCGATTACGACTCGGGAGATTGTCGGCGCTGGACAGACAACGACTACAGCCTTTGCGTCGTTCTTGCTCCGAATCGGAGGCCTGATCTCCAAGTGCTATGCTTATGTCCTGGACGACGCATCTCAGTTCCGTTATGACTTGCTCTTAGGATGCACCTGGCTTAAGAGACATAACGCCGTTCCGCAATGGGACGACAATGCTTACGAGCTCACTCACCCAGAGGAACGTACCCGTTTCCTCATTAAACCACTTCACTCTCACGGAAGGCCAAAGGCGTCGAACTTACTAATGAAGCTCGCCTGGTGCCTCCAGTTCCCACATCAAGGACCGCGTCCTCCCGCGCTCCTTCACCATACATCAGACAATATCGTCACGTGGGATGATGACTCAATGGTTACCAACGAAGGGAGCATGGACATCACTAAAGAAAGGTTTGGTGAACGCATAAAGCAAATGGTTAAGGAGGCCATACCTAATGCTTTCAGAGACAAGGTAGGCTTTCCGCCCCTTCGGAAATGGGTACACCAGATTGACGTTGGGGACGCGAAGCCACTGAGGCGTTACGGACGCCCCCTTACACCTGTTGAGCACGAATCTATCAAAAGCTTCATCGACGACGGATTAAATGAGGGAGTAATTGAACCCTCTGAGTCTCCGTGGTTGTCACCCCTCATCCCGGTCCCTAAAAAGGATGGTACATCGCGCATTTGCGTTGACTATCGTGCCCTCAACAAACTTACCAAATCAAATGCTTATCCTTTGCCTCGCATAGACAAGTGCTACCGAAATCTTGCAGGAGCGAAGCACTTCACATGCCTGGACCTTCGCAGCGGATACTGGCAGGTAAGACTAGCCGATGATGCGAAGGAAAAGACGGCGTTCACCTGTCGTTACGGCCACTTCCAGTTTCATGTGATGCCCTTTGGGCTCACGAACGCCCCGGCCACCTTTCAGTCAATGATGAACGAGATCCTACGCACCTTTATCGACCGCTGTGCTATGGTCTATTTGGACGACGTAATCGTCTTCTCTCCAACAGAAGAAGAGCACGTACAGAACGTTCTGGACGTCGTGCACGCCCTTGACAGGCATTGTAACGTCGTCACGACGTTAGCTCGACTTGAGCTCGATAGAGGCGGTAACAACTCAGCGGTAGTTCTCAGCGAGATCCTATCTTGAAGGCACAAAGGCTCAAGGCGTATATACTGGTGAATGCGCGTAGGCACACTGAAGTCTTCTCTTGATAGTTTGTGATAAAGTCGAAAGATAGTACAAGATGGAAAGGAAGAGAATAGAAACAAGTGACGATTCAAGGAGACCAAGATGGCGTATCTTGGTCTTCACTAGACACTATAAATACAAGTCGAGCAGGCTTACAAGCACTGCTATGAGTCACAGTAATCTAGCGTCCAACATATCGCAGAAACATCGCAAACACTAATACTACTACTACTAGTATTAGGGGCGTTGGTCATCAGTCAGCTATCGTACCGTATCTCCTATCATGCTACTGTATCACCGCGCTGTCGTAGATAAGTCCGTCACTAATATACCTTACTGCCATAGTGACAACCGGTACAGTAAGGGTCGCAACCGTGTAGTCCGTATGAGTCGGAATGTGACATCACCCCCTTTTCAGCGTGAGACCCCGACTCACCGAAAGTCCCTCGCCGGCCAATCCCGCTGTTCGTCGGCGATGCGCTCGAGCGCAGTGGTGTGCTCCAGCCTATAGATGGAGTCCTGCCTGTCACTCTGCGCGCACGCGATCATGTCTCGCAGCTGTGCCACTCTGGCCCGGAGTCGCTCCAGCTCGAAGCTGGCCGCGCGGTAGCGTGTGACCTCCACCGTGAGTGTCTCGTCGTTGATGCGGTTGAGGGCGCGGTCCATGATGTGATCCGCAGTGAAGATGACGAGGTCTTCGTGGGGGTATGTAGGGCGCAGCGCGGCGCTTACATGAGGTTCGGCATAGAGGGGCTTACCGTACAGATGGGGGGAGCCCGGTATGACCCCCAGTATAAGGGGATCCGCCCCTCCGATGATCTGGACGTGTGAAGCGTCCCTCTCTACTCCGTCGGGCCCGGTGATGGGGTATGGAATGTGATGGGGTCGTCTATTTGCCCGGAACCCCTCAGGCGCAATAACATGCGCGGGGTCATCAGCGGCGGTGAAGGGACGGTGGTCGGTGGCGCCCGGTACACGCACACGTCCTCGGTACATGGCGGACCCGTCGGAGTTGACGAGCCAGGGTGTGATGCGGGGATTAGTAGGGTCGCTTTTCGTTCGAAGGAAGGCGTGGCATGCCGGGTAGTAATCGTCGTCGTCATGGCCAGCCTCAGCAGCCTCCATCGCTGCCGCCGCTCGCGCATCTCTCTCAGTCGGGCCGCGGCTGAGTCTAACTGTTCCTTCTGCCACTCCGCCGCTACCCTCCTCCAACCGTCCAGCTCGTACTCCAGGAGAGCTTGAACGCTCGTTGTTGCTCGGGAAAATTCCACGAACACCGACGAGGTCGTCGCTTGGGGGGATGGCAGCGATGGGTTCGCGCTCACCGTGTTCGTTTCGGAAGACGTGGACGATGGCGGACTCGTCGTCGGGCTGTTGCGTGGGGTCTGGGAATCGGGCAAGGACGTTTGCCCATTCTTGTGCGGTGATGCGGCCCTCTGGTTGGCCGACAGGTGTGTACAGGGTGATTTGGGTGTTGGGAATCTCGGTCTCGTCGTCTTCAGCGAGGAGGGCCCGAGCGTCTTCTGCAAGGGAGTCGAGGAGGATCGCTTGGGTGACATGTCGCAGAGGGGAAGTGGGCATGAGAGTGGAGGTGGTAGAGCGAAGGAAAAGGGGATGACTCTCCTCAGCATGGGTTGAACCCGTTTTAACTGTTGCCCCGTGTGCTTGAGCTTCTTGATAAAGGCGAAGTGCTTCCGGCGCGAAGACGTCTTCCTTGTTGACCCACTGATTCTCCAAGTCCGGATACCCCTTCCATTTGACGAGGTACTGGAGTCGCCTCCCTCTGCCGAAGTGCCGGGAGTCTAGAATGGCCTCGACTTCGTATTCTTCTTCTCCATCGATCAACTCGGGCGGTGGTCGTGTGAAACTCTCCCCATGAAGGGGGGTTTGTTTGTATGGCGTGAGAAGATCGATATGGAATACTGGATGGATGCTCCACTGGACAGGAAGTTCCAGCCGATAGTTGTAAGGGGACATCACCTGTGTCACTCGAAATGGTCCATGGCGTCGCGCCGCTAATTTCGCCGTGGGCTGATTGGTTCGGAGATGTTTGCCCTCTAGCCACACGAGGTCTCCTATCTTGAATTTGGGCGTTTCTTTGTTGCGGACCCATGCCTCTTGCGCCCGTTTCATGAGGCGTTGGGCATCCTTCCTGGCTTCTTTTAGTTGCGTTAGTCGCCTTGTGACCTGGGGAAGAGGGGATGGCTTATCAGTCCAGTCTGCTTGTGGGTCATATCCCATCAATAACTGAAACGGCAACTGTTTCGTGTGTTCATGTGGCCAGTTGTTGTGCGCGAATTCGGCGATTGGCAGATAAGCGGCCCAGTTATCTTGCTGCTCATTCACCCAGAAGCGCAGATATTGTTCCAGCCATTGGTTGGTCCGCTCAGACTGTCCATCGGTGCGTGGGTGGTACGCTGTTGATATGTTTTGTTGGATGCCCAGGACCCGACATATTTCTCTGGTGAATTTTGACGCGAATCGTGGGTCCCTGTCACTAATACATTTGCGTGGTAATCCGAAGCGTTTGAACACATGAGCGACGTACAGGGCGGCCGTTTCTTCGGCCGTTATTTCTTCTCGGCATGGGATGAAGATGGTGGCCTTACTACAATCGTGATCTGTGACGGTCAGGATACTGTCGTATCCTTGTGACAGTGGGAGTTTGGTGATGAAGTCGACAGCTACGGTTTGGAAGGGTACGGCGTCCAATATTGGTGTGATGGGATGTAGTGCTGCTCGTATCGGCCTCGTATTTACTTTGTTCCGTTGGCATTCTGCACAGCCTTGCACGTATTCGTACACGTCTTTTCGCAGTCGCGGCCACCAGTAATGTCGCTCCAGGATTCGTTGCGTTCTCGCCACTCCAGGGTGGCCGTGTATTGGCAGGTCGTGGTGATCATGTATTAGTACTCGGTAAGTCGAGGCAGGTCCGGTTATTACGAACTTGCCGTCTTTGTACCATTCTCCTTCTATCTTTTTGAGGCGATGGGGGTCTACCCACATCTTAATTACCTCAGCGTCTTGTTGGTGATGTGGTTGCAGCAGGTCTGGATTTGCGATGAAGGTGCGTGCGACGTTGAGAGTTCTTACAAAGACGTCGGGGGGTAGGACGACTACTTCGCTGTTGTCGCCTGTCCCTTGGTCATAGTCTGGTCGTCTTGATAGTGCGTCTGCTCTGCCATTGTTCTTTCCTTTGATGTGGTGAATTTCGAAGTCGTATTCAGAAAGTTCAAGCACTTCCCTTGCAACTCGTCTGCTGATTTTCTGCGGTGACTTCCAATACTGCAGGTTGAGATGGTCTGAATAGATTTTGATTTTGTGCGGGGCTCCTGCGAGCAATGGTCTCCAGTTTCGCAACGCCTTGACTATTGCGAGCAGTTCTAAGTCGTAAATGTCGTAATTTCGCTCTGCTTCCGAGAGCGTGGCCGAGTAGTAGCCTATAGGGTGTCGCTTTCCATCCGATTTTCGTTGTAGTAGTACGGCTCCTACCGCGTATCCGGAGGCGTCAACCTCCAATTCAAATGGGTCTTGGAGGACTGGGTGTGCCAGTACCAGTTCTTCGGTTACGAGGTGTTTGAGGGTGTTGAACGCCTTGTCTTCCTCCTCCGTCCATTGCCATTCTTCGTCTTTTCGCGTCAGTTTGGTGAGTGGTTTAGCGTGTGTTGCGAAGCCGCGGATAAAAAGTCTATAAAAGTTACAAAAGCCAAGGAATGATCAAACATCTTTGACTTTGGTTGGTGTTGGCCACTCTTTGATGCCTTGAACTTTTACAGGGTCCATTCGGGTCACCCCCCTCTCAAGGATTACCCCCAGGTAATCCATCCACGGCTGGTGGAACAGGCATTTCTCTAGCTTGAAGTAGAGGTCGTGTTCGCGTGTGATGCTCAAAACATCATGCACGGCGTCGATATGGGCTGCTAGGTCATGATCGAAATGAGTGGCTATGCCAATATCATCCATGTAGACACGTATCGTAGTCCCCAGGCGTTCATGCTTCGCGATCGTGTCGCGGTAGATGTGATTCATCATCGCCTGGAAGGTGGCAGGGGAGTTGGTGAGGCCGAAGAACATGACAGTAGGTTCAAAAAGACCGAATTTGGTCTTGAACGCAGCTTTCTCCTGATCTCCGTCCCGAATGCGGACGTTATTGTAGCCCCAGCAGATGTCGAGCTTGGTATAGATGTGTGCGTTACTGAGGTCAAGGATGAGGTCTTGGATTAGCGGCAGCGGATACTGATTGCGAATGGTGTGTGAGTTAATAACACGGTAATCCTGTACTGGGCATAGTTTTCCGTCCTTCTTTTTGATGAAGAAGAAAGGTGAGGCGTACGGGGAGATGGAGGGGCGTAGATAACCCTGTTTCAACTTTTCATCGAGGAAGTCCTTGAGTTCACCCTCTTCTTTTTGCGTCATGGGGTATATTTTACAGTCGATCGCCGCTGGCGCCGACGGCTTGAAGTCAATGGCATGGTCCCAAGGCCTTGATGGAGGGGAGCGATGCGAGGCCTGCTCATTGAATAACGTACTGAACTCTGCATATACCGGTGGCAGCATGGCTGCCATTTGTTGTTGTTTTGCCGATATAGCCAACTCTGTCGAAGTGGTGGCCCGTGCAAAGGTTTCTTCTTCCAATTCTTGGACAATTGCTTCCTTTTCTGTTGTAATTAGAGCCCGTATTGCAGGTGCGGTAAGTAGTTCTTCGGTAGTGGCCAAGACTACCAGTTGCATGTCCGGATGCATAGTCGCTGCTGCCCAACTGATTGTGGGTTCGAAAGCGCTCAGCCATGGGTAGCCCAGTACCATGTTTTCGCTGCCGAGGTCGGTGACCAAAAAGGTCATCTTCTTGATCTGTCTGCGTGTTTCACTTCTAGGTTAACGTAATGAGTGATTAACCCAGCTTTGTTTTCTGTGTTATCTATATTCCATATCTTGCGCGGCGTTTCTAACGGCTGTATCGGGATTCCCGCCCAGGCCGCCATCCCTGGTTTGATGAAGTTGTTGGTGGCTCCAGAGTCCACCAACGCGTTGGTTTCAGTCATTTGGTAATTCGTTCGGACAGTCACTGGAATTCGTAGCAATCGGTAGCGCGTTGTCACCATTACAGAATTACATTGTAAAGCCCTCACCCAGACTGACGGGTTCAGGCGCTCTGAAAACCCTCCTTCCCCCATAGATCTTGCAATATGAGGTCTTTTACCTCATCCGTGCTGTTGGCCACCTGTGTTAGCCACTCCTTTGCTTGTTCTCCTGCCGTTTTTACCGCTTTGATTTGCAGCGCGGGTGTCGTACTGGGTGCCGGCGTTGCATATCCCGGCAACGATGGCTCGTACTGGGATGTGGGGCCTGGGGATCCCGGCCATTGTGATGGCCAGGCGGTCTCCGTCATCCTGCTACTGGATGGGGCATTCTGCCACTGTCGTTGCTGTCGGGGGTATGGGCAGTTTCGTGAAAGATGTCCTGGAGCATGACAATTGTAACAGAGGACATTCCTTAAGTCTCGTCGAGCTCCGCCCCTTCCTCGTCCCCTGGCCCCAGGGCCTCCTCGCGGTGGAAAGGGTGGCGTTGGCCAATCGTGATGGGGTAGCTTGTTGAAGTCGATGTCTTCGGATCCGGCCAGTCGTACTTTGGCGCGGTCGGCAGAGGTGTCCATCGCCCATGGGTTGGTTTGTGGTAGGTTTTGTGGCAGTGCCCATCCTGCGTTACCGGTCTGCTTCTTCGGCTGAGTCGCCGTATTCTTGTACTCGTTAAGCCTTGCTTTAAGGTGGATATAGTTCTTCTGTCGTTTTAGGACAGCTCTCTTCCAGTCGTCGAATGTTATTGGTTCGTCGAATTGGAACGCATTTTTGAATAGTTCCTTGGGTAACCCCGACGTGAACAGGTCGATGGTTTGGGGTTCGTTGAGGTGGTAGTGAGCTTTCCGCGCCAGCTGCTCGAAGTCGTTGACGTACTTATCAATGTCCTCTCCCACCATTTTAAAGCCTTTCCGCAATATGGCCTGCGCCTGCTCTCTTTCCAACGTATTTTCGAACCGTTGGCTGAAGCCGTCAGCCACGGCGTCCCACAGGCCTCGGGTGTAGGGGCTGATTCCCCGTTGTATTTGTCGATTGAGCCAGTTCAGGAAGGATAAGACCCATTCGCTGACTGCTCCTCCTTTGATGTATGAGAGAAACAGGAGGCATCTCCTGTAGTCATTTCGCATGATGGGGGCGTCCAGATTCATGCCCCAGTAGACATGCCACTGTGTGAGAAATTGGTTGACCTTAAGCCTGTCTCCATCAAAAATGGAAGGTGGCTCACCGGTTAGCTTTTCGCTGGGGTGTCCTCTATCCCCCGCACCTCCACCGCCTCCTCCGTCGCCGCCACCTCCGCCTCCTCCTCCTCCAGGTGGGGCTTGGGGCGGTCCTCTCGGTGGTTCGGTCCTTCGTAGGTCAAATGGAACGCCTCCTCCAGGCGGCACCGGGGGATCATCTCCTGGCCCTCCTATGCCCGGGGGTAGTTCCATTACTGGCCGTCGTTCAGACGGGGGGTCTCCTCTGTCCGATCCTATTGCTCGAAAAATTGTGGCGTCGTCTGCAGTCATTCGTACACCCGTGTCGGGGTTGATGGGCATGAGGATATTGCGGGCCTCTTCCCTTATTGCGCGTGCTTCTTCAATAGCCACTTCTTCCATGGCTTGTGTCAGTGTTGCCATAATAGCTGGTGATCGGATATGAATTGGTTCCGGCTCCGTGATGTGTGCGGACTCAGCTCGTTCGACGAGGAGATCTTGTATTGCTCCTCCGCTCGTTTCTGTCTGGTTTGGCTCTCGGCCCTCGCTTTCTTCTTGGCTTTGTTCGTCTTCTTCTGACACCACTTCTCCGGTGGAATGTTCCCGTACTTGTCCGTCGATAGGGCCCCAATCAGCTTGACTGTTGAGCTCTCGCGCGTCGATGTCGCAGCGATATCTAGTTCCTGCTGGTCGTATGACATCCCACTGGGAGTCTATAGGGTTCCAAGTAACTTCTACCCAACACAAGTGGTCGAAGTTAAACTCAACTGGGCAGAACCTGGAAGGTCCGTTAAATTCCACAAAATATCCGGTTTCCTCTTGTCTTTCCCTCCAACTCGCAGCTTGTAAAAAGCGCGTGGGGACGTTGCGTTCTCCTCTTCTTGGGAGCGAGTAAGGATGGAAGTTCGTCCACTGGTCTCTTGTTGTTACTGCCACGATGGTTATCTTGGTCTTAATGTAACGACGTCACAACGTTAGCTCGACTTGAGCTCGATAGAGGCGGTAACAACTCAGCGGTAGTTCTCAGCGAGATCCTATCTTGAAGGCACAAAGGCTCAAGGCGTATATACTGGTGAATGCGCGTAGGCACACTGAAGTCTTCTCTTGATAGTTTGTGATAAAGTCGAAAGATAGTACAAGATGGAAAGGAAGAGAATAGAAACAGGTGACGATTCAAGAAGACCAAGATGGCGTATCTTGGTCTTCACTAGACACTATAAATACAAGTTGAGCAGGCTTACAAGCGCTGCTATGAGTCACAGTAATCTAGCGTCCAACGTATCGCAGAAACATCGCAAACACTAATACTACTACTACTAGTATTAGGGGCGTTGGTCATCAGTCAGCTATCGTACTGTATCTCCTATCATGCTACCGTATCACCGCGCTGTCATAGATAAGTCCGTCACTAATATACCTTACCGCCGTAGTGACAACCGGTACAGTAAGGGTCGCAACCGTGTAGTCCGTACGAGTCGGAACGTGACAGGCATGGTCTCATCCTGAACGAAAAGAAATGTACGTGGGGTTGCCCCTTTATACTGTACCTGGGTCACATAGCATCTGGGGAAGGTCTTCGGACGAATCCGGAAAAAGTCGACGCAATTTTGAAGTGGCCTTCATGCACCACAATTTCTGAAGTATGCGGCTTCTTGAATGTTGCTGGGTACTACTGTCGTTTCATACGAGGTTTTGCGAAGACTGCCGGTCCGATGTATAAGCTGTTGGAGGGAAGCCCACATCGCGGAACACCTATTCAATGGGACAACGATTGTGAGTTGGCGATGAAACACTTAAAGGACGCACTAACCTCCGCCGATTTACTCATCCACCCGACGCCTTGGCGGCTATTCGTGATAGACACGGATGCCTCCGGAGAATGTATTGGCACTGTACTTCAGCAGACTTACGACCTGTCCGCTGAAATAAAGAAGGGGAAAGAGGCTGGTGAGCAAAAAGAGCGTTTCAAATTTAAGGAAAAAGACTTACGGCCTATCGCCTTCGAATCACGGCGCATGACGCCTACCGAACAAAGGTACTCCGCGCAAGAAAGAGAAATGCTCGCGATCGTCTATGCGCTACACAAATGGAGAGGTTATATTGAGGGATCACCAATTCTTGTACGCACCGATCATGAATCCCTCAAGTACTTCCTAACGCAGAAGAATCTTGGTCGCCATCTTGCGTGCTTCGTGGATGATATCGCTCACTTTGACGTTGAAATCATCTATAGGCCCGGAAGACATCAACTCGTCGCAGACGCACTGTCACGCAGGAAAGGGCACCAGGACATACCAGATTCTGAAACCCCTGTTCCGCTCTTTGCCGCTCCCCTGAACCCGTTCAAAGATGTTGCGAAGGATCGTAGTCCCATCTTCAGAACGTTTGCCGAGTACAAGCGACGCCTTCAGCAGGGCGAAGAACCGCTGGCAGTAGGAAATGGAACGTACCTCTTGAACGGTGACGCCTTGTGCAAGAAGATCACGAATAGGTGGGGAGAGGAAGTCGTAGTGGAAGTCCCTACGACACAAGAAGTAGCTGAAGAAAAGGTGCAGACGATTCATCAAGAACTAGGACACCTGGGGGTAAAGGCTATCTTGGCCGCGCTCAGGACGCGAGTAAACATTCCGTATGCACAAGAGATCGTTGAGCGCACACTGAAGACCTGTGAGCAATGCCAATTCACTCACCGAGAACCCGCGTCCCTGCAACCTCTTCATCCCATCCCGAGGGTTGATGCTGGCAATGCGTGGGCCTTCGACTTCGTGGGTCCGCTCCCGAAGACAATGAGAGGCAACAAGTACTTGCTTACGGCAATGGACTTGGGAACTGACTGGACCATTGCCCAAGCCATACCTCAGCGCTCGAGCGACGCTGTTGTTGACATGCTCCGTTACATCATCTACACTTATGGGAAACCCATTAGCGTCCTCACCGACAACGGCGCAGAGTTCCTGTCTTACGACATGGAGAACATGCTGCGCCGGCTTGAGATACAACACTTACGCACCTCGCCTTATCACCCTCAGACCAATGGGAGGCTCGAGAAATTTAATGACATCCTGACGCAGATGTTAGCAAAAATGACCGCCCCCCAAAAACAGAATCAGTGGGATGAACTACTCCCCGACGCGCTACTGGCCCATCGAGCGCATACCAGTTCATCTACAGGTGTGTCACCTTTCTTTCTGACATACGGAAGAGAAGCACGCTTACCAAGCGAAAGGATCTTCGAGGTGTTCCAACATAATCTGATAGACGAGGAAATTGGCTTCCTCCAGCACCGATGGCTGGAGCATGTTCAAAATTTGGCTCGCTTCCGCCAAGAAGCCGACGATCGAGCAGCGTCCCAACTGGAAAAAGAAGCATCCCAGTGAGAAGACCAATACCATGAAAAAGGGCTTGGTATTGGAGATCTGGTGAAGAGGCAGCATGAAGCCGGTACGAAACTCCATCCGCGCTGGGATGGTCCGTTCATCATTCGGGACGTTACTGATAAGAACACTTACCAGCTGCAGACGCGACATGGTTACATCCTCAAGAATCTGTATAACGGTACCAGACTCCAGCGATATTTTCCATCTTCCCGTTCTCAAAGTGCCTTGTGGTTTGCAAGTTCCGATCTGCAAAAGAAGGACATGGCAGCGATGCGAAGACAAAAACAACAAAAAAATGTTCCGGGATCTTCCAGCCTCCGATAAAAATATTTCGCCTCCTTCCGCATCCAGATTGTTTGGTTGTGTGTTTGCGTTACGGTATCCATTTTCGGTTTTCGATATTCTCTCTTCCTGATTGTGACAGGAGTCACAAGAGACTGACAACGGGGTGATGTTGTGAACACATGACTCATCCGTTAACCTGTGACTCGCGGATATTATTAAGACGACGCGCAAGCCTGTGTATTATAGGTATTCCGAGATTGTTTCCCTTCTCATGTCTCAGATATGCTCCTGTAGGAATAGGAGAGGGCCGCGTCAGCACGACGCGCAAGCGTAGTAGCTCATGTATTTAAACAGTGAGTTTGCGACTGGAATCACAGAATTCTCTCGCCCATTTTCCCTGCCGTCACAAATCATTAGTCATCCAAAGTCACACGGAGGTGGGCGACATCACACGGATGTTGTGAACCGGTTCGGTCACATGTGACTCATCACAAGTCCCCGTGACTCTGAATGACTCGACTCTGTATCCGCTTGCTTCCACCAATTAGCATACAAAGTAGGCTCGTAATAGTAACAGAACATGTAAGCGCCAAGAAGCCCCTCAAGGCTACTTAAGCGCCATAGTATTATCCAATAAGAGCAGAATTCTCTTGCTCATTTTGCCGCGACATCAGTCTTATTTGTCACAACGTGAGCGACATCACACTTGATCAAGTGTGAGGCTTTTCAGACAAAACTCACACC
The DNA here is from genome assembly GCA_025766275.1 of Lactarius indigo. Classification (NCBI taxonomy): domain Eukaryota; kingdom Fungi; phylum Basidiomycota; class Agaricomycetes; order Russulales; family Russulaceae; genus Lactarius; species Lactarius indigo. Next base: position 1,475,451 of record JAFKAC010000002.1, on the reverse strand, counting down.
CGACAGTTAGAAACGAACACAAGCGCTTGTCTTTAGTCAGAACCTTAGGCCTCAAGTCGACTCTATCTTATCAAAAAGGTACCTCCGAAACTACGCTCTAAGAGCGCCATTATACTGACCCAGTTACTGGTCAGCCGTCAAAACGCACCACACTCGAAGACTCGCGTAGCTGATTAGTTGCGCAGAGATAAACCCCCGTATCTTACTTGTGATAGCACCTTACACGTCTCTATGAATCCTGACCAGCCCGATGCGACAGGGAATCCGGCTGGAGACCCCACCCACTCTCCACCTGTTATGATGACGGGCCCGCCTTCGACCGACGCCTTGCAAGCTATCCACGGGATGCTGCACAATTTACATCAGCGAGTATCCATGGTAGAAACACAGGTGACGGTACTCCAGAACCATGCTAACCAACAAACCCAACCAGCCCAAGCGCCAGCTCCAACGCCAGCTTCTCCCGTCCGTACAGGACCTCCTCGCCTCTCACTACAGCCTTATGCGGGAAAAGGAGGCGAGAACTTACAGGCCTGGCTCAATACGGCCAAAGACGCGCTGCGTGACATAAACCACCCAAAGGATCGCTGGACGGTAGCGATCGCCCCCTATTTTCGCGAGCAAGCTCTGGGATGGTACCAGGCAGTTCGCACTGAGAACAATCACCAAGCGCCACACTGGGACGACTTGAAGCCCAAGCTGCTGAATCATTTTGAGCCCCCTGCGTGACTGAACGAACTGCGCTCACACTTACACAGAATCATGTATCATGGGAATATGGATCAATATATCCGCCTATTCCAGGGTATTGAGATCCAGATTCCAATGTCCAAGATGGCCTTCGACGACCGAAAGTACCTCTTCACGAGAGGACTACTGCCTGAACTTCATATGCAGCTGTATCGTCAGCAAGACACTGCGATGGCGACGGTTTACACCGCAGCCCGACACTGGGCAAGCTTGCAGAGAGTGACCCGAAGTGCAGCCAGCCCAATGCTACCCATACAAGGACAGAAGCGCCCTTGCCCATCTCCATCCCCGTTCTCTCACCCGCCAACCACACTCCCGTATGCGATGACCTCCGCCCCCTCCAGTCCAGTGGCAGAACCAATGGACTTGGATGTCATGATGGCCGTGCGTAACTCACAAAGAGTTCCAGTGGGCCCGCGATGCTTCAACTGTAACTTGATGGGGCATCTAGCCCGGGACTGTAAGAAACCTCGGCGCGTAGTACAGAATCAATCACGTACCGGTGACTGGACGGTTCGCCCGTCCCAACTCCACCTGTTCGACAAAGCTGAAGTCGGGGTACATGAGGAAGAGGAAGAAGCGCAACCCGAAACCCCCGAGTTACAGTATCCCCAAGGAAAGTCCCCAACACTATACTATCCGCAGCCGACATACCCACTTCCCCAATTTATGCAAACAGATCTCGTCCAGAGCCTGTGGCAGAAGCTAGAGGCTGCCCAGCAAAGTCAGTTCCAAGCCATTGAGGAAGCCGAGGAAGATGCCGAAGGAGAAGAAGACGATCCGGAGAACGGAGGGGCGTTAGAGGAGGGAGAGATAGAAGAGATATACAACTTCAAGGCTACCGACGAAGAGTGGCAGCCCGGTCTAAATCTCGTCCCTCCGATGCCCACACCTGAACCGAGTGACAGTCCAGAAAGCCTGTTAGCAGCGTTTGCCGTGAACAGTCCAAACTTACTGGTATACGTGGTGCAGGTGGGACCGCCGAGAGCGACGACCCCAATTGACGCCGCCAGTTTTACCTTGGTGCGAATGATCCTAGACACGGGCGCCGAAGCAAACTATATTACGAAACAAAAGGCTCAGCAAGCGAGTGCACAAATCTTCGAGATAACTCCACGCGAAATAGTCGGCGCGGGACGTACGACTACTTCAGCATTCGCGCGCTTCGCCTTGAAAATCGGAGGGATCGTTACTAAATGCCTTGCCTATGTCCTAGACAATGAGAGCCAGTTCAGATACGACTTGCTACTAGGTCGAGGATGGTTGAAGAAATATGAGGCCTCACCGAATTGGAAGGACGACTCCTACAACCTCACGGACCCCACAAGCGACACACGTTTCAAGATCAAACCGTTAGTACGCGGAGAAAAGATGCGTGTACCAAAAGGCCTTGCTAAACTCGTTTGGCGACTTAGACCTAAGCGTGCGGAGGTAGATCAGGGAACATCGCTATACTGCGTCCAAGCGAACAAGGACAACAACGCGGAGTCAACCTACGCGGCGCAAGGAAGTACGACGACATCATCCACGACGCCGTCGACAAAAGAAACCAAGCTACAGAAGAATACATTCAGAGAACGATTGAAGGAAATCGTGAAAAGGACGGTACCTGAAGTATTCCGAGGAAAGGTGGGATTTCCTCCACCCTGCAGATGGGACCACAATATTGATGTAGGAGATGCAAAGCCAATCAAGAAGTACGGACGTCCGTTGACTCCCCTAGAACACAAAGCAATCAAACGCTTCATCGATGAAGGAACAAAGGAAGGGGTCATCGAACCGTCTGAATCACCCTGGTCAGCCCTGCTCCTCCCAGTACTGAAGAAAGACGGTATGCCGAGGATCTGCGTCGACTACCGAGCCCTGAACCAACTAATGAAACCAAACGCATACCCTCTCCCACGAATAGACGAGTCGTACCAAAACCTCGCAGGAGCAAAGTTCTTCACTAGTCTGGACTTACGCTCTGGATACTGGCAGGTGAGGCTCACGGACGATGCAAAAGAGAAAACGGCATTTACCTGTCGATACGGACACTACCAGTTCCGTGTAATGCCATTTGGCCTCACAAATGCCCCCGCAACGTTTCAGAATATGATGAACGATATTCTCAGGGAATTCATAGACCGCTGCGCCATGGTCTACCTGGATGACATCATCATCTTCTCAAGGACGGAGGAACAGCATGTTGCAAACGTCCTAGCGGTGATCGCGGCGCTGAAAGAGGAAGGGTTGGTCCTAAATGAGGAGAAATGTAAGTGGGGACAACCCAACATCTTATACCTTGGTCACATAGCTTCAGGCGAAGGGATGCGGCCAAATCCCGACAAAATCGACGCCATCCTAAAATGGCCCTCCTGCTCGACCATAACAGAGGTGCGCAGGTTCCTCAATATCGCCGGATACTATCGACGATTTATCCAGGGTTTTGCGAAGGAGGCCGGGCCACTTTACAAGCTGCTCGAAGGAAGCCCACGCAGGGGATCACCGATAAAATGGAACGAAGAATGTGAGCTAGCGATGCAACGACTCAAAGAACGACTCACGTCCGCTGACTTACTCGTCCACCCAACGCCCTGGCACCTCTTCGTTATCGACACAGACGTGTCTGGAAACTGTATTGGAGCAGTGTTACAACAAAGCCGGGACGCTTTCAAGAAGTTGATTGGGGGGAAAGACACAAGTAAGCAAAAGGAACGGTTCGATTTTAAGGACAAAGACTTACGACCAATTGCCTTCGAATCGCGACGGATGACCCAAATGGAACAAAGATATTCAGCCCAAGAAAGAGAAATGCTCGCGGTGGTATACACGTTGCAGAAATGGCGCGGATACATCGAAGGATCTCCAGTGCTCGTACGTACAGATCACGAATCCTTAAAGCACTTTCTGACGCAAAAACACTTGGGACATCGCCTGGCCCGCTTTGCGGATGACATCGCACACTTCAATGTGGAAATAATATACAGACCTGGAAAGAACCAGCTCGCGGCGGACGCTCTATCACGACGGAAGGGACATCAAGACGTACCAGAGGAAAGCACGTTGAAGCCGCTTTTCGCGGGAGTGATGGACCCTATGAAGTGTCGTACCCCGCAAGAAGAAATCCTGCGTATCTATGCCAAATACAAGGAGGAACTTCAGCAAGGAAAAGAACCGAGAACCGTAGGAAATGGTACTTACCTCCTGATTGGGGATCAACTGGCGCGAAGGATCAAGAATCAATGGGGGGTCGACATCGACGTTGAAGTACCTACGTCCCCCGAGGAAGCGAAGAACGCCGTTCGTCAGCTTCACGAAGATTTAGGACACCTCGGGACACATACCATGGTCGTGGCCCTACGCACTCGTTTCCACATCCCCTACGCACACGACCTGGTCGAAGAAATAATACGTACCTGTAATTCCTGTCAGTTCACGAAGAGGGAGCCGACCGCCCTGCAACCACTTCATCCTATCGCTCACGCGGATATTGCTGATGCCTGGGTGATGGATTTTGTGGGACCGCTCCCAAGAACACAGAAAGGAAACCAGTATATTCTTACCGCCATGGATCTGGGTTCCGACTGGACGATAGCGCACGCCATCCCATGTCGCTCGCAGGAGGCTGTAGTGGAGATGTTGAGGTACATCATGACGACGTATGGGAAACCCGCGACGCTTCTGACAGATAATGGCGAAGAGTTCATGGGGTACCTGATCCAAAACATGTTACGACGGTTCGAGATCACTCACCGACACACCACTCCGTATCATCCTCAGACAAACGGTCGTCTGGAAAAGTTCAACGACGTACTGACTCAGATGTTAGCACGGATGACAGCGCCCCAAAAGCAAAGTCAATGGGATCAGTACTTACCAGATGCCCTACTGGCGCACCGTGCACACCCGAGCTCGTCCACTGGTGTGTCTCCGTACTTCCTAATGTATGGAAAGGAACCACGCTTACCAAATGAAAGGGTTCAAGACTGTGTCCAAAGGTATCCTACGGACCGAGAAATTGAGTTCCTACAAGAATGTCGGCTCGAACACATTCCGGATCTTACACAGTACCGGGAAGAAGCGACCGCAAGAGCCGAACAGCGAATGGTACGAGAAGCTGAGAAAAGGGATGAGATGTATCAAGAAAGACCCCTGGACGTTGGAGATCTTGTGTTGAGAAGACACGAAGCAGGAACAAAGCTACATCCACGGTGGGACGGCCCCTTTGTGGTCCGCGATATCACTGATAAGAATGTCGTTCAGCTTCAAACACAAAACGGATATGTTCTACGACACCTTTATAATCGAAATCGACTTCGAAAGTATTTTCCTTCGCAAGACTCGTCAGTATCGTTATGGTTCGCTAGCCCGGGGTTGATGAAAAAGGACTCACAGTTTCAAGAAAAACAAATAAGAAAAACAAAGAAAGCGCGTTCAAGTTCCGACATGGTTTGATAACAGGTTCCAAGTTTTTCCCAGTCTTGATGATGTGACTCTAAAGAAAAGAAAAACAAGAATAAAGAGGGAAGAAAAAAGGATGTGAAGGATTGTGGTACGATATGATTTCCCGCTGCTGCCTGTACGGGAGTCACAGGGGATAAGGAAGGGGTGATGTTGTGAACTGGTTCGGTCACATGTGACTCATCACAAGTCCCCGTGACTCTGAATGACTCGACTCTGTATCCGCTTGCTTCCACCAATTAGCGTACAAAGTAGGCTCGTAATAGTAACAGAACATGTAAGCGCCAAGAAGCCCCTCAAGGCTACTTAAGCGCCATAGTATTATCCAATAAGAGCAGAATTCTCTTGCTCATTTTGCCGCGACATCAGTCTTATTTGTCACAACGTGAGCGACATCACAGACCCACATCGGGAGTCGGGAGCCGGGATGAAGCTCGGGGCTTACATACACGCTACGCAGCCAATGTGAGTCAGTGCCACTTTTCCAAGTCATACATACTACACTTACAGTAGCGTGTCCGCCTCTTTGTCACGTTGCATGCGTGCGGAATACTAATCCGGAAGGGGAAAAAATAGGCCTAGGCCTATTCACGACACGGGTACAATAAAATCTGTCTGGTTGGTCAGTCTTTCCACAGCGGTTGTTTTGGTTGACAAGATGCCGAACCTGCTGCAAGTGTGTCACCTTTCCGAAATCCCAGGATTGCCTCTTTCGAATGCCGGATGCAGGAATCGGCCAGAGTCGACACCCGGGTAAAGGCATGATGCTCTTCTGTTTTGGCAGTCGTCCAGCTCTAAAGTTCCGAAGCTCCGAACAAGCGTCACTAGTAAAGAGCCCGACGGGGGTCTCGATTCGATTATTATTCCGATTTTCTTGTTACCTCGTTCGCGCAAGGGGGGGGGGGGGCGCTTACTGCACGGAGGTTCTCCAAATCACTTAAGCTATCCAAGGGTAGCAGTGCTACGGGACATTGGGAGCACCCATATTTTTTGTGATAGAATAGCGGTCCGCATAAGAACTTGTAGGAGCCCGTAGGTACAACTGGAGCTGGAGTAGGACGCTCTGAAAGGGATTTCGTGCAATTTCAAGTCGCTATATGAGAAAGTGAAGGCGTACACGTGGCTAGAAGTAACCATCGCTGCGCGTTCATAATGGATGTTTCCCAATATGATTGCCGATGCGGGGAGCGTCACCAGAATCTCATCCCACGTGCACCCTCGAGATGGTTGACGGAGATAGCGAAGCAGATTGCAGGTACTACCACCACGGAGTTCACATGAGAGCAGTACTTTATTCCCATCTTCGCCGGACCTTCATTGTTTAACGTACATTTAGCTTGTATGAGAGTCAAGTCTGTACCTAGACTGGAAGCTTTATAGGCCAGATGGGCATTGTCCAGGATATGGCTGTGTTTTATACGAGTCAAGAAAAACATTCTCACGGAGTTGCGTAAACCGGAGTGTCGACTCGACCCGCCCAGTTTGTCTGCCTGCGTCACCGTCCACATTCACATATTTGGCTCTTGGTCTCGATTCCATGCACCTTTAAGACCGCACGCACCCAATATCTTTTCATTCCTCTGCATTCATGACATCTTCATTTGCGGCCTACGCGTCGCAGTTCCTCAATCGTCAAAGGAGCCCCGGTGGTGCTACTTCATTAACATCAGAACAACCCCTCTTTTTTTCTTTCTCTACCGACGACTGGCTCCCCGCACAGTTCAGGTCACGCGCATAGAGGAAACGATTCTGATCTCGATGATGGGGGCGACCCTCACCTCCGCACAAGTGGGAACACGTCCGGGCTTACCACCATGGCCAATACCCGTAGGGACGTCCCTGATGACGGAGATGATCCCTATCTTCGTCTAGATGAGGTGGATCCAGGTTCCCAGTACCCAGCAGGCCTCCGCTCGCCTCCTTGGATCTTCACACGCACCTTCAGAACAGAGCAGGGGTTGGCTCGCACACCAACCTACACAGCTCAGATCACCATCCCCCTCCTCTTCCGAACTCGATGAGGACCCCCCATTACCACCTCCCAAATCACGCGCTGCGTTCACACCATCGCCTCCCCCTCCTCCCCCACTTTCATTATCTCTCACCCAGTCCTTACTTCCTCGTGATGGCCAGACCCGTCCAATCGACCTCTTTTCCCTCCCTGACCCGCGTCACATGTCCGCTCGTTCCCGTCGAAAGTTTCATGATCCGGTTTGGACATCTCTCTGGTTGACAGGGTTGTCGATATGCGTCTTCTCCTCCTTTCTTGCCCTCTTCCTTACTCACAAACCTTCCTCGACTCCACGCAGTTTTCCCTACACTACATTCCTTCATACCGTACCTCTTCTTGTGATATTGACATTCACTAGTGCCGCGGTATCATATGCCCACATCCTCCTTCTGCGGGTATTTGTCAAGCCCGTTGTCGTTGGCACGAGCGTCTTTGTCCCCGCAACCCTCTTGATTTCCTCCATTTGGGCATTTACCGGGAGTTTCATGTGGGATGGTGACACGGTACCCACTTGGGGTGAAACTTGGGGGTAAGCCTCTGAATCAGCGCCTCTTACGCGACTGGGTCACTGACATCCTCGCCTTTAGCTTGCGTCTTTTCTCGCTTGTGCCCCTCGCGCTAGCGCTTATCACAGGTCGGCGCCTCTTGACATTACCACAGAAGATTCACACGACCTCTGCCGTACTCACACTTACAACCCGACTCCTCACTTCACATCCCCTGTTACTCATTCTGTCGCCCACGGTTCTACTTGCTACTCTCCTCTTGTCCATCCCCTTCGCGACACTTATTTTCCGTCTGCTCCTCGTCGGATACAAGCCTACTCCTCCGAGTTCGGGAGTTGAGTGGCACCTACGCGGATGGGCAAACTGGGCGATCGGTGGAACTCTTTCGATGTGGTTGTGGACGTGGGCTGTCTCACGCGGTTTATTGCGCGTAACAACGACTGGCGTTATCGCCGCCTGGTACTTTGCCAAGTAAGTTCAACTAATACATTCCTTCTACAACATCAGGGCCCTAACGAACGACATCAGTCCCGATGCCTCTCCACCACCTCCGATGGACACGCACAGGATACACGCCTCGCTTTATAGGGCGTCACAGCCCTCTCTCGGGAGTATTGCGCTTGCGGGTCTCCTCCTTACTCTCACGCGCGTGCTCCTCCTTTTCACCGTCTTCCTCCGGCGTGTGCCGGTGTATCTTCCTATCGCGCTTCGCATGTATACTGGACCCTTACTCTTTGCAGCGAGTTACCTCGAGGACGCAGCGGGTAGTTTGAGCAAGTACGCGCTTGTATACGTCGGGATCACCGGTGAAGGATTTTGGGTGAGCGCACGTCGCGCGAGGGCCCTCGTGGCGAGTGCAGAGAGCGGTGCAGGTCGGTTCAAGAAGAACTTCAAGTCGGAGGGTACGTTTCGTATTGCTTGCCACTAGGAATCATGGCGATCTGACCAGTACTATTCAGTCCCGTTGACACTACTGAAGATCGCACCGCTGAGCCTGACGCTACCGTTCTCGTTGATCACGTACTTGTTCGTCGCGCATACACTTGCGGCCCCAGATCAGGCGCTTGGAGCCTCACTTCTCGCCGGTACTGTCACTGCACTGGTTGGCTTGTTTTGTGTGGGACTTGTCTCTGATACGTACGTGATTCCCCACTGCCTTTGGTTATTTTTCATTTTTACAAGAGTTCGATCAGCGCGGATACGTTGTATTTGTGTTACTGTATCGATAAGGAAACCGGAGACCGGCGTCGTGCTGAGGTGTTCGAGCTGGTACGCAGCTATTTTCTTCTTCTGTGCACTACTCACCATCGCGCTTTCTATAGTTTGAATACAATTCGCGACGTCAGCAACAGTCGCAGCAACAACAAAGACAGCAACAAACGCGCGTACATCGTCCCCAGCCTGCGCCCCCATCGGCGCCTCATGCACCACAACCAATCTCGCAGCGCGTCGAAGGCATTGTCTCCCCGGAATCGTCGCCTGAACTCAGCCCGACTGCCTTCCATGTCGACCTAGAAGCCGGATTGCGCCATCCCCGTCCGACGCATTCACGTCTACCCTTACCTCCGCAAACGCAACTACAAGCGTCAGGACGGCAACATACAGCGCACATGCTACGGCGACAAGAGAGCAGCGAGTTGGACCCATTCTTGCCTGATCTGGATCCGGAGCCTGAGCCAGAGCCAGGGGATGCGCGCGGCGCAAACGATGCGGTGGTTCAAGGGGGGTACGATGTCGGATCCTCCCTCTCGGCTTCGACTGGCAAGCACAGCGAAGAGGGTGATGAAGAGGAGGGCATGGCGGAGTCGGCATTGTTCCCTGGATCAGGACATTTTTTGAATAGTTCGGGGTGTTAGAGATGCGTCTGTTCTGTCGCATATGTCATACGTATATACAATGTGCTTTCATGTTCCTTTTCTTTTTATAATTTTTCGTTGCGTTGCTTTACGGTAATCGAGGAACAAGACCGGTTCGATCGGACCGGGAACATTCCGTTGGACGCGACGCGACGCGTTCATCAACCAACCAACCTCTTGCCGATCAACCATGTCCCTTCCAGTCGTAAATATAGACATAGATTATGAGGTCGAAAGGGGTATGTTTATTTTCCACACGCTCTGTTGCCTCTAATCTGTTTCTCAGGAAAAATAAGGGACTTTTTGTCGAATTTTGCTGGGTCTGCCACTGGCGACGATGTGACAGACGGCATTGCAGATATGGACATTGGGGATGACGACGGCACCCCAGAGACTCAGAGAATGAGGGGCTTGAAGTATATGTCTCAACTCGTACGCGTTTATCACGAGTTTCTGTCCGATCCGTCCTAACCTTAGTGCAGCAACGCATCGCGAATCGCGACCAACAAATGCTTGTCATCGACTTGGAGGACATTTCCAAGGTTGGTCATGAATGCATCGACTAGGCTCCCGAAACCTTACTTGAACTTTGATGTTGGGATAGCACGAAAAGACAGTAGGGGAACTCGCGTCAAGTATAAGAAACAATGCCAGCCGTTACGTCAAGCTTTTCAATGAAGTCATCGACAGCCTCATGCCTATACCCACGAAGGACATCAGCTGAAGCAGGACGAAGTTATTGATATCATCATGCACCAGCGACGAGAGCGGAATGAACAAATCGAGGGTGGTCAGGATGGGTTCCCAATACACCTACTCAGAAGATAGTGAGTACCATCGCTTGTGTGTCCTTTTCATTTCTTGATAAAGCCTAAAAGCAACCTCTACTTCAAGCCTTTACTCTCTGACGTCTCGATGGCTGTTCGTGAAGTGAGGGGTGTGCATCTTGGGAGGCTTATCACTGCCCGTGGGATCGTCACTCGAGTATCAGAGGTCAAGCCACTACTACTGGTCAATGCTTACACTTGCGACGTTTGTGGATCGGAGACATTCCAAGAGATTTCCAGAAAAGAGTTCACTCCTATTGCCGACTGTCAGAACGAGAACGAATGCAAGAGGAACAATATCAAAGGTTCTCTACACATGCAAACACGCGCTTGCCGTTTCAGCCCATTCCAGGAAGTGAAGATCCAGGAAATGGTACTTCTCTCAGATCTCTTTTGACCGTCCCCCCAACTTATTACCCATCCAGGCGGACCAAGTTCCTGTCGGTCATATTCCTCGGTCGATGACCGTGCACGTCAACGGCAGCCTCACACGTACGATGAACCCCGGGGATATTGTACACTTAGGCGGCATTTTCCTCCCTATTCCCTACACCGGTTTCCAAGCTGTTCGCGCGGGCCTCCTTACCGACACCTACCTGGAAGCGCACTATATTCACCAACTTAAGAAGCAGTATAGCGAGATGGAAGTCACGGCGGAGATGCGAGCAGCTATTGAACGACTCCACGATGATCCGACGGTGTACCAGAAGCTCGCCTTCAGTATTGCCCCAGAAATCTATGGTCACGTTGACGTCAAGAAGGCGTTGCTACTGCTCCTTGTCGGTGGTGTTACGAAGACGATGGGTGACGGCATGAAAATCCGTGGTGATCTCAACATCTGCTTAATGGGCGACCCTGGTGTGGCGAAATCGCAGTTGCTGAAGTACATATCAAAAGTAGCACCTCGAGGTGTCTACACCACTGGAAAAGGTTCATCTGGGGTTGGTCTAACAGCCGCGGTCATGCGCGACCCTGTAACAGATGAAATGGTTCTCGGTGAGTTTCGTTCTCCCTTGTCAGATTTCTTATTCAGTTACTGACACGAAGTTGCAGAGGGCGGCGCGCTCGTCCTGGCAGACAACGGGATATGCTGCATCGATGAGTTCGACAAGATGGACGAATCCGATCGGACGGCAATACACGAAGTTATGGAGCAACAGACGATCTCCATCTCGAAAGCGGGCATCACTACGACACTCAACGCACGCACGTCGATCCTAGCTGCCGCCAATCCTCTCTATGGCCGCTACAACCCCAAGGTATCTCCCGTTGAGAACATCAATTTGCCAGCAGCGCTTCTTTCCCGTTTCGACTTGCTCTTCTTGTTGCTGGACAAGCCCTCGCGCGACGACGACGAACGGCTCGCGCAACACGTCACCCACGTCCATATGTACAACAGGCACCCAGACCTTGAGTACGAGCCGCTCGAGCCGGCCCTAATGCGGTACGGGACTCCCATTTGCCCACATTCACCCACTCACGACTAACCACCCTACGGGCATCTACAGCGCATACATCGCCCTCGCCCGCCGGTGCCGCCCAGTCGTCCCTCCCGACGTATCGTCCTACATCGTCGACTCTTACGTGCGCTTGCGCAAGCAATCCAAAGACGACGCGCAGCGCGACCGGTCACACACGCACACGTCTGCGCGCACGCTTCTTGGTGTTCTGCGGCTCGCGCAGGCACTCGCGCGGCTGCGCTTCGCCGCGGCGGTGTTACATGCGGACGTGGACGAGGCGCTGCGACTGATGGCGGCGAGCAAGGAGAGCCTGCACGACGAAGATGGAGACGATGCCGACGCGCGTGATGCGGACCGCTCTGACACCAGTAGGGTATACCGCATTATTAAAGATATGGCCCAGGCTGCGGTCGCCGCCGGCACTGGGCGTGCGGTGCGGAAACGCCCGCGCAGGCTTGGGCGTGGGCCGGATCGCGAGCGCGATATTCAAGACGAAGAAGGGGAGGGAGATGGCGCGCTGGACGTGCTCTCGATGGTGGACATTCGTGCGCGTGTGCTCAGAGCGGGCTATACCGAGGCGCAGTTGATGACGACAATTCAAGAGGTGAGAATGCGGTACCCTCGTTACCTTTTGCGGAAACTGATATTTCTGCTTTCAGTACGAGGATCTCAATATTTGGACGCGCGTGGCGAATGGCTCAAAGCTGAGCTTTGCATAATCCCCGCCGTCGACATACACACTTTTGGTACCATTGGACGGGCCTGGTCTGGCCGTTGTGTTAGCTTTGCGTTCTCTATTTGCCCCATTTTTTCGCGTAACACTCATATATCGCTATCGCAATATTGTTTGAGGTATACCTGTATTCCAATCGCACTGTGTATGTTCGGTCCTACACCAGCGACCGTTTCCTCCCTAGGGTGTCACCTTAGGCTTCGCATCTCAAACTCATGCCCCAAAGTTGACGCCCTTGGGGCTAGTCATAAAAAGTTCGACATCCAGCAATATAAAAAAACGAGGACGGTAAGATTGCCCGTACCAGGTAGTGGAAGCCTTTTTTTTTTTTTTTTTTTTTTGGATGAATTTATATTCCGGAGCAGTACAATAAAATACAAAGCCGGTCTTAGCGTAAGGAACACCAAAATGATACAAGTATACATAAGCAGAGCTCGCGTGTGGGCTGGGGGTGCCGAGAGAGTAATCGTAATAGCCGGGGCTAATACACTTGGCCACCTCAAGTCAAGAGGAGACCGGGTCACGGGAAAGAGAGAAGCATAGGTATGATGTCATCGCAAGTGCAAGGGCCTTTTAGGCACGGAACACAAAAGGGGTAGCACTTACGGGGCTGTGCAGGGCACAGGGTGGCGAGTTGAGGTCAGAGAGCTCCTTCATCCAGGTTGACGTGGATGCCTAGGTTTTGATGCAGCTTTGGAGGATTGTAAGAACCTGCATAGTTGATTCTCCAGCACATAGAAGATGCGGAGGGGGGTTGTGGTGTGGTCGAGGAAGTGGTCGAAGGCCCGAGAGCGGTGACGCGCGTACAGAGGGCATTGATAGATGACATGTTTGAATGAGTAGGGTACCTTGCACACGCGACACATGGACTCTTCTATTGGAAGGTCGGGTCGATGACGTAGGGAGTAGTCAGAAGTGAATGAGTGTAAGGTGGCGAGTTGCATGGCAGTGGTGTGAGTGCGTCGGGTAATGGGCACGTAATCGTCACTGGGCTTTTTGGGGGGTATGGCGGCCAGCCATAGGGGGTGGTTGCGTCCGTCCGGAGGGCGTGATGGGTGGATAGAGTGATAGTATGCCCAGGGGGCGGACAGGTTGGATATGTTAGCGCGCCATTCTTCACCCCATGTGCGAAAGGCAGCGCCGCGAAGTTGTTTTTTGACCCATGTGACTGAGCGGATGGGGTTGGCCCTAGAGGGTGGGGCTGTTTGGCAGGTACTTGCTACAGTCTTGTAGGCGTTGGAGTCAGGAGCTCTCTTCTGGTCAACAGGTGACCACACGAGTGAGATTCTCATGTCCCTGGGCTGTGAGAAGAAAGAGGACAAAGAATTATGCCATGTAAGTATTTCCCTCTGATTTTCGAGGGAGCGGTAGTTGGTAATGTGTGAGATCGCACTCTCGTTGTTGGAGAGGATAATTATCGTATGTGGTGCCACACGCGAGTACTCAGCTGTGATAAACTCCGCTGTCTTGGCGAGGCCAAACAGGGCAACGTCATTGTCTTCCACCTCCGAGCCCATAGCCCATGACCTAACTACAGGAGGGCACGTACCGTGGTGTACGTGTATCGCGGCACCCCCTACGTGTTTGTTGTCGAAACGGTGTTTGTTTGTGATTTTGGTGACGAGACGGATGACCATGCGGTCAGAGGGCGACCGACTGTAAAGTTGGTTTGTCCACTCCTTCTGGGGCTTAGGGTCACCTTTGCCCTCACAGTTCACGTGTTTACCCCAGTTGGGAGCCTCCCAGGGTGCAACGGCTGTGACGTCCACATGCTCGGTTAACAGAGGGTCAACTGAGCTTGCGAGAACCTCCAAGGCAGTGGGGTGCTGTTGGGTACGTCCAGACCTAACCCGTAATGATCTGTTACACACCACCCCTCCATTGCTGGAGTGTGGGCCGCTCTGGACCTCGCCTCCCCACTCCTCCCCGAGGCGGGTAAGGAGTTGAGAGGTTCGGGGGACGCGGAACAGTCTGAGGGAGGAAGAGGATGTTAGTTTCGTGAGGTATTGTTTCACTGGGAGAATGCGAGTTAGTTCGTGTAATGGACCGCGGGGGGCGGTGCGGAAGGAGCCGGAAATGAGTCTAACTCCATCGTTTATTACCTTCTGGACTTTATTGATGAGTCCTTTGTTGCGCTTCTTGGTCATCCAGAGTTGACATCCGTATGAAAGGACGGGAAGACATATTGCGTTGAACAGGAGGCGCCAGTTCACGGAGCTGATACCGCGTCTGGAGTTTCCCAGGAGTTGGAGGGATTTGATCGACGCCCGAGCTCGGTTGCACATGGTGTCGACGTGTGGGTTCCAGTCCAATTTGTGATTAATGAAGAACCCCAGGTAACGGATGTTATCTGAGGCTGTAACCGGGTAATAGGTGTTGTGTGTCGGGTTGGGTAGGAAGAGCTTATTTGGGGGCGGATCGTGCGATCTAGACCAGGGTTTTAGGAAGAAGATTAGCTCAGTTTTGTCCGGTTCACACTCTAGGTTGGACCTGCAAAGCCAGTCCTCGCATAAGTGGTACCTATCACGGAGGGCCGTGGTGACTTCATCCCACGAGTTACCGTGTGCAAAGATCAGCCCGTCGTCTACATACATACCAAGGGATGAGTTGGTGCACGAGTCGGGCGGGGGGAGCTTTAGTAATGTTGACGTGTATATAGCGGACAAGATGGGTGAAATAGGCGATCCTTGAGGAGTGCCAACCGGTTGTGGTCGGGAGTTGTCCAATTTGCTGTTGAAGGAGAGTTTGACGTTGCGGTTGGTTAGGAAGGATTCTATCCAGCCATATATCTGTGGAGGGAAGCCCAGGTTCTTGAGGGTAGCTACCAGTCGACCGCAGTGGACGTGGTCGAAGAACCCTTTAATGTCGAAAAGTAAGGCGGCGCATTTCCTATTGAGTCTGAAAGCAGATTGAACATCATGGATCAATGTGAGACCGGCATCCACGGTGGACGAGAAGCCGCGTGTTCCGAACTGGGTTGTGGGAAGAAGAGTGTATTTGTCAGCACAAAAGGTAAGACGTTTGGCAACGACTTTTTCCAAGAGCTTGCTAACGCATTCAATGAGTGATATAGGGTGGTAGGCTTTCGAGACCAGGTAGCTTGGTTTTCCCGGTTTTGGGATGACCACTACTACCGCCGTCTTCCAAATTGTCGGGTGGTACTGTGCGGTTAGTGCGGCGTTAAACAGAGAGACAATGTGTGTGGATATAGCGGTCCAGGCCATTTTGAGTATGGCCCACGAAATCCCGGTTTCACCCGGCGCGGAGTGATTGTCACATGTTCTGAGGAGTCGTTCGACTTCGTCTTCGTTGATGTCTACAAACTCCCTAGTGTCGATGGGAGGGGGATCGTCTAGTTGGGTGTGAGAGACGTCCCCCAGGTTTTCAACAAAGAATTTTCTTGCGAGGATATGACCTATTTCCTCCTGCAAGAATTTAAGAGAGCCGTCAGTGTCTGTGAGGGCAGGGATACCCGATTCCCGGCGACCATGTCTCCACTTCGCCACCTCCCATACTGGTGACTCTGTGATGGTCTTGTTGTAAAAGGCGGTCTTCTTTGCTTTGGTGAGTTTGCGGAACTGATTGACTAGTGCTCTGCGTTCTGGGGAGTCGTGGGTGGTGGTGGCTAACGCATTGGACGCGTCTCGGCACTCTTGGTCCCACCACAGATTGCCTTTGAGGGCGTGGGGTTTCTTAAGGCGCATGTGGGTAAGGCAGGCTGCAGTGATGGCGTTCTGTAGGTCTATAGCCGCGTTTTCAATGTCAAAATGGTTAGTGGAGAGGCACGGGGGTGGTAAACGGGCGGTGATGTCATCCCGCCAACGTTTTTCATCGTCATCCGATTGGAACATCGGGGAGAACGATTGCTTGGGGGTTTGCTTATCCCCTCTGTGGGTACCTGAAATGGTCCAGGAGAAGGACAAGCCTGCGTGGTCAGAACCTAATGACGCTTCCCAATCAATTACGGGAGGGGTGAACGTTTCTAGAAGAGCGGCATCGTTAAGCCAGACAAGATCAAGGACGCTTTCGCGTTCCCCTTCCACTCCTCTTCTTGTAGTCACTCCCGGGGGGCTGGAGAGATTAAAGAGATTAGTAGCGGTCCATTGTTC
Source organism: Lactarius indigo (assembly GCA_025766275.1). Classification (NCBI taxonomy): domain Eukaryota; kingdom Fungi; phylum Basidiomycota; class Agaricomycetes; order Russulales; family Russulaceae; genus Lactarius; species Lactarius indigo. The sequence continues at coordinate 1,458,756 of JAFKAC010000002.1, read as the reverse complement.
GAACTTCGCTGTGTTGGGAGACTGTATCCACCCTGATGGGGACCAGGTCGGGGAATGGAGGTTAAAGTCTCCAACGAGTACTGTAGGGATGAGGGGGTCAGTGTCAATGGCGAGTAAGGATCGTAGTGCCGAGGCATCGGCGGTGTCATTGTAGAAGTTGATTAGTCGGAAGGTCTTGTCATGTATATGTACGTCAACGATCATGAGGGAGGGGTGGTGGCAGATGTTGAGGCGAGGAATGAGGCATGCTGGGTGAAGGCGATATTTTGAAGCTAAGCGATCGTTTTTGCGAGCGTAGATCATCACTTTAGCTCTTTTGTTGTTAGTAAAGTACGGGTAAAACATGTTCCATTTGGGGTTTTTGACCCCTCCCAGAACGTCCACACCATCCTTTGCTTTGTCGTTGCGGTTGGTACCGATGGTGTTAAACCATGGTTCTTGGATACATATGATATCATGCTGAGTGTTGTCCTGTAAGAGAGCGTGTGAGGCCGCATTTCTGCGGCGCATGTTGACGGATAGTATGGTTGTGCTATGCATATTAAACGATGTTGAGGGGGTTAGCGCTGATGTCATTGAAGGATGAAAGGATATCTTCGATCACTTTCCATTGTTCTTGTTGGGTTGGGATTGCTGTAAAGTAACGAAAGTCAATAGCGTTGACGACGAACTCGAAGACGGCTGGGGATATGATGGCATCTTTTCCAAACAGGAGGAAAAGAACTTCGACGATTTTAGCTTTCAGTTCTTTCTGTTTGACGAGTTCTTCCCGGGATGGTTCTGGAACAAAGGCCTCATCAATGAACGCTAGTCTTTGTTCTCTCGGGATGGAGTGGAGAAGATAGAGTCTGGCTGTGATGGGGGGGGCGGGGGAGCTTTCGTCGGGGTTGTACTGGTCAGCTATGCTATCAAGTTCAAGGTCGACGTCTTTCTCCGGGTGCAGTAGGCGGTAGTGGTCGCGAATGTGTTTGGAGACAAGAGGGAAATTGGCTTTGACAGCAAGGCAGGCCTCGATACTGTCGAGGCCTGCGAACTTACCGTCTCCTTTACCGTTCCATTCAATATCATACTTATTTAAGATGTCGAGCTCTTCGTCATATTCCGCTGTTGGAACTAATGCGCGGAAGGCCTTCTGGGTTTCTGGGATGGTTGCTACGTGTTGTTCGAAGATGACGGGGACCGATTTCCAGTCAGGTAGGCCACTTGAGGCGGTCATAAAGGCTCCACCCACCATGTGGGCGGCAGGGGGGGCAGACTGTGCGGTAAGTGGGCGGGCTGGGACTTTAGACGTGATACGTCCTGTGTTTGTTGAGAACGAGGCAGAACCGGGGACGCTGGAGTTGTGTCTAGCTACCGCACCGCGCCGCTTGCGTTTCAGTTTGCGTGTGACAGGGATGAAAGGAGTGTCGTCTAAGTCATCTACCCTGGCCTGGGGCCCCGCACCTGCAGACGCTGGCGTACCCGAAGGGTCTGCAGCCGGGGGTGTGGTGGCCTTCTCTTTACCCTTGACAGAGGGTGCAGAGGGGGCAGCCGGGGTGTCAGAAGTAGACGCTAAGGCAGGGGGTTTGAAGGTGAGTTTGAGCGGGCATTGCATAGAGCGTGCGTTGTGTTTGGGGCTCTTGCAGTTCAGGCACGGGAAGCGACAAAAACATTTACCCACTTCTTTGTGTTCATTGGATCGGGGGCAGTGGAAATTGTGCTGGTTGGCGTGGTGAGATCCTCCACAAATGTGGCATACAATGGAGTTACGTGGGATTTGGCAAGCCGCAGTGTCCGTGGCGTGTCCTATTTTGTGGCAATGACCGCACATAACCAAAGTGGGGTTGTCGCCAGTGATGACGAAGTGGACGGGTTCACTGAACATGAACAAACCATCCCGTTTGACCTGTTTGGCTATGGAACCATCTTCGTCGACGTAAGCCAGTTTGACCGTCGAGTGCGAAAGGTTGGGGAGGTTGTGGGGGCTGGCCTGCCAGTGAGGAGGGATGCAGATGCAAGCATCTGAGAAAACCGGGTTGCGTCTGAGTTCTTCCGTGAGTTGGTCAGAGTCGTGGATGGACCCGTCGGCGTCTGTGGTGGGGGTTTTCCGGATTTGGGCGTACGTCCACCCATCGTTCAGGATGAGGCGGCCGGTTCTCAGTGGATTTACAAGGGCAGCTGAGTATTTCAAGATAGTGCGGAAGGGAATAGTACCCGCGATACGGTAGACAAAATTGTTGGAAGATTGATGTAAGGACCATCGTCCATCTAGGAGGACGATGGGGGATGAGGTCAGGCGTTCGATCTCAGAGCGAGCTGTGTTTACGATGACGGAGGGAGGGGTGTTACGGATGGTGGTTTCGAGTTGGGCATCTGGGAGTCCCTGGCCTCGAATGACTGTGACCTCAGTGGTGTTCGACTTCGCCCTTCTGGCAGCAGCGTCTCCTCCACTCTTGCCGACGCTGTTGCGTCCAGTGGATGAGGTGACTTGACGTGACAGTGCTGAGTTGTTTGATTGTTGCGTGACCGCCTTCTTGGTGACGATAGCAGACCACGAGGGGGGAATCAGAGCCGTGGGCCCTGGGCGTGTGGAGCGGTTGACAGGAGGGGGGGGGCGCTGTGGGGCATCGGTGCTTGCAGTTGGCATGGCGGGTGCAGGGTCATCAACTCGGGTCCGGGGACGCAGAGCCTCGTCCATTGCACTGGCCGACGTATTTGCAGTATTGGCGTCGGGAGGGGCTGTCACCGCCTCCGAACGTTTAGCTGCTTTCTGTCCTGCTTTGTTGGTTTTGCCTGAGATGAGGTCTGTGATGCGCGTGTCTTGCGCAGAGACTTGAGCCTCCAGGCGGGTGATAGTACCCATAACCATCCTCATCATCGCCATGAGCTCACTTTCTTCCGCAGGCGGAGCAGCGGGGGGAGGAGGAGCGTCCAATGGCATAGAGGGGGTCGGGTCTTCTTGTGGGTGAGTTGGTTCCGTTTCGCGAACGACCGCGTGCATGGAAGCCTTAACTCCACCGTTGTCAGCGAGTTTGTCGGAGAGAATATCGAGGGGGTGATCTTGGATCATGTGATCCGAAGTGGTGAGGTGAACCCGTTCCGCAGGGGGGAGAGGGTTTTGTTCGGTGAAGGCATATGAGGGGAAAAGGGTTGTTGGGACTATAGGAGTGTCAGGGAGGGGGGGAAGTTCGATGGTGATGTCTGACTGGGGTTCTTGGAGGTTGTCTGTATGAACGCGTTTGATGCGTACAGGGGTGGGCGTCACGTTGGGATCCGTGCGAAGAGGGACGAGAGGCGGTGTGGTGGGCGCCTGCCATTCGACAGAGGTGGCCCTAGAGGAGTTGCGAGAGGAGGCGCGCGATGATGGCAGCCAGTCCTCCTCCACACGCATGGGGTCAGAGTCAGGTTTGAAGGCGTCTGGAGAGTTAGCTACCAGGTCGTAGCCTAGTTTCTTTGCTTCCGCCCAGAGAAGGGCAAGGTTACGGGAGTTAGTGTGACGAACCTTCCACGCTTTTAGGTCCTTTTGGACTCTGTCACGTTTGCTTCTAACATAGGCTTTGTGTTCTGCTGAGTATTGGGCTTTGAGAGAGTCAATGTCTGCATTGACTTGCTGGATGGCGATGGTTTTGAGGCGGTTAAACTCTGCTTCTTTGAAGGTAGAGGCTTCCTTCTGGATGTTAGCAAGGACTTCCGCATGCATATGTGTGAACTCGTTAGAACGGAGGACCCTAATCTCTTTCTCCATTGTGTTTTGCATGTCCGAAAGGAGGTCCCGTCTCATGGCGTCGATTTGGACCTGGCAGTCTGTACGTACTAGCATTTCAATTTGGGAGATGTTGAGTTCTTGTTCGGGGGTGACCGACTTGGTGCGTTTCTTTAGTTTGATGTCCGGTTTTATAAAGCAGGCATCTGGCGATGTGAAGTTGTTGGAGGCGATCCACTTCTGCATAACTTCCTTGAACTCTTCGCGGTAGATGTCCCGCCAAGTGTCCAGGTCGTTCAGGGCTTCGGCATTGAGCGAGTTGAAAACAGATTCTTTGACTTTGTTGCGAATTCGGGTCATCTCTTGTTCATCTTGTGTGATGTCCGAGAGTGTCTTCCGTTCAATGTTAGTGACATTGTTGGCGATGCGCTGGAGGGTGTTAGTTTGTTTCTCGACGAGAGAGGAGAAGAATTCCTCCGGAGAGGTATGGAGAGGGTTAGAGCGTTTGGTGTCGTAATACCCTGCTAGTTGAAGGGCCATCGAACGGATTGCACCTCCTTCAGAGAGCGGTTTAGGGATGTCTGGGCTGACGACAAAAGAGTCGATGCTCCAGTTAAGTGATTTATTACCGTTTGTGGCTCTTCCAGGGGAACGGAGGTGACCTCTGATAATGGCTGCTAAGACAGCCATAACAAGGCGATGCCAAGCTTGGGGGGTTAGAATGGAGACAGAGGTCTCGCCTTCCTTGAAGGCGGTGCCGGTGTCTAGCGCTTGGAGAATTAGTAGCGTGGCAGTCTGTAGATTCTCCTGCCTAAAAGAGAAGTCATTATCGAACCGGAATTGGAGCGGGCCTGTGAGGTAATATTGAGAGAAACCCATGACTACGTCATTGATCTCTCGGGTAAATTCTTCCTTGAGCGTTTGATCGTTCGCTTCAAAACCAATGATCTGATCCTCGTGGTTAAGATCAAGGGAGCTAGTCAGTTCAGTGCCGTATTTGGCGTTGGAGGCATGGATGGACATTGGGGGTGGCATGGTCCCTCCAGCAACTGCCTGAGCAAAGTTAGCGTCCTTAAGGGCAGGGGGAGGGGATGAGAAACGGGTGGGGGAGCGGGAGTGTGAGGAGGCTGGTTCTTCCGAGATGTGGGACCAGACCGAGGCGTTAGAGAGGCGGCGCGTGTTAACACGAGGCGTCCTTGAGGTGTTTCGACCCCTGATAATTATTTCTTCCGGTGTGTCTGGAAGATCGGGGTGAGGGGCGTGTTGTCCTGCCGGTGGGACAGCAGGGTGTGTGCTTTCTTCAGACTCAGGGGAATTCATCCTCGAGTCCTGGTCCGCAGGTGGGGGGGTTGAGCTGGGAATAAGGAGTGGGTTGAGAGCAGTGCCCGGGTTCCCTTCTAATTGGGGCGTTGAAGCGGATGGCTCGTTTACGGTCACCACTGTGTATGTGTCAGGGTTATGGAGGGGGGGAGTTGAGAAGTGGTCAAAGTAAAGGTTTCCCTTGTCGAGGGGGTCGGGGGGTAAGTCGGGTGGTGGATCCGGGTGGATCATTGCTGGACAAGGGTCGTGAGGACACCAAGCGTGTTCCTTGTCTGTTTACAGAGGATGTATTGGTCGATGAGTAGCTATACCAGCACCAGCGCTTAAAGAGATGATGGTGGTACAAGGAAGAGAAGGGATGATAGTGGAAGCCTTAGCTCAGAGTATTCGAGTTTGGAACTATTGCGATTTCCCCACTCCATGGCAATCACTGTAAGCGTAAGCGTCGCGTCTAGTATATTTTACGCCATTACAAGCTGTCTCGTCGACCCCTCTGCGATGCCAGGTGTATACTCAACATCAAACGTAACCTCAAAGGGCCTTGAAGACCACTCGGCACCCCATTCCGACACGGGTGACTCATACTAGCTAGCAGAGCCTTAATACCTGTGCAATCTAATTTCACAAGTGCGTATCAGAGTCGCCCGCTATGCCATGGAGAGGATAGGATCAGGTGGGCGGACAGTACGGAATGACGGAGGTGATACAAGTTCAGGGGGGTTGTAACGCGGCTGGATGTGCCAATGAGGAATGTCGAAATAATGGCAACTGAAAAAAATGACTCTGCTTGTCCGTGTTATGATCCCGTATATACATATACGAAAACGAAAGGAGCTGTATGTGAGGGTCCTAAGACAATCCCAATATGTTTGAAGACAGAAGGGGAAGCAACTAGTATGCAGCTACTACGATGCAACGCCAGTGTCACGGTCACTTGCATAACTAGGGGGAAATTCTGATCTCTCCGCGTGAAGTTGTTCTATCTCATGCCTCAAAAAGTTGTTTTCCAGCCGGAGTCTAAGGGCTTCAGATGAAGAAGTGACCGCACCCGCCGCGGCACCCCCAAGTTCACCGGTGTCGGTAGCGACGGTTAAAAGAGGAGTAGATTCCCGTCCATCCGTGGGTTGAGAACGTGGTTCGTTTGCCGCTGGCAGCGAGCGGAGCCGTGCAAGCTCCTTGCTCGACAGACCAACAGGCACAGTCACCACATGTCGCAACGGGAGCGATGAGGCCTCCGGGAAAGACGAGCGGTGGGCCAACAGTTGCTGCGGAGGCATCGGAGACCCTGCGTCCAGTGGTGTTACTTCGGTAAGTGGCCGCGTTGGGTCGAAAGGTGTCACTGTGACCTGCGTGCCCTGGGACATGACTTCGCTCAGAAATGAGGGCCCGATAGATGTGCGCTTGTGTCTTTGTCTCTGTCGACGCCATACTACCAAGGCCATGGCCCCAATCGCGAGAAAAGCCGCAACGCCACCTATGATACCTCTAATAACCACTGGCACGCCGGTGTGCAGTTTTGATGACATCCCAGTCGTTGTTGGACTGGCCGTTATTAAGCGGACAGGTGCTCTAAAAAAATGTAAAACGTAGCCTCGGATACAAGGTGTTTGCCTAAACGAACTTGAGAGCTAATGGCGCGTACATCGCGCCCTGTGCAGGGCTAGTCGAGAGAGATGCAGAAATATTGATTAGCACCCGACAAATGCCATCCTGAGGAACTTACCTGGGCCCTCTATCGATAGTTGGATTCAAGAGGTTTTGTCCAGACGTGAGCTGGTAGTTCGACTCTCTATCATGAACCCTTGAAATAAGATTTGTCTGTTGGTCTTGATTCGGGACTACGGCGGCTGCAAACAAGCTCCAGCCTAAATCCACATCAGCTGAGGAAACTTGAAAGTATAGCTCTGCTGACTGGATACTGGCCCGGGATTATTTGCATCAGAGCCAAGGTTATCGATTGGCATGCCAGAATCGCCTAAACTCAAAGTCAAGGTCAGGTTATTGACGAAACTACTTTGACCATCAATGACCTGGAAACCGACTCGGATGAGTGCCAAGATGCAGAAATCAGCAGAGACAGACGGATGATTCAACGACGCTGGTATTTAGCCATACGTCGGCAAATAAATTATAACCTAATGTCCACGAGCCCACTTGTCCATATATTGCAAGCAAGTGTTTATCACTTGTCAGTGCAAGGCTCTTCCATTGAGCGTAAAGACTCGCAGCTGTGCTCTGTAGACTGGTCAATTTCGCTACACGACATCCGAAAAATCTGCACAGACAGAATACTTGTCGACATCACCATCCTGCTTGACAATTGAGCTCATTTCAGACATAGCTTTGATAGCGATAATACCCTTGATTGCAAGGTTAGTTTGATTATCGGCCGATAGTCCATCCGCAGAGAACCTGTGTAGATAGTCATCCAAGTTGTCGATGATAAGAATCATTAAAAGAGATGGCGCACTGATCGTGTACCAACAGTGTCGCGTTGGACAGATAATCAGCCCAGGAAGTCAGCAGATCATACTGTCCGATTTGTTGGTCCTATCAGGGATTCAAAGAGGACCTCTGTACGCACATATCTGGTTATCAGGCTAACATCTCCACTTGCGCGAGCGTGGGCATAAGTCATGATCAACATATTCCCGGATTCTTTATAGCGAACGAGGAATTGATCAGTGGTATGCGAGACTTGGTAGAGAGATACAAACGTTCTACTCCTTGGTTATGTGCAGAATTCGTGAGTGTAACATCAGGGTAATCCATCCCTTTGTGTACTTATTGATCAGTGCTTCGAATCTACTAATCTCTCCAGTTATAGGACGCACCGATATCGGCAGCAGCGTACTGGTTGGTGTATTTTTGGGACGCTTGAAGCCGGAACAGCGGCTCGAGGAAGAGTGCACCTAGCTCAGGATCAATGTACATGAACACTGGGAAGGCGGAATACAGCGTCTCGACGGCATTGACCCGGCTTGACGTGGTCAGGACCATCCTCCCAGCCAACGCATAGAGTTGACTCACTTTGCCTTCGACCCACTCACATTTTTCATTAGTGCCATGACATCTGACTTGTTGAAATAACCATTTGCGTCAATCGAAGTTGTCAGGTGAAAGCTACCATATACTTGTGCAGTCGCAAGTGACACCAAATCTGCAAGCGGTGCAGAGATAGCAGCAGCATACTGGAGTATGTTCAGGTCGAGTTCCTGGGCTCTTGAAGTAGCATTGACAAAATCGTCAATAAAGTCAGACTTGCACATGGCAACTGATATGAGACAAAATGTTCATCAACGAATGTGGGTACGCACTAAGATGGTGCTATTAACATAATAATAATCATCATATTGGACCTTGTAGAACAATTTTCGCTGTTGAAGGGCCCCAGATAGGTCTGTGTAATTGATGACTGGGTCTATGTCGTATCCGATAACCCAGATAATGGGATCCTGCCTAGCTCGGATGGTGCCGAGGTCACGCGATATGGCGAAAACTGTCGTGTTAGGATCCAAGTCGAAGAGACCATTGCCCAATGGAGTGTCCAACGCCCCATTAAGCCGGAATGAATCACGAGACACTGAACCCCCAGCTACCTTGGTTGTAATGTTACCACTACCATCCTAGATTACCAACTATGAGTGGTAGAATGCAGATTAGATGCGCACAGTGGCCACTCACCGACTTCATGGCATGATACAATATGCCTAATTCTGGGTGAGGGTAGATGGCGTGGTAGAAGTGATCGACCTCATAGCTGACATATGACGTGATCAAAATTTGTTCCAGTGACAACCATGCTGCGACAATTTTGAGACACAATGGAACGGGAACAACAACTTCACCCACTCATGCCGAGATCCGAATACACCTGTACGGCGTGAGCTGCACCATCCAGAGATTCTGCAGTCAGTGACATGTATGAGAACGGGATTGATTGCTTGACCCAATCTTTGGGCTATGATGAAAGTGTGAGTAGATAATCCTGGCAACGACAAGTAACTCCAGTCCTCACCTCGATCGGGTTCAAGAAAGTGAGATTAATTTGCATGGGCCCAGCTTCTCCGATGAGCTTGGTTTGGGTAGGTGAAACCACCACATCGGTAAGGTTCACAATTGTGGTTCCGGGAGTAGTGAAAAATTTCATGAATGAGTAGGTCCTATTGTCAACACGGACAAGCACGACCAGGTCGAATGCCTAAAGTGCAGTCAGTTTTGGCGTTATGCCGAACGAGGAACGAAAACATGCATCCAGGCTCGGATCCCATCCAGAACGAGGTTGTTCGCCATGGGAAAAAGTCTTTGTGATTATGCTTCGGTTGTACGGCTCACCGTAAATGTAACCCCAAATACTCATGTATGGTGAGCGAACTAGAAGAGGGATTGTTGCGACCTGCTGAGCTCTTCCACGATGAAATAGGGAAAACAAGAGAATTAGCAGGTGAATCATTTGTGCCTATAGTCGGGTTGTCGCTCGAGTCGGCTCTCGATGGTGAAGAAACCTAGCACAGGGAAGTCTTGATCACTCGCGCAGGGTGCGAGGTTTTGACTAGTAACTTTGGCCGTAACCAACGTCGAGCATAAATGCAACCCAGATCAGAAGAACTGAATATGGATTCTGATGAGGGAAGAGCTTCATTCACCACACATCACGTGCAAGGCTTCTAATTGTGCCGAATTGTGTGCGGCGTTGCCAACGACCATCAGATGGTAGAAGGAGCATTCAGTGCACCCAGGCCTCTTGGTATCGAAGATAGAGATGCTGTAACGGGTAATAGACGTCGACCCGAGGGGAAGTGTAGATGAAAGAGATAAGAAGGAAATACGAAACACGGAACGCAGACGCAGACAGATATCGTTAACGCGAAAGTAAGAGCATAAGTTATGTTTCCGTCATCAACCCATAGAGTATGTACGTGCTTGGTAATCGAATAAGTAATTTGTCCAAAGTGTACGGTTCCGAGCCCAGAAGGACTATGGTCCTTACAATGCCCAAGGTAGCTGGCTTCATCGCGTGTCCGCGGACTAGAATCCTCTGTCGCCCTCGGATCATCGAATCGGGAGGTATCGTCACTCATAGAGAAAACGAAGGGATGTTGCTGGATACAGCGGATAGGAATCCACTAAAGTAGCACCGGTCTCGAGTGGTCAATCATTATACCAGTTGACAAGTCCTTAGTTATGCATTGCGTGTATGACATACAAATCTAGCCATTCCCCCAGGTCGACAGCCTGAGCAAATTCCCGGAGGGCAGAGTACCAGGCTGTAACTGGGTGAACAGTGGCGCCCCTTGGTGGCGCCTTGATGTATTAATGAAGGGGCTGAGTCCCAGTGATCCAGTCATGCTTCTGCGAGTTTGTAATCCGGGGGTGTCGCGTGAAGCCCCGCGACAAGTTCAAGTTAACTGTGAAGCGTTCCGAGTCTGTCGAGGGCCCTGTAGACTGTAGTACGCATCAGGGTATGCGTTCTGTTGGGTGTGACGAAGTGTGACGGTAACATGTTACCGTTCCTATTTCGACCTGAATACAACAGTCCTAAGTGAGGCACTAGGAACCATGGCAGCTGACCGTACTATTCAGTCCCGTTGACACTACTGAAGATCGCACCGCTGAGCCCGACGCTACCGTTCTCGTTGATCACGTACTTGTTCGTCGCCCATACACTTGGGACAGATCACGCGCTTGGAGCCTCACTTCTCGCTGGTAGCCTGGTACTGTCACTACACTGGTTGGCTTGTTTTGTGTGGGACTTGTCTCTGATACGTACGTGGTTCCCCGCCGCCTTTGGTTATTTTTCATTTTTACTTTTACAAGAGTTCGATCAGCGCGGATACGTTGTATTTATGTTACTGTATCGATAAGGAAACCGGAGACCGGCGTCGTGTTGAGGTGTTCGAGCTGGTACGCAGCTATTTTTTCTTCTTCTGTGCACTCTTCTTCTGTGCACTACTCACCATCGCGCAATCTATAGTTTGAATACAATTCGCGACGTCAGCAACAATCGCAGCAACAACAAAGACAGCAACAAACGCGCGTACATCGTCCCCAGCCTGCGCCCCCATCGGCGCCTCATGCACCACAACCAATCTCGCAGCGCGTCGAAGGCATCGTCTTTCCGGAATCGTCGCCTGAACTCAGCCCGACTGCCTTCCATGTTGACTTAGAAGCCGGATTGTACCATCCCCGTCCGACGCATTCGCGTCTATCCTTACCTCCGCAACCGCAACTGCAAGCGTCAGGACGGCAACATACGGCGCACATGCTACGGCGACAAGAGAGCAGCGAGTTGGACCCATTCTTGCCTGATCTGGATCCAGAGCCAGAGCCTGGCGATGCGCGCGGCGCAAACGATGCGGTGGTTCAAGGGGGGTACTATGTCGGGTTCCCCCTCTCGGCTTCGACTGGCAAGCACAGCGAAGAGGGTGATGAAGAAGAGGGCATGGCGGAGTCGACATTGTTCCCTGCTTGAATAATTCGGGGTGTTAGAGATGCGTCTGTTCTGTCGCATATATCATACGTATATACAATGTGCTTTCAGTCCCTTTTCTTTTTATAATTTTTCGTTGCGTTACTTTACGGTAATCGAGGAACAAGCCTGGTTCGATCGGACCGGGAACATTCCGTTGGACGCGACGCGACGCGTTCATCAACCAACCAACCTCTTGCCGACCAACCATGTCCCTTCCAGTCGTAAATATAGACGTAGATTATGAGGTCGAAAGGGGTATGTTAATGTTTAACACGCTCTGTTGCCTCTAATCTGCATCTCAAGAAAAATAAGGGACTTTTGTCGAATTTTGCTGGGCCTGCCACTGGCGACGATGTGACAGACGGCATTGCAGATATGGACATTGGGGATGACGACGGCACCCCAAAGACTCAGAGAATGAGGGGCTTGAAGTATATGTCTCAACTCGTACGCGTTTATCACGAGTTTCTGTCCGATCCGTCTTAACCTGAGTGTAGCAACGCATCGCGAATCGCGACCAACAAATGCTTGTTATCGACTTGGAGGACATTGCCAAGGTTGGTTATGAATGCATCGACTGGCTCTCGAAACCTTACTTGAACTTTGATGTTGGGATAGCACGAAAAGACAGTAGGGGAACTCGCGTCAAGTATAAGAAACAATGCCAGCCGTTACGTCAAGCTTTTCAATGAAGTCATCGACACGCGTTTGCCGTCAGCCCATTCCAGGAAGTGAAGATCCAGAAAATGGTATTTCTCCCAGATTTCTTTTGACCGTCCCCCCAACTTATTACCCATCCAGGCGAACCAAGTTCCTGTCGGTCATATTCCTCGGTCGATGACCGTGCATGTCAACGGCAGCCTCACACGTACGATGAACCCCGGGGATATTGTACACTTGGGCGGCATTTTCCTCCCTATTCCCTACACCGGTTTCCGAGCTGTTCGCGCGGGCCTCCTTACCGACACCTACTTGGAAGCGCACTATATTCACCAACTTAAGAAGCAGTATAGCGAGATGGAAGTCACGGCGGAGATGCGAGCGGCTATTGAACGACTCCACGATGATCCGACGGTGTACCAGAAGCTCGCCTTCAGTATTGCCCCAGAAATCTATGGTCACGTTGACGTCAAGAAGGCGTTGCTGCTGCTCCTTGTCGGTGGTGTTACGAAGACGATGGGTGACGGCATGAAAATCCGTGGTGATCTCAACATCTGCTTAATGGGCGACCCTGGTGTGGCGAAATCGCAGTTGCTGAAGTACATATCAAAAGTAGCACCTCGAGGTGTCTACACCACTGGAAAAGGTTCATCTGGGGTTGGTCTAACAGCTGCGGTCATGCGCGACCCTGTAACAGATGAAATGGTTCTCGGTGAGTTTCGTTCTCCCTTGTCAGATTTCTTATTCCAATTGCTGATACGAAGTCGCAGAGGGCGGCGCGCTCGTCCTTGGCAGACAACGGGATATGCTGCATCGATGAGTTCGACAAGATGGACGAATCCGATCGGACGGCAATACACGAAGTTATGGAGCAACAGACGATCTTCATCTCGAGAGCGGGCATCACTACGACACTCAACGCACGCACGTCGATCCTAGCTGCCGCCAATCCTCTCTATGGCCGCTACAACCCCAAGGTATCTCCCGTTGAGAACATCAATTTGCCAGCAGCGCTTCTCTCCCGTTTCGACTTGCTCTTCTTGTTGCTGGACAAGCCCTCGCGCGACGACGACGAACGACTCGCGCAACACTGTCACCCACGTCCATATGTACAACAGGCACCCAGATCTTGAGTACGAGTCCGCTCGAGCCAGCCCTAATGCGGTACGGGACTCCCTTTCCCCATCTGCCCACACTCACGTCCACTCACGACTAATCACGCTACGGGCCTCTACAGCGCATACATCGCCCTTCGCCCGCCGGTGCCGCCCTGTCGTCCCTCCCGACGTGTCAGTCCTACATCGTCGACTCTTACGTGCGCTTGCGCAAGCAATCCAAAGACGACGCACAGCGCGACCGGTCACACACACACACGTCTGCACGCACGCTTCTCGGCGTTCTGCGGCTCGCGCAGGCACTCGCGCGGCTGCGCTTCGCCGCGGCGGTGCTTACACTGCGGACGTGGACGAGGCGCTGCGACTGATAGGCGGCGAGTAAGGAGAGCCTGCACGACGAAGATGGGGACGATGCCGACGCGCGTGATGCGGACCGCTCTGATACCAGCAGGGTATACCGCATTATTAAAGATATGGCCCAGGCTGCGGTCGCCGCCGGCACTGGGCGCGCGGTGCGGAAACGCCCGCGCAGGCTTGGCCGTGGGCCGGATCGCGAGCGCGATATTCAAGACGAGGAAGGGGAGGGAGATGGCGCGCTGGACGTGCTCTCGATGGTGGACATTCGTGCGCGCGTGCTCAGAGCGGGCTATACCGAGGCGCAGTTGATGACGACAATTCAAGAGGTGAGAATGTGTACCCTTGTTACCTTTTGCGGAAACTGATATTTCTGTCTTCAGTACGAGGATCTCAACATTTGGACGCGCGTGGCGAATGGCTCAAAGCTGAGCTTTGCATGATCCTCGCCGTCGACGTACACACTTTTGGTACCATTGGATGGGCCTGGTCTGGCCGTTGTGTTGGCTTTGCGTTCTCTATTTGTCCTATTTTTTCGCGTAACACTCATATATCGCTATCGCAATATTGTTTGAGGTATACCTGTATTCCAATTGTACGGTGTATGTTTGGTCCTACACCAGCAACTGATTCTTTTATAGGGTCACGGTGTCGCCTTAGGTTTCGCATCTCAAACTCATGCCCCAAAGTTGACGCCCTCGCGGCTAGTCATAAAAAGTTCGACATCCTGCAATAAAGATCGAGGACGGTAAGATTGCCCATACCAGGTAGTGGAAGCCTTGGCTGCGGATTCAGAGCATTTAAGTTTGAACTTGAACTATTGCGATATCCGCTCTCACTATAAGCGTAATCGTTGCGTCTAGTATATTTTACGCCATTCAAGCTGTCTCATCGACTTCTCTACAGTGCCAGGTGCATGTATACTCAATATCAAATTGTGCGATAACCTCAAAGAGCCTTGAAAACCACTCGGCACCCCATTCCGACCTGGGTGACTCACACTAGCTAGCAGAGCCGTAATACCCGCGTAATCTAATTTCACACGAGTGCGTATCAGGGTCGCCCGCTGTGCCATGGAGAGGATAGGATCAGGTAGGCGGACAGCACGGAATGACGGAGGTAATACAAGTTCAGGGGGGTTGTAACGCGGCTGGATGTGCCAATGAGGAATGTCGAAATAATGGCAAATGAAAAAAATGACTCTGCTTGTCCGTGTTATGATCCCGTATATACATATACGAAAACGAAAGGAGCTGTATGTGAGGTTCCTAAGACAATCCCAATATGTTTGAAGACAGAAGGGGAAGCAACTAGTATGCAGCTACTACGATGCAACGCCAGTGTCACGGTCACTTGCATAACTAGGGGGAAATTCTGATCTCTCCGCGTGAAGTTGTTCTATCTCATGCCTCAAAAAATTGTTTTCCAACCGGAGTCTAAGGGCTTCAGATGAAGAAGTGATCGCACCCGCCGCGGCACCCCCAGGTTCACCAGTGTCGGTAGCGACGGTTGAAAGAGGAGTGGATTCCCGTCCATCCGTGGGTTGAGAACGTGATTCGTTTGCCGCTGCGAACGGAGCCGCGCAAGCTCCTTACTCGACAAGACCAACAGGAATAGTCACCACACATCGTGACGGGAGCGGTGAGGCCACCAGTGAAGACGGGCGGTGGTCAACAGTTGTTGTGGGCCATCAGAGACCCTGCGTCCGGTGGTGCTACTTCGGTAAGTGGCCGTATTGGGTCGATTGGTGTCACTGTGGCCTGCATACCCAGGGACATGACTTTGCTCAGAAACGAAGGCCCGACGGATGTGTGCTCGTGACTTTGTCTCTGTCGACGCCATACTACCATGGCCATGGCCCCAATCGCGAGAAAAGCCGCAACGCCACCTATGACACCCTTTATAATCACTGACAGGCTCAGGCTGGTGTGTGGTTTTGATGACGTCCCAGTCGCCGTGGAGTCGACTGTTTTAGGACGACGGGTGCTCTGAAAAAAAAAGTAAATCGGAGCCTCGAATTCAAGGCGTTTGTCCTAAACGAACTTGAGAGCCAGTGGCGCATACATTGCGCCTTGTGCAGGGCTAGTAGAGGGAGATGCGGAAATATTGATTAGCACCCGACAAATGCCAATCCCGAGGAACTTACCTGGGTCCTCCCAAGACAGTTTGTCCAAATGGTGTGAGCGGGTAGGTAGACTCTCTATTGTGGACCTTTGAAATGAGATTTGTGCGTTGATCTTGATTGGGCATCATGGCGGCCGCAAACAAGCTCCAGCCTAAAACCACATCAGCTGAGGCAACTACAAAGCATAACTCTACTGACTGGATACTGGTCTGAGATAACCTGCGCCGGAGCCGATGTTGTCGACTGGCATGCCAGAATTTCCGAAATCCAAATCCAAGGAGATGTTGTTGATGAAATTACTTTGACCATTATAGACCTGGAAACCGACTCAGATGAGTGTCAAGATGAGGCCGAAATCAGCAGTCACAGACGGATGATTCGATGACACTGGTGTTTAGCCATACGTCGGCAAATAAATTATAACCTAACGTCCACGAGCCCACTTGATTGTATGTTGCAAGTAAGTGTTTATCTCCTGTCAGTGCGAGGCTCTCCCATCGAGCGTAAAGACTCGCAGCTGCACTCTATAGACCAGTCAATTTCGCTACACAACACACAAAAAGTTTGCACAGACAGAATACTTGTCGATGTCAGCATCCCGCTTGACAATTGAGTTCATTTTAGACATAGCTTTGATAGCAATAATACCCTTGATTGCAAGGTTAGTTTGATTGTTGGCCGATAGTCCATCCGCAGAGAACCTGTGTAGATAGTCATTCAAGTCGTCGGTGGATAAGAAGTATTATGAGAGATAGCGCACTGGTTGTGGACCAACAGTGTCGCGTTAGACAGGTAATCAGCCCAGGAAGTCAGTAGATCATACTGTCCGGTTTTGTTGGTCCTACAAGGTTTTCAAAGAGGAGCTCTGTGCGTACGTATCTGGCTATAAGGCTAACATCTCCGCTTGCACGAGCGTGGGCATAAGTCATGATCAACATATTCCCGGAATCTTTATAGCGAACAAGGGATTGACAAGCGATATGCAAGACCTGCAAGAGAGATACAAACGTTCTACTCCTTGGTTATGTGCAGAATTCGTGAGTGTAACATCAGGGTAATTCATCCCTTTGCGTTCTCAATAGTCAGTGCTTCGAATCTAGTCTCTCCGGTTCTGGGACGCACCGATATCGGCAGCAGCATACTGGTTGGTGTATTTTTGGGACGCTTGAAGCCGAAACAGTGGCTCGAGGAAGAGTCCTACCTAGCTCAGGGTCAATGTACATGAATGCTGGGAAGGCGGAATACAGCGTCTCGACGGCATTGACCCGGCTTGACATCGTCAGAATCGGTCTCCCAGGCCAACGCGGCACAAAGTTAACTCACTTTGTGTTCAAGCCCACCAATATTCCTCATAAACGCCATCACATCTGACTTGTTGAAATAACCATTTGCGTCAATCGAAGCTGTCAGGTGAACGCTGCCATATACTTGTGCGGTTGCGAGGGACACTAAATCTGCAAGTGGCCCAGAGATCGGAGCAGCATGCTGGAGTATGTTCAGGTCGAGTTCCTGGGCTCTTGAAGAGGCATTGGCGAAATCACCGATAAAGTCAGCCTTATATAATAATATGAGACAAATCGTTCATCAACGAATGTGGCCTGGGACACGAACCAAGATGTCACCCTTGCCACCATATTGGTCTTGGTAGAGCAATTTACGTTGTTGAGTGGCCCCAGATAGGTCTGTGTAGTTGATGATTAGGTTTACGTCGTATCCGACAACCGAGATGACAGGATCCTGCGTAGCTTGGATGGTGCCAAGGTCGCGTGATATGGCGAAAGCTTTCGAGTTATAGTCGGGGGCGGGATGGTTCGTGTCCATTATTTGATCCCCCAAGACCCCATTGACCCGGAATATATCACGGGAAGCTGAAACCACGGCTACATTGGCTGTGATGTCGCCATGACCACCCTGGGTCGCCAACTATGAGCTGCAGAATGCAGATCGCACCGTAATCACGCACCGATTTCATGCCATAATACAATGTGCCCCATGCCGGTTGAGGGTTGATGGCATAGTTGAAGACACCAGTTTCATTTATCTGTTCAGGTGCTGTGTACATGAATGGCAAATTGGTTGGCTCCCCTGACACCCATTCTGCGACAATTTTGAGACGCACTGGCAATGGAGAGCGGGCACAACATCTCTACCCACCTATGTTGAGATCTGCATACACCTGCATAGCGTGAGCTGCACCATCCAGAGACTCCGCAGTTAATGACATGTATGAGAATGGGATTGATTGCTTGACCCTATCTTTGGACTACAATGGAAGTGTGAGTAGATACTCCTGGCAACGACGGGCGACTCATGTCCGAACCTCAATCGGGTTCAAGAAGGTAAGATTAATTTGCATGGGTCCAGCTTCTGCGGTGAGCTTGGTCTGGGTAGGTGAAATCACCACGTTGGTGAGGTTCACAGTTGTGTTTACGGTAGTCGCGTTTCCCAGGAACAAGTAGGTGCTATTGTCGACACGGACGAGGACGACTAGGTTAAGGACCTAAAGTGCAGTCAGCTTTGGTATTATGCCGAGAAAGGACTACTAACGTACATCCAGGCTTGGATCCCAGCCAGAACGAGGTTGTAGGTCCTGTGAAAAGGTAGTCGTTTGAGGTATGCTTAGGTTGGACGGTCCATCGGAAAGGTAGCCCCAACAACTTAGGTACGGTGAACGAACAAAAAGAGGGATTGCTGCAGGAAAAAAGGTCTCCTGAGCTCTTCCATAATGAAAAAGGGAACACAAGAGAATTAGCATGTGAATCATTTGCGTATAGAGTTAGGTTGTCTCCTGAAGCGGCTCTCAGCGGTGAAGAAATCTAGCACAGGGAGTGTTCAAGCTGAATGCTTGCACAGAAAGGCACAACGTTTGGTTATGATGAGTGCGAGGTCTTGGCCAGTGACATTGACCCCAACCAACATCGAGTAGAAATATGGCACCCACAGCAGAAGGACGAGGATTCTCGCAAGTAAAAGCCACGGGGCTTTGCTCATCATACGTCACAAACAATGCTTCTAGACCCCAAAGGGCGCTGAGTTGTGCACAGCGATATCAACGACCCAGTGGTCAGCACGATCAAGCGATAGAAGAAGAATTCAGTGCAATTCTTGTTGTGCATTGTAGTATCAATACAGCAACGCTCAAGGTAGCTGGTATTATTACATATCCAAGTCCGTGGCCCGTGGGCTAAAATCTTGGCTAAGATGCCACTTGGATCAGGAGATGCCATCTGAGCTTGCATCTGAGATTCCGAGTCACTCACGGGGATAACCAAGGCAGGTATTGGATAGGAAATAACTACATAAGCATGTGAGGAATTGACCGAAAATGAAAAGTTAACGCCGTTCGGAAGGACCTTTGTCGCTTGCTTCGGTGACGTATGAGGCGAAACACCGCACAGGGGAGGATCCGCATGGTGTAAGTCCTCCTATACGCCTGACGTGTTCAGAGGCTAAAGCTTACACACGCGCTATTACAGGAAAGTACACACAACCCTAGTTATAAACTCTTTCCCATTTTTGCGACAGTTTAAGGGGGTCGTGGTCTCCACCCTTCGGCCTCGGTGCATTCGGCCTCGGTGTGCTACACCAGTGGGACGCCATGAGAGGTCTCCTAAATTTCTTCCTTATCTAAAGGAAGCTCAGTTGTTTTGGGGGACTGTCTTTCACCGTCGAGTAGAAATATAACCCAGATTAGAAGAACGACGAACCTTGCAGGGCAGAGCCTCCCTCATCACACATCATACATCATGAGCAAGGCTTCTAATTCCGCTGAGTTATGTGTGGCATTACCGACAACCGTCAAATGATAGAAGGGGCATTCAGTGCACCTGGGCCTCTTGCCGTGCATGGTGGTTTCCAAGACAGAGACGCCCAGGGCAGCTAGCATCATCGTGTTTCCGTGGACTAAATTCTTCTGTCCCCCTTGGATCATTGGATCGGGAGGCATCATCACTCATAAGTTAGAGAAAACCAAGTCAGGCCGGAATACAAATGGATTCAAAAAAAAAAAAACCAGGGGTCCAAGTCAGGTTGCCAGTGCTGAATAGGGAACTGGTTGAGCAGTGGTGCCTTGAAAGTGTATTGGGGCTGAGTCCTAGCGATCCAGTCATGCTTTTGAGAGTTTGTGATCCAGGAGTGTCCCATGGGAGCCCCGCGACATGTTAACTATGACTCCGAGTCGGAAGCGCTCTGTCGCTGATCATGCATCATGAGCGCTGAGGCCTGAGGAGTCTTGTCGGGTGTGACGAAGTGTGACGGTAGCGATTTGTTACAGTTCCCATTTCAAGTCGAATGCAGCAGAGGCACATTTCACGCTCTAAGCTTTGCGGTGTTGAAGCGGGTATGGACTCATAAATAATTATATCGCAAGTCAACGGGAACCCAATCAGCAAAAATCGAGGGGTGCTACCGCGTCTGTGATGCGTGCTCCCAGCTCCCATCTCCGCTCCCGCTCCCACTTCCCACTAGGGCTGACAGCGCCCCCGCGTGGCGGCGGTGCCTCCCTCTTCTCCGGGTCAGTCGTGATACGCAGGGCGTCGGTGCCGTCCGAGGCGTATTCGGATCCTCGTCATCCAAGAAGCCCTCGTGGAACCCGACCCCGACCCCAATCGCAGCGGGGGGATCCCGCACGGAGACCTGTGTGCTCGTCCGGCTCGTCCTCGTCGTCACCCCGCTCGCCAAACGCGTCATACAGCTCTTTCGTGCGCGGGCCGCGGCGTCCACGTGGCAGCACGCCGAGCGCGAGGTCATCTCCAGGCAACGCGCTATAGTCCTCTGCACGGCGGCGCCGCGCGGCTCGCCTGCAGAGGAAGACACCTGCCGTGAGGCCGAAGAGGAAGACTAAGCCAGCAGCGCCGAAGACCCATCTTTGGTTCGAGACCAGCGTGGACATATCCGAGAACCAGCCTTCGTCGGCAGTGGGCACCATCGTCCCGCTGGGGGCTGTGCTGGATGATGAAGTAGGCTCCGCGGTATCCTCGGTGGGATCTCCAGTCTCGAATGCGGGTTTGTCCGCCTCGCCTTCAGCCTCGCCGTGATCGCCCGGGAGATGCTCTGTAGGTTTGGGATGGGCCTTGGTCGTAGTACTCGGGTGGTCGCCCACTACCGGCTCATTGGGACTTGGGAGGGAGGGGAGGACTTTGTCGAACAGGGATATCTCGTACTCGCGTGCGATAGATGCGTCGATAGTCGAACCAAAGAGCGAGAGCTGCCAGCCTAGGAAATGGCCCGTTCGGTCTTTAGCGCCGATGTCGGAGACACGGATTGTCCAAGTGCCGCGCGCGTCCTCATCCCTTCGTCACGTTCAGCATTGCGCCGGCAAGGATGTATAGGAAGACCCACCAATGCTTGACACTCATGAAGCGCCACGCAGGATACCCGTCCTTATTCGTGTCGACAAGCCGGCGAGCAGCGAGAATACTCTTAATGCCGTTCGGACTTATGACCTCGACTTCAACGTCCCCGCGGCGGTCATGGGTAATCCATACGCGTACGGTGATGTGCTCTAAGGACTCCAAGTTGCTTCCGTTCTAAATCCTCCTGAGTTACGGTAATGGTGCTCGTGACGCCACCGGGGACAATGGGCTCCCCGCCACTCATCTCTCCGGTCAATGTCGATGAGCCATCTCCGACTTGCACCGCGGGGAGCTCAAGCCATGCCTGAGGTTTCACAAGCTGCCAATTCTGGGCAGCCGTGACGAATTCGTACCCATTGAGGCGGCCGTAGCCGTACTTGTATGAAAAGAGCCTACCCGACGCGGTCTTATCCCAGTCGGGATCGTCTGTGTTGATGACTTCGGCGGTACGTACGGTGAGGTGTTGAAGGTCGCGCCAAGTGAGCTCAGGGCTATACGATACTCAACGACTGTCGTCTTGCGAATTTAGTATCAAAAGGACGTACCGAACAGAGAGCGCGAGAGTATAGACACCAGCTGCGTTGGGTGCAGGCAGCTGAGGTTCCAGCCGTGGGTAGTAGCACATTCAGACTTTCCCTTATCGGTAGTCACCTTTTAAAACCACGTAAGCAAGGTACAAATGTTTGAACAAAACGTGGACGTACGATGTGATGGCCACTCCCTGAGCTATAAGCCACGACAAGGTTCGCGGCACAGGCTTCAGAATAAATAGGATGGAGACCCTTGTAGTCGATCGCAGCGACCGTGATAGAATATATGCTATTAGTATATCCGTCGAAGTTGCACTGGTCGCCGTATGCGGCGCCGTTCCCACTAGCAAAGACGAAAATAGATCCTTTCCCATCGCGGCCATTTTGGATGCCATTCAATATCGCGCGCTGGATAAGATAGCTCGGGCTCTCCATGGACTTGCCGTCGTCCGGCGGGCCCCATGAGCAGCTATAGATGGACGTGTTCTGGTAGTTGTAGTTGAGCTGCGGCGGCCTCATCGACGTCTGAGATGGGGCCGGAGAGGATGCGGATTCCCGCGACTTTGGAGTCGTATGCGATACCCACGCCACAGACATTATTTTTAACCGCGCCGACTTGGCCGGCACAGCGGGTGCCGTGGTGATCGTCGAATAGCTTTGGGTAAGGGAGGGCCTCGTGGTCATTGAAATCATATGAACCGGCTTCCCACTGTAGAATACTGGTGACTCAGGCACACGCGCGGAGGCAGATGGCGGTACGAATTGGGCACACACTCACAAAGTTGTCGGCGAGATCCTCGCTCTCGTAGTCGAGCCCGTCATCCACGAACGACGTGACGACGCCATTGCCCGTGATGCCCATGTCCCACAACCTCGTGATGTTCATGGCGTGCTCGGGGAACTCCTCGTTGACCAGGTGCCATTGTCGGGATAAACTGAGGGTCGTGGATGTCGAGCTTGTCGATGACGGCCTGCGCGAGTGGATGCTTCGATGCATCGTCGCCGTCGCCGGGTCGTATCGGTGGTGGTGCACGTTTTACCCGCTGGCGCAGCTCTTGGCGGGAGAGGTGCGTCACGGAGTCAGCTATGCGGCGCGCGGTGTGGGAGTCGAGGTCCCGTGGATACGGAGAACTGCGGAGGGCAGCGAGGCGGGCTAACACATGGTCTCTTTTCACTATCGCGTTTGCTGAGAGGGGAGGAGGAACGTTGTTTTGAAGCGCGGACCACCCAAAAGTTGTCAAGCTCGCCTGCGCGCTCGACAACCTGCACACCTAGCCTTCTAGCAACCTGTGATAGTGAGGGGCCGACGTGAGGGTTATGTTCTAAAACATAGTAGTCGTGAGTATCAAAGGAATGCCTAGGTAGCATGGACGGCGTGATGGGATAATAGAGCGACGAGGAGAGCAAAAGACAGCCGCATGACGAATGGCAGCCAAGACGAGACGCTGACCCCGTCTAAATCATGTCTCGATTATGTAATACATCAACAGCAACGGGTCACATCAGCATCGTGATCATCAACATCGTCTACAGTACGAACTGAGTCTCAACTGCTGCTGGTGACCAGTGGCCGACCAATCAGGTGGCATTGAATGGCAAGCGTAGCAGTGCAATGACCTGGGTAGCCGACGCCGAGTTACCCAAGCGCCTCGGAGAAACAAAATGTGTGGTGGATAGTTTGCCCCAATCCGATCATGCCAACCCATATGCAATAACTCCCGTCTCATCATCCTCGACCCGCCAACTCTCTATCGTGAATTCGCGCACTGGAACGTTGACCGCGAGGGTTCTTCCAAGGCTATTAGCCGCCTGCACTGCCTCCAAGTTCCCAATGTAATCAGGCTAGGCACTCGCGGACTATCGCTGTGCCGCCCTGACACGCCCACAACGTCATCAGGGGACAATCCCTTGAGTAAACTGCTCTACTCATGCGGAGGATATCAGCGGCGCGTCAGAGAAAACACACAGGACGCGTACATTCTGGTCAACTGACACGGTAATCTGCGCGTTTCCACGCTCGTCCTGTAGTCGGAGAAACAGGTGGAACATGTTCTCCCATCCCGGCTCCACTCCTTCAGGGACAATGCATGTCGTGCACGCGTGCACGCTTTCAGGCACCCTATGACCACGTTCCATATATCAATATCATCTCTAATGTCAAATGAAAAACAACTTACTGTTCGGAGCAGCCTTTGCAGCAGCGAACGACGCAGTCTTTCAACTGCAAGGGAAATGTCCCAACAACTCGTGCACGAACCTGGAACTTGTCTGCGGGATTGCTGCTCTTAAGAATGTGGGCAATGGTGGTGAAACTCTCGGTCCGTTTCGTCACTGCTGCCTTCTCTTCTTCCCATCGTTTTCTTCGTCTGTGAAGTGACGAGGTCAACGCCGGTCGGAGAACAAAAAGAAAGTGACCTGACGTACCGAAATAACTGTTCCAGTTCCTCATTGGGGTTATTTGCGTTCAGTTTATGGATGAGGCGATCAGGGCCCCCGATCCTACCGACGACCCTTCCCACACCCATGACGCGTTCGATCAGTCGCATATGCTTGACATTGAAAAACGCCCCAATGTCCTACCTTGTCCGCCATTTTGCTCTGCGGACCCTGTAGTTCAAGGGTTACTATCCGTCCCTGGAGCTCACGACTCCACAGTGCCGTCGGTGGGGTGGCAAGATCACCGCGTTCGGTGTAGTCGGTGATATACAACAGGGACGTGCCTGTCGCATTATACTCTGCGTGGATGACCTGTATGCTCCAAGCTCAGCCCGCAGGTCCGTAAACTGAAAAGAAGCCCCTACTTCGACGGTACAATCGAAAATGGACTTGGAGCTCAACTTCGTTGAGCAATTTGTGCGGAAACACGTGCGGATTTGCATCGTTCTCTTCCCACGCTTTCTTCCGCCTGTAAGTGGTGAGAAAGAAATAGTTCTGTCAGCTCAAGCAGGTTTCCGAGTCGGAAGAGTACACACTGTAGCAGAGCCTGTAGATGGTGATTCGTATCTACATCGGCAATGGAGAGCTTCCGTGCCTTGTCCGCCTCCGAAAAGGACCCCTCGATGTAGCCACCGTTGCTAACTTTCATCCGTACATTGTCCAGCGACCAATATTCGCCCGGCTTCATCTGCTGAGCCAGCGTGACGGCCTCGCCGCGCCACATCTCGATGCGGAGCACACGATCGGCAAGGGACACGGGGCACCACTCGCTACTGTGCTCTGCGTACGTGCCTGATTTGGACGTGTAATCCGTCACGTAGATGCTGTGAATAGTCAGAGACGTGATTTGCGTGCCCATGCAAAACCTGTTCCCCTTTCATCAGGTCACCAGTTCTTGGACGTGGTGAATAGCGCTTATACCTCTACCGTGCAGTTGAAGTACCCGCGTGGCTCCCGCCCGGGGTCTGCATCACGGATGAGCAAATGCTGCCGGGAGGCTTTTTTCCTCTCTACGGCTACAATTGGCCCCCCTCCGATCTGGATAGCTGTACCTCGACGTTCGGCACGAGTACGTTGAACTTGCGGCCCACCACTTGACCAGTTGAGCACAGTACTCTACCTCGAGCGGCACCACGTCCCACAAGGGTGGGTTATGAGACCGAATGCTGGAGAGTTTGGGATCGGGTTGCAACACCTTTTCCGCAGCGGGATCGTAGATGGCCCATTGCATCGTGTTCGAGTAGCAAGTGCCAGTGAATTTATCCTGCCATTGCCCAATCTGGGGCATCTCTTCAGTCCATCTACTTGCCTTAGACGGTTATGGACATACGGCACCTTGACGTGACGCAACAGGACAATATCGCCTCGCTTTGGGTTCGGGAGCCACTTCTCCAGCCTCATGAAGCAGTTAAGCTTCATGCCTACACCGTCTGTATAAAGAACTCCACCGAACGAGTCAAGGACAGAAGGATCTAGCAAGGAGAAACAAATGCACCAGTCTGCGAAAGCCTATATTGTGAGCGATCAGAGAGAGGATTCTCGAGGTATAGTTCGTACCGCCAGTGGTGGTTCTCGTTGGCTCTTTCCCCACAGAGGATACAACTCCAATGACGGACATCATAACTCTATCCCTGACTCGGGAGAGAGCAGTGTATGGCCACTGGGAGGGGACGTCGTCATTGAGCATAACTATCTCGCGCTGAAGACCTACCCCATTGACAATGAGCCCCGCTCGCATGCTCAAATCCGGATCATCTCCGCTGGATTCCTCTGCGTCCTTGGATCCCGATTGCACATCTGTAACAAGTTCCGGTGGCGTATCCTCTCTTGCGGGGACGACATCCAACTCTGTCCGGCCATCATCGCTCCGACACGGGTCCTTGTGAACTTCTTCAATCTTGATAACGGCTGGGGCAACAGGCACAATTTCGGTAGGTGAAGGAGACTTCGTCGCCGCGGATGATGACGCAATGAGTTTTTTTTCATCTCTTCTCTTCTTTCGCGTCGACTTTTGCTTACCCGGCTGGGGGCATCTCAACACGATGCCCCCGTCACCATTATGTGGTTCGGAAGGACCCCGAGAAGGGTGGGCTGACGACGCAGTTCGACACACATCGGCCGAGGCCTCCTCCAATATTAAATGTGCGGTGGTAGCTGGACCAGTAGCAGCGGGAGATTCTGGGGGAGATGTAAGATCGATGGGAGCTAACTCTTCATGGGAAGGGGTGGTCTTGTATGCATACGTCGCTGCGGGGCGATTCTTCACTCCTGGAGCCGACTGCTTCCGGATCGGTAGAGCTGCACCAGCTGTAGATGATTCGGCATTATTTGTAACCTGTGGATGACCCGCGTGAGTCGGGGACGGTGGAGGGAAGGACGAAGAAGGATCGGATGGTGGTAGACTGGAGTTTCCAGAGGCAGGGATAGCGGCCTGCGAACTGGGGGCGCTCTCCACCACATCAAGATGTGTGGCACTTGGAGGCGGCGTAGAGAACCAGTTGGTGTCGGGGGGGCCAGCGTCTAATGCATGTCTTCGCTTTTTGGCCTTGTTGGTGTCTGCTCCGAGAAAAAGGTCAGAGAATCCGGGCGAACAATGGCTAAGAACATACTAGAGCCAGGCCAGACATGAAAAAGCTTTTCCTTCTCTCCCTGAAGGCCGGCCCTCGACACAAGCAAGATAGTAATGCCCTCTCGAAAGCGGAGGAGAGCAGGGAGATGGGACGCAGGGCCCGAATGCGGTAGAAGTTGGGCCCCTTTCAGTAATATGTGCAGGTGGTCACCCACGAGAAGTTCGAACCTCTTTTGAAGTTTGTCTTCGATGACGACGTCCAGATAGACGGCCTTTGCGTTCGAGTCTCGACGGATGTCGACGACGTACTGATTTTTGGCGGGATTCTTCGAGAATACGCGTCCTACAATGTAACTCCCGGGAGCATCGATGTCTCCTTTGGCTATATCTGAAGCACTTTTGCGCAAGAGGAACAGTCCCGCAGAATCTGGGTGGGGGCGCTTGCCCGTCATTGACCGGATAATTTTGACGCGACCGGACGCGTCAAAGGTGACCAACACGTGCGCTCTTGGCACGTAGAGATGAGATGGACGGGACATCTGACACCCTTACATCATGGAGTCACTTTCCACTTTGTTTCGTCGCTCGCTTTCAAATGTCTCGAAAGCGTCAAATCTACCAACTATCCAAGATGAGACCCAGGTATGTTCTCGTTTCCGTACGACGGTTTATGTTCAAACTGTCCGCTTAGGATCTAATAGATGCGGCACTGGCAGATTGCCGCAACTCGCGTGCACGCGTCGCACATCTTGCGCTCTTCAGTCCCAACGAGACTCTCGACGACATTTCTACTCAAGATCTGGTGTACTTATTTGTTCCATATGTCCTTGCAGAGATCGAAAGCAGGGCTCGCACAATGGAGAGGGATAATCGCCTGGCACGCCTGCGTGAAGCGGAGGTCTGTCCAGCTCGCATATAAGACACACTGCATTCACACGCCGTCGACAGGAAGGGTTCACAAAGTTCGTGTTGGATGTAGAGCTGTACGAAATCGCGTCCGAGTCCGAACGCGACTTGTATGCGAAGAACGCCTCCTCCATCGCCGATCCCGCCAGACGGCGGGAGACAAAGATTAAGCAGTATCAGGCCGAGAAGGAGATCCGCAGTCGTATCGAGGTAAAAATTATACTTTCGGCCCAATATGCGTAGCAATGGTATCCTCACCGCTCATTCACAGGCAGTCGCGCAACGACACCGCGTTCCTCTCCCACCCTCAGATTCCTCCCCGACTGACTTTGACCTCATCGCCGCCCTTCTTCCGCCTGCCGCTGCATCTTCTTCCCCGGGCCATAGCGACGAACAAGATAGCGAGGACGAGCGGCGCGCGGCTACGCTCCTCCTGCTGCGGCTGGCCTATGCGCAGGCGCAGGCGCAGCTGGCGAGCATCAAGCAGGAACTAGAGCTCTTGCGCTCCGCGCCGCCACCGCCTCCACAACCTGGAACAACGGATCGCGCGCACCCGTCATCGTTCGAGGCAGAGCACGCGCTGTGGAGGCTCGATGCGCCTACGCGCGCAGCGGGACGACAGGGTGGGCCGTTGCTCGACTCTGCTGGCAAGGTAGTACATGACCTGCTGCGCTTCGAGTATCTCACGCTTATACGGATGTGTTGCAGCCGTTGCAGCCGTTCACAATACTGCCCTCTGGCGCGAGCGGCGACCGCACAAGGCTGCAAGAACAGGTATTCCAGGCTGACCACCGTCTGCCTACTATGTCCATCGACGAATACCTCGAGATTGAGCGGCAGCGCGGCAACATTCTCACGGGGGGAGGGTAAGACGCTCGTCCCATTCTTTGCTTGGATCATGATCTCACGAATGTGACCAAGACCACAATCCGCCGCAGAGCCGACATCCTCAGAGCAGCTCGCAATGGACGCAGAGCAGGACGGGGCGGTATTTGGGGACGCCAAGTCGGAGGAGAAGAGAAGGAAGGACGAGGAATGGGCAAGATTTACAGATGATAATCCCCGGGGTGCAGGGAATACTATGAATCGTGGATGAGATCGTATATGTGTGTCATAGCAGAATCAGACTTCGCTCCCTGGAAGACTGTATCTATCCCGAAAAAAAAGCTGGACAACGTGCAGTCTCTAGAGACGCGGGTGGGTGCAGCAGGGATATAGAGAGGAAGATACATAGGCCTCAACATTGGCACTGCGACGCTTCTGGAACCTCGTTTGCTGGTGGTGAAGTCACGTCGATCTCTGCAAATCGCGCAGAGTTGTTAGAGTGGCGGCAATCGGCGATTTATGTCACGGGTAGGACCTACTGGCATTCTGTGCCTCTGCGATCTGGCTTTCTTTCTCCATTCCAGGTAGTGACATTGCGATTTTTTTGAACAAACTCTTCACATTGTGTCCTGCCTTTGCTGATGTCTCCATGAACATGATGTTGAGACTTTGCGCCTTGGCGGTGGCTTCTTCCAGCGTCACCTGCCTGCGGCACTTTAGTAAGAATCTAGTCGATGGTGGATTCGTAGCGTACGCACCGTTTGTCTGACAGGTCGGCCTTGTTCCCGACAAGGACGACCATGACATCATTCCCCCGCTCCGACCGCACGTCTTCTATCCATTTGGAAGTAGAAAGGAAAGATTGGCGATCTGAGAGCGTGTCATTTCTCCACGTGGATACGGTGACGGTGGGTACCACCCACTTGTTATATCGAATACAACGATCGCGACGGTAGAGTCCCGAATGTATGATGGAATTAAGGACCGGAACCGTTCCTAATTTCGCATGGGTAGCTTAGAAACACTGGTATCTAATGCAAAGAGACATACCTGTCCCGCGGTATCCCATAGCTGTAGCCTCACAGTCCGGTCGTCGAGGTAAAGTGTTTTGCTGAGAAAGTCGATGCCAATGGTCGCTTGATATGTGTTGTCAAACGTGTCATACATGAATCTAAGACCCGACACTTAGTAGCCGCGGAAGCGAGACAGCTAAAACGCACCGAGTAATGAGACTAGTCTTGCCGACGCTTTGGTCACCAAGTAAGACGATCTTGGTACGCTTGAGCGTTCCAGTCGAGACTTCTGTTGTGGGAGATGTCGCAGCAGCCATGTCGAAATTGTGAGTAGGAAGGAGAAGTGTCGGTGTTGGTGAGCGTTGAGAAGGTGTCAATGAGGTGGGGACAGGTACGCGCAACAGCCGGACAACTACCCCGAGTCTTAGTCGGGAAGGTGCGTGTTTGAGCTTGTTGACGCCTTTTCCGATAGCGCTTCACGCCGCGAGCGCTCCGAGATCAAAGAATCACCCTGGGCCGAGGCGCAAATTGGCCCTTTCGACGTCGTCGCTCGTCTACCCATCAGTCTCTGAGTTGATACGTTCGTTGGCCCAGAATGAAGTTGGTCGATAAGTTTGAGCAAGCTCAAGGGCCTTTCTTCACTTTCGAGTTTTTCCCACCCCGGACCGAACAGGTGAGCCCGACATCGTAACATCGAACCCTAGTGGGGCCCAATCGAATCCAGGGGTTCAGCAATCTGCTCTTGCGAATCTCTCGTCTGGCTGATCTGAAGCCCCTTGCAATTAACATCACATGGGGTGCAGGCGGCTCGACTAAAAATCAGACTCTCGACCTTGCGTCGTTGACACAGAAGGAGTACGGAATCGACACAGTTATGCACCTAACTTGTACCAATATGATGCAGGGATCTGTTGACGATGCCCTTAGGGTATGTAATTCTTTATGCGTAATGTTCGTGTGACTTGCTGAGGCCTGTGCCTAGGCCGCGAAAGAAATCGGTATCCAAAACATCTTGGCTTTACGGGGAGGTTCGCTTGACAATAAGCAGTGAATTCCCGAAGATACTGATTGTCCCGCAGATCCTCCGAGAGGGGAAGAATATTGGATCCCTACGGATCCCCGGTTCGCACATGCGCTTGATCTCGTAACCTATATCCGGTCAACGCCGGAGTTCTCCGAAGCTTTCTCCATAGGAGTAGCAGGTCGTTCAAATGCCCATGTTGATATGTCCGTTCCTGACCTCTCCTTACCATAGCCTACCCGGATGGCCACTCCGACAATGTGCACAACGAAGACGAGGAAATTGAGCACCTGAAAACGAAAGTTGATAGCGGTGCTGATTTCATCGTAACACAGCTATTTTACGACGTCGACAACTTCCTTCGATGGCTCCAGAAGATTCGCGCACGCGGTGCGTTACTTTCCAGCTGAACCTACCTAACCCCCACGCTCATCCATCCGTTAGGCATAACGGTTCCCGTCATCCCAGGTGTCCTGCCTATTCAGACGTATGCGTCGTTCGTCCGGGTTACAAAGCTTTGCGGAACATATATCCCCGACGCGATCCGAACAGATTTGGAGCCCATCAAAGTATTGCTAGCCTATTGCATGAAATTCTTTTGAGACGCACTCACCAGCCCTTGCTTTGTCCCAGCACGATGACCAGAAGGTTAAGGACTATGGGGATATCGCTTACCGTCAAGATGGTACAGCGTCTTGTAGACGAGGGCGGACTACGCGGTTTTCACTTTTGCACCCTCAACCTCGAGAAGAGCGTGGAGAAGGGTTCTGGAAAACTTGGGATGGACCCCGCGCCACGCGAAGGTGCAAAACAAATTAATAGCAGTGAGCATTCGTAACGGAACGTGAATGAGTTGGGGACTAATGTGCGTGAGATAAGGAGTCGCTCGGGTCAGCCCAACAACCCACGGCCGCGAACACCGAACTGATCGTTACCCCCGCAAGCGCAACCAGCTCCTGCGACCACCGGACTTGCGGACACACGTACCCAAAGACTGGTGACACGGGAAAGGGGGAGGCCAACTACGCTGCCACATGGGACGAATTCCCGAATGGCCGCTTCGGCGATGTCAATAGTCCCGCGTTCGGTACTCAAGACCTATGGGGAGGCTTTGGCCGTATCGTGAGTGCCATTGCTTTGCCCCTGCTTTGCCGTCATTCACAGGAGTCGGTTACACAGCCACCGATAGGTTCCCGTCCTAGTACGCTTGCGGACATCACAGCCCTAAGCCTGCGCTTCCTTCGTGGCGAGATCGCTTCGTATCCGTTCTCACCCGCACCTCTTTCCAGCGAGTCGCAGCTCATCCTACCCCACCTGCTCCGCCTTGCCAAGAACGGATGGTGGCCCGTTAGCTCGCAGCCTACGGTCGACGGCCTGCAATCGGACCACGGTACGGTCGGCTGGGGCCCTGCCGGTGGATACGTGTATCAGAAGTCATTCGTCGAGTTCTTCGCCAGCGAGAATATCGTGGAAAGGTTGGAAAAGGTGGTAGGAAAGGTGAAAGGCGTCGTGGACTTCTTGGCCGGGAACAAAATGGTACGTAGGCAGCCAACCATCCCGCTGCGGCGGCTTACAATGTTTGCGGAAGGGCGATCTCAGGACGAGCATGCAACTTACTGAGAGAAATGCGGTGACTTGGGGTGTCTTTCCGGGGCAGGAGATCGTTCAATCGACGATCATCGAGCAGGAGTCATTCATAACATGGAAGGTGCGTATCCTCACCTTGTCCATCTAGGGTTTCGATTGATGTCGTCCGCAGGAAGAGGCGTTTTCTATCTGGACCAACTGGGCGTCTCAATTCCCTCCAGGATCACAGGAGCGACAGCTGCTGGAAGGCGTCAGAGATACCCGTTGGCTTGTTAACTGTCACACACCACGACTTTAAAGACCCCGATGCGCTGTGGAGGTTTTTGTTCGAAGACATAGGTCTGGACGACCCAAGCCTAATATAACGGCTATTCGTCACAACTAGGAGGGTCTACATGTAGCATGGACTCGACTTGCGTACACTGGAAGCTATGTATGATAGGTGGAAGGGAGCAGAGTCGACAACTTTGTCGATAGGCGCGCACATTGAAAGCTGTATGTCCATGTCCATCGAGTTCACTTGACGAGGAGATGCGGCCTTTTTGGCACTCACATTGACTTCTGCATTTCTTTAACGTTATTCAAATCAGATATCCTATGCGACACTTGGCGACACTGCACAAGAACCCGTTCTCTTGTTGTTGTTGCTGTCGTTGTTTTTTTTTTTTTTTGAATCAAGTTCTCTTGTTGTTTGCTGCGACCACATCCGTAATTCGGGATTAACCGGTGGTGCCCTTTTAAATCCGAGGTTGCCATGCCTTCTCCGAATCTGCGCAAGCATCTGCGTGGAATTCTCGTCGTCTTTCGTCCCTCTTCGTCCGTGATAGCTATCTATCCAAACTGAGTCACCATGCAAGGGCGCTACGGGCTTCGCATGCATCGCGCGCTCGTGCCAGTGCGCTATAAATGTGTCAGAAGCCATCGCAGACACGATTGTTACATGTCCGACATGTCCGACTGGGAACCGCACAATTACGTGCGGCCACGCTGGTGCAACGTGGATCAAGTGGTGCCAAATGGAAGTCGTCGTACGTACTGTAGTCGTTTACCCCACCAGGCGGTGCTATTCTAGAACGATAACTGAAGCGCACGGAGTTGGGGGCACAGTACTTCACATGCTTCACGGATGACAGAGCCCCCCAATTTGAGTAATATTTTTTTTCCGTCTAATATTTTGCTGCGGGTTCCCTTGTGGTTGACGGGTCGCAGCTGGTCAGGTTGGTCAAGACCGTTGACTTTTTGGGAAAAATTCAGGGGTCATCGCGGTACCTTTTGCATACAGTATCTTTTTAATCGTTTGTTCTCCCTCTATAAGCTATGCTGCTATTTTTTCAGTGCGTAATATCCCTCCTTCAGATGGCGGATGTGTCACGGAGGCCGACGACACCGACAGCCAGAAATGCGAGTATAATAACGCCCGCAGATGATGAGTTTTGAAGCACTAGACTTCCTCAATCAATCTTCTCAGATGGTCGGACTCTGCGGGTTCACTTTATTATCCAGATGGTCTCAAGGACGGTCTGCCGCTTTGTTGAGTTCCTCTGGTCGGACGTCACGGTAGAATAAGAGCCAGCGCCTGGAATGCATTGGGGATATTTGGAACGCTCCCACAGTTCATTAAACATCAAATCCATCGACGAAGGCGAGCGATGGACGTACTTCTGCGCTTGGCCCAACGACGCGCCGACGATTCAGGGCCTTGTTTTCAGCGCGATCTCTGGAAAAAATACACTTCAAGTTTTAGAGGCGTACATCGCACTTTATCGAAGCTTCTGGTTGCCACAAACCACCCAGCATCTTGTACATCATTGCAGGCAATCACCGAGAATCTTTGTGCCCATCGCAGCAAGCCTCTCCAAGCGCCTCAATGAAATACATCACGGTAATTAAGCGCCGGTGTAATCTCAGTGTACACAAGGGGAGGGCGTTTCCACGGTCGGACCGCCGGTGCAGAGGCTTCTGAGACTAGATAACCCATATTTCTTGGCTCCCTTCAAGTTTCCCTTCTGGGTAGATGGACGGCATGTGGATGAAAGACCTTGCCTAGGAAGCGGCTTTAGGAAGACTAGAGGCAGTGTTTTTAGGTTCGCCGACTCGGACCAGAAATGACTTGTGTGCCCCCTCTTCGCGATCTGGCGCAGGCGGATATGAGCGACTACTTCCCCAAAGATATGGCCTTGCAGGGTTCTTGAGAACGGAACTAAGTCGAT
The DNA here is from genome assembly GCA_025766275.1 of Lactarius indigo. Classification (NCBI taxonomy): domain Eukaryota; kingdom Fungi; phylum Basidiomycota; class Agaricomycetes; order Russulales; family Russulaceae; genus Lactarius; species Lactarius indigo. The sequence continues at coordinate 1,424,577 of JAFKAC010000002.1, read as the reverse complement.
GGCGCCAATTGGTACCACCTAGGATGTGCCCGTAGAGACTTACGGAGAACTTTATATTGATTAATTAAACTTAAGGCTACCCTAGGTTCGGGTTGATGCCCATCCCACACCCGATGCGAGCCTGAGGAGGCTTCTCCATGCATTCTCCATGCATACTTATCCCGATGTTTCCGGCGTCATAATTGCATCGACGAAAGTAGGTCCTGGGTTTTTCACACTTTTGGTTCACATGGTGTGCCAAACCAAGGGAAGAGGCTGCCATGCGAAAATGGGGCGTTGCAATCACCTGTCGTGACGGGGGGGTTAGTGGCTTCGATCAGTGGCGGGTGGTTGTCTTGAACGCTCTTGTAGTAAGGTTGGCCTTTATTCGAGGAACAGGCAAGCCAACAAGCGTCGCCTCGTGTTGATCAACGAAATGTAGAACAGGTACTGCTTTTGTGTGCGGACAATGCTTACTGCCCCTACTAAGCACTGGCAAGTAGTCGACCCGAAGACGGCATTCAAGCCTATCACGTAGCATCCTCATTCTAGAGACTTTGGCGGAGGGTAATCGACCCGTAAATATTTATACAGATGTCATACAAAAGTTAGTGGATAAGAACGGTTTACACGAAGGGAACCTTTCTGAAGACTATGGTAAGGTGGAGTTCATCTTGGGCCTCATAGGCGACCCAGCAGTCGGATATTTTCCAAACTGGAGACGCTCCTTGGTTGCTTGGCGCCGTACTCGTCCCCGGGAAGGGACGCGAAATATTCGTTGCGAAGTTCGACTAGCGGCTCTGCCACGAATGGGAACCCAGTATGGTTGATTCTGCCTTGCTCGAACTGTCCATACTGGAATTGCGACTTCGGTGAGTGAAAGTATGAACGAGGAACTGCTTTTGAACTTATGTTGAGGATACTAACCGGCGGATATTCACCGCTATTCCACGGTGGAGAGGCCCCGATTCCGAAGGTTCCGGTTGTGTCATAGTTGAAACCATTCACCGGGTTTCCCCAGTATGTGTCGTTACCATGTCCGAACTGCGTTGAGGCTATGTTTCTGAAGCCGTCCTGCTGCACTTGCCGTGAGAAACGTGCAATATCGAGTGGTCTCTGATACATACAGTAAGAGGCCGTGAACCGTAGTGCGGTGCCACAGGTTGGGGTGTGTAGTTGGGTTGATCCGGCATGTGATACTGAGGGCTTCTCACAACTTGGGGAGCAGACGGCCCACGAGCGTGTACCGAATCATGAACCAAGTGATTTTGCGTATGAGAATGAGCTTGTTGCCGTGAAGACATTTGACCAAACGGATTATCGTCTGCCGTGACCCATTACGCTTATTTATACTTTGCCAAATGCCCTATTACCCAGTAGGGGAGTTAAACAGGGATTTCCAGGCTGCTGATTAACCAATCCACATTTTAATTACCGCTAGTCCCGTAAGCCACGGTGGTGTTAGTACCACGCCGAAGGCGGACCATCCGATTATCGTGAAGAAACGAACGACTGGCTCGGTTCGATCGGTCTTCCATAGGAACAGGAATGGCAATTATTGGGAACGGATGGACCGAACTGTTTCACCACGTAGGGAGGTGTGTCCCATTCTCTCGGAGAGATTTCTCAACGAGCGCAGAACCTCGAAAGGTACACAGTGTAGTGGATATGTACGGCCCTGAAACTGAGGCAGGGCTCCGTAAGCACTGCTGAGTCTCTGCCAAAAGATCACATAGACCATTCCTATCCGTATCAAACCCAATCGTTGACCTCTGATTGACCACACACCTGTTTTGTGACTAAACCTGCTGTTCAAAAAAAAGTACGTTAGTACAAAAGGAGGTCACTTTCATAACGCAGTTCCATGAGAAGGGCGGGTTCTATAGGAAGAGTTAATGAATTAGAACCGATCCTCACGAGCTTGAGCGGTGTGCAGAGGATAGTAACTGTTTTGCCCAACTTGAAGGTCTCTGTCAACAGACGGGCACGTGAACCGCCCCATTTCCGGTGCACCGCGCCGGTTGATCATGCTGTACCGGTTATTTATTTATTTATTGTTGTATTGCAAGGGAAGCCGTAGGATGCGTCATGTGACGACCCGGCTCCGGAAGGGCTACTAAACGTTTCGTTTCGGACAATATTTGGGTACAGAAATTCATAAACAATAGATACTATAATATCTCGTAGTCTACCGTTCTGACCCCTCAGTTCGCCCGCTCCCGCGTACTGAGGGTCATATTAGGATCTCAAAATTTATTGGATCCATTTTGATTCCGGAGTGCGTACCAGAGATACAGACTGGTCGTACCGCGAGCCAAGTACATTTAAGAAACACGCGTAAATAAGTGGTGCCCCGAATTGTAAGTCCGAAACCGAAACATAGACACGTCAAGAAAGTAAATAGGCCAGTAGGGGCTGGCTACTGTACCGGTTATCATATCACCCCGCTGTGAATCATTCAATACGTGAATGTATGTCTACTCCCTTTCCTTTTGGAAAAAGACGGCGGGTTAGCCTTGTTTTGTCACGCGTGAAAGATGCCGTGTTCGTGCCTTCCACTGCCGGTGTTCAGTGAGTCTTCTAGCGTCAGTCACTGCCCGAATGCCACTTCAACACGCAGACCCTCCATACTCTAGGATTAGACAACGACGGCATGCGGCTGCGCTTGATAAGAGTGGGGAGGGGGCGATTGTGAGGAACATTGCAAACATTGATTACTCGATCCCACGTAGTTCGACACAATCTGGTCATGCATTATGCATTATGAGGGACAATGGTTGTCAGTCGTCAGTCTCTCCTCTTCACCGAAATCTGATCCTTCCTTCCGTACTTTGAGCTTAATAATCTTCTAGCTGAGGACCGTTTCTACTTAGTTCATGGAACCTCTCAGATCCCCATCTCGTTCATACTTCATTAATATCCGCGTTCTATGTGGCGCAACAAGGTTCATCAAATAACCCATCCGGGGAATATATACCCCCTTACGTGTAAAATCTCCTTGGGCTGGTGACTGGTAAGTTCGACCTCTGATAGGATAGGTAGCCACCCCTATGATTGATGGTAGATAATTTGATACATTAATTTTTCTCTCGACCCTGCATTTAGAAGGTTTTGTACAACGCACCTCTATCCTTAGGTCACTCAACCCAATCAAGGTCCTGTGAGTAGCTGCGCGTGATGTCCTTCCGAGACGTCGCTGGCAATGGTGAATCCACCTCTCAACGTGACAGATCTGGTACTGACGAGAAGCCAACGTCGGAGGAACGTGACCGCTATTAGGATGTCGTTCTCGAGTTGCTTGACTAGCACCAACTTTACGATCGCGACCTCGTTGCGTAACGGCGCAGGGTAGCACCGCCGGAGCAGTCCCTCCGCGCCGGGGAAAGGAAGATAGGAGTGTCGTCGCGCCGGCGCGCCAAAAGCGAGAGAGAGTTGGCCATGGAAAGGCGATGGTGGCATGGGTATGACTTTGGACGGCGCAGTATCCCACCCGAGAAGTCCCACTGAGTCGCGACAAGTTAGCACTGGAAATTTGACTTTAATTGGACCGGGCCACATGAGGATGGGTTTGTTGTCCTCCACGCTGCCGAAGTGGTTCGTCTTATCATCACATCGGAAGGTCATCAAAGGCCAACGCAGATAGAAGAGGGAAATGTCCTTGACAGCAGTGCACTAACGCGTTGCTCCCGTGGTGAGAATGCGTTCACTACTGCCCATCGATGTTGTGGGAACAATATCCGGTGGACTCCCGACATCGGGTGGCATCCTCAGGCGTCTCACCATTAGAAACGATGATCATCACCTCTCGCAGGACCTGGGATAAGGCCCTTCTCTTTCTATTTCTACCACACAGAAGCTGGCCACGACCTGGCTTGGCGGGTTGCTTCGGTGCTGGGAAGCACACAGTAATGGTAGATGGGCGCATTGGGAATATTTGTGCTAGCACATTGTAGTGATGGGGACGGGTTTATGGCCCTCTGCAAAGGAATAGACGCCTTGGGGGGAACAAACGTGAGCTCTTTCTCCATTGTCAGCGGAACCACAGCACATATATCCGACCTCACCACCACGCATTATTCACATGTCTTAGGCATGTCCACATCTGCAACCTGGAGTAAAATATGTTTTTTTTAATACATTAGAACGCATAGCTTCCTATATGTAGCATATATTGGTGCTGCCTTATATGGAGGTTATTCCGAAGGGGAAACGTGAACAGAACAAGTAGTCGAAGCCGATAGGGGCGATAAGTGGGGACGGACAGAGGGCAGCTTAGAGACGCGATGCGAGCGAGACACGAAGTTGAGAAGTTTATGTGGGGGTAGAGACGCTTTCTCAGGACTCAGAGACCATGCTGAAGGATGGGATCGCCACCAGTCGCTGTCCCGAACCGCCGATTGAGATCAAATGTCATTGAGTGCCATCGGTCGCCGCTTACCTACGTTTTTTTTTTTTTTTAGAAATAATCCGACTTTATTTGCAAGTCAACGGTCTGCGAACGGTCCTGAGAGCCACAGCGCACGGCGCGCAATGGTAATTTGAGGTGGGAAAATCGTGGTTGCGCATCTAACGCAGTGCCCAAACTGAAGTTGTCGGCATGTCGCAGTGGATTCCCACACCCACGTGATTTATGTCTTGCATCATCTCCCCAACAACGACTGGACGACGTTCAAGGTCAACAGCGACTAGAGAAGCCTACATGCCATTGTCGCTACGGGGGACCAGAAAATGGGGTTTCTCTATACTAAGTCAAAACTCACTTCGTCTCACTTGCCTAGTACCTGCCTCCCCACAACGAAATGAAAAGGAATATTTCCTTGGGTATTTCTCAGACTTCTATCATTTTATCAAAAGACCGATCGATATTCGAAGTGCATAGCAGTTGGTCCCTAGATGACTGGAAAAACAAGATGACTGGAAAACAACTAGACGTTGGCCTGGCGACTCGTATCGACCTCTTGTATCTATCGAATGTTGGAATTGGCTCAAGGTCTTTCGGTAACCACCCCTGAACGTAGACCCCTTGGTCCAGTAGGCCAATCGGATCACACTTTGGTGCTATGATAGGAACGTCACCTCTGTGGCTCGTCGGCGGCGCAAGGTCACTTATTCATGGGAGCTTGATTGATCCGAGTCTCCCGTGCGAAGTTCTCACCGCGCTATACTTGTGTGAATAGACAAGTCATCCTTTACGTCAGCGCAGAGTTCGCTTTCACAACGACCTTCCGCTATGTCGGACGGACTCGCATCATTGTGAATTGCGGAGGCCCCTTAGGGCCCATCTCTGATATATTCGTCATTGCCTAACTGAGTTCCATGCCCCTCGAATTTGGAAGGCGTACGTACGTAACCAGCCCGGAGTGTTGTTCCAATATCACGTAGCCAAGTTGCACGTAACAGGTTAACGCGTTGAGATCAACTAGGTCAGGTTATCGTCTATAGGAGCGTCGGTGTTTACATGTGACCACTAGGCGAGGTATTTCTACACGAGCCGGTGCTAAGTCCAGAGATTAAATCTTACGGCAGAAAATATTTCCTGGCTTCCCGCCGGGCCTTCTTGGGTAATCGGTAATCTCCACTCTGGAAGCGGCTTTAGGAAGGCTGGAGACTGAGGCAGTGCTGTAGGGACTTGGTAAGCCTTATTCTACCCCTATAAGTTTCTAGCGTTCCTGTCTACCTGAGCTTAACCTCAAGCAAATATGGGCGGCTGTTCGTCCGAATATAGGGCCCGAAGATAAGCCTATGCCGAATTTCCTGAGAATGGAATCGATGCAGTTTGTATTGCTTCTCTGGGCGAGATGAGTGTGTACATCAAAAAAAAAATGAGCTGGATCATGGGGTAAGTGGCGCTGTCCCCATAACTGTGCTCGATACCGTGGTAGTAGTCGGGTATGGGAAGCACGAAGTAGAGTCACCCCTAATTCCGATATCAATTGCAATTCCCGCACCCTATGTGAAGAGGACTAGTCGCGTTCCTTTCGCCGAGAAGCTCGTGAATCACACCTCTGAGGTGCGTCCAGAAATTTTGGGGACCTGTTCGAAAGTTGAATCGAAACAGCGCCCGAGACACAGCATGGTATGCGCGCATGTCACGGCTGCATACGTCTCCGTCGGCGCGAAATATGATTTCCTAGAAGTATTCAGATTTGCTCAGAACGTTGAGATCTTCTGGTCGTTGTTGTTCAGGCATTACTGACCACTGCCTCAAAGTAGACGAGTCTAGTTTTCACGCGCATACGCTCCACAGTACTCGTTTTGGTACAACGGAAAGGGCGGCCGCGTAAACTTGGATATGTGGAGTTGCCGATAGACGGGAGTGTGGGAAACAAGCTCCCGTAAAGCCTAGCCTGTATTCGGGTAACAGGTGAGCAATCTTACGCTATACCTTATGCAGCTGACAACGCAAAGAGTAAGTACTGCGCTTGTGTGCGAGGACAACACTCACTTGAAAGTACTCCATCTGGGCCAATGCTCGATCAGGGGCAGCATCTAACCAAATTTGGGAGCATTTCGCGCGATGTGATCAATCTGTAGTCTTCACTACTATGCAGACGCCATACGAAGCTAGAGCGCCAGAAAATTTATGCGAAAGGAGACTTCTGAAGACGAAGGCGAGACGCTGTTTTCATTGTGTTTTCATAAACAACCCAGCTGTTGGAAGTTGCCAACGGGAGTCGCTCCTTGGTTGCTCTGCCGCCAGCTTGTCCCTTTGAAGGTGCGGGAATTGCTCGTTAGTAGTTCGATACTTGCTCGGCCATGTCCGGTATGGGTGAATCTGCCCAGCCCGACGTGTCCGTATGAGAAATACTACTTCATTAAGTGAAAGAATGAGTAGATGACCGCCTCTAGACTTATGTAGTACAGCCACCTGGTACGTGTTCACTGCTACGCCACGGCGGGGAGATCTAGTTCCCAAAGAATCTGTCGAGGTACGGCCAAAACCAATATAGTGTTCCCCCGTAAGTGCCAGCACCACTTCCAGGCTACATGGAAATTCCCATACGGCGTCACTGGTTGCATGAAACCGAAAGGCGTGGGACTGGGGACAAGGATAGGACTACGTTAGTCCGTGTCAGCACCAAACAAGATTGTGTTCGATGACCCAGGAACATATCACTGCATTTTTTGTGTAAGTCGAGTAATCTTGTGTATGAAATTGCGGTTGTGTAGACGCCGTCTGCATCAGTCTCAGCAATGGTTGGGTACCAGGACCTAAGAGGGGCGCGTCTTTGCTCATGCCGTTTGGCTCCCCAGAAATTATTTCACGTATCGTCTGCAGCACAGCCGGATCCAATTCAGATGGTGAAGGATAGCTCACCGTAGCCACGCCGATACGGTGCGTATTACACGTTCCCCATGAAATCGATTAATGAGTTTGGGCTGTGTAAATCTCAAACACCCTTCCGCAATGTGCAGTATCTTGCAGGAACGATCGGCGAACTCAGTTCAATTGGAATCCCCTACTAAAGTGTTGCAATCATTAAGAACAAATAGAACAAAATGCTCTCACACGAAGGGGGAGCGTTGTACGATTTCAGAAGAATTTCTAAATGAGTGAACTTGAACTTCGAAGGGCTTTCCTATGAACCCCACTGCACTTCGCATTCTCCGCTTAAAGACAGTGAGAATCCCAAGGACTTTTTTTACCTGGATTCGATGCATCACGTTAGGATATCGTTGGGTTCCATTGATTGGTCAATCACGCACCGGAGTTGCGTCCGACCTTGCTTGTCAATAAAAGTAGGCTAACTCGCGGCGTGACGCGCTCATCTACGCTTCGTGTAGATTCGTGAGGTTTGACCTTACTGTCGTGCACACTGTCGATGTTGTCATTGGCATAATATCAAACATCTAGGAACAAGAGGACCACCATGCAACGGTCGAGGCTTGCGCTGGCAGAGGGACCCCCGCCACTGCCACTGCCACGCCATCCTCTTCCTCTTCGTTATGGTTGCTCTTACATGTGGCTTGCAGTGAGCCTGCTCGCGTTGACCCGTGATGTTTTTGAGGTTCGCAATCCCTGCAGTCCGCCGCTACATCTTCATCAAAATCCGTGAAGTACGTGAATTTTGGCCTGTGTTAGCGGGGCATCGCTCGCCGCCGCGCCATCGTCGTCGCGGCTGGGGATACACGGCGCACTCCAGGGTTGCGGTTTGCGTAGGTGGAGAACCCGTATCTTCGCGTCATCGTTGTCGCCACCAGAGGTAAAGGGGTAACCGCTTGCGTTACTCCTACCCCATGTCGTCAGTAGCGCGCAGGAGTTGTAGCCTGCACAGACGGAGGGGGACCCCCGCCACCGTCGTGTCGTCGTTGCGGTTACGCTCGCATGCGGCTTGCAGCGGAGTCGCTCGCATCGTCGTTATCGCAGGGATTGTCTGCCAGGAATTCACATGATGTAGCTGATTAGCTTTGGTTGCGGAGAGGAGGTGCAGTCTGCTGATGACCACGAACGCGACAGAAGAGGAAATAAATTCCTTGTACTGACCAGGCCTGATGGAATCGACATGAAGCCATGCCTGGCCCAGCTGTATCCAAATCATACGCGATTTTCCATAGCCATAGAAGCGGGGGAAGCCCGTGCCAGCATAAGTTCATGCGATAGTAGGTACACATCAAACTGTCGTCACGTGATTATTTCAGTTGGCGATGACAGCTTCGGACCCGATCCCACCCAGTTCGTCACCGCAGCATCCACGAGCGGTGGATGATTCCTTTCTTTGCTTATACGAAGATAAGGAACCTATAAACGTGCACGATAGAGAATATGTACATAGAAAGTAAGAAAGCGATTGTACATAGAGTGTAGCTTGCTGCCGCAAGCAAGGCCGCAAGCAAGATGCGAGCTACATTTGGAAAGTCCGTCATGGCATGTGCAACTTCTTCCCACGTACTGCAATGAGGTTTGTGACCGGATTGCTCGTGCCTGTATCACATTGGTTGTACACCTGAGCACTGTTAATTTCCGTTGCTGTTCCCCGGAGTAACTGTACTAATACTGTACTAGGTGAAGAATGAAGGAGTGCATTATACCCTTAATTCCTAGTCTTGTTCCCCGCGCAAAGTGCCATCAGCTTGGCCCTCAGACACAAACATTACGTATCCGAAAGTGCATTGCTTCATGCATTGCTCGAAACAACACGTGCGATCATGTTGGGAGTGATGGAGATTTGAAATGAAAGTCTTTGTACGTACTGTATTTTTTTATGCTACCAGGCGTTATTTGCTGTTCTAGAACTCGCCTGGGGCGAAATCATCGCGCCATGCACCCTAGGACCCTGCAATGGCAGTGTGCCCAGGTCCCAGGGGCTATCCGGTCATCGGGAAAAACCTCCCACCTTAGCGAGAGATAGCGAAGGTCTATTCGAAAAAACCCGGATAATATATCAATAACGCCGAGTAAACCTAGCTTATACATTGCTTTTCGGTAGATTATCTACAACAACTTAGAATAAATGTACCTGTCACTGAACGGATTTACATAAAAAGTACTACACTGATCTAGTACCGAGAAGCTATTACAATTATGAGGACCGACTGACCCGGTGAGGCGGGGGAGGAGATGCACACTGCAAAGGACACTTTCGACGGGGATGATCGCGGCACACCAGTGATTCTGATGTACCAACCTCGATACTTTATACATCAGGTTGTTGTTGTCTGGTGTAGCTGACAGCGGAGAAAACCATTCCACGTAAGCGAGATACAATGGAACGGTGGTGTCGGATGACGGAAATAAGTTGGGGATGACCTTGTCAGGGAGTTGGAAGACTACGCGAACTTGCGCAATCCGGTTACCTGAGAATGATTAGGTGCATGCAACAATCGAATTCGGGTTGAAACTCACCGTGATTTCCGTGCATGACGTCTTCGTGTCTACCGTGAACAAGTATAGTGTCAAACCGTGATGGTATGGTGCGCCCGCGTGCATCGTTTTGCTCCGGTCAAACAACCACGCTATCGACAACTTCAGAGTTGCCAGAGCTGCCACTTGACGTGAATTTGATTCTGTGAAATACCGGAACTGTTCGGAACGGTAGCAGAGTGTCAGCAGCTCGAGCGTGTAGCACTGCCGCCGAAGCCCCGGGGTGGTTAAGCTGAGCGACGAAGTCGGCGAGACAGTCCTGGAAATCCGTGGCGCTGTATCTTTCAGCGAGTTCTTCAAATGACACAGCCTTGACGGTCGGATGTTGTGCCATCTTGAGAAAACGACAGCTTTGTAGATGCCCAACGGGTGTGATATGGTTTCGCTGCCGCCACTCAACGTACGTTATGTGGGCCTGTACCTTCTCGCGGCGTTCCACCCATGCTGTCATCTGAGGGTATTCATCTTTTCGATTTGTTGCACGGTACGCGTCTTTGGTGAAATCGATGTGTAGGCGCTCCGTCTGCTCAGTGTTGTAGTTGTCAGTAGTGCCAAATAACGTGATAGAATAGCCATAATGCAGGAGACTATGGAGTTTGGGTAGGTTGAAATTCTCACGTACGCCAATGTCAACAAAGACGTCTTTATTTCGATGGAAGGTTGCAAGGGAGTCCTCAAGGCGCTGGAGCGTCTGTGTTGTATGGGACGGAAACTGCGCGAGATAAATAAAGTCGAGGAGTGCGCGGGTGGCTCTGACCACACGCGACGGCACCAGCCCGCCTGGAAGAGAAGTGTCAACAACGAGGTCAATCAGAATTCGGCACATCGCTTTGTGCTCTTTCCCTGAAACACGTGAGAGACCGGTAATGCCCTTTGGGAAGAGTGTGATGTGATGGTTCGGTGGTAAGCATCGGCACCGCGCGTCGATCTCCCTTGCGCCGAACACAACTGAACTGGTGAGCCACGATACGAGGTGCTTCAAGACACCCTGGAGTAACTGGTGAAGCACGTCTGGAGTGATCGAAAGATAGATGTTTGCGAGCGGGAGGTGTTGCCAAAATGGGTGGTATATAGGCTTGAGACCAGCTTCACGACAAGACGCGTGAAAAGTAGATGTATTTTCCTCTGCCAAAAGAAACGTGTCAAACGCTTTTGTGAGGTCTCGGGCTGGGAATCGAATGAACTCGCCAAGTCGATGACGAGGGGCGATACACTTGGGACAGCGGCCATTGTAAGTACACGTCACTAGCGTCTGCTCGGGGTAGTCGCCAACGAAGGTAGCAAAGATGGGATGGCACCGCCGCCAGGTGCCATCACCGCTCATCATCTCAAGGCCCTTCTCTCCATACGAATGAATCGGGCTCAATACCTTGTCCATGCACGAGTGAAACAAGTTCGCGAGAGCACGGCGCCGGGCTGCCTTGTTCCCCATACCTTCTAGTCGCGTTGATGGGATGTAACCAATCAGCATTTGGGCTCCCCTAGATGGTTTTCGGTGGATGTCCTTGGGTATATTTCCAATTGTGAGGTAAATCAGATACGCGCTCTTCCCACGGAAGAGCGTAAGTTGTGTCTTGTCAGAGGAAATTATGACAGGGACTACTGTCGCGCCGGGCTGAATCGATTCGAGAGAGGTCTAGAACATGAGTGAGTACCTGCATTCAACAAAGGGCTCAGCCACGCACCTGTACGGACCACCACCAGTCCCCGGTATGCATCTCACTGTAGACCTGACATGTCCGCTCAGCGTCGGCATAGTGTCGCTCAGGGGCAAATACAAGGTCTCGTGCGAACTCGGGCTTCGCGAGAAGTGCTTGGATACAAAAGATGATGTCGCGATAGTGGAATTGTAGGTGTTCCCCACCTACTTCAAGGACGTCGCTCTTGAAGGGGGGAGGGCCTGGCAACTTGTCGATGATGCTGTTCAGCTCATTGCTGGTGCTGTACGACAAACCGAGCCTTTCGACAACCTTAATATACTCAGTTGTGCGACAGAAAATTGTGTAAAAAGTACCGCACCTCAGGAATTGCGAGTAATTCCGTTACCGCTGAAGAAGACGGCCCACGCATCTTGGCCCAACACGCGACCTCCCAGTTGCACTGAGATCGAAATGGCGCCCACGTTGCGTCTCCAAGCGCATTGCGCATTGCCTCGTGCATGGACTGTTATGATTTTCGGACTCCTTCTTTCCTTACTTTCACTCATTCCTTATCACTCGTACTACGAGCCCTGTACGACCACGCGGGCTATACGATTACCCAATTCCTATCACGCGCTTTGCTTATCGCTGTTATCTCTCGATAAAGCTCGACATGTGCTAGTTTCCGTTCACTTCTCACTCACGCACGGACCCGCGTGATTCTCCCTTTGTTCCCGATTATGCCTTACCTTTGTTCTCTGATAAGGATCGGCTTTGCGCCCACTCTGTAGGTTCGGCGTATTTAAACCTAGTACTACCTAGCTTGTACGGTAGACTGGACTTCTTGTGTAATACTACACTCGTTCACGCGTAGTCTCGCGAATCCCCCGACCCTCGCCTCAGCTAGACCTTCGAGTCTTAGCCTTCCTCTATAGTCCAAGTGACGTGCGTCCTTGTGACTCTTGTGCATCATCACTACTGAAGTCAAGCCTTTGAGCTTTGACTACCGATCGTTTGACTGACTTAGTGCAGGTCGCACTCAATGCCCCTGTAGTGGCGTTACATTAAGTCCAGTCTCTCCATCTGTAACGCCGTCACGACGTCAGCTCGACTTGAGCTCGAGGGAGGCGGCAACAACTTAGCGCGAATGTATGTCCGACACGACGACGCGAAGGTCCGTGTGCTTGCCTTAGTGAATACGCGGAGGTACACCGGCAAGACTTATGCTTGTCTTTGCTTGTCACAAACGAAGTTGGACACTGAAGTAGGATTCGAGAGAAATAAGAAATGACAGAGAGACGAAGCGATAGATCGCAAGGGAGAAACACAGAAGTGACGATTCAAGAAGACCAAGATGGCGTATCTTGGTCTTCACCAGCCTCCTTAAATACACATTCGAGCAGGCTTACAAGCGCTGCTATGAGTCACAGTAAGTAGCGTCCAACGTATCGCAGAAACATCGCAAACCCTAATACTACTAGTACTAGTACTAGTGGCACTTGTCATCAGTCAGCTATCGTACCCTATCTCCTATCGTGCTCGGTATCGCCTATCGTAAGTCCGCAACTAATCTACCTTACCGCCGTAGTTGCAACCGGTACAGTAAGGGTCCTCAGAAGTTATCGTACCACAGTACAGAAAGTCCGAAACGTGACATCACCCCCTTTTCAGCGTGAGGCCCCGACTCACCGAAAGTCCCTCGCCGGCCAGTCGCGTTGCTCGTCGGCAATGCGCTCTAGGGCTGTGGCGCGCTCCAGGCGATAGATGGAGTCGCGGCGGTCGTCTTGCGCGCACTCGATCATGGCGCGAAGCTGGGCCACTCGGGCGCGGAGTCGGTCGAGCTCGTAGCTGGCCGCGCGGAAGCGCGTGACCTCAGCCGTGAGCGACTCGTCGTTGATGCGGTTGAGGGCCCGGTCAGTGATGCGATCTGCTTCGAAGACGACCAGGTCCTTGTGGGGGTACGTGGGGCGGAGAGCGGCGGACACGTGCGGCTCGGCGTAAAAGGGCTTACCGTAGACATGCGGTGACCCTGGTATAACTCCTAGTATGAGGGGGTCGGCCCCTCCTATGATTTGGACGTGAGATGCGTCCCGCTCTACTCCGTCGGGCCCGGTGATGGGGTATCGAATGTGATGGGGTCGTCGGTTCGCCCGGAACCCTTCAGGCGCAATGACATGCGCGGGGTCGTCGGCGGCGGTGAACGGACGATGATCGGCGGCGCCGGGTACACGGACACGTCCTCGATACATGGGGGACCCGTCGGTGTAGACGAGCCAGGGCGTGATGAGGGGATTAGTAGGGTCGCCTTTCGTTCGAAGGAAGGCGTGGCGTGCCGGGTAGTAATCGTCGTCGTCATGGCCAGCCTCAGCAGCCTCCATCGCTGCCGTCGCTCGCGCATCTCCCTCAGTCGGGCCGCGGCTGAGTCCAGCTGCTCCTTCTGCCACTCCGCCGCTACTTTCTTCCACCCCTCCAGCTCGTACTCCATCAGCGCTTGAACGCTGGTCGTTGCTCGGGAAAACTCCGCGAACGCCGATGAGGTCGTCGCTTGGGGGGATAGCGGCGATCGGCTCGCGCTGCCCAAGTTCGTCCCGGAAGACGTGGACGACCCCTCCGTCGGGAGTGGTGGTTGGATCGGGGAACTGAGTGATGACATGAGCCCATTCTTGGGCGGTGATGGGTCCCTCCGTTGGTCTAAGAGGTGTCCATGGGGTGATTTGAGGGTTGGGTACCTCGGTGTCGTCGTCCTCAGCCAAGAGGGCGTGGGCGTCTTGTGCGAGGGAGTCGAGGAGTGCCGCTTGGGTGACATGTCGCAGAGGGGATGTAGGCATATGAGAGATGGCGGAGCGGAGGAAAGAGGGATGACCGTCCTCTGTTCGAGCGACTCCTACTTTATCACTTTTACCGTGGGTTTGCGCTTCCTGATACAGGCGGAGTGCCTCTGGCGCAAAGACGTCATCTTTGTTGACCCACTGATTCTCCGAGTCTGGATACCCTTTCCACTTCACGAGATATTGGAGGCGCCTTCCTCTGCCGAAATGCCGCGCATCTAGAATGGCCTCGACTTCGTATTCTTCTTCTCCATCTATCAACTCCGGCGGTGGTCGTGTGAAGTTCTCCCCGTGTAAGGAAGTTTGCTTATACGGGGTGAGAAGATCGATATGAAACACTGGGTGGATGCTCCACTGCGTGGGAAGTTCCAATCGATAGTTGTAGGGGGACATCACCTGAATTACCCTAAAGGGTCCGTGGCGTCGCGCCGCTAGTTTCGCCGTGGGTTGATTGGTCCGGAGGTGTTTTCCCTCCAGCCACACGAGGTCGTTAATGCGGAATTTGGGCGTATCTTTGTTGCGCACCCATGCTTCTTGTGCCCTTTTCATAAGGTGCTGGGCGTCCCTTCTAGCCTCTTTGAGTTGTGTTAGTCGTGCGGTGACTTGTGGAATCGGAGAGGGCTTATCAGTCCAATCAGCTCGTGGGTCATATCCCATCAGGAGCTGGAACGGTGATTGTTTCGTATGCTCGTGGGGCCAATTGTTGTGCGCGAATTCGGCTATTGGCAGATACGTGGTCCAGTTGTCTTGGCGTTCATTCACCCAGAAGCGCAAGTATTGCTCCAACCATTGGTTGGTCCTTTCCGACTGTCCGTCGGTGCGCGGGTGGTATGCCGTGGATATGTTCTGCTGAACCCCCAGGATTCGGCACGCTTCTCTGGTAAATTTGGATGTGAAGCGGGGGTCGCGATCGCTGATGATTTTGCGCGGTAATCCGAATCGTTTAAAAACGTGGCTGACGTACAATGCGGCGGTTTCTTCTGCGGTTATTTCTTCTCGGCATGGTATGAACACCGAGGCTTTACTACAATCGTGGTCAGTGACGGTGAGGATGCTGTCGTGCCCTCCGGATGTTGGCAATTTGGTAATGAAGTCGATTGCCACCGTCTGAAAGGGGAGTGCGTCGAGCACTGGTGTGATGGGATGTAGTGCTGCTCGTATGGGGCGCGTGTTTACTTTGTTTCGTTGGCATTCCGCGCATCCCTGGACGTACTCATACACGTCCTTCCGCAGTCGTGGCCACCAATAATGCCTCTCCAAGATCCGTTGTGTTTTTGCGATTCCGGGGTGACCGTGTATGGGCAGGTCGTGATGGTCGTGGATTAGTACGCGGTGTGTTGATGCTGGTCCAGTTATTACGAACCTGCCGTCCTTATACCACTCTCCTTGTAGTTTCTTCAACTGGTGGGCGTCTGCCCATACTTTGATTACCTTTTCATCTTGTTGATGTCGCGGCTGCGACAGGTTTGGGTTAAGGATGAGGGTCCTTGCCGTGTTGAGGGTTCGGACAAAGACTTCGGGTGGCAGTACCACCACTTCGCTGTTGTCTTCCGCTCCTTGGTCATAGTCTGGTCGACGCGACAGCGCGTCTGCTCGTCCATTGTTCTTTCCTTTGATGTGGTGAATTTCGAAGTCGTATTCAGAGAGTTCTAACACTTCCCTGGCGACGCGTCGGCTGATCTTCTGTGGTGATTTCCAGTATTGTAGGTTGAGGTGGTCCGAGTAGATTTTAATCTTGTGTGGGGCTCCCGCGAGTAGCGGTCTCCAATTTCGCAACGCCTTGACTATGGCCAGTAGTTCCAGGTCATAGATGTCGTAGTTGCGTTCAGCCTCGGAAAGCGTTGCGGAGTAGTATCCTATGGGGTGTCGCTTTCCATCAGCTTTTTTCTGTAGGAGTACGGCTCCCACCGCGTATCCCGAAGCGTCGACCTCTAACTCAAACGGGTCTTGGAGGATTGGATGTGCTAGTACTGGTTCTTCCGTTACGAGGCGTTTTAAGGTATTGAATGCTTCTTCCTCCGCTGTCGTCCATCTCCATTCCTCGTCTTTTCGTGTCAACTTAGTCAGTGGCTTGGCGTGAGTCGCGAAACCGCGAATGAAGAGTCTGTAAAAGTTACAGAAGCCAAGGAAGGATCGGACGTCCTTGACTTTCGTTGGCGTTGGCCAGTCTTTGATGCCTTGGACTTTTACAGGGTCCATACGAGTTACCCCCTTTTCAAGGATTACCCCCAGGTAATCCATTCGCGGTTGATGGAATAGGCATTTTTCGAGTTTGAAGTAGAGGTCGTGTTCTTCGGCGACGCGCAAGACGTCGCGGACGGCCAAAACATGGGCGGCTAGATCATGGTCAAAGTGAGTCGCGATCCCGATATCGTCCATGTAGACACGTATCGTGGTACCCAAACGATCGTGTTTTGCGATCGTGTCACGGTAGATGTGATTCATCATGGCTTGGAAGGTGGCCGGGGAGTTGGTGAGGCCAAAGAACATGACCGTCGGTTCGAAGAGACCAAATTTGGTCTTGAAAGCCGCTTTTTCTTGGTCTCCGTCGCGAATGCGAATGTTGTTATAGCCCCACCGTATGTCGAGTTTGGTGTATATGTGGGCGTTGCTGAGGTCCAGAATGAGATCTTGGATCAGCGGCAGCGGGTACTGGTTGCGGATAGTGTGTGAATTAATGACTCGATAATCCTGGACGGGGCGCAGTTTTCCGTCCTTCTTTTTAATAAAAAAGAAGGGAGACGCGTACGGGGATATGGAGGGTCGTAGATAGCCCTGTTTCAGTTTTTCGTCTAAGAACTCCTTGAGTTCCCCTTCTTCTTTCTGCGTCATAGGGTATATTTTGCAGTCTATAGCCGCTGGTGCTGATGGTTTAAAGTCTATGGCGTGATCCCAGGGCCGGGCTGGGGGAAAGCGGTGTGAGGCTTGCTCGTTAAAGAGTTTGCTGAACTGTTCGTATTCGGGCGGCAGCACGGCTGCCGTCTGCTGTTGTTTTGCCAATATGGCCAATTCCGTCGAGGTCGTGGCCCGTGCGAAGGTTTCTTCGTGTAGTTCCTGTAAGATCTCCTCCTTTTCTGCTGTGATCAGGGCGCGAGTTGCTGATGCAGTAAGTAGTCCTTCCGTAGTGGCTAGCACTACGGGTAGTACGTCGGGATGCATAGTCGCTGTGGCCCAACTGATGGTGGGTTCGAATGCGCCTAACCATGGGTATCCGAGCACCATGTCCTCGCTTCCGAGGTCAGTGACCAGAAAGGTCATTTTCTTTATCTGTCCCCGTGTTTTCACCTCTAGGTTAACATAATGAGTGATTAACCCAGCTTTGTTTTCTGTATTATCTATGTTCCATATTTTGCGAGGCGTATCCAGCGCCTGTACCGGGATTCCTGCTTTGGCTGCCATACTTGGTTTGATGAAGTTGTCGGTCGCTCCAGAGTCGACCAGCGCGTTGATTTCAGTCGTTTGGTAATTCGTTCGGACAGTCACTGGGATTCGTAGAGATCGATAGCGCGTTGTCACAATTACAGAATTACATTGTAAAGCCCTCACCCAGACTGAAGGGTTCAGGCGTCCCGAAAACCCTCTTTTCCCCACAAATCTTGAAGGATGAGGTCTTTCACCTCGTCCGTGCTATTGGCTACCTGCGTGAGCCATTCCTTCGCTTGTTCTCCTGCGGTTTTTGTGCTTGCCGCGTTGATTTGCGGCGCCGGTGTTACGCTTGGTGCCAGGGTCGTGTATCCGGGTAACGAAGGTTCGTATTGGGATACTGGACCCGGAGTCCATGCGGTTTCCGTCATTCGACTACTGGACGGTACGTTCTGCCAGTGTCCTTGCGTGCGCGGGTGGGGACAGTTTCGTGAGAGATGTCCTGGAGCGTGACAATTATAACAAAGGACGTTCCTTAGATCTCGTCTCGATCCTCCTCGTCCTCGTCCTCTTGCGCCCGGCCCTCCTCTCGGCGGGAATGGGGGCGTTTGCCAGTCGCGATGGGGCAGCTTGTTGAAATCGATGTCTTCAGATCCCGCTAGCCGTACTCTGGCACGATCTGCTGAGGTGTCCATGGCCCAGGGGTTGGTCTGAGGCAGGTTCTGTGGGAGCGTCCATCCCGCGTTGCCGGTTTGCTTCTTCTGTTGTGTGGTGGTATTCTTGTATTCGTTGAGCCTTGCTTTGAGGTGAATGTAATTCTTCTGTCGTTTGAGTACTGCTCTCTTCCAGTCATCAAACGTAACTGGGTCGTCGAATTGGAATGCGTTTTTAAATAGTTCTCTCGGCAGTCCCGACGTGAAGAGGTCGATCGTTTGTGGTTCGTTGAGGCGGTAGTGAGCCTTCCGTGCGAGCTGCTCGAAATCATTGACGTACTTGTCAATATCCTCTCCCGTCATTTTGAATCCTTTGCGCAATATTGCTTGCGCTTGTTCACGTTCCAACGTGTTTTCGAATCGTTGGCTGAAGCCGTCTGCTACGGCATCCCACAGCTCGCGGGTGTAGGGGTTGATCCCTCGTTGTATTTGTCGGTTGAGCCAGTTCAGAAACGATAGGACCCATTCGCTGACTGCTCCGCCTTTGATGTACGACAGAAACAGAAGGCATCTTCGGTAGTCGTTGCGCATGATAGGGGCGTCCAAATTCATGCCCCAGTAGACGTGCCACTGCGTCAGAAACTGGTCCACTTTAAGTCTGTCTCCATCAAAAATGGAAGGTGGCTCGCCGGTTAATTTTTCGTTATGATGGCCCCCGCCTCCAACGCCTTCGCCACCACCTCCTCCTCCCCCGCCTCCGCCTCCTGGCGGTCCGGCGGGTGGTCCTCTCGGTGGTTCGGTTCTTCGCAGGTCGAATGGGACTCCTCCTCCAGGCGGGGGTGGTGGATCTCCGGCGGGTCCTCCCACTCCTGGGGGCAGTTCTATGATTAGTCGACGTTCAGACGGGGGGTCTCCCCTATCTGATCCGATGGCTCGAAAGATAGCGGCGTCATCTGCCGTCATTCGTACGCCGGTTTCGGGATTGATGGGCATAAGGATGTCCCTAGCTTCCGCTCTTATGGCTCTTGCTTCCTCAATGGCGACTTCCTCCATGGCTTGCGTCAAAGTTGCCATGATAGCTGGCGATCTGATGTGAATTGGCTCTGGTTCCGTAATATGTGCGGACTCAGCTCGTTCGATAAGGAGATCCTGTATTGCTCCTCCGCTGGTCTCTGTTTGATTCGGTTCGCGTCCTTCGCTTTCTTCGTCTTCTTCTTGGCTTCGCTCTTCTTCTTCCGACACCACTTCTCCGGTAGAATGTTCTCGTACTTGCCCGTCGATAGGTCCCCAGTCGGCTCGGCTATTGAGTTCTCGTGCGTCGATATCACAACGATATCTGGGCCCTGCTGGTCGTACGACGTCCCACTGGGAGTCTATAGGATTCCACGTAACTTCTACCCAACACAGGTGGTCGAAGTTGAACTCAACTGGGCGGAATCTGGTAGGTCCGTTGAACTCTACGAAGTATCCGGTTTCTTCTTCTCTTTCTCTCCAGCTGGCAGTTTGTAAAAAGCGCGTGGGGACGTTGCGTTCCCCTCTTCTTGGGAGCGAATAAGGGCGGAAACTGGTCCACTGGTCTCTGGTTGTTACAGCCACGATGAAATCTTGGTCTTAATGTAACGCCGTCACGACGTCAGCTCGACTTGAGCTCGAGGGAGGCGGCAACAACTTAGCGCGAATGTATGTCCGACACGACGACGCGAAGGTCCGTGTGCTTGCCTTAGTGAATACGCGGAGGTACACCGGCAAGACTTATGCTTGTCTTTGCTTGTCACAAACGAAGTTGGACACTGAAGTAGGATTCGAGAGAAATAAGAAATGACAGAGAGACGAAGCGATAGATCGCAAGGGAGAAACACAGAAGTGACGATTCAAGAAGACCAAGATGGCGTATCTTGGTCTTCACCAGCCTCCTTAAATACACATTCGAGCAGGCTTACAAGCGCTGCTATGAGTCACAGTAAGTAGCATCCAACGTATCGCAGAAACATCGCAAACCCTAATACTACTAGTACTAGTACTAGTGGCACTTGTCATCAGTCAGCTATCGTACCCTATCTCCTATCGTGCTCGGTATCGCCTATCGTAAGTCCGCAACTAATCTACCTTACCGCCGTAGTTGCAACCGGTACAGTAAGGGTCCTCAGAAGTTATCGTACCACAGTACAGAAAGTCCGAAACGTGACACCATCGTGGCTCTCACTAGCCGCAGCCGAACACAGTTCGTCAAAGAGTACCTGGAGCGACACCCCCACGACGACCTAAGATCATCTATCAAAGGGACCGCTCTCTGGAGGAACACTCCACACGACGAAGGGTACTACGTCTACGACCCCGATAAACTTACATACGAACCCATCGAATACATCGAAGACCAACACATTTGGGCCTACGTCGCCTATTCTGATACAAAACACTCCTGGTATTCATATAAGCCCGTCCCCGCGCACCTTGGATTAGGACCAGGAAAAGGACAAATTAGCGCAATCGACGCAGACTCAGACGTCGAAGAACCATCCTCAGAACCAGACCTAGATAATCCGACCCTTACACCAACCATCCAACGCCCGGTCGACTTCGCATCGTATGCCAACATGTCCACCACCCAACTCTCCACCACCCTCACCTCCTCACAACCAACCGCAGGCTCCTCGACAACGAATCCTGCAGGTAGTGGAGGACATCCTGTGGGAGGAAGTATGTCGACAAGCGGAGGAGGCGCTGCGGGAAGCGCAGGAAGCCATCATGGAGGCGGTGCGCCTGGAGGTGGAGGCGGTGCGCCTGGAGGTGGAGGCGGAGGCGGCGCGCCTGGAGGTGGAGGCGGCGGAGTCGCAGCTGGCCCCGCAGCCGGAGGACCTCCACAGCCAAACGGACGACTCGGGGGAAACCCCCCACCCGAATTCACGGGAGACCGGGAAACCAGCAGGGCCTTCCTCAACGCCTTCGCCCTATATCGAGGAATGAACCCGAACGTACAACAACTGACTCTCCCATATTCGCGAGCAATGACGCTTCTATCTTACATTCGAGGACCACTCGTCGACGACTGGGTAGAAGAACAAATACAATGGCTGGCCGACCAATTAGCAGGTGGCGTAGCTATGAACGCCGAAAACCTGTGGAACACTATCGAAACACGTTTTATCCAGGCATACACCGACACTACCCAGCAACAGAAAGCCCGCCACGCCATTCAGAACTTACGAATGGACAAAGAGGACATCGACACCTACATAGCCAAGTTTTCTAACTTGGCCAACAAGGCAGGATACAATAAAGACGAGGTGTAACGCCACTACAGGGGCGTTGAGTGCGACCTGCACTAAGTCAGTCAAACGATCGGTAGTCAAAGCTCAAAGGCTTGACTTCAGCAGTGATGATGCACAAGAGTCACAAGGACGCACGTCACTTGGACTATAGAGGAAGGCTAAGACTCGAAGGTCTAGCTGAGGCGAGGGTCGGGGGATTCGCGAGACTACGCGTGAACGAGTGTAGTATTACACAAGAAGTCCAGTCTACCGTACAAGCTAGGTAGTACTAGGTTTAAATACGCCGAACCTACAGAGTGGGCGCAAAGCCGATCCTTATCAGAGAACAAAGGTAAGGCATAATCGGGAACAAAGGGAGAATCACGCGGGTCCGTGCGTGAGTGAGAAGTGAACGGAAACTAGCACATGTCGAGCTTTATCGAGAGATAACAGCGATAAGCAAAGCGCGTGATAGGAATCGGGTAATCGTATAGCCCGCGTGGTCGTACAGGGCTCGTAGTACGAGTGACAAGGAATGAGTGAAAGTAAAGAAAAGAGGAGTCCGAAAATCGTAACACGAGGCCATGACCTTGGAAATCTTCCAGAAGGGTCTCCCAAACGCGTTAGTCATAAACGCGATCAAATTCCACCACCCTGTGGATTGGGATGACTGGAAGACGGCGGTAACCCTCCAACAGGCGGAGTACCTCCTCCTTAAAGATAGGCTTACCAAAGGAAGAACGGACAAGAAAGGAGGAGCCTCCCGTGACCAATGGCTGAATGCCCTCAATAAAGCAAAAGACCCGAATGCGATGGATGTTAGCCGTACTCGTGCCAGAGCCGCAATGACAGAAGACGAAAAGAAGCTACTCCAAAAAGAAGGAAGGTGCTTCAGATGCCGAGGACAAGGACATATCTCCAGGTTCTGTCCCCAGAAATCAGCCACCTCGGCCAAAACTACCAACACAAATGACTCCACCCCAACCACTGCCACCATCTCAATGACCGCATCACGTCCCCTTTCCAACGAAGAACAAGCCGACGCCCAAGTGGCGGCATTGTTTGCCCAAACCCCCGAAGTACGAGAATTAATGGTGGATAAACTCTTCGGGCAGAAAAAGGATTTTCTGAACGCTTGAACCCGGCGGCCTGGGCTAAAGCACTTAAACTTAGCGTGTACAATAGCAGATTCCGATCCATGCGAATTCCAGTACTTTTCAAATCTGCACACGCGACGGCCGAACGAAATGTTTTGGTAGACTCAGGAGCAACGGACAATTTCATTAGCGCAAATCTCCTAAAGCGGCTTAAAATCGCCTGGCTCCCCACCGAACGCTCCATCAAGATATGGAACGTAGATGGAACTCATAATCAGGGAGGGGAAATTACATCCTTCACTGATCTTACCGTCAAAACCGGGGGAAAAACCCAGAACCTCCGATTCCTTATCACCGACTTGGGTAACAACGAAGTCATACTGGGATACCCCTGGTTCACAGCATTCGAACCCAAATTTCACTGGCGAGACGCCACGCTAGACGAAGAATTCCAACCGGTAGTTATCACCAGCTTACATTTGTCCGACGAAGCCATGCCTCTCGAAGCAACTATTAAGGCATTGGAGACGTATCAACTGGACGAATCAGCTTGGGAACAACTACAAGAAGAGGACGAACCTTGTATCCGGTTGCGAAAGACAACAACGGCATCCGAACTGGCACAGCAGGAAGCAGCCAAAAAACCCCAGAAAACCTTCGAAGAGATGGTCCCAGAAGAATACCGAAGACATCAGAAAGTCTTCAGCGAAGAAGCCTCCCAACGCTTCCCACCTTCACGTCCGTGGGATCACGCCATAGACCTAATCCCAAACGCCCCCGAAACGATGGATTGCAAAGTGTACCCACTTACGATCCCAGAGAATGAAAAATTAACGGAATTTGTAACCGAACACCTGGAAAAGAAGTACATCCAGCCATCCAAATCCCCTTATGCCTCCCCCTTCTTCTTCATCAAAAAGAAAGACGGGAAACTGCGTCCAGTACAAGATTATCCCCGCCTCAACGAACTAACTGTAAAAAACCACTACCCCCTCCCTTTAATCCCCGAACTCATCGATAAAATCCGGGAAGCGAGACTCTATTCGAAACTTGACATCCGATGGGGATACAACAACGTCCGAATCAAACAAGGGGACGAGTGGAAGGCGGCGTTCAAAACAAATCAGGGACTGTTCGAACCACGAGTCATGTTCTTCGGCCTCACAAACTCCCCCAGTACATTTCAAACGATGATGGACACCATCTTCCGGGAGTTAGTACTAACAGGCGAAGTAATTGTCTACATGGACGACATCCTAATTGCAACCGCAGATGACCGCAATCATCACAGGACGGTACTACACCAGGTCCTGGACCTCTGCGACAAGCATGACCTGTATATCAAACCAGAAAAATGCGTATTCGAAGTCTACGAGGTCGAATATCTGGGATTAATTATCGGACACGGACGATTACGGATGGACCCGGTAAAAGTCCAAGGCGTTCGAGAATGGAAGGCGCCAACATCCCTGAAAGAAGTACGGGCCTTCTTGGGGTTTTGCAACTTTTATCGAAGATTTATACGAGGATTCTCCACGATTGCGAGACCCCTCCATGATCTCACAAAGAAAGACACCCCCTGGGAATGGACAGCGGTCAGACAAAAGGCGTTCGACACCATCAAAGAACGAATCAGCTCGGAACCCGTCTTGTCATTCCCAAAATTAGACCAACCTTTCGAAATTGAAGTCGATGCTTCAGGATACGCCCTGGGCGCAGTCTTGAATCAGAAGGGAGAAGACGACAAACTCCATCCAATAGCGTTCTACTCGGAATCACTATCCGAAGCAGAACGTAACTACGACATCTATGACAGGGAATTATTGGCAATCGTCAAGGCACTGCGAACCTGGCGTACATATCTTGTGGGATCCCCCCATTTAATAACCATTCACACAGACCACGCAAATTTGCAGTACTGGAAGGAGCCTAGAAAGATCAATCGACGAGTAGCACGAGAATTCCAAGAACTGTCCGAGTACAATTTCGTACTCAAACATATCTCGGGCAAAAGGAATACCCAAGCTGATTCCCTATCGAGGCGACCCGATTATGATGATGGTACCAACGACAATGATCACGTAACAGTACTACCAGAAGAGGTCTTTCTCAAAATAACCCATACATCTATGCATGATATGGATATATGGACGCAAATCGCACAAAATATAGACGAAGCGACTCTCCTCCCATGGATTGAACCGCACAATTTGAAAAAACACGACGGACTGTGGTGGAAGAACGACGCTCTCGTTGTTGTGGGAAACAACGATCTTAAACGGGGGGTAATCACCTTTTTTCACGATACCCCAAGCGCCGGACACCCAGGAATTGCAAACACCTTAGATCTGGTGCGACACGATTTCTGGTGGCCTAACATGCGTAAAGACGTGGAGGCCTACGTCAAGGGATGCGCGACATGTCAAAGCAATAAGATCAACCCCCATCGACAAAAACCACATTTGGTCCCCATCACCACAGAACCGGAAGCCAAACCATTCGAGGTAGTAGCCATGGACTTCATAGTCAAACTCCCACCATCAGGAGGTTTCGATTCGATCCTTACCATCACGGACCACGATTGCTCGAAAGCAGCAATATTCATACCGTGCAATGAAACCATAACATCAGAAGGAGTGGCCAAACTCTATCTGCAACACGTATATCCCCATTACGGCCTACCCCGAAGGGTTATATCCGACCGAGACCCCAGATTCGCATCAACATTCATGCGACAGCTGTGCAAGACTCTGGGAATACAACAGAATATATCCTCAGCATACCACCCGCAGACGGACGGCCAATCTGAACGCACCAACCAGTGGCTAGAACAATACCTACGGCATTGGTGCAACGTACAACAAGACAATTGGGCAGAACTCCTACCAATGGCCCAATTCGCTCACAACTCTTGGAAGAACGCCACGACCAAACATTCCCCCTTCTCACTTATCATGGGTTGGGAACCACGAACCATATGGACGCCTAAGCCATCTAGCAATCCCACGGTAGATCAAAGACTAGAGGAACTATCAATACTTCGCCAGCATGCGCAAGATAGCATAACACATGCCCAACGTCTTATGGTACAACGGGGGAAAAACAAGTTCACACCTTATCAACAAGGGGATCAAGTATGGTTAGAAGGGACGAATCTCCGAACTTTCTATCCCACGAGCAAATTAGCTCCGAAACGATACGGACCCTTCAAGATCACAAGGGTTCTATCAGACGTTTCTTATGAGCTGGAACTTCCGAAGTCATGGAAGATACACCCGGTATTCCATGCGAATCTTCTCACCCCATATAAGGAGACGGAGATACACGGCACAAACTACACCCGACCGCCACCGGACCTTATCGATGGTGAAGAGGAGTACGAAGTGGAGCAAATCGAAGACGCCCAGGAACGAGGAAGAGGGCGCAAACTCCACTACCTAGTAAAGTGGAAGGGATTCCCACCAAGCGATAACACATGGGAACCTGCAAGCAACATGACTCACGCCACGGACGCCATCAAAG
Organism: Lactarius indigo; assembly: GCA_025766275.1. NCBI lineage: Eukaryota > Fungi > Basidiomycota > Agaricomycetes > Russulales > Russulaceae > Lactarius > Lactarius indigo. Next base: position 1,398,385 of record JAFKAC010000002.1, on the reverse strand, counting down.
ACTACTATCAAAGATATCCAACCGCCGCAGGGGCTGGACGAACAATATAAAAGACACCCTCAATCACACCCCCGCACTCCTCAGCCCCACAATGACCGACACCCCAGTATCCGACACCACTCTCGTCCACATTCTCAGCAACCCTCAACTCGAAGCCGTCCTTGAACAAGGGATCGTCACCATCGACCTCTCCGACATTCCCCGCCTATCACCACCTCCATTCCCCCAACATACCATCGCCAACTACCCCATTCCCATCGAACGAGAACCTGGGGAACTTACCCCGTCAACACCCGAGGAAGGACAGTATTCTCCGACGCCCCCTCCTCAACAACAAGTCACCCCTCCACCCGACACACACGCACAATCACCCGTATCCTCTCCACCATCCACACCACCACCCCCACTAGAACCCTTCACCCCAGTCCGCGTTCACACCCCCATTGATTACGACAGGCCTGATTCCCCCCCTAACGACACAGACGACCCTGGTGCCCCATTCTTCCCGAACACCCTAGGAACCCCCAAGTACTACCCATTGCAAATCCCACTACCAGATGGTGGATCTAACCCAGCGAAGTACATCTACTATCGCAAGGGATTCACCGAGGTAGTAGGAACAATGGGCGCGGGGCAACCGCACTACGGGGAATCGGTCTATCTCTCGTCGCTAAGGCCTAATGTCTCCGCTCCCCCCTTCACCGCTGAACAACTTCAGTTCTTCGACCCCAACGACATCCGCGCTTGCGCCTTAGATGAAACCCTCATTGAGCTTAACTCGCCGCGACTCACCGCCGAGGTCACTAGACTGCGGACGGGACTCCTTGCGCTCAAAGAAATCGACGAAAAGAGCGAGAAGTTAGAAGACGAGGCGCGGAAGTTACGATCAGAGCGTCTCACCATGGACCTGATGCTAGCCAGCACCAAGAGACGACTTCAGTACGCGGGGGCATTGGCCACTATCGGCAACGAATATGCCCGGATGACAGCTCTACCGGCCCCACTGCGCCACTCGCGTTATGCCATTCCGTTTTCCCCATGACGCGGAGGACCACTGGAATTCCCCCGCCTTGCCGACAAACCCCACCGCCGACGTTGCTACCATTGCAACAGCCCCCATCACCTTGTACGTGACTGTCCTACTAGGCTGCGACCAGCCTGTCGCCACTGTCAAAGTCAAGAGCATCAATCTTATCGGTGCATCTTTCGACGGGCTGGTATGGTCGAAGAAGTGATCACGACCTCCCAAGCCGATGAACGGATACGACACGCGGTCACAGCAGAAGCCTCCACGTCTTTCACTGTTCCCGAGCCACCGACCGTTGCGGCCCAAACTCAGGGAAGATGGTGCGGACGATGCTTCCAAACGAACGCTAACCACGACGAAATCCGTTGCCCACAGTACAAGATGTGTCGTAAGTGTGGCAAACGCGGCCCTTTCCTATTCCTCAAAACGCATTACTGTCGACTTGACATTTCTCCTTGGCCGGAGAACGACCTAGATGCGGACATCTATGATCTTATCGACCCAGAGTCTTGAAGCCGAGGCGTCTTCAAGTCTAGACGGGGGGTAATGTTACGATTTTCGGACTCCTTCTTTCCTTACTTTCACTCATTCCTTATCACTCGTACTACGAGCCCTGTACGACCACGCGGGCTATACGATTACCCAATTCCTATCACGCGCTTTGCTTATCGCTGTTATCTCTCGATAAAGCTCGACATGTGCTAGTTTCCGTTCACTTCTCACTCACACACGGACCCGCGTGATTCTCCCTTTGTTCCCGATTATGCCTTACCTTTGTTCTCTGATAAGGATCGGCTTTGCGCCCACTCTGTAGGTTCGGCGTATTTAAACCTAGTACTACCTAGCTTGTACGGTAGACTGGACTTCTTGTGTAATACTACACTCGTTCACGCGTAGTCTCGCGAATCCCCCGACCCTCACCTCAGCTAGACCTTCGAGTCTTAGCCTTCCTCTATAGTCCAAGTGACGTGCGTCCTTGTGACTCTTGTGCATCATCACTACTGAAGTCAAGCCTTTGAGCTTTGACTACCGATCGTTTGACTGACTTAGTGCAGGTCGCACTCAACGCCCCTGTAGTGGCGTTACATGGACGGCCCTTGAGTCATACTAGGAAGTGATGCTCCTGGAGAACCGTGAGGAAAGCGATCGATAACCAACACACCTGGATGGGACGGCTCCGTTCCAGTCACGAGGTGGCCTTCCGGAGGTGGTGCTGACGACAGGGTCGCATCGGGAGGTTCCAGATTTGGACTGGCCAGAGACGAGAAGTTGACGTCCGTAGCTAAAATGTCGAACGTGTCAGTATCCTCTGCGTCAGCCAGATCCTCTGGCACAATTTCGTCGCCATCTAGTATGTCGCCATTAATGCGACTCGTGGCAAAGCGGAGATCTTACCTTCACCTGGTATCACGGCGCCAGTAGCCTCATGTGTTGCCAAGCCAGTCTCATCAACCGAAAGAACTTCACGTTCTGAATGGTATCCACTACCAAGTCTTGAACTAGTGGGGTCGCATGACCTTGAAACGTGGTTTGGCACCACCGAAGACGCGGCGTGAGGGTCTAATCGAGATGCCACCCGTTGAGGCCCCAATTGTTCCATAATACGACATCCCACTCGCCGAGTCCTGGTGACGTGTTGAGAATGACCTTGAGGAGTAAAAAATTTATCGCAGCCAGTACAGCGGACAAACGAAGTGCTCATGGTGGGAGACAAAGGAAAACGAATGCGATGAGTCAGCGATGAGCTGATCCGAATTGTAAAGGCGCCGCGGCCCTTGCGGCCCTTGTGAGTGAAATGACGAAAACTCTTGGTCGTTTCAGGGTTTTTTGGTCTGACACGTGACTCGGCTCTCTTTCTAGGAAAGATCTGCGGTCGTCGCGTCTCATCAAAAATTCCCATCGCTCGCCTGGATGTACATCTTTCTTTCTTTCCTTCCCCCATCATCTCGTCTCAACCCCAGTCGTTCCTTCCCCTTCGCCAAAATGCCCAACTACTCCGACGCTGACGGCCCTCCTCGTCCACCCACACCATTCCCGAAGGCGACTCGCCCAAAGCGTCGTCAAGGGTCTCGCCTCGAAACTCATTCTCTTCCCTTCCCCGCGTTGCAAGCCTTCCTATACCTCACCTTTTCCCAGCCCTGTAATATTGTGAATGCATACACCTTCGGCCGTTGATCGGCCCAGGAGCTATGCTCTTTGTTTCGGACAAAGGTACGCCCGACTTCCCTTTTTTCAGATCTCAGAATCTTACTCTCATCGTCTCTCAGTGCGCTCCGTTGTGACCAACTCATGTCACCTCCGCTGGCCGGCCTCGTCGATACCAACTTGTACCGCCTTTATGGCTACATCTCGCTCCTTCTCGAATTCCTATCGGACTACAACCAAGATACATGCCATATACTTTACTTTTCGCTACCTACATACCCTGTTTCATCACTGTGCTGGGCTTAGTTCAACACCGCTAACTGCGGGATCTGCTCACGTATGATATCGTCACCCCTCTGACTCTCGGACTCTGTCGCTATCGACCCTCACCTTCCTTACTTCCTTCCACTCGCGCTACCCTCCCTCTCGTAATTCAACTTGGTGTTTTCAACCACACCGCTCTTACTTACTGCCGCTCGAGGTATATAAGGCGTAGACTTTACTCAATAAAGGACATCGTTTTTACTCGCATCGTCTCACTCTTGTGTGAACTTCACAGAACCGGTCTAAGCCAAGGACACCCGCGCGTAGGCCATCTGCATCAACACGCACACTCATTTTAGGTTATACGCGCCCCCATTCCTGTCATTCCCTGTTCGCTCTACACATTTCGTCCATTCTTTTCAACATCTTTTATCCGTCTCAATCGATTCTTGATGGCACGTCGCACACGTCAATCAATGAGGGGGTCGCAGAAAAATCAAGCTTTATTGGAAGGTGCTACAAGTGAAACTACATCGACCCAAGCGAATGCCTTCGGTAGTCAAGGGGTCGACAACTTGACCCAACTTCAAAGTGACCTAAATGGTATGTCCGAAACCTCGAAGTCAGACATAACTCACACTATCATCAGGAAATGGTAAACGCACCTCCCCTCATGACGACCCCGACGTCCCTACCACTTCAGAAGTCCGGCCCAGCCCTCCCAAAAGGGCACGAGATACCGACAAGGGCAAGGGTAAGTAAGAGTCGCATAGATCAGGATTAATCTACTTACCGATTGTCCAAAGGTCCAGCCAATAGTCGCCCGATGCAGCTCAGATTGACAGATGAGGATGCGCAAGCCGAGCCTGAGAGAGCCTCCGAGAGTGAGGGTAATGAGGGTAAGGGAAAGCAACCCGCGTTACGCCGAAGTAAGATGACTGCTTACAATTTGTTTTTGTTTTTGTTTTTGTTTGTTTGTTGATTATTTGCCTCGGTTTTTTTTTTTCAGCGACGTCTTTCTACCCTGGCTACTACGGTCTCGCATCTATTTCCCAACTCACCACTGATACTCTCGATACTCCCGTGGATCCCAACGCCGATGAACCCCAGTCTGAAAATGAAGACGACTGGATCGATGACTCTTCGGTAGATCGCACCCAAGGACAGCGTGCTGGACCCTCCGGGGCGACAGCAAACGAGGTGGGTTTGCGGCCCCGCTTAGAATTGTCTATTCCTAACCACTCTTGTAGAGACCCACCTGGCGAGGTTCGGGGGCCACAAGTGCCTCCGTGGCCATTGGTAGGTACACTCGGGCCAGGCCCCCCCGGGCTTTGACCGCTGACGCGTCAATCGGGCATGGTGCCACTCTGTCGACAGCGCCGTCATCCGTGTCACCTGAATCCACATCGCCGTCACCTCCATCGGTGCCGCGCATATCGGTATCTCACACATCGGTGTCGCGCACATCGGCGTCGCGCACATCGACATCAGGTGAGTACTCTTGTCATATCTTTTATCTTTCTGACACGTCTTTATAATAGCAATCATAGTTCCGCCGAGTGTTCGCCAGGTCCAGGACAGCGCTACGACTGTGTCCGAGTTCACGTGGCCCTCGAACACCGACCTTTCCTTTGCTCCAGGTTCAACCAGACTCATGCTCACTGCACAGTGTCCCCTGGTGCACGCTGTCATTCAAGAAGCCATTGAAAATGTCCGGGCAGCAATGATGTTCAATGACGCATTTCCCAACCTGGCTCGTGCTTTCACCTTTATTCGTGACGCCCTTATTACTGCTGCCTATTCGTATGGCCCGGTAGCATCAATGCTCCATAAGCGACTTATGGAAGATGATGAGTACTTGGTGAGGATTGTACCTTTGGTAAGTGGTGATGTGTCTTGTTACCAGCGACGACTTCACCCTCACTGCTTGAAGCCACGCGCTCGCATTTCCCTTTTCAGGGCTGAGGTTAGAGAGCGGTGCAATGCCATTACATTGCCGATCTTTTTGGCTATGGCGTCGCGTGAGGAGATCATCGAAAGTGTCCGTCATCAACTCTCCAACTACAACTACACCTTTCCGACGATGGGACTGGTGAGTTTGGTCCTTCAATCTGATTCCAGCTAACATCCAGTCAGCCTAGGGTGAATCGCAGACTTGAGAGGCGAACGCGGCCATATCGAAATGATCGGATCATCACAGTGATCCGGGATCTGTATTTCACTGGGGGAAACACGTCCTTTGCGGCGCGTTTTCCCCATTTCTTTGCATACACTGAGAGTAGTGATCGGGAAAACCGGCGTGAGGTTCCAATCCCAATGGTCGCTTTGGTCGTGACGGCGGTGAGTTCTTTCTGCAGTACGCACATGAGTAAGCTAACCAAATCTTTTAGCTCTATGCTACTTTATATGAGTGGCGTACGGGTGAGCAGCAAGTTACAGAGTTTTCAGCCTCTGCGTACTTGGATGTTTACAACGGCCATATCAACACGCTGCGTCAAATCAAGGAGAGACGCAGTGGTGCGTTCCGTGCCATGATGAGTGAAATTTATACCCAGGCAAGGTGAGTTCGTCTTTCTCTATCCTAACATGGTACTGAGTAAGCGACTGTGATAGCGTTGCTGTCGATGTTGGTGCTGGCTCCAGTGTGCCAATTGCGGCACTTGACTTTGAAGACCTTGAAGACTAAATATACAATGTGGTTTCAACAACCGATCGTCTGACCCCAATCAGACTCACTGTACGTTCCACCTTTCGTATTATTGAATGTTCTAATACGTGTGTCAGTCAACAGTGGGCCCTATACCCGGGAAATCTCGTCAATTAATTTTTTAAAACCCCTCCAAAAAAAAAAAAGTCTCCTGGTCTTTTTTCGTTAATCTGATCTATAGTTATCGCTCGGATAGCTGATAGTTAGTAGTAGCGTCTTTGATGATTATCGGTAGCTTAGCTGCAAACGCTGAATCGTTTTAATCAAAATTATCATTTGTCTTTTGAAAGCGTATCGACAAATTATCAGAGGGTCACGCAAATATAACAATAATGTCGGATAGCTTTAAATTATCGATAGCATATTGAAATTATCGAAAATTAACAAAGTAGGTTTTTCCCGATGGTGCAAATCGTGGTACTAGGCAATGAGGCTCAGTTGCCGCGTACCCGCGAGAACCGACCCAACCTGGTAATGTGTTCACTCTTTACGAGGGGCTGTGATTCGAGCCCCACAAGAGGCGTGGTGCGAAGTTAGAGACTTTGAGTAATTTTCGTCCAATACCTCATAGTAGGTTCGCTTGTGACTGAGGATCGCGCCAGGTGACCGCCGCTAGCCAACTGAGAAACAGAAACGACAACGGTAACAATATGCGGACTGTTGCGGATCACTTGGGCGGTGAACGTTGAGCCGGTGAGCTGGTCAACGAACGCACGGCAGTCACTGCACGCTAATTACGGGCGAGCCCGGATCTGCCGCCTCTTCAGGTCCCTCTGGTAGGACGCAGAATAAGAAGAGTGACGGGCTAGCGCCGGGAATGCACTGGAAATACTTAGAACGCCGAAACAGCTTCAAATATCAAATGACTCTAATCCATCGGCGAAGGTAAGCGCTTAGGCGACAAGCTAGTGATTCAGGACTTGGGATTCAGCGCGCTCTCCGGAAAAACAGACGCATACTCCCCTCTCTGTCAGAGATTCCGGGTCAGCACAGAACCCACCGCCCCTTATCTTGTACATTTGTCCAGATTTGCCTCGACAATCACCCTGCGCTATGACAGACATACTCGTATCTTCGTAAATTTCTGAGGACCCACTGTATTCATCCTTTTTACATTGCCGGATGTGCCGCAGCTAGTACGAATCTCAAACTCGGATGGTATACGTCACGCTGGGACTACCCACCTGGTGTATTGCCCCAAAACTCACATAGCATATCAGCACGTTAAGACTGGGCGTTGCGGCTTCTAAGGTTAGATGTATATTTCTTGGGGCCCCCTCTTTCCCTTCTAGATTTGGGTCGACGGATAACATGGGGAGGAACCTAAGAAGCGGCTTTAGGAAGGTCGGAAGGTGTCGTAAGGACTTAGATAATAGGTTTGCCGACCCTAGAAATGCCTTGTGTGCCTTTCATCACGAGCCTAGAAGATACGAGCGGCTGTTCCCCACGGACTCGGATATGGGCCTATTTTTCCGGATATGGACGTCGGTTTTCCCGGATATGATCAGATGAAATGAGTGGCTGTTTTCCTTCGAAAGCCAGGCCTCGTGGTCCTCGAGAATGGAACCAAATTGATAGGGCCAATTGGTGCCGCATCTGATGTGCTGGCCGATTGATACCGAGTGGCAGCCTGTTCCCCGTACTGTAGTAATATACGGGGAGCTCTTAAAAAAAAAATCGCTCTAAACCCCTGCGCCCCCGATGTGAGCCTGAGGTGATTAATTCAATTTTTCCGGCTTTACAACTGCACGCAAGCGGATCTTGATCTTTTTCGCACTTCTGGTCCACATAGTATGCGTGTTATGTCTTCCTGCCCAAAGGGAAACCTCCATGCGTAAATGACCTTGTGGTCACCTACTAGCGGGGACAACCGACGGCGAGCAGTTTTGAATGCCTTCGTCCCAAGGTTGGCCTTTACTTGAGGAACAGGCGAGCCAGCAAACATCGCCTCGTGTCGACCAGCGAAATGTAGAATAGGTACTACTGTTGTGTGTGGACAGCGCCTACTCCCACATGCTTTGCCAAACAAATAGTCGGTCCTGAAGACAGCATCCAAGCATATCATGTCGCATTCTCATTTCTAGAGCATTTCGTGGAGATCAGCTGATCTGCAAATGCTATACAGACGACACCGGAACTAGTAGTGCACGAGAACGTTTATGCGACAGCCTTTTTGAATACAATGGTGAGATGGAGTTCGTCTTGGCCTTCATAGGCAACCCCGCAGCCGGAAAGATTCCAAACTGGGGACGCTCCTTGGTTGTTCAGGCGCTGCACTCGTCCCCGGGAAGGGATGCGAGGGATTCGTTGCGAAGCTCGATAATGGCTCCGCCACGAATGGGAACCCAGTGTGGTTTATTCCGCCTTGCCCAAAATGTCCATACTGGACTTGTGGCTTGAGTAGTGAAGGTATGAGTGGGGAATTGTTTTTGAACTTATGTTAGGTGTACTGACCAGCGGATATTCACCACCATTCCATGGTGGAGGGGCCCCGATTCCAAAACTTCCAGTCGTATTGTAGTTGAAACTGTTCGCCGGGTTTTCCCAGTATGCTTCATTGCCGCGTCCGAACTGCACTGGTGTTATGTTTCTGAAACCGTCCTGCTGCACTTTCCGTGAGAAACGTGCGAGACAAGAGCAATCTCTGATACATACGGTGGGAGGTTGTGGATCGTAATACGATGTCACCGCCGGCTGGGCAGGACGGGGGGATATGTAATTGGGCTGTTGCAGTCTGCGGCGCCGAGCGCTTCTCATGGCTCTGGTAGAAGATGACCCACGGGGATATCCTGGAATCATAAATTGGCGTATGTGAATGGGTTTGTGGCTGTAAAGACCTAGGCGGCATTTTACTAGTACCAACCGAAGTGTTGTCTGCGGGGACTCGGACTCATCGCATCTTATTTGTACTTTCCCAAATGTCCTTGTTAAGACTATTGCCTAGTAAGGGAGTTAGACAAGCATTTTCAAATCCGCTGAAGAACCAATTCACCCTTTGAATACCGCAAGGTCCCGTAAGCCTGGGCAGTGATAGGGAAAGCACGCCATCCCAGTATCGTGAAGGAACGAATCACTGGCTCAATTTGATCCGTGTCTCATAGGGAACAGGAAATGCGATTATTGGGCATATGTACGTCGCAAGGTGTCAACGTGTAGGAGTGGGGGGTGCCCACCCTCGGAGAAATTTCCAAACGAATGCAGAACCTCGAAAGACGTTTCGTGCAGTGGATATGCACGGCTGCTGGAGCTGAAACAGGACTCTGTTCCCGTGGATGCTGCCGAGCGTCGTCGAGTTGTTCCGTTCACAAAAACTCACGAAATATATATATATATATTTTCTACCTGTGTCAAACCAGTTAGAACCTCGTTAACCTCCTTTGATTGATCACATACCTACTTTTTTGACTAACCTCAAAGGCATGTTATTATAAAATGAGGTTAGTCACCTTTTCATAAGGCGGTTCTATGAGAAGGGCGGGTTCTATAGGAGGTTTTGATGAATCGGACGGGAATTGAACCCCACAGTCAAAGAAGGCAAATACAGCACCTATTCCGAGGGCCGTGGCACGCGTGACATGTGACAGCACTTTTGCGTTTTGCTAGCCCATTTGAATTTCAGGTGCATCGTGTGTCAGTCGATTCATTTTACAATGCGGTTATCATCTCGCCCCATGGTGGGTCATTTCACCATGTCAATGTATGTAAATGTACTTTCCTTTTACTCTGGTGCGAAGAACGGCAGGTTAATCGTGTTCTATCACCTGTCAAAGGCAAGGTAAAAGGTGCCGTGTTCGCGTGCGTGTTCGTTCATTCCGCTTATGGCTCCGCTGCTCCTGGTTAGCTTGCGAGTCTTTGACCCTAATAATCCTCCAGCTGAGCGCTGTTTCTATTGAGTACACGCACGCCTCTACTTCCCATTTCGTTCATACATCACCGATATCCGTGTTCCGTGCACAACAGGGGTCACCAGAACAACCACCCTCGGGAACAAGTGACTGGTGAAGTCCGACTCCTGATTAGAAGCCTACCTTGACCATAGGTGCCAATGTGGCTACCCTTACAGCTGATGATAAATTACGTGATACATTGGATTTCCCCTCGACCGTCCGCCTGGAAGGCTTTATACAATACGCCTAGCTCAGCTGACCCAATCAAGGTCCTGTGCGTCCGTAGCTGCGCGCGACGCATGTCCGTTCTTTCGAGATGTCGCTGGCAATGGGCGAATCCACATCTTTACGTGGCCGACTCTGGTACCGGTCAGCAGCCACCGCGGGAGGAATGCGATCGCCGTTAATATGTCGTTCTCTAGCTGCTTGACCAGCACCGGCTGCACGATCGCGACCTCGTTGCGCGACGGTGCAGGATGGTAGCGCGGGAGCGGGCCCTCCGCGCCAAGGGGAGGGAGATGGAGTGTCGAGTGGTCCGCGGTGAGCGTGTCTCCGCGCCGGCGCGCACCAAGAGAGAGAGATGAGGCCATGGAAAGGCGATGGTGATGTGAGTGCAACTTTGGACGGTGCAGTATCCCACTCGAGAAGTCCCACTGCGTCGCGACAAGTCAGCGCTGGAACAGCGACTTAGAAGAACTGACAAGGATAAGTTTGTTGTCCTCCCCCACACTGCCGAAGCGGTACGTCCTCCCATCACGTCGGAGGTCATCAAAGGCCAATGCAGATAGAAAAGAAGAGTGTCCTTGACAGCGCGCAATAACGCGTTGCTCCCATGGCGAGAATATATTCACCAGATCATCTTGGCCGCCCGTCTTATAATATCGAATGGTTCAGACGAGAGGGCCAACTGCATGAACTCACAATAATGAACCGGCCATCGGGCGACCAAGCTACGCATGTCAGAGTCGCCCGGGTCAGCCCAACAACCCACGGCCACGAACACCGAACTGATCGTTACCCCCGCAAGCGCAACCAGCTCTGCGACCACCGGACTTGCGGCACACGTACCCAAAGACGGTGACACGGGAAAGGGGGAGGCCAACTACGCTGCCACATGGGACGAATTCCCGAATGGCCGCTTCGGCGATGTCAATAGTCCCGCGTTCGGTACTCAAGACCTATGGGGAGGCTTTGGCCGTATCGTGAGTGCCATTGCTTTGCCCCTGCTTTGCCGTCATTTACAGGAGTCGGTTACACAGCCACCGATAGGTTCCCGTCCTAGTACGCTTGCAGACATCACAGCCCTAAGCCTGCGCTTCCTTCGTGGCGAGATCGCTTCGTATCCGTTCTCACCCGCACCTCTTTCCAGCGAGTCGCAGCTCATCCTACCCCACCTGCTCCGCCTTGCCAAGAACGGATGGTGGCCCGTTAGCTCGCAGCCTACGGTCGACGGCCTGCAATCGGACCACGGTACGGTCGGCTGGGGCCCTGCCGGTGGATACGTGTATCAGAAGTCATTCGTCGAGTTCTTCGCCAGCGAGAATATCGTGGAAAGGTTGGAAAAGGCGGTAGGAAAGGTGAAAGGCGTCGTGGACTTCTTGGCCGGGAACAAAATGGTACGTAGGCAGCCAACCATCCCGCTGCGGCGGCTTACAATGTTTGCGGAAGGGCGATCTCAGGACGAGCATGCAACTTACTGAGAGAAATGCGGTGACTTGGGGTGTCTTTCCGGGGCAGGAGATCGTTCAATCGACGATCATCGAGCAGGAGTCATTCATAACATGGAAGGTGCGTATCCTCACCTTGTCCATCTAGGGTTTCGATTGATGTCGTCCGCAGGAAGAGGCGTTTTCTATCTGGACCAACTGGGCGTCTCAATTCCCTCCAGGATCCCAGGAGCGACAGCTGCTGGAGGGCGTCAGAGATACCCGTTGGCTTGTTAACGTCACACACCACGACTTTAAAGACCCCGATGCGCTGTGGAGGTTTTTGTTCGAAGACATAGGTCTGGACGACCCAAGCCTAATATAACGGCTATTCGTCACAGCTAGGAGGATCTACATATAGCATGGACTCGAGTTGCGTACACCAGAGGCTTTGTACGATAAGCGTAGGAGGGCAGTCGACAGCTTGGTCGACAAGCGCGCATATTGAAGGCTGTATGTCCATCGAACCCATTTGACGAGGAAATGCAGCATTTTTTGCACTCATATTGACTTCTTCCGCATTTCTTCGACATTATGCACATCAGAAATCCTGTGCGACACTGCGCAAGAGCCGTTCTCTGTTGTTTTTTGACTGCAGAATCACTACAACCATAGTTCGGGACCAACCGGCGGTGATGCTATTTAAAATTCGAGGTTGCCATGCCTTCTCCGAGCCTGCGTGGAATTTCCGCCGCCTTTCGTCCCTCACCGTTCCGCGACCCTTTATCCAAATTGAGTTACTATGTAAGGGCCTTACAGGTTCCGCATGCATCACGTCCTCATATGGTACTGGTACCATGTGCAGTGTGCGCTCGCCGTGCACTTCAGACATCGTTATTACATGTCCGTCGACGCACCGCTCAAAACCAAATAGATTATGGCCACGATGCAGAATGGAAGTCGTCGTCCATACTATAGCTATTCAAGTTGACGCCACCAGGCGGCCTTTAAGTTACTATTCTAGAACGGTAACTGGTCCAACGGGTGCATAGGGATGAGGGGTCCAGCGCTCACGGTCAGTTCTGTGTGCCCGCGAAAAATACTCAATCTGGTACTGTCAAAGGTACTGTAGTCCCCTTGTCCACTCTTCTCGAGCGGTGGAACACTCAAAATGAAACGGAGGAAGGTCGGTGTCTGGTTCGAGTGATTCTTTCGTCTAATACCTTGTTATCTTGTGATTGACAGGTTGCGCCAGATGACCGCCGCTAGCCACGGTCAACTGGTCAAGCTGGGACAGTGAACTCCGTCGAAGAAACCTTGCGGCCATCGCGGTACCCTTGCACACAGTATCTTCTCGATCACCTGTTCTCCCTCTGGGGCTATGCTAACCTTTTTCCAGTGCGTCATTTCCGCCCTTCTGAGCATTTCATTTGGCGGGTGTGTCACGGAGACTGACAACGCCGCCGACAGCCAGAATTGCGAGTTTACTAACGCCTACAGATACCGAGTTCTGAAGCGCTAGACCTCATGAACCAATCTTCTCAGACGGCCTGTTGGTTAACTTTATCACCCAAATGGTCTGGAACGCCGGGACGTCGCACAGCTTATCAAAAACCAAATCCATCGACGAAGACGAGCGTCAATAAAGATGAGCGCTTGTGCGAATAACAACTTGATGGTTCGGGTGTTGGCATTCAGCGCGATCTCTGGCAAAAATACGTTTTTAGATGCGCTCCTCGCTCTCTATCGAAGATTCTGGTTGGCACAGAACCCGCCGCCCGTCCTCTCGTACATTTTTGCAGACGGTAGCCATGGACTCACTCGCATCTTGGTAAATTGCAGAGAACCCTTTGTGTCCATCTCAGTGCGTCTCTCAAATTCGGATGATATACATCGCCGCACGGTAATTAACCGCCTGGTGTATTGCCCCCCATTCACGTCGCACGTCAGCGCGTTAATATCGATAGGGTCACGACGTCAACCACTAGGAAGAGAAATCTCAATACTCAGATCTCATAGGCGCCGCAAGGCGAGGGCGTTTATACGGTCGGACCGGTGCCAAGTCTTCTGAGCTTAGATAACTCAGTATACTCCCCCTTCAGGTTTCCCTTCTTGGTTGATGTGCGGCATGTGGACGAAGGTCCTCGCCTAGGAAGCGGCTTTAGAAAGGCTAGAGGCAGTGTTAATAGGTTCGCCGACGGGACCCCTAGCAATGTCTTGTGTACCCTGCCTCACGACCCTGGCCAGCGGCTACTTTTCCAAAGATGGCCTTGCAGTATTCCCGAGAATGGAACCAAGTCGACGGCCCCAATTAGTGCCGCCTTGGATGTGCTCCGCAACATCATGCGGAAAGCTTTACATTAACCTAGGTCTCAGTTCGGCAGCAATTCCTGCACCTCGGTACGAGGAAGTTTCCCCAGGTGTACTCATCCCGATATTTGCGGCTTTACAACTGCGTCGGCGGAAGCAGGCCTTGGTTGTTTTCGCACTTCTGGTTCACATGGTATGTCACTTCAAAACCAAGGGAAGAGGTCGCCATGCGTAAATGGGGCATGTGATCACTCATCGTGATGGGGGGCGAACAACTATTGGTGGCGAGTCGTCACTCTTGCAGTAATGTTGGACTTTTCTCGAGGAACAGGGAACCAATTAGCACCGCTTCAAAAATAGGTACCGCTCTTGTGTGTGGATAACGTTTACTACCTCGCCAAGCATGGTCGGTCCGATAACAATATCTAAGCACATCACGTAGCGTTCTCATTCTAGAGCATTTCGCGTAATTGACCCGATTGGTACAGACGCCATACAAAAGTTAGTTATAGTACAGAAAAGGTTACGTGAAAGGAACCCTTCTGAAGACTATGGTAAGATGGAGTTCATCTTGGACCTCATAAGCCACCCAGCAGTCGGATAGCTTCCAAGCTGGGGACACTCCTCGGTTGTTCTGCGCCGCACTTGTCCCCGGGAAGGGATGCATGGTTGCGAAGTTCGATAGTGGCTCTGCCACGAATGGGAACCCGGTATGATGTATTCCGCCTTGCCCAAAGTGTCCATACTGGAATTGTGGCTTAACTAAAAGTGTGAGCAGGGAACTGCTTTTGAATTTATATTGTGCGTACTGACCAGTGGATATTCAACACCATTCCAAGGTGGAGGGGCCCCGATTCCAAAATTTCCGGTTGTATCATAGTTGAAACCATTCGCCAAATTTCCCCAGTATGTGTTGTTGCCGCGCCCGAACTGCGTTGGAGTTATGTTCCTCAAACCATCCTGCTGCACTTTCCGTAAGAATCGTGCAAGACTAGAGCGATCTCTGATACATACTGTAAGAGGTCGTGGATCGTAGTTTGGTATCACAGGCTGGGGTGCGTAGTTGGGCTGCTCCGGCCTGCGGCGCCAAGGACTTCTCACGACTCTAGCAGTGGGTGACCCATGAGCGTATCCTGATTCATGGGTTAAGTGATTTTGTGTATAAGAATGAGTTTGTTGCTGTGAAGGCGTAGGCGGCATTGGACCAAACGAATTGTTATTTACGGTGACCAACCGCACTTATATACTTTTTCAATTGCCTTATTACCCAGAGGGAGTTACGCAGGCATTTCCAAGCCACTGATTAACCGATCTGCATTTTGAACACCGCTGGTCCGTAAACCAGGGTATGGTATAGTAGCACTCGCAGAAAGCACTCCATCCGATTATCATGAAGGACCAAATGGCTGGCTCAGTTGAATCGGTTTCCCATATGGAACAGGAATTGCGATTATGGGCGTATATAGGTCAAATTGTTCCAACGCGTAGCGAGAAGTGTCGCCCATGCTCGGAGAAAATTCCCAACGAGAGCAGAACCTTGAAGACGTACAGTGTAGTGGATATATATGGGCCCCGAAGCTGACGCAGGACTCCGTGAGAACTACCAAGCACTGCTGAGTCTCTGCCAAAAGATCACATAGACCTTTCCTATCTGTATCAGACCCAATCGTTGACCTCTGATTGATCACACACCTGTTTTGTGACTAAAATCGCTGTTCAAAAAAAAATACGTTAGTACAAAAGGAGGTTGCTTTCATAACGCATTTCCGTGAGAAGGGCGGGTTCTATAGGAAGACTCGATGAATTAGAACCGATCCTTATGGGCTTGAGCGGTGTGCAGAGGATAGTAACCGTTTTGCCCAACTTGAAGGTCTCTGTCAACACCGTGACATGGACACGTGAACCGCCCATTTCCGGTGCACCGCGCCGGTTGATCATACTGTACCGGTTATCATATCACCCTGTTGTGAATCATTCAATACGTGAATGTATGTCTATTCCCTTTCCTTTTGAAAAAGGACGGCGGGTTAGCCTTATTCTGTCACACGTGAAAGATGCCGTCTTCGTGCCTTCCACTCCCGATGTTCAGTGAGGTCTTGGGTCAGTCACCACCCGTATGCCACTTCAACACGTAGACTCTCCATATTCTAGGACTAGACAACGTCGGCATGCGGCTGCGCTTGATAAGGGTGGGGAGGAGGGGCGATTGGTGAGGAGCATTGCGAACGTTGATTAGTCAATCCCGCGTAGTTCGACACAATCTCGTCATGGATCATGGACAATGGTTGTCAGTCGCTCCTCTTCACCGAAATCTGATCCTTCCATACTTTCAGCTTAATAATCTTCTAGCTGAGGACCGTTTCTACTTAGTACATGGAACCCCTTAGGTTTCCATTTTATTCATACTTCATTAATATCCGTGTTCGGTGGCGCAACAAGGTCCACCAAATTAACTCGGCCCCATCAGGGGAACCGGGAACATACGCTTCCTTACGTTTAAAACCTCCTTGGGCTCTAGTGGCTTGTGGCTTTTAAGTTCGACTTCTGATAAGATAGGTACCAGTTTGGCTACCCCTACAGCTGACGATGGGCTATTTGACACATTAGATGTTACCCTCGACCGTCCATTTAGAAGGCTTTGTACAACGCCCCTCTGTCCTTATTTCAGCTGACCCAATCAAGGTCCTGTATGTCTGTCACTGCGCGCGACGTTCCTCTGTCCTACTGCGACACGTCAGCGCTGGAAATTGGAAATTGACTTAAACTAGAGGAACTGACGAAGATATTTGTTGTCCTCCCCCACGCTACCAAAGCGGTATGTCCTCCTATCACAAAGAAGGTCATCAGAGGCCAACGCAGACGAAGAAGGGGGTGTCCTTGACAGCGCGCAATGATGCGTTGTTCCCATGGCGGGAATGTATTTACTAGGTTATCTTGGCCACCCGTCTAACGAGATCAAATAGTCAGAGACGGACCAACTATTAGTTCCTAGATGGACTCATAATGACCCAGCCATCGGACGACCAGGTCGCACGTCGGATGCGCAGCGAATGCAACGCGGACCAAGGCTTCCTATGATGGGGATTCATATCGTCCGCTACAATAGAACCATGCGTACCTTAGCTTTGACAGCAACTCCAACTCAGCAGAAGCTCTTTGAAGTGTCGTAGAACAGATACGTTCATTCGTCTGGTTTAGACTGTAGTGTCTTAGCAAGACCCTCTATAACCATGTTTCGGGTGTGATCACACCCTGCGTTTGCTACCTGCGGGCGGGTGGGACAGCCCGTGATCCTGATCCTGACTTGCTTTTTTTTTTGAATCAATTTATACCCCAGGATGCAGGCCGTAGACCCAGACCGGACACGCGCAGCGCAGTTTGCATGATATCCTAAGACGTGTCTAAGGTGCCTCCGTGACTACCAGCGACAGAAGAATAGAATGGGGGTGCTAAAGATAGCTTTGGACTTCCTAGACGGTTGTGTCCGGGTTCACGCCAAGCGCAATAAGATCGGTTCTTGGCGTCAGAGGCCTCAAGTGTCGTGTGCCCTCTGGGGCTGATCGGGGATCGTGGGTTCTCCTTCCTTCTCTCCCTCCCCCTCCTAGTCGGGTTCGGGTGGCTCGTGGGCTTGGGGACTGGATTCCTGCCGGGATAACTGTAGAAAGGTTAGTAAGTTCATAGCCCGTTTCTTTGACTTTAGGATCCCTCCCCTTGGGGAGACAGGGTTGTCAAGGTTAAAGAGGTCGATCGCTTGGAAGCAATGGGTATTATAGCGCGGGCAGGTGTGGATAATGCGGGGGGAAGTGCGTAGTCTGTAGCCGCACGGGCATTGCTTGGCTTCGTGGGGGTCTGACGGGCGGAAGCGCGTCACATAGGTGCCTGTGAAGGCGTGATCTACCGCGACTTGTAGTGCCGTGGATGTCGTGCGGCGTGAAAAGACGGGTTTCTTGGTGGCTTTCTCCCGGACTGTCGCAGCGACACGTGCATGTGGTGGATTCTCACATCCACGTGATTTACGCCTTGCATCTGCAGCCCATGCTACCTAGCGACGGGGGAAAGGAAAATGGAAATGTGGGTTTCTTTGTCATTTGTGAAAAGACTGATTCCTGACTGAAGTGCACGACAGGTAGCTCCTAGATCACTGGCACAGCAAGTTGAACGGAAAACGACGACGACTTTACACTGTTTACAGTAACCTGGCGACTCATATCACATATGAGTCATATGTACATTTAATGTGGATAACTCAAACTGCTGAATCGATGCGCGTCGGCTGCTAGCAGAAGTTGGAGGAAAAGGCGGCACACTGCCATTTGCTATTCGAAAACATCGCCACCGTCGCCCTTGTCGTGGTATCAGTTCCTTGCACATACCCTTGGTCGTGCTGTTCGTCTTCCGCGAGGCGCAGATACTGGCAGTCCGATAGTGGGTGAGAATGCAAACACAGCTAGTATTGGAGCGCTAAACACCAGCGTACTTTCTTCAGATGGGACTTGAGATGGGACGCATATGGTGCATCACACGTGACCGGCCTGTATATGATAATCGATATCGCAGGTTTACCCTTCATATACAGACGGTCACCGGTCTAGCCTCGAGTGTCGAGACTACTATTGAATGTCACCACCAATGGCCGAAGAGGTTTCGAGCGGAATAACTGCGAGGCGTTATTCGAATATTCCATCTGAAGGGAAACGCGCTTTAGGCATTCACATGGTTCATTCTTTAGTCATCTGCCGAAGACTCTTGTGAATCACTGTACTTAGGATCGGGTAAGTTTCTTTCGTCCGTGACCATTCCTTTGATGCTCCCTTCAAATTAGACACGCTAAGGTCCTAGTAGGTCACCAGTACTACACTCGTGTGACAACTATCGGTGCGACCTCTTGTGATCAAATGTCGTATTTGGCTCAAGCTCTTTCTGAAATCACCCCCGAATGTGGACCGCCTAGTCCAGCAGCGTAGTAGGTCAATCTGACCTAACTTTGATACTAGGAATGTCATTTCAGTACCTCGGAAACGGCACAAGGACACTTGTTTTATGGGGACTTGATTGATCCGAGTCTCCCACACGATGTTTCTCGGTGAGCTATACTTGGGTGTATAGACCTATCGTGGGCCATTCTTTATGTCCGTGCAACTTTCACAATGACCTTCCGCTATGTCGGACGGACTCGCATCATCGTAAATTGCGGACCCCTCAGGCTCTTTGCGTCCGCCACTGGTATTCAACGTTGCTCAACAAATTTCCACGCCCCTCGAAGAAAACGTACGTGACCAGCCCAGAGTTTTGTTTAAATATCACGTCGCACGTCAACACGTTGAGACCAACTGGGCCGGGGTACGGCACGTCGATAGGAGCGTCAGTATTTATATTTGATTACCAAAACAGGCATTTCTACAGGCGAACGATGCCAAATCCAAGATTAAATATCACGACAGAAGCCTTCCTGGTGTGATTGATCAACTCAGCCCCGCAGGCCGGAGGCAGTGCTGTAGGGACCTGGACCCTGGTAAGCTTACAGTATTCGACCCCTATACATTCGTAGCCCGCCCGCCCATCTGGACGCAAGCAAATATGGGCGGCTGTTTGTCTGAAGATAAGGCTATGCCGAAATCCCTGAGAATGGAATCAATGCGGTTTGTATTGCTTAGCAGTGGGCGAGTGTGTACATTAAAAGAAAAAATGGAAGAGCCGAATCGTGGGGTATGCGGCGCTCCTCGTAGTTGTGCTCGATACAGTAGTCGGGTATGGGAAGCTCAAGTAGGGTCACCCCTGATTCCGATTCCCGTACCCTGTCTGAAGAGAACTAGTCGCAGTCCTTCCATCGAGGAGCTTGATGATTCACCCCCCTGAGGTGCGTCCAGAAATTTTGGGAACTTCCTAACAGATGCGCTCGAAGCGTCGAGGTCATCCGGTCATTATTATTCAGGTCTTACTATTCCGCTGTGCCAAGACTGTGTTTACTCCTCTGACGGGAGAAGACTCGGGGACATATCATTTTTGCGTAAGTCAAGTAATACTGTGTATAACGTTGCGTTGACGCCGTCTGGACCTGTCTCAACGAATAGTTGGGCACCAGGATCTAAGAGGGTCGCGTCGTTGTTTATATCGTGTGACTCTCGGATGTCCTTGTTTGAAATATTTCACAGCATAACAGGATTTCGTCGCAGAAAAGCAGGCGTAATTTCGTGCCGCCGAACTATTTCACGTATCGTCTGCAGGAAAGCTAGATCCGGTTAGTCCGGATGGTGAAGGATACCTCACCGTAGCCACGCCAATACGTCGCGAATTACACGTTTCAAATGAAATCGATTAATGGGCTTGGGCTGTGTAAATCTCAAACGCCCTTCCACATTGTTCAGTATCTTGCAGAAGCGATTGTTGAACTCAGCCGAGATCCCGCACAGACGAAGTACTATTGAAAAGAAATATAATGAAATTCTCTCACATGTAGGAGGAAGTGTCGTACGATTTCAGAAGAATTTTCCAGACGAGCGAAGAACCTGGACCTCGAAGGGCTTTTTGGCAGCAGATACGTATGATGCCTCAAGCTGGCAGGGTCCTCTGGAGAACTGTGAGCACCACCGCACTTCGCACTTTCCTCTCAAGTAAAGCGAAAAACTTACAAATTTTTTTTGTTTGCCTGGGTCTGATGCATCACAGGTTAGAATATCATTGGGCCCCATTGATTGATTGACCACGCACCAGAGCTGTGTCCAAACTTGTCAATAAATAATTTAAGCTAACACAGAATGCAACACATTCGTTTACTCTTCGTGTAGTTCTGTTAAGGCTTGAACGCGTTCACGCTGTCGACGCTGTCATTGACACAATATCAAATTACCAGAGGCAAGAGGTGTGCAACGGTCGAGGCCCACGTCGTCGTTGGGGTAGTGCTCGTATACGGTTGCAGTGGATCCGAGAGCGTTGGCGCGTGAGATTTGGAGGCTCGTAACTCCTGTCCCCCGCCACTGCATCCTCGTCGGTGGCGTACGTGAGTTTTGGTCCACGTTAGCGGTGTGCCGCTCGCCGCCGCGTGATCGTCGTCGCGGTCAGATGTACACGGCGCACTCATGGGTTGCGGTTCGCATAGGTGGAGAGGGCGTCCACTCTGCGCATTCGTCATCAGGGGTGGATGCTCGCGTTACCCCCACCCCCGCGTTCGTTGGTAGCGCGCGAAAGTTATGGCCGGCGCAAGCAGAGGGGACCCCGTTCACCGCCACGTCATCGTCGTCGCCGTCGCGGTACGCTCGCATATGGCTTGCAGCGGGTTCATGAACATCGTCGTCGTTATCGTAGGGGTTGTCGGCCAGGAATTCACGTGTTGTGGCTGGTTAGCTTCGGCTGGGGGGTGCGGTCTGCTGGTGACCGGTGACAGGTGACTGGTCACCACAAACGCAGAAGACGTAAAATGATAGGAAACGAGTTGCTTGTACGCACTGGGCCTGATGGAATCGATGTAGAACGCCTGACTAAATTGCATCCAAATGACATATGATTGTCCAAAGCTACGGAAGTGGGGGAAGCTCGTGCTAGTATATGCGGTCTAGCGTGAGTGCGATCGATAGGAGCGCAATTCCAATTTCCAAACACGCCAGTATCGTCACGTGAGTATTGCACACAGCTCCAGATCCGATCTTACCCAGTTCGCCACCGCAGAAGCGAGCAGTGCGGTGACTTCCTTCTTTGTTTGAAGGACGGAAAATGGTGTAAATGTACGCGACAGGGCAGAGGTGCATGGCGAGAGAGAAAACGATCACACATAGGGTGTAACCTGTTGTCGCA
Source organism: Lactarius indigo (assembly GCA_025766275.1). Lineage (NCBI taxonomy): Eukaryota > Fungi > Basidiomycota > Agaricomycetes > Russulales > Russulaceae > Lactarius > Lactarius indigo. The sequence continues at coordinate 1,376,611 of JAFKAC010000002.1, read as the reverse complement.
AGCAACATGCAAGCAACGTTCAAGTTGAAAGTCCGTCATGCGTGTGAACAACAACTTGCGTGTGAAGTGATATACCGTGCAACTTCCCACTATCACTGGGGCCCACGTACTCCAATGAGGTCTGTGACTGGATCGTTCGTGCCTGTACCATTGTGCGCCTGTGCACAGCTAATTTCCAACTAATTTCCGTTGCTGTGCCCCGGAGTGACAGTAAGTTACATTTATACTAATACTATACCAAGTGGGAATCCGTGGAACGTATCATTCCAGTTTGCGTGTACGTCCGGAACCCGCTGCATTGGACCCTCAGGGAGGAAAGAGTGCATTATGCCTAGTTTTGTTCCGCCGCGCAAAGGGCCTTTAGACACAATTATTACGTATCCCAACATACATCACGATGGCTCAACACCACGGGGGTGACCATGTTGCAGATTCGAAATGGAAGTCGTCGTACGTACTGTATTTGATTATGCTACCAGGCGTTAACTTACTGTTCTAGAATCCGTCTGTGGGCGAAATTGCCGTGCACCGCACCAGCCAGAATGCACCCTAGCACCTGCAATGGCAGTGTTCCCGGGAACAGTCCGGCGCTTGGTCTGGTGCAAATCGTGGCACTGGGCAACGAGGCTCAGTTGCCGCGTACCCACAAGATCCGACCCAATCTGGTACTGTGTCCACTCTTCAAGCTTCACGAGCGGCGGCGACTGTGATGTGAGCTCCACAGGAAGCGTGGTGCGCAGTTCGAGACCTCGAGTGATTTTTGCCTGATACCTCGCAGTGGGTGCTCTTGTGACCGAGGGTTGCGCTAGGTGGCCACCGCTATCGAACTGGGAAACGACGACAGTCACATATATTGTGGATCGCTTGGGCGGTGAACGTTGAACGTTGAACGGTGAGCTGGTGGATTAGTCAATGGATGCACGGCAGTCACCGCATGCTAGCAATAAGCAGGGAACCCCATTTACTCCCTCGGATTTTTGGAAAACCTTCGGTGATCTCGGTACCTTTTGCATATCGTGTCGTCCACCCTCTGCGGGGCTATGCTGACCCTTTTCCAGTGCGTCATGTCCAGAGGGTGTGCACGGAGGCAGACAGCGCTGATAGCCCAAAAGGCGATTTAAACGCCCACAAACGTCACATATTGAAGCGCTGGACCTCATCGATCTCCTCCGAAGGTCCGTGGGTACACGTTTATTGTCTCGATGGTCTCCCGCCTCGCTGGGTTCCCCTGGTAGGACGTAGAATAAAAAAAGCGACAGGCCACATCAGGAAAAACATACTCGCATCTTCGTAAATTGCAGAGAGCCCTTTGTACCCATTGCCCCACGATGTCAGCCGATAGGAAGAGAGGAGCCTCAATGTGCTGCAAGGAGGGCGGTCCCGAGTCTACGGTCGATTAGATGCTAACTTCTGAAATTAGATAGTATATTTCTTGGGGCCCCTTCTTTCCCTTCCATATCTGAGTTGCGTGGTGAGGAAAGGGAGCAGCTTTAGGAGGGCTAGAAGCAATATTGTAAGGGCCTGGACAGTAGGTTCGCCGACCCCTAGAAATGCCTTGTACCCCTTTCTTCACGGGCCTAGCCGCAGGGCAGATGATAGCTGTTTCCCCCGGATATGAGCCTGTTTTCCCGGGCCCGTTTCCCGGATATGGGCGTCTGTTTTACCGGATATGAGGATTATGAGCAGCTGAAATGAGCGGCTGTTTTCCCGAAGTCAAGGCCTCGCGATACTCGGGAATGGAGCCAAGTCGATGGGGCCGCTTTGGGTGTACTCAGGAATTGATACCGAGTGGTAGGTTTGTCCCCTGTACTGTAGCAACCAGGCGGTAAATGCTGTAATAAATACTAATAATAACGGGAAACTTTGTCTGGACTCAGGCCATTCTAAATTTTTGATTTCTATGGAACCCCTGCACCCCCCCGATGCGAGGGGGACTACAGTGTAATTTGATCTTTCCACGGGCAAAGGTTTCCCCAAATTTAACTTGCCTCAATGTTCGGACGCAATGGCGCGCACCGGTAGCACTCCCGGGCCGTTTAAAGTGGTAGTAAACATATTTTTCCGGCCCGATGTTTCCGGCTATAAGGCGTGGTTTTGCTCTCTTGGTTTATATGGTATGTGTCATTTCTTCCGACCCAAAGGAAGAGGCCCCCATGCGGAAATGGCCTTGCGGTTACCTGCAGGGGAGATAATTGATGACGGGTCGTTTTGAGTGCTCTTGCTGTAAGGTTGGCCCAGGGTTAGCTTTTCTTGAGGAACAGGTGAGCCAACTAGCATCGCCTCATGTCACGAAATGTAGAACGGGTACTGTTCTTGTGGGTGGACAACGCCTACTCCCAGATACCCCGCTGAACAGATAGTCGATCCAAAGTCAGCATCCAAGCACATCACGTCGCACTCTCGTTCTAGAGCATTTCGTGTATGTGTGTGTGTGTGTGGGGGGGTGGGAGGGCAATTGCTCTGCAAATGCTATACAGATGACATACGAAACTAGTGTACAGGAAGGTCTACACGGAAGGAACCTTTTTGAAGACTATAGTGAGATGGAGTTCATCTTGGGCCTCATAAGCAACCCTGCAGTTGGATAGTTCCCAAAGTGGGAGCGCTCCCTGGTTGCCCAGTGCCGCACTTGTCCCCGGGAAGGGAAGCGAAAGATTCGTTGGGAGGCCCGACAATGGCTCGGCTATGAATGGGAGCCCAGTATGGTTTATTCCGCCTTGCCCAAACTGTCCATACTGGAATTGCTGCTTCAATCGTTGACGGTATGAACGGGGAGCTGCTTTTGAAATTATGATAGGCGTACTGACCGGCGGATATCCACCGCCATTCCACGGCGGAGGGGCCCCGATTCCAAAAGTTTCGGTCATATCGTAGTTGAAACCGTTCACTGGGTTTCCCCAGTTTGCGTCATTGCCACTTCCGAATTGCGCTGGCGTTGTGTTTCTAAAACCGTCCTGCTACAGTTGCTGTAAGAATCACGCAAGACTGGAGGAATCTGATACATACGTTGAGAGGTTGTGGATCGTAGCGCGGTGTCACCGGCTGGGCAGGAGGGGGGGGCATGTAGTTGGGCTGCTGCGGTCTGCGGTGCCAACGGCCCCTCACGGCTCTGGCAGTAGATGATGCACGGACGTATCCTGGACCATAAGTCGAGTAATCTTGCGTATGAGAACGGGTTTGTTGTTGTGAAGACGTAGGTGGCATTTTACTGACCGAATTCTTATTTTCAGGGACTCATTGCATTGTATATATACCTTGCCAAATGTCCTTATTTAGACATTGCCCAATTGGGGAGTTAAATATTTCCAATCTGCTGATGAACCAATCCACGTTTTGAACATCGAAGGGTCCCATAAGCCCAGGCAGTGGTAGGTACTCCACAGAAAGCACACCGTCCGGGTATCGTGGAGGAACAAATTACTGGCTCAATTGGACTTGTGTCTCATAGGGAGCAGGAATTGCGGTTATTGGGCATAGGTACACTGCAAGGCTTTAACGTGTAGGACTCTCGGAGAAATTTCCGAACGAGCGCAGACTCTCAAAGGACGTACCGTACAGTGGATATGCACGGCCCCTGAAGCTGAAGCAGAACGTGTCCCAGTGAGTGCAGCCAAGCACGGTCGAGTTGCCTCGTTCACAAGGAACCACATAGATTTTTTTAACCTGTGTCAAACCCAGTTGGAACCTCGTTTACCTCTTTTGATGGATCACATACCTGTTTTGTGACCAATCTTACCAATTATAAGTGTGTTAGTGTAAAATGAGTCACCTTTTCATAACGCAGTTCTATGAGAAGGGCGAATTCTGAAGGAGGGCTTGATGAATTGGAATTGGGATCGCCGGTAAACCCCACCAGTACAGTAAGGTGAAGTGGCTTACCTATTCCGTGGGCACGTGAGACGTGAAAAACCTTCGCGCTAGCCCATTTCAGGTGCGTTGCTTGTCGGTTTATGCCGGTTATCATATAACCCCATAGGTGGATCATTTCAATATGTGAATGTAGGACAATCTCCTTTCCTTTTGCTCTGGTGCAACGAACGGCTTGTTCCGTCACCTGTAAAAGGTGCCGTGTCTTCGTTCGTTCCGCTGCTTACTGGTTAGCTTACAAGATTTTGACCCTAATAATCTTCTAGCTGAACGCCGTTTCCATTACATGCACGCCCCCACTTCCCATTTCGTTCATACTTCACTAATATCCGTGTTCCATGCGCAACAGGGGTCACTAGAACAACCCATCCTCGGGAACAAGTGACTGGTGAAATCCGACTCCTGATTAGAAGCCTACCTTGACCGTAGGTACCAACGTGGGTACCCTTACAGCTGATGATAAATTACGTGATACATTAGATTTCCCCTCGACCATCCATCTACAAGGCCTTATACAACGCGCTTAGCTCAGCTGACCCAATCAAGGTCCTGTGCGTCCGTAGCTGCGCGCGACGCATGTCCGTTCTTCCGAGACGTCGCTGGCAATGGGCGAATCCACATCTTTACATGGCCGACTCTGGTACCGGTCAGCAGCCACCGCGGGAGGAATGCGATCGCCGTTAATATGTCGTTCTCTAACTGCTTGACCAGCACCGGTTGCACGATCGCGACCTCGTTGCGCGATGGTGCAGGATGGTAGCGCGGGAGCGGGCCCTCGGCGCCAAGGGGAGGGAGGTGGAGTGTCGAGTGGTCCGCGGTGAGCGTGTCTCCGCGCCGGCGCGCACCAAGAGAGAGAGATGAGGCCATGGAAAGGCGATGGTGATGTGAGTGCAACTTTGGACGATGCAGTATCCCACTCGAGAAGTCCCACTGTGTTGCGGACAAGTCAGCGCTGGAAAATTGATCTTAATTAGGAGGAACTGACGAGGAATGAGTTTGTTGTCCTCCCCCACACTGCCGAAGCGGTACGTCCTCCCGTCACATCGGAGGTCATCAAAGGCCAATGCAGATAGAAAAGAAGAGTGTCCTTGACAGCGCGCTATAACGCGTTGCTCCCATGGCGAGAATATATTTACCAGATCATCTTGGCCGCCCGTCTTACAAGATCGAAATGGTTCAGACGAGAGGACCAACTATTAGTTCCTGGATGAACTCACAATAATGAACCGGCCATCGGGGGACCAAGCTACACATGTTAGAGAACCAAAATAGGCGGCATAGCAATCCACCAGTCTAGGAATCTGCAATCAACGACCGAGATACGGTAACGGCATAACGAGGATGAATTACATACTGTTCTGCCAATGCAGTCTATGACCCGTAGACAAGCCATCCTCGGAGATAGCCGCGACGTACTTGACATCGGGTGAGAAAACAAAGTCTACAAAAATCGAACTCATTTTCCCGCTTGATTTGTCAATCAATCAAGGCACACACCAACGACACTGCGCTTCGACACTTTCCAGTGGCTCACAGGGTTTTTGGTGGCCTTGTCCCTGTCGCCCTCTCCCGCTCCCTCCTGAGGAACCTTGTCGCATTGACAGGATGCCATGGGGGAATTCGTGACGAAGATGCTGTCTAATGGGTTCCACTCGCCAGCTGGCGACGGATGACTCGACGGAAGTAGGAACTGGGGCCGTTAGATGGTGGACGCAGGGATGATACCGGGGAAGAAGTTGGGGGTTGTGCGGTGAATACACCGTCGTCGCGGTCCTTGTCATAGACAATGATTGTGCCGTCCGCGTGTGATACGAGGAAGAGGTTCGGAGAGGATGGCACCCAACGTACGGCCGTGCAGGGTGAATTCGATATGCGGCCCTGCGATACGTGGCTATTTCATCAAGCCCTGGTAACCCTCGCTCCCCCCGATAGGTCTTACCTGCTTGTTCAACCGCCCATATCGTAACGAGAACGGGTCTATGACCATGAATTTTGTGCCTGGTTGGAGCGTGTTGAACATAGGGACTCACCGAGCCATATGAGATCACCAGTTTGGAAACCGATAATCAGGTCCAGGTGTTCGTGGGAGGCCGTGGCATGATTCACATCGTGACACGTCGGGTGCGTAGCGAATGCAACGCGAACCAAGGCTTCCTATGCCAATGGTTCAGTTCACTCGCTATAATAGAACCGTTACATACCTTGGCTTTGACACCAGCTTCGACCCAGTAGAGATTCTTTGAAGAGTTGTAGAACAGATACGTTGCTTCGCCTTGTTTAGACTGTAGCGTCTTGGCGAGACCTTCTATTGCTTGTACCCGAGTAATGAATGTCGACGACGTCGTACGCATATTATGTTTCGGATGTGATGACGCCCTGCGCTTGCCGCCTGTGGGCGGGCTGAACAGCCCGTGATTCTGATCTTGGCTGCCCATCGAGGTTGGGGGAGCGACATCCTGTGAACTCCCGACATCGGGCGGGGTAGCGTCCTCAGGCGTTTCGCCGCTCGAAACGCTGACACCGTCCTCCCTCGCAGGACCTGGGGTAAGACCTTTTTCCTTCCAGAAGTCCTTTCCCCCACCCAGAAGCTGGCCAAGGCCTGGCGTGGCAGGTTGCTTCGGTGCAGGGAAGCGCACGGTGATGGAAGATAGGCGCGTCGGGAATATTGGTGCCGGCGCATTGTGGGTAATGGGGAGGGGTTTGTGGTCTTCTGTGACGGAGTAGACGCCCTCGGGGGCGACAAACGTGAGCTCGTTCTCCATCATCAGCGGAAAACACGCTTGGCAGCTGGGCGGCTAGGAGCAGAACCGTTACAGTAATGGGTTGACGCGGTCACCCGTCGCTCAATTGCTGGTCACGACCCCCGCCCGTAAGTTACTCGCGAACTAAGTGAGGAACGAGGACCGCCCGGATCTTATCCTCTCATCCCACCCCACTACCATGGCCGCTCCTTCTATCGCCTCGACTGCGCGCGCAGCCAAACGCCTGAGCCCTTCAGCTGTGCGTGGAACGGATTTCATTTCTCCTTTTTATTTTATTTTTAATTTTAAGCTATCGTCGTTCCTATCATTGCCAAATTGAACAGTTGTCGAGACTCAGTGTCGCACGACGCTGCAACTCGACCGGAGCGGAGCCTCCGCCTGCCGGTGGCCACCTCCCTTCCATTGCTACCTCCAAGATCCTGCGCACCACGCGCGAGGCCGCATTACGCACCCCTGGTATCAAGTGGCTGGACGAGGATGGGAACTCACCGCTGCAAAACACCATCGGCGGTCGCGAGACACGCAAGATGAACCTCTACCAGGCGGTACGGGATGCAATGGGGTGCGCCACCTCTGTTGATACGTCGTGACCGCCGCTCGAGCTTTACTAGGATCGCTCTTGCAAAAGACGATACAGCTATCGTCTTTGGTGAAGATGTCGCATTCGGTGGCGTGTTCAGGTGCACCTATGGTGAGTGTCTGCTTACCTCAGTGTAATACACTTCCCAACCAACCACGTGGGTTGCAGGGATTGGCAGAAGAATTTGGTGGGCTATCAAAATTAAAAGCTTAACTAGAAATGTGACGCCGTTGCCAGGGAGAGAGCGAGTCTTTAATACGCCTCTATCAGGAGCAAGGCATTGCCGGATTCGGCATTGGCGTCGCGTCGATGGGTCAAACAGCCATCGCAGAGATCCAGTTTCTCAGATTATATCTTCCCTGCCTTCGACCAAGTACCTGACCTTACCGTCTACCTATTCGCATTCGGATCTGACAGCAGCTTGCAGCTGGTAAACTGAAGCCGCCAAATTCAGATATCGCAGTGGCGGTCAATTCAACGTCGGACGACTAACAGTACGCACGCCAAGTATGTCTGTCGGCCACGGAGGACTGTACCATTCCCAAAGCCCAGAGGGCTTTTTCATGGGCGCTTCTGGACTCAAGGTGCGCTTGCGCTCACTTGTGACGGAACGGCATGCGTAATTCGCAAGACAGATCGTCGTTCCTCGTTCACCCGTTCAAGGGAAAGGGCTCTTTGCTAGCCTCGATACGAGACCCGAACCCAGTCATCTTCATGGAGCCCAAGATCCTCTACCGCTCCGCGGTCGAGCAAGTTCCGATCGACGACTTTGAGCTCCCCCTCGGCCGCGCGGAGGTTCTCGTGCCCGGTGCAGACCTCACGTTGCTTGCAGTGGGGCACGCCCTTGTACCACTGCGAGACTGCGCTCTCGCTGCTCGCTGAGCCGCCTGCGGCGCTGGCGCCGCTCGTACCAGAAGCAATGCGCGGCGCCCGGATAGAGCTCATCGACTTGCGCACTGTGCTCCCCTGGGATGTGGAGACCGTCGTCGAGAGCGTCCAGCGCACTGGGCGGCTCGTAATTGTGCACGAAGCGAGCCGCACCGCGGGCGTCGGTGCGGAGATCGCTGCGGAGGTACAATCGAAGGCATTCCTCAAGCTACTCGCCCCCGTGCGGCGTGTCACTGCTTGGGAGTAAGTCAGTATCCATCCACTGTTCGATGTCACTGATGAAACAAACCCATGTAGTACGCCTGTTGGGCTGCAGTTCGAGAAGTTCATCATACCAGATGCTATTCACGTTTTGGACGCTGTGATGGAAACATTGGCATTTTAATGCGTAAAAGCATTGTAATGTAATATAGCAGTGAAGTTCATTGGGTGAGAAGACCAGTTGCGAAGTGAGCTGAATCTAGCGTGTCTTCGTCAGTGTCGCACAACTGGTAGTTGACCCAACCTGCAGTATGCTGTAGCCACGCATGCACATGCGCGACCATGTAGATACCCGGCTGGAGCAGCGAGCATATACTGTATCCAGTTTCAAAAAAGACGACACCAGCAGGATTTGAACCTGCGCTCCCATAGGGAAACAGATATCTAAACGGAGTTCGAATCTGTCGCCTTAACCACTCGGCCATAGTGTCCTGTCTGTGTCATCTGTTCTGTTACAACATATAGGGTATCGGTGTCTCAGCGTACAACAAGCCCTTGTACCAACTTCGAACCCGACACGCGCCTGGCATGAGCCTTTCAGCGCAAGACACTAACCCTCCACATATGGCCCTCAAAGTGGGGTTACCCTCTACCTGAACCCTCCTGTATTGCCGCCGCGTTCTACCTCCAGCTCGCGCTTCCGGGATGCTTCTCTAATCCGAGAGTGCACCAACCCAGACGTGTCCCCTAAGCGGTAGGTCAGTGTCGACTCTGGCGTACTTTCCTCATGTACGCTGACGCAACTCTTTTATAGGCCAGCTGCCATATCTCACTCATGGCCATCACGTCGTCGCGCCCCTCTCCTCCATCATCAAGTATGTGGCGGCTCTGTCGCCTACGTCTGTTCCTCCCGTCGCTGAAGGAGACGCGTCTGAGCCCGCGTTTTCCGCTGATGTTGACGTGTTGCTTGACCCTTCGGAGCGCGCACAGCGTACTGCGTGGCTTCGCCCATACCGAATCAGCTCTCGGTGATCTTGTGGTGTGTCCATTCGCATTACAGAAGTAGTCCTGCATAGGTAATCCTAAGACCTTCCCTAGGCTTATGCCTTTTACTCACTAACTGAAAACTACTGTTGCGGTTACGCACCCCACGTTGTCATCTTTCTACAAAATTCCACAGTCTTACTACGTGCCCCGCCGTATCCGAGAAGTCCACCAAGCCCGCCTTGAGACCAATGGACTATGGACCACCCTTGGGAACGAGCCTGAGGAGGAAAGTCCTAAGCGCTTCGGCGAGAAGAAAGAGCCAAAAAAGGAGGATTCTAAGCAGAAATTCAAAAGTGCATTTCAACGCGAGCGGGTGAGTCGCCCCAGTAACTGTTCTGGAACGGCAGCCTAATTCGGTTCGAGGGAAACAGGTCTTAGAAAAGTCGCGCGCGGCATTTGGTATCTACTCGAGGCTTCTAGGCGACAAAAACTTTTTCTTTTACGACAGGTGAGTTCTGATAGAGACTTACTCGCGCTCAGTAGCCTCATGGGGTCTTCACAGGCCGACGACGCTGGACTTGGTTCTTGCCGCGCATGTCCTGCTCCTGGTTCAAGCACCACTCCCCGACACGTTGCTATCGTCGCTCCTCAGTTCATCATATCCCACACTGCTCTTACACGCCCGTCGCGTGCTCGAAACCGCTGCGCCGTCCCCACGCGTACTACCCCCAGAGCAGTACAGCCTGAGCGCTCTCATACCGTATCCGAGCTTCCGCGCTTGGTGGAGTGAGCCGCGTCCCCAAAAAAGTGAAGAGGAGAAGCGCTTCGAACGCATGCGGTGGCAATGGATTGGTCTCGCAGTCCTCGGGTCGATCAGTTATTGGTTCGTCTGGGGAACCAAAGTTCGGTTCGTGAGACTGGATGACGAGAATGAGGATGCAAAAGTTGGCGATTATCGTTGGGGACGAGACTGAACACGATGATGTGGACGAGGATGAGGATGGTGTGGATGAATCTGACGATGGGGGTGGGGATGAGGATGAGGACGATGGAAAGGCAGAAGCCGGTTGAATAGTTCCACTTTAAGCTGTCTGTCACCTGTTTGTTTTCATTGCTCGACGACCGTCGAAAGATGGCTCCCCTTCGCCTGCGACATCCAAAAGGCATTTCGACCTTACAACTTGACTTAGACACGGCCACGGTTCAGGATTTGCTTCAAGCCATATTCTCCGAATCCGAAATACCACCATCTGCACAAGATCGTGCGCTTAAATCCGTCCCACTCACTCTACCTTCTCACATCTGTCCTAGTCAAAGCAGGATACCCGCCACGCGCACTCACAGGCGTCATACCCGAGCTTCCAATCTCCAGTCTCGGCCTGGCGCCTGGCGATCAATTAATTGTTAACCAAAAGTCTGGCTCTGCAGCACTTCTGGGCGCCACGCCTGCCGCGTCATCAGCATCGCCTGCAAACCCGCACGCCACCGCCGTCAAACCTCAGTGCTTCTCTCCCTCCATCGGCGTCAAATCCGAGGCCCGCGGCCACAGCGCCTTCTGCTGTACAGAGTGGTGCTCCGGATTTTGTAAAGACGGATGGTGGCTACCTCGTCCATCGGGTACGTGCCATGGTCACGATTACACGGATGGAGTTACGATCTGAGGGCGCTTTTATCGTAGATCGTGCCAGATGACAACTCGTGTATGTTCGCCTCTGTCGCGCTGCTCTTCGAGCAGAATATGCAGAAGGCGCCTGTAATCCGGCAGAGTATGTCGCCGCATCTTCCGCCACCGATGCGCACTGTCCCCTCACGATCCCGCCTAGTCGTAGCGGAAGCCATTCGGAGGGACCCAGAGACATGGTCCGACGCCATCCTCGGGTGAGAGCACATCGCGTGTCCGTCATGCATGCCCTCCCAGTCCGTGACACACATCTCTACGCCTATGACAGACGTCCGCGCGACGATTACATCCGCACCATCCTCTCGCCGAACTCGTGGGGAGGCGCTATAGAGCTCGCGATCCTCGCGGCCCACTACCGCACCGAGATCGCAAGCATCGACGTCGAGACGGGCCGCGTCGACCGCTTTGGCGACGCGCACGCTAGCGAGGGCCGCGCGCTGCTCATATATTCCGGCATCCACTACGATGCCTGCCGTGCTTGCCCCCCAGCCCGACGCACCAGCCGGATTTTTGCGTGAGCGTCGTGCCTTCGATCGGTGCTGAGGGTGAGCGCGTGCTCGATGCGCTCAGTGCACTTGCGACGAAGCTGCGTGCGAAACGGGCATACACGAACACCGCGACGTTCGATTTGAAGTGCGAGGTATGGTGATGTGTCCCTCGTCTCGCATATACTGGCGTCTTATTCGTTACTATTAGGTGTGCGGGAAGGGGCTCAAAGGCGAGAAGGAGGCACGCGCGCATGCGTCGGAGACGGGACACGTCAAGTTTGGCGAATTCTAGGATATCCTCTATTTCCAACGGAGCTGTGTAGTTTGTAACGAGGAATGTGGTGCTAACTCTATATGTTTGTCTCGCGCGAGCGAGAGTGCCATCTAGACCGTTACAACATCCGAGTATGATCTCTCCGCGGAGCCTCTCCCGTACCCTGTCGACTTTCTCATAATCCTCATTTTCCGGCGGATCCGCTCCGCGATCTATCCACTTCCACGCGTTCTTCTGAATGAATTCGTCAAAGGACCACAGTTCCTTGTCCAATTCCGTATCGTAGCTACACCACACGTAGGTCTGGGCCGGGACGGTCTGCGCTAGCTCGCTAGCAGCTGGGAGCGGCGGGAGATCGGCCGGGATCAGGCTGTCCTCAACAGCCCCGGAGGTCGCAGCGTCCACCGGAAGCGGTGTGAAGGGCCCTAGAGGGTGGACAAGGACCTGCGAGCGGGCGTATTCCTGTCTCCGAGAAGAAGAATAAGTGGATCTAGTATATAGGTGAAAGGTTCGATACGTACATCGCCTTCAAACACGTCAAGGATGGCGATGTCCTTTGCCGTTAGACCCGACACCAGCGTACCACGGACGCTGTTCTCCTCTGATGTGAGGTCGCGCCCCAGAAGCGCCTTGCTTCGCTCTCGAGGCAGGATGGCTGGGTAATCTGCATCCTGATGTGGAGAATCTGGGTAAGTAAAGGTATCGCGCCACGTACTTAGCATACCTTGACTTTATGCCGTGTGTAGTCCTAAGATTGCTCGCTTAGTATCATGTCGGGTGCGCCCGCCATCGGATTGGGATGGAGACGAACCGATAAGATGGAAGGGCAGATCTTCAGATGGCTCGCGTCGTTGTCTAATACCCGCTTCAAGATCTTGGGATGCATCAACGTGCCATAGAAGAACGCAGAGGTCATGGTCAGTACGATGGTCGGGAAAACTGAAATGAGCGGGTAGGCTAAGACTACCAGTACCGCTGGCAGCGTCTATCTATCTTCAAGTTGTTATCTATGCCAATTTGGTCGCACACCGGCTGTGCCGAGGACGCGAGGTTAATAACCGACCACGTTGTGCTTCAATGAGAACAACGGAACCTCACCCAGTCTTGATTCATCTACCACTTTCTCTTCTTCGTAAAGCAAGGACACAAAAGAGTCAATGTCGTCATAGGAAAATGTCAAAATGTCAGAAACCGTGCTACGGAAAGAGAGTATATCGATTCTCTCAGGCTCCAGGTCCTGCGATGGGTTGTTATCACAGCCCATTGTTAGTATATCTTTTCGGAGCTTGGTATCGCCATCGTCTGGATATCGGACACACTGAAAGGTATGTTAAAGAGCACTCAGTGCATATGATGGAAAGTGTGAAAGGTGGAGACGATCAAGTTACCGATACCCTATTGTTACTTGGTAGAACCCCGAACAGCTACTTGAATATGTCCACCAGGAAATCACATGTACTCAAACGACCTCAACTTCGCCGCACGCCGGCGTCGCGACCTAGTTTTCAAGTTGATGCGCCCTTGATGAATGTACATTCCACCCCAAAGCACTACGAGTATCTGGATGGGTCTTAGGCTATTCTCACGTCGCAACTGGCCAACTCTGGTTTGGAATTTCGCACAAATTACGTGTAGTAACGCGTACTTCCTTCCGGGGCAACATAGATTAGGAGAAGTATGAAGGACTTGAAGGACGCCGTTGTCTCTTCGAGCTTGTCGACGAAACGTGTTCCTGTGCTGTTTTTCTAAAATCCCGCAACTATAACGTCCTACACTGTCTCTCTTGTTCTGGGATGGACTGGCCTTTGTGCGATCGTACCCTGTATCCTGGGAGAAACGCCTATTACGGGTTCAGCCTCGGGTCAGACTGGCTTCGCTGTGTCTGTGGCCTAAAAAGCACATGTGCTCCATGGGGAGCTACGTGTATGTCTGTCTTCATGAAGATCATGGGACAACAGAACAACCCCTCATAACCACGAGTGGTTGTAGAAGCGGCGTTCCCCACGCAATGCTCCTCACTGTCTCGGAAACACACAACAGTCATTGAGTTGAACACAACGTCCTTTACGTGATATTTTGCGCATTGTTTGTTCAGTCCTGGTGTTTTTCTTACGCTCACGTATAAAATAATGTACGCGATAGGGAATCCCAAAGCACCAGGGCACTCCATCCACTTGCCCAGTTCGTTTTTGGCGCTCGTCTGGCGAAGTGGCCTGCAATAATTCTCCGCATTTAACGTCACCGTCACCCTCCCATCCGAAACTCGCTTTCAACTGTGGGTTCAGCTTGAGGTCATCCGGCCTGAGAGCTCGCCTTTGTGCGGAGTGTTGACCATTGAACCGTGGCACCTTCACGGGTCCGCTACTTCCCCTCTTCCGTTCCGGGTCCTGCTGAAAGTCATGTGAAGGTGTTTGGAGCCGATTATGACTTGAAATACGCTACTGTCCCACAGCTTCTCCATGCTAGTATCCTAGCTTAGCTTACATACTTTGTCGTCCAAGCGACCATCGTCTGCTCCTCTTCCGAGGGACAATGGGCGTATGCTCTCAGTACAAAGGATTGTGTATGCCACTGCTCACTCGCCGTGCCGAAAGCGCGGTTATCAGTCTTTGAATTACTAGACTATTACTACAGGAATCACTGCTCGTCTCGTTTCAGGCTAGGTACCATTCCCGACCAAACGCTCGGGTTCATATGGCCGATATCTGTGTTCTTCTTCCTCTACTGGATCCCAGGTATCCTTAATGCACCAAACTATGAGATTTGTAACGATACCGGCCGCAGTTCCCACAGATATCCAGATTTTCGTCGTTGTTCCCTGGAAACTAAATATTAACAAAGCCACAAAGAACCCCCCGACGCTGTTTAAACGCATGAGCACTATGCAAACGGCCTAAGATGTCAGGACAAAAATAACATACGACCACATCAGTAGAGCGTAGGTTAGACTGAAAACAATGGCCAACGGTTCCAGACCAAACCAGGGCTTCATCTTCCTGTGTAGGTAGCGGCGCTGGAAGCCAATCAATTTGGAACATGTGGCGTCAGAGGATCGCTTCTTACCGCACTTCGGGGATCCTTTGTCATCATGTTACGGTTTCGCCGGATGAGCAGTAAACCCGTGATGATGCTCCCAATACTAAACACCAGTGAGATGGAACTCGCGATCTGAGCAGGAGAGGGTGTGATCCATGTTTTCAAAGGGCCAGTGTCCTGAGGGACGACAATAACGCCTGGGATAGCTAGAAATGCAACATTTGCAGCGAGCATCACGGTTGACTGTCGAATTCGCCAGTGTCAAAGCGTGCATGGTCTTGGCTCTTAGGGAAAATCTGGACGTACATATAGAACAAACTCTGTCCATTCGGAAACCAGCTTTTGCATGAACCCCTTCCAGTGGGCCTCCACATCCGTCAAGACCTTCTCAAGTTCTCGCAAATGGATGTACGGGAAGAAGAAGAACAGTGGAGATAAGGTTTTAACAAGTATCGTGCGACGCTTGTGGGAAGTTCTTTGCCTGTGGAAATTTTGGAATCTCCGATAAGCTGGGAAGACAACTGCTCAGGAGAGGAGGGTACAATTTAGGAAACGAGACGCACTATAGAAAGAGAGCAGCTGTGCTAGGAAAGAGTAGGTGAGCGTTTCGGTGTTTGCAGATTGAATACCTCTTCGTTACCTATTGAGGTTATTACATGGGGATTTTCTGGGCCGAGATCTGCGTGCAGTTGTCATTGCAGTCCTTGAGCGAAAAAAAAACCGGACTTGCTATCTGCCTCTTTTATAAAGTCACGCATTGATTCTATTTCAGCCACGGTATATGGTAAAGTCAAAACTTGAGAAGCGAAGGTCTCTACAAGGGTTCAACAAATAGCAAAGCGAAGGAGAAGAATGTTTACCAATACCGCTGCTCATAAGAGCTCCGAGCAACCCATTTGAGGCGTCCTCCGGGAACTTACGCCGTTTGGGGCCAGTAGGATAAAGTGACCAATGTGCCCTTCGTTTAAACATGAGTATTGTAAGTAGAAATGCAAACACTAACATAGATGCCTCACCAGTAGAGGGACTCTAGCCGAAGCCCTGGAATAAATCATAAAATTGGCCCAAGGGATATTAATTGACGAGCTAAAAACACGCACTCACATGACCCGGTTCCCGTACACCACGCACATCGCGCAACAAACTATCTCCACACTCATAGAAGTCCATCCAGAACAACGTTCTGCTAACGTGATCGACATAATAGTAGCCCCAGACGACTTCGTTGTCGCCCATTTCGATGATGTCTAAAACGAGGTCATAGTCATCTGTAGGGAGGCGCAAGTCTGCCTGTCTGAGTTCGCGATCCAAGTATGCATCGAATGCGTGGATTTCAGCGCTCAGATTGGGGTCGTACATATACACATCGGTATATATACTCTTCATAAGATTGAAGTGAGATACGAAGTGACGGGATCAAAAATCCACTTACTCGTTCAGGATTGTAGAAATAAAGAGCGCCCCCGGGGTGCATAACGGGCACCCAACCCTTTGGAAGTCTCCTGTATGAGCTGGCATGGCAGGACTCTGTGAGCCTTCAAATTGTCAGTGATGAAACAAAAAAAACTGATTACAATTGAGGTAGGTCAACTTCCATCGGACGTAGTCTATAGTCGCTATCCTCCAGTGATCTGATAAGATGTAACGGATGTAGTACTTGAGTATCTCGAAGAAAGTACTCACACGTCGCCCTTGTTCATGTAACGAGGTACTTGTTCGGGGTCAATGAGTCCAATGCTACGCGTTTTTCTATCGGGCCAATTCCCCGATGCGTCTACGGCCAGGATGGTCACCTGCGAGGGCCAGTGGAATGAGAACTGATGTTGCACTCGGTTCGAGGACGGGATCGAAGTGCTGGTTGGTAGCCTTCCGCTACTGTAGCGGGAATTTTCATGCACGGACACGGTGGGGTGTTCTGACCCGGAACTTGGGGATGGTGACCTTGAAGGTGGGGCAATATTAATATCAATGGAAGATCGACAAGATCCCTCTGAAGTATCTTGTGGGATTTGATTATTGCCATGACTCGGTAGTGTAATCGACTGGGATAAAGGTGGCAATGGGGATGGGGGTGGGGATGGGGGGCGGGAGCGATCAGGACGAGGGGCTCCAGTGAACTGCATCGAGGTTGCACGTGAGTGCGTCAAAGTGAGGGGGTTGTTCAAACGACGAATAGGAAGTTGCGCGCCACTATGTATGCTGTCAGCTATTGAAGCATTACTGCCTACGGAGAGTTGTCTGTCGGAGGGTCGTGGAGAGTCATGCAACGAAGGTGCACGCGATGAGGCAGGACTCTGAGGCAGGCTTTGCGACGCCATCATCGGACTTAGACGCAAAATCTCTGTATTTCCAGGTCCCAACCGTGATTGTGGCTCACCCGCTCTGTTGAAATCCCGGCTGGCATGAATTGTGCCGTATCCTTCATCCGAGGCCCTAGGAAATGATGGCTCTGCCTGACCACTTGTCTTCTTCGGTACGCCCTTGGGACCAGTCCCGGAGCGTAGCGGCCAAATAGGCGCAAGACCATGGAATATGTGCGGCCAAAAGAGCACGCAACGCAGTATGAAGGACTTGAGAGTGTGCCCAATGGATCGTATGGCCCGAACTAGTACGAGCAGACCAAGTCCAGAGCGAAACACTGGCATGTCGTAGGTGAGAGTATGTGAAGGATTGATATCAACAGGGCCACAAAAATTAAACAAGGAACCTCTTCTTCCGCGTTATCAACGTCTCGGGGGATCGGCAATCTATCAACCTGTCATGGGCGACAGATTGACGCCTCCGCTTACAGATCAGAGCGCCAGGATGTCAGGACTGATTGCACCCGACCTGCGTTTAGCTATATGACATGTTTCTCTGTTCAGTCAAACGCTGGGGCCCGTACGGGTGGTAGATACGGGCGGGCGATGTTGCCAGAATCGATAACGAGAAACGGATTCGTGTCTTGCCTTCGATTACAGTCTTTACGCGCGCTTAGACTCGGAGCTCCGAAGACCGGAATAAAAGCATCACCGGTATCACCGGTTGACCCCATTCTCTCTTTCGGCTGTATGGTTTGCGTATTTGCTAACCAAAAGTGGGCACAGCACCTTCAAAAAATCGACTCTCGGACCAGAAGGAAAGAGACTAATACCAACAACATCAATTAAGTTAAGTGCTGTGGCCCTAGTCACCGAGATCGCTGGCATCCATGTCAAGATGCGCTCATATACGCGGCTCCGTTATGATGGCGCTACGCCCCAGAATTTTTGTGACGTGCCTCTGACCTGGATCGGCACTGAGGGAGCGCGTGATCGATGCGTTGTATGTGCTCGCGGAGAAGTTGCGGGCGAAACGGGTATACACGAACCCCACAACGCTTGATCCGAGATGTGAGGTACCATCATCTCGTATATACGTTGTCCTTGAGCAAGTCATCTGCTATGTGGTGTACTGGTGGGGGCGAGGCGCATACGTCAAAGGCCGGACGCATTAAGTTTAAAAATTTACAGTTGTAAGATATCTTCTATTCCAACGGAATTGTGCGAATGTCTAGATGCAACGGACGTGCGTTCAGCACAAGCGAGAGAACCGGCTAGGTTGTCACGACGTCTGGGGCGATCGCTCCGCCTAGCCCCTCCTGCGCCCTCTCGACTTTCCTTTTGATCGTCGTTTCCCTGCGGGTCCGCCCCCGTGATTTATGAACTTCCATGCATTTTTCCGAACGAACTCGTCAAACGACCACAGTTCCTTATCCAGGTAAATATCTCTTAGACACCACACATAGGTCTGAGCGGGGACGGCCTGCGCCAGCTTGCTAGTAGTCGGGAGCGGCGGGAGATCTGCTAGGATTGGGCTGTCTACAGCCCCGGAGGCCGTGGTATCCACCGGAACCGACGCGAAGGGCCCTAGAGGGTGCACGAGCACTTGCAAGCGGACGTAGTGCTGTCCCCGAAACAACAATAAGTGCATGTCCTCAACACAGTATAAGAACAAAAAGTCAGATACGCGCCTCGCCTTCAAATGCGTCGAGGAGGGAAATGTCCTCTGCTGTTAGACCGGAAACCAGCGTACCACGGACGCCGTTCTCCTCTGATGTGAGCTCGCGCCCCAGAAGTGCCTTGCTTCGCTCATAAGGTAGGATCGCTGGGACATCTGCATTCTGGTATGGAGAATATGTGTGAGTAAAGGCAGAGACGATTGAGAGACTCGACGATGGCGCGAAGACCCGCCCGCACACTGGCCATACCTTGACTTTATGCCGGGTGTAGTCCTAAGATCGCTCACTTAGTATCATGTCGGGTGCGCCATCCACGGGTCGGGATAGAGACGAACCAATAAGACGGAAGGGCAGACCTTCAAGTGGCTCGCATTGTTCTCCAATACCCGCTTCAGGACCTCGGGGTGCATCAGCGTGCCATAGAAGAACGCGGAGGTCATGGCTACGATGGTTGGAATAAGATGATTAACGGTCGGCAAATGCTTGGTTCGTGCGGTTCGAAAGCAAATGCGATCAAGCGGTGTAATTCATAGGACAGATGTGAATTGCTTCGAAAGAGAAAAGGGTGAGTATAGTTTTCGCTGCAGTTGAAGTTGAATACTGAGATCGGCTCTTGGTCGGCGCGTTAGCTAGTCACGGTGGTGGCTTATCATGCAGTCACGTGCACCTGGGCGTATTCTTTGCCTTTCTCTTTACCGTTTCCCACCTCTTCTTCTCTGGTGGCAGATTTCGTCCCCATCCTCCCCCCCTTTTCGGCTTCACTCTCTTCCTCATCCTCGCTTCCTCCAAAAGCTATTGATTATAGTGCGCCCAATAAATGCGCGCCTTTGCCCACAATCTAAACCATTACCTCACCTGACATTCCTGTGCTGCAACCTGCAGTCGGTACAGATGGGGCAGACTCTTACTGGATCGCGAGCATGAGCTTCATCTGTATGCTTCCTTCTCGCCTGTCGATAGCGAAAAACGAGAGTTATACAATACAAACCACCTAGTCAACGCCAACTCGGCAGAAACCTCTTCGAACAGTTTGACACTTCCCAGGATTGACGAAGCAGACTACTATATATTGCTCTGAAGATTTCTCATGTGTCCTCATGAATCATGGTCCCCGTTTCCCTATGGGTCCACTTCGTGATCTATCCACTTCCAGGCATTCTTCTCAACGAACTCGTCAAACGACCACAGCTCCATGTTCAGGTAGCTATCTTTCAGACACCACACGTATGTCTGAGCTGGGATGGCCTTCTCCAGCTCACCAGCAGCCGGGAGCGGCGGGAGATCTGCCAGGATCGAGCTGTCTTCTACAGCCCCGGAGGTCGTGGTGTCCACCGGAATCGGCGCGAATGGCCCTAGAGGGTGCACGAGCACTTGCAAGCGGACATAGTACTGTCCCCGAAAGAATCATAAGCGGATGCCTTCAATGCGGTGCAAGAACGAAAAGTCAGATACTCGCCTTCCCCTCGAACACGTCGAGAAGGGCAATGTCCTCTGCCGTTAGGCCCGACACGAGCGTACCGCGGACGCAGTTCTCCTCTGATGTGAGCTCGCGCCCCAGAAGTGCCTTACTTCGCTCGCAAGGTAGGATTGCTGGGAAATCGGCGTTCTGATGTGCTGCGTGAGTAAAGGTAGAGATCGTACGCATTGAGACTCGATGATAGCGTAGAGACCATACCTTGACTTTATGCCGGGTGTAGTTCTAAGATCGCTCACTTAGTACCATGTCGGGTCTGCCTGCCATCAGGTTGGGGTGGGGACAAACCAATAAGATAGAAGGGCAGATCTTCAGGTGGCTGGCATCGTTCCCCAGTACCCGCTTCAGGATCTTGGGGTGCATCAGCGTACCATAGAAGAACGCGGAGGTCATCGTTACGATGGTTGGGAATAAGATGATTGATGGCCAGCAAGGCCTGCCGAGGTTTGTTCGGCTCAAAATGCGAATGCGATCAACCGGATCACAGAGCGGCGATCCACAGGACTAAAGGGAGTCGATCCGAAAGTGAAAGGGATGAGTATAGTATCCACTAATTGAATACAGGAGATTGGCTCTTGGTCGTAGCTCATCGTCATTAAGTACTTCTAATGTCGCAGGGTGCACTATCGTACAGTACGAGTCATCACTACTACAAGTCATTGCGAGTCACAAGTCATTATGAGTCGAAGTGGAGCAGAACGTCTAAAAGGAATGAAATCATGACATGATAACTGATCGTGTTGCGTATCAATGGAGACGACACAGTCCCACCAGGATGCCAAGGTCTCAGGAAGTCAATCAACTACTGCTTCTCTCCATGAGGTCGTCAGCGCTGCCAGAGGAAGTGTGGTGTTGTTGGTCCAAACGTCACGCGTCACCCCGCAACTCGCACACGACCAAGAACAAGAAGAAGCCAAGTCATTGAATCGTTCTCAAGCGCCGCTGATAGTTATTTGAAAGCCGCGCATCCGCGGCGCCCACGAGAATTCGCGGAAAACCTCCGAGTCCACCAACGAAGACCCGATTCTCCAGTAGTCTCAGCAATTCTGAGTGCAGAGTCATCCTGCCCACTGATTGCGATCTTGTTAGCATATGTCAGGCCTTCCTGTACCAGCCGGCACTTCCCCGAGTGTCCGCGTCCCCGCCAGTCTGTGTTCATCTTCATCAGTCCGCGTAACATGCCCGGCATTCATGATACAGTCGGCGGCTCCCTCAGCGTTTCCGAACCAGTCCGTGTCTGCCCAGTCTTTTCAGGTGTCCACGGAGCAGCCTATTCTGTATTGCTTCGGCGGACTCTCCCATATCCGAGCCCTCATGAGCCGTGATCCCGTGGGCCCGTTCCGTAATCTACCTGCTTCCACGCCTTCTTCCGAACAAATTCGTCAAATGGCCACAGTTCCTTGTCCAAGTCGCTATCGTCTAGACACCACACGTAAGTCTCAGCCGGGATGGACTGCGCGAGCTCGCTAGCAGTCGGGGGCGGCGGGAGGTCGGCCGGGATCAGGCTGTCCTCTACAGCCCCGGAGGTCGTGACCACTGGAACCGGCGCAAAGGGCCCTAGGGGGTGCACGAGCACCTGCGAGCGGACGTAGTACTGTCCCCGAAACAATAATAAGTGTGCTTTCGACGTAGTATAGAGTCAGATACGCGCCTCGCCTTCAAACGCGTCGAGGAGGGAAATGTCCTCAGCCGTTAGACCAGAAACTAGCGTACCACGGACACTATTCTCCTCTGATGTGAGCTCGCGCCCCAGAAGTGCCTTGCTTCGCTCACAAGGTAGGATTGCTGGGACATCTGCGTGCTAAGGTGAAGAACTTGAGTGAGTAAAGGTGGAGACTATTGGTAACGGGGAGATTCGTGCCACGCACTAGCCATACCTTTACTTTATGCCGCGTATAGTCCTAGGGCCACTTAGTATCGTGTCGAGCAGGCCCGCCATCGAGGTGGAATGGAGACGAACCAATAAAATGGAAGGGCAGATCTTCAGATGGCTGGCATCGTTGTCCAATACCCATTTCAGGACCTCGGGATGCATCAGCGTGCCATAGAAGAACGCGGAACTCATAATAACTGGGAAGGAAGTAAACAGGTGTTCCCAGGCTACCGTATCACTGGCTAGCTTTGCCAATTGTGTTTGATGTGACCGGCTAGCAAGGCGTGTTGGGGTTCTGAATGAGTGTGATCAATCGGACCACGGAGCGAAATGCGAGTTGACTGGAATCGAAAGAGGAAGGAGACGATGATCGAGCAAACAGAGCCAAAGCTAGTGTCTGGTTCGGATGCCGGAACATACCAAAACCGAACAGGTTGAGCGAGTGTGGTGCTAACGTCGCTATGTATGTTTGTCTACTTGCAATAGACGCACGCTCAGCATACGCGAGCGAGAGAGCCGTCTATCATAGACTGACACGACATCTGGGATGGTCTCTCCGTGGCTCCCGCACCCTTTCAACTTTTCTCATAATCATCGTTTCTCTGCAGACCCGCCCCGTGATCTACCCACTTCCATGCATTTTTCTGAATGAGTTTGTCGAACGGCCACAGTTCCTCATCCGTCGCTATCTGCCCGACCCCGCGCGTATGTCTGAGCTAGGACGGCCTGCTCCAGCTCACTAGCAGCCGGGAGCGGCGGGAGATCTGCCAGGATCTGGCTGTCCTCTACAGCCCTGGAAGTCGTGGTGTCCACCGGAATTCGGCGCAAGGAGCCCTAGAGGGTGCACGAACACCTGCGAGCGGACAGTATTGCTGTCTCCGAAAAGAATGATAAGCTGATGTCCTCGACGAGGTATAAGAACGAAAAGAGTAAGATACACACAACGCGTTGAAGGAGAGCAACGTCCTCTACTGTTAGACCTGACACCAGCATACCACGGATACTATTCTCCTCTTATGTGGGCTCCACGCCCCAGAAGTGCCAAGTTAAACCTTTGGTACCGCCTTGCTTGAACAGCAGTCTAGGCTCTATCATGTCAAGGTAATCAGCAACAGGCCTTTCCAAATTTATGAGTATATTTGACAGGTCCACATATGTGTATCATGGCGCGGGACAGACCTTGGGACATGAATGTCCTTTTCCATGAGTAGTCCCTTCCTTATTGTCGTGGCCCCACAATTAGGTTATGTTCCTTGGCGGCATCAACAGCCACAATAGATTCAACCCGAGTGATGTTGCTCTCGGGTGCTTGACAGCCTCCATACTTTCCGTTGTCGACTGACAGAAACACTAATGCCATAAACAATTCAGTTATGAATAACATGGAGAACGGACATACCTGATACTATAGACGGAGGGATCAAAATGATCCATTACAATTGTAGTGATGTCCTTGTTATTCATGTCGAGGTGGTTAAAACTTGAGGACAAGCCCGAGTTTCATCATCCCGAGCTGTGGGGAGTGAGCGACTGGTGATGCGACGAACTGGGTGGGAATCACACGGCAGGGAAGGTGTTGGTTCACCCTCATTATAGGAAGACCGACAGCTCCGTTGGCCCTAACACTTGTGCCATGTAGGTGGTATGGTCTATCAGAGAGGCCGGGACTGCAGATAAGGAATCAATATACAGAGATGAGGGTAAACCAATGTAGCAGCGGTGGTGGTGCCGGGTCCTGATTCAACGGCGAGAATACCTCCACTTGATTGATACCTTGCGACCTCATGGCAAACACACGCACAGACACGGAGCTAGCACACACCCTAAAAACAGGATTACCATGGCTGGTTATGTTATTCAGAAACTCGCAGGCGTCCACTAGCTACAATGAGTATGGGAGAGCCGAGTGGCAAACGACAAAGGCGAAAGTATGAGCAAGGAATATTAAGGACTATTGTAAACGTCAGCCTCCGGGGAACATAATGTATTGATAAAGAAACGACATACATGTTCTCTACCCTCCTGAGACACGACCAAGGACGCTGGACCCTGCCAAAGAGATCGTCGAAGCGGTGCCAAGAAAGCAGGGACGGAGATAAGTTATACGAATAAGAAAAAAATGACATATTGGGTGTGATATGCGAGCCCAAATGTGGCCGGCGAGACGCCGAAGACATAAGAGAAGCCGATGATGTGAAGGCGAGGTCGAGTGGGAGGGTACGAAAATTACAGGGAAGAGACGCGGTGGTGACACCTACGCGTGAAACGAACGTGCACCAGTAGTGACCAACTGAATTAGTGAGACAGTCGAACTTTGAACAAAACCCCCCGACGGAGGGGACAGGCATTAGGGGATGGCCCGCCGCATGGAGGATAGCCCACTTCGGAGACACAAACTGTGGGGGGGATCTAGACCGGGGAGAACGGACAGCTGACAATGGAACCTCATGACTGTTTCAGATGTGACCAGGACAACAGTCACGGAAAGGTGCGAGTTTTCCTAACAGTTTTCTCATGAGTTCTAACTTATTGACCAGCGAAAAAGATAAAATAAATTGTGTAAACGATAAATATTACTTATTCAGGTGCTTTTGCGTCTTTGGAGGGACCGTGCTCATCGTTGGCGACACGGGCACGAAGGGCAGTGGAACAGACGTGATCAAATCGGGAGGGGATTAGCCTAGTAGGGGATCAGATGATTAGATAATTGATGATGAGCGCTGAGCGCTGGGCCATGGTGCCGGGGGACCGGAAGTGTGGCTTAGCCGCTCAGGTCGGCTAAGCCAAGCGAGTAATGCCAGTGCGCAGTCGGAATTGAAGCAGTTCATTCTTGTTTTCCATGCACGCTAGTGTATTGTCACAGTACAGTAAGAGGTCCGGCTGTAGATTCGGTGCAGGTCGGGCGAGAACTGGCATAAGACCGACCAAGACATCAAGTCAGCATCAAGGCAGGATTCGTGTGAACGGCCTGGAACGGCCAGTCGACTCGGATGGCGTGAACTGCGCCCCGGTATATTCGACACTTGAAGCTTGAAGTATCGCAAAGCCGCTCCTATCGTGGGTGGGGATGTGAAGCGGTATTTTGTTTGAGTACAGGGAGAAGGCGTATTATTAAAGTGCCACTTACAGTAGCAGTACGTCTTTTTCTAGGACCCTTTGCTTTGTGCACGTGATTAAGAGCGGTGTACCGAACCGGGAAGGAACTATTGAAACCTTTTTTGGGTGCAATTCATGGTTACTGTAGACCGGCTGCGCTTATGTAGGACGCTTGATAACGCGACCAGTACAGGTGAGCCTCCTCGCTACAATACTTCATTGATATGAATACAGCTCCGATTCATTCGCAGCTCATCGGGTCCGAGTAGTGTCCGAGTTGCGCTCCCGTGTTGATAGGAAAAACGTGTTCTACATGTTCGGGTCCCTTGGCGCTCGACTAGTATAGTATAAAAGTATGTCCGGGACGGCCGCAAGTGACTGCCATCCGTGTGGACCGCGCCGGACACCATGCGTTCTGTTCTCCTTACATTCGCCGCCTTCTCTCTCATCTCTGGCTCCCTTGCAACTGGCGTTTCCGACGAGGATCTTTCCCTTCAGCAAAATTTCGTCCGTTTTCCTGATCAAACCTTGCATGCTCCCCAATCCAACGTCCAAGCCGTCTGCTATCAAATCTCCTACGCTATATCGAACGAGTCCCGAGTATTTTTCCCTTGTAAGCACCATTCATTGTGTTGTGGGTGCCTACTCTTCGGCACGCTGACCCTGAATAGCCTCGGATGGATATGTCTCCTCTAACAAACATGCGTTATCCTCGAGCTCTGATGAATCTGCTTGCTCTGTTGTACCTGGTACTGCTCAGGATATCGGCCTAATCGTACGTGGCTCCCATACCACAGTGGACCGTGACTGACCACTAGCGACAGTTGCAAATTCTGGGCAAGTCCCGCACTCCATTTGGCGTGAAGGGTGGTGGCCATACCGGAAACCCTGGCTTTTCCTCCACTAGCGGGGTCCAGATTTCTCTCGCCCGTTTCAATGCATTCAATGTCAACAAGGAAGCTCAGACCGTCGAACTTGGGCCCAGCCTTGCATGGGACGACGTTTTTGAACGGCTGGCCCCATATGGGGTGAACGTGATTGGTGGAAGGATTCCTGGTGTCGGTGTTGGTGGACTCACTCTTAGCGGTGGTAGGTGACGACTGCTTCTGGTTACCATCAATATTCATCTGGATTATTTCAGGCTATTCCTTCCAGACTAGTCAGTATGGACTCGCCCTCGACAACGTCGTTGCGTATGAGCTTGTGCTGCCGGATGGCACCGTCAAAACGGTAACAGAAGCTGACGACGATCTGTGGTTTGCACTTAGGGTGAGTGAAAACAACAACTCTTGTTGGTTCCCTTGGTTGACTTTCCTGGCAGGGTGGTGGGAACAACTTCGTGCGTTGCTCATGGTCCTTCGCATTGGGAGGCTAAAACTATCTTCAGGGAATTGTAACAAAATTCACGTTCAAGACGTTCCCGCAGGGCCAAGTATGGGTCAGTATCCTCGACAGACTTTGTAAAGTACCGTCCTGATGTCATTTACGTGGGTTCAGGGCGGCGCCATTCTATATGCACCAGACCAACTAGGTGCACTGAAGGCTGCGACTGCAGAATTTGGCAAAGTCAAAGACCCGAAAGCTGCGCTGGTTACTACATTCGTCTACACAGCTGGAGCGGTTTGTCTCATTCATTGCTGACAGTATCGAGACTGAGATTCTTACGTACCTTCCAGGTTAGCTCTGCCGCCCTTATATTCTATAATGACCCCAATCCTCCCTCGGGGATGTTCGACGCGTTCCTCGACATTCCTAGTCCACATAAAGACGTAGCAATTAGATCATTTCCGGACTTTATCAAAGCCGTTGGAATCGCTGACCCCCCTGGCAAACGGTGAGTATCTTGTTCACTGTGTATCGGACAAAAACCCTTATCTAGCACCGGCAGTGGGTGTTTCTGTGGATTCCCTGTCACCAACTATTCGCAAAACTTCCTCGATGCGATGGCCGACCAGATGTTGGTACGAATATTTTCATGTCATGCTCATCGAGCGGGCCAGTTTACATGGTTTTTAGATCTGGGGCAAGAAGCTCACAGACCTAGAACCGAATGTCTTCGTCGCGGTTGATGCCGAACCCCTCGATAGCACCGTGTTTTCCCATGGCGCGCCGTCCGCCTACCCGCCCGATCGTTCCCGGCTCTACTTCCCTTCGATCTTATCCTTCACTTGGCCAGATTCGAGTTTTGACGAGACAATATTCAAAGCGCAACGTGAGATCGCGAACAATCTTCGAGCGGCTGCCCTGGAGGATGGACAGGACGTAGAGCACGCATGGGTGTACCCGAACTATGCGCTGTTCGATACGCCGCTGGAGGATATGTATGGTCAGAATGTGCCGAGGTTGCGCGAGTTGAGACGCACCTTTGATCCGGAGAACGTGATGGGTCTCACAGGAGGTTTCAAATTTTGAATGAGTCGTCGATCCTAACACTTCACTCTTTATGTAATACAAATAGTCTCGGTTTTTCCTTGCTTCAATCAAAATCCTAAGTCCTCTTTACTCCTACGGAAGAGGAGTCGCTTGGTTTCCCATCAAGCGTTGGCCAAGCGCCGTTAAATTTGCGGGGCAAAGCGTCGCCATGGTGACGTGACTCGGAGTTGCTTGCCAACCTGTATCTTGGCTGATGTTGTTGGGCATCCTTCCTGCATCTCTCGCCTCCCCTCTTGTGTGTCTTGATTGGCCCTGGTGTCAGGGATCCCAACACTTATTTTTGTTGTCTCCCCTCGCGTGCTACACTTCACGAGGTGTGCTTGGATTGGTGCTCGTTATACGAACGAAAATCCAATTTCTTCAATTGGTTGCTAATAAAGTACTCACCTGTACTGTCGCCTCATCGGGTACTCGCAGTTCACACTCCTGGATCCGAATGTGACTGTCGTGGCTGGTGCAGAGCCCCTTGACCATAGCGTGTTCACTCATAGCATGTCGTCCGCCCTCTATCGTTCCTGAGTCTTCTTCCTTTCACTCCTGAGCTTCTCGTGGTCGAATTCGTCTTTAGGCGAGATATTGGCTTGTGCATACGTGAGAGCGCGGACAGTCTTCCGGCGGCTACCCTGAAGGATGTACAGGGCGTAGAGCGTGCAACAGTGTACCCGAACTATGCGTCATTCGATACGTCTCTGAGGTTGAGGATGCGTATTGTAAGAATGTGCCGAGGTTGCACGCGCTGCGGCGCTCCATTGATCCGGAGGGCATGATGGGCAAGGGATTGGACAGGTGTGGTGCTAATCTCACTTTATATATTTGTCTACTACTTGCAATAGACGCACGCTCAGCACACGCGAGCGAGAGAGCCGTCTAGACTGTCACGAAATCCGGGGTGCTCTATCCGTGGGGTCTCTCCCGCACCCTCTCAACTTTCCTTATGGTCATCGTTTCTCTGCGGACCCGCCCCGTGATCTATCCACTTCTGAGCATTCTTCTGAACGAACTCGTCAAACGACCACAGTTCCTTGTCCAAGTCGCTATCCTCCCTACCCCACGCATAGGTCTGAGCGGGGACGGTCTGCGCCAGCTCACTAGCAGCCGGGAGCGGCTGGGGATCGGCCGGGATCAGACTGTCTTCTACAGCCCCGGAGGTCACGACGTCCGCTGGCATCGGCGTGAAGGGCCCTAGGGGGTGCACGAACACCTGCAAGCGGACGTATTGCTGTCCCAGAACGAATAATAAGCTGATGTCCTCAACGCGGTATAAGAATGAAAAAATGGATACACACATCGCCTTCAAACGCGTCGAGGAGGGCAACGTCCTCTGCTGTTAGACCCGACACTAACGTGCCACGAATACAGCTCTCCTCTGATGTGAGCTCGCGCCCTAGAAGCGCCTTGCTTTTCTCACAAGGCAGGATTGCCGGGTAATCTGCGTTCTGATGTGGAGAATCTGCGTAAGTAAAGGTAGAGACAATCGAGAGACTCGATGATAGCGTAGAGATCGCGCTACGCACGGCCATACCTTGACTTTATGCCGCATGTAGTCCTAAGATCGCTGGCTTAGTACCATATCCGAGTTTGTTGTACCCGCCATCGGGTTGGGGTGAAAACGAACCGGTAAGATGGAAGGGCAGATTTTCAGATGGCTAGCATCGTTCTCCAATACCCGCTTCAGGATCTTAGGATGCATCAGCGCACCATAGAAGAACGCAGAGGGCATGGCCACGATAGTCGGGAATGAAGGTAGAATGTCTCGGGCTATTTGTGCTAATTGTACTGTAATGCGATTGGACGCACACACCGAGACGGGGTCGATGATAACCGACCACGTGCATCAATGGGGATGACACAGCGGTCTCATTGGCAAGCCTCAGTCTCGGAGGCCTCAGCGCTCGCCGCTCTTAGGCTTGTGCAGAGCTCGATTGTTGAACAAGTTGGACCGGCGAACGAGAGCCATGGATCCGCTACATCCCAAGTTCAGTTGTCAGTCACGTACCCCTCGCGCTGTCGAAACACTTTGAGCTGATTGACCAAGCTCAACTATGTTTCTTCCGAGGGACAGTGGCCCGGGGTATTGTTATTAAGACAAAGAAGTTGAAAGAACCGTGCACTCCACTACCAACGCACTGCGCTGGAAGCCCAATTGTTGGTCTTCAGGGTGAATCACGTCTTAGACCACCTTGGTGGAAGCGGAGAAGAAGCCTGAGATAATATGGCTGTGTGCCAACTTTTACTACAGTATGTGGTCACTACTCGTCACGTCTCAAGATCTCAAGCCTCAGTACCATTTTCTTGAGACTCAGCCTGAGGTTCATATAACCAATCTCTGGGGTTTTCCTCTCGCTCTTCCGGGTTCCAGGTGTTCCCAACGCACCAGACTATGAGGGCCGTAATAATTACAGCCGCAGTTCCCACAGGAATCCAAATTCTCATCGACGTGTCCTGGAAACTGAATATCAACAACGCAACAAAGAACCCCCAGGCCCTGTTTAAGTGAGTGAGCACCATATAAAGGCCCCAGGATACACAAAAACAACATACGACCACATGAGTAGAGCGTAGGTTAGACTGAAAACGATGGCCAACGGTTCCAAACCAACAACAGGCCAGTTCATCCCATAGAGGTAGTACCACTGGAAGCCAATCAACTCGGAACGTGTGACGTCAGGAGATTGTTGCTCACTGCACTTTTGGGATCCTTTGTCATCATGGTGCGGTTACGGCGGATGAGCAGTAGACCCGTGATGATGCTCCCGATGCTAAATACCAGTGAGATGGAACTCGCGATCTGAGCAGGAGAGGGTTTGATCCATGCGTTTGGAGAGCTCGTGTTCTGAGGGACGACAATAACGCCAGGGATAGCCAGAAATGCGACATTTGCAGCAAGCATCACAGTTGACTGTCGGATTCGCCACTGTCAAAATTCGCGTGGTCTGGGCCCAAAGGGGAAATCGTAGACTTACATATAGAACGAACTCAGTCCATTCAGAAACCAGCTTTTGCATGAACTCCTTCCAGAGAGCTTCAACAACGATTCGATCTGTCCACACCTTCTCAAGTTCCAGTAAATGGACGTCCGGAAAGAAGAACAAGATTGGCGATAAAATTCGAACAAGTATCGTGCGCTTGCGATGACTACCTCCGTAGATACTTTTATGGCGATCGAGGCGAGAAACTTTTTGCCCATGAAAATGTAGAAACCTCCAGTGGGCTAGGCATATAACAGTTTAGTAAAGGGGCGCATGTATGAAATGAGACACACCATAGAAAGAGAGTAACCGTGCTAGGGAAAGGGAAGGTGAGCGTTTCAAGGCTGTAGATCGAAATAACCCTTCATTACCTACTGAGGTTATGACGTGAGGATCGTCTGGGCCAAGATCTGCGTGAGATTATCATTGCGGTCCAAAAGATTTTTTTTTAAAAAAAACATGCTTTCTGCCTCTTTTATAAAGTCCCGCATTGATTCAATTTCGGCCACGGTATATGGTGAAGTCGAGACCTTGGAAGTTAAGGAATCTATGAGAATTCAGCACACATTATAAATGAGAAGGAATAAACTGCTCACCAATGCCGCTGCTCAGTAGAGCTCCGAGCAACTGTTTCGGTGCGTTCTCCGGGAACTTACGCCGTTTGGGACCAGTAGGATAAAGTGACCAATGTACCCTTTGTTTCGACATGAGTGTTGTTCGTATGAACACAATACCAATATTGAGGTCTCACCAATAGAGAGACTCGAGTCGAAGTTCTGGAATAGATCCATCGTTCATCCAGACTGTATTATTGGTCGACGAGCTGGAAATTACTCACTAATGTGACCTGGTTCCTGCACACCGTGCGCCTCGCGCAACATACTGGGTCCACAGTCATAGTGTTCCTGCCAGAATAATGTTTTGGTGACGTGATCGACGTAGTAGTATGCCCAAATGATTTTATCGTCATCCATCTTGATGATGTCTAAAACGAGGTCATAGTCATCTGTAGGGAGGCACAAGTCTGCCTGTTTGAGCTCGCGATCCAAGTATGCGTCGAATGCGTGGATTTCGGCGCTCAGATTGGGGTCGTACATATACACATCGGTAAATATACTCTTCATGAGATTAAAATGAGATACGGGATAACGAAATCAGAATTTACCTACCCTTTCGGAATTGTAGAAATAAAGAGAGCCTCCAGGATTCGTTACGGGTACCCAGCCCTTTGTACGTTTCGCGTATGAACTAGTATGGCAGGATTCTGTGAGGCCTCAAATTGTCGACGACCAAATAAAAAAAACGGATTACTATTGGGGTAGATCAACTTCCATCGGATGTAGTCTCCATTCGCTATCCACTAGTGGTCTGAAAAGATGTAATGGAAGCGATACTTGATTACATTGCAGAGAGTACTCACACCTCGCCCTTGTTCACGTAGCGAGATACTTGATCGGAATGCATGGGTTTAACAATACGCGTTTTTTGATCCGGCCAATTCCCCGATGCGTCTGGGGTCAGGATGGTTCCCACAGACACCTGCGAGGGCCCTGGAAACAAGTAGGGTAATTGGAACTGATATTGCGCTTGGTTCGAGGACAGGGCTGGGATGCCGGTTGGTAGTCTTCCACTACTGTGGCGAGAACTTCCAGGCACCAAATATGGCGAACCAGAAGGTGAACGAAAACTTTCCAGGTCCGAAGGGTTCGGTGCTGAGTGTTCTGCACTGGCAGTTAGAAATTGGGACAGTCCTGACAAATGCCTGTGCTGAAACGAGGACTGGACATACGTTGACTGTCATCAGCAGTCTGCGACCTTGAAGGTGGGGAGATCGTGATTTCAGGCTGACGATACCCTTCTGGGGTATCTCGTAGAATCTGTTCTGCATCTGGAGTTTGAGTGCTAATAGGACTACTCGACCGAGGGAAAGGGTGAAGTTGGGGTTGTGGAGGTGCCAGTGGGGACGACGGCCGGGAGTGAACAGGAGAAGCCGCAGGAGTCCCCGGTGTAGTTAACTGGGGTAAATGTAGATGATGTAGAAATGGGGATGGGGGACGGGGGCGATCAAGACGGGGAGCCCCAGCGAACTGCGTCGAGGTTGAACGCGAGTGCGTCAGAGTGAGGGGGCTGTTCGAACGATGAATAGGGAGTTGCGTCCCGTCAGCTATGGAAGGAGTACTGCCTGCGAGGGACCGTCTGTCGAAGGGTCGTATAGAGCCATGCAACGAAGATGCGGGGGATGAGGCAGGACTGCCGGCTTGAGATTGAGGTGCGATTTGCGACTGCGCCGTCATGGGACTCAGATGTAAAACCTCGGCATTGTCAGGTCCCGATGGAAAGCGTGGCCCACCTCCTCCGCTGAAATCCAGGCTGGCATAAATTGCGCTGTACTCTTTGCACCCTCCCGAAGCTGCAGGAAACGATGGCCTTGCCTGACCTCCTTTCTTCTTCGGTAAGTCTTTGGGACTAGCCCCGGACTCGGAGAATAGGAGCCAGATACGCCTTGTGAGATTGCGGAGGATGTGCGGCCGAAAGAGAAGGCAGCGCAGTATCATAGATTTGAGAGTGTTTCCAATAGATCTTATCCCCCGAAGTAATGCGAGTAGACCTAGTCTAGGGGAGGGAAACATGTCGTAGGCGCGTCGGCGCCCCTCGACAAGTGGGAGATCAACGTCAACAGTAGGGACCCCAAATTCACGCCCTTACTGTATTCCCATCTTCCTCTTCCACGTTCCAGCGGCTCGGATGGATCTGTTGACCGGCGATTGACGCCTCCGCTTACGGATCAGATCGCCAGGGTGTCAAGACGGTTGCAGTTGACCCTGCATTTATCCGGGTTGGGTTTACTGTATCGGAGGTCAGAAGGAAAAAAAAAAAAAAAAAAAAACGGAGCTTACTTTGGGGCGGTAGATGTACTGACCTACAATGGCGAGAATCGAAGGCGAGGAACAGGGTTAGGTTCATTGATCAAAAAAAAAAGAACGGGGTTAGGTCCGGACATCCCGCGTCTTGCTTTATATAGTAGTGCCTTACTGTAAATCTACACGCTGAGGTACCGTACCTCTTGCGCCTCTTTTCGATTTTCCATCTCTAAAGCTTCAATCTCATACCATATACGTTGGGTTACTTGCGTGATGGTCACGAAGGCAGAGTCATCATCATTGTGAGGATGAGGTTTGCAGCCGTTCTGAGGGTTTGGAGACTTGACCAGGACGAGCCGATTGGCCCTGGTCTCGGGTACTGCTACACTCCACAGCCTTTCCGTTATCCTGGCTTGGGCTCACAAAATCAGAATTCGCGTTCCAAGCTAGCCACTTCCTAGGGACAATGGACAGACAACAGGCTGTGCACTCCGCTGCCAACTCACCGCGCTCGAAGCCCTATTAAATATCTTAGGCCTCGGTGGGAGCAGAACAAGACAAGATAGTCGTGTTCCAGATTTCAAATTACAACACTACTTGGTCACTACTCGTCCCGTCTCAAGCTTGAGTACCATTTTCAACCCGGGGATCAGGTTCATATAGCCTATCTATGTGCTCTTCCTCTTCCTCTCCCTCTTCTTCTTTCGGATCCCAGGTGTTCCCAATGACCCAGATTATGAGGATCGTAATAACTCCAGCTGCAGTTCCCACAGGAATCCAAATTCGCATTGATGTGTCCTGGAAACTGAATATCAACAGCGCAACAAAGAACCCCCAGGCCCTATTAAAACGGATGAGCGCTATACAAGGGTTCCAAGATATTCAAAAAAAACATACGACCACATGAGTAGAGCGTAGGTTAGACTAAAAATGATGGCCAACGGTTCCAGACCAACAACAGGCCAGTTCATCCCATAGAGGTAGTACCACTGGAAGCCAATCAACTCGGAACGTGTGACGTCAGGAGATTGTTGCTCACTGCACTTTTGGGATCCTTCGTCATCATGGTGCGGTTACGGCGGATGAGCAGTAAACCCGTGATGATGCTCCCGATGCTAAATACCAGTGAGATGGAACTCGCGATCTGAGCAGGAGAGGGTTTGATCCATGCGTTTGGAGAGCTCATGTTCTGAGGGACGACAATGACGCCAGGGATAGCCAGAAATGCGACATTTGCAGCAAGCATCACAGTTGACTGTCGGGTCCACCAGGCCGCTGAGTGTCAAAACGCACGTGGTCTGGGATTAACGGGGGAATCGTGGACTTACATATAGAACGAACTCCGTCCATTCTGAAACCAACTTTTGCATGAACTCCCTCCAGAGAGCCTGAACGACGAATTTTATCTGTCCACACTTTCTCGAGTTCCAGTAGATGGACGTCCGGGAAGAAGAACAAGATCGGTGATAAGATCCGAACAAGCATCGTGCGCTTGCGGCGGCTATCCTTGTAGATACTTTTGTAGCAATCTTGTCGAGAACTTTTTTGTCCGTGAAAGTGCAGAAACCTCCAATGGGCTACGCAAATAACTTCTCAGGAGGGGGGATATGCAGGAAGAGAGACGCACCATAGAAAGAGAGCAACCGTGCTGGGGAAAGAAGTGAGTATTTCGCGGTTTGCAGATTGAAATACGACTTCATTACCTACTGAAGTTATGACATGAGGATTTTCTGAGCCGAGACCTGCGTGGGGTCATGATGGTCATCATCGCAGTATAAGATGTTTTAAAACCGGACTTGCTTTCTGCCTCTTTGATAAAGTCGCGCATGGATTCGATTTCGGTAACGGTATAGGGCGAAGTCGAAACTTTGGATGTCAAGGAGTCTCGTATGCGAATTAAGCACATAATAGCAAAGTGAAGGAATAAACTGGTTACCAATACCGCTGCTCAGTAGAGCTCCAAGCAACTCATTCGGTGCGTTCTTCGGGAACTTACGCGAGTCGGGGCCAGTAGGATAAAGTGACCAGTGTACCCTTTGTTTCAACATGGGTATTATTAGTGTGAACGCAAATACTGATGGGCTCACCAATAGAGGGACTCAAGTCGAATTTCTGGAATACATCAAATCGTTGATCCGAAGAGCATCAATCACTGAACTGGAAAATACGTACTGACGTGACTCGATCCCTGTACGCCACGCACCTCGCACAACAGGCTATCTTCGCATTCATAGTCGTGGAGCCAGAACAATGTTTTGGTATTGTGATCAACGTAGTAGTAAGCCCAGATGATCTCGTTCTTCGTCTTGATGATGTCTAAAACGAGATCATAGTGGTTTTCAGGGAAGTGATACGGAGGCATGAGCAGT
This sequence comes from Lactarius indigo, assembly GCA_025766275.1. NCBI lineage: Eukaryota > Fungi > Basidiomycota > Agaricomycetes > Russulales > Russulaceae > Lactarius > Lactarius indigo. Next base: position 1,340,793 of record JAFKAC010000002.1, on the reverse strand, counting down.
GCGCGTTCTCTGTCCAGGTGTGTGGCGAATGCATGAATTTCGGCGCACAGTTCGGGGTCGTACATATATACATCGGTAAATATCCTCTTCAGAGGGTCAAAATAAGATGCGGGGCGATGGAATCAAAAATAGACTTACCAATTCGGCATTGTAGAAATAAAGAGCGCCTCCGGGGTGCGTGGCGGGTACCCATCCCTTTGGACGTTTCGCGCGTGAGCTGTCGTAGCAGGGTTCGGTGAGATTTCAGATGGTCGGTGACCAAATATAGAAACGGATTACTATTGGGGTAGATCAACGTCTGTTGGACACAATCTATATTCGCTATTATATGGTGATCTGATAAGGTGTAATGACAGTAATGCTTAAATAGATTGAAGAGAGTACTCACATGTCGCTCTTGTTCACGTAACGAGATACTTGTTCGGAATGCATGAGCCTTATACTACGCGTCTTTCCATCAGACCAACGTCCTGATGCGTTCGCGACCGGGATGTTTACGACAGACACCTGTGAGGTGAAGGGTCGGGGAAATGAGGGTCTATCTTGCCCTTGGTCCGGGTGTGGGGTCAGCGCGGCGGCTGCAAGACCTCCACTATTGTAGTGAGCATTTCCTTGGGACAATGCCAAATACGGTAAACCTAAGCCTCTTGGGTCCGAAGGTGTCCTGTGTTGAGTGTCTTGAATCAGCAGTTGGGGACTGAGACAGTCCCGAAAAATGGCCCTGTTGGAAAGAAAGTGGGGACTGGGGAGGGTTAAAGGTACTTTGAATATTGGGTTCCAGGGTGTGCGACCTCGAGGGTGGGGAAACCCTGATATCGACGGAAGGTTGATGAGATCCCTCTGGAGTGTCTTTCCGAATTGGAGACGGGCTCGGCGATGGTGATGGTGATGGTGATGGGAACGAGAACGGGAATCGGAGTGATGGCGAATGGGACCGGGAGCGACTAGGAGGAGCCCCAGCGAATTGCGTCGAGGTTACACGTGAGTGCGTCAACGCGAGGGGGGTATTCAAATGAACAACAGCTACTTGTCTGCTGCCTTGTGTGCTATCTGCGTTGTGTGAACTGGCTCCGGAAGGAGTACTGCCCACGGAGAGCCGTGTGTCGGGACGTTGTGGAGAGTCAGGTAAAGAAGGAAGCGACAAGGCAGGGCTATGAGGTGCGCTTGGCGACCGCCCCATGGGCCCCATCGGTATGTGTGACCCACCTGTTCTGTTGAGATCCAGGCTGGCATATATTGTGCTGTACCCTTCGCACACCCTCGGAGCCACAGGAGATGACGGACTTGCCCCACCCCCTTTCTTCTTCGTGACATCCTTGGGACTAGCCCGGGAATACAGGGACCAAATATACTTGAGGTTGCGGAGGAGGAGGGGACAAAAGAGCAGGCAACGCAAGATGAAGGACTTGAAAGTGTGCCCAATAGATCGCACACTTCGAAGTAATGCGACTAGACCCAGTCCAGGGGAGCGAAACATGTCGTATGAGAGAGAGAGTAGGATCAATGTCAATGGGAGGGACCACGGATTCAAGCCAAAAGAGTCCCTTATTCCCATCCCTCTTCCTCAGAGGGATGCGCATAATTGTCCTCGGGCTGTCACGGCGAGTGATTGACGCCCCCGCTTAGAGAAACACGGTGTCAAGTATGTCAAGACTGATTGCACCCGACCCTGCATTATCCGGGTTTGGCTTTACTTGTATTGCGTCGTCACAGCACTGTATAAGGAGAGTCGAATAATTGAACTCACGAACAATAGGGGCGGTCGGACGGTCCGGCTCCCGGCGGTCGGCATTTCGCGTCTTGCCTCAAACTGCACCCTCAGGAACTTATCACGCCCACGGTATTCTCTGTTTTCAATTCTACCGTCTCCTTCATACACACGTGTGGCACTCGCGCACGTATGTAGTCCTGGTACGTCATTGAATTTGCAGCCCTGTTGGGCTCAGTCAGGTTCGGACACCACATGATGCGCTCATTGTCAGGAGCCTTCACCTAGACTGAAGTGGGTGTAATACCTCCTCTATGGGAGATGAAAACAAACAACCTAGCTGAGAGGAGCAAATAATTGCCTCTGAGAGGTGAGTACTTTGCCATGTCAGACAGAGCACTTACAACTAGTGCATCCCGCAAATGCCGCGTCCCCTCCCTTTCTTGTGTTATACTAGTCAACTCTTGTCATCGTCATGAGATCATCTACTCTGACTACACTCTTTGTGACTTATTTTGTCGAAATTAGTCCGCGGTAACCCGTAAGTAATGCATATACTCCCGATGGGCAATGTTTGTTTACCGTGGGCTGTTGCTCAGCATTTGCCTCTATCACAGGCGATGCTGGTGTCTATGGCGGGTGAACGGGCACGAGTCGATACATTTACCCTGATGTTGAATGAAACTAGGCCTCGCGATATCAGGAAGTCTACTCTCGCATTAGTATCAAGCCCACGTAAGGCGTATCCAGCGTACGTTGTGTACGGTAACGGAAAACGAAAGTCACGTAGGAACTCAGATTTTCATTGTCATACGATTCGAATCTTATTGTTGGGGTTTGTGGCACAGCGGGTACTGGCGATCTGAATCTATTGCCCGCATGCGAGAGTCATATATGGTGAGAACTTATTGAATGCAAGGCTTACATGACACGAAGGTCGGCCCCTTCCTCCCCTGCGCTCGCAGGAGGCGGAATATGAAGAGCGCGGATCAGCTCACCGACTCGGGTCAAGGAGATGCGCCGGATGCGAAGCACGATCGTTCCAGGCTCCTTGCGCTCCGCTGTGTGGTCGCATTCTGTATCAGCCAACTCTAATTTTCATCAATGGAGCCCACTTGTCGAGAGGCGTGCGACCGGCCAAACAAAATAGGATACTTCATCGAAGTTGTCAAAGGTAAATGGCCTCTCAGTGTTTGGCCCTGTACGTATGCCGCCACGGGATGTTTCTCCTTCCCCAGAGAGAGCGGCCAGGGACTTTGTAACGATCGAGTGTTATGTAGGCCGCAGTGTCGACTCTACTTCCCTCGTCTCTCCAATGTACTCTGAATGTCTGCCAGAGCTTGAGTAGCACTGTAGAGGAGAGTTTGGTACGCGATGCGCGCTCGCCTCTCCTTCATCACAAGCTATTCAACAGGTTACACGAGAATTGTCTACATCAACGACAGGCTGGAACACTGGCAATGGAATGCCGTCACAGGAGATCCACGCCGAGAGCTCGTAGAGGCGAAGCATGTAGTGCAGGAAAGATATGAACGTTCGCGCAGGTCTCGAGCCCACCTATATACTCTGAGACAATATAAAATTAGGAGGTAGTTCCTTTGACGAAAAATGAAGACACCGTCCAGTTAGGTGGCCTGGGCGCGACTGACGCGCTCGTCGACGCGTCGCGTAATGTCTATCTTTCGCAATTTGATCACCGCACAGTCCCGCCTGCGGCCTCTTTGCTCTTTGTTGAGGACTTGTGTCACCCACTCCACGACCTTATCTATGCCACCGAAACGCGCCGCTAGCTCAAGTAAACGAAAGGCGGAGTCAGACTCGGATGGCGAAAAGCCAGTTGGATCGAAGACGATAACCAACAAGAAAGTAAAGGCCGATGCGTCGTCAAACCTTGCAAAGGGTTCCGGCCTTGCTCCCAATGGGCAACCAACGAACAAAGTCCTTCCTGTGAAAATATCGTTCCCCCCGCGCTCTGAAAGGGCGACGCGCATCGCCTCCTGGAATATCTGTAGTCTGGCTTCCAGCCAAAAGAAGGTGAGATTGACACGAACCATCTTGGAGCTCGCAGGACACCGACGGTTGTGATTCAGGGTTTCAAGTACTATGTAGAGGCTGAAGATCCAGATATCTTGATTCTCACAGAGACCAAGGTATGTGCAGACCAACGTGACACATGATGAACAGTGATCACGGCGACGACAGGTCAACGACGAACCGGCTGATCCTTCACTCACTAGTCGATTTCCATACAGATACTGGTCAATTTCCGAGAAGAAATCCTATGGTGAGTCGTCGTCACTATCTAAACTCGACAGATTATTGAAGCCTTTTCCGGCAGCGGGAACTGCAATCCTCTCAAAACACAAACCGCTCAGTGTGGATAAAACGCTACCCGGCCATCCAGATCTTGGCTCTGTGAAAGGTCGTATCGTTACCCTCGAGTTCGAGGACTACTATGTCATTGGGACGTACGTCGTCAATGCCGGGCAAGGCCTAAAGGTTCGTTCGTTCACGAAGGCACCACACCCCTCGGCTTATGATGTCTTTTTTGCAGACCCTCGATGAGAAGAAACTGTGGAACCATCAGCTTCGAATCCTACATCCGCGACTTGAACAAGAAGAAGCCGGTGATATGGGCTGGTGATCTCAACGTCGCACCCACTGCTGCTGGTTCGTCTTCTCCCGCCCTAATCTCGGTCTCTTGGTGACGTTTTTCAGACTTGAGTAACCCGAAGACAAACTGGAACAAGACAGCCGGTTATACGGAAGCCGAGACGACCGCATTTGCAAAGATTTTAAACCCTCCGGACGATGACGCGGGCAAATTCGTCGACGTCTGGCGCAAGCTCCACCCAGACGAGCGTCACTACACCTACTTTTCATACCGGTTCAACTGCCGTGAGAAGGGTATAGGGTGGCGACTAGACATGTGTAAGTGATCATGGCATGACGTGCGGTGCGACAAGCTGACCGCGCTGGTCGGTGCAGTCGTTCTTAGCGAGCGGATCGTGAGCCGCGTGAAGATGTGTGAGATCCGTAGCGAGATATATGGTGCATCGGACCACTGCCCAATTGTCCTCGAGATTGCTCCTGCAGCTGAATCCTGAAAGCACAATAGACTTACGACGCCGCTACAGCGATTCAAGGGTGGATTTTCCGATTTCCGATCTCAGCAAGGCTGCTTGCTTGCACAACTGCACGAAGACCGACCGTGCGTGTATGTCCGGCGCTGTAGCTCTCAGGATTCTGGACAAGCTGGTACAAGCGGGGAGGTCGATATATACATCGACAGACAATCTCCGCAGGTTAGGTGCGCCACTTGTTGAATGATCGTAAAATGTATATACAGTCTAGTCCCCTACATTACTGAAATCCCCGCTTCCTGATGCAAACGAAAAAAAAGGCCACACTCGGCGGCCCTTCATCCCACCATTGCCGGATCTTGCGCGACAGTCAGTTGACGTCATTGCAAACGAGTGAAAGGATTCTCGTGTCCGAGTTTGGCTCGAGTCTATATGGCACTGTTGAGGTCTTTGCAAGTAATCATGGCAAACACTCGAATCAAACTCAATGACAATCCCCGCCGGCAATGAGTGGCAACTTGAAAAGGTTGCCACAACATTTGACGGGTAGCAAAATATCAAAGAGGGGGTACAAGGGCCCACTCCTGCACTGTCTTGTACGAGTAGGAAACTGCGTCATGCGAGGCCTCATCGCCGTGTAAACAGGAGTAGGAATGTGTATCTAGCCAGCGACCAGTCACAGAGTCGCACGGAGGTGGACATCACGTTTCCAAGTCCACCCACGGTGGGATGGCCCCTTTGTGATCCGCGACATGGCTAACAAGGACGTCTTTCAGCTCCAGACGAGAAACGGCTACGTAGTACGCCATCTTTATAATCGAAATCGACTCCGAAGATATTTTCCGTGTCATGGTGCAGGGCTTCAGCGTTATACTCTCTTCCAGTTCTCAAAGTTCTCTGTGGTTCGTGATCTCCTGATTTGTACACTGCGACATCTCGAAGACGACAAAAACAAGAAAAATCCTTCCGGGATCTTCCGGATATTTGCTACTCTGTGTCCGTCCAAAGGCAATCACTTGACCGTGCGACTGTATCGTGTGTCACTATCTCTATGTTTGGTTGTGACCGGGTCACGTTCACTCACAGACGATTATCCTAGGTCAAATAGAGTCTAGAGCAACTTTCCTCCTACTGGATTTGGAATTCATTTATTTCTGTTCGACTTTTCTCTCAGGACTTGCTTCCCTGAGATATTTATAAGTGAAGTCCATATGGTACCGATCGTCCCTACTCTATCACACGTCGACGGTCTTTGCACGCAGTCATGGCAAACACCCGAGTCAAACTCAACGACAACACGACAATCCCCCTGCTAGCATTCGGCACAGGAACAGTGCTGTATGGGAAGGACGCCGAGAATATGGTGGCCGCTGCGATCAACTCAGGGTTTACACACCTCGACGGCGCACAGATCTACAGAAACGAGGAGTCTCTTGGTGCGGGCATCGCGACGGCAGGTAAACCGAGGGAACAGCTGTTCGTCACAACGAAGCTGAACAAGCCCGCCGAGGGGAAGACCGTACGGGACACGCTTGTCGAGTCGCTCGCCAAGCTGCGGCTGGAATATGTCGATCTCTTCCTCGTCCACACGCCTTTACACTTCCCGGAGCCAGGGCGTCTGAAGGAGGTGTGGAAAGGAAGTGGAGGCGCTCAAGAAGGAGGGGCTCGCGCGTAGCGTCGGTGTCTCCAACTTCCGCACCCCGCAGCTGCGCGAGATCCTCGATGGAGCAGAATTCCCGCCCTCAGTCAACCAGGTAGGCCAGCTGGGGCGACCTTGCCTAACCACGCAAGCGCCCGTATGAGCGCTAGATTGATGAACGCTGATCATAATCACCTGCACCAGATCGAGTTCCATCCGTACGTCTATAAGGAACTCCTTCCCACGCTGGAACTGCAGAAGCAACACTGGCATTGTGACCGAGTCGTACGGCGGCCTGTCGCCGATTGTCCGGTTCAAGGGTGGGCCGCTCGATCTCGTCTTGGAATCCATCGCAAAGAGGCTGTCCGCGGAGACGGGGAAGCCGTTCAGCGAGGCTCAAGTACTATTTCTGTGGCAGCGCGAGAAGGGCGCTGTGATAGTGACGTGCGTAGCCCTCGAAGCAGTTACGTGTGGGTTGACTCGGAACTTGGGTTGACGAATCTGTTTAGGACAACGAGCAACGAGTCACGTATGCCGGAATATCTCGGCACATTCGATGCTCCGAAGCTCACGGATGAGGATATCGCTTCGATTGACGAAGCGGGTGCAAAGGAACATCATAGGCATTTTGTGCGTGTGATGATCCTGGACTGAGACATGTCATTTACTTTGATGCCTCGTCCAGACCATCGTCTTTCCCACGGAAGGATGAAAAAGAGTGATTGTTCACTTTCGCAAATGACGCTATAGTACAAGTAGGCAGACAGTACAGACAGAGACCGAGGAGGATCAGGCATGTGTAATCTTATAGTAAGCGCCCCTGGATTTCATAGAGAGTAGCACAATACAGTAAGCGCTTGGAATCGGGCCTTTACACAGCTGGCATGAATTTGTGACTATCACCACCGCCTTTGGCAAATCACTCCTCTTTCCGTCACCACTCTCAAATCTGCAGTCATGCCAAAAACCCCTACATTACCTCTATCGGGTCTTTTCGGCGTAGTAAAGCCTTCGGGACCCACGTCCATGCACGTCGTAAACCAATTGAAGAAGCTAATCAATAACTCCCGGCTCTTCGTCCACAAAGAGAAACTCGAGAAGACGGTTGGGAAAAGGAGGACGCGGAAAGACAACGTGAAGATCGGACAAGGCGGTACGCTTAGACCCGCTCGCGGACGGTGTTCTCGGTCAGTGTTTTTGGACCAGGCGATCCCGCTGTGTTGTGCATCGAGCTGTCAACATCCTACAGTGGTCGGTGTCGGAAAGGCACAAAGAGACTGAACGACTTTTTGGATTGTACCAAGGTGCGCGACAGGGGTATCTGACACTTACGCGGACGTGCTGAACCCACTGTTCTCAAGGAGTACCGCACTACATGTTTATTGGGCTGTGAGACGGATACGTACGACAGCGAGGGCGCGCGCGTAAGCACGGCGCCGTGGAGACACGTTACGCGCGACAAAGTTGAGGACGCGCTTTCGCAATTCCGCGGCGAGATCCAGCAGACTCCTCCAATGTACGTAGCATCCCCCTCCCCTCCTCCCGCGTCCCGCGTCCCGAATCCGCCGTGCAGATTCTCCGCGCTCAAAATGGACGGAATGCCGCTCTACGACTACGCGCGCAAGGGTATCCCCCTCCCGCGGCCGATCGAGAAGCGGCCAGGTCACGGTGCACTCTCTCGAACTGGTCGAGTGGAAGGGCAGCGAACACCCGTACCGTTGGCCGGAGAACGTGTTCTCCGCCGAACAGAAAAAGGCGCTTGCGCTGTCGCTGTCCAGCGTAGGGCCTGCATCCCCCATCGCCGCCGTCGAAAGCGACTCAGAGGCTACCGTGCCGGACGATGAAGGTCCCGACGGCGTTTGTGTTGCGGATGCGCGTCTCGGGCGGCACGTATGTGCGCTCGATCGTGCATGACCTTGCGCATGCGCTCGGTTCGGCGGGACACGTCGTCACCCTTACGCGTTCGAGACAGAAGGACTATGCTCTGGAACCATCGGAGGAGGGGGACCGTAGGTGCGTACCATGGGAGGTGTTTGAAGCCGCGATGGAAGACGCGGGTGAGAGAGACGCAGATGGGTGGACGGCATGGGAACGCGAAGTACTGGATACACTCGACGTCGTCGATGGGGGTACGAGTAAGCCATAATCGCATCGTCCTTTCTCCTTGGCAGAGGCAAAAGTCGCGACTGGGAACAGTTCTTACAAGCATAAATTATCATCTAATGACGCCAATCCCTGCAAGCGAGTTTGAGGGCTTCTCTGTCCATGCTGTCTTCTGAACGTGGTTACTGTGTACGAAGGGACTCGAGCGGTGCTGCGCAGGAGCTGCGTTGTCTACTGTCCGGACTGTGAGTGAATTCACGTCGCAGTAAGGACGACGCTGGCGCCAACAATGAATAAGCCGCGATTTGGAAATGGAGCAATCCCCCTTTTGCATTCTGGTGCGTACCAGTATCTTCTGACAGCATAATTATTTAGCGCTGTCAATCTACGCTGACAGGCTTGATATCACACGTAGCACCCATGCAGTGGTGCGGTGCGGCGTCGCCTACGTGGGATTCGATCCCAAATAAGAGTATAGAGTACAAACTCTAGCCTGTATCGTCCATCTGTTGCCAAAACAGTCACTGGGACTAGGGATCACGTATCAGGGACGAACTGACGACGCGTACTTGATCAGAAATGGGAGAACGGTACGGGTACCGGTGCTACTAAATGCTACTAAAACTCTAGCAACCAACAGTCAACATACAATCTAACTTACGAGCTATGGCGCCTATAGAACGATTCTGAATGGGACCGAATCCACCCTATGTTCCAATCCTGTCAACACGGTATTGCGGACAGTAGCCAGGTGCTCCTCCTACCGACCTGCTCTTGCCCGTGAACTTCAGTACAGCATTTATCGCGGATCCGCAACAATGATTTCCAGGCATGGCTCTATTAAAACGGTCGCTACAAACAGACGATGCAGGATCATTGGATGTGGGGGCGTTAGGCAGGACCTTGCTCGTCCGTGATGAGATAAGGAGATTATTTGGCGCATGATGAACTCAGGGTGAATAGTTGGCAAATGTATCACGCAGGCGGCAGGAAAGGGCTAGAAATAATCAACATCACGAATAAATTACAATGTAATTGTGCTAGTAGACACTGGCATATTGCAAGGCAGGCACTTCGGTACGCGTCACGCGTCACAAAATCTAGTCTGTGGTCAGCAGTTCACTAGTCACTACTGCTCATGTGCGCTGGACGAAGCCAGGCCTTGTGACGGCCAGTGCGGCCGTCTAGGAGCAAGCGGGCTACGGCAATCCGGGCCTTCGAACCGCTCATACCATGACGCCAAGTACCACATCATGCGCAACGAATAAGGCACCAAGAAGAAAATTCCTGGGCGTGGGCATTTCACATTGTAGGAATCTGGGTTGCGTCGTAGGTCTTTTTTTTTTTACCATATTTATTCCGGGACAGTAGTTAATACAAGACCGGTCCTGTTACGTCGTAAGATGTGGACTTGGCTGCCGCGGTGATGCTATCTTTCTTTCTGCTCCACTACTCCACCTTCTCAGCCCAATAGGATTCTATGTCCTAGGAATCACATGCTCCACAGCGATTATTTCTCCATAGACTGGATTCTTCGACGCCTCTCAGTAACGATAGTCATTCTCGCTGCTGAGTCAAGTTAGATCCTTCTCCACTGACTCATAACGAACTTGAAAGCCTCACATGCTGATCTCGTAGAGGTAACTCGCTTCTGGTACAACTGCCTGAAGGCCTGAAGGCTGAGGCCGGAAGTCGATCACCAGATGCCCTTTACGGCATGGGATCTTTTCTTCTTTCTCCAAGGAGACAGCTATCGCCTCAATTAACCCTAGGTTCGGTAGCGCAGTGCAGTATTCGGTATCCCCATTTTCCCATAGGTTCTATCATGCGCCCTTCGAGTGATATAATTTATTTCACGGACCAATTAAGGCATTTTTTTATCCAATGTAAGGTGATTCACTGATAGCGTGTACACGCCACGTCTGACTAGTTCCGGTTTGTTGGTAACCCCCTGAGGGTGAGAATATGATGAGAACTCGTGCGCAAAACCAAGCGTAAAATTCACAAAAAAGAAATGGACTGCATTTGATAGATAGTATGAGAAAACCAACGGTTTATATTTTTCTTCTGTGAAGTAATGCTTCTGAGCGTGCAGGACCTTGAGCAGGACATCCAGTAAGGTACGATGTCCGAACGCGAACGGCAGATCAGCGGACCGCGGCCATTTGATCCGGGCGGTCCGTGGCGGTTGGGCTTCCCGCCGAGCCATTTCACCTTGGTATTTAAATCAGGGCAACGACGATGCTGTTGGGCAGATTTTTCATCTCCACTTCCCCTCACTATGGCCCCCAACGGAACCGCTGATTCGATTCCGCGCTCCACGCGCCGCTTGACGCCTGGCATCTTTGCGCCGGTGCCCACTTTCTTTATTCCGGAAAGCGAAGACCTCGGTATGTCTATTCCGTAACACAGGATACGTATTACGTCGCACTGAATGAAGCCCTTGGGAAAACGCAGATCTACAGACCCTCGGAGCACACGTCGTGCGCTTGGCGCGTGCGGGAGTGCGGCCGCTTATAGCGGGGACAATGGGCGAGGGTCTACACCTTGCGCATGGCGAGCGCGCGAGCCTCGTCCAGCTCGGCCCGTAACGCACTTGATGCAGAGGGCTTCCTTGATGTCCCCATCATTGTGGGAACTGGTGGAGGTAGCACGCGGGAGACTGTGATCCCTCTGCGAAGAAGCTGCCGCTGCAGGGGCAGACGCTGTGATCGTGATCACGCCCGGGTACTTTGCAGGTGTGCTCGCGAATCACCGCCGGGCACTGAAGGCATTCTACGTAGAGGTTGCGGAAAAGAGCGCATTACCCGTTCTGATATACAACTGTTTGTTCACCAACCAGCAACCGATTCATGGATTGATTGACTTGGATGCACTCACAGATCCCGGGGCTAGTGCAGGAATTGACCTCGACTCTGAATTAATCGTGGACTTGGCAGCTGCGTGTCCAAACCTGATCGGGGTGAAAACTCACGTAGGTTCTCTCTGATCAGTCTGCACAGAGCTGTAGCTGCTCAATGGCACACTATGCGGCTGATAGATGCGGTAGCGTCGGTAAGCTGACGCGGATTGCCAACGCTGTGGCGGAGCCGGAATTTGGCAAGGAGCACCCGCGCAGGGAATCCAGAAGCGACATTCCTAGTATTGGGGGGTTATGCTGACTTCATAACTTCGTCCGCATTTGTTCAAGGACATGGCGCTATCACAGGGCCTTGCCAATATAGCACCAGTGCGTATTCAGTCGATGTCATCAGCAGCGTGTTGGTAGACTGATTGGCGGACAGTACGCTTCGGTTAAATTGTTTGAGTTATCAGAGGCGGCTACGAAAGACCCCTCGATATTACCCGAGGCTCAGCGACTGCAGGGAGTCCTCGCGCGTGCGGACTTCACCATTGCAAAAGCATCAATCTCGGGCACGAAATTCATAACTGAAAAACTCTTCGGCTATGGAGGTTCGCCGCGGAGACCGTTGCCTCAATCGATCCTGAGGACGCAGAGCGCCTATGGGAACACCCGCACGTGCAAGAGTTAATCAAGACAGAGCGCGATGTTCAGCGAAAAATGATGCATTGAAAGAGGCGGATTTTTTGTCTCGGCGGTCGTGGTCTTTGAGGTTGTACGTTCATACCAGCAGCGCACGTTCGGAACTCCACTGCGTCGAAGAATGATATATAAGTAGCTTTTATGACATCCGCGATCGGAACCCACGGCACCGCGGCTGCCAGCGTCTTCTGGGTGCATATGAATTGGTGTGAAATCGGATCCAAGCTGCGCGCGGAAGAAGTCGATCCACGTGTAACAGGAGGGGGTAGTTGCTATGCCGTGGAACTTGCCGAGAGTCAAGGCGGCCGTCGGCGTTGGCTGTCGAGACGAGGACGTGTGTGCAGTTGGTTGGGTGTGACGTGTAAGAGGTATAAGTCGTGAGTTATTATTATTTTATACCCTCTCCACGTTAAGGTGGGACCGAGAAACGCCCTAGTATTATGTCTTAGAAGGGCTTGCACATGTGAGATCGATGAGGTCGTGGTAAAAGAGAGGCAAGCGAGGGCTCGGTGACCTCATGTGACTGAAATCGATATGATGGCAGGTCCAAATAGAGACTGACGCCAGGTGGCCGGGTCGGGTCAAACGCGGGGTAATGGGCAACCAGCTTACCCTTAGTTGACCTCTTTCGCTGTAGTCCCTTGCAGCTGCCAACACGGCCTGTCCAACATTTTCTTGTTCCAATACGTCTCTCTCACATCCCCCATGACGATGGCCATCTCTACGGCCAGTATCGTCTGCTGTTTGCGAAGATCGCAACATCTTCCTGCCTCTCATCTCTACAGGAGGCTCGCTAACGGTGAGCATTCATCCTTCCGAGTTGTGGGCCCGCTGATAATCGTATCGTCCCATTCTTCAAGTCACCGCCCCTCTTCGTACTCTCCATGTGTCGAGACGCATCCGTGAAGAGGCGACGCTGAGTGCCTCCGCAGAGGTAGGAGTCGAGTAAGTCCTCGGACGTCAGCCCGCTTTGGGCCAACAGGTTCTAAACACGTTTTAAGGTGTTCCCTATTCGTCTCTGAGAGTGGGCGTTCCGCGGGAACTGTATCCGAACGAATGCCGCGTCGCGCTTACTCCTCAAAACGTTACTCTCCTCCGCAAGAAAGGCTTCGCAGAGGTGCTCGTCGAACACGACGCCGGGGCGCAATGCACAATTTCTGAACGAGGATTACGAGAAAGCGGGCGCGACGCTTACATCACGCGAAAGGTTGTTGGCCGGCTCTGACATCATGCTTAAGGTCCGGCCGCCCCTGCAAGACCAAGAGGTCGAGCACATGAAACATGGGAGCACCCTCATTTCGTTCTTATATCCAAAACAAAACAAGCAGCTGGTAGAGGCGTTAGCAAAGCGAGACGTCAATACGTTCGCCTATGGACATGATACCGCGGATTTCACGAGCACAGACATTTGACGCGCTCAGGTCAGGTCCCTCGCTATCACATGCAGCTTGGTTTGCTGAATCTGTATCAGTTCCATGGCAAACATTGCAGGCTACAAGGCAGTACTGGAAGCTGCCAACCATTTTGGTCGATACATGACAGGGCAGGTCACCGCTGCAGGGTAAGCGCTTTTACGTATTCCAATGACCATTGATCACGTCACTCACGTTCACCAGAAAGGTGATGTTCCTTCCTTTTGGGATAAGGGGGTTCAGAACTAAAAATAGAAATGTCCGCGTAGATCCCACCATGCAAGGTCCTAGTAATCGGCGCAGGCGTCGCGGGTCTCAGTGCTATTGCGACCGCACGACGCCTCGGTGCTATCGTGCGCGGGTTCGACACGCGTTCTGCTGCTCGTGAACAGGTTCAATCTCTCGGTGCAGAGTTCATCGAGGTCCTGATACAAGAAGACGGAAGCGGTGCCGGCGGTTATGCAAAAGAGATGTCCAAGGAATTCTTAGAAGCCGAGATGGCCCTTTTCTTAGAACAGTGCAAGGAAGTAGACATTGTAATAACTACTGTGAGTTCTCGCCTTGGGTCTCCTTATTGCTTGGGTCTCAAGGTGTCCTTTTAGGCTCTCATTCCCGGAAAACCTGCGCCAAAGCTGATTAAGAACGAGGTGAGCTCGACTTCCGACGCAAGGCGATAAGTTCGCTGACTTTATGTGCTCGAAGATGATTGCTGTTATGAAGCAAGGCTCGGTTATCGTGGATTTGGCGGCCGAGGCAGGCGGAAATTGCGAGGCTACTATTCCAGGAAAGCTTCATGTCCACAAAGGGAGTCACGATTATCGGTCCGTGAAGACCAGCTCGTCGTGCATCGCGTCCTAACTTTCGCATTCAGGTTATACCGACCTTCCGTCTCGGCTACCCACACAATCCTCGACGCTCTACTCGAAACAATGTCACAAAGTTCCTTCTTTCCATGACGCCAGTAAACCAGCCATCGAGGTTTCTTATCAATCTAGAAGACGAGGTTGTCCGCGGAGCCCTCGTGGTGCATCATGGTGCACTCCTGCAAGCCTCCTCCCCGACCAGCACCCCCCGCTCCAGCGGTGCCATCCACGCCCGCGAAGGCAGTCGAAGCTGAGAAGGAGACGCGCGCTATCACACCATGGCAGAAGGCTACGCGTGAAGTTGCAACTGTCACAGCAGGCATGGGAACCGCTCTCGCACTCGGGAAAGTAACTGGTCCACTTGTTCATGACTAACTTCTTCACATTCGGCCTCGCTGGTCTCATCGGGTACCGCGTTGTCTGGGGCGTGGCGCCTGCATTGCACTCTCCACTGATGTCCGTCACGAACGCTATTTCCGGTATGTCCGCTGGTCGAAATGTATGCGTGTAATGCTCATCGGGCTGGTTCAGGTATGGTCGGTATTGGTGGGCTCTTCGTGATGGGTGGCGGCTACTTCCCTGGAACTACGTCGCAAGTCCTTGGTGCTCTGTCAGTCCTTCTGGCTAGCGTCAATGTCGCTGGAGGTTTCGTCATTACCAAACGCATGTTGGATATGTTCAAGAGTAATAGTTTTCTGAACCATCCAGCATTCACACCTGACTCATTCGTACAGGGCCCAGTGACCCACCAGAGTATTCTTGGCTCTACGGCGTCCCCGCAGTAGTATTCACTGGAGGTTTCCTCGCCGCTGCCCACACCGGCATGGCCGGTCTCGTCCAGGCTGGGTACCTGACCAGCAGCATCCTCTGCATAGGTTCGCCGTCTGCGTACCCTTCACTGGCTCACTCGTTCTGAACAAAACTGGCATAGCCTCACTATCCGGTCTATCTTCGCAGGCCACAGCACGCCAGGGCAACGTGCTCGGGATCCTCGGCGTCAGCTCGGGCATCCTCGCATCCCTCGGCGCTGTCGGCTTCCCTCCAGAGGTTCTCGCACAGTTCGCGGGTGTTGCGGCTATTGGTGGGACGGTTGGCACAATCATCGGACGCCGCATTACCGCAACGGAGCTACCACAGATGGTCGCAGCGCTGCATTCGGTCGTCGGTCTCGCGGCTGTGCTCACGAGCATTGGCAGTGTGCTTGGCACCGCGGCGGACCATCTCTCCACGCTCCACCTTGTCACAGCATACCTTGGCGTCCTAATCGGTATGCTATCCTTTCTTGACCTGCGCAGCCTCGGGGATCTCCGCTAATGTTGTGTGTGAAAGGTGGTGTGACGTTCACAGGTTCGATCGTTGCCTTTCTCAAGCTCGCTGGGAAGATGTCGTCCCGGCCTCTCATGCTCCCGGGCCGGCATCTGGTCAATGGCTCCCTACTTGGAATGAATCTAGCGGCCTTGGGCGGATTCTTAGCTGCTGCACCGGCGGTGCCCGCAGTTGCCGCTGGATATTTGGGCTTGAACACCTTACTTAGTTTCATCAAGGGATATACGCTAACTGCGGCCGTTGGGGGGGCAGACATGCGTACGTCGTTTTGCATCTCTCTCACTAGTGGGTGCTTGATGACGAATATTCGTTGCAGCTGTCGTCATTACGGTGCTGAATGCGTACTCTGGGTTCGCTCTCGTTGCCGAAGGTACGTGACTTCCTGTTTCACCCTCGAAAGTGTGCTAACATAGTGTCATTATAGGTTTCATGCTCGATAACCCATTATTGACAACGATCGGGTCTCTGATTGGCGTCAGCGGTTCCATCCTGTCGTATATCATGGTGCGTGTCCACCGCTGGTGGCTAGGCCAAACATATATACTCATGATAAACAGTGCGTTGCCATGAATCGCTCACTTACGAACGTCCTATTTGGCGGCGCCGCTCCGGTTGCTGCGCCATCCGACTACAAGATTGAAGGCCAAATCACGCAGACAAACGCGGATGATGTAGTAGAGGCGCTAGGCAAATGCCGACAGTGTCATCTTGGCAAGTTCCTTTCGACCTCACTACCCCAGTATTCCTCACCTGTCGGCGTGCTTCATAGGTCGTCGGGTACGGCATGGCCGTGGCAAAGGCTCAATACGCGATATCGGAAATCACGTCCCTGTTGCGGGCAAAGGGCGTGAACGTACGCTTCGCCATTCACCCCGTCGCAGGACGTATGCCGGGCCAGTGCAACGTCCTGCTCGCCGAAGCGTCGGTGCCCTACGACAGTAAATGGCCCTGTTCTCCTCTCTTCTTTCTTAGCACTCATCCTGCTCTCTCACAGTCGTGCTAGAGATGGACGAGATAAACGATGATTTTGGTGAGACGGACGTGACGCTCGTAATTGGCGCGAACGATACCGTCAACCCGATTGCGCTCGAGCCCGGTAGCGCGATTGCAGGGCATGCCCGTGTTGCACGCGTGGAAGAGCAAGCAAGTCGTCGTGATGAAGCGCGGAATGAGCAGCGGCTATGGTGCGTGCTATCCTGCCTGTGAAGCATGTTATTCGTGGTGACTGGGCGTGTCGTGTATAGCGGACGTGCCAAATCCCATGTTCTATATGCCGGGGACGAAAATGCTGTTCGGTGACGCGAAGGACTCTTGCGAAGGTGCGTTATACCATCAGTAACTAATTACGTGCTAACTCACACGTCGCGTGAATATAGCTATCAAGAGGGGCCTTGGAGGTCAGAGGCTGAGTGAGCGGTGCGGTGACGGACTCATCTCCACGAACAATCTGCCAGGACTTTTTCTTCGGTTCTGAGCGCAATATATGTACCTATGCAAAAGATTTGTACAGACACCACCTGGAGCTGCTGGTGCTGGTGCCAGTGTAGAAAAATCTACTACTAGTACTTGTTGTAAACATGATATTTTTGGACCTCAATAAACATCGTCACGTGGTTAAACTCTGCCGGCCCTAAACCTACTGAGGCGAATTTTCTCTTGGGGTTTTATCTCTCTTTCTGTATCTTTTAACAACTCCAGGCGCTGTTATACCACATGTTCGACTGGCCAACGGCGCTTACGCGCCAAGTCAAGGTCCTTCATCGCCAGCGACCTCAGAACGAATCCGATACGCTCTTTGGCTGTGCATCCAGGGTGTGGCGCGCTGTCCTCCCCGATGGGTGGTTGCAGTCACCTGGCGTTACCGACACCGCCCCTGCGCCTTTGCAGCGTGGCGGCGGATCAACCGGGTCGATCGTTTACTGTACTTAGCGTAGCCGTAGGTCGGTCACTTTCATCGCTAGGGTTTTCACGGAAAGGCGTATGCATAGTTATGTGCGTGAATCGACTACTTCACAACCTCAGTTGAAAACCGTGCATCCACCTAGCGAGTAAACTCGTGCGTATCGTACTCTCGTCGTGTCAGTAATGCCCTGTAAATACAAGTCCGAGTCGTATGATATCCGAAAGCAGCAACAAATAAAACAACTGGCCGTAAAAAAAGAGGAAATAAGCGTCATGAGAAGAAAAATAAAACCAACAACCATAGGTTTGATACAGTTCTCCAAGGGAGGCTCTTCAAACCTCTGGTAAGCCGCTGTATGTGTGTCCGATTGGGCTGTAGGTCGCTGGTGGGGCTGTGGAGGTACTGATTGCTCTGGTTCGTCGTGTGGATCGTCGGGGATGACGGTGGACGCGGGTACGTCGTTGGATCCGAAGGATCCTAAGAGAGCGGACAAGAATGATGAGATCAGCTCGTTGGGGCTGAGCCAAAAGAAATTTGAAAATACTAACGTAAAGTCTTGGCGTTTCGATGGTCAGCGGGTAAGGCTCTGGCTGCCCCATCTCGCCCCCTTGTCCAGTCATATAGGTGGTTGATGGTGCAGAGCGAGCGCGTCGACGGCGAATGAAGAACCACTGCTGCGACTCCGATAATCAAGGCTGCACCGACGATACCGCCGACGACGCCCCCGGCGATTGCGCCGGCGTTCGAGCTGCTATGCGAGGTCGAGGTAGAAGATGAGCCGGACCCGGATGTGGTGGGCGTCAGGGTGGATTGGGAACCCCTGATCGTCGATGTGGGGACAATGGGACTCGTTCCCGTAACCTCAGGAGCGTCTGGACGAGAAGACAAGGTGAATACGTGTGTAAAGAGCCGAGCTTGGAGCCGAAGAGTCTCGCACCTCCTGCGAGTTGCGCCTCCGTGGCGTTCCAGCTGTCACTGATCTGTAAGAGTGCTGTTGATGAGGTTTCTTGAACAGACAAGTAAAGGGAGGGTACGCACAGATCTGTCGATATATGCCCAGTTTGGTACCGTCGTGCCGATTGGAACCGGTTCCGGGAAGCTAGGGTAGAAAGCTGAGCATAGGTGAGTGGAAACGACACGGGACTTACGTTCCAGCAGGTGCTTTGGTGGTACAGTTGAACGACCATGTAGAGTAGCTGGTTAAACAAGTAGGTTGACTGGTTGAATTCAGTGACTGGTTAACGCACGGAATCCACGGCGCTCCCTGGCACGCGTCGCATGCGCTAATGAGGTTGTACACAACCATGTTGCATTTGCATAGATCGTCGTTGTCGGCCCCACTTGGTCCGGTGTAGTAATGTTGCGGTTGCAAAGAAGTAATAGCGAATACTGCAAACGTCGATAAGACTTCCAAAACGATGCGCTAAAAGTGCATATACTGACTGCCATTGTTACACACGGACGCTAGGTACGCCTGTGACCAA
This sequence comes from Lactarius indigo, assembly GCA_025766275.1. Classification (NCBI taxonomy): domain Eukaryota; kingdom Fungi; phylum Basidiomycota; class Agaricomycetes; order Russulales; family Russulaceae; genus Lactarius; species Lactarius indigo. The sequence goes on along the minus strand of JAFKAC010000002.1, from coordinate 1,321,728 downwards.
GCAGGGATTTTGCTGGAGTGAATTGTACGACTAGAAAATCACCAGCACGATATGTGTTATCGATAGAAAAAGAGCGTCTGGGCGAGGGAGACCCTACCCAAGTGAAGGAAGTATCGGTGCACGGTGGAGCGCTGACCTGCGCACGGGCTGTACCTATGAAGAGCAGATAGGACGAGAAGGCGAGGAGAGGGGAAAACATCGCGCAGGGCCCCGTGGTCGGATACGGGGGAAACAGCCCTCAAGCGTGGTCCCCATTTAAGCCGAGGACGTGATGGCTCATGTTGATGGCGCCATGTGCCCGACCTTATTTTGCACCGCCACTGGGAAAAATTAAAAATAAAAAGGAAACTTTTTCCCATCCCTATCACCGTATCACGATAGCGATCCCACAATCCAGGAAAACGAGCAACTCAAGGTCTAGAAAAATGCTATAACTTTAAGATACGACGACGAACATAGGGATTGCCAGTCCAACACTCGGACTCGGAGTTTGGCCCTAGGGAAAAGCCGGAAGCACTTGGGGGAACAAGTCCCGGGGTCACCGGTGCCTTAACATATTGGAAATTAAATTCCGTATATCATGATGCAACCTACTGCATGTGCACGGATGTCTATAACCGTTTAATCAGCGCTATTATAGTCCTTCGTAGATCACACAGTTGGGGCTTTAACGACTACCTCAACAGTTCCGATCAAAAAAGCGGAGGCGGACACCCGCCATGCCGGCCACTCGCCGCGTACAGTAGTCAATCGTCAACTCCAGTGAAGGTAAGCACTCAGTTCTTTTCTGCGCCCATCAAATGTCTTTGCATGCTGTCACTGATAAGAAGCAGATGGTACAGATTGAGGTAGTATTAAATTGGTTATCTTCTCACGGCTGAGAGATTGGGTTCACTGTTCGACCTTATGAGGCCGAGGGCCTATTCTCAGTTTCCCATCGGCCCCACTCAATGATTTCATTGGAAGCATGCAGAAGTTTGCGTCTGGTATCAAAGGACAGCCGCGCTGCAGAAGCGTCGGATCAAACAACCGTTCTGTCAGTGGTGCACTATTTCACAAGCGAGTTGCTACCCTCTCGTCGTTCGGCAGCGTTCGTAGTTCTGCCTTGGCCTGAAGCTGAAGGCACTAAGAATGACGGCCACGCGAACCTCGGATTTAGCAACACCTTCGTTTATTAATTCATTAACAATCTTCCGTTCACCATAACAGAACCCAAGCGAATTCCAGGGGCACCAAATCGACAGTGTCTTCCAAAAAAAATCGCCATCATAAGGGTGTGAAAGTCGCCGGGACGATACAGAAGGGCGATAGGGATGGGCTCACCTCTATAGCCTTTCTGTATCCGCCTTTTGGCCAGTTCCTCCATTGTATGTGCGAATGTCGTGTCAACGGGACGATGATGACAGATCTCGAAACGATAACTAGCCTGAGGTAGATCGCCAGATTCGAGTACTTTATACCGATCAGACCTTCACCACTCGCCTACGTCATCCTCGATTAGTGCGGGAGTAATTGCTTGAGGCCTAACAACAGACTGGCCTCAATTGAACCTGCCCAGATGATGGAGGCTATCATCCAAATCAAGAATGAACCAGCAACGCTGATCCGGGGGTTCGCCTAACTTTGGCTTTTGCGCAAATGCATAATCGGTCAATTTTCTTAACGGATTTGATGGCGGCTTGTAAAAAGAGTTCCTGCTCCCTGTACTGGAGTATCAATTGTCGGCAGATCATGAAGCTGTTCACATTGGCGAGATGTGCACTTCTCCTTCGTCTGGCTAAATAATAATCAATGGGATTCGTTTCATCTCATCACATCTCCATTGATCAATTGGCAGACCGGCAGAAAGCAAAGAGCTAGTACATGAATGATGAGATGTGTCGCCACCACGGCTGTGCTCTGAGTGTGAGACTGGCGGGCTACATTGAGAGGAGACTTACCTATCTGACCGCCAGCGCCACTACCACATTTCCATCACCACCACGTGCCTCGCATCTTGTACCTTGGCGGAACAACCACGCTGGATTTTACTGTAAATGGAGTCGACGGGCCACTGACTGCTTCCTTGGCATAGCCCAATTATCTTTTCGCTGGGGTTTCCGCCACGAGGCCCCCTTTCGTCCCAGAGGCATCAAATATGTGCGAATTCGACAACAAAGCTCAGTAACACGTGTCACCAACGAATAGCCGCACATCACTCTCTCCGCGTCAACAATATACTTCAAGGAGCCGGAATCGTATACCCACAACCAGTACCTGAATCACTCATCCGAGAAACATGAGTAAGAAATAACTGTAGACCACAATACTTGAACGAAGAGAACACGCCAGAGTCCCCATCCAGTTTGCGAGGAAAGAGGAGGCGCATTAACTCACACCTCTGGTAGACCGCTGTACCCGCGGTCGTTCGAATGCGGGGAGCTAGTGCAGCTGAGGCTCGGTTCACCCACTGACAGGTACTCTTTTCTCGGGTACGTCGATGGATCCGAAGGGTCCTGGGGAGTATACAAGATCAGAACATTTGTAACTCTGTCTCACAGTGGTGGGGGTAAAAGTGATAGAGAATCAAGACTGACATGAAATTTTGATGTTCCTTCGGCAAGGGGACGGGGTGGAGGTGGCGGCGGTTCCTTCTCGCCACTTTCGGGATCCACATTTGGGGCAGAAGGAACAGAACGAGCACAACGACAGCGGAACCACAGCACGACGCAGACGATCAAGGCTGCACCGACGAATCCACCGACAACAACCCCCGCAATTCTTATGGGGTTACAGAAGCTATTCCTGGGCGAGTCCGAGGTCAACTGTGAGTCGGACCCCAATGCGCTGGACGTTGGGGTCTCCCTGTTGATCAAGATCGTCGTTGAGGAGTCAATCCAAGCCATTAGCCTGGACAACGACACAGTATGAATATAGGTGTGAGCAGAGCACAAGGTCTCACACCTCACGGTTCCAGTTGTCACCGGTCTGTGTGTGTATTGTTAATGAGATTTCTTGAGAAGGCCAGGGGGAAGGTACGCGTTAACCTGTGCACGAGCTGAGCCTATGAGGAGCAGATTGGACAAGGAGGTAAGGACCAAGATAGATACCGCGCAAGGTTTATAATGGTCAGAAACAGGAGAAGTCACAGGCCTCGACAGCTAGCCATGCATCAGTCAAAAGATGATGGTTTCGGCAAGGAGCTGCTTGTATTTTGGATCCATAGAAGAGAAGGGCCTTGAAAAGGACACAGAGGAGCTCAGCCTCAGGCGTAACAACGCTGCTGCTTGTAGTCACTAAGAACAAGACTAAGGCTGTGATGATGCTTTAAGGGGCTATTTCGCCCTACGTGGCTGGAATTGCCCGCGGCCTTTGCGCTCTACCTTTCTTTTATATCGCGGCTTCGTGGCTTTTGCAGTCCGGCGCAACCTGTACAGTGCTTCTCCCTCACTGTTCTCACCGATCGATGACATTCTTGCCCATGACTAGGCTGTAGTCAGGAAGACTAAAGGATTTCTGTAAGTTGTTACGGGAGTGTGATCCCGCGGATATATGCCGTCATCTTCTTAGTCACAGCTCCGCGGCATCGACATCAGCATCTGTGTGGGCTCTTGGTGTTGCGCGGTCGATGCCACTGTACGTCAGAGATTGAAGAGATGCCCAGAAAAAAGTACGAATCTGTACGATCTCCATTTCACGATAGCCATTGAATTTCCTTGTCGAACGATAACCTGAGCATTGTTTCTCCTAATTTTTTCCTTCAAACTTGAAGTTTGGAACTGCGTCAACACCAAAAAGGTCCCCGAAATCGTGTTGAATATCGGAAGGCCTGTTGGGCTCGAGCTCAAGTTACGGTATGGCTGACGCAGAGTTACCGTGACATTGCGACCTGTGATACTCAGTAAAAAAGGAAAGTCCGCTATTAGTCGGCTGTAGTCGACAAAACTCAGAAATCTTGCAAATAATCCATATTTAGTCGATTTTAGTCATTGTCGACTACCCGTGACTATCACTTTGTCGGAGTCAATATGCGGGCAAATCTGAGTCGTCTGATGACCATTTCAAGTCGATTTTTGTCATTCCATAGTCATCCCAAGTCCGGTACAAGTCGTCCGACAGTCACTTCAAGTCATTTTTTGCGTGCAGAAAATCCATTTATTGCAAAAAAAAAAACAAAAAAAAAAAAAAACGAAATCTACTACGAGTAAACTAGAAGTAAGTAACTACATGCCACCGCCGCCACCATCGTCGTCGAGGCGCGGTCGGGGTGCTAGGCGAATAAAGTACGCCGCCACCAATATCGCAAATCGGGGCTCGTGGCCGCGTTGGCGGAGTACTTCCCCCTTCCCTGCCATCACCTCCGTCGCGGTCACGTCGTCGTCGTGGTATGTGCTGCTCGACCGGCTTGCGTTGGACCCCCAGTGGTCGTGTGTTACGCTCCACCGGCGTTAGTCCGACTTGGACTCGTGAAAGGCGTAATCGACTTAGCGAAAGTTAGGCGAATGGGGATCACGTGTCAACCCAACGCAGGCTGAACAGGGGCACACTGGCACACTCTGCAGCGAAAGGATAAAGAGAAGTGTCCCTTGGTGGACACTTAGAGGAGGCACGCTTAGTCGAAGACTAAGGCAGACAAGAGACGAATCAGAAGGTGGATTGAAGAAGACCAAGATGGGGACTCTTGGTCTTCCGAGTCGACTACTTATACAAATACACGCGGGCTTTAAAGCGCCGCTGGAATAGTAGGTAACCAATAGCGTAACTAGCTCGAACCCTAGTACAGCTATCCTAGGAATGAGTCATACATGAGTCACAATCACATGCGAACTACTATGCTGACTGATACGATGTAAGAGTCCATGACTAATATCAATACCGGACCGTAGTCATAACCGGTCATGAGTCGTGTGTAATGAGTCATCAAGTCCGTACCGTAACATCACCCCCTTTTCAGGAGTGAGGCCCACCTCACTAATCCGCTACCGACTCTTGCCTCATCCGTTCTGCTTCGTCTTCCATCCTTGCCAATAGGTTAGCGCGTTCCAAACGATAAAGACTGTCCTTTTTGTCTTGGACCACCATCTCCTGTTCTAGCCGCAATTGCCGTATCCGCTTCTCCAACTGGTCTTCGGCAAAAGCGAATTGCCGGAACCGGCGCAATTCTTGGGTGAGAGTGACATCCCCAATGCGCATAAGCAGCAGGTCTGTGGGGTGTCGATCGCGGAGCATGAAATACTCCTCGTGTGGGATGAAAGCACGATTGTTCTTGGGGAGATGCGGAGTGGCGTAGAGAGGTTTACCATAGAGGAAACCCGACCCCGGAGCTAGTCCGAGTACGAAGGGGTCTCCTCCTCGGATAACCTGTACGTGGGATGCTTGTACCGTCGGTCCGTTGGGGAGTTTGATCGGGAACGGAGCGTAATCGGGTCCTCGATTGACCCGGAACCCCTCAGGGACGACTGCTCTGGTTGCTGGGTCTTGCTCCCCCATTGGTGTATAACGAGCCGCTTGTGCCACGGCGACTCGTCCTCGGTGTAAAGGCCCCCCCGCTGCGTCGACGAGGTAGGGAGTGGCGGCTGGATCTTCAGCGTAGAATTCATGGTTAAGGAATGCGTGCCTGATGGGGTAATGGTCTCCAAGCTCGTCTTCATCCTCATCTTCGTCCAATACTCCTTCCGTTCCTTCATCATTCGTCGTCGGCAGGCGGCGATATGCAGTTGCTCCCGCTGCCACCGCGCCGCCGTTTCTTTCCATTCTTGCTCGTACTTCTGCATGGCGTCCGGTGGTTTCACCGCGCGGGACAGCTGCTTGAAGCCGAAACAACTCGTCTTCGGTGAGGAAGACTTCGGGCTCACCGGTGTTGGGGTTTGTGAGGGCGTACATTGGCGGAGGTGCTGGTTGAGTTGTTGCTGGATCGTCGTCGACAATTCCCTGTACGGGCATAGGGAATCGTTGCAGTGTCTGGTGCAGTTCTTCGCTAGTGATAGGGCCGTCTTCCTCATGCTGCACGGAGGGACGGCTTCCATCTGCAACTCTAATGGCTGCGGTGTTGTCGGCGGTGTCGGGGTCGACAAGCGTGGCGGAGGAGTCGTTGACGAGGGTAGAGAGGAGGGCAAGCTGGTCATTGCATCGAGTAGAGGACATGGGATGAATGGGAGTTGGAGACTTATCGCGGCAAGAGGTCGTCCTTATATGCGTTTCTCGGTCGGGATTGGAATGTTTGAACTCCCGAACGGCTTCGTCGGCAAATACGTCATCCTTATCTATCCACTGATTGTCTGAGTCTGGATAGCCCTTCCATTTGACGAGGTACTGGAGCCGACGCCTTCTGCCGAATCGCCGAGAGTCTAGAATCTTCTCGACCTCGTATTCTTCTTCGTTATCGACCAAATCAGGTGGTGGGCGCTGATAGTTTGGTCCGTGCGTGGGTGTTTCGCGATAAGGCGTGAGAAGATCTATGTGGAAGACATCATGGATGCTCCACTGCGTGGGAAGTTCGAGGCGATAGTTGACAGGGGACATCACCTGGATGACCTTAAATGGCCCGTGTCGCTTAGCCGCTAGTTTTGCGGTTGGTTGATGGGTGCGTAAGTGGCGTCCTTCTAGCCATACGAGATCTCCTTCTTTGAACTTGGGCGTATCTTTGTGTTTGACCCATGACTTTTGCGCCCGGAGCATGCAGGAGAAAGCGCGCTGTCGCGCTTGCTTGAATTGGTCTAGTCTTAACGACACTTGTGGGATAGGGGAAGGCCTATCGGTCCAATCAGCGCGAGGGTTGAATCCAGATAAGAGAAAGAAGGGGGACTCCCGTGTGGTTTCATTAGGCCAATTGTTATGCGTGAATTCCGCCATAGGCAGATAGCGGACCCAGTCGTCTTGTCGCTCATTTACCCAGAAGCGGAGATATTGTTCTAGCCATTGATTTGTTCGCTCCGATTGGCCGTCAGTTCTGGGATGGTAGGCGGTTGAGATATTTTGGCTGATGCCAAGGATTTTACATATCTCTCGCATAAACTTGGATGCGAAGCGGGGGTCTCGGTCACTGATAACGCGCGAGGGGAGTCCGAATCGTGGAAAGACGTGAGAGACATACAGGGCAGCCGTTCCTTCGGCTGTTATCTCTTCATTACAAGGGATGAAAACAGCGGCTTTGGTGCAATCGTGATCCGTCACTGTGAGAATAGAGTCGTAACCGCGAGAGACGGGGAGTTTGGTAATAAAGTCCACTGCAATAGTCTCGAAAGGCAGGGCTTCCGGTTTAGGGTAGATAGGTTGTAGGGGCGCTCTGATTGGTCGGAGATTGACTTTGTGCCGCTGACACTCCGCACAGCCTTTGACATAATCGGTGACGTCGTTTTTCATTTGCGGCCACCAGTAGTGTCGTTCAGTAAGTTGAAGAGTGCGTTTGATGCCTGGGTGGCCATAGACGGGGGAGTCGTGGTGAGCGGCAATAATGGTGCGTTTGTCATGGATACCGCCGGTGACCACTCGGCGTCCGTCCTTATACCATGTCCCTTCGATGTCTTTTAGCTTGTGAGCGTCAACCCAGGGTTTCAACTTAGCTGTATCCTGTTCGTAGATAGGGTGTTCTGGCGTCATTTCCACCGGTAGGATCTCCGGTCTCCAGTGTGGATGTCGTGGTTCTTCCAGCGTGGTGGCACGTGCGAAGACGCTTTCCGGTAATACAATTACTCCTTCGTTGTCATTTTCTCCCTGATCGTAATCTGGTCTTCGTGATAGTGCGTCGGCACGACCGTTAGAAGTCCCTTTTATGTGGTGAATCTCGAAGTCGTATTCCGAAAGTTCGAGTACTTCCCTGGCTACGCGCCTACTAATCTTTTGCGGCGATTTCCAGTATTGTAAGTTGAGATGGTCCGAAAATACTTTGATTTTGTGAGGAGACCCTGCTAGAAGGGGTCTCCAGTGACGAAAGGCTTTGACGATTGCCAGGAGTTCAAGGTCGTATATGTCGTAATTGCGTTCGGCCTCGTTGAGGGTAGACGAGTAGTAGCCAATAGGGTGTCGCTTGCCGTCAGCTTTACGCTGGAGGAGAACGGCTCCAGTGGCGAATCCAGACGCATCGACTTCTAGTTCGAATTGCTGTGTAAGATCAGGGTGTGCAAGAACAGGTTCGCTGGTGACGAGGGTTTTGAGGTCTTGGAATGCTTTCTCTTCCTCAGTTCCCCAGCGCCATTCGGTGTCTTTGCGAGTGAGTTTGTTGAGAGGGCGTGCTTTGGTTGCGAAACCTTGTATGAAAGGTCGGTAAAAATTGCAAAAACCAAGAAAAGAGCAGACGTCCTTGACCTTGGTTGGTGTGGGCCAGTCTTTAATGCCCGAAATTTTGACAGGGTCCATGCGTGTCACCCCCTTTTCAAGGATTACCCCCAGGTAATCCATACGCGGGGAGTGGAAGAGACATTTCTCGAGTTTGTAATATAAGTCATGTTCCGCGGATACGCGGAGAACGTCTTTCACTGCCTCGATGTGATCTGATAAGGAGTGAGTAAGACCCGTAGCGATGCCGATGTCGTCCATGTAAACCCGAATAACGGTGCCGCGTTTTTCGTGCTTTGCGATGATGTCCCTGAAGATGAAGTTCATCATAGTCTGGAACGTTGCTGGAGAATTGGTCAAGCCGAAAAACATCACCGTTGGTTCAAATAATCCATATCGCGTTTTAAACGCCGCTTTTTCCTCGTCCCCTTCTTTGATGCGTATGTTGTTGTACCCCCATCGTACGTCGAGCTTGGTATAGATGTGGGCATTACTGAGGTCAGTGATAAGGTCAGAGATGAGGGGAAGTGGGTATTGATTGCGGATAGTAACAGCGTTGATTTTTCGGTAGTCCTGTACGGGCCGCAACTTACCGTCCTTCTTTTTAATGAAAAAGAAGGACGAGGCATATGGAGATTTAGAGGGTCGTATGTATCCCTTTTTTAGTTGTTCATCAATCCATTCGCGCAGTTTCTTGTCTTCTTCCTGAGTCATGGGGTATATTTTGCAGTCAATGGCATCTGCTGTTCCCGGTTTGAATTCGATGGCATGATCCCAGGGCCTGCTGGGTGGAAACCTGTCCGATGCCTCTTCACTGAAGAGACGTTCAAATTCGCGATACTCGGGGGGTAACTCAGCTTTAGTAACATACTGCTGAGCAGCAATGGCGAGGTCAGTGGCGGTGGCTCTAATTTGACAGACTTCTTCAAATTGTTGTCGTTGTTCGTCTGTGATAACACACGAGTGCACAATTTCATAGTCGTCACGTTGAGAGGTGGCCGCTGCAATCGTTGCCGTTTTGATGTAGGGATTGGTCGAGCGGATAACGATGGGGAGCATATCTTCATGGATGGCGGCTTGTGACCATTTGATGTGCGGGTCGTAAATGGCGAGCCAGGGGTATCCTAATACGATGTCTTCGTTGCCAATGTCGGTGATGAGGAAGCGTATCTCCTTGTGAATTCCTTTAGTTTGGACGTCAACGTCGGTATAATGAGTAATACGCCCCGACTTGTTTTCAGTGTTGTCAATATTCCATATTTTCTTTGGGACATCGAGTAGTTTGGTCCCCAGTCCCATCCTTTTTGCGAATGATGGTTTCATAAAGCAGTGGGTTGCTCCTGAATCCACTAAAGCGCGTATGTCGGCCATTGCGTAACTGGTGCGAATCGATACTGGAACTCTCATAGAACGATAGCGAGTCATGATTACACTGTTACAATTAACTGCCCTCACCCAGGCCGATGGGTTCAGGCGTCCTGAAAACCCTCCTTTTTCCATAATTGTTGGAGGATAATGTCCTTTACGTCGTCTGATTCTCCAGCTACCCCATTAAGCCAATCACTGGCGCGCTGTTGAGGGGGTACGTCTTGGACCGCCCTGGTAGCGACTTCTGGTTCTTGTTGATGATAGTCGGTGTCGATATACCGACTGGTCGTCGCTTGGGGTTGGTATTCCTTTGGCGGTTGTCTACAATGGCGGGCCATGTGTCCGTCCTTTCCACAATTATAACACATGACTGGCCTTTGGTTATTACGTCCTCCTCCTCTCTGTAGGAATCCTCCTCTTGGTCGATATGGAGGGCGAGGGGTGAGTATGTCCTCAGCTCCCGCGAGTCTTCCTCGAATCCGATCTGCAGAGGTATCCATGGCGTTTGGATCTCGTAAATTTCTTGGTTGCCATGAACTCCTCGGTGGTCCCTGCCACTGTCGTTGTTGTCGTTGTCTTCCTTGTCCTTGCCCAGGGGGAACTCCCTTGTTCAACACCGCTTTAAGGTGAAGATATTGCTGTTGACGAGTGGTGGCTGCTTCCTTCCACTCGCGATAGTTACGGGGGTTGTCGAGAGTATAGACCTTTTCATATAGGTCTTTTGGTAATCCGCTTGCGAATAGATCAAGCGTTTGCGGGTCGTCGAGTCTGTACTGAGCGCGGCGTATTAATTGTTCAAATTGGGTGCAATACTCATCTAGATTGCCCCCGATCATCTTGACTCCTTTCTTGAGTTCGTATTGAGCTTGCTCTTGCTCCATTGTGTTTCGGAAGCGTTGCATGAAGCTTCGCGTAACCTCGTTCCATAGTCCTTCGCTTGTACGGGGTATCCCTGCTTGTATCTGGCCATTAAGCCAAGTAAGCATGGCCAGTACCCATTCGCTGACGTTAGTTCCTTTGATATATGATAGGAAGAGTAAGGCACGTCGGTATGGTGTAGCCATAATGCCTTCGTCTGCGTTCATGCCCCAGTAGACATGCCATTGTGTAAGGAACGCTTCCACTTTGGCACGTTCTCCGTCGAATACTGTGGGTGCTTCGCCAGCTAATTTGTTACTCGGAGGGGGAATGATAGGACCTGCACCTGGTAGTCCTCCTCCGGGATGTCCTCCCCCTGGGGGCCCCCCTGGGAATCCCCCGGGTAGTCCTCCAGGGAATCCTCCGAATCCAGGTCCTCTTGATGGGGGTCCTCCTCCTCCTCCTGGTAGGTCGCTAGGATTCCTCCCTCCTCCACTTGGAGGGTCAGCTACGTCGGGCCCAATGGCACGGTGGATTGCTACGTCGTCGTCGGTCATTCGATGACCAGTGTAGGGATTGATGGGGGCTAGGTTGGCTCTGGATTCTTCTGCGATGCGTCGTTGCTCTTCTAGTGCTATTTGATCTCTTGCCTCAGCGGTGAGTAGTTCTTCGTGCGTGATAGTGGCAGTTGCCATTGCGACTGCTGGGCTGTGAATGTGAATTACTTCGGGCTCTGGTTGGTGAATAGTGAGAGACTCAGTTTGTTGTATGATGCGATCGCCAATAGCTCCTAGGCTGGCGTCTTCTGCTGGCGTAGTTCCTCTGCTTGGGGACTGACTTTCGGAGGCTTCTTCTCCGCTAATTCCTTCGTCCGTGTGTTCTTGCGCTTGCCCGTCTATAGGTCCGTAATCTGCTCGACTATTGAGTTCTCGGGTGTCGATATCGCAGTTGTAATTTCTTCCAGCTGGTCGTACGACGTCCCAGCGGCGATCTATGGGGTTCCAAGTAACCTTGGTCCAACAGAGGTGGTCGAAGTTGAACTCAACGGGTCTGAAACGGTTTGGACCGTTAAATTCTACAAAGTACCCGGTGTCTTCTCCTCGTTCTCTCCACTGGGCTGCTCGCAGGAATCTTGTTGGTACGTTGCGATCTCCTCGTCGTTCAATATGATAGGGACGGAAGGACGTCCACTGGTCTCTGGTCGAGTACGCCACGATGAGGATCTTGGTCTTAATGTTACGCTCCACCGGCGTTAGTCCGACTTGGACTCGTGAAAGGCGTAATCGACTTAGCGAAAGTTAGGCGAATGGGGATCATGTGTCAACCCAACGCAGGCTGAACAGGGGCACACTGGCACACTCTGCAGCGAAAGGATAAAGAGAAGTGTCCCTTGGTGGACACTTAGAGGAGGCACGCTTAGTCGAAGACTAAGGCAGACAAGAGACGAATCAGAAGGTGGATTGAAGAAGACCAAGATGGGGACTCTTGGTCTTCCGAGTCGACTACTTATACAAATACACGCGGGCTTTAAAGCGCCGCTGGAATAGTAGGTAACCAATAGCGTAACTAGCTCGAACCCTAGTACAGCTATCCTAGGAATGAGTCATACATGAGTCACAATCACATGCGAACTACTATGCTGACTGATACGATGTAAGAGTCCATGACTAATATCAATACCGGACCGTAGTCATAACCGGTCATGAGTCGTGTGTAATGAGTCATCAAGTCCGTACCGTAACATCGTGCCATGATTGCGGGTGGCTGTGAGTCGACATCGGGCGGCGGCGGACTCGGTCGTGGCGTTGCGGATGGTAGGTGTGATGCTGAGGTGGCTGTTGCAGTCAACGTGAGCGCGCGTTGTCAGCTTAGAAGGATTAATACTCAATTGTTTTTAGTTTTTTAGTTTGTAGGGCGGCGTCGTCGATGTTTTGTGAATGTGTGCTGGCAGGCGCATATTGGTCGGTATAATATGAAGGGGGTAGCCTCTAGTCAGAGGAGTACATGAGAGGCAGGTTCAAGACACTGCCGCACTTACTTTAACACCAACGTGGTGGCACCTGAGCGTCCTGGTCGTCTGCTATAGGGAGAAAACAGGTGGGCAGTGGGGTTGACAAGGTACTGAGTTGTTGTCTTGAAGATAGACCAGAGTGGAAGCGTGGCAGTAACAGAAGAATGAGGGGAAAAAGAGGGAATGAAATTGGACAAGTGTTGGACTTGGACGAGCTTGCAAGTTGGAGTCCCTTGGACATCCGTAACGGACGCGAGACGGAACGAGAAAATAATTCCCACACTCGATCCACTCGGCAAATCAACGTTGAAACGAACATTGTACTACAAACTGTACGCCCACTATCTTTTTTTGTCCCACCCAAGGTCGCGCCCCCGTGCTACTGCCTCAGAAGTGCAAGTTCCACAAGGGACTCATACCTCTGTCACGCAGCCATCCCATCCCTCCGCCCTTTATTGACGCTATCACCACCACGTCGCCGTGGGTTGTAGTGTAAGTGCGGCAGTGTCTTGACTGCCTCTCATGTACTCCTCTGACTAGAGGCTACCCCCTTCATATTATACCGACCAATATGCGCCTGCCAGCACACGTTCACAAAACATCGACGACGCCGCCCTACAAACTAAAAAACTAAAAACAATTGAGTATTAATCCTTCTAAGCTGACAACGCGCGCTCACGTTGACTGCAACAGCCACCTCAGCATCACACCTACCATCCGCAACGCCACGACCGAGTCCGCCGCCGCCCGATGTCGACTCACAGCCACCCGCAATCATGGCACGACCACTGGGGGTCCAACGCAAGCCGGTCGAGCAGCACATACCATGACGACGACGTGACCGCGACGGAGGTGATGGCAGGGAAGGGGGAAGTACTCCGCCAACGCGGCCACGAGCCCCGATTTGCGATATTGGTGGCGGCGTACTTTATTCGCCTAGCACCCCGACCGCGCCTCGACGACGATGGTGGCGGCGGTGGCATGTAGTTACTTACTTCTAGTTTACTCGTAGTAGATTTCGTTTTTTTTTTTTTTTGTTTTTTTTTTTTGCAATAAATGGATTTTCTGCACGCAAAAAATGACTTGAAGTGACTGTCGGACGACTTGTACCGGACTTGGGATGACTATGGAATGACAAAAATCGACTTGAAATGGTCATCAGACGACTCAGATTTGCCCGCATATTGACTCCGACAAAGTGATAGTCACGGGTAGTCGACAATGACTAAAATCGACTAAATATGGATTATTTGCAAGATTTCTGAGTTTTGTCGACTACAGCCGACTAATAGCGGACTTTCCTTTTTTACTGAGCATTACATGGTGTGACACTCGACATATTCCGTCCGACTGGACACTCAGGCTGGCAACGCCTTTCGCTTCAGCGCACGAGATGAAGAATCGTATTTTCATCGCCACGCCGTCCTAAGCTACACATATGGAACACCTGTCAGGCAGAATATAATCCACTGGCCGCTCATTTTCCTCGCCGTGATACCATTGACTACCCCAACTGCTCCATCTATGGCCTTATCCTTATTCTTGACGATGAAGATAACGTCGCTGCTGCACTCCAACACGCCAATCGTATACACTGTGTCTGGATTTTTACAACATACTTAATGTTATGGTTCTTATGAAAAGTGGCCACTGTAATGCAGGTGTCATTTCCTGCTCATTGCTCTCCGACTCAAGGATATATTTATATTTCAGAATGGTTATATTTCATCAGAGGCTATGGTTGGACTGGCAGGACTGACCGTATGGGCCAGGCTCAGAACTCAAATCTTACTAGTACTTACAGTTCCGACATCACCTACATAGTGGCGCGTGGCGCTCCACGCTAGAAGCACCAGTTTCTTGATTCACGGCTCGGCCTGGGATCAATTCTGGAGAGCGCATGCGCCACCACGCATAGATATACTCTGAGGATTCTCGGACCTCAGCCCGAGGCTGGTAGATACAGAAAACAAAACGCTCTCGGAACGGCCATGACCTTGAGTTAGCCATGGCCCACGACAACACCGCCTCCGAGGTGTAGCCCGCACGCTGTTGGGAGATAGCAGTAACTTCTGAAATCCAAAACACCCTTGAGGCGGAAATGGAGGTAGTGCATCAAATCAGATAGGCTTAGCGAGCGGTGCATTTCGCTCTTGATTCTAGATAAATAACAATCAAGAATGTTCGTACCTTCTTCAAGTTCAGTGCGCGTCACCAGCTCGGTTCCCTCTTTGCTGGAGTGCCATTTCGTCCCAAAGGTATATGCGTGCGAAATCGACAACAAAGCCCAATAAACGAGACATTCAACGAATACACCACACTCTTGTCGCCTCGATAATACATTTCAAGAAGTCAGAATCGTGTGCCTATAATCAGTACCCAAGAAACATGAGCGAGAAATGACTGTACACCACAATACTTGAACGGAGAAGAGAACATGCTAGAGAGCCTATTTAGTTCGCAAGGAAAGGAGGAGAGGGGCCTCGATTCCTCAGACCTCTGGCAGGCCGCTGTATCCGTAGTCGTTTGGCCGCAGGTGGTTAGTGGAGCCGAGGCGCTGATTGCTCGTTGGCAGGTGCACTTTGCTCGGGTACGTCGTTGGATCCAAAGGGTCCTGGATGACCAGATCAGCTCCCCTTTATAGTTGTTGGCGCAAAATAAATACTGACGTAAAATTTTGGTGCTCCTTCGGTAAGGGGGTAGGGTGGTAGTGGTGGCTCCTTCTTGCCACTTTGGAAATCCAGATGTGGGGCAGAGCGAGCACGCCTCCGGTGGATTGCAAACCACGACCAGACCGCGCCGATCAAGGTCGCACCGACAATGCCACCGACAATGCCCCCCGCGATTGCGCCCGCGTTCGAACGGCTACGCGAGGTCGGGGTTGGAGCCGAGGTCGACAATGAACCGGTCATCGATACACTTCCAGTAGGCGTTAAAGTCGACTGGGAGACCCTCGTTGGCACGATGGAAACGGTTCCTGTAACCTCGGGAAAATCTAGGCGACAAGACAAGGTGAATATACATGTGTGTACTACGAAGCAGAAGGGCTTCGCACCTCCTACGAGTCGCGCCGCTGAGATGTTCCAGCTGTCACCAATCTGTAAGGGTAGAATTGATAATATTTATGGGGAAACCGAAGGGTAGAGGAAAGATGCCAACAGATGAGTCGATGTACGCCCATTTCGGTACTCGTGTACCGGCTGGGACCGGCTTCGGGAAGCTGATGTAAAAGGTTAAGCATGAGCACTAGCAGAAACGACGCATGACTTGCGTTCCGGAAGTTGCACTGGTGCAGTTGAACGACCAAGTGGAGTAACTGATTAATCAAGTGGGTCAATCAGTTGGAATCCTGGCGAAATACAACTGATCAACGCACGGAATCCATGGCTCTCCCTGGCACGCATCGCATGCGCTGATGAGGTTGTATACGACCGTGTTGCATTTGCATGAATCGCCATCGTCAACCCCACTTGGTCCAGAGTAATAGTGTTGTGGTAGCAAAGAAGTGAGGGTGAACGCTGCACATGCAGATAAGAATGCATACGATGCGCCAAAGATGCATGTACTGACTGCCACCGTTGCACACGGCCGCCAGGTACGCTGTGACCAAGCAGGGATTTTGCTGAAGCAAATTGTACGACTACAAGAACATCAGCACGATGCAAAAACCAGATTGTTATCGATACAAAACGAGCGTCTGAGTGAACTTGAAAGGAACTCACCCAAGCGAAGGTAGAGTCGCCGCAATTAGGGGCGCTGACCTGTGCACGAGCTGGGCCTATGACGAACAGATAGGACAAGAAGGCAGGGATAGAAATGAGCATTGCGCAAGATCAATGGTCGGAAGCGGGAGGGGGAAGACCTCGACAGTTGCCCATCGTATCAGTAGATTATGCTTTCAGTATGGGGTAAAGGGTTGCCCGCATTTTAAAACCATGGAAGAGTAGGACCCTAGCCCGAGCCACCAACAAGACCAACAACCATGGAACTAACCCAACTTGAGGTTGAGCGCTTGAGCCCCGAAACACTGGTGACTCAGTGATGAGTGTCGGAGACAGGCCTCAGCCCCGGCGCGATAACCTGATGCACCTACCAGAAACGGGAGGGAAAGTCCTCAACAAAGATGATGCCATCGGTATGATGTGGGGGATTGCCTGTACTTCGGAATCATGGGGATCCGAACTTAAGAGCACTAGATCCGAGTCCACGCCGCCACATAGCATGGAGACTGCCCAATGATCGGCCCGCCAACCATGATGGATGTCGTCATCTCGATGCGCTCTTCTCCCTCTTCTCTTGCACCTCACAATGGTATATCAATTACGCATTTGGTCTCTTTACCTTGAAACATCTAGACTGAAATCCGATAATGTACAGCCTGAGCGCTCACCACCGCCCACCTTTAGGAACCCTCACGCGCTGAGCCTTCTGATAGTTAGATTCTTATGAGGCTAAAATGGGGTAAAGTGTGCTAGTGTGTCAAATTAGATGGACCTGGCGAGCCGTGCACTTCGTTCTTGGGTCTAGCTAAATAATAATCAACAACGTTCGTTTCTTCTCCACTGGCATCGATTAATTGGTAGACCGGCAGAAAGCAAAGGTCTAGTACGTATATGGTGAGATGGGTCGCTGTCACGGTGGTGCTCTGAGTATGAGATTAGCTGTGGTTCATATTAAAGAGGAGACTTACCTATCTGACCGCCAGCCTGACCACCAACTACGCGCCTTGCATCACCTTAGCGGACCAATTAAGGGTCAGCCTTGCTGTATTTTTATTGGAAAAGGAGCTACGGACTGCCCCCCTACTTCGCTGGATTTTCCTGCCCGAAGTACCATTTCATCCAGAGGTATACATATATGCGCGAAATTGGCAACAAAGCCCAGGAAGACATGTCACCCAACAAACACATCACATTCTTGTTGCATCAATAAAATATTTCAAGAAGTCAGAATCGTGTTCCCGTAACTAGCACCCGAATCAGTCGGCCAAGAAACACGAGCAAGAAATGACTGTACACCACAATACTTGCACGGAGAAGAGAACTTGAACACGCTAGAGCCCCCACTCGGTTCTCGAAGAAAAGACAGGCACCTTGACTCCTCAGACCTCTGGCAGACCGCTGTAGCTGCAGTTGCTTAGCTGCAGGCGGCCAGTTGAGCCGAGGTGCTGGTTTGTTGATGGTAGGTACACTTTGCTCGGATACGTCGTTGGATCCGAAGGGTCCTAAGAATTACACACTATCAGATTGGCCGCTTTATAGTTGTTGGTGCAAAATAAGTACTGACGTAAAATTTGGGTGCTGCTTCGGCCATGGGGTGGGGCGGTAGGTTGTTCCTTCTTGCTGCCTTGGACCCGGGAATTCAGATATGGGGAAGAGTAAGCACTGCCTCCGGCGGATTGCGAGCCACAACCGGACCCCGGCGATCAAGGCCTACACCGACAACACCACCGACAATGCCCCCTGCGATTGCGCCAGCGTTCGAGCTGCTCTGCGAGGTAGGGGCAAGAGTCGAGGTCGACAACGAGGCTGATCCCGATGTGCTGGGTGTTAAGGTCGACTGGGGGGCCCTCGTTGGGAACAATGGAAACGGTTCCCGTAACTTCGGGGAAATCTAGGTGACAGACAAGATGAATATATGTGCGTGTACGGAAAAGAAGGGTCTTGCACCTCCTAAGAGTTGCGCCGCCGAGATGTTCCAGTTGTCACCGATCTGTAGAGGTTCTATCGATGAGATTTCTTGGGAAGGGAAGAGGTGGGGTACCTACAGACGAGTCGATGTAGGCCCACTTGGGTACCCGCGTACCAGCTGGGACGGACCCCGGGAAGCTAGGGTAGAAGGTCGGGTGTGACCATTAGCAGAAATGATGCGATACTGACGTTCTGGGAGATGCTTTGGCGGTGCAGTTGGACGACCATATAGAGTAACTGATTAAACAAGTACGTCGATTGGTTGGAATCCTGGTGAAATATAACTGGTCAACGCACGGAATCTGTGTCCCTCCCTGGCACGCGCCACATGCGCTGACGAGGTTGTACACGACTGTGTTGCATTTGCATAGATCGCCGTTGTCGGGCCCACTTGGTCCAGTGTAATGATTTCCCGGTTGCAGAGAGGGGAAGGTGAAGTCTGCACAGGCCGATAAGACTTCCAAATGATGTGCCATAGGTGCATGTACTAACCTCCATTATTACACACAGCTGCCAGGTATGCTGTGACCCAGCAGGGATTTTGTTGAAGTGAGTTGAACGACTATAATAAAAGCACCAGCACGATGCGAAAAACCGGTTGTTATCGATACAGAACGAATGTCTGAAAAAAAGGAGGAACCCACCCAAGCGAAAGTAGAGTCTGTGCAATTAGGGGCGCCGACCTGTGCATAAGCCGAGCCTATGAGGAGCAAATAGGTCAAGAGAGTAGAGGTCGAGATGGGCATCATGCCGAGTCGGTGGTCAGAAACGGGTGGGAGAAGACCTCGACAGTGGGGCATCATATCAGTAGAGGTGATGCTTTCAGTATGGGGTAAAGATCCACCTGTATTTTGGAACCATGGAAGTGCTGGACCATTGCAGCGAGCGCAACCTGACCAAGCCTCAAGTCAGACCCCAGCCTCGGGCGCATAATCCTTGTGAGCCTGTCAGAACAAGGAGGGAAGACAAGATGATACCTTCAGTATAAGGTGGTGGATTACCTGTAGTCTGGAATTATGGGGGACCTGGGAGTAGTACTGGATCCACGCCGCAGAGTATGGAGACTGCCATCCACCTTGATCCTCGCTGTATTCAGACTCGGACACAATTACCCGGCCCGACAGCCGTGATAGGTTTGACATTGTCCGACACTGGTCTGATGACATGTTACGTCTGCGCCGCATCCAATTCCCCTCTTGCCTCTGCCTGTGACCGTGTGCCACGGGTTCTTTTCTCCCTCTACGTTGTTATCCCTTCTATATTACAATGGTTCACCTAAATCGCATATTAAGTCTTTTTTTCTCTAATATTTCTAGACAGATCACCCAAATCTAACCAGTATGTTCAGCTCCAACCATCGCTTAGTCGCTCTCCACACTGGAAGTGAAGCTCTAGTTCTCGGCTTTGGGATAACGCTGGCGAGAGTGTGCGCCACCGCTCGCAGACATATTCTGAGGATGTCTCGGCCCTGGCAGATACGGAAAATAGACGTTCAAGGAACAGCCATCACCAACTCAACGCCATGTCAATACCGCCGTACAAGTGAGTGCCTGCACGCCACGAGTGATGCCAGAAACTTCTGACAGTCAGAACTCTTTTGAGGCAGAAATGGGGGGTGGCATTCTCGTGCGTCAAATGAGATGAGCTTGGCGAGGAGTACATATCGCTCTTGAGTTTAGTCGAATAACACTCAAGTTTCTTCTCCATTAGCATGGGTTAGTTGGTATACTGGCAGAAGGCAAAGATATCGAAGGGGGTACTTACCTCTCTGACCGCCAGGGTCACCGTGACCCACAGTATTTACATTTTTATCACCAGCCACGCGCCTTGCGTCTTTCACCTTAGCGGGCCACCGTCAGCCATGCTAGATTTTCACTGGAGGTGGCACTGACAGGCTACGGACCGCCTCCTTGGGATAACTCGATTCTCTCTTCGCAGGGGTCTCCATTACGAAGTGTCCTTTCGTCCCAGAGGCATGCATATATGTGCGAAGTGGGCAACAAATCCAGTAAGACATGTCACCCTACGAACACATCACACTCTCGTCGCATTAATAATACATTTCAAGAATTCAGAATCGTGTGGCCGTAACTAGCACCTGAATCAGTCGGCCAAGAAACATAAGCAAGAAATGACTATACACCACAATACTTGGATGAAGAAGAAAGCCTGGACATGCTAGAGCCCCCACTCGGTTCTCGAAGAAAAGACAGGCGCCTTGACTCCTCAGACCTCTGGCAGACCGCTGTAGCCGGAGGTGATTGGCTGCAGGTGGGGAGTGGAGCCGGGGCGCTGATTGGCCACTGGAAGGTACACTGTGCTCGGGTGCGTCGTTGGATCTAAAGGATCCTGGGGGTTACACAGAACAGATCAGCTGTTTTAAAGTTGTTGGCACGAAATAAATACCGACGTAAAATTTTGGTGGGTGGGACGGTGGCTGTTCCGTCTCGCCGCATTGGACATCTAGATGTGGGGCAGAGCGAGCACGCCTCCGGCGGATGGAGAACCACACGATGACCCCGACGATCAAGGCTGCGCCGATGACGCCACCCGCGATTGGGCCGGCGTTCGAGCTATGATGTGGGGCCGAAATGGAAGCAGTGCCCGTAACTTCGGGAGAATCTAGATAAGATAAGATATATATGCATTTAGAGCGGTGGAGTCTCGCACCTCCTGCGAGTTGTGCCGCCGAGATGTTCCAGTTGCCACTAATCTACAAGGGTATCGTCGATGAGAGTTCTTGGGCGAGCAGTCAAATGGCAGAGGGGAGATACGCACAGAGGAGTCGATGTATGCCCAGTGTGGTACTCGCGTGACATTTGGGACCGGTTTCGGGAAGCTGGGGTTAGGTTGGGCAAAATCGCTAGTTGAAACGACAAGGGACTTACTTTCCGGCAGTTGCTTTGGTGCAGTTGAACGACCAAGTGGAGTAACTGATCAATCAAGTGGGTTGATCGGTTGTAATCTTCGCGAAAAACATGACTGGACAACTCACGGAATCCACGATTCTCCCTGGCACGCGCCGCATGCGCTGATGAGGTTGTACACAACCGTGTTGCATTTGCATGGATCGCCGTTATCGGACCCACCCGGTCCAGTGTAATAATTTCCCGGTTGCAAAGCGTAAAAGGTGAATGCTGCATACGCCGATAAGACTTCCAAATAATGCGCCACAGGTGCATGTACTGACCGCCATTGTTGCACACTGCTGCCAGGTATGCTGTGACCAAGCAGGGAGTTTGTTGGAGCGAATTGTACGACTATAAAACCCAGGCACGATGCGAAAACAGATTGTTATCGATAAAAACTGAGCGTCTGGGGGGTGGGGACCTACCCAAGTGAACGAAGAGTCGCTGCAATTAGGGGCGATGACTTGTGCACGAGCTGAGCCTATAATGAGCAGATAGGACAACAGGGTAGGGATCCGAGATGGGCATCGCGCAAGGTTAGTAGTCAGAAACAGGGGACGGCCTCTACAGTTGGCCATCTCATGTCAGTCCAAATGATGCTTTCAGTATGGGGCAGGAGGTTTCCTGTATTTTGGAACCATGGAAAAGTAGGACCTAAAGCGGGATCTAGCCTAGACCAAGCCTCACGACCTCATCCTCGGGCGCAATAACTTGGTGGTGCTTCTATCGAACTTCTTCCCTTATCGCACACACTGTAAGACAAGGACCATCATGGTGTTGTAATTCCGCCTCACGTACTCATACAATGAAGCCCCACCTTCCTTTTATATAACAACTTCGTGTCTCTTTGGATGATCAAATGCCCCCAGAGCTTAATGTAGTAACGTCCTTCAATTCCTCAGCTACTCGGTATCTCGCTGATCAGTGTTGTACGGGTCAGCCTGACTCAGGGTCAAATGGGTCATAGTTAGCCGGGTCAAAGGTCACTGGTCACAACGAGGGTCAGACCATTTTGGAATCGCATTGTCTGCTTAGTCAGTATGCATTACCGCGTGTGTTGATGGGCCAATGGCCCGCCAACCCGAAGTTGCGATAAAAAAGGAAGGTGGTAGGGAAAAACACGTGATGATGCATACTTCCTTCTCTTGTCGATACGTCTTTACGCGGGGGCCGACGGGAAGAAGTCTGGTGGATGAACAACGCAACACAGGATTTTCTGAATATAGAAAGTATCTTGTAATCTAACCCTAACGGGTCGGCGTCAGACTACCCGACGGGTCGCGGGTCTGACTGAGTCAGACCCGGGGCTGTCGCTGATTGATGACATTCTTGCATATGGTCGTAACCTAGAAGATCAAAGAATTAAGTTAATGCGCGAAGGAATATATGTATTCGCCTTCATGTTCTCAGCCACAACTCCCCATCCGTTTCTGTATTTGTGTAGGCTCTTGATGTTGCGCATCGATGCGACTGTCGGAGGTGGAATGCACCACGTACACAAGTTCCGGTTGGTAACGAGTATTAACTCAGAGTTGCGGAGAATCAAAGAAGTGCTCCTCATCACGTGACAACCAGCACGCTGGCAATGTCTTCCTGGACTCTTGCCCGGACTTCTGTCTACGTGACCCCACCAAGTATCCGCTTTAACCTACGAAGAGACGGCAAAGACCTTGGCAAAGACTAGTGCATGTCTACTAGAGATGGCGAATAATCACATTTTCATCACCACGCCGTCTCGAGCTGCACATATGGAACGCCTGTCAGGCAGAATTAATATGATTTACTCTTGAGTCTACTGGCCACTCGTCTTTCCTTACACCGTTGACTACCGGGGACTTCCGTGCCCTGTCTATGGGCTTCGCTCTGTTCCTGACGATGAAGATAATATCGTCGCTGCACTCCAGCACGCCTGTCTGGGTCGTATACTACAGCGTTTTGAGATTTTTACAACATACTCTGACACAATATCGCAAGCAATATCGTTAAGGAAAGTGGCCACTGCCATGCAGGGTCATTTCCTGCCTGTTACTCTCCGACTCGAGGATATATTTATATTTCACCAGAGGAATTGCGCTGGCAGGTTTGGCCGTATTGATCAGGCTCAAGACTCGAATTTCACGTACAGTTCCAACGTCACTCGGTGGCACACCACTGCTGGAAGCACTAGTCTCTTGGTTCACGGTTTGGCGTGGGGATAATGCTGCAGGACGTGTGTGTACGCCGTAGATATACTCTGAGGATGTCTTGACCTGGCTCGGTGGCCAGGGGCCAGTAGACATGGTAAATAGACGTTCAAGGAACACCCATTCCTAACTCAAGCCTATGACAATACCGCCATAGAGATTGTAGCTCATATGCTGTTTGGAGATACCAGCCACTTCTGAGAGCCTGAACTCTTTTGGGGCGGAAATGGGGGTGCGCCGTGCTGGTGCGCTAAATGAGATGTGCTTAGCGGGCGGCAGACCCCTGGGTGGACCTCGCTCTTGGGTCTAGCCGAATAATAATCAACGACGTTCGTTTCTTCTCCATTGGCATAGGTTTATTGGTAGACTAGCTGAAAACAAAATAGTACGAGTATGATGAAATGCGTCGCTGCCACCGTGGTACTTTGAGTGCTTGTGTGAGATTGGTCGTGGACCACGTTGAAGAGGAGACTTCTTATCTGACCGCTAGCCTCACTGACTCACATTTCCACCACCAGCCACGTGCCTTGCATCTTGCGCTTTTGCGGACCAACGGCAGCCGTGCTGGATGTTTACTGCAAATGGCCAGGCCACGGACCGCCCCCTTGGAAAGGTTAGATTCCCTCTTAGCTAGGTTTTCCAAGATGAATTTCGTCCCAGAGACATGCATACATACATGTACGAAACCGACGACAACATAGCCCAGTAAGACACGTCACCCAATGAACACATCAGTCTCGCCGCGTCAACACATTTCAAGAAATCAGAATCGTGTACCCATAACCAGTACCTCGGTCACTCGACCAAGAAGAAGACCAATGAAACATGAGCAAGAAGTCACTATACACCACACCACGGTACTTGAACGAAGAGATCACGCTATAGTTACCATTTAGTTCTTGAGGAAAAGAGGGGGGGAGGTACTTCAACTCAAATCTCTGGCAGACCACTGTATCTGCCGTCGATTGGTTGGAGGAAGCCAGTGGGGCCGAGGGGCTGATTGGCCACTGGCAGGTACTCTTTGCTCGGGTACGTCGATGGATCCAAAGGGTCCTGGGAAACACACAACTAGATCAGCTGTGACTCTCGTTTTATAATTGTTGGGTCAAAAGACCGACGTAAAGTTTTGGTGCTCCATCAGCAAGGGGGTGGGGCCGTGACTGTTCCTTCTCGCTGCCTTGGGAGTCCAGATATGGGGAAGAGCGAGCACGCCGATGGCGGATGGTGAACCATACTATGACCCCGGCGATCAAGACCGCACAGATGATGCCACCGACGACGCCACCCGCGATTGCTCCGGCGTTCGAGCTGTGATGCGAGGTCGATGTGGACTTGGCCGCCGTACTTGTCGAAGTGGGGAAAATGGAAGCAGTGCCCGTAACTTCGGGGTTAACTAGATAAGACAAGATAAGACAAAAATGCGTGTAGAGAGCGGTTGAGTCTCGCACTTCCTGCAAGTTGCGCCGTCGAGATGTTCCAGTTGTCGCTGATCTGTAAAGGTACAATTGATGAGATTTCTTGGGCGAGCATGCGAAGGACAGAGGGAAGGTACGCACAGAGGAGTCGATGTAAGCCCATTGTGGTACTCGCGTGCTATTTGGAACCGGTTCCGGGAAGCTGGGGTCTAGAGCTGAGTATAATCGCTAGTAGAAACGACACGTGACTTGCGTTCCGGCAGTTGCCTTGGTAGTGCAGTTGAACGACCAGGTGGAGTAACTGATCAATCAAGTGGGTCGATCGGTTGTAATCTTGGCGAAATACAACTGATCAACGCACGGAATCCACGGCTCTCCCTGGCACGCATCGCATGCGCTGATGAGGTTGTATACGACCGTGTTGCATTTGCATGAATCGCCATCATCAACCCCATTTGGTCCAGTGTAATAGTGTTGTGGTAGCAAAGAAGTGAGGATGAACGCTGCACATGCAGATAAGAATGCATACGATGCGCCAAAGATGCATGTACTGACTGCCATTGTTGCACACGGCTGACAGGTATGCTGCGACCCAACAGGGATTTTGATGGAGCGAATTGTACGACTATAAAAATACCCGTACGATGCAAAAAAATTGTTATCGATACAAACCGACCGTCTGGGCGTTGAGAACCCACCCAAGCGAACGAAGAGTCGCTGCAATTAGGGGCGCCGACTTGTGCACGAGCTGAGCCTATAATGAGCAGATAGGACAACAGGGTAGGGATTGAGATGGGCATCGCGCAAGGTTAGTGTCAGAAACGGGGGGGAGACCTCTACAGTTGAACCTCTCATATCAGTCGAAGTGATGCTTTCAGTATGGGGTAGGAGATTTCCTGTATTTTGGAACCATGGAAAAAGTAGGGCATTGAGCGGGACCTAGACCAAGCCTCGAGACAGATCTCGACCTCGGGCGCAATAACTGGATCACTAAGATGGCGATTTCAATCAGCCTTATCGCACAGCTGCCCAGGACCATGTTGTAATCTTGCCTCACGTGCTCATATAGCGCTCATACAGTGTGGCCCCACCTTTATGTCGCAACTTGTCCGGCGTCTCTCCACAAGATCAAATGCGCCTAAAACTTGAAAATATCTTTCCATGCCTCTCCCTCAATGGCCACTCGGTGTTCTCGCTGATCGACGACGTTTTTACACGTGGCCGTAACCTAGAAGATCAAAGAATTAAGTTGTTGCGGAAGGGGATAGGGTGCGATGCCGCGGATATAAGCGCTTGCCATCTCAGCTACCACTCCTCAACTATTTCTGTATTTGTGTGGGCTCTCGGCGTTGCGCAGTTGATGCGACGGTCGGAGGTGTGAATGTACTTACTAAATTTCCGGTATGGTACCACCAATGAGCAGCGTTGTCATGACCTGGGTCGGGTAGTCTGACCTGTTAGGGTCAGATTATGTGATACTTTTCTATATTCGAAAAATCCTGTGTCGTTTTCCATCATCACTCACGTGTTCTTTCCCACCTGCCACTTTCCTTTTTTATCGCAGCTTCGGGCTGGGCGGGCCATTGGTCCATTGGCACAAGCCGTAACTTGAATGACTAAGCGGACGAAGCGATTCCAAAAATGGTCTGACCCTTATTGTGACCTTTGACCTGAGTCAATTGACCCAGACTGACCTGGCTGACTACGACCCATTTGACCTTGAGCCAGGCTGACCTGTAAAACACTGCCAACGAGTACTGACCCAGAAACGCGTGCACAGTCGAGAATCACGGACATGGTGTAACAATCAACATTCTCCCGGACAATGTCTTCCTGGAAATATTCGATTTCTGTCTACGCGACCCTACCAATTATCCACTTCAGAGGATAATGGCAATGACTAGCACATGTCTACCAGAGATGGCGAAGAAGCACATTTGCACCACCGCACCGTCTCAATCACCGTCCCAACTGTACACACGGAACACCTGTCGTGCAGAATCTGGTTTACTGACCGGCCACCCTTCTTCTCACTGTTGACTAACCCAGACTCTGGCGCAGCAACTATCGTTCTAGCCATGCTCATGACGGTAACATCGTTGCTGCATTCCGGCACACCAGTTGTATACATCGTGTCGAGATTTGTACAACACATTCACTGTTAAGAAAAGTGGCCACTTTTCACGCAGGGGCTATCTCCTGCGCTGACACAGCTGGGACTTACGTGGGACCTTGATGGTTTACCAGGCACTGTCCCAGTCCTTCCCAGGGGATTCTTGGGTGGTTCTGCCCACGTCTACGTGATCTCCACTTGGGGGGCATTTCCTTTCCAGAATTGCCTACACTTCTTTTGTCGGCCGGCTCGTAGTCTCGTTGCTCTTCAACTCGGGAATATTTTCCACCACAGTTACATTCCACCAGGGGCTATGGTCGCAGGTCTGGCCGTGTTGACCAGGCTCAGGACTCTTTCCATCGAAAATTTCCTTGAGCCACCTCCCCCTGATGAAGGGAGAAGATGTCCGGATCCCCCGATGCGGACCGTCCTTCCCGCTCTCTCTATTCATTTCAAGGGTCATTACGAGTGCCTGGAGGTCCTCTTGGCCCAAATTGACACACGCCTCAAGTCGACGACGTCAGAATGGAATACTTGGGGATTTAGATCCCCCAACTTTCTCTGTTCGTCGATGGCACACCAAACCTCAAGCTTACCCAGTTCATGCGTGCGCGAGTATTTTTTTTTTTATCCCGAGGCCATCCAGGCCGAACTTGATCGTCCGCAATGGGAATGCCCTCAGCCTAATCTTTCCCTTTCATTCTTAGGTCCATGGTTAGACGACCGAGTTCTGTGCATGGTCCAACTACTTGGTCGACTTGTCACCATGTCCTCCAACGTGGGTCGTCTCTCTTCCCAGGACCATGTGGAATTGAGTGGGCGCTTGATATGGACAGCGTCGAATAGCTGCCACTCGGGTTATACTATTAACCCGGCGCGCCTACCAGAGACAGAAATGGGAAGGGAGGACTTCACCACCAAGATGACGCATTCGGTATGAGGTAGGATTGTCTGCAGTACTGTACTTTGAATCATGGGAACTTGGAAGCCATGTAGGCTACGCCACGGAGCTTGACCGCTCCTATTGGACTCGGGCGCAATAGCCCACCGACCGTGACATGTGAACTGTCGCGTCATACTCCCTCATCTTTTCTCTCCGCCCAACCCCCGCATGTGGCCGTGTCCCACGGATTGACATATTGACACCCCATCTCCCTACGTTGTCTTCTTTTCCATCTTTCGATATCTGTCTTAATTGCGTATTCGGTCGGTCGCGTCACTCGATATCTCTAAATAGAAGCACTCAAACCCAACCATGTACGGCTCCAACATCTTCTGGTAATGCTCCACACTGGGAGTCCTAGTCATCAGTTTCTCGGTTCATGGTTTGGCCTAAGGATAGCGCCGGCGAGAATGTGCAACACTGCTCGTATGTAGACGTTGAGGGTGTCTCGACCCTGATAGATATGGAATACAAACGTTCACTGGAAAGGAACAACCATGACCAACTCAAGGCCGTGACAATATCACCCTTGCCTGTCCACACACACCGCTGGTCGATGCCACCAACTTCTGAAAACCAGAACTAATTTGGGGCAGAAACGGGGTGGGGAATCCTGGTGCGTCAAATGAAATGGGCTTAGTGGGCCGCGCACTTCACTCTTGGGTCTAGCCGAATGATACTAAACAGCTTCTTCTCCATTGACAGAGGTTATTCGCAGACCGCAGAAATCAAGATCTAGTGCGTACGTGATGAGCTGTGTCGCCCATGGTATGACTGTCCTGGTGGAAAAATAGGGACAGAGAAAACTGCAGATGTCGATGAGATCGTTTGCGATGTGCCAAAGGTGCATTCACTGACCGCCGTTGTTGCACGTCGCCGCAAGGTACGCTGTGATCAAGCAGGGATTTTATTAGAGCGAATTGAACGACTATAAAAAGACCAGCACAATGCGAAAAAAAAAAGTATTGTTATCAATACAAAACGAATGTCTGGGCGAAGGGATCCCACCCAAGCGAAGGTAGAGTCGGTGCAATTAAGAGCGCTGACCTACGCAAAAGATGAGCCTATGGGGAGCAAATAGGTCAAGAACGTAGGGATAGAGACGGTCATCGCGCAAGGTTGGTGGTCAGAAACGGGAGGGGGAAAGCCTCGACAGATGGCGATTATATCACAAGTCACTCATGGACGAGCAGGACCTTGACCAGGCCTCGAAGCCACGGGCGCAATGGCCCAGCGTCTAACGTATTTCCCATGATTTAGCAGTCATCTGATGATATAATTAGACCGCGCAGACGCTTGTTTAATCTAAGATACTGTATCTCTGAACTCTGAAATCGCACCTCCCACCTTGACCTTGTCTTTGTGGCGCGAAAGGGAAGAAAGGCAGTGCCCGTGTTCCCTTTGATGCGCACTCGTCACCCGGGGCGTTCGTTTCTCACCTCCTCTTCTTCGAGTTGACAGTACCCCCCCGGGCCCTCACCTACCTTTGGTAGACCCTTAGCACCTACTAGCGCCATTTCCGAAGAAATTTGTGCTGCAGAGCTGAGGTTACCAACACCAGGTATACAAGGTGCGGCTAATTCTTCCGTAGACCAACTTGGAATGACGCGGCCATCACCGCGATCTACAGGCGCGTCGATCTTCTCACGAATCGACGTGTGGGGGTAGATACAAGTTGTCATCAGGGCGGGCTGAAGACAGTGACTCGGATGCTGGAGATATGCTGCATGTTGAGGCATTTGTCCCAGAGCGGATATTCGGGACAGTCGTGAGGAAGTACTATAATAACAGCAACCTGGGGAGCCGGCAGGCAGCGCGGACGCTACGCGAATGTGCTCGAAGTAGAGCTCGAGAGAGTCGTGGGCCAGAAGAAGTTGAATATGACCGGAAATATGGAGGGGGTTGAGCGCGCGCAACAGCACAAGGACAGCCAGATGTTCGGTGAGATGTTTGGGGAACCACCCTGCAGCGGCAGCGGCCCGGCGCGGTTCGGCGCATAAAACGCGTGAGCACATGGCCCGGCCCGCCAACCGTCAATTCCTCTCTCAGGCTTACCTCTGCCCTGTGACCGTGTCCAATTGATGTCCTCTTCTCCCTCTACATTGTCTTCTCTTCCATCTTACGATGGTCTATCTAAATCGCGCATTCAGTCCCTTTACTCTGATATCTCTAGACAGAAGCACTCAAATCCAACTACGTACAGCTCTAACATCACCTGGTGGCGTTCCACACTGGAAGCCCTAGTCTCTCTTGGTCATCAGCCGAACACAACAGATACACTCATTCTTCACGCGGACCAAAGCCTTTTAGAATCCCTGAGATATGGGGGTGCTGGAAAACCTCTCTGTTTGGGAACCGTTATCGTAAGCTTCCCGTGTGCAACTACGCCAGTGGCAGTGAGAAGCGTGGAGCTGACCGAAATTCCTGCTAGTGAAGACCGAGCTCGTCAACTCTCGCACCGCAGTACCTCTACAGCAGTTTCTGAGTGCGTCTCAATCGATATACGACCCCGGCTGGCTACCGTATCGCGTTGCCGCATTTGTTGTTGGAAAGCCACTGTGGTGGGCTCTTCAACAACTCAATGTTTTCGGCTCAGACGACGAGAGCGAGACCGAGCGGTGGAAGCACACCAAAGGGGATTATGTCCTCATTGGAGTCCTCGAGCACGCGGCCGACTCCGTGCTTGCTTCGCAGCGCGCACGAGATGTGAGCCTCGCCGACACACTGTACAGCTTTGACTCGTTTCGTGCCACATTCGCGGCGTCCGCGCTTCCGGGAGGTACACTTTCCGACAAGGACCTTCGTGTCCTTCTAAAGTTTTTGGAGCGTGACAGACGCGCTATCGTCACCGAGAGAGAGGTTCGTCTCCGCGTGGCTGTTCCAGCGCCGCGCTCATTGTTCGCAGGTGATTAAGTTTGTTGGGACTGGTTTTGGTACACCCGAAATCACAGCGGTTGATCACGGCGCTCTCGAACTGAAATCCGCTGTTGCGAACCTAACAGCGCAGATTGACAGCATCACCGCAAAGATCGACTCGTAAATTCGGCGCACCTTTTCTTTCGGCGATCTACCTGTCTAACACACCGATGACCCATCTTTAGGCACAAGGCGAAAGCGGCGATCGCCTTACGCCAACAACACAAGCCGCTCGCACTCTCCTATCTTCGCTCTCGCAAACAGCTCGAGGAGGTACTCACCCAACGCATCGGCTCACTCGAGATCCTTCAAAGCACCCTATTGCGCGTCGAAGCAGCCGCAGAAGATATTCGGGTACCGCGCCTGCTCTCTCCCACTGTCACCGTTTCGTCCTGCTGATACCCCGCATCACTCGCCGCCTATAGATTGTGAAGGCTTATGAAAGCAGCACCGCCACTCTCCGCGCGCTGCTTGCGCATCCCTCACTCCAGCGTGACGCTGTGGAGCGCACCTTTGATGCACTAGCTGACGCTAATGCAGACGCGCGGGAGCTCGACGATGCCGTGCGCTCCGGCATGGACCTGGCTGTGGGAACAAGTGCGTCCCCGGAAGACGAGGATGAGATTAATGCCGAGCTCGCCGCTCTTGTGGCTGAAGCAGAGGCGGACGCCGCAGCCCGAGAGAGGGAGAAGGCTCAGCGCACAGCGCCGCCTCAGAAGACGCCGGTGACAGATACCCGCAATGCGCAGCAGGCCTGGGAGCGCACGCACGATGATGCTGTGACCAAAGCGGAGCCTGCGGCCCAGCCTGTGCTTGCTGAATGAACAAGACTGCATGATTCTTCTTTTTTTACCTGCGCGTATGGACTAGCTCCACAATGTTAGAGTTACGGTGATTACGAACACTGCCACGAATGCTTCTATCTGTAATACGTGGACGTCACACCATGCTCTGAGATGGTTATTACTGTAATGGACCGCAGTTAAGCTTTTGATTGGATCCCACCGCAGTCGGCATCTCCTTCACTTACAGGTATTTGGACGGCGCACATCCACCTTCCATTCGTTTTTCTGCTTAGGGCTGTGTTCGGGCTGCTCGGGCAAAGGAGCATAATGCAGTCACATGTTGCAAAGCGGCAACCCGAATGGGGTCTTCCCAGAGTTGGGCATCGCACATTATGTATTCTATCTGCTAGTGGCCATTCCCAGGTCAGACATGCTGCTACGATGGCTAGCATGGCATGGCGTGTAATTTGCGACAACTCAATGTCAAGTGCCGTAACTTGAGGTGAACGATTATTTTGCCAAGAGCTGCAGTAAGCTAACGGCAGGCCTTCTATCCCTCGGGGCCGTCCCTCGGTTCATTTAAATCACACCTCGGTCGATGAATCGCTCGTGTGTAATATGTGAAAACTAATTTATCGGCTATTTGAGAAGGACTGAGTCGCCGAGGTCCTCGTGGCTGAGGTGTACTGCCAAATGCAAACGAACGACCACATCTTTCTCATAAGCTTCTTTTTTTCCTGTCAAGATCTGGACAGGACGTCAACTGGGGAAGTGATACGATCAGATCGTTGATGAGCGAAATCTCTCTGGCACGGGCGCACCTTGAAATGGTGCGCTAAATCGACATCCATGAGAGTATTGCTTTTTTTTCCCACCCCGAGTTACAGTAATGATGACGAGATGTCACAGAGTGAACATTCTTCCATTTCCTTGTTAATCTTATCCTTTGTGTCAAGATGCAGTATACAGAAGCAGGGGGGATGCCATTTAGTCCGTCCCCCCAATTTCTGCCGATCTTGCCGTCAACTGTCCA
Organism: Lactarius indigo; assembly: GCA_025766275.1. Lineage (NCBI taxonomy): Eukaryota > Fungi > Basidiomycota > Agaricomycetes > Russulales > Russulaceae > Lactarius > Lactarius indigo. Next base: position 1,289,251 of record JAFKAC010000002.1, on the reverse strand, counting down.
AGCGCTCCGAGACAAGCTCCTAGAAGCACCCTCGACGATCGGCCCGGCGCTCGGCGTTCCTATATATGCCCTAATCAAGGGCGGCCAACCCACAATACTACCGCGGCCGTGAAAAACAATGGGACCTCCCTATGAGTCGCAAGTAACCTACTTGCGTATTGCGGAATCGCATCCGATGCTGTAGGCTCGGGAACGAGGTGATCCTTGGAAATCCACGGCGAATCCGAGATGGCACCGAACAAATCGAGACTGGAAATGTATGCGGATCTAATTATGCACGAAAGAGGTAGTGACAACAGGGGACATGTATGAGAGAAGGAAAGCGAAGACGAAAAAATAATGACTAATACACAGGAGAATGAATTTATGTGTAGATGTCAAGGTGTCCATGCTGCACGCCGCGCGGGGGGGTACGCTGTTTGATAGGAAGGGGATCAGGGCCTATACTTCGGGGAGACCTAGGTAGTTTGTTCGATGCGGCTTTGCTCCACTGGACGGTCTCGAGTCATTCGCCGTGGTCAGGGAAGTCACGGTCGTCATCGCTGCCGCATTCGTAGGGTTTCCGGGTATAACTGCAAGATTAGGATATGTACTTGGATCCGCAGGGTCCTAACGCCCAAATACCGCCCGTGATGTGATACATAACGTCAGCCCGTCTAGTCCTGATAGTGACGAAAGGGTTTCCACGCACATAAAATTTCATATCCGACTGAGGCGTCCAGGGTACGGATTCGTATCCGCTCTTATCTTGCGCGGGGCCCCCGGTTGAGGATGGTCTAGCATTGCTTTGTAGCGTCCGTCGCTGCCGACGGCGGCGCACGAGGTACCACACGCCCGCCGCAATTGCTACCAATCCGACCACTGTGGTCCCCGCTGCCACCCCGGCAATCACCCCGGCACTCAAAGCGGCCCCACTGCTATACTGTGGCGCAAAACTTGGGCGGAAGGTTCCGACTGACTCCGGGGATCCACCGAAGTTACATGCGGTGATGTTGTCCCAGGGTTGGGAGGTCTGTGGAGCTCCAGTCCGGAAGAGTCACATGATAACGTGGGAGGGAAAACGCACGGTGACATTCAGGAACGCCCAAGCGGGTACTCGAGTGGTGTTTGATATCGATTGAGGGAACCTGCCCACCAAACGTTTTTCTCAGCATCGTGAGCTACCCCAAAACATTGCAGGACGAACGTTGACATCGCGGCGCGCGAATTACAATTGGCAGTCCACTCATTGTATCTGTAGGTGAGGTGTTACCGGGTAGAGAAACGAGCTAAAGAGAACCAACGCACGACAACCAAGTCCCCTTCTGACAGCCAGCACATGCGCTGATCAGTGAATACAATACAGTGTTGCATTGGCAGATACTGTTGTCAGTATCGCCGGATGGGCCCGTGTAATGATTCCCTACAGCAAGTTGCGGGATCGTAAATTCTACACCCCCATTTCATGAGTCCAACGTGGGTGATCAGCGGAAAAGTGAACGCACGGCCATTGCTAGTACATTGTGCGGCGAGGTAGCCGGCTGTTGAACAAGGGGCCTGTTCGAGGCTGTTGTATGTCTGTTGAGATTCCATCAGGTCATTGAACATTCACAGTGACAAAGAACGACACACGAACCCAATTCCAGTTTTGTTTCGCTGCAGGAAGACAGTCGGGTACTTGGACCTGAGCCTCAACAAGGAAGAAGGCGAGGGAAAGTACCAGCAGCATCGAAGGGAGGGATATGGGAGAACGCTGCATAAGTCGTGGTTCGGACGAGGTTGAGGGCACAAGGCCAAGGGAGGGAAACTAATAAGGCACGCATAGCGGATTGGTCATGAGCGACACCTACAACAAGTAAAAGCGGGTGTGGAGTTACGTAGCGAGCAAGGGACGAACCGGCTGAAAAGTATGACAAGCTGTCTTCGGGGGTCCGCAGAGTTACATCACCTAGTCATCGCCTGAGAGAAGTGGAGAATCGACCGAGTTCCGGGTGTCTCGGTGATCGTTCGCAATACAGACTTGTGGATCTCGCGCGAAAGTGGAGAAGAGCGGTACTGGTAGGGATCCAACGACAGATTGAGGATCCCTACCAGGATAGGATAGGATCATGATGTATGCATGATGGATCTAACAACAGGAACAACCAGTGCGCCGTCATCCAGGGGTGCGGGGTCTAATGTGAGCGTGTCAAAGATTTAGGCCCGATCTGACCTCAACCACCTTAGCAATCCCGTTCACACCAACCTGAGATGGCTGTGCATTCGACGAGCCTCTACAAATGCCTCCCAGTCTTATACAGTAGGTACCACTGCATATTAAGTACTCGACTTGAGGGGAACAGTATGTTAATACCTAAGTTAATATCGGTAGACCGATCAAGACCCTGAAAACTCTTATAAACCCCGTTACACATCGCACCAACGGCTAGACTTTGTATGTCACTTGCTTGGTCACTTGAGTTACAAAGCGGCATGTGTTCAGACGGTCTGAGAGGCTCGGAAAGCTAGTGGAGTAGATCAGAGCGCTAGAACTCGGAAGTATTTGCGAGCAGAGTAGTGGCCCGGGCCACGATGGTCAAATGAGGTCCACAGCCTTCAGGTACACGGCCATTCTGGGTGGGTCGATACACGTGACCATACTTCCTCATCACATGATCTAGAAAGTATTCGTGTCTGGCTTGTCCTTTTTTACTCTCTTTCTTTCTGCGGCGCACTACCCCGAAACCACATGCCTAGTGAAGGGAGTTCATCCGGTGAGTTCCACACGGACTCTATTAAGAGACCCTTGCTGAACACGACAATAGCCACTACACGCCAAAAGCGTGTGTCGGCACAACGAGCGCCAGCGGAAGAAACCGAAGATGAGGCTCTGGATGCAAGCCTCTCCGACGACGGAGATCAAGAGATGTCAGTGTTGTTAACTCTCAATACATTGTTATTTTGAGCTGATAGCTTCCACTTCCAGCGATAGCGTGGAGTACTTACTTGCGCTTCAACAGATTCGTCGTGAGTCTGCAAACGAGAGAAAGTTGCAGCGTATTTATTAATACTACAGAAGAAGCCCACAAAGCATCCCAAGTCAACCTCAAGCGGCGGTTCGCGTTATTTGCAGCTGAGTTCCGTGGCCAAGCCGCCGCGATCGTCGAGGAAATGAATGCATATATGCGCGTTCTTCTCCATATGGCAGGTGTATGCGAACTGACATCGTACTTTCCAGAGACAAAGTGGAAAAGGACGTCGAAAACACGCAAGATGTAGAGTGCATAAGCGCACAGGCCTTCGCCGATGCTGCACGAGAATGGAACACCCAACGTGTGAGTATTCAATCGAAGGAACGAGCTAAGTTGACTATGCTCGGGAAATGCCACGAAGAATATGGTCAATGAAGCAAGGGGAATTGACTTGAATGGTATCCAACGCAAGGAGCAAATAAACGAAGTCAGCCAACTCGGTAAGTGGGTTTCCTGGAGACCATGACCCCTATCTTGTGGTGTGCTCATAAAAGGCAGTTGAAAGCACCACCACAAAGCGTGCTCAGGCACACCGCAAGTTGCTGCGGAGAGTGAAGACAGATCTGGAAGTGATGCGCCAAAAGGAACAGGTAATAAGTTGACAAACAAGTCCTAAACAAAGATCGCTGAAGAAGGGCCCTGCCGCAGATCGCTACAGACGCAAAGGCGCTATTGAGACGGTACAAGAAACTGCTCCGACAGTAGATGCTGGGAATATGGTGAGGTACGGTATGATGTGGTGATGAAACCTGTGCATGCACCGAAATATGAGACAGTTGAGGGTGACAGTGACGTCACGCGTTTCAAGGGGCTGTTTCCCACGGGTAGAAAATGGGACGATAAAACGAATTTTTCTGTCTCGGAAAAATTCGAAAAAAATTCTAGACGCGACTCGGCAAGCCGCGTTGAATTTGTGGTTCGTTGAACTTGGCCATCCCCGTCCTCATTCCCCATTTCCTCGCTTCCCCTTCCTCTCGCTTCCTTTCCCCTTCGTCTGCACTTACTTCGAAGGAGCTCCCGCTCTCTAGAATTGGTTCTGCAGAGCACGGTTTCGACAGCGAGTCTTTCCTCACATGGCACACTCGGACTCCAAAATTCTGTTCTGGAACGGAAAAATACCTCTCAAATCTGTCCACCTCGATGTCGTCAATGATAAAGATTACACTGAACAATCCTCCCCTTCCCCTGTTTCTACGCCCTCACTCTGCGGTGTGCCTCTCAAGTACATTTCGTATGTCTTTCCTCTTCGTCATCATCACTCGCACACCAGCTATGGCCTTAAGCCGTTCTTGTCCCTTTGAACTGTTGTTCGTAGTGTTTACCCACGGATTCTGACACTCTTTTCAGTCTTGTTACACTAGCAGTTCAGAATGCTGCCCTTTCCTTGCTCATGCATTATTCCCGCGTGTCGTTGCCCCCATCCCGGGCGTACTCCGCAGCATCCGCAGTCCTGGCAACCGAGCTTCTAAAAGGCCTTATATCATTGCTTATTGCATTGATTAGGGTACGGCCCAATTCACCCCAGCATACATTCGCCCTTCCTTCACCGCTTCCGAATCGTCTGGAAAGTTCACCGCTTAACCCCAAGGTGTTCCTAGAGCGGTGTAGGATTGTTGGAAAAGAAGTATTCCGTTCTGACTGCTGGAAACTGTCTATCCCAGCCATACTTTACGGTTAGTCAACCCAACTTTTTCTGATGGAATTGTCTTGACCTTTCTGCCTGTCCACAGTTATTCAGAATAATCTTCAGTTCGTTGCAGCCTCCAATCTAGATGCCGCCACTTTCCAAGTATCCTACCAGATGAAGATCCTTACTACCGCTGCTTTCTCCGTCCTCCTCCTCCGTCGCAAGTTGACCCCCCTCAAGTGGTTGGCCCTGTTCTTCCTCGCACTTGGAGTCGGAATTGTCCAAATTCAGTGCAGTGCAGCGAAGGGCCCCTCAGGTGATGAGCCATCTGGTGATGTTCACACGATGGTACCATTCAAAGGCTTTCTCGCTGTCGCTGCTGCGTGCTTTACCTCAGGCCTCGCCGGAGTGTACTTTGAAATGGTGCTCAAGAATTCGACAACAGATCTCTGGGTTCGCAATGTGCAGCTCTCCCTCTTCTCGCTCCTTCCAGCACTCGTCCCTATCATCATGGCACCGTCAACTTCCTCTGGCACTTCCACCCACAGCGTACCCTCGATCACGCACCTGTTCGCTAACTTCACGCCATGGGCCTGGGCGACGGTCCTCACACAGGTCCTAGGTGGACTCGTTACAGCTCTCGTGATCAAGTACGCCGACAATATCATGAAGGGTTTTGCCACTTCGCTCTCAATAGTCATCTCCTTTCTCGCCTCAGTCGGACTTTTCCATTTCCGAATTACGGCTTCATTCGTTGTGGGCGCTAGCGTCGTCCTTACTGCGACGTGGCTCTACTCACAGCCGGATAATAAACAACGCGGTTCCTGCGCAGCACCCCTCAAGTTCCTTCGTACACGCCGCAGCTCCAATGCACCGCCACCCGTGAGCCCAGTACCAACCCGACCTATACCTAGTCCACTTAATCCCAACCTACCGCCTTCACTCGGTCGTCGCACCCCTATTGGCTCTCCTTATTCATCACCCACAACACCAGCACCCCCTGTTGCCGCCAGTCTCGCTTTTGCATCCATGCGTTCACATAGCATGCCATCGATTCTCCTTCCTCCAACCACACAAGACCCTCCTGTATAGGGGATGCAACTATTTCAGATTTGTCTAGATTCTTTATCATTCACATTTATTCCGTGGCGTCCTTCTCGGCGTCGGTAAATATCTCGCTCGACTCACATCATCACGAAAAGGTCACACCTTAAACCTGCTTGCACGATGCTGTCTGGACTTTGCACGACCTATGACCTTCATGCTTCGTTGATCGAGTCTGCACTCTCTTCGCGTTCAATTTGCCCCTGCCGCATTTTGGGGCCTGCCTTATTTAATTTACCCTAGGACTTGCCACCCCCTCCCTTTCTATTTGTCTATCACGCAATCACAGACGTTGGACTTGACACCTTATCTCATTGCGAGAAATTGCGCAATTTTGGCACCATAATAGACTTTTACGGCCGCTCTGATACCACACCTCACCCGTCCGCTTATACCTTCATCATCTTATTTCGTTATGGACCTTGATTTAGGCATTATTTTTCTTCATGAACAGTTTATGACTTGGAGACCGGCTGGAATTGTATCTAGTTCGTATTCGTAGCACGCTTCTCTTGCCATGAGCGTAGTGACGCGATTGTCGAACAAATAAAAATAAATCGGAGATGTTCGGACATATACAATGAACGTGATTTAGGCGCCAGGGCTACCTACACCTCCATAAGGATAGACGCAACGTTGAAACACGCTCTTCTTGCGTGTGTATAGCCTACTTATAGGGGATGCCTACAAAGGGTTAGCCGGTCTGTCTCGGGAGGATTGCTATCAAGCGACAGACTAACCATTTTGCAGCTACAAGGCACGCGCCGCGTCGAACATTAGTCCATGATGGCATGCGGGAGACAACCGATCTTCACTCACCCGCTGGAATTCGTCATACACCTTGCTCCTCATGTTCTCGTGCGCATTTTTGACGACGCCCATCATGTACTCCGCAGCCTGGCGCTCGTTGAGGCCAAGCGCGAAGCGCTCACGCAGCCGACGGATCGTTCCTTCGCCCTTGAAGCTTGGTAGGCCCGTGCCGAGCATGAGCTGCACGGTCGCGATGAGCTGTGGCGCGTGCGGACGCAGCGCGAGGAAGGCGGCGACGCAGAGCTGCTGGAAGAGTGCGTAGCCCTGGGAGGTGCGCCCGCCCATCAGGACGACCATCTCGTGGTTCAGCTTGAACGAGCTGGGCTCGAACTTCACTCCGCCGGGACGTAGAGGAAAGACAGTGCGCGTGAGGATGTGCTTTGTTAAGGGCAAAATTAGAGAAAATAGCTTATCTATGTCAAAGAGGAAGCCAAAATCTGCGCGTCGGATGTTTAGAGTGGACGGTCACCGGCGCTTGAAGGTGGACTTACCGACGTGAACAACGTGGCCTTCCCCGTCGATCATAATATTGCCATTATGACGGTCTTTGATCTGAAGTATATAGCACGCTACGGAGTACGCCGCCATCGATTGGATAAAGTTTTGCCGTGCCTTCTGATACGTGACGGAGTCCTCTCCGCCATATTTCGCGATGAAGAAGCCCTGGAGGTCGTTAACCTTTGCGCGGCCCATTTCGTCCCGCGAGGTTGAGTTCGGCACAACGTCAATGACACCGCACTGTTATCAGGTTGGACTCTGCGTACAAGGCGACAAAACCAAGCTGGACGTACCCCAGGTGCAGTCGCTGTCACACGGTAAGGATAAAGATAGAGCGTCAAACCCACGCCGGTGAAGATATTTTTGAACATGGCAATGAGCTGAAGGGCGAGCACATCTTGCCGACAGTCGTCGCCGACTTTGAACATTGCTTGAATCCACACGTCTTGCTCGGTACGATGCACTTCCTCTCCACCGTCGCCCGTAATTAGCGAATCGGGGTCGGGACTGATGACGACCTTCTGTTTTCGCACTTTGAATGTTGCCATGAATGGTGCCTACATAACCACGTCTAAAAAAAATCGCGAGAACAGAGATAATAAAAACCTTAGCATGACTTTGTAGTGGACGGCCCGATTTCTTGTCGATGTCAACGACTTTCCCATCGGGATTGCTTGGCAAGTAAACATTATCCTCAATTATTATCTTTGCCATTTCTTCATCGATCTTTGCCTGCATTACAGTATTAGCACCGCACATATATACCAGTCATTTAGCGCACCTTTTTCTCTGCTTTGGATTTCTTGATGTAGGGTTTCAACTTTCCGGATATCGAAGTGACTTCACCGAAGAACTTGAACTCGCGATCATAGGTGTCCTTTTCCAAACTAGATAGTGCATCTACAATTCTGAGGATCATATCGTCCAATATCGGTTTCATTGGATCTTCCTGATGAACATGCTGAGGTCCCTATGGCCACCTAAAGTGTGTGAGCAGACGCACCTCTTCACCAGCATCGCCCTTATAGCAGTTGGCTTTCATATTCCAGATAATTTGGTGACAGAATAGCTGGGATATTTTTGCCGTCTCTGATATGAAGCGGCCAACATAACCTGTATGGTGAATCAGTTGATGGTGCCTACCCGTTGAGCACGAAATGACCCACCTAATTCATCGTGACGTAAAGCTTGTACGATTTGCGGAACGAAAAAGAAGGTCACATCGACCGGATGTTGAACCAACACTCTGTGAGCGTATTGAAGGACCATGGGATCGCTATGATATCGAGGCTCGAAGAACGTAACTGCGACGATCGGGGGCACGGGGTCCCAGAAAAGGAGATACTACTCATGTCTGTTAGCTTGGGTGTATGTGTGGGTACAATGACGCACCCTGAGATCTCGTCGAACGCCGTCGAGCCTATCTCCCACGAGTAATTCGATGGCTTCGGGAACGTGTAGAACGTCACGTGGGCGCGAACGTATGAGAGCGGCGACTTCTCTCGGGACGGCTGGATGCTTAAATCTCTCCACAAAGTCTACCGCTATTGCTGGATTTATTTCCCAGGCTGCGCGTATAGCACTCTTCCAGGCGTCCTGTGGCATGCTTTATTATCCCGTTGCAGAAGGGCGTTGAAAACGACTTACCTCCGTCATAGACCTTTCTAAGTGGCTTGGATGATCTCCCCCACGTTTCGGGTCATTGACTGGATTTAACCAGACAGTGAGTCTGTAAATCTCGTTCTCTACCAGTAATTTGAGTGGGATACTATGAGCTTTCAGGCGCGAAACATATGCTAGGTTGGATCGGTTTTATCACATTGCACATGTCGTGGAAAGATACACATACTTGAGTTCATCGACGTAGCTTGCGTCTGTCCAAGGCTTGAAACCGCATGGGCGAGCCGCGCAGTATCCGCCTGAAGATAAGACAAGAACTCTACCAACAATTTCGAGTCGGCGTCCATTTGCAGTCTGTTTGAGCCGTGGGACCATCTTCTTACTGTAAGACGAGTGACCGTCGACTGACAGAAGTTCCAACTTACTGGGGCCGTACAGAAAACCACGAAAATGCGGCGGCATACAAACTTTCTCGCAGGGCATGCTCGCAGTAAGAATCAAGTCTCGAGCCACCCAGAGCTTCGAAACCAAATATTAAAAAGGAAAACCGGGCCTCCCTCGCCAAAGCGTGCGTGCTGCAACAAAATTTAGTCCGAGAAGACCGAGGAGCACAGTAGGAACACTACCTCAGCGTGCGATAAGCCCTTGCTGAGCGGAGAACAAGACGCTGGATGAGTAATGTCAAGCCTGGTTTGCGATACTTTGCAGCCTGCAATCTACTGAATAGCATTTGCAGGACGAGAGTGTGTGGAGATAGAAGTCTACGAGCGTGATTGGTTACGCGGTCAATCGCTTCTTTGTTGGTCGGAGCATAGTCAATAGGATGATGGAATGGGTCATCGTAGCTGGAAGGGAACTTCAGCGACGAGGTGTCAGGTCGGCTTTAGACGTACTTAAGGGTTTTTGAGAAAATGCCCCTCTCCAACCTGATACTTGTCATCCATGCAGTGTTGATCTCTGTCATCATGGCGATCTCGAACGCAGGACGCTCCGATATGACCCATGTCCAGGTTTCAATGCCAGCTGCTATCGCGGATGGGGTGAAGACCTCGAAAGGTAGTGCGACCATGTAGTACATCAACGTGTAGTCGCACTATCAGGCCTACTAGGTAAACAAGCACTTAGAACAGCGACCGGTCTGACCTTTGATACGGAGATGAGAGCCGATGCGCAACGGAATAAGAGTCGCTTCAAGTCTTGGATGGTAAACGAGTTGCGCTTCTCGCGCACGGCAGAAAGGGCTGAGTGCATCTTCTCCCTCAGAGCGGAGATTTCTGGAACAGGGTCTTGCTCATCTGGAGGCTTCTGAAGATTCTTGCCTAACCAACCAAACGTGAGCCAATTACGCCAGGGAGGGTGTATGTAGGAGTACTGACCGCCCCTCCCTGCAAGACGTAGGCCAGCAATCTCTCCAGTGAAATAAGCCTTCGACGCAATTTGACTTGTCACGGTCTTGGCACGATCAGGTTTGTGTTTGGAAAGCGTAACAAGGGACGCTATTCGACAGTCAGTGGATCGAGGTAAGGAAATTCGTTAGTACGTACACAATTTCCGTTCCACGGGACCGATGGCCTTTCCATAATTCTCGGCGATAGAGGCACCGAGATCAACTGCGTCAATGGGCGAGAGCGATTGATTGATAGCAAGATATTTCTTAGGAAGATGATCAACCTTGACCTAGCACACAGTAAAGGCTTATATACCTGAAGGGTTGATCGTAATTCCATAGGAGCGCGACTGAGTGCAAGTTCGAACCATCGACTGGAATTGCGCAGTAAATTGACGAGAATTTCGTCCCTGATCTTGTAGTCATCGGGGAGCTGGAGGGTTATGTCCACCCTATCAGAGTGGAATTCGTAGATTGGGTTATACTACGGAATGGTGCGTCAGTGAGAACTATGACAATAGATATGAGACATACTTCGTCCACATATTCACCCTCAGACGAACGCCGCAGTAGAGTAAGCACCTCAAGGATTGAGAAAACAAGTGGAGGGTCACACATGAGCGATGGGAAAGATGTGATGAGCCTATCGAGGTACTTGGACGCTACTACGCGTGCCCTGGCAATGCGGTGTGTACTCCCAGTAAGTAAGCCCTGCAGTTCACCGAGGAGCTCTCCGGGTAACGATTGGGTTCGCGCCTGATAGCTTAGGTCCTGAATGGCATCCGTCATTATCTGAGCATAATTTTAGCCACAAATTGCGATACAGTTGAGTCTTCACACACACCTTATCGGCCATGGCGTCCATGCAAGTTCTCAGTTCCGTGTGATTATTGATGCTATTGTTAGTGAAGTAGGGCACTAAGGATGAAGGAAGGCCAACGGCGCCACGCAAGGCCTCTATGTCGTGCATCGTGAGGAGAAGGATGACCGCTCCAGGAGGCAGCGATCGAATGTCGGTGTGCTGGTATTGTAGATACTTTGAGAGTAAATTGCGATGTTTGGAAATAACCTAAGACACCATCATGAGTGGCACGAGAAGCACGTTGCATACGCACTCACGCTGTGGGCATATTCCAACCGAATGCACGAGTTGTACTCCACATCACTAACGAGAAAATCATTGGCCTCCTCTAACACTATGGCAGGCGTCTTGGCGGCAATGCGAGACAATGCGGGGCGGCGCCACTCCGTTGCAGAGCCGTCCTTTTCGTCTCCCTCATCTGCCGTGGTGAATCGAAAGAGAGCGCAGAGGAACCACATATTACGAAACAAGGCGACCAGTTCTTTAGACGAACCGAATCGGGGATTGAAATCTCCATGGCTAAGAAGGGCGTCGATAGGTAGGAGAAGTGAGACAAGTTGTTCAGATAGGTCATCCGCTTTTGTGAGCCGGTTCTGAATCGAGGCATTTTGGATAGCTATTCCCTTGTCCCCGAACTGCGACAGAAGTTCTTGCAAGTAAATATAATAGAAATGCGGTTGCCGATACAACTCATGCGCGAGCCTAGTTTGCGCTGCCAAAATCTGCCAAAGGTTTGTCTCAGGCTATTCCAGAGGGAGTACAGCGATAGCATTACCATATTGTTCGAGAATCTTGGGTCTTCAGATTGCACAGAACAGCTGAGAGAAGAGAACGCCTTTATAATCTCCAAAAATGAAGACTCGGGGGCTTGCAGTGCCAGATCTACTAGATTATGCGCTATCGCAGCCTCAGCATACGGTTCAGAAATGCGAAGCCGCTGTATTAGCATCGCGATTGTTAACTTTGTCGCCTATATAGCTAGATTGAGCGGAACTGCTTGCGGTACGGACGAGATGCTCACATCATCGCGCTTAAATTCCAAAGCGAGCCTTGATACCACCGATATCGTACTTATGGTAATGAGCCGCTTCTCTTCTTCCGTGTTACCACGTGGACCTGTCTCAATGGAGCGTAGAGTAGTACGGTCCGAGTCCATCATGGTGTGCTCTGACTTCGAACTAGGGAACAGTTCGTTTGGCGCAGAGCTGTTAAGGGCGTCGTGCATCTCTTTGCTCGTCGCAGCGATGTAGTTTAATAAGGAGTACATGTTTGACATGATTAGGTCGTCGCCAGGTGCCAACTTACTAGGGTTAGGAAATTAAACGCAGAGGAGGGCATATGACATACGTTGATGCACAAAGCAAGGCACTTTGCGGCTGAGTATAGGGGAGCGGGAATTTGCGTTTCGCTGATAAACTCATTCTCGAATGTGGGAACCGGCGACGTGACGAAGCGCCTGAGATGGGATACCAGGGATGACGCAGTCTCGGGGAAACTACAAACGCTTTGGAGACGCCCTAAAAGCAAGAGATGAAACATACTGTTGTACCAATACTGTGACTGCCTTCAAAGCAGCCACTTGAACAAGATTATCAGCGATTGGGGAATCCATGCTAATGATGGCTTTGAGGCGCGAAAAGAGATTGCTGTCTAGGTCACGGAGTGCAACAGCACATACAGTGCCAAGTTTCTAGAAAAATTCGGTATGCGGTACCAACCCAGCTAGAGGGGTCAAACTTACCAAGCTCTCAGACATGGTTTCCCAAGCGTATGTATCCAGTGACGGCTCAGATTCCATTTCTTCGATTTGTACAAGGAGATCAGTGAAGGTTTGCATAGATAACTCTAGAGATTTGTTGAGGGCATTTTTCAAGCTCGGGTCAGAGGCACCTGTTTCTGAGGTAACATCCCGCGTAAGAGTTGACCAAGCCCTATTAGCAGCGGCAGCCTCAGCTTCTTCCCCTGTCTTAGGATAGATCGGCGTATGCGAGGGGTAAAGAGCTTGCGCCAGCATCGTCCACTGGGCCTCAACAACGCAACAGACGAGGAAGTAGCCATTAAGGGGCCGGCCACTCGATATATAACGTGAGAGCAAGACTTGTATGTAGTTTTTGACGTCAGGATCGCCATTTTCAGCCAAAATGTCGCTAGCCAGAGTACGATTCAGACGCTCTATGACATCTGGTGCGAAAAGGACATTAAGATGCTCAGAGATTGAAACCCAGCTGTGATAGTCCCAAGAGAACTCAGTAGAGATGATGGCACGATATAAACCATGGAAAGAAAGGGCGTGATGAGTAAGTACGTCGGTGGCTATGCCAGAACTTAATGACCAGGATCCAACAAATATGTGTGATGCTCACGAGGGCAGTCTTGAATGTTTCTGACAAGGACAGAAGTGAAAGTCGAAATAGAGCGCATAACGACATCCTTGTACTCTGGATGAACCGCGGCGAGCTTCAGCAGAGCGGAAACAGTCGAATAGGCCAACTGGTCAGGTAAAGACCAATCTTTCGTAGAAATTCTTTAAAGTAATCATCGAAGTTACCAGGGACGATGTGCTTACCATCCCAAGTCAAGTTCATGTCGAAATCAATGTAAGGGATGTCCCTTAAAACGTCTAACAAGACGGGAACGGTGGAACGGAGCAGAGAGGGGGGCATGTTTACTGAGAGCTCAGAAAACCCAATATTACATCTCGCTCTTGAAGCAGACTAAATCCACAATTGAAACAGGAGGCTATGGCAACGACAGATGCACTCACCATGAACACCCTTTGCTCTAGGTTGACCTCGATAACGCTTTCATCATCCCCAGCGTTCTCAAAAATGGCTCTGGTGGTGACGTTAGACGTAATTGCGTCAACAGAAGATTCAATTGTGGGGTCTGCGGGGTCATCATTGGACGCGCCAACGCTGGCGGCGAGGTCGGACAGGATTAGTCGGTGGATATTGAAGTCGAGGCTGCACGCAGAATATTTCGTTGGAAATGTTTGAAGTCAAGAAGGCGACATACCTGTCCATTTCCGACCCTTTTCTGTTACTCTTGGTTCAGAAATTATTAGGGACGTGGAAGTGAGCTGGAGCTGGAGCTGGAGATTCAAGTATGATCACGTGTGCAGGTATTACGGAGATAAAATATTTATTTGAGTGGTGCATGCACACCAGAATCAACTCGAAATAACAATTTTACCACTTATTGTCCAATATCCTGTCAATGAAACGTCAGTATTTCGATTTATAATTACTATACTATGTTGTCGCCCCCCACATCATTTCTATCAGGGATTAGCGTGCCGATGCGTGTGGTCTTGGCACGTAGGCCTTGTGAATGCGAAAAACCGATCGGGGACAATGATCACCGCCGACCATTGAAATTGGCGGGTACACCTCCAACAACACGGTTACGATCGCAAAAAATAAATAAACAGCAATCTGTCGTAGTCCTGTCCTATCAACTTCCGCCTTTCCATCATGATCCGTAATTTGACGAACTGAGTTTCTGTCGCCTCTTGGGCTCGTTTACTTTTTGACTTTGAAGATCCCTGTGTCGACGTTCAAGTTCCTCAAATCCTCTCTCTCAAGGCTTATTTGGGGTAACCGTCGGAGGCACGGGAGCTGTGCTTTCAAGTTATCGCCTTATCCCACATGTCTCATTTGTACCCTATGGCCTCATGGGCACCACTCCGAGGACATTGAGCGTCAAGCGTCATGATGCAGTGCCAGTGCATTCAATCGGCTAAATGAAGATCACAGTTGTACCATCCACTAGTGTCTAAGTCGTGTTCCTGGAAGGAGCCGCACATTTCTGGAGTAGTCTATCCCTGTCCCGTGCCATGAGTGGTACGGTTTCAAGAAAACTGTGAATATTTCAATGATATTGCCAATCTCGTTGGAACGCACGGCAACGACTCTTTTTGGTGGACTATAAATCCTTTCATCGAGACGTCCAACAACTTCTCTACCCCCACACATAACACGTGTAGGGATAGCTCCCTCGATACCTATAGTACATACATGGCCGGATCGTCGCTCCCTCCCGAGGAAATCACCAAAATGTGAGTTCGGCCGTGTTAGCTCGTGGTTTCCTTAATAAGGCTTCTTGCAGAGCAGCCCCTCTTGTGCGTCCCACATCGTCGTGTTGACTATGCAACTGACATCCTTTACTGTGCGCGTAGCTCTTTGGACCTCTAGTCAATTGGGCGTTGTATGGCGTTCTCAGCGTCCAGACTTGTATGACACCCGTCCCTCGAAAGTTCAACCCACCCACTCATCCGCGTGCAGACGTATATAGCTACAATTTCCCAAATGACAGACTATTGACAAAATCTCTGGGTGCGTCTTCAACCGTACTCCGAAACTCCCTGAATGCACACCTTGCTCAGTCTATTTCGTCTTCGCGCTGGAGACCACCCAAACAGCGCTGACTGGGGCCGATGTCTACTTTTGGTTTGTCGGCGGATTCGGGGATTTCGAGCGCCTCAAAAATTCGCACTATGCCCCCATAGATATTCCTCTCACGAGCACAGTCATTTCGCTCCTTGTTCAGATGTACTTCTGTTATCGTATCTGGACGCTGACCAAAAATGTGTCCCTTTGCGGGGTCATCACTGTCGTATGTGTACCTGAATCTCCCCCCGTTTGTCAGGTGCTTGACAATTTCTTAGACATCGGTGGCTTCAGCAATCGGGTCAGCATGGGGGGGTTTCGCAGTAAGTACTATACAAATACACTGAGACGGCTTATTTTACAAGGACATCAGTCAGTCATAGTGGGAAAGTATGCGGTTTCCAAGGCAGCTCTATACGTACGCAACCCGTGTCGTTATAGGTGACAGTACCACCTCACACAATGCTGCGCCAGTTATGGTCGATACCGAGCGCCGTAGCGGACATCCTGATTGCGACGGCAATGACGCTGCTAGTACGGGACTACCCCATTAGGTTTCCCTTTCGACTGACTTCTCCTTTTTCCAGCTGAGACGAACACGTGCCACCGAAGGTCTATTCTCTCGTTTCGTTTTGGTTCGCGTGGTACGGGTTACTATTGAAACGAATATGCTCACTGGTACCTATCCCTCAAAAACCCCTGAACGGACGTGGATCTAACTTCCTGCTGAGCTAGCGTGGCTATCGCGTCCTTCGTGCTTTATGTCGCCTTTCCCGTAAGTGAGACCGAGAGCTCCACGACACGTCTTCTGACCCAATCGCGATATCCACAGAATGAGATATATTACACATTCACGTGTGTTGTTTTTCCGCGCCTCTGGCTTCACTCAGGCTAATGTGAACAAAAGTGCGGGAATTATAGGAAAACTGTGAGTGCCACATTACACACTACCTGCGAACCAAAAATGCTGACGAACAACTCAGGTACTCCAACACTCTCTTAGTGAGCCTCAACAATCGCATCTATTTCCGTGACCATGTATCAGGATCATCCGGAGATGGCGATACCTCACGCCTTACGGTCTCCTCTCGGGCTCGTAATAATGGAATAACATCCATCTTCTCTAGAGGCGAGCCACAATTACGAGCACCTGTAGAAGTTTTCAAGCTCGAAACTACAACTACTTCCAATGCGAGAGACCTAGAACACGGTAAAGGCGATTCCGCTAGTATCAACTCTGACCCGAGGTTGGTGCTTTTCTTGGTCCAGTTGCTATCCAATCCAACACTTCAGGATCTAGCCACTCCCCAGGAGATGTCATCCACATTAAGACAGGCCAGGGTATCCCGCACTCTTCTACGCACGATTGAGAGTAAGAAACATATGGGCATTGATAGGAAGTTGTCATGTTGGGTTGTAATGGTGACTTTGGCATGATTGCTACTTACTGTATGTATCCCTGGTGGAGATGGATTGTGGGTTATGTATTTAGACTGACAAGGTAAATCATCTTTTGGACACAGCGCACTTCACCATCTCCATCACTGCAATCAGGAGGGCCCTCGTTCAATTGTGTCACTGTAACTACGAACAATTTAAAGGGGCGCCTGCTCGTAAGTTATTACAGAGCGTGTTGTAGATCATTGTTTGGGTGGAGACAAAATTTGGGGTGAGGTTAACGCACTCCGGATCCTGGTAGTCGTCGTCAAAGAGGTGCCCATAGCCTACCTTCGTCGGTACGGGGACAACTGCCAGATATAACCAACACGGCGTGAAAGTCCGCCGAAGAAGCGGAGATGCCGCTCGTGCAGCCCATCGAGAGGATGATCGCTGAGAGCGAGATATGCGACATGGCGTTGAAGTAGACGAACTTCTTTTCCCGAGTTCCATCTTCGTGCACACTGGGCTACAGCAGAACCCCATTACAATAGCGTCTGTAAAATAATATTGGTCTGCTTAAGGGTCTCCCTTTTCTCCTCTCTGAGGCATACCTGGAAATCGATGTCACGGACTCGCGAAACATGCTGCACATGAAGTTCGCGGGCGAGAGACAACGGGGGCATCTGGCTGCCGTCCGCAAGGCAATGCTGGCAGAACTGGAACATGGGGTGCTCGTTTCGCACCTATTCAGTGTCCTGCTATGGGCGTCATAGTACATATGCTATACTGTCGATTGCTCAGTGTTTTTTGCACCGCTGAGCGTTCTCCCATTTTCAGTCAGGTACGCAACACCAATTCGTCCCTGATATAGGCCTGATACACGACCCCTGGTCCCTGTCCCTGAGGCTTTTTGGTACAGTAGTAGGTGGTCAATTCAGGTTAGAGAGTGCCAGTGTACTCTGTAGGCTTGGGACGAAAGTGGCGCGGCACATCAGTCCGCCCCTGCACCGGCACGGGTATCCAGCCATTTGCTCACCTCCGAGGCCTTACGTGCTTCACGATCCTCTACTCAAATTCCCTGGTCTATGCCAATTGCTTTTGGGCTCCCTGCTGCAAGCCGTAGAATTCCTAGTGATCATGTAGTACAGTGGAGAACGCTCACAGATTCGCACTTTGAGCTTTGTCTATCATATCACTTGTGACATAGAAACCTTCCTCGGCCAATCAGCAGCTTTCTCTGAATTGTGAAGCTGAAATTGAACTGAATTTGAGCATTCCGGGATTCGCAGAGATGGCTGAGAGACTAAACTAGCCTGAGGGCCTTTTGTTTGCCAGTGAACGAGTCTGAACAGATGTAGCGTAAGAGACCCAGCGTAATCATACTATCGTTGTGTTCCGCCGTATTCCCCCCATCCAATGGGCGCTCAAGTTCTCATGGCAGTAACTACTGCAAGTAAGACAGGTCCGAGTCTTGACCCGAACTTGAGAAGAGACGAGTAGATCGAATCTGCGGATCTGTTGACCCCCCACGTGATGTATTCTTAGTCAGAACTTTTAACTCTCTGGTGTACGGTCACTATCCAAGTTAACCTCCGACCCGAGAACGATGGAAGACGACCTCATTGTTGTCGATGATCTCGACCACGTACAGGATTCTGCGGGCCCTTCGAAGTTAGCCGGTTCCCACACTGCGCAGGCTGCCACCGGCCGTCCACAGAGGGCGGCAACACTACGCGCTCGAAGGCAGAGCTCTCCCTCGTATTCTGACAGCGGGGACGTGACCCCTGTGCGACCCATGCGTTCATCAGCAAAGGGAAAGGCTGCGCCGAAACTCAAGCTCAAGCTGAGCGAAAAAGCTGCTGCCCTCGCTCCGGGCATGTCCTTCCTTGGCCCTTACGATCGCGAGCTCGACTCTGACGAAGAGGAGTTGTCCTTCGAAGAACAATTTATATTGCGCTTGCCGGCTGGAGAGGATTGCGGAAAGTTACGCGAGATGGTGGCCGCTCGTGAAGTTTCGCCTGATGTTTGGTTCAAGTTCAAAGGTACGTCCCCTGAGTAGGTGTCCTCTAGCTGATAGCTAATATCTTAGAGTAGATTCACGCAGGGCTCTCTTCCATATCGGGGACAACATGTATTCAGCGAAACTTGTCGATCTTCCCTGTATCATCGAAGCGCAGAAGACGATCGACAACAAGCGCATGTTCAAGGTTGCGGACATCTGTCAGGTTCGTCTCTCTCTAGTCAACTTATGATGACCCGCTTCATGACCACTTAGATGCTTCTTGTTGAGCAACGCATAACCAGTGAGGAGGTCGTCAATAATCATAAAAGTATCAATATCGACGACTTCATTTGGCCTCACGGCATCACTCCACCGCTCCACCACGTTAGGAAGCGACGCTTCAGGAGACGGGTGAACAGAAGAACAATTGAAAGTGTTGAGCAAGAGGTTGAGAGGCTGCTCGAGCAAGATGCCATGGCGGATGATGTTAAATATGGTAAGCTCTCGCCAAGCTACTTAGTTTTGTCCCAATACTCTCTCCACAGAGGTCTTGGACAACGTAAACCCGGACTTGTCGGACTCCGAGTTCATCGAACCAGACGACCCACTAGAGCCCCAGACGCCAGGTGCTCATTCCGAGCACGGCGATGCTGGGACGCCTGGTGGTGGGGGAGACGGCGATGGTAGTAGTGAAGACGGGGAGGGCGCAGACGGTGATATTGATGAAGAACTCGCGGCAGAGCTCGATCGAGAGCTTGAAGGTGATGAAGAGGACGAAGACGATGAAGACGAGAGTGAAGATGAGGATGAAGAAGACGAGGATGAGGATGACGAGACACAACAGGCGCGCCAACTCCTGAACGAGGAAATTGCAGACCTCGAGTTCGCTGTTCGTAAAAAGGAGGCGGAGGTCGCAAGCACGGGCAACCCTCTGATTCGTAAACGTTTCGAGGATGCACTCAAGAAGCTTCGCGCGGATCTCGAGGTAAAGATGGGTCAGAAGGACGAGATAATCGAGATGGCTAGGCTGCGCAAGGCGGGTGAGCCGGAGCCGGATGAGGGCGAGGCTGCAGATGATGCAGAAGGTGATGACACCGCCGAACCTGGAGAAGAAGACGCGGTCGACGGGGAGGACTCCGCCCCCCCTCCCTTGGGCATCGAGATTCCGGCGGTCGTACTCAATGGTGTCGATGGTGCTCAACTTCCACCGCCGGATGGGGACCTGTTTGGGCCCGAAGACGAGATGGACGTGGAGTAGTGGTTTTGCATTCGGTGTTCGCTGTACTGTATCGTTTTTGTGTTTTGACTCGGCAACCTTTACCACCATGACCTCATTGCATTCTATATATTTGCGTACTTATTCTCCTAATTGCATCATGTAGGTGAAAATATCTATTCGAACCTACTATTGCTCCACTGTGGCGACTCGCTCGACCTACGAACACAGTCCGAGCGATGGGCATGCGGAGGTTATGGTGCAAGACCAGAGACAAAGCCAGCTTGAAGTATAAAGGGGACATAGATGAGGCAAACCAAGGGGGCAAACCAAACACCTAATACCTGCCAGTCCCATATTGCCTGTGAGACTTCCCCGGATAACCCAAGCCACCCAAATGCAAGTCCCGCACAAACGGCGCATTTCGTAACGCACATGGGAAGAGAACGCGACGGAGCGGCGAAGGATAGGGGCACGCCAAGGGTGATTGCTAGTAGAGCGGCGAGGGAGAAATTGAGGACTGATGTGACGGAGATGAGCGTGCTCGCAAGGCACATGTTGATGGCCTTCAGAAGAACGGGGAGGGGCGCAGCATTGGCAGACGCCGGTGGCGGCCGGAGGGCAAATCGGGAGAGCACAAGAGTCACACAGCATACAGGCGTAATGATATATGCCTAGAGCCATTGAGCTTCAGCAATCAAAATGATTAAACGCCAAAGGACACACCAGTCGGCTGGTGTCGAGCCACTCCCCACAGATAACCACAAAAATGGTCAATCCAACTAAATGTGAGGCAACCACCACCATAAAGGCGTCAAGGAGGTCCCGCCGTCGAGCCATCCACTTCTTTTGGGGGCTGTTCGGTGTGGTATTGGCAACTTTGTCCTTTTCAGAGGGCCCATGTTCGTCTTGCACTTCTACCCAGCCCGCGTTCACCCATTCCCCGAGACCACCGAACATCAGAGAAGCGGCAACGAGCACCACACTAGGAAGGTAACTGCCAATTTTGAGGAAGGACGAAGGTGTAGTCATTATGTAGAAGAAGAACGACGCATGGAGTCGCTCAAGTAAGTTGTTCATCGTACGCAGTGTAGATTCGACGGTTCTAAAGAGAGTTGTACAATCAGAAGACGGGAACCCAAGTGATACTGGTACGCACCGTCCGAGGGCGTGGAATCCATGAGGTCCATTAGATGGAACTGCAAAAAGGGTGATCGCATCGATACGATATCTAAGTCAAGCTTTTCAGACAAGGGCGAGTATACAGCTGGTCATGACGATACTCACTGGTGGAAAAGCCCGTGTGCCCCACTTGCTCTGCCCTTTGCTTGATATGTAAAATGTCTCAGTATATTCTTGGCCCTGTAACCGTACTCTATGACGTCCCCGTGCTCCCGAATCCAGTCAGGGAGCCAAGATGGGAAAAAACTGCGTATTTGTTCGCGTCCTGGGAATTCGAATGGTTCGTAATGATCGTAAAGCAAGACGGGAACACCGCCTGTGTGTTGAGAAATGACTCTAAATGAATTAATGAGGTCTTGGTTTGGCAGACGTCCGTTGAGCCCTTCTACTTGGGGTTGTAGCATTCCACAAATAGGGCAATGAAATAATCCGACCGTACCTCGAAAAACACCCAGATGGGAGAATGAATGACCTGGGTAATCGATGTTCAAAGCCGTCCATATTACGCCAGATGTGATAGATAAAGGTTCGACGTCCTGGTCTGTTTGGTCATGAAGAAGGTTATATTCAAAAAGTCAAACTGCATACTAGGGTTCGAAGGCGTATGATACGCGCTTAACCATGCATGCATACCATCAAGATGGTTGTCGCTGATGACGAAAATGACATCTTTCGACCAGTGAGAGTAATCTGTGGTCTTGGTTTATAAGTGTATGTAAATCAAAGAGGACAGTTACGATACTGACGTTTCATGAATGCGGCTAAAGATAGAACAGTAGACACGCCCCTCAAGTTGTACCCGCCAGTCAGGCTTTTCCACGAGGCACTAATCACCACTGCTTCGGTGCCAGATGTTCTAGGAGCCGAGAAAATGGCATAGGCATTTGTACCATTTAGGACCTAGAATACCAGTCAAACCCAATATGCACGTCCGATGGATCAGACCGACCCCTCGCGCGGTCGGAATAGAATATCTTTGCGTAGAAGACGGTATCCCAGATTTTGCGAATTCTATCGCGAAGAACGCCGCGCGCCTTTGGAGTTGCGTGAACGATTGCCAGATTCATGAGATGGAACAGACTTACTCTGCACTTGAGAGGTTACGATCCAGAAGAGAGGTGACATCTTGAAGAAAATTATCCGCGCGATGGACGTCCCCCCAATTCCAGTAGGTATTAACCTACAAACGAATATAGCCGACATTCATGAGGGGAACAGAGGCAA
The DNA here is from genome assembly GCA_025766275.1 of Lactarius indigo. Taxonomy (NCBI): domain Eukaryota; kingdom Fungi; phylum Basidiomycota; class Agaricomycetes; order Russulales; family Russulaceae; genus Lactarius; species Lactarius indigo. The sequence continues at coordinate 1,266,961 of JAFKAC010000002.1, read as the reverse complement.
ATGGCACCTGACTCGGTTGGAGTGCGTTCTCGTCAATGTAAGTGCCTGTGTGAAGGTGAGATAGCGGCAGGGCCAGTAGCCAAATGCACCCCGTCGCCAGAAGTCCCAACCTACTCGATGAGACAACGAAGAAGTGAGAGGCTGAGGATTGCGCACCTGAGCACGTCCAAGTATTGCCCGACTACAGCAGCAACCTTTTTCCGCTTCCGTATTCGCGCAGCGATATCACCCGATGGACGTAGTTGCCTTATACGTTGCCTGATACGATCCACCAGGCCAATTGGTGGGATTCCTGAACTCGACATGATAACTTGTCACTGGAAGCCCTGCCTCGAGGTGACCATCGAACAACGGCCCGGCTTCGGCCCGACATGTTTGAGCGTGTAATGTTGCGCGTCAGCACGTCTTGCAGTAACACCGAACACATCCGTCGCATACTTTCTGCGCTAATCTCTACCCGGGTTGTCAATTCGTGTGGACGCTATGTATACGAAGCGCAAGAGACGCCAAACTCAGCAGAACGAGGGTCTTGCAGCCGGGGAGAGACTCAAGAGGCACAAGCTTACCTCAGATCTGGGCGACGACTGGGACTCTCCATGGGGATGGGTTGGCACCAGTGTCACAGACGCGTCGAGAATCACTGAGGAACATCTCCTAGCTACGTGTGGCTTCTCCCGCAGATCTCGTCACTCGTTCTGTGCCAACAAATATCAGAAGTGCTCTGCAAACTCCGTCGACTTCGTGGAGACCGACGCTTCAGGAGAAGAGCAAGTTCAGGATATCATCGTCATCTCGGATGATGGAACACCGACATGCAATAAAAAGAATTGCTCAAAAAATCCGAACTGCCTGAATTACCTTGCTCAGGATCGATGGGAGGACGCAGGTTGGCTGTTTCTGCCTCGTCGTTGCACCACACCCTAATGCGAACGGTCGCCAGAGGCCGGATTGAAAGCCTACTTATCTGCATCCGATCTTGGTCCAGACCCTGATCTCCGGACGAGAAGATCTGGCCTGCCGGTTGGTCTCAGGGTGAGTTCGTCCCATCTCTACATACTGGTCTTAGAGTTCGACACCAGATCTAGAACCTCGGTGCCACTTGTTATGCAAATGCATATATTCAAGTGATTCATTTACTTCGTGACTCGTATGCGATGCTCACTCGGCCTAGGTATGGTTCCAAGACATTTGTTTCCGCAATGGCGTGTATCAGTGTCTGCCGGCCCATGATAAGGACCGTACCCTCGATGTATGCACTTTCGCCATCGCTCCTATCGCGATAACTGATACTTTTGGAAGGACTCGCCCATTTTTCAGCTTCAGACAACATTCGCTGCGCTGCAGGAAAGTCGCCTGAGTGTTTTCAATCCTGAAAAACTTGTCAGCAGTTTGCATCTTCGAGCGAATGAGCAGCAGGACGCCCAGGAGTGAGCAATCCTGGTTGCACCATAGATCGGCTGCTCAAAATAGCCACAGGTTTTCCAAGCTATTTGTCACTCACTTGGACGACGAGTTCAAAAAGCAGCCAGATCCTGCGCTGAAAAATCTCGTCTCGAACCAAGTGATTATTGAGGATTTGATATGGATGCGGTAGCCCATTCTCACGGTTTAATTATAGTTCGAGGGAACACAAACGTACGCGACAACCTGCATGCGGTGCGGAACCCGTTCTGAGAATGACTCAGACTTTCTCGAAATAGAGGTTAATCTCGAGGTAGGTCCACTTGTAAAGACACTAAAGTGAGTTGGGCGAGACCATATGACAGGACAACGCTACTCTTGAAAGCCGTATCGATGTACTTCTTCAGCCCGAGACACTATCCGACGACAACAAGTAATGTATTCTATCAAACCATTGAATGACGTTTCTCAGCCGTTCACCAGATACCACTGTTCAAAATGTCAGTCATTGGAAGACGCCACCCGGCAACTCGTTCTCAGACGGCTCCCTCCTGTCCTACATATCTCGTTACTTCGCTTTGTCTTTGATCTCACGACGTTCGAGCGGAAGAAGAGGAAGCACAACGTATCCTTTCCTGTTGTGCTTGATATGAACAGATTTCTTGGTAATCAGAAGACGTCTAATGAGGAAAACACTTATGAGCTCAAAGGTGTCTTGGTTCATAAGGGCTCCAGTGCGTACCATGGTCACTACGAAGCCATGGTGTTTGATGTGATGTAGGTTTCTCGACCGAGCCAATCAGGCCACACACTGAGATCCCAATAGGCACAAGTCTTGGTTCACTTTCAATGACGAAATAGTTTCGAAGATGAAACCCCCAGGATCAGCAAACCCGACAAGCGATAAAGGCAAAGTGTGCGTCTGCCTCGCCACCGCGACCGCCTATAGCTGATAGATAATCGCCAGAAAACCTAAGCCTTCCAAGAAGCGCCGACGAGTCGAGGATAGCACCGACGATGAGATAGCGGAGTATGCCCCTGTCTATGTGGACTATTATTAGATCTTGCTCACAGGTGCCTCAGGATACAATCCCCATCCCCATCTGGGTCCGCCTCTCGAGTTCTAGTGTTGTCCAATATCTCACGAGTTGATATCTAGACGAATGACCTCAAGAGACGCATATATGCTTGTATATATGCGTCGCGAGGCCCATCCGGTGGATCCAGGGAGGGTTCAACGACCTCCGCAGCGCGCCCTCGATGTCGTACTCAAGATGAACCAGAACCACGCAGACGCATGCGCTACCTTCACCTCAAGGTCAGGAACAACAGTTCCGTCTTGAGAAGACGCTGACAGAACGATTCAGACGAGAGGAACTCAAAAGCGAATTCCTTGAGCTTCGTTCGAAGATGCAGGGGATCTATCGGTCTTGGCATCTGTCGTCTTGGGACCAGGTAGGTCAAAGGTTTACGCCATGTCCCTTCATCTCTTTCACGCCATCGCAGGCATCGGTTGTGGTCAGTCAGCAGGCTTTGTCTACATTTCTTTCCTGGCCCTTTGAAAAGCGTGCAACCGATCCGATGGACAATGAGAACCTTGTTGACCAGCCCGAACCTTCGAGCAGTAGTCACACCAATAAGAATGGCTTAACACGCGACCATTGCAAGAAGCCCGAACAGGGACCGGCTACTCCCATAGCGGGGGACATCTCTGTAGAGGAAATATTGTGCTCACATTCCAAGCTCGATCCAGGGAAGACCGGAAATATGAAACGAATCGACCGGGTTTGTCCTCTCCTTTGAGTCGTGCCCCTTATTGACGCTCAGACCCACTGTAGGCTACGTACGAATCTCTCATACTGGCTTCTGGCTCTTCGTTCTTTCCAAAGCTGGGGCCCGGAGACGTCTGCCGTGAATGTGTAGAGAGCATTTTTCTTGGTGGGTTCATTTGGGTGACTCCCGAACCGATATTAATAGCTGTCCAGCGAAATTATACCAATATGAACACCCAAGACACGTCGCCGAATTCGATGCTGTTTCTAATGAAGCTGATGCCCCTGGTTATTGGATCTCTAGGCTCTGGGTAAAGGGTATGTATCGTTCTTCGAAGAAGCAGTAGTGCCAGTCTGAATTTCCAAATCCCCCGACGTATCTAGACTGGAGGCAGCCAAGACCAAAGATGCACGTGCCGGCTCAAAGCGACCCTGCTCCAGACTCTGAGGCTTTTCAAGGTCATGTCATGTGCGAACATGGCGGCTTAGCGCCCAACATGAGCGCGCGGATGCGCATTTCGCAGAAGGTCCGTCAACTGATATGTCCCCAGAGCAAGGCTTTCTCATAATTCACAGGCTTTCGCGCTGCTCAAGACGCTCTTTCCCTCCTGGTCTACGTTATCTGAAGATGTTGGTTTGTGTCCAGTGTGCGACGCCCTTGCGGAGAACTCCCGTGAGGACAAAAGGGGGCTTCGCAAAAAGGCGGAAGAGGAAAAGGTTGTCCGAAATCGGTTTTGTCAATGTCGACGGCTGACGCACAGACAGGCGAGACTCAAACACATGCAAGAAAACGCACTGAATGGAAATACGGCGCTTCTTGAGAATGTTGTGTGTGCTCTCGTTCCCGCTAGTTTCGTGCGGGAATGGAAGCTTTGGATTCTCCGACCCGGACACCATCCTCGTCCGACTGGTCTGGATAACTCCTCGTACTTGTGCGATCACGGACTATTGGCACTCGATCTTAATGCCGGTGATTTGGATCGTTCAGTCTGCCTGATCCGCCTCCCAGATTGGGATGCACTAGAGGCGCTGTGAGTAATAGCGCACCAGTTTTGAAAATCTAGACTTATTCGTGCGCATAAGTTACAATGCTACGCCACTTATCACGGTAGAAAACCGGCCCATCGCAGATGGCGGGGTATTGGGTTCCAAGTTCATACATGACCCTCCCCTTTGCGAGGAGTGTCGAATCAAGCGGTGGGTGGACTCCCGCCGATCGCTTACATGTCATTGAAACCCTTTTTCAGCAAAACGGACTACGAGTTGACAGAAGTTACGGTCCGTGTTTTGGGAAGCGAGGACCCCGACCCCACACCAGAAACTTATACGAAGAATCCTGGTCCAATCATGGTAGACAGCCGCCAGACGAGCATTCTCACGTACCGATCTCGGAACGCCGAACCTCAACGACAATCAAAACGGATTCGTACCGTGAAACGGAGAGTGCGACGGATAGGCATCTCGAAACAGATGTCCGTCAAAGACATCAAACTTCTGGTATGTCATACACTTTACGCAATTATTGCGCCCTTTTCTCAACCCATTCCCCGCATTCGTAGTTGCAAGAAGATTTGAGCATCCCGACTATCTGCCAGCGACTGTTTTATCAGGGTCACGAGTTGACGGATAGCAGCGCGAGCGTGGCGACTCTAGGGATCCTAGCCAACGACGTCCTCGACTTGCGCGAGGAGCAAGAGAACGAAGACTTGCTCGATACGGACACGGAAGCGCCCCATCAGCGGCGCGAGACTGATGGCGGCGGTTTCAGTGGGACGTTGCTGGCCCGCGGCTGGACGTCCGAGTCCCTGCCTGATGACACGATGAGCGAGCGTACGGCGACGTCGTCCCCCGCTCCGATGGATTTGGCTAAGCCGTGTTCCATGTGTACCTTCGAGAATCTCCCCATGGCAACAATCTGTGAGATATGTGAGGCGCGTCTGTAAAAGTGTTTAATTAAAGTACGGCAAGACGACATGCCGTCTCACTGTTTTTGTTATTTCGTTTGTGTTTTCGTCTTTGCTTTGGAGGCATTTTTTGCGTTGAGGAACGGTTATGGCACCCATGCTTCCATATCCACTATAAAGTTTACGGTGTGCCCGCGTGTGAAACTATACGGCAATCGTAAACCCAGACTCCTTCCCATTCGATGCTCCGTGTAAGAGACTATCATTACTCCTCACGTGTTTTTTCCCACACCACACTTTCCTTTTTTATCGCAACTTCGCGTCTCGTTACACTCCGCACCGACTGGGGACACTTGTCTCGGGGATCTCGGACCGTGACAACATCTTGTCCTTTTGTCACGGCTTCTGGCTTTTAGATTTGTAGATGCGCGTGTCCAGATTAGGAATATTTAATTTATTTATTGGACACTCGACATTGGCGTATATGTGTGAACGCGTGAGCGCGGGGTAGTACCAAGGGTAGTACAATCTCATCTCTGCTTGCTGCGTCAATGGATAACTACGCTGGACTCAATACCGTCCTTTCCTGTCTATCTGACAATGGCTATACAATCTTCACTCTACTGTCTGATGTGCTCTCGCGACGGTATACTCTGGAAGATCGAAGGGTTCGGTCAGCAAGGGAAGAGGTAGAACACGACGCATTGAATATATGCGCCAGTCTTCTAAGTCACACCCCAACGGCCACCTCCGTAACTACATGGGCCCTCCGAATCGCGCAATCAGCACTGCGATCTGATGTAGAAGAGATGACCAAGAAGCTGAACGGCCTTCATTTTGATGCAAGGGCAGCAATGGCGGAGCAAATCGAGTCGACGTTTATGCCATGTCTTGCGGATAGTATGCGACGAGTCGCTCCATCTCTATGGAGTCTGGTCTTTAGTCTGCTTGGGGCAACAGACGAACGGCGCTCGTCACTCACAGTCGACCCGGTCACCATGGATCTGGCAGAAATATTCAATGAATCCGAACGGCATTTGGGCGAAATCGGAGGGGATATGGATGTCGAGGAAGGTCAGGGTGAACGCGGCGACAACAGCGAATCAGATTCTGAGCCTGAGGAAGACGAGCCACCTCGGAAGAGGGCACGGACGGACGTCTCATTGAGAAACACTGCCATTCGTGTGATTGTGAGTGATATGATATTGAGACGCTCCGCATTGTATGGGACTCTTACAGTGGCGATTAAAATGCTAGAAATGTGTCGTTTGCATCAGTATTGTCCTCCAGAGCGCAAACGAAAACTGTAATCACCTCCAAAGTATTCTTGGGATCTTCATTCATTCAGCAAATGTCCCTCAGCGTGTTGCCGAGGTCCTAGCGCATGCCGGCCTCACAATCAGTATCAAGTCTATACAACGCGCAGTGAAATCGATGTCAATTGACAGTGCACGCAAGATAAAGATGGGTTTACGCACACTCAAGATGGCTGTTGCATACGACAATTTCGACATCAACTTTAAAACATCGGAGCCAACGCTTGCCCATCAGTCATCCTTTGTAAGTGCCACATCTGCCACTGCAGTACCCCTCATTGGCGTCGACAATATCAATGCGTTGCGCTGCTCCGAAGCGCTGTGGAGTGTGGATCCTCGAAACCCTTCGCTGCCGGCCACACAAGGGGGCTTCGACGAATTCGACCTTCTCAGGTTCCATCTGACTAATACATACGACCGCCGGCCACCTGGGACAGAGTTCAGTCCACGACGCAAGGCATTTGCATGGCACGTACGTGAAATATTGATAAACCATGGCCAATACTTCGGGTACTTGTCCAATAAACTCGCGACGCCGGAGACTGTGCTCAGGATACCAGTCTCGAAGACCGACCAGATACCCATGAGGTCTATGAAGATCAAACAGTCCTCAGTAGACGGAAACATTGAAGTAATGGAGAACTTACTTCGTCAAGGAGGTCTGGGTGATCCAACAGAACCAAATTTCGAGTCTAACGGCGACATTGATATTTCGGATTTCGTGCTCCTGGTCCATGGTGATCTCCTGACAAAGGAGCGCCTCGATACTGTGCAGGATTCCCGGTGCATAGAAGAAACCCCTAAAAATCGTTTTCAGTTCATCGTGTTCGTTTTGGGGCTCTTTCATTACAAGATGGCGTGTGTTGACGCACTCTGGAGGACCTACCTTCAAGTCAAAGAAGGACGCGAGGATGTGAACAGCGCTTACCAGCATGTGGGCATCTTGCGACCGCGGGAGACAGGGCTGATGACGACAAAGCCCAGATTCCGTCGGATGCACGATGTAGTGCATCACGAACTACGTGCTGTCATCCTCGAGTGCTGGCGCAAGGAATCATCTCGACTAGTTTCTGCAGACTCTGAGTCAGTGTCCCTCAAAGCGTTTGCGGAAACGAAGCCCGACTGGGACTTAATTGTGAAGATATCGGAAGACATCGTCCGCAAATATGTTGCGACGACAGAGGGCCTGCGGCAGTCGCAAGCGAAACCTGAAAGTGAAAGAGATCAGCAGTTCGAAAATCAAACTCTCCGCAACCGTGACTACTTGCTCTATGTCGATCTGTGCAATGCCATAAACGTCGGCGACGTTGGACGGGTGGAGGCGTCCTTCCTCCACTGGATTTATGTGTTCCGTGCTACAGGGAAACATAAGTACGCCTCGCAATTAGCAAGATATCTGAAGAACTTACACGAGGTCTATCCTCCGGAGCTGAGGTGAGATGGACTTGGTCCTAGACCCTTGAAGTATGACGCAGAAATCGAAATCGTAGCCAGATTGTTCGGATGAATATGTTGTGCAATCCAACAGGAAAACCGAATGCGTTCCGACCAGTCGATTGGCTCGTAGAACGCAATAACCTGTATACGAAAGTAAGTCATCTCACGCTAAGGAAGTATACTCACCGCGATGGCTCCAATCCAGGTCATTTATGCTGGAAGTGGGCCAAACCGAACGATGGACTATATCTGTCAACAGTCCCCACTGATAGAGGTTTTCAGGAGCTGTCACGTCATAGTCGAGTCGGCATTCCTGCTCACGCACCGAACCCTCAGGCATACGCCCCCAGATATGACTGCGACAATCGAGAGACTACGCGTGCACTTGCAATCCACAGGTTGCTGTGAATTCCGAAAGGGTAGGGTCGTGGAGCGGGAAGTGATGGATAATATTATCAAAGGATTACAGACAGTGCATGCTAAGAAGATTGTACAATCTGAAGAGGCACATGAGATTGAGGCAGCGGATTTGGAGGCTCACTAACCGAAAACACATTCTCGTTTGGACCTTGTACACTAGCTCCTTTGTATGAACGATGCTGCGGACAGTTCCGATTAGAAGCTAAAAGGATTACCGGTTACAATGGTCACAACATCGATACATACAGTGGGCGTACCTATATGGGCAGAGCTGCCACACGCGCTGCACTTATAACCCTTTCTAGTGCGTGGCTTAGGGTTAGATGTGCCTGGTGTGGGCGTGACCACACTCGACTGTACGCCTGGTGGTTGATGGCCAGTGGATGGCCCGGGGATGTTTCCTGCGTCAGTAGGTTGGAATGTGAGTCGACGTGGGCCCGGGGTGGCAGCAGATTGATCGACGCTGTCAGTTACTGGGATGTGCTTCTTGACAAGCTCGAGGATTTGCATGCCCCATGTGTCGTTATAACGCCAGTTCACTTGGGCCCTGATTGATGAAAGATCGGCGAGTTGTTTGAAGTGAGCCAACTCCACAAAGCGCTCGAGAACGTCGTCTGTCATGATAAGTTGTGAGCCGTACATATCATCACCTGGAATCCCTATAAGCTCCAGCTGGGCATCCCGCCAGTCTTCTAAGGCGGACTTGAGGCTCAGGTCTGCGTTGGTTAATCTATGGAGACCAGCTTTGAATTTATTTGGAGCTCGAGTTTGCTTTGGGGCAGACACTGTGGGGAGCGGTAGAATAAATGACCCAGGGTTGCAGGTATCGCAGCACAACCGGGATGTCTTGATAACACATCGAGGGCATCCGGAACACTCCATCGATGGAGACGCTGGCTGCAGGTGAAACGGGGTCACAGTTGGTTCGGATTACATACCAGGCCGATTACCAAAGAACTCGTTCGGTATTCTGCGGCGGCAGATTCCTCGCGAGCGTGTGTTGATGTACGCGTCCATAGCTGCCGCTTCATAGTCCTGATGTCGCTGCTCCTGAACGATCAAATTTCCTGTCGCATGTGGTACCATACTACCAGACTGGTTAGGTTGGTGGCGGGGCTTCTTTCGTGTTCTCGGACAACCCTTGTGGCCACCTTCTACACGCACCCGTCTCCTTGGCGACGACGCTACATTCTCGGTGTCTGGGACTTCTTGCAGTCGACTTCTCTCAGCTTGCGACGCCACCCTCTGTTCGGCTTGTACGCGACGGTGGTCCATGTACTGCGGCTCAACGATATAAATTCCTGTGGCCTCTTTCGAGGGGTCTCGCGCTGCACGACCAAGACGCTGCCAGAGCATACACAGTGACTGGGTATGTTTCCATTGGACAACGAGTTCAACATCGCGCAGGTCAAGCCCCTGGTGCGTATTCAGTTGCGGTAGGAGCAACAACTGAACCATACGCACCATCCCAGCTGCATCGGTGCAGAATATCCCCCAGATCTCATGTGAGTGGAGCTTCCGAATCGTTTCTGTCCGAAATGTCGTACTCATAGCAGAATGGAACCAGAGCAGCTTTCCGACAAGTCCAGAGGGTGCCTGCGAACGTGCGAACTGACACAATCGCTCTGTTTCTTTTCGGTCGTTGCAAAAGACCATGAACGGCGGCGGCGGCGGATTACCATCAAATCTGAGCACGCGAAGGATATCGTGATACGTATGCGCAGGGTTCGACATCTCCAAGGTAAGTAGGTGGATGTTCGGGCGATCATTGCTAAGCCGTATCTCCCTAGTTCTGTCCGGTCGCATCTGAAGAATCGACTTCACGTGGTCAAGGACATGGCATGGCATCGTTGCTGATGTGGCATAGAAGATCACGCGCCCTGGGAGCAGCCAACGCAGTCTGCCCACTTCGGCGTACTCGGGTCGGAAATCCCCTGACCATTGGCTAATACAGTGAGCCTCGTCGAATATCACGCTTCGCAGTTTGTTGACGAATCTCTTTGACTTCCATAGATCGAGAAAGCGCCGGTCGGTGAGGATGCGCTCCGGGCTTGTAATGATAACGCGGAATTTAAGGGACTCGATTTCCTACTCGTCATAATTTCTGTACTTAACAAATGGACTATACTCTGTACTAACACAGTACCTTGAATGTCTTGTCAGATGCCGAAGACGTTGTGAGGTTCACAGCCGGGATAGACACAAGCGAAAGTTCGTCGACGTTCTTCTCCCCCAGCACGTTCAGAGGTGTTATAACGATAGAAACCCCATCCCCATTGAAGAGAAGGGGTATCCAGAAAGTCAGTGTCTTTCCGGACCCAGTCGGCGCCAGTGTCAACAAATCGTTCCCTTCCAGTTGTGTCAGAGCGGCCTTGAGCTGCCAAGTGCAAGGGGAAAATCCGAAGCGGTCCTTGACAGCTTCTCGCATGTCATCCAGAGAAGGAATACTGACAGCAGGGACAGAAGAACCGAGCGAAGCCATTACACAGAGAAGACGCGAAGGTGGGACTTCGCGCCTTCACACATTCACGCATACACACCAATGTAGAGTAACCAATAAATTAATTATATTTTCCGAATACGGACACGCGCGTTTACAATTAAAAAACACAGAGATCGACATGAAAGAGCACCATGCGTCACGCCCCGGGAGAAGCCGACACAAGTGTCCCCAGTCGGTGCGTAGCGTAACGAGGTGCTGAAGTTGGGATAAAAAAGGAAGTTGTGTGTGGGAAAGTACACGTGATTGATTAGGAGCCTCTTACGCGGAGCATCGAATGGGAAGGAGTCTGTCGTAAACCTATATTTTGAATGAATAGAGAGGAAGACATCTAGTTTTGTGGCCATGCCGCCCGGACAAATCGATAATTACTGCCTGCCAAAAAGACCAAGAGGACTGCCGCCATGACATAAAACCTTTTTCACGCTTTTCTTTGTCTCTCGGCGCCGGCACTCTGCGTGCAACTCTCCAAAAAGTCAGTCAATTCCTTTCTTCTTCGCATAACATGCTTACCCATGACCCGTATACGTACTCGGCTCTCTGCGCGTGGTGAGAGGTTTTAGCGACTCTCTGAGCTGATGGCCACACACGAAGGAGATAATGATCAAAAGAAGAAAAAAAAAACATAGATCTGATCTCTCTCTCACCCACTCAGCCTCAACTCGACCGGCTAACCGGTACCGACCAACGAAACACCCGTACGGTTTTTGTAGTGTATACCGGTTTTTTTTTTTTTGACGGGAGCGTACCTTGTGGATATTGTACTGCAATAACTTGATGTTAACTCTGCACACACGCCTCACGGATTTCCCCGAAATTGTATATACGGTCATTTCTCGATACAGTGGCCGTACTTATCATGGTGTAGCCTGGGTAACTCGAAACCTTGTCTTTTTTTCTCCCATACACATGCACGCAAGGGGGTAGAGGTACCAGCTAGGCGGCGTGAAAGAGCCCACGACGCGCGTACGATGATCGGTTGAAAATATGTTTTCTAGAAAAGGCAAGATGCAGCAGGAACGCGCAAGCAACAATCGCGGGGAACGACAATTATTGTGATCGGAACAACTCGAGCGACGCGCCTCCGAATCACCGCCGACCCCATTCGCCCTCCACCGTAGTATCTAAAACATATTCATTTTTTTTTCTTCGTAAAAGCAATGAAAGCAGTACTACGCCTCACACGTACAACGATGAAAATAGTCTCTATTATTTGCATAAATGCCAGCATTGGAAATGAGCAGTAAAAAACTCCGAAAGAGACGCAGTTGAAATGAAAATGTGACTTCGATGACTTTACAACCCTCCAATATTAGTATACAACACAACGCGAGAGGATAGGAAGGGAAAAAGGAGGAAAACCGAGGTAGAAAAATAAAGCAAAAGAAACAAGGATCCGAAATGAATGGGTGGGAGTTTGTTCGAGTCTATGAACGCTGAGAATACACTGTTAGGTCCATATTCGACACGGGCATCATGGAAGCGACGAGGTTTCCTTCTGGAGGGTGCGGCAGAGACACAGGGTGTGGCGCGGGAATAGGCAACCCGCTGAACGATGAATGATGACGGAGAGCGGGTGGGACAGTCGATGGTGCCACAGGACGCGATTGAACCTGTTGTTGTTGCACCTGTGCCTGCACCTGCGCTTGTGTCTGCGCCTGCTGTGCCTGGAGAAGTGAGCTGGCAGTCATAAGCACGTCGACTTCGCTCGATAAGGGTCCGGTGAGTTCGACAGCCTGTGCGACCGCAGACTGCGTCGCGACAGACACCTCGTTGACCGTCACCTGACCAGCTGCACCCGCAGGTGGCGGCGAAAACCCTGCAGAAATCTGCGCTGCGGCAATGGCAGTGCGATCCGCGGCCACCTGGCGAGCAGCCTGCAAGACGACTTGCTGAGCCGCGGCCGCCAAGACGCTCGACGGCTGCGCTACCGCGCTGCCTTGCGCGGAGACGGTGTTATCTACAGCCTGAGCGGTGACCGTAAGCACATGCTGCTGCTTCGCCAGCGCTTGTAGTTCATGTCCGGGTTCGCTCGGAGCGCCCGCAGCAACGACTTGGGACTGGGCTTCCTGTGCGACACGCTGCGCGGCGGCTGTCAGCACCTGGATCACCTGCGCATCTTGCGACGGAACGGGTGGCGGTGGTGGAGGGGCCAGCGTTGTTGTCTGTGGCCGCAATAGAAGCGGAGGCCTATGGACGCTTTAGGACAACTGGGACTTGGACCGCGAACAACTCACCGTGAGGGAGACGTCTGTGGAACAATTGTGTCGCTAATCCTGCGAGACTCGACAAGCGACGGCCGCCGCGAACTAGGGAACGAGGTGTCCACGTTCGTCACGGGCGCGATTGTAATGTGTACAGTTTGAGAAAGAAATTCATCCTTCCCGTCTTGCATGAACTAATGGAACAGGAGAATCAGAAAAGTTGCAAATCCCACATAACCCCGACTTACCCGTGCTTCTACTGTGACATCGCAGCTCTGTGCGTCTTGCGTGGGTATGCCTGTCAGATATTGGTCTTCGTGCCACGAAAGCCAGGGCGGTAGTGAGGGGGAGGTATAAGTGACGTGTAGATTGTTTCGGGATGCTTGCGGATCCCAAATTCGCGGTGTCCATGTCCAACGAAGGCCGACGTATGCCACGCCAGGTGGGACGCCCGCGAGACGGCGCTGGAACGGACGGAAAGTCCATCCACCCTCGCCAGTTTTTTTAGCTTCAATGTTCCAGATGTGATTCCCCTTCGACTTTGCCTTCTTCCCGTCTTCATTGAAACGAGAGATGTAAGGCGAATTCCAAAGATAGTTCCGAATCTACAGACACGAGCGTCATCAGATATGGCCGGATCATGTTCGGCAATTTGCGTTACCTTTTTCATGGGTATTTTATCCTCAGGATATCCTTGCCGCGCGAGCTAAAATTAAATAAATAAATCAAAGGTGAATCAGAAGCCCCGCGGAGCGCACATGCCACCCACCTCCTCCAGGAAGGCGTTCGTAAACGCCTGAATGCGGAATTTGAATGGCCGGAAATCAGGTGACTCGTCTAAGCGTTGCATCTTCTTTGCCATCAGGGTCTGGTGTATTGGCTCGCCCTTCGCGTCGGTAGCTTCCACTATTCGGAAGAGACAAGTGGTTAGCGCACATCACATTTGAAGGGGCGTGACCACTGACAATTTGAGCATATTCTGTTCAAAAACTCAAAGAAGATCCGGTCCACCTCAGCACGATATTCCTGTGGAACCTCATTACTATGGTTGCTGCCGTTAGCACCCATACCCTGGCCAAAGTTGTCGGTAGATGACTGATTCGCGAGCGCCCTACGGGCAGGTTGACGAGAGAACTGATGGTTTACTTCTGAAACGCTACCGTTCCGTCCACGATAACGCGAATGGCTGGGCGAACCCGTGTCGGAATCGTGGTCGTCATCATCTTCTGGCGAGGAGGCGGGGCTAAGCGAGCGTGAGAACCCAGTATCGGGACGAGATACACCAGCCTGGTACTCTGCTCGTTCGTCTATCGTCACCTCGGAAACCGGTACGCCGAACGCGAGTGGGTCGTTAGGTGGTTGATTGGAGAGCGAATTAGAGCGGGAGGCACGCGCGACACTCTGGAGCAATGCAGGCACGACGGTGGCCGCGGGCGGTGTAGCGAGCGGTGCCGAACTGGGAGGCGATGGAAAGACCGCGGCAGGCGACGCGAATGCAGGCGAGGTACCGAGGATATTTTTCATGTCGACATCCCCGTCAAGATGACCGCCAGATAGAGTGTGTCGATGTGAAGAAGTAAAGGACACTGGATGCTCCCTCCACGGTTCTGGGGGGTGACCAAAGGTCGTCACATGACCGGAACCTGGGGGGTGCGTGGCCGAGGCTGGAGGCGTAAAGTCAGACGGTGCGTGCCCATTGGCAGCAGCTACATTGAGGGGAGTAAAACCCATGGGGATGGATGATGGCAATGATCGCCGATACATGTGATGCATGGGCACGCCACCTGAGCTGGTAGGACGTGATGGAGGGCTGGAAGGTGGGTTCGAAGAAAAGGGGGCAGGATGTGAGTTTGCTCCAGGACCTGGACCCACAGAAGCAGGGAATGGAAACGATGATGATGACAGCGGGGGTTGTGAAATGTCGTCAAGTGGCTCCATCTTCATTACCTTTATTACCCTATCGTCCTCGTTCATGGACGATGCACACCGCTTCCTCGACTCGTGATCGGAGGGACCTGAGCCGTCCTGTGAATGAAAATCGCCATTTGGAAGGAAGGGGTTGAACGATAGACCTGCTCCAGACCTCGCTACGTCTGGGGGAGAAGCACGAACAGCAGAGGCAATAGGAGGTGAAGACTTATCACTCGGTGGGCTGGGCCCATCGGTCAACCTCGTGGCGGCAATCAAGTCAGACACAAAGGCAATGGCCATTTTGATATGATCGATTTTGGCGCCCGCATCCGCGGTTTGGCCAGCACTGCAATCGGCGCGTGCTTGGTTCGCGGTTTGCATGATGCTACATGTCTGTTTAGAAAGCGTTGGAGAGATGACAAGAACCACAAGACGGACTTTCTTAGCACATTATCGACCAGCATCATCGGGGGGCCACCTAAATCGGGAGACTGCACTTCCTCCGCCGGAGGGCTGACATCGTATTCATTTGGCTGGAGGCGATAACCCGATCCCTTATTCGACGTCGGAGTACCAGACGGAAACGTGAGGTCTGAGTTGCTGCTGCCCGCGAAACGGCAGGGAGAGGCAGCCGAGCCGGAGCGGCTACGGCCCGGAATACCCATATTGTCCAGGGCGGAGGCGATAGAAGCCGAAGGGGTCGATGTGTAAGCAGGGCTCAGGCCCGGAATGGCCGGGGAGGAGGAATGGGATGCAAAACTAGATACGGAGGTCGCCGCCGGGGAGGACTGAGCGGGTCTCGGGACATCAAAAGTCTGCTCGGTTGGGAAGGAGTCACGTAACTGAGGCTGAAACGCGGCAATGGAACCAGGGGGGGGGACCGGGTCATGGTGCAAGGCAGACTGATGGACGACCTCAGCAGGCGAAATGTCCATATGGCGGGAATCAGAAGTGAGCGCGACTTCTGGTTGGATGGTGAGGGTAGAGGCAGGGTTGATGGTATCCGGGAAAGGGGAGACGGTGTGGGCGTTGGTGAGGCTTGTATCAGTCAAGGGAGAGCCGACGACGGGGAGGTAGGAAGGAATAGGATCGGACGACGGAATGGAAGTGATGAGCGGGTCGACTGTTATATGCTGATACTGTCCATCAGGAGGACCATCGTGCACGAGAGGGTCCATAGACAGAAGAGGACAAGCTCGCAGCTTAAGAAAAGAAGCGAGCTTCGACCCTTATACAAATGGGTTCAGCACTGGAAAGGTAGCAATAGTGAGTGTGACCTCGGTGGTGGAAGCAGGGCTTCAGGTTGGAGTGAAGGACGGGACGATAGGGGAACAGAGTGAGTGAGTGAGTAGGGTGAGCGAGTGAGTGGGATTGTGAGGTTGTGGAGGGACTTGAAAGACAGCGGGGAAGAGGACGGTGAAGTGACAGACGGGCGAGGGCGGATGGATAAAATCACCGAATAAGATCGTACATGAATGGCAATTCCTCGGTGAACACGAACGGAATGACGCTCACGACGTTACACTAGATCTCTCTTTCAATTCAAAGTCTGACGGCCTGAGAGCGACAGAACGTCGAAAGAGGTAAGAAAGAACGAAATGAAATGCTGATGGGAACGAAAAAAAAAAAAAAAAATTGAGACAGACGGACGGAAAGACGCCGGATGAGTATTATGTCTCGGTGCTTTCGACTCAACTGGGATGGCCTTTCCCTCTGCCTCGCTTGAGACAGCACGCTCTACCTGAGCTTGATCCTTGATCAGGGTCAAGGCCAGGTCACAGGTACCCCCACTCGCTCACATACAATGACTTCTTAAACGCTGGCAACCTCTGTCAGCTGCGCAACTCAGTGCTACGCCACCTTCCCTTCCCTTCCCTTTCTTCCCTTCCCCTTCTCTGGCCAGGCTAAATTCGCTCAGGGCCAGCCCCCGAATCCCCTATCGCCAATTTCCATCGACTGAGTAACCATTTACAGAATTAAATATATATTTGATGGCTAAAGGTTAAACGGGCCCTCGCGTAACCCTCCCAAGCCAAGATAAGTTATGAACCGGCCGTTCGGGTTGGGCGCACTCGCTTCCACAGGATCGTGACTTCGAAGAAATTGCCGCTTCTCCATTCGCCCAGATCACTCAGATCGGGTCTCCTCGCGCATGCACATGTTGACGTCCCGTCCCATGCGATATTCTGCAGGCCAGCAACGACGAGGCATTAGTTAGTTTCGGGTCCGTGCCCCAATGTGGCGAGGCGATGTCGTGCACACCCTCAAGATCACATTACGCAAGCAATCAAACCGACCGTCACTTTAACTTCCCTATCTTGTCGAACAAAACAAACTAGAATTTCGTTGGCCGTACGGTTGCGGGCTCAATAGCTCGAACAACAAATCACAATTGGGACCAGTGGCCACCATATCACTTAGTACCGCCTTCGTGGTGACCTCGAACGATCCCGACGCCGATCACTGAGAAAACTGGGTAAGCAACGAACGAACCGAGTAGATATAATACAACGTACTCATAACGCGATGACGAATGCCGCTCTGAGTATCCACGATCTCGGTCGCGTTCGCGTTCTCGATCTCGATGATCGTCGCGAGACGAACGATGTTCACCGCCCCGGCCAGTTGAACCGCCGCCGCTACTAGGCGCGGGAGGCGGAGCAGCTTGCGTTTTGCGTTTTTCCCTCTCCTCCCTGAACTTGGTCAACATATTCCTCAGTTCATGGTACCCCAAGTGCATCTGTACCGGCGAATGAGTATACGAGAGTAACCAATCGAGTGTCAGGAGTGATTACTTTGCCTCCAAAGTGGTCCGCCAAACGACGATCAGAGTCCAACACAGAAAGGTAAGCGCCGCACACATCACACACACGCAGTTTTTGGTGGCCGGATGCACCCGACGTGTCTGTAAGTTGTTGGAGATCGCGCTGAAGCAACCGGATCAATTTACAAGCACCTGCCGCGGCAGTCACGGACCCACCTCTTTTTCCGCCTTCTCGCTCTTTAACGCCTCGATGGCCGCCATCTCCTTCATCGACTCTTCTACCTTTCCCTGTTCGCCTGAACAAAATAAGTTTCGTGCGCACCAAAAAAACCACGGTAAATAACCTACCAAATGCCTCAATCTTCTCCGTTCCGCCCTGAATAGCCAGCTCTATCTCAGCAATCTCACGCATCTAGAAGCACGCGCCATGTTAAGTCAGTCCCAGGATGTGGAGTTTGGAAGGGAGGTTCGACAGA
The DNA here is from genome assembly GCA_025766275.1 of Lactarius indigo. NCBI lineage: Eukaryota > Fungi > Basidiomycota > Agaricomycetes > Russulales > Russulaceae > Lactarius > Lactarius indigo. Next base: position 1,248,856 of record JAFKAC010000002.1, on the reverse strand, counting down.
CAAGGTTTGTCGTTTTGGCGTTTTCCTCGGGCGTTTTTTCCAGTCGCCTCTGCGCGGTTCGGATACGGCGGTCGCATTCGTCCACAAACGCAAAAATGTTGTTTTCGTATTCCGTTTGGAATTTGGCGAAGATAGGGTCACTAGGGTTAGCTTCGCGAGCGGCGAGAAATTCAGTCTTCAAGCGTTCGGTATGTGACTTCGGACACGCCCCGAGGTCCATTTTCTGCGACGGAGAATCGCATAGGGAGGGTTGTCAGGGGAATAGGATCAGAAACTGGGAGAAAACCATACGGTGTTGGTGAATAACGTGTGTGGGCAGGTTCCACAAAGGAAGTTGCGGCAAACTTTTTCATCTGACCAAACTAAGTTAACAGTCGCGATACCCATAGCCTCGGGACCCATCATTTGCTGGGAAAAACGAAAAGTCGCGTCAAGGCGAGTGGGACAAGGACAGTCACTTGGCACCCGCGTACCTCTAACAGCTTGCGTTGCATCTCTGCGAGGCGACCCATCTTTGCTGAGGAGGCTTCTGTCGCGAGAGGTTTGAACGAGATAAGTCAGAGTTCACGAACACACTCGACTCGACTTGGTGGTGTGTTGCAAGCGACCAACGGTTCGTGACCGAATTTGTTGATGTTTGGCCCACATTTCTTGTTTTGGCTGCGGGCTTACCGAATAAGCGCCGTCATTGAATTGAAGAAACAGCGGCGAGTACAAATGCAGCAAGGCATAAGATCCATCCGCATTCCTTCTTGGACTTAACCTTATGCTCTGCTTAAACCCGATTACACGTGGCTTACGTCGATTGACGGCGGGGTATCTCCGAACCCCCACCGAGCCCCCTGGGCAGTGGCCTTCGTAGCGCTTACATCTGTGGCGAGATATGTACACGATATTAAGGACGGCAATCACCCGCGGGCGTATAACTAGACAGATGCGCCACCGAAGATGGTTGGCATGCGAAACGTATACAACAAGGCTGTCGAATGCTCGAACCCACGTTTGTCCACGGGGTAATAATGTTCAGGCGAAGGTACCATAGTGCAGAAAGGATTGTTGGCATCAATCACCCATTGACCTTAGCGATATCCCAGGTGTAGCAGAGTCGGTGGGAGTGGCAACTTTACCATATCTGATTACCCCACTGGCAGTCGACCGCGTTTGCCACAGGCCCGCAGTTAGGAGGAGAAGGACTCCGATTGGACTACGGTAGCTTCGGAATGGTTTTACGGAGCGAACAATATGCCTCCTGATTTACATTGGTTACAAGGTGCACACGACCAGACCATTATTACCAGTGCATTTTTCGCCCGCCGCGCGATCCGACTTTGTTTCAATTGAGGTGGCCGGTGACGTGAGGAGTACTGGCGTTTCCCCACCACGGCACGATCAGAATCCTGCGCTTATTCGACCTTCATAAATGTATAACTATTATAAACTTATTGTAGCACGTGCTATTCGACTGTGGAGCATGGAAGGCATCCGCACCTAGGCGCCTTCCTCTCACTGGCTCGCCGCCACGACCCTGTCTGCTTGCTTATCGGACATGTCACTTGAACAGAACCATATCTACGGAAGTGAGGTTTCGTAAGTAACTAAGGAAGCGGAGGTTGTTCTGGCACGATGCGGCGTCGTGTCATGTCCACAATTGAGGTACCGACGGATTCGCACTAAAAATCCACACGAGGCCACTCGCGGCGCGCTCCGCGTCCTAGGACCTCCTCTACGCCGCCGGACCCCTAGCAAGTCAATTTCACTGTGACATGGTCTCTCGACCCTCCGGTGCGGGGAAAGCAGCAGCTCGCGCAGTTTAATGATGAGGCTCGTGTGATGATAGTGGGGTACAGACGATTGTCACGATGGCACACCCTCGGAGACATAGAGTCACCATCGTCGATTGTCTGGATTGCATGCCATCCCCTTCCTTGTCCAAGAAAGCCAACGAGTTGATGCGATCAACTATTCGATCAACGTTCTTCCCCAGAGGATTGGGGTTTGTGATCCGTAACCACTCCCCTGGGTCCACTTTTTTTTTTTTTGGCGCGTAGAGCCGTTCCAGATTGAACGGCGAACAGTGTTGTGTGTGCTTTGCGACCAAGGTTGTGACTGCGATAAAGAAACTTCAACCTGCACCCTATCAGCGACTGCATAACCGCATAACCGATAACACGGTGGTGCTGTAGGGATCATGTCAGAAGTAATGTATCGAGTGAACTCTTGTGAAGAGGGCGCCACAGGATTTCCGGCGGCCTCGTTATCCTCGTCGGACATTCGTGCCATTACGGTATCGCGCAAAAAGGTTAGCGTCGTCGCCAGCTGACGCTGCAAAATGAATCAAAAGCTCTGAGTAGTACCAGCGCTCTGTAGTCGCAGTATACGAAGGTATACAGCCGTCCACATAGTCGGGTGGAAACCAGAGAAGTGGAAAAGCCTCCGTGCCCAGAACCCAAGTCTCCATGCCAGGTGTTAGCACTTCGATGTATACACGACAAATGGTGCGCGGTACACGCCATAAACAATGTGGTCCACAGACAGCTGATTGTGTGCTGCGTGAAAAATAAATTACGTTAAGTTACCTCACAAGACACAGCGTGATGTTCAAAGTGCGCTTTGTCATCCGATCAGCAGGCCAAGGTAATACACACAACGGGAGGTGGACACACTCCTACATGATAGGTCATTCCCGTCGAGCTTATTCTAGAAAATCGGCAGCCGGTCGATCATACACACTAAAAGGTCACGAAGTTGTGCTTGGGTCGATACAAGATGTTTCGTGAATGATCCAGGTCTTAACCCAGGGTCATTACGGGAGAAACACCGCCCAGGGTGTCCGTGTCGGCACTGGACATTGGACCGTACGTCAGCCAGAATGCGCAGTTCGGCACGTACCATTTGTTATCCGGAATCAGATCCGAGAGGAGGTCAGCTGCCGCGTGATACGTAGTATTAGCACTCGATGCCATACCTTATGCACTCTAATCCGACAACGACCCCCTTAAACCATTAATATTTGACTCAAGTTCACGAGACGCACCAGTTGCGCATCCCCGACCGGGGCTAAATGGACGCTGCGGTGTCACCGCTTGGAATACGCGGGAGATCCTGTGCTCGCTTAGGACCAGCCAGTTTCGAAGACGAGCACTACGCCTGATTGGATTTTTTCGATTGTTTGATATCATCGATCGTTTTTTGTTGCGTAACTGTGGTTCTATCAGCGATTACACCCCGTGTGATATCAAGAAAAAAAAACATGTAGGTATCAGGCCGACGGGCCTGCGGATACCGGATCGTCGCGCAAGCGTCTTTGGATCAAGGCGGAAACAGAAAGGGGGGTATGCGGATCGATGCTATCAGAGTTGTTCGGTGGCTATTGACCCGTGTCCGAAAGTCCTTGCACAGTAGCCCTAAGAGGAAAATAGCTTATCTTCGGTCGAAGCTTCTGACACAGTGATGGCCGCAACGGTTCACTTAACAGGCCAGGCTGAGGTAGTGACCAAGACGTCATTCGTGCAAGACGACACAGTCATGAGGTTGCAATTCTGGGCTACACGTACATAGAAATCGACCACATTGAGATCGAAAGCTGCCTCCGACGATCTGACATCATTCTATATGTTAGCGAGAACTAGGAAGCAGATTGGTACTCAGAAGGGCCGAGTGATGGGTTGTCACACAAGAGGGAGTACCGAAGACAAGGATCATGGACGGAAAGGAAGTGCTATTGTCAAGGCTTCGACCACGACTAAGAAGGGCGTAGATGCGGCACAGGGCATTCGTCAGAAGTTCGGAGGTAGAGATTGAGACGTCCAAGGGAGAGATCTAGCAAAACCGGTCGCTAGATTGACCATAATCAGTCAACTAGGTGGAGTCATGGGTGGGGTGAGCAAGTGACGAACCTCTTCAATTTCGAGCGGCGATCGAGAAGCGCTTCTGCTAAACGCCCGTCTTTGCGTGCGCGTTTAAGCTTTAGATACGGATGTGAGTAGTACTCGGGTGATCACAAACAATTTTCGCACTTCTTTTTTATCATCCCTTGACACAACGGACCTCCCGGCACCCCATGCTTGATAAATGGAGCTAGAGTTCCCGATTGAGACAGGTGAAGGAGACAAAGTGAAGAGCTCACTTTGTGCTCTTCTCGTCCATTGATGGTTGGTCCAATACACCCCCTTTCTTCCTCTCTTCCTCGTGCGCCTCTTGCTTGTACTTGTTCTGGATCTTGACATAGAACCTCTCCTGAAACCCTACGGTGTCACTGTCACCGCGGAGCGCTAGTTGCCCGCCGGCCACTTCGTCGATGCTGAGGTATTTCTCATAGACGTTCATGAACGCGACCATGCCGTCCTCGAGGACGACGGGTGTCCACTCCTCCTGGGGACCACGTGCCTCGCGGTCAGCCGTGACGAGTCCGTGCTTGTCGCACGAGAGAAACTTGCCCTCTCCAGTACCTGTGCGCAAGTTGATGGTTCCCGCTCCGGCAACACGAGTCGTTACCCAGACCTGTGAAACCTCGGTGGGTGTCCGGTCCAGGATGCTCCCGCCATCCTCGAGTTTCTCGAGTGGGTGCACCGCGATGCGGTTGCGCGTACCGTCGAAGGAGACGCATATGGGAGACGGGTCGGATGGATGGAAGATAAATGTTGGGCCTCGGATTTCTGTAGCTTGGTCCGGGTGGACCCACAGTTCAGGACTCGAAGCGTCCTGAGCATCGTGTCGCCGGCGGCGGGACGGGCCCGTACCGTCTTCGACCTCGTCGTCGTCGCGTGTTCTTTTCTTTTTAACCTTTTCACCTTTGAATTTGAGTCGTAAGCTCTTTGATGGTTTAACGTCTGCCATGTCTCAGCTCTTGTTTGAGTGAGTGAGAATGAGCAAGTGGGCGAGTAGTGGTCATGTGACTCAAAACGGCAAGCACACACGTGATGCATGCCCAAATATGGGCTCTGTCTACATTGGTAAACCCAGTTTTCCGTCGTCGCCGTCAACAAAGCCCTCAAGACCAACATGAAGTTCAATCCTGGTTAGTTTTCAGCATTTCTTACTTCAGGTGTACATTTTTCTTGCCGTGGAGTGGTTATATGCGTGTTATCACTGAGAGTTTCTGGTGGATTGATAGTGTACAAGTTGGATGGTGTCGAGATATACGGACCTGAGACACTGGGGCTAGGAGTGCTGATTCCCGCATTTCCGTAGACGTTTCGTCCTCCCGGCGCAAGTCGCGCAAGCAGCACTTCTCCGCGCCGTCGTCGGTCCGCCGCAAAATCATGTCTTCGTCGTTGGCGAAGGAGTTGCGCAATAAGCACCACGTACGCTATCTCTTGTCCCCAGCGCTCGGTCCATACGCTGACAAGCCTCGCTGTGATAGACACGGTCGCTCCCTGTCCGGAAGGATGATGAGGTGCGGATCGTCCGAGGAAAGTACAAGGGACGTGAGGGCAAGGTCACCCAAGTGTACCGCAAGAAGTGGGTCATCCATGTAGACCGTGTCCAGCGGGACAAGGCGAACGGTTCGAGCGTGCCCATTGGCATTCATCCCAGCAACGTTGTCATCATTAACATCAAGCTGGATAAAGACCGGTGTGTCCGCTTATTTCAACGTCTTAGGAGTTCAGTCTAACGACGACGTCGTAGGCGGGCCATCCTTGACAGGAAAGATCGCACTAAGACATCGAAACCGTCTGATGACGCTGTTGTCGATGTTAGTAATCGCTACTTTTCTTATCGTATTATCTTACTGACTTTCGTGCAGTGATGGTTCATAGGTGGTCGCTTTGTCTCACATTGTCTTCTTTCACGATTCCTCCAAAAGCAACCTCATGTACCTATGTACCCATCCTATGATATGTTTTCATGGGCGTCCATCAAGTTCCTAAGTCCCCCCAAAAAAGTACATTTTCATTGTCAACATCGGTCGTACAGCAAGGCGTAACGTAAAAACAGCTTCAACTCAAAGCGTGCGATAATTATGATTAGAAAATAACATCATTGTCCTTGCTGCTCAGGAGATCGACGGTAGCACTCTCGTCTTCCACGAGTACCTCGACTACCGGCGTTGCAACTACTGCAGTGCCTGGTTCCAGTGACTGCGCTGCAAGCTCGGCTTTCCTCTTAGCTTCTGCGGCGTCGGCGTCGCGTTTCTTCTTTCCTTGCACCTTTTTAAGTCTATCGTCCACGGGCGTCATTTGCATTCGTGAGCTGCAGAAAAAGCGAGTAGACGCACCGGAAGAACTCCTCACGGTCCATCTCGTCCAGCTCGCTGATGATATATTTGATCGTGTTGTCGAGTCGGGGGATGACGACGTGCTCGATGGCATTCACCCGGCGATTCGTTGCGCGGATGACCTCGTCGAGGATCATGAACGCCGTCTGGAGCGAGGCGAGCTCGACCAGCGTCTCGACCGCTTTGGCATACACCTCCTTCGAGCGTAGCACCTGCTGGCCTCCTCTCCCGAGGCCAGTCAGATTAAAGTCTAAAAAAAAATTGCGCATATAGTCAGTCAGTCGAAAGAGAGAGAGAGAGAGAGTGTGTGTGTGTGTGTGTATGTATGGGTAAAACATACCAGTGCCGGGAACGCGGTCGACCTCAAAAGCGGGTAGCACGACGCCAGAGACATTCTCCTGCTTGGCTCTGACCTTGAAGGACGCGGACTTTGCCTGCTCCTGTACGAGATAGGCGATATCGCCGGTGGCGTAGGTGACCTCCGCGAGCGAGAAGGATGCGAGCTGCATCACGCGGCCCATCTTCCGCTTTGCCTTTTCTCCCCCCATCTCTATCAACTAGCGCACAGTAATGAGAAGTTTTGGGACACGCACCTCATCGACTTTGCGCAGGATTGCGCGGAAGCGCGTGGTCAGTGCGTCGCGCTTTTTGGCGAGCAGAGAGTGCCCCGTCTGTGCGCCCTTGAGACGGGTCTTGGTGTTCGTGAGTGCCATCCGTGTTGGGAAAATCGATTCTCGTGGGCCGGTGCCGGACATGGTGGTTCGTGAGGATTAATGTAGATTGCGATGGAGTATGAGATCGCCTTCGCAAGGGCAGGAGCACAGTACAGATCAGGACAGTTATGGGTACACGGCCCGAGGTTCCATGGATTTCAAAACATTCATGAAAGCTACGAAAAAAAAGATTTTATAAACTAGTCACAAATTCATATAGAAAGGCCCTGGCTGAGAGGCATCGCAACCTCCAACAAAGAGGTATCTTAATAGGTCCGATATTTGAACCCCACATTACGATACCCCAACCAGAAGGTGCGCAAATGCTCTCCTGATCCTCGTCAGCACATTAGATAGCCTAGTTGCTATCTGTTGCTAACTAATACATCGCCCGAAGAAAAAAGATTAACAGTTCGCACTGAAGATATAACACAAAGGTTCGGCGCTGACCCCTCCCTCCGAAGTTCTTGAACGAGAATGATCCCGTACAGTCTAAGCGATGGTATACTTGCCATAATTTTTCTCCGGATCAAACACCTAGACGAGAGGTAGGTTAGCAAGTCGCCTCTAGGTAGCATGCATTGATACACAGACTGACCTCCCACCGGGACGCTGGGAAGATGTGCTTGTTGCGCTGATACCAACTACGTTCTACGACCTTCCCTGCATGGGACTCGTCCTTCTCTTTTGTGGCGTCGGCGAGCAGCCGCACATCGTCGTGAACGTCAAAGTTGAACAAAGGCCCTGACTTGCCGCGCGCCTTGTTGATTATAAAGTCGTAAAACGTGTGGTGCTGACGAATGAAGGTGAATTACGTGCAGATGGGGGTAAATGTCCAGTACATACATGTGGAATAATAAGGTCTTCCTGCAATCGAGAGTGAGGTTATACAGACAAGAGGTCGTGCGAAAATCCACATACCTTGATGTACATGAGATTGTCGACGTTGACACCCCGGAGTTCAGGAAATTGATGTCGACACTTCTCCAAGAAGGTTGCGATATCATCACCCTTCCTACACTAACGAACCAGGTCAGTACGGTAGAAAAAGTAAAAAGTAAAACGATTAATTCACTGTAACGCTCCTCCGGTGGCCGCTTCCATCCCAGTAGGAATAGGTGATCTCAATCTCCTCCTTTTTCATGTCTTCCTGCCGCTTTAGCCACTCCTGCCGCAACTGTTCTCGTTCGCGGCGTTCGGCGTCCTCGCGTTCACGGTCTGGTAAGAAAGAGGTATCCACGGTCGGATTCTTGCGGAACTTCTTGCGTTGCTGGGTTTCAGCATTCGCGCCGTTGTTCGGTGTGGCTGTTCCAGAGGTGGAATCTGCAGTGTCGCCATCGTCGTCGAGGGCGAAGGAGAGTGTAGTAGCTTTAGCCGACTTCTTCCGTTTCTTCACCTTCTTCTGCTCCTCCCTAAACAAATTCTCCACATAAAATAAGTCATCCGCGGAGCGTACGCGCGTGCGTCCCGGAAAGGCGAGGAGAACGAATAGGAAGGGCTTACTTGAGCTCATCCGTACGCGCTGCTTCGCGCGCTTTCGCTTCCTCCAGCTCCTTGCGCTTCTGCTGGAAATCTTCCAGCCTTACGAGACCGACGGTACTATTTTTGAGCGAGTCTTCCATCGAATCGTTCTGCCCGACGAAGCGGTGCGCGGAGGGCCTAGCTTTTTCGGTCTCGTTGATGAGCTGCTGCTTTTGGCGTTCATACTCTTCGCGAGCCAGGTTGCGCTGCTTGACGAGAGCATCCTCGCGACGCCCCTCTCCCATGTTGTTCGACATGGTGGTTAGGTGATGAGTTGTGTAATGGTGGTGTGGGTGACAACCAAGTGACCAATGAACTGAACTGAGTTTGAAATCAACCACTTGCACTTGCGATGGTCCACATACTCGGTGTGCAGCTCTTTGAGAATAATGTCGTCAGGGTCTGTCCTCCTGTCCCCTTCTTACTTCCCTGATGCCCAGCTCACACCCCTTTAGCACGCGTTGACGCGTTTCTACGGGATCAGTGGTAACACGGCCGGCCGTATCTGTGCCCGCCTGCAGATCCATGACACCTGTCGCGTGCGCCAGCTCTCCGCGACACAGTTGACTGCCATCGCCGCCTTCCTATCTTCGCCCTCCACGTCCCCCGTTCCTCCACGCACGCCGCTCGCCACGCCGATGTTCCAGCCGGCCCCGCTGTCGACGCCGCTACGGGCTCTACCAGGCGCACAGACGTACTTCGCGCAGCTCGACGCGCCCCCGCCGCCGCTCCCGCGACAGAAGACGAAGGGGATGGACCCGCTGCGCTGGCTGCGGATCGAGGCGGACCTGAAGCGCGACATGCGGGAGAACATCGCCCACCAGCGCATGATCGGCAGCTACGTCGGCAAGAGACACGCGATGGGTCTTCCCGTGCGTGGGCAGAACACACAGACGAATGCCAAGACGGCGAGGAAGCTCAACAGGGTCGAGCGCCACCGGTAATACTACTCCCTACCCTTTAATAAGGGCTCGACTGGGAGCTCATATCCACCTTACTCCCCGAATGATTAAAAATGCGTTTTTGTATCTATCGTACAAACTGCATGCCAAAAAAAAAAAGCATTTAATCGTCACCGACGGGCACTTCTTCCTCGAGGTATTTGACGAGTTTGACGCGGATCTCCGTCGTCTCGTCGCCTCTCAAAACATCTGAGACAAACTGAGCTTCGACGCGTATCTGAACCTGTGTGTCATCGTCGTCGCGTGAGCATGCGTGTCGGTTTGACAGGCAAACAAGAGTGTGAATTTCGCTCAGCAACGCACCATCTCGAGCGCACCACGTAAAACACCACAGAGGACGTTGCTGAACCATAGCCCACCCTCAATCGCCTCTTCTGGGAGCTCGACAAACTCCGCCAGCGGGTTCTCGTCCAGCGTGAGCGTGAAGTGGGGCTGTGACCCCGTCGCTGTGGCCGTCTGCTGTTGTCCTTGCCCACTCGCGGGGGTGCTCGACCGTGGCGAGGCGGGCGGCGGTTGTGAGTGCGTGACGGTGGGGGTAACGTTCAGAAACGACTTGAAGCCGACCTGTGCGCAACAAAGCCGTAAAGCGGCAGGGAAGGGGGAAAGGAAGAGAGAACGCTACCTTTGCGATGACCTCGCCGGTCTCCTTGAAGTCGGCACAGCGCCCGAGATTGCTGCGCGCGAGAAAGTCCTCGATCAGACGCGTGCCGATGTTGTAGCCCATCTTCTCGAGCTGCTTGTTCACCTCGGCATAGTCCTCGTAGTCCTGTATGAGCTGCACAACGAGCGCGCCGTAGGTCATCGCGAACAGCTCTGCGTTCTTTTAACGTCGAGTCAGCATCGAGTCGGTTGAGGGAGAAGAAAAAACACACTATCTTCTCTGTGCGCCCCTTCCATAAGTCCTCGCCGATGGCTTTAAACTGCTTGCTGGACGTCGCCATCGCGGGTTCGCAGGAGTGTCGTGCTCGATTAGATTTCCATTTAGGGTCAATCGACGATAGCCCGGCCACGCCTTGTCAATTTTCTCGTGAATCCCAATGTCGCGCCCCGAACTGCAAGCACCACCAGAGATCGTGCGCAGCTTGACTATTTTTCGTTGATCCTGCGCTGACGGGACACACCATAGTATTACGGGGATGCAGAGGCCTCCAAATACACGAATAAGTACGCTTCCTTTCGTTCCTCTCCATTTCCAACAAACAAAAAACGCTGAATCTGCAGCACTCGCATCCAGCAGATCCAAGCAGACATGACGTATCGCGCTCTGGAGCTTCTCAACCTACCACCGGGCGAACCGGCCTTCCTCCTCGATATCGGCTGCGGCTCTGGCCTATCTGGAGAGATTCTCGACGAAGAGGGATATGTATGGGTAGGCGTCGATATCGCTCCGAGTATGCTTGGTGAGTACACGTCCTCTCACCCCCTTGAATATAGGATTTACTCGTACATTAGAGGTGGCTCTCGAACGGGAAGTCGAAGGCGACTTGTTCTTGCAGGACATCGGGCAGGGCTTTGGCTTTCGGCCAGGAAGCTTTGACGGTGCCATTAGCATCTCCGTGCTGCAATGGCTGCTCAACGCCGAGACATCACACCCGACGTCATCGCCTCCCCACCGCCTCACCCGCTTCTTCACGACGCTCCACTCTACACTGCGCAACCCCGCGCGTGCCGTGCTGCAGTTCTACCCAACCTCGGACGACCAGGTCCAGCTGATCACGTCCATCGCACAAAAGGCGGGCTTTGGTGGGGGCGTCGTCGTCGACTACCCCAACTCCAAAAAGGCGCGCAAGGTGTTCCTCTGTCTCTTCGTCGGTGACGGGGGCGCTTCTGCTGCACAGCAGTTGCCGATAGGGCTCGATGGCGATGGCGGCGTGGAGGGCGAGGATGCGAAGGCAACGTTTGAGAAAAGAAGAAAACGGGAATCGCGAAGAGAAAAGAGCGGGAAACAGAAAGCGAGCAAGGGCGGGAAGGACTGGATCCTAAGGAAGAAGGAAGTACGTCGTTCTCTTCTTCCCGTTTTTAACTTCTTCCTTCATTGAACACCATTCGATCTAGTTGTATCGGAGACGAGGGAAGGATGACGTTCCTCGCGACTCCAAGTACACAGGTCGTAAACGAAGAGCAGTCTTCTAGACCTTTCATCCCATTTTGCGCGTTGTACAGTTTAATTGGTCATATTGCATATATCTCATGAGCGCAAGTACGTGTAGTCGAGGAGGCGAAATATTTCGACCATCTCGACAAACGGTATACCTGCGAGGACAGCACGCTTGGAGCATCACACGGAGCATCCCAAACAAATTGTCAAATGAGAAAACCTTCGTTTACCCGGACGAACAACTGAAGTTTCCAGGAAGATGAAAGTAGGTGACGCTCGGAGTATGGGGTGTATGTCTCTTGCTCCGCCTCAGCCGCGGCCGTGGGAATTCTGTGCCATAGCAGCTCCGATCGTCAAAATGCCTATCCCCTCGTCTGCCGGCTGCGGTCAATCAATGTCTACGATCCTCACACAGTCTAACGCTAGAGCCCTCCTCACGAACAGGTATATTTCCCTTTTCGATACATGCTCAGCGGCGGTTCTTGATGGTCGAACAGGACAGAGGGCGACAAACTCCTAGAAATTGTCCTCTTGGACATATTCGATGCTTACCGGCAAGACATAGAACTCCAGCCTAGTTATAAAAATGTCTGGAACAGTAGAGACGGGTGGTTCAAGCTCGCTCATGTGTGCCGAAGCTGGCGACGAGTCGTGCTTTCGTCACCTTCCCGTTTACATCTCCACCTGCTATTTACTCCACGCAGGTCTTCGAGGGCAAGAGTGTTGAACCGTCTCCCCCTACTTCCGATTTTGATCGACTATTCTGCTGAAACTGTGACATGGACAAAAAGGGAAGAAAGTCTCGTACTTGCCGCTATTAAGCACCGTAGTCGTGTGCATGGAATTGCCCTTCGGCGACAATACCCTGAGATGGCCAAATTTCTCAGGGCACTGAGTCACCCTTTTCCCGCGCTGGAAAGTCTCGAAATCAGTCTCACTCGCGATGAACGTGAACTGATTTTTCCCGCCGCGTTTCTCTCGGGTTCTGCTTCATCTCTGCGAAGGCTTTCGTTACGGCCAATCCTACAGAAACGCTTATCTCCACTATTATCGTCCGCAACGGGCCTTGTCGAACTTACTCTGACCCTCAGAGTTGAGTCCACTGCACTTCCAGAAGCTTGGTTCATTGCGAATTTGCGGCTCATGTCTCACCTGCGCCGCCTTGAATTAAATCTGGATTATCACGACACCATATATCCCGAATCCCCAGAGCTCCCCGCTAGCGCAGGAGATGTTTTCCAACTATCCGAGCTCACGCATCTCCTCTTTAGGGGTCATCGACTATACTTGGAGGCGCTCGTGATTCAGTTTGTCGCACCACTCCTGCAGCATCTCAACGTTGCACTCTGCGGCCAATCCATTGGCTCCTTCCCCATTCCGTATCTCTGCAATTTTATCTGTAACGCAGAATGTCAGTTCACTAAGGTTTCCTTGGGTTTTGGGTGTCGGGATCTCAGGTTTTGTGCTAGCACAAGTTTCCAGTCCCCTGTCGATGTCCAACCTTTCACGATGGTCATCCCCGAGCCTATCTCATTGAAGCAGTTGGCCCAAGAGCTCTCCAGACCGTTGGAAACCGTCGAGGGAGTCGTCATTGCGTGGGATGGCGAACCGTGGCACCCAAATGGCCGCATTCACAGGAATCAATTGCGTGGGTTTTTCAAGCATGTCCCGCAAGTGAAATGGGTTCAGGCTCCAGCTGCATTGGCACTCGCGGTTGCGGGCTCCTTCCAGCAGGGCGGCCAGGAGCCTGTCCTGGACCTTCTTCCCATCCTGAAACTAGTCGAGGTATTCTTGGCGATGGATCACCATGGGTGGGGATCCATATATAAATCCGTCCGTGATGCCTTCAAGCCACTAATTACCGCGCGTCAACGAGCAGGGCGCCCCATACGGTTATTGTGGATATCTTGGAGGGAGAATTCTGCACTGGTGTGGTGTTGAGGTTGCATAATCGAACTGCGTAACCAATAGTGTATTCAGCACCTGTAGTAGTTAAAATTGGAAACTTTTGTTTTTGGCAGCCTTCACCTTTCTTGACGAGGTCATATGCCAGGTGAGACGGCCATTTTCATATCTTGATGGGCCATGTCTGTGGCCGCAGCTGTGGAAATTCTGTGTCTGTGCCATGACAGGTCTCCGATCGGCGACGGAATATTTTCTACGTCAGCCGCGCTGCGGTCAGGGGTTATCAATATCCATGATGCTCACTCGGTCTACTGCCAGGACCCTCCTCGCAAACCGGTATGTTTTCTTTTTCCGCACACGTAAGGGGGGCGCTCGGCGGTGGTTTTTGATGGTATATACTATATAGGTATAGGGGCGATAAACTCCCAGAAAACGTCCTCTTGGAGATATTTGATGCTTATCGGCACGACATAGAAATCCAGCCTAATTACAAAAAGGTCTGGAACAGTGGAGACGGGTGGTTCAAGCTCGCTCATGTGTGCCGAAGCTGGCGACGAGTCGTGCTATTGTCACCTTCCCGTTTACATCTCCACCTGCTGTTTACTCCACGCAGGTCTTCGAAGGCAACCGTCTTGAGCCGTCTCCCCTCTCTTCCGATTCTGATCGACTATTCTACCGGAACCTGGGCCCGGACGGAAAGGGAAGAAAATCTCACATTTGCCGCTATTAAGCACCGTAGTCGTGTGCATGGAATTACCCTTCGGAAACGATACACAGGCGAGATGTTCAAACTTCTCAAGGCATTGGGTTCCCCTTTTCCCTCCCTGGAAAGTCTCGACATCGGCCCCACTCACGATTGTCACACACTGATTCTTCCCGCCGCGTTTCTCTCGGGTTCCGCCCCATCTCTGCGACGACTTTCGTTACAGGTAATTATACCGAGGCGCTTATCCCCACTATTATCTTCTGCAACGGGCCTTGTCGAACTTACTTTGACCCTCAGAGTTACTAAGTTCACTGCACTGCCGGACGCTTGGTTCATTGCGAATTTGCAGAGCATGTCTCACCTCCGTCGCCTTGAGTTGAATCTGGATTATCGCGACACCAGATCTACCCACTCCCCACAACCCTCTGATAGCGCGGGAGATGTTGTCCAACTGTCGGAGCTCACTCATATCTTCTTTAGGGGTCATCAAGTATATTTGCAGGCGCTCGTGATTAGGTTGGCCGCCCCGCTCCTGCAACATCTCAACGCTGCACTCTGCGGCCAGTCCCTTCGCTCCTTCCCTATTTCGCATCTCTGCAAATTTATCTGTGATGCAGAATGTCAGTTTACTGATGTTTCCTTGGGTCTTGGGCAGAAGCTCAAGTTTTGCGCTGGCACGAGTTCCCAGTCCCCCGTCGGCGTCGATGTCCAACCTTTTACAATAATCATCCCCGAGCCTGTCTCGTTGAAGCAGTTGGGCAGAGAGCTTTCTGGGCCGTTGACCACCGTCAAGGAACTCACCATTGCGTGGGATTGCGAACCATGGCGCAGAAATGGTCGCATTCAAAGGTATCAATGGGGTGAATTTTGCAAACATGTCCCGCAAGTGAAAAAGGTTCAGGTACCAGCTCAAGTGGCACGCGATGTTGCGCATTCCTTCCAGCAGGGCGACCAGGAGCCTGTCCTGGACCTTCTTCCTGCCCTGGAACTAGTCGAGGTGTTTTCGGCGGTGGGTGTAGATGGTCTATATAAGCCCATCTGTGATGCTTTCAGCCCACTCTTGGATTCCCGGCGACTAGCGGGACGCCCCATAAGGTTAGTATGGACATATTAGAAACAGGATTCTGCACGGGTGTGGTGTCGAGCGGATAGTACATGATCAAACTGCGTAACGTATAGTGTATCCAGTCACCTTGGTCAGAATTGGGAACTTTTTTTTTTGTAACCTCCAACCTTTCTTGACAATGCCATGTGCCATGCGAGAAATGAGTGGCCACTGAAATTACATAGTAGAACAACACAACGGAGAGACGGAGAGACACAAAGACGCGAAGTTAAAGCGGCTCTGTACGTACGGTAAGGGCGTGTTGAGACGACAAGCGAACTGCGGTCAGTCGAGCGCAGCACCAGCATTATAAAGGAACTAAAACTTGAATCCCCCAGCGAGTCCCATAACATCGCCTGGATCTATAGCCGCTCTGATCTTACGAAGCCTCGCCACATTCTGTCTGTAGATGTCCTCTAGTGGTGTACCGAACAACGCGTAATTCACATAGACCGCGGCATGCGACACATTCTGCCCTTCCGCGAGTGCGACAGCCTGGATCGTGGCCTTCTCTTTACGCAACGCAGAGGCAACGATGCCATCCATCGAGGCATTGGTCCACGTGGCGCCAGTGACAGATGGGAATATTGCCTGGGAGCGATCTGGAGGAAACGCAGACCCAGACCCGTGGGAGAAGACGCCGCTGTCGAACGGCTCAAGGGTCACGGTAACGGACGCATTTTTGTCCAAAGAAGCAAGGTACGCGCCCCAAAACTACCAACGCGTTCAGCCTATGGACTCGGTCCCAATTCTTGGCTCGAAGAGAGGTACCGACCTTGGTTTGATTCACAAACGCGTCAAAAACAGCAGGTGAGTACTTAGTGACTGGAACACCAGAGAAATAATTTCTAGAAGTACTGCGTCAGTATCACCGCAGCTAGGTAGAAGAGATCATTAACTCAACCGTGTACTACTACCGGAAGAAAGACCTAATTGGTTCAACGATAGGAGTAAATCTGTGAACGATTTAGTCGACACATTCTTTAGGGTGGTTGGAATGGCCAAGAAGTCATCAAAAAGTCCCTGAGGAGGGACAGGCGCATCATAAAAGAGGAAGGAACCAAGTGTCAACTATCAGGAGTCAACTTAGTTCTTTAGATACACCGAGGGTTTTGAGCGTACTTGGCCAGAGCCGTAACTCAATATTACCGCAACAGAGGCCTTGACGTCTTGCTTTTGCTGATACCTCACGAGGGCGTCTTTAACCACGTTCAATTGGTCCTGAGGATAAAACATAAAACCACCCTTCCGTTGGTGTCAGTATGACTTCTCTAAGATCTGGTCTCGATACAGACCCAAATTTTGCTTTGCGGATACGACTTGACAACAAATTTGGTCACAATTCCCTGTGAATCAGTTAAGTTTTATGACAACTATTCCCTAACAAGTTCGTCGCGTACAAAATTGTTCATTCCTCCCTGCAGTTTCAAATGTCAGCAAGACTGCGGTGCATTCGCTAGGTCATAACCTACTCTCAGACCGAACCAGAGGTCCGTATCATTCGAGGTAACCGTCGTGATAGTTCCATTGGGCAATACAAGGTCGTAACTGACGACGTTGTCGACAGAAAGGCCATATTCGTTGCTTTTATATGAGAAACCTACATATAGATATTGACCTACGCCCTGTCGAGGCGTCAGTGATGAACAACACTCACCGCCACCAAGTGTCAAACCGGCGACACCAACTCCCGGTACGCGTCCTCCGATGACATTCACTCCAGTGGGATCAAGCGCAGCATACACTTGATCCCAAGTAAGACCAGGACCGAGCTCGACCGTTCCGGCAGTAGGACCAACCGTTACGTTGTTGAAGCGTGTCAGGGAAATATGAACACCCCGTGTCGAGGAGAATCCAGGATTAGCCGTGTGACCCCCGCCCTTCACAGCAAAAGGCGTGCGGGTCGACCCTATGATGCGTAGCTACAAAGGCACGCAATCAGCGAAAATAGATTGAATAATACACGCCTTCGTACAATCTTGCTCACGTCGTCCGCTGACCCAGGCTCTACGGAGCAGGCGGATACCTCGGAACTCGACGAGTAAATATGTGAGATATCAATGGCATATTGAGGAGAAGCTGTCAAAGTATCCAGATATCAGTTTGAACCTTAGGAATGAGCAAATACGCAGGACGCACGGGGAAAGAACACCTCGGAAGCATTAGAGATGGCTGCGGCAATCCGATGGCAGGTTGCCTTGAATCGAGGTGTTGCACCCAGTGTTGCACGGTCATCCAATATTCCGGGATGGCCATATGTCAATGCAGCCAGTGACAGAGCACAGAGCAAAGGCGTCGTCGAGAGCATGAGTACGCCACTTGGGAATTTGAACTGCCCGAGCCTGAGAGGAACCGCAGCCAGTTGAGCCCTTTAAGTTATTCATATCGGTGATGACAGGAACCATGACGCCGCAGGACCTAGGCGGGACCCATCATGACAAATGTGCGGTTCACATCGGTGCTTAGAAGAAGAGTGGTAATTGAACAGCCAGACGCCTTCAAGCTTCAAGAGTTTCAAGCCACTCCAGTCATCATATACGTGTGCCCGGGCCATCGGACCCGAGGGTGAAAACGCGCATCACCGGCAGTGGTAATAGAGCGACACACGTGCACTGATAACCATTTAAGCAATATTTAATAAAATATAAGATCAGAGAGCTATCCGCAATTATAAATTATTATGGTTTCATCTAGTCCCATTATATTATACTTCGTCCCAAAATTGGTGCGAAGGAAATCACTGTTGCTACCTTCAAATTATAGAGATACGCCCAATACATAGATGGTATCCACGTATCATATGCACGTTATTAAGGCGTGGAGGCCCTCTTCAAGCATTACACACAGCATCTAAGGCTGCCAAAGTCCGGTTCAGTCCGGTCTTTGACAGGCCCCCATTTTACAAATGAGCCCACCGATAAGGAAAGGAATCTGCTTACACACTAGTAACGACCGGAAAGCCATTGTTGGATGCGATATGAAGTAAATATGCTACGGCCATCATCAAACATTCATGACAACTCTGCGCCATCGTTCTCCGAGGATTTTCTCACTTATGCGCTGCCTTCTGATCCCTGATCAAGATCAAGTACTATTTGCTGCAGTTTTCCGAAGTCGGCGGTCCCAAGACCTGTGACCGTGTGACCTATGAAGCCCAAAATCATCCAATAAGAGACGCAAGTTTTATGGGACGAATAAGGTCCCATCCGGCAATGGCGGTGAATCCGTCGGTTTCAAAACCCGGATTAGTAATGTCGTTGAGGCTCGTGAGGCTGTCGCCGTGCAGCCAAGGGTTGAGCAAGCCAGGCGCAGTCATGCCTGTGAGAGCTGGTAGTCATCAAGTAACAAGATTATGCTGACTACAGTCTGTACATCGGTAAATCGACGGACGGACAGAGGTAAGAGGGAGGAAGGAAATACGCACGGGCACTGCGCACTGGCCGCGTCCCATGACATGACCAACATCATCACGGTATATTGGAAATTTGAGTGCCTTCGCGGCAGTATCGGGGCTGCAGCGACCTCAGGTCTGCACAGATTATAATGAGTTGGGTCAGGTAACATCGTAACGGCAAGAAGCGCACTTGCAGAACACGGAATACTAGCCGCCGAGGTGCTGGAGGTACTAGGCGGCCACCACACCGTCCTGATACGGCGTGCGAATCGAGAAGCTGCCCTTGGAGAGGCTCGCTCCGACCTTGGGGTTGAAGTCAGTTGCGCCGCCGGTACTAATGACCTAGGGACCTGCGAAGACGTCGCAGTCTGGTAAGCGATTTGTGCCTCCGCTAGTCCGCTAGTTGCAAGGAGACAAAAAAACAGCAAACGTACAAGATGCAGGGAAGGCAAGACGGAAATGAACTATTCCACAACCTGCAGTCCCATAGCCAATTCCACCATTGCCGCCACTCGCGCGAAGGTTTCTCGGAGCTGGCTCGTTATTTGGCAACATCGACGATGTACCACCGGCGCTGTTGAAGATTAACGGGGTTAGGTAAACCATGGCCCCGTGTACTGGGTGTTGCTGTTCACCTCGGAGCGAATTGGGGTCGCTCGGTCGTACCCACCACCGTTGACCTACTGGACGGTGAAGGTCACAGCTGCTGCGTCGACACCAAATTCATTCATGGAAGCCGTCAGATCTGCCGGGCTCGGGTACTGACCCTTGAAGCCCACAAACCTAAACACATTACGGACTGCCACACCAGGCGCAGATGAGCGTCCTGTACAATCTGCGCAGGAATGGTGGGTCAGCTTCATCAACGTCATTGCGCTTTGACAACACCGTGACAGGTTCTCCAGACGGCACCTTGTCCGCTACCGAAGCTTCTCCTCTGGAGCGCTTGTGCGGCGTCTGCTGTTACACGAGCGGGGAATCGAAGTGCGCGATCAGCACGACAGCTTGCACGTTGTCATACAATACTGTTGGGAGTGCGTAGTTGGGAGTGCGGAGAATCACCGGTCTCGCTCGTCCTTGTGTGCCTGTAGAATCGATACGTGGCGACTAAGAGATTTTGGGACACGGCGCATTGGTTACCGTAGGCCAGCCGCCATCGTCTATCCTTGAGACGGAGGAAGATATGCCATGGTGTTCAGGAGTTGACGAGTTCTGAAATGTCTTGGCGCTGTGCGATGAACTCAGCGACCTGCTTCTTGGACAAATACGCACCATATCTGAAATGGGGTAGTTGAACACATGGGTACAGGTGCCAGTGGAGAGGTGCGAGGATGCGCTTTGGGTGCCTGAGAGTGCTAACTTCGCAGAGAGCATCAATCAACCGCGCTGGGCTGAAGCGCAATGTGGGGGTCGACCGTGGTAGCGGCGAGAGGGATATCCAGAGTCTCCCAGTCGGGCGGAGTGGCGTTCCACATGTGCTTCACACACATGTCGCCCCAGTGAGTTGTAAAAGGCGTCGTGAAATTCCGGAGGGGTGCGGCGACAAGTGCGGAGAGAACAGAGAGCCAGCGATAGCGCGTGATTAAGGAGGGTAATAAGGCCTTTATCGTGTAACCGATGGCTGAAATCGATTCAAAGGTAGGAGCAGAACCACGGGACTTTGCTATGCAGTATCCACAGGACGCACCCACGGCTCTTGACATGCTTGACAGATCGTGAAGTGGAGCCGTGAAGTGGAGCAAGAAGTAATAAGCAAGAACCAGTGAGGTCCGACTAGATCCAATACGAATAAACGAAACCTCCAACGGATCAAGAAACTTCCAAACACATGCTCTCTCGTCTCGATTTACGATCGCCCAGATGTGACTTTCCCGCAAAAGACAAGACCGAGTCGTGATTTTTTCCTGCGAGGAATTGCTTAAAACCTTATGCCTTCCGTACGTCTTGGGGCCTTGTTGTTGCGCATGGCATTGGCCAAAAAATTGTTGTCCCGGTGCGGGAGAATTGACGGTGTCAGAAAGCTTTGCCATGCTAACTTGTTTCTATACACCTGCCAATGAAAAAAAGCCGAGGTCACCCATCGACGTGGGTATGTCAGCATTAGATGATGTCATGGAGAAGAGCTGGGCCGGAGCCGGGGGGCGACTGTAACCGAAATTGACGCACTTCCCAGTCCCTTGGATACCGGTCGCGTTGACGCACCGTGCTGCGGTTCTACAGGACCCGACGTCGGACGACCAGGTCCAGCTGATCACGCCCATCGCACCAAGGCGGGCTTTGGTGGGGCGTCGTCGTCGACTACCCCAACTCCAAAAAGGCGCGCAAGGTGATCCTCTGCCTCTTCGTCGGCGACGGTGGCGCTGCTTCTGCTGCCCAGCATTTGCCGATGGCGATCGGTGGCGATGGCGGCATGGAGGACGACAATGTGAGGCCCACGTTCGAGAAAAGGAGACAACGAGAATCGTGAGGAGAAAATAGTGGGATGCAGAAAGTGGGAAGGACTGGATCGTAAGGAAGATGGAAGTACGTCGTCCCTCTTCTTCTAGTTTTTGCTTCTTCCTCATTGGACACCTTTAACCCAGTCAGATCGGAGACGATGGAAAGAAGACGTCCGTCGCGGGTTCTTTTCTCATCCCCTTCTTTGCGCGTTGCACAGTTGTTCACCTTGCATAATGCAGGAGTTTTGGCTGTAGTAGGTGCAGTGACATGCATCTATAAAGCACTAGACGTGAACTCAAAGGGCGTGAGTGCAATCGGAATATTTCGGCCATGTTAACAAACGCTATGCCTGCGGGGACAGCACGCTTGGACTTTTTGCCTGAACAGAAGCATCACACGTAGCTCCCCCGACAACACAGCCACCAATAGTCAAATGACCTGTCTTCGTTTATCCAGGCGGACAGTTAAAGTTCCCAAGAAGGTGCAAGTAGAGCTCGGAGCAGTTTCCACTGGTAGTTAGGCGTTATGGGAGAGATGACTCAGACAGTACTCTCATTCGATCGACCCCAGGGGCCAACTGCGTTCCCCACTGTCGTCCGCCGCCGCCGCCGCCGCCGATGCCTATAGCCGCCGCCGTGGGAATTCTGTGCCATGACAGGTAGCTCCGATCATCCGAATATCTTCTACCCGCGCACCGGTCAGGCCGGTCAGGGGTCTTCAATGTCTATGATGCTCACTCGTTCTACTGCTGGGGCCCTCCTCGCAAATCGGTATGTTTTATTCTTTGGTAGTGCTCGGGTGATGCTAAGCGGTGGGTTTTGGTGGCCATGTAGGACGACGGGCGATAAACTTCCAGAAAATGTCCTCTTGGACATATTTGATGCTTACCGGCAAGACATAGAACTCCGGCCTGGTTATGAAGACGTTTGGAACAGTAGAGATGGGTGGTTCAAGCTCGCACATGTGTGCCGAAGCTGGCGACAACTCATTCTTTTGTCACCTTCCCGTTTACATCTACACTTGCTATTTACTCCGCACAGGTCTTCGAGGGCAATCATGTTGAGCCGTCTCCCTCCCCTTCCGATTTTGATCGACTATTGCGTTGCATCCTGGACTGAAAAGGAGGAGGGATTCGCACTTGCTGCCATTAAGCACCGCAGTCGTGTGCGTCGAATTGCTCTTCGAAGATCGTACAAGGACATGGCCAAGCTTCTCAAGGCGCTGAGTCACCCTTTTCCAAGGCTGGAAAGTCTCGAAATTTGTCCACCCAACAAAACTTATTCTTGCTGTCACGACCACGAACTTGTTCTTCCCGACACGTTCCTCTCGGGTTCCGCCCCATGTCTGCGACAGCTCACGTTACGGGAAGTTGTACCGAGATGCTTATCCCCGCTACTATCATCGACAACGGGCCTCGCCGAACTTACTTTGACCCTCAGAGTTGCGTACCCTGCACTGCCAGAGGCTTCGCTCATCGCGAATTTGCAGCGCATGTCCCACCTGCGTCGCCTTGAGCTGAATCTGGATTATTGGCCAAACACCAGATATCCCGAACCCCCAGAGCCCCCCGCTAGTGCAGGAGATGCCGTCCCACTGTCGCAGCTCACGCACCTCATCTTTACGGGCCATATATTATACTTGCAACCGCTCGTCCTTGGGTTGGCCGCCCCATCCCTGCAGCATCTCGACGCTACACTCTGCGGCCGGTCCCATGGCTTCCCTATTCCACATCTCTGCAAGTTTATCCGCGATACAGAATGCCAATTTACTGCGGTTCGCTTGACTCTTCGGTATTCGAAGCTCATGTTTTGCGCGGGCACGGTTTCCCAATCCGTTGATGACCAACCTTTCAGAATAATCATCCCCAAGCGTGTCCCGTTGGAGGAATTGGGCCGAGAGCTCTCTAGGCCGTTGTCCACCGTCGAAGAACTCATCATCACGTGGGATAACGAACCGTGGATCACAGAAGGTTGCCTTCAAGCGGATCAATGGCGTGGATTTTGCTACCATGTCCCGCAAGTGAAAACGGTTCGAATACCGGCTAGAGTGGCACTTGACGTTGCACATTCCTTCATGCAAGACAACCGGGAACCCGTCTTGGATCTTCTTCCTGCCCTGGAACGAGTCGAGGTGTTTTCAGTGGTGGGTATGGATCACCTATTTAAACCCATCTGCGATGCCTTCGAGCCACTCATCGTCGCGCGGCGACGAGTAGGTCGCCCCATAAAACTATCATAGGTGTTTTGGAGGCAGAATTTCTGCGCTTGCGTGGTTTCCAGTGATTTTACGTACTTACTGTAACTTATATAATCAAACGTGTATTGGTTGGTCAGAATTAAAAATTATATATATCTATTTGGTAATATTCAACCTTTCAAGCCATTTGCCAGGTGAGAATTGTGACTGCGAAGACATGGCGGTCTGGTAAGCGATTTGTGCCTGCGCTAGTCCGCTGGTTGCAAGCAACTAACAAAATGGCACACGTACAGGACGCAGGGAAGGCGGGACGGAATTGGACTTAGTCTGCAGTCCACAGCCAATTAAATTCCCTCACTGCTGCCGCTCGCCATAAACGGCGCGGACGCCGCATGTTCCAGCGGGGGATACAGTTCGTCGTTATCGTATGGTGTGCTGATCATCTGCGGCACGTCCAGTTGGATAAGCACGTGGTTGAGCCACTCGAGGCACAAACCGCCCGGAGCTGGCTCATTAACGGCGCCGTCAATTATCACTGATGCTATAGAAGATTCTACAGTAACGGGATCTGATCAGGTGGCCCGATGTACTGGATGTTGGTGTTCACCGAATCGGGGTCACTCGGTCGTACAACACTACTGTCGACCTGCGCGACGGTGAGGGTCGCGGCTGCTTCGACACGAAATTCGTTCATGAAAGCCCGTCAGATCTGCCAGGCTCAGGTATTGACCCTCGAAGCCCGAGCACATTCCTTCCTGTCGCGCCAGGCACATATGTGAGAGTCTTGTCAGCGCGCGCAGGAATGGCGGGTCAGCTTCGTCAACGTCATTGTGCCTTGACAACACCGTGACAGGATCCCCAGACGGCGCCTTGTCCGCTTCTCCTCTGGAGCGCTTGCGCGGCGTCTGCTAGAGCTATTTCACGAGCGGAGGATCGAAGTACGTCGTCAGCGCGACACCTTGCACGTAATCATACAACGCCACACAGGGAGTGTGCAAGTTAGCTGGTCTAGCGGAGAGTTACAACGATCTCGCCTGTCCGTAGAGCCGATGCGATGCGCCTTGGAAAGCGTCGTAAGCCAGGAGTGAACGTGTCTGCGACTAGTTCAGCGACCTGCTTCTTAGACAGGTACGCGTATATCTGAAATGGGGCAGTGGACACGTGAGGGCAGGCGCGTGCAGAGGAGTGCCGAGGATGTGCAAGTGCCGACCTCGTAGAGAGCATCAATCAAGGGACTCTTGCGCTGGGCCGAAGCACGATGTGGAGGTCGATCGTGGTGTCGGCGGTAAGGTGACCGAGAGTTTCCCACTTCACACGCACGTCATCCCAATGAGTTGTAAAAGGCAAAGCGAGGTTCCCGAGGAAAGCAGTGACAAGTGCGGAGAGGACAGAGAGCCTATAGTAGCGCGTGATCGATGATAGGGTTTCCAACTATTTGAAAACTAGAGGTCCGGAAACCAGCGTGGTGGAGCCTTGATGGTACAATTAAGCGTTGAAATCGAGTTAGAAGTAGAACCGCGGAAAATTACTATAGTGTCGACAGGACACGCCTGCGGCCCCCGACAGACCGTGATGAGGAGCCGTGAAGTGAAGCAAGACACACAGTGAAGTCAGACTAGGCCCAATACGACATGTCCAAGCACCCAATCGATTACTGAAAGAACTTTCCAAATGTGCGGGCTCCCTTTCGTCTTTACTTACGATCTCCCAATGAGCTATTTGCATTGTCTGCAAAAGAACTATGTTGTGGTCTTTCCTGCGGGAGAATCACTCAAAACCTCATGCCTTCCGTAGCCTAGAGACCTGTTGTGCATGACATTAGCCAAAATGTTAGTCGTTGCGGTGCGGGAATTTGACGGTGTTAGAAAACTGACAGGCCGTGACTGTATGAAATAACTACACCTGCCAGTGAAGAGAGCCGAGGTCGCCCACGGGTACGGGATGATGTATCGATGACGCCTCCAGCCTGAGGCTTGTGGAAGGGAGCTGGAAGAGACCGGAGTTGATTAATTTCCCAGTCCTTGGAAACCGGTCGCGTGTACATGTCCGGCTACCTGAGCCGTAACAAGCCCATTGGCAGTGACGGAACGAGAGAGCAAAAGTTGTGCTAGCAGGGTCCACGGCGAGAACCTGGTGGATGTTGGCGAGATGAAATGCGGAAATATCCCGTAATTGTGTACTCTTGTAAGATATGGACTCGGAGGGGTACTTCCGAGTCGAGTCACAACGGCATTGTAGGAGGCTGTTCAAAAAAAAAAGGGGGGGGGGGCGTCGCAACTGTAGCCTGAGCAGAGAATAAACCAGCCCTACCAGTCGCATCATCGCAAAGATTATGCCACTTACTACTCCGTGATGATTTGCTAGACCCAAAGCACAATATCATGATCTCATCTTGCTTGCGAAAATGGCTTGCCAATCCACATGCATTACGAGTTATTCTACTGTATTTTTTTACTCTGCTGGTGCAAACGACGGATTTCTATTGTTGCACAGCCAAAAGTTCTCTCGTTGATGCCACGGCATCTTTTGCGTCGTGCCTGATGAACGTGCCCTGCAGTGCCGCCATGCTAATCCGCCTGTTCGCCATTATGCCGTCGTTCACAATCTCCTGCAGCTGATTGCCAAGTTGTTCCACTTCAGCAGAAGCGCCGCCTTCCGCTTGTTCGGTGCCATAGAAGTTCGTGAAAAGCGTTTTGGCTTGCTCTGGATCGGCATCGTCGATGAGAGCGGCCAAGTCAACGCGACCAGGCCGGATGAGTGCGGGATCGAGTCTCTCTATGTGATTGGTCGTGAGAAATATGATACGCTCTTCCCCAGAGGCGACGCCGTCTAGAGCGTTCAGGAATCCCGAGAAAGTCACCGAGGATTGGTATCTATATATGTCTCCATGAGCTGCGATCACAGGAGAGTGTGTATAGGCAATCACTAGCGCCTGCTCACCCATCCTCGCTCGTTTGTACGCGCTTGTTAAACGCCGCGTCCACATCCTCTATGAGGATGAAACTCCGTTCTGGCGCATTTGACATCAGGTGGTTGAGCTTATCGTCGGTCAAGCCACGCTCAGAGAGGTTCAGCAGACATATGTCGTACGACAGCGAGCCCGCGAGCGCCTGAATAAACGACGACTTGCCCGATCCAGGCGGACCGTGCAGCAGATACCCTCTACGATACGGGATCCCTTTCACCATCAACTTTTCCATCAGTCTCGCACTGTATCGAGAAACGGGGACGCACCTCGGTCCGCATACCACTCGCGGCGCGCGAGGAACGCCCGCGCGTCCTCGACAATGCGCTCTGCGACCCCACGCGCGAGCACGACGCTGCGCAGGGGGCGCCGACCGCGGGGCTGCCCAAACGGGCGCCACTCGGCGCCCCACGCAGTATGCACGACGAGACGCCCCTCCTGCCCTTGCAGTGCCGTATCGCGTGCCTCCGCAAGCAGCGGCGCAAACAACGCGCGGTCGCGCGAGAGCGTCGTCAGCGTGACCGTCTCCCACGGCGTGCCAGACGCCATCTGCATCGCGCGCGTCTCGCGCTCGCGCTTCACCTGCGTCGCCATAAGGTAAGACGGGGGGGAGGGGGGAAGAGTTGGGGAATGAGCAGGGAAAACGTACCTGCATCCACGCGCCACGGTACTTGAGCCAGTGTACGCCGGGTCCAGCGACGAGGCTGAAACACACGTCGGCGCTGCCGTTGTTGCGTTGTGCGTAGGCGGTTTCGACGCTCAGCTGGTGCGAGTGGGCCCAGGCGGGCCGACGGGCGGTGCGTTGGTGGTGCGCGAGCCAGGCGAGGAACCAGGCGTACGAGCGGTCTTTGTTGTTGATCTCGAGCGTGACGAGCAGGCGCCGGCGAAGCGCGACGGAGGCAAGCACCGTGGCTCGGCGGAGCACGGTGATGCCAACTCCGACGCCCTGTGTTTTCGACAGTCAGTGCGCACGTCAATTCTGGACAATTGCTCACCATCAAGCCAAAGCCGGCTTGGAAGTAAGGGCTATGCTTGGTAGGGTGGTAAGCGTGACGAAGTCATTGTAGCGTGGACCAGACGCACTTATCAGCTGTGATAGAACCAAGAAGAGAAGTTCCCGCCGCATGTGCGCTTTGAGATGCTGGTGATGTTGCTGCTGCCGCGGCCATGTATGGTCACTGACAAGGCAGGACAGACCTCACGAGTGCACTCCGGACCGGGTCTCCGTGTTTTCTAGCGACAGGCAAAGCAGACTACATTGTAAGTATAACGTACGTACGAAAGCCCACATCATACGTCTAGCTTGTACTACGCCATAACCGCACGCACAAGACGACAACTAAGCATGCACATTAGGCTCACCGCTTCGAATGCATAGAATCTGTACGATGGACGAGAAGAGGGGCAGGAGGAAAAACGAGGAGAAATTGCTGTATAGAACAAGCCATGTCGTTGATCGAGATAAGAGTAGTGCACGTTAACAAGGGGATTACAGGTCATCTTCCTCTTCTGGAAGGGGAACAGCCTCAGCCTGAGATGCACGTCGTCAGATGATGATCGCATAGGTGAGATGGTGATCGTACCTGCGCCAACTCCCGGTTATACTGTTCCATCAGAACAGAGTCAACTTGAACCTCAGCGGGTGCAAGTGCAGGAGCTGCGACAAACTCAAGAGCTGGGTTTCTGGAACGTCGATATATAAATCGAGTGCGAGAAAGTATTGAGGCGGCTGAACTTACCCAACCAATTTACGAGCAAGCCACAGGAAAGGCTTCTCGAAGTTGTAGTTGGACTTGGCAGAGATCTCAAAGTATTGGATACTTTTCTTCCGGTGGAAGGTCACAGTGGAGGTCTTGACCTTCCGCTCCTAGAATCCAAGAAAGGAAAGTCCGACAAGGTATTATATCAGTTGTGGGCAAGACGCACTTTAACGTCGACCTTGTTTCCACACAACACGATGGGGATGTTCTCGCACACACGCTCGAGATCGCGGTGCCAATTGGGGACGTTCTTATAAGTGATGCGGGCCGTGACGTCAAACATGATAATGCCACACTGGCCCTGGATGTAATAACCATCGCGAAGCCCACCGAACTTTTCTTGCCCAGCAGTATCCCAGACATTAAAGACGATCGTGCCAAAGTTGGTGGAGAAGGATAGAGGGTGGACTTCGACTCCAAGGGTGGCTGTGCATTGTAGCGGCCCGCATGAGCAGAAGTGAAACAAAAAAAAAATAGGGAACAAGGTGATCGCGGTAAGGGGATACACACCAATATATTTTTTCTCAAATTCACCAGTCAAGTGACGCTGCAAAGAGAAACTGGGATCAGAAGACGGTCAAGGCGCAGGGTGACGAATCCCACGCTTACCTTGACAAAGGTGGTTTTTCCCGTTCCTCCATCACCAACTACGCGTCACAGAAGGAGTAGAGAGAAGAAAGGCAGTGCGGGAGTGGTGAGGAAAACGAGGATGTATGATCACGGATCGATCGCACGAGGGAAGTAGGACAGATTGTGAATAGCTTAGATGGCAAAGAGATCAGAGATGGCGATGTAGCTTACCGAGCACAAGCTTGAAAGTGGGAATTTCGGCGGCGGTAGTCATTGCAAAGAGAAAGAGAAAGGTGAGGTAGAGGGGGTACAAGGGTTGTCGAAGGGCTTGCCACGGATTACTCTGACTCGTGGAAATTGGTTACTAAGCTAATCTAATCTAGTCAAATCTAATCTCCAACCTTCACACAGGTGGTCACATGATGGCATGGTAAACTCCGGCGGAAAACCTTATTCCGCCATGGTCGGGGTCGGCCAGGAGACTTGGGTCATGAATGGATGTTTGCGCATGACAGGGACTTTTACGGATTGACATGGCAATGGCGGACATGTTACAGTAAACTATGGTCATGTGGAGACGCGAGCGCCTTGGGTGACGGTTCCCTGCTGGCGCTCACGCTGTGAGAGAGACAATGAGATATGGGTTCTATTTTCGGGCTCAACAATTTTATCTAGACTCTTCGGAACCGCATATTCGATGCCAAATAGTACGCACGTGTCAAGGTACAGATAGGCAATGTGAGTGTGTTTGCGGGCCCGCCATTGAGTTGTGTCTGCTCTACGGCTATGGCTGTCTCTCCATGCTGAATCTCTGCTCCATGACCCAAAGTGAGAGCCGATTCGGATGCGGTTGCGATCTACAGAACCAGAGTAGGGCCACGTAATGATAATGCCGACGGGTAATCGATGATGCCGTGCCGAAAGTGCCGACTTCGTGCGCCCAGGAACTCGTTCGTCCCACAACTGGTCATGCTCAAGCCCTTGCCAGTAATCACTACAGGACAGTTAAATGTATTGTCCCACGAATGCACCCTTGTTCTGACTCTTCTCGCCGACTGTTTGACGGCCCCCACCTCTGACTCAGTCCCCATCCTCCCGTCGGTCTGTTGTATTCATGTCGATTTCTTCTCAGCACATTAGCCCTACGGCCGCGCAACCTTCCCACGACAGGGACTTGCAATCAGCGCAGGAGAAACCGAAAGCTGGCGCCTCCTGGAAAGCGACAGAACAGCATGTTCTCCCGTACAATCGACTCGGGATAGTCTTTTCTGGTCTCATGGCCTGCATTTTCTTGGCCGCATTGGACCAGGTATCCATTCCTTTTCAAATTTTTATGGCCCCCCCATCGCCGACGATTTACTTCCGATAGACCATCGTCGCCACAGCATTACCCACTATCGTCGAACATCTTGGTGAGGGTAAAAACTACAGTTGGGTTGGCAGGTATATACGTCATCCCCTTTCCGCCATCAATTCCGTCACACACCCTTGTCAGCGCGTACCTACTCGCTGCAAGCGCGCTCTCCCCTCTATACGGGAAGCTGTCTGACCTAATTGGGAGAAAACCTGTTCTTTACTCCGCCATCTTGATATTCTTAGTATGTTGCCGGTACATAGTCTATCCCTCGTCCTTCCGCTGATACCAAGTCATAGTTGGGTTCTGCCCTCTGTGGCGCTGCACAAAGCTTGACCTGGCTAATCATATGCCGCGCTGTCCAAGGCATTGGAGGGGGTGGCATCATCCAGCTCGTTCAGATTACTATGTCCGACATCGTTTCTCTGCAAGAGTGGGTCTAGTTCTCTGTTCTTATGTATTAACATGCTCACTTCCCACAGTCGTGGCAAATATGCCGGCTGGTTTGGTGCGACGTGGGGAATTGCAAGGTAAGTGTTTCGCAATTCGGGTCGTCCCCAGGTTCTTAACATTTTTCCATCCTCAGCGTGGTTGGGCCTCTCCTTGGGGGTGTTTTCACTGACCATGTGTCGTGGAGATGGTGAGGAGACATCTGTGCTCGTATATGCTAGCATCTGAGACATTCATCTCTGTTCGTTTATCCCAGGTGTTTCTGGATTAATTTGTGCGTCTGAGCAGTCTTCCGTCTTTACCTGATTTCCAACCGATGTCGTAGACCCACTGGGGGCATCGCTGGTGTCATACTATTCTTTTTCCTCAATCTGAATCCGCACCAGGGAATGTCACTGCAGCAGCACTTGGGCCAATTCGATTTCCTCGGCCTGGGCTTGCTCATGTCTGGTGTCGTCTGTGTCCTCATTGGTTTGAATAGCGGTGAAACCAGCTGTGCGTTCGGTTTAT
The DNA here is from genome assembly GCA_025766275.1 of Lactarius indigo. Lineage (NCBI taxonomy): Eukaryota > Fungi > Basidiomycota > Agaricomycetes > Russulales > Russulaceae > Lactarius > Lactarius indigo. Next base: position 1,217,991 of record JAFKAC010000002.1, on the reverse strand, counting down.
GTGACTCCATCTACTTTCTGATTCGTCTTAAGGGTCAACTACCGAAACGATCACACTGCTCTGTGTTGGATCCGTGCTGTTGATCCTCGCCGCAATTAACGAGATTTTGACTACCCGGTCACCCATCATTCCCCCTCGGTTATTTAGGGTTGGTTTCTGCTGTTTTGGCAGGAGACAACCATTTGCTGACGCCGCAATACAGACACGAACTACGGGAATCATATTGATTACATGCTTTTTCCACGCCGTCACATTCTTTGCTGGTAAACCATTTAAAATCTTCCTGAGTCCTATTTGCGATGGTCTTATTCTATTAGGTGCTTATTACCTTCCTCTTTACTTCCAAGTCCTTGGATCGTCTGCAACCGGTGCTGGGATTAGGTGAGATCCACCGGGGGGGGGAGTCTGACTGTATGTTCGTTGCCACCTGACACACTATTCAGGATGATCCCGTTTTCCCTCGGTGCTGCTGTAATTTCCGCCGTCTCGGGTGTGACTATTACTCGCATGGGAACATACCGTGGCATAATTTGGGCCGCTTGGGCAATTATGATTCTCGGATGGGGTTTAATGATCACGCTAGATGATCATTCCAACACGTAGGACATACTCGACATACTCACCCACTACCTACCCGACTGATTTTCTCTGGCGAAGGGCAAAGAAGGTGCTTTATCCCTTGATTGCCGCCATTGGCATCGGGTGTCTGTTCCAGGTATGGCCACAACATTGCGCGTTCAAAGTCGTTCATTTGTCCCTAGACACCACTCATTGCCTTGCAAGCCGCCATGCCCCTCAAAGACATGGCCACGTCTACGGGAGCTTTTGGCTTCCTCAGGTACGTGGACCTCGTGCACGTCGTTGCATCTGTCCCTGAGCTCGTAATTAGGACTATGGGTGGCACTGTTGGGATCTCGATTGGACAGGCGATCTATACAAGCATTCTCAAGAGGAAGATCAATAGAATTCCTGACCTAAGTGGGTTCGACACTTCACCCGCGGCGCTTTCCGAGAGTGTCCGGACGCTCCAAAGTCTCCCGGTATATACTTTTAACAATCATCGGTTTTTTTTTTTGGACTGAGCGCCGCATCATTGTAGCAACCCGAAAAGGGGCAGATAATCCATGCTTATGCGCAGGCGATTAGCGCGATATGGGTTTTCAACACACCTGTTGTCGGGGTGGGATTCGTCATGGGTGAGTAGCTAGAACTCTTAAAGACTACCTGGAAGTGTTCTCATGCGCGACCACGACGACGAAGTACTGTTTATCAAGGCATATTCTCTAAAGCGGACTACGATTCAAGGTGCCGCGCGTGCGAAGCCAGACCAAGAGATAGCAACTGGAGACACAACAGCGTCAGGAAGAACAGCGGCAGAGGCAGGTGCAGATGTATCAGATGAAAGATCAGAGGAGCGCAAACACTCACTGCAAGGGGTGAACGGAGAACAAGATCATGCAGCCATAGACGTTATTGACGAGAAGAAACGCACCGGCGGATCGGAGGAAGTATAACGACGGGAGGGGCGAGGGGAGAGACAATGTAACAGTCTAGCAAGATATTGGACCACTACAGCAGTGCTATATTCCTGTTTGTATCACGACTAGGTGTCAGCGAAGTCGACTGAATGTTCGAAATAAAGTAGAGAGTGAATCGTCGGTTGCTGGAATGTGGGGGTGTATTATGCATCTGAGTTTTAATCTCCGGCCCATGTCAGTGATCATCGATGATCGATCACTGATCACATGAGTCCCGATTTTTCATCGTTACTGTAGTGTCGAGGTTAGTGTATCATTCACCACCTTGCCCTTCTCGCTTCTCTTCTTCCTTGTGTAATGGACGAGAACGCCGAACCAAAATCGGCGAAAGGCAAAGAAAGATAAATGTGGCGTTGAAAGAGAAAAGTAGGAGATGTGAATGTAAAGTGGATAAGGAAACCGAAGTTGACCAAGCAGCAAGCCAAGCGGAATGCGGGTCGTTGTTTCATTTTGTCGAGTCATGAGACGGAGTACAGCAGGACAGACAGTAGAGAGCGACTGGTCGAGAGAACGAGACTGATATTTTATTTGTTGAGCTATAAGGAATATGATATACCGTAGTAGTGCGGAAAAACACCGTGACAAGACGAGCGGCACACGATTGGAGTCAGAGAGTAGATGCAATCAAGGACGTAACGGGTTAGTTATACACAGTGCGGATATTACTTGGAAATGACTTGGAAATGGACGGGAAAGGGATCGGCCAAGCTGGATACGGCCAGATGTGTTTTGGATGTGTTTTGTTGCTACGTACGGTGATCTGGATCGGCTGCATTCTTAGGTAATTTCCAGGTGATGATTCGTGTCATCCTCATCCCTCGCTTCGGTCTATCATTTTTAGGGCTTTTCGGGCGACAACGGCCAATTTGATTTTTTTTTGGTTCTATTTTTCATTACAAATAAATACCTATACTAAATTGTTTTGTTTTGTTTTGTTCTGTTTTATGAGCGTTCCCGATCCCGAAACCACAGCACACGTCCAAGCTGCATAGCCAAGCTGCATAGGCTGCTCTCCTCCCTACAGCGGTGCACCATACAAATATCTAACCATTGACGCTCAAGTTTAGGGATGGCGATCAACGCGGTGGCTACACAATCAAACTATGATGGCGAATTGAACACTTCTACATATGTGTCAGATCAGGTGAACGTCAACGCCTCGTTGTTTTCATGTGATGAGTGGAGCTTCACGCCAGCGCTCAAGCGCTCATCATCGAACTGGCGCCTTGCGACATGATTGGAAGCCAGCACGGGTCAATTTAGTGCGCCCATAGCCACGTTGGCCCAGCATCTTACGTCCGACTCTCGTCCGATTGTATATTGAGGGCTGGATCAAAACTTGGGCACTATTTCCCTGTGCAGTATCGGCCCCCTCCACTCTCCCAACCCCGTTATATTCTCCAGACCCGCCTCCGCCCCCGGACCATTAGGGATCACTGTTCTTGACCGGCTTGGCTCTGTACACCACCCCCAAACCATGTCAACTCCCCCTCCAACTCCCCCCGCCCTTCCAAACCTTGAGGAGATGTAAGTGTCTTTGTATTTGGCACTAGTTCATACAGCACGAGTCTGACTCCTCATTCCGTAGCATTGCCCCGATGGTATGTGTGGTGCTTAGTCTTCCATATCGATGATGGTACATACTTCCCCACTTTTTTAGTTGCTGGGAGCTCTGTGGAACTGGACTTTGTATGGGGTTCTCGTCGTTCAGCTCTGTGAGTTTCTTATTGCCTGTCTCCATCCTCGAAGCTCATCCGCGGTGAAGACGTGTACACCTATAATTTCCCAGGAGATAGGACACCCCTCAAGCTACTAGGTATGTACTACTTTGGTCCCGTTTTGCAGGTTGTGCACTCCGTCCTGATAACAGCTCCCCTGCAGTATACTCTATATTCTTGATCGAAACGGTGCAGACAGCACTCACTGGAGCGGACCTCTACTATTGGCTCGTCTCCGGCTTCGGCAATATAGGACGCCTCACCTCTCCCCACCTGTCCGGCTTCGACGTGCCCATTATCGGATCCATCGTTTCATTAGCCGTCCAATTTTTTTTCGTGTATCGCATCTGGATACTCAGCGAGAGGTCGTACCGGTTTCTATTCATAGGCGTGATCATATGTCTCGTGAGTCTATCGTATCAATCTCGCGCCTCTACTTCAATTTCCTACCTCCCAGTGCTCAATTACTGCCGTAGTGGGTGCATGTATTGGGGGTGTTTATGTAAGTCTCGTCTGTCCCAAGCCATTTCCAATTTGGCTCATATCCGTAGGTATATATCCACAAGAAGTTCGTGACTGGCCGAGTGCTCAAGGTACTCGCCTTGGTAAGGCCATCGTATCTGCAGGTTACCTGCTTCCTCCCGACTCTTCGCTAATAACGACGACCCTTACAGATTTGGGTGAGCGGAAATGCCTTGTCCGACATCCTCATTGCCGCCTCGATGCTTTACCACGTAAATCCTTGGCGCTTTGCTTATGGGCGTCCATACTGACTTCTCCCCTCGTCGCTACCACAGCTAGTACGACGACGCAGTGAAGGAGGTAGAAACTACAGTGACCACGTCTTATCGAAAGTCGTTCGCTTGACAATCGAGACCAACGTATTGACCAGTAAGCCAACCCTCGCATCTGGTGCGCTACTTGGTTTAATCGTTTGCTTTCAGTGACCGTGGGAATCGTATCGCTTTTGATGTTTGCCATATTCCCCGTGAGTGATTATTAATTTCTCCCGTTCGATGACTGATCCCGCCACCTTGTCGTAGGACAAGCGCTGGTTCACCTGCCCGTACGTCTCTACTTATCTTACTATGTTCATCCGGGTCCAACGTATCTGAAACACCACTTCACAGAACTGCCATCCTTGGAAAATTGTGAGACCTATCTTGTGGTTTTCGTTACATCATGGCTGACAGTTGGCGTGTGCTGGCGCAGGTATTCCAACACCCTCCTCGTCTCTCTGAATAATCGGATCTCCCTCCGCGAGGGGCATAGAACTGTGGTTACATCCCCACCCGGGACGTTTGCTTTCACCGCCAGCTCCCAGCCCACGTCGGAAATCATGCATACGGAGTTTAAGAGGCCTTCGACGGCCGTATTAATAGCAAGTTCGTCGGAAGACTACACGGGACAGGACACGAGCCAAAACTTTGGTGGGCAAGATGACGTTGAATCATTCACGACAGGCACACCGCGAATCACATCCCAATCGTATCGCAATCAAGCGTACGTCGGGAGCTCCGGGGCGTAATGATCTTTCACGGTGTTTGTTTTCTCAACTACGGGCCAAGTCACGAGGGACGCCATTGGACGATTGCAAGTAAAATAGAGACGAGACAATCTGGCATGTAGTACATGACCTTTACTAATGAGCTTAATTTATGACTCCTCGCGAGGCTGCACAAATAGTGCGCGCACTGCGAACTCAACAAGTTCATCACGGTAGCACGACGCAATAACCTGACTATTTACACTATGCTCACCCAAGGCCCCAGACCTTGACCCTATATCACGGCATTTTCGATCCTTTCTTCCACACCACCGTTTCTACCATAAGCTCAAGCATTAGGCCGTATGGGCGCTCTGAAGGGTCCGACATGTCAAAAGTACCTTTCACTTCTGGTAACGATGGCGGCGCCTTTGGTCCAGCTACAATCTCTGTGGATTGTAGCTGGCTATGACCAGTCTCAGTCGATCTCAGCTTCGAGATTGAATGTTGAACTCCAAAATACAAAAGGAAAAACTCCACCGAAGATCGACTCTGACTATGGCTTGACTTCACGAGTACCCCGAGTGCTTGCGCCTGCGGGTCCGGTGCAGGTAGGCTCTTATACCTCTTACCCTCGCCCTTGCCTGCCCTCCCCCACGTTTCTTTTCGGTTGCGGTTGGGACTTAGAAGCGAGAATTATAATTAAAAAAACGCGTTTTGACCGATCAGGTGATGATCAACGCCTGCCTCCCCCCTTCCTGCCCTCGCTGAATGTGGCCAGAAAAGCCGGACATGCCGGGGTTCAAGCTTTCAAGACCGCATTCGTGCGGTATTGCTTAGCGGCTATCAGGGGTCTGGGCTACGACTTGAAGTTTGTGCGGCTGGTAGCGAGGCGCTCGCGCTCGCGCAAAAGTACAGTACATCACATCCACCGACTTGTTCACGACGCAGCTGCACGGCCAGGAGGCTATAACCACTCGCTCCGGCGTCTGGTTTGTGGGGCCACGGAACAACCAATTCGTTTCAGCTCGATCAATTCAAAAAGCCTGAAAATGGTAAGCTATCCTAAGTCCGGGCCCAATCGTTTGTTGTAATTCATAGTCTTTTTGGAGCTGCTGCTGGCGTCGGATCACCCCGGCCTGCGGCCCAAGACTTGTCTGGGAGACTTGTTGACGTGCTTCCACGTCCGTACGCATCTATTTCTGTAATTGCCTTCCGCTGTCGTCGAAACGCGTTGGCGGGGCGTAGTGCGGGTAAATGTGTACAATCTGGCCTCACGTTGGGCCGCGGTGTACACAGGTCTCGAGCTGGCTACGAATTTTACGTGGACGGCTTCGCATCGTGTGCTGGCCCCGCCTACAGGCAAGTCGCCGCGGTACCCAACCCGACTCAGATTCTGTTCTTCCGAAAGGACGTGCGGTTAAGCATTGGAGTGTGCGTCTCGTTTCGAGATGGAGCTGCTGTATCTTTCTGTCTGCCTTACGTCTATTTTAGTCTTCCCACGAGATGCCTGGGCAGCGTGGCGAGCTCGGCCAGATTGTGAGTTCGCCGCTGCCGAAGCCACTGCGAATTTAGCTGAACGTATGGTATAGCCCGCGGTGATGAACTCTAGTGAATACGACAGTCTGCCGTCTGCGCAGCTCTCCCTCATCGGTAAGCACTACTCGTTCCGATTTGTATGTAAGTTATCAAGGGTGGCTAGATGCCGGGCTGGCGATAAGCTTCCAGTAGTCGCCCAGATGGGCGCTGTCCCGATTCGCTCAAGCAATCCCCGAATGGAGTGCCACACGACGACGCAGACTATTTTTAAAAAAGTGGGAAGGACGAAACGAGAACGATCCATGTGGCGCGGAAGAAGGTATCGCTATTTTTGTGTTCGAGTCGTATCAGCGCTGTTCGTGTAACGCGAATGTTGAGTGAGGATTAGTCAATACTCTAAATAATCAAGGTGCTGACGGGCGAGGATGAGCATATCCCAGTCTAGGGCTTGCCGAGAGAACTGAAGTCAGAAACGAACATGCTCCTATCTCGTGCGAGCCTTTCTCTGCCTTCTCAAAAAATTCGTGGCTTTCGACTTTTACTCTATTGTCCCCTGGTATCCAACTTAGTGCTGGAAATTTCTACTAGATTCGTGGATCCTCTCCTCATATATATATACATCCTGTATTTACACTAGAGAATAGATCTCAGAAAAGCTCAGTGCAGCCAATTAGGCCACCTCTGCGGGGTAGGGACGGATACTCGGAACTCACCAAGACCAGCACCTTCGCCGGGTGTGGCAGAAAATAATGGATCATTGGGTTGAGTAACTTGGTCAATCTCTGGTCTCCATTACGAGATGCTTTGTATGCCTGTACGTATTCTTGAAGCACGTTCAGAACGGCATCGGCCGCGTCACAGATCCGCAGATTATCAGCAACCGGGTGGTGAGGTCTTCTTCTCGTACTCTTCCAAGGCGTTGTAAAAGATGGATTTGAAGGACGAGGTGTCTGTGGCTGTGGAGAAGTGGGTGGGCTGCCATTTATGGTGCTCATAACCGAAGACATAGGGGTAACAGGCTCAAAGAAAGGTTTGAGGGAATGATCTCGAGCGGGTGAATAATAGAACGAGGGAACGGGAGAGTGTGGAACCACGGGACACATGCCGCGAGCCAAGCTCGAAGTACAGCTGATAGGCGCGTCGATATGTGTGCATATCTGATGGTGACGGATATGCAGTGTCGTGGGCCGCAACGCTCAGTTCAGCCTGGACACTGCCCCGCCACTCATCACCGGGGAACAATCACATATCGTGTCTGAAGATTTGAGGGTGGACTTATTGTACGAGATCTCGAGGCAATGACTTGGAGCAAGGCAATGAGGCGGAAAATTGCAGTCGACAGTGCAAGTTAGCGATCAACAGAACGTCGGTTGAAATGCAGGTTCATAGAGAAGATTTACTTCAGACACACGGCAAGAAGAAATACAATAATTGAGAAGGGACGAGCAACTTTAAAAAGTCCAATGGACTGGAGAAAGACGCGCCAGTAACCAAAACGAGTGTTTGTCGATGTTTACGGCAGACACAGACTACCTGGCCTCCTCGTCTCATTACGGACACACATACACGAGTGGGTCCTCTCTCCCTTCCTTCCCTACACCCCCACACCCAATGATCCTAACCCGTCTGTTTTTAATAGGAACCGTGCCCGCGGAATCGTTGTCGCGGATCTGCAATGATACATGTTGTGCATGAAGTTTGCGAAATGGGGGGCGTAGGTAGAAGTAGCCGTGACATAGGATGTCGGTTTCTGACACATTCAGAGCCGTTCTATATATACATCCATCGGCGCTGCGTCGGCCTACAGTATCAGCGTGCCCCGTGCGCCTCTATGAGATTTCCAGTAACAAACCACCAAGACCAGAGAATCCTCGTCCAATGATCCTCATGACTGCCGAGACGGGCCTCTGATTCAAACTTAAAAGAGAGTTCATTAGACGTTATTGAATCCGTCATCTTGAGTATGTTTTGCCTGCACGGACTCTCACCGGCATATCTCATCTGTTTTCTCATGACTCGTCATCGCGTCATCTCTCGTCATCCTCTTCGGTTACTGTAAAGAGTCAGGCTCCGCACCCATTCTCACTGAGGCTTGACTTTGACCATGACCACCGCAGCTAACTTCACGAGCATCCCGACGCTCGACTACGACCTCCTCTCCTCGCCGGGCACCCGCCCGTCCTTCATCCAGCAGCTGCAGAACGCGCTCATCAACGTCGGCTTTCTCTACCTCGAGCACCCGCCCATACCCACCTCCCTTATCGACGAGGTAGTCGCGTACCTACCTCGCCTCTTCGCGCTGCCACAGGAACGCAAAGACGCGCTCCGCATGGCCAACTCGCCCCACTTCCTCGGCTACTCCCGTCTCGGCGTCGAGCGCACCAAAGGTGTCGCGGACCAGCGCGAGCAGTTCGACCTCGCGACCCCGCTCGACGCGGATGATCGCTGGACGCCCGGCGAGCCCGAGTACTTGCGTCTGTGGGGTCCGTCGCAGGTGAGGGTTTCCCATCCACATCCACCCGGGGTTTCGTTCCATTCTGTAGAAGCGAGAATAATAATAAATCGTGTTATCGGATGATGATCGCCTGCCCGAATGTGTAGTGGCCGGAAGAGGAGGACGTGCCTGGGTTCAAAACCGCGTTCGTGCGGTACCTGGCGGCCGTCGAGAACCTGAGTTACGAGTTTGTGCAGCTCGTGGCGGAGGCACTTGGGCTCGCGCCAGACGGGCTTGCGCGGTTCTTCTACGCGCGCGAGCGTATGCAGCACCGTTCAAAGGTACAGTAGTTAACGCCAGGCCCAATCACGCAGCCGCTCGGCTGATCGCTCACTCGCTTCGTTTGCCAGATCGTCAAGTACCCGACACGAGACGAGGTCGCGTCGGAGCAGGGTGTAGGCCCCCACTTTGACGCCGGCTTCCTGACTTTCGTAAGCCCGCCTCTTTTTTTTCGGTGCCTTCTTTCCTTTTCCCCATTCGCTCTGGTTTTGGCGTCGATTCCTCCGTTCTTCCAAGAACCCACACATACACATCGGTTTGTGGGGCCACGAGACAATCAATAGCAATTCATTCATTTCGGTCCAATTCAATGAAATGGCTCATCATCGTTTACTCTAATTCATTGACTTCCTGTACTTGTATGTAGCTGCTGCAGGCGTCGGATCATCCCGGCCTGCAAGTCCAGAATTTGTCTGGGCAATGGATTGACGTGCCTCCGCGTCCGTACACGTTCGTCATTAATTTCGGTAAAGGTACGTCCTCCTTCCGTCGTCGTCGTAACGTGTTGGCGGAGCGTGGTGTGGGTGCATGTGTGCAATCTGTCCTGACCTGACCTTGGGCCGCGGCGTATGCAGGGCTCGAGTCGGTTACGCAGGGCCTTGCGCGGGCGACCTCGCACCGTGTGTTGGCCCCACCTGCAGGCACGTCGCCGCGGTATTCGATTCCGTTCTTCCAAAATATCGCTCAGGAGGTGCGGCTAAGCGAGCACGTGTTGGAGTGTGCGTCTCGTCTCATCTCGAGATGACAGCTGCTCCGCCTTACGCCTATTTATAGTCCCCCCTGAGGTGCTCAGGCTCAAAGGGCAGCGTGGCCAGCTCGGCCAGACAGATTGTGAGTTTACCACCATCGTCACTGGGGCATTTAGCTGAACGTACGACCTGCAGCAGTGAACTTTAGTGAATATGACAATCTACCGTCTGGGCAGGTCTCCCTTATCAATCGGGTCAAGTACGCACCGCCTGCAGGTCATTAGGGGTGGCTGGATACCAGGCTGACGAGAAGGTTCACAGGAGTCACCCAGATGTAGCCGAGAAGCACTATCCCGATTTGTTCAAGCAGTTCTTCCCCTATGGCATGCCAACACATGGCACGGCGTACTGAGAAGTCTTCGTCAAAAGGAGGGAGATCCATGTGGCGCGGAAGAAAGGAGTGTCGTACCGGTGTTGTACGTGTAACGCGAATGTTGAGTGGGGATTGGCCAATACTCTAAGTAAGAAATTAAGGTGCTGACAAGTCGAGACATGAGCATATCGAAAGGGTGAGCCGAGAGAACTGAGGTCGGAAATGAAACACAGGTACATAATTGGCCGTGGAGGAGCACTGCCCCGGATTAAGCTTGCGGACCCGTCGGTCGAGGCGTCTAAAGTGTGCCGCGGTCCAGATCGTCCACTATAGAGTGTTCCAGAAACTGCTAGATCCCCCAAAAACTGCTCATGTGCGCGTCGTACGATGCTTGCGGGCACCGATTCGTTGACCTTGTGTGGCAGTTGTACATTCCAAGAGCTTGTTGACGTGCATGGGTGCCTGAGCGAGTCTCCACATGACCAAGGTCGCGAGTTGGCCAAAAGGGTCAAGATCGTCGCCGCGCCGCTCATTTTTGTTACGCCCCGGACATCACCGCCAGACAAGCGCTGGTGCGTAAGTAAGCTAGGCACCGACCCGGAGGACATGGACTGTGTGGGACATTGGGGGGAAGGCGCAATGAGAAAGGACGAGTTGATCGGAAGGTGTCAGTGTCGGGGAATGCCGGGGTGGGTGCAGTGTGGATAATTCACTGGAACGGTCAATGGGCGCACTGATCGGGATGAGGAGAGTCTCTCGGACTTGAGCTTGATGGCCACAGCGAGGGGTCAAGGCGATGGCGGGTACGACTGATGGGATGACAACATATAATACGGCTTAGGGGGTCACTCTCCCCGGTTTTATTGCACGTGCACCAGTGACCAGCCTCAACCTCAACCGACCGGCTTCTCACCCTCTTCATCTCCACACCACCGAACCACCACCGAACCCTCCCCTCCGACAACCATGCCCGTCTCCCCCCCTTCCCATCCACAACAAGA